>OX459200.1:12174221-13424221 GCA_949775195.1 Diarsia dahlii
GCCAAGTGAAAAAAGATATTTAAAAAATATTTATGTAGTGTAAAAGACGGTAAAAGCTTACATGACGACACAAAAAATGTCTCCGTATATGGTACTCATTAATCGGACGCATATCTATATATCTTAATGCAGCTATCCTGGTACGAATCGAGCTTACAAGAAAACCACAAACTTAAAGTTCTTAAACCAATAATAAGCGGCTAAGTATGTACAGGTGCGAAGCTTGTTTAATTGGACGTAGAACGTACGCGTTTTGAATTTCAACAACATAGTTACGTACAATTAGGGATTTTCTAACACGGTTAAGGGCCCCATAAGGGTCTTCCTCATTAGGCGGCTACACGGTTGCGGTCGGCGCATCGTAGCCCAGCGCCCTACACGCCCGCCCTACTAAATATTCATCAGCTAGCAAATTGTAAAGAATCGCTTTTATGGTACATTTAAATATTGAACACCGTTAAAATTTATTGTATATGTCCTGTAACAATGCAGTTTAATCGATCTCGTCGGCCTTGCGCGTCTAACTGTATGCGAGATAACTAAACAAAACAAAAAAAAAACCTGGAATCCAGCACCGTTTGCTAGATATGAAAATATACATGCTAAAAAAAGATTCAGTGATTAAACTTTATACGCATGAGGCGCTTCCATTCAGTTGTAAATAAAAATGGTACGAGTTCGGGCAAACTCGTCCCGTAAAACTGCGAGGGCTGTCGTTGGGAGCGATTTATCACTTGGCAGATCAAGCGTGAGGCTTTGTGGACGTCATTGGCTCGGTGGTGAGGAGCGAGACGGGTAGATTAGTGCAGGAGTGGACTAAAGAGTGCGGCATCGCGAGGGTTTTACGGTCGACGCAAGGACGCCGCGCAAGGACGCTTACGTGTTGTTAGCCTGCCGCTCACATTACACCATTAATTCAATTTTGCTATTGTTTTCCGGGTTTATATAATAAAACCTTTCCAATAATTATGCATATGATATTCATGTTTTGTGAAATGCGTGTTTCATGCACTGAGGTAAATTCTAAATTACAATGCGAGGCGTGTCTGCGTTTGTCGATAAGCATGTCAATAATTCGTGCTTGTGTGTTTATAAATAACAATATTACGACTATTAGTATAACCAGTTATGCGTTTCATGCGATAACTTTATGACCCCTAATAGCACCAGAACAACTAGCATCATTTGTGCAATATTATTTGAGATTCTAAAAACGAGATATTCGAATGCTCAAGTTCAGTTGATCTCAATTAAAGTTCGAAAATTCGCTACGATTATTAAAATTGAGGATTATGTAGATATCAACTTTATTTTTTGCAGGCAAATCAATGATTGATGATGATGTAATAAAACTACAACCAGTTTAAACTTGCAAACGTTTAATTTATTAGCTCACTGAATAGAGCTTTATAAACACAATTCACTCCGTAAACCGCCAAGAATGTTATTAACAGGAACTCATACAATGAAACTCATGAAATTCAAACCAAGTTGAGTGCAATCCGTGTCTAGTGTTTAATGAAACTATCCATTGCGAACGTCACGAACGTAAAATAAAACAGTTTGAACAACATGAAAATAAAGACTTCGCTAAGCGGCAATCCATTCAGTATTTAGTCGGCATGTACAGTAAATGTTCCGTTAACAATAAAACAAAAGTCCCAGAGAGGGTGCAATGGCTGGATCGGAGGAGTGCACTTGCCGGTCAGCTCAGCACGGGTGTCGGTGTCTAAATAAAGTCTTGGCCGTAAGCTCCATAACTCTAAGGTCCTGGTACCTCTTGGCGCCTGATATAAATTGGTTCGATTATAATGCGACAAGTTTACTTGCGCTCTGGTCGGTCGCTACCGAAGTACCAACATACCATTTCAGTAAACAAACTAAAACGAAGCCGCCATGTTTGGCTTCTTGTGGACTTGTTAGCTTATCTTATCTCTTGAAATCAATACGCAATGGTGAAATTTTCGTTGTGTTCCGATCTACATACACTTTATAAGTTCGATCGTTGGAGCTAAGAAAGTGTGATCCATAAATTCAAAACTTGAATATTTGTGCAAATAGGAAAACTCTGTGGCGTGCTGATACGACTTATGGCATAATTATGCATAAATTAAGGATATAATCTGGCTATACGAGTACAGGACTGAAGTCATAATAAAGTAAATTGAATAAACCTAGACCATTCTGATTGTATTATAGAAAACTTTTCCGTATCCCAATTTGATACCAGTCCAGAGGACCATTTTCATTTATAAATTTTAGATACAAATCGGAAAACAAATTAAAAAAGAGTTGATGTGGCACTCGGAGACTGCCGCCGTAAAGCTATTGCATAGCATTTTTTATCAACTTATGCAAATAATTATTTATTTATTTTATTTATGCCGTGTTTTTTAAAAATAATTTAAATTATATAAGTAAATCAGAAGTAACCTTCATAGACTAAGCTAGTAAGAAACTCTGTGACAGAAAATTTAAAAGAAAAAGTATTGACAGCTTGTCAGCCTGACGTAAGTGTCATAACATTGAAAAATATGAAAATTATTTATTATATTTTAGATATTTTATAAGAAAACGAATCGTTTTCTAAGACCGATTCGCAGAATAGTAATGCAAAAAAACAATAAAACGTATGATAGATGCGTAATAATAATAAAATGAATGTAGGTATATAGAGTACTCGAGGAGTACTCACTCATTATCTTTCACTATTTTTTCGTGACTTTCTTCATTAATAAATGCACTTTGTTTATTCATATTTAAAACACTTTGTACACAAATTATACGAGTAAGAATATTTTAGAAGGAGAAAGCAGAGAGACAAAACAGAAAAACTTTACACCTTTACACGTGAGGTTATAAATTATTTAATTAGACAACCTCAGTTGACAACCTTGTTATTTTCCGTAACCATAGCAACCTGGTTGAATACTGAATATTTTCGTTACGGAATTTCTGGATTCGCTATCCACGCTCAAGGCCCACGATAGAAGCTATGCAATAGCTTAAAACATAAAAAGAGGAATAATGCTATTATTAACTGGATCACAAGTTAGAAGAAATTGTTTACTTTTTGCCATGTACCAACGAAATTTATACAAGCACGTCTCTTTTCGTGGGCTAGTAGGGTTTTTTTATCTACTCAGTGGGCTTTTTGCGAGGATGTTTAGAATACGGACTCCGGATTTAATAGGTATATTAATGTATACGACAGTTACTAATTGTTGTTTTTTTTTCAGTTGCAGTCGTCCGAAAGTGCCAAATCAAAGTGTGTTTAATTTTTTCCTACTCCGAAAAAACGTTTACGTGACGTAATTTTAACTCTTACGCCTTTTACGTGTTCGTTTTACTTTAAACGCAAACGAAATGAAAGAGTTACAGTTGAAATAAATCAGAATAAGTTCCCCATGTCCAAGAGTTAGACGTTTAACAAGTTTATTTGATGACCGCGTTCTTTGCACGTAATTTTCATTTTTCCTAATAAAATATATTAAAATATTATGCGGTTGTCTGTACTTTAATATATTAAATAAATTAAGGATTATATGTTCCTGTCATTGCGTGATAGCTTGATGACTGAGAGCCGTCTCATGTGACAAGATTGCTTGTTTTGTCATCCATTATTTATAAATTCATGTCGTTTAGTAATAATTGACTCCTGCGCAGACACACATTATAGTCGACGACAAGCTATCATCGATACTAGTCGTTTTATCATCATCTCAACTGTTAATAAGGGAGAAGAGCAGAATAACAATGTGCATTAATTTAATACTCAGATATTTATCGCAAACAAAATTCCTATACAATGATTTTAAGTGTGTATGATTATTCAAAATATAGTTTTCGTCTCGCAGATATTGTGTTAATGTTAATCTCTAAATTAAGACGTTGATGTTACAATTACTCAACTGTATGTTTAAGGATGACCTGTTGGTAGAACCTTCATTGGAGAAATCGGTAATTACAATCCAGTCCAGCCTGGCTATCTTTAGCCCAATATATGAATTATTCAGCAGCGCGTATTTACATAAATAAAAAAGTATGAGCGAAAATAGAACGAGTCCAGTGATACAATAACATCCACATACGTGTGAATTATCCACGGAACCAGTTTGATAAAAAATCAATATGCACGTACACATGTAATCAAGTTTCAGAAAGATATTGACCTCAGTTGGAGGTAGATGACAGATGATCGATGATCGAACTAAAAGACCAGCTTAATTGATATGTATGATGGCGCTACGACAAATCTCCAGGAGTAGAAGTGCCGATTATAATCTAGAGCGCCTTGAAACGGCACCAGTTAATTATCGCTGATTTATGAACTAATTTACGAAGGTGATTGATCGCAATTTTATGCACACTATCAAAAGCTACAAGATTAAATTGACTCACTAAATGCTTCCGGCAAACACCTATTAATCGCATATATTTAAATAAGTTTAATGCCACTTAGGGGAAAATGCTGATACCATGAGAAGAGCTATAATTAAATAAAAAGTCTATAGTGCACAAAATGACTAAGACTAGCGGAGTGAGTGTGTGAGATATAAATCAGAACGAAGACAAGGCTTCGCGATCGGTGTAAGTAAAAGTGTGGCGCCCGATCGGCGATCGACAGCCATCTAATATTTTTATTTATAAAGATGAGTGCTGACTAGGAAAAAAAACATATTTTTTGTGTTTTTTGCGCCCCAGCGAGCCATGCAAATGGTATTTAACGCGTAGCAGCATGAGGTCTCAGACAAGTCAGTAGATTAACGAGCTTCCACCGATAAAAATTCAAAAGATGTATATTATTGAAATGTGGAACGTTCTCATTACTGGCGGCTTTCAGCTCCAGTTCTCAATATCAATGAGTTGTTATGTACATCACTTCTGTATTAATACGAGGCGCACAGCTTTGTATGCGGCCGCTTGTTTTGGTGTCTTTGACCGTGATGATCTCTACAGTTAGACAATGAGAGTAATAACATTTTTTTGTGGAATGAATAATGACAGGCTTATTTGATTTAGTGGTATGCGATGTGAGTGGGATGTAGAGGGGTTGGGGATACGATGACCGATAACGGAGTCGGATGCTACAGCAACAAGCACTCATTAAGTTATTCAATGTAGGAATCGATCGTTGCGCGTTGTACGGATTTCCATTGGCGAATTAATTCGGCGGACGCGAGATCGAGTAACGGTGCCGGCGTGCCATTGACATTCGTCAGTCGTGGACGCAGTGGACGGGGGACGCAGTTCGTTGTTCGATGTCCACTACCTCGAGACGCGGCCGTCACCTTGACCAAGGCTTATGCGTTCAGTTTTCTTACGATTTCCACACAAATTACGTAGTCATTATATGATGCGAAAAAACTAAAAGTAACGAGATAGTTGTTTGCTTTCACGTTACGTGTTGTTAGTAAATATTTACGGCCTCAAAATGTAAATTAAAGTTAAGGTTATTTTTCCAAAACATAATGCGGTTGATGCATGCCGTTCTTGATGTGGTCTGTCAGAGGCGAAGTAACGTTTCATTAAATAACTAAACCGCACGGCTTCCCAGTAATGAATGAGTCGACGTTCTACCACCAAGTTCGGTTAGCGGTTTTTTTGCCCACTGCTCTCCTTATACTAGATTGATTTCTATTATTACCTGCCATTGAACTGTGAACACTATCGAAATGAAGTAATTGGCACCTGCGCAAAATTGTATACATCAAAAATATTTGCACTTTACTTTCTTCAGCACAGATGTAATGTAATTTTGTGAAAACGTGTGTGAATGGCATAGAATGCAAATCGATGAACAATAAAGAGATTTCGATATCGATAAAACTGTTTGATAGCTCACACTTTTAGTTTTTTTGGTGTTTCCTACTACTTGGTGCATAATTTTGAGACACTCCTTTTAGCCTTCTTTTGGCTTTCAACCATAGTTAAAAACAAGGTAGGTTTATTTACAGTTACGGATTAACATAGAGACACTAATAGGATCACCTAATGCTAACCATCACGCAACTGATTTGCATATTGTTTATTTACTGTCTTAGAAACGGTGTTCAGCACCTAAATATATAAGTCTCAGATATCGTTGGTTTAAATTCAAGTTACTAATTTAATATGACACGGATGGTAACTACGCGGGATCGTATTACATTTGGTTACTTTTTCCTTTTATACAGTAGCAACGAAGTTAGCTGTACTTTTTTAATGTTGCAGTTATTCTTAGAACTACTTAATGCCAATAGCACACAGATGTGCACTTTACTCGATTGTAATTTGTGATTATCGCACTTTTGGTGGACTATCATTATAAACACTCTTAGTGCAAGCTTGCAAACACGGTACTGTTCTGAAGTGATGCTTTACTTGTTACTTATATTAATAACGGTGTTACTTCGTAAATGTAATTGTATGGTAAATTACTTGAGATACCAGAGATAGACGTAAGACATAGACATAAATGTATCTAACCATGATATGCTTGTCATGGGAGCGAGAAGCCAAGTTTACACATAAATTATAGGTGGTGTAGCCTCATAAAAAGTTTATACACTTGTCTGTAATTTTTAGAGGCGGTAGTCACAAATCCTAATGGTAACAACACTAACTACATGGGCATAGTATCGCAAGAAGCAAAGTCCAACCGTATTTCCATGAGAATAATGACTACTATTGTCCACCGGCAAACTCAGGATGCAAGACTAGTTTACAAGCACTACAACAGCCCACTTCCTTAATTGAGCCTTTCAACTTAGGTCAGATGATAAGCCACTGATACACACGTTATATCCATTTAATTTATAGATTTGCATAAAACAATAATATGGAGAGAAAACTTAATATAATTATCATGGATTCCTTAAAAGCAATTCGATATTAGAAATTTAGCAAATAACAGTAAAAAGGCAATTCACGGATCAAAACAACGGCGACTTTTATTATTATTGGCCACAAATATGAGCATTAATTTAAATATTTTTTATATTCTCTATTAGCTTTTATCTAAAGATTAAGGATTAATTGAGAAGATACTAGAAGCTGCTGGTTAGCTAATTGGTATCTAGGGAAACAAAGTAACCTGGATGAAGTTGTAAACGACCGTTAATTATAATGTGCTTATTAAAAATGCCGATAACATTGAGATCGTAGAAAAAATACTCTTATATTAACGCAAACAATTAACGTTTATCGGGTTAAGTTTGTGAATAAATACGCATATACCGGTTCGTCCCAGTTTAATTTAAAAATACAAATAGTGAGTTGGTCTGTTTTATTATTGGTTTAACGGGTGACAGTTCTTTATTTCGCTGGATAATGATCTGTAAATACTACTTACATTGACGATTGATGGTTTTTTTTGTGGAGCGTGTTAATAACACCTAAGTGAAAATAAATGTAATACAAAAATTGCACATTGAAAAAGTTTATTCGTTGTGCGATTTCATATGAAGCTTTTGGTGCTAATTATCCCTTTATTGCGTCAGTTGCGATTTGTATTCGATCTTTCGCATACCTAAAATAAGTTATGACTGATATTATGATGTGGTTTAAGTTCTGTTCACTGTTAAAGCTGCCGTTATTTTTTTTTGTTACCATAAAAGGCTAAAACATAATTTTATCATTTGAATTCCGGCCGCTTAAAATGTCTCTCGCTTTTAAAATATACAAAACTCTCAAACTTAATGTAATTATATACGCCACTCAAAATCAATTTCATTTCCGAATCAAGGATTACAACTTGCTTTAAAATGAGCTAACTGGTGAATAACAATTCGATTGATTTTGTGAATGCGTCATAAAGTTGTTTGTAAAAGTGCGGCGATCGGGCGACATCTCAAGCTTTCTTTTATTTCGGTGCCATGTCGAGGAGCAGCCGCAGCATTAGTGTCCACACTCGGACACTGGCACCATTATCACTCAAGCGACGTCCCTGCGATTCAACCCCAAGTATGGCGAGAGACGCAGAAACGCTCGATTTGAGTAAACTTGTAAAGCGATAAAAAGGCAAACGCAAGCGTAAGGACGCGATAAACTGACTGACGTTGATATTGACAATAAATATCCACTAACTGCCCGTATCTAGACTGCGTATCTATATTTCGCATTCGTATAAAGCTACTTTTTCGTCGCCGCCACAACTCAACGTCCGGATTGTTTCAGTTTTCAAACGGTAATTTCCGTAAGTAGGCAAGCGTATGTCGAGAGTTTCGTGGAATGTTATGTTACACGACGTGTCAAGGTTTATTTCATATCAACAAGCTTTATAACGAGTAAAAAGTGGGTGATGTGGAAGGCAGCCTTGGCGCTCTACATCTTGTTCCGCGAACCACCTGCACTCACATCGTCTGCGTGTACAAGAAAATGACCTGTGAAAAATGGAAAGTGGAGTGAATTTGTCTAGCTCAGTGTGTTAGTGTCCGAAGTATAACGGTGCACGTTACTCAGATAAAAGCCCGTGCACACCCGTAGGAAATGATACTCCAATGTAATGCACACAGCGTGAGAATCGCAACCGCCCGTTAATATCGCACTCCGGATAGTATCTCTCTCGTTATAATCGTGACAAACTATTAACCGCGCACTTGAGTTCCGACGTTATTATTATAGCGTTTAAATGGCGTAATTAATTTGTACACGTGATGTCAGGCACGCTGTGACTTAATGTAAGGCATTAATGCTTTTTTCATAATAGTCTTATTTAACTAGAGACTGGAGTTATTTCGAAGAAAGCCACATAGACTTCTGCTGAGTCAGTTAAAGTACGGTATTTTAAGTTTGAAAATATATTTATTTGTAAAGTAAGGCTTACAGCCTTGCTACTTTAATCTTAAATAGGGCAGATGACCAATATGTAAAAAAGATGAAACACTTACGAGAAAGCATTGCGGCGTAATATTGTGTCCGTCGATCGAGACTTAAAAACTGCTTCAGGAATGCTTAACTTACCTGAGGGTAAAAAAAATATATTAAGACATATTAATGAGTTTGATACCGTATAAGAAGCGCATTATTAGCTATAAAATGATAAATTTATGAAGGGAGATAGGGGATTACGTTAAAATGTATGGAACGGAAGTCTCCGGTATAAAGCGCGTCATGTTACGATAATATACACTATTTGTCACGTTTATTTTCTATTCAGCTTTGAAAGAATTTTCAATAAAGTTCATAATTGATTGGCATAAGTAGTACCGACAAGTCGTTTATGCAGGCTGTGTAACAGAATATGGGACCAAATAAAATTATTTTTGTACTTAATCATATGTTTTATTAGAGAAAATAGAAAAAAATCTGCTTGTAAATGGTGCATAGCTTATAATTGGACTAGGATTAAGTGACCCATGCAAAACCTTTTTCTCCTTGGCACAATGTATATATAAACCAAGAAAGAATCTGTTGACTAATTGATACAAATTACGAATGGAATTGAATTGAATTTTTTCATCGACTATATGCGGGAGGTTCAGGCGCGAACATAAAGCACCGCACACAGTGGCCGGGTGATATATGGTTTGCATAATGGTAATTCAGCTTCATGCCTCTACTTACAAAGCATGGAAATGCCGCGCGGGGTTTCTATTCGCCCGTGTTGAAATTAATGAGAAATTATTCTACATCGCACTAATTAATTCCAATACTTAAACAGCCACGACTAATATCCGCCGCTTTAATTTCAATTCTAAAGCAATATGCCGTTAAAATGCTTTTACTGCCAATTGGACATACATCTAGGCTCGTAAAGCTTAGTCCGTCTTCCTGTCGTTTATTACAGATTCAGTTCCTACTGTTTGAATAACCATCGCACAACTACTGAATAGAACAACCGTAGGGTGATACCATTCATTATCTTTATAACGACATCTCCAGAGCTTGGTATATATTTTCCATGATATTATTAATTCAGCAAGTGGCGCCACGAGATGGATTTATACTCCTGATTTAGTTTTGATTAGATAGACCACATAATATAATAGAACTGTTTCGACCTCCAGGGGGTATTTTCATGAAGTATAACATAGATAATGAGAGTGTTATTTTTCAGTAGCCAGCGGGGAAAATCAGTTTTGCACACATGCCGAGACAGTTAGCACGCGCGACCCCAATCGTGATACGAATATCACCATTTATAGATGAGGGAAAAGTGAAACTGATATGTATTTCCACAGTCGTATCAAGTAAGAAGACTTTCAACAGGATTCTCTGAGTCAGCTTTTGAGACAGTAAATATTTATGTCGCGTAGCGTAATAAAATTACCGCAAATACCGTGTTTACGATGATAACTTCCTACGACTGTCCAAATATTGATGATGATTATGTCGAAACTAACGGTGTGACTTTTTTTAAGCTATTGCATAGCTTCTATCGCGGGCCTTGAGCGTGGAGAGCAAATCGCTAACGAAAATATTCAAGATTCAGTATTCAACCAGGTTGCTATGGTTACGGAAAATAACAAGGTTGTCAACTGAGGTTGTCAAATTCAATAATTTATAACCTCACGTGTAATGGTATAAAGTTTTTCTGTTTTGTCTCTCTGCTTTCTCCTTCTAAAATATTCTTACTCGTATAATTTGTGTACAAAGTGTTTTAAATATGAATAAACAAAGTGCATTTATTAATGAAGAAAGTCACGAAAAAATAGTGAAAGAAAATGAGTGAGTACTCTACATTCATTTTATTATTAGTACGCATATCATAAGTTTTATTGGTTTTTGCATTACTATTCTGCGAATCGGTCTATTGCATAGTTGATAAAAAATGCTATGCAATAGCTTTACCGCGGCAGTCTCCGAGTGCCACATCTTTTTTTTTAATGTGGATTAAAAGATTGAAATGATGTGAAATATATCGAACACAGAATAGCATTCGAAGTGTCTATTTCTGATTTGTGGTTATACAACTATGCTAAGGCTACGCCATGTCCGTTCAATGTCTGCATGCAATGAGGGTGCCACAATATACCGTGAAAATTGACTCTAAAACGCGTACCTATTGTACGAACAAAAATCCATTTACATAATATAAACTAGTATGTCGATACCTATCGACAAATATAGGTGGCAAGTTGACAACAGTCGTAAAATAAGAATGGGCGCAATAATAATATGTGCATTTAAATTGTGTCCTAGCTCTCACACCACGATTTTCACGGTAATATACTCTTCTGAAATAAATAGTTGTATTATGTCAATTTACCTCGGTTTACGAGGTGGCACAAATAACACGGACAGAATTTATGACATGAAAGGATTGCTTCTACCACTAACTTAACTACGTTGGAGGGAAATAAAGCCTTACTCTAACAAGAAAACCGGAGTCATATTTGAAAGCAGTCAATACAAGAAACACATAAATTATGCCAGAAATCGCATAAAATCATATTCTGCAAAACAGATACATTTGCTGCCTCATTACAAAATAATGTTTATTAATTTGTTAAAAAGTACCGTCTCTAAAAGGACTTGAGTCCCAACAAACTGATATAACATGAATTTTTATAGCACGTAACTGTTAAAACGTGCAGTAAAATAATATGTTGCATGATTATTTAATATGCGTAATAAAGTCTGCTTCTGCATTTACTGGTCCTGCATTATCTTTAAAACAAACAAAGTCTCTTGGTCATAAGTTTAGTTTGTCCTGGGGCCAGCACCAGCTGGCTAATTATCATTGTAATGGGTGATTACTAACTTGAGAGGATTTACAGCCCCGGAGCACGACAGGACACGGCGGCTCTTTGAAAAACGAATTCATGTCTTTATAGTTTACGCGCCAATTTGCTGTCTTTCATAAATACGTGAGCAAATTGCTCTCATGAAATTGTTTGTTTAGCCTAAGGAAATAAGATCCAAGTTACGGTTTGCTAATCAGTCGTAAGCAACGTGGATTTATGGAAGGAATCGTTTCTATGTGAGCTTGTACTGGCGTTTGTTTAGAAGTTATTAATATTGAGGTTGCGGTATATGAAAATGTTAAGTATCCTCATTAAAGACGGCTTTACAAGTATTGATAACAAATCACGGGCCATGGTTAGCGGTAGTCGATTACGGGCTGATAATGAAAATATCGTTTTCCAATCTAATAGTAATTTTCTAGTATCAACAAAACGACTGACTTAGATTGGAGGTTGGCGTTCTTCTAAATCGGTAGAGCTTTTTAGCATAATTATGTTTGAGACATAGCACAGCAGATGATAGCTATATAAGGGATCTTTATGTCTAGGCATCAAATGTGTTAGGTCGTAAAACGGTATCATTGTCGATACAAAGCAACCCCTTGAAGCGGCGCGCGGCGTAGATACACACAGTACAGCAGCAATGAAGTATATTAAACGACTTCGTCTGCCCCATTTGAGGTAAGTATCTACACCGAAATGACGTTTCATATAGACAGACAATGTCTAAAAGGAAAATGTATAACACTAACATGAAATTCCACAAGAAAGAATAGAAGAATCTTGTTGATTTACTTTGGTTAGGTTTTATTTTATTCATACCTTCATCGTATTAAGTTCAGTTATCTAGGAAAATTCTACAGCTATAGGTAAACAGCTATAGGTATGCAGCTATATGACTCAAAGAAACGCGCTCTGAGACAGTCATAAACACAGTTATTGGCAATTCAGGTAAGTCATATTGGATATGACCAATCATAGTTTAATTAGCACATAGCAGTAAATACGTCTACAAATGGTCTGCCATTAAATTGGAGAAGGTTTTTCTTTAATGATTTGGTGTATTACTCAAAAAGTTTAATGACGACATTACTTCGTTGGTCTATCTAGTGGTTGCAAGCGCAACTGCTTGAGCATGGTGTCGATTTGATTTGCAAAGTATTATTGGGTTTTACCATCAGAAATTTTCCAGTAGCAGATGGATTGATGAACATGACAGGCAAAATGTGGGTGTACTATTATTAGGTACACCTCTGCTTAACCCTTCAGGGATTATAAGGCGTGATATTATGTTACTTCCAACTTTTACTGTCAACTTAATTTTCATGAGCTCAAGGTTATAAAGAAGTAAATGTGACATTTTAAGGATCCTTACCAAGCCTTAATACTGGCTTAGTCTGTACAAAATGCCTAAATCAAGGCTTACATAAAGATAGTATCTCGACAGTGGCGACAATGTCCCGCAACTAGTCGGACGAGAAACATATAAACTCGAATACGATTCTCTTACTCAAGTTTCTCGAGGGAATCATGAACTGCGATTTAATTTGAGGATCGTAGTAGGTGGCATTCAGAAGTTTCTCCGTTCTTCTAAAGCAAAAAAGCGTGAGTCAATGTACGTGATTAGACATCCTAAAATAATTTGATATTATTATTTTGACAGCTTTTGCGATTTTCACCTTACGACATGCGACTTTCGTGCAAGTTAGGAGGAAAACTCACCTAGTTTACAGTTAACCTTACCTTTATTGGAAGTTATACTTCGTATTCTGTGCTTAATCTTGATTTTCAATAAATTAAATATTATTTTAAAAATAAATAACTTTCAATAAAAAAAAAATTAAATGCTCATTCCTTCTGTGTATGAAAAGTGGCCTTTGCCTGAGATTCAAAATATTACGAGCAAAAAAAAAGTATATTTTAATAACTTTTCGACTAAATTCATGGGAAATTGAGATAAACAACAACAATTACAATTAATAGGAAACATGAAGCCGGTTTTTGCCGTTGTGCTCCCATGAGGAGCGCCGAGCTACAGCTATTATGAAATGAAAGACAACTGAAGTAATTATGTAAGGTATTAAATGTAATGCGAGAGTTTCAGAGCTTTTATGTCAGTAATTTCTATAATTTGTACCAAGAAGATTAGTTTTGTACTGTAAACATATACAGGTGTAAGTACCTCATTCATTAAATAATTATGTATGTAATTAAACACCAGGAAGATAACTTAATGAACAGTTTACTGTAAAAGCAAATTGTTGACTGTAGAGAATATTTATCTAAGGAACCACGTACTTCTTTTCTAGGTTGAAAACGAAAGTTCACTATAAATTATTCCATGACTTTTTTGTATAAACTGCAAATCACAGGTGTCGGAACTCTAACGGACATACATTTCTTTTTATTAGTTTTTGCTGACCTATTCTCGAATATTTACTCAAACTATTTATTTTGCTTAACACACTCTCTGAAATATAACAGACTATATATACTATTATAATAATGGCATTATAATAAAGTATCATAAAATAATACTGACCAATGGAAGATTCGGGATCAGAGTTCACATGTACCTATTCGTATTTTAAATAGAGATATACGGTAACATTTTCTGTATTGACTCAGTAATCGTAAAATGGCTTTAATATCCGATAATGGCAAAGCAATAACGTGTAATATGAGAGCAATAAATGCGGCTACTCTTTGTGTATCATGTTTGCGGGTTCAGGAAAACTGCTCTAAGTCTGATTTAATAATCTATTCCATTATGGATACACAATACACCACAATGGGCGTTAGAAAGGAGAAATGATTCATAAAGCTTTTAAGTTCATTTCATTCAGTTCGTTTTACCATTCTACTTGTACCGAATCAACTGTATATAAATCGTTTAAAGAAATGTACCTACCTAATTCGTTATCAAATATCAATTCATCTTAAATAAACAAGCAATTATGTCCAGTCCGGACAGTGGAAGATTGATATGTTCATGAATTAATACAACGTTGCGTATTCAAACACCTCGCGAACACAAAAAAGATTGAATATGGACCTCTAAAAGCAGTCATATTTCAAAGGTATACTTATTATTAATTAGCTTTCAAAGAAATGTATTCCATTTTGTTCAACAGACGTATATGATTACTGTTGAGATAAAAAGATACGTTCTACATTTTACATCGTATACTTTAGAGCCTAGAATATTTCCTGGTTCATAAAGCAATCATAAAAAATCTGCGTGTGTTGATTAAGATCAGACGCGGTGTAATCTCGGAGCGTGTGAAAACAGACGCCATCAAGGAAAAGGTATGCATAAATTAAAAAGAAAATGAGGACGAGAAAAAGTTGTGAAGGATACGAGAGTGTCGCGGTGAGTTTCATAAATAATACGAGTTTCTGGGCAAAGATTTCTAACTGTCAAGCCCTGGAACGATTGTAAATGTTTTAAACAAACACAAAATGTAAAGCAGGACTGTACACCCGATGAACCGGTGAGATTGCCGCAGAGTTATGGGAATATGTTCCTGCTCAAAACGTTGGAGGTGCGAATTTTGAAAATGTTGTCAATACAGGTTTATTAAGAGATGCGAGACAAATAAGATGTTTTAGAAAATACAACCAACAAGAAAAGAAGCCTGAAGGGATCAATTTCAAATCGTGTGGTGAATTCAGAATAAATGAACATAATGACAGGCGATCAAAAAGCTCTATGTTTATATTTTTTTACCTAGACATAATTCAGATTTATTTTTCGCATGGTGTGTACCTAAGTTTTTATGTGGCAGAATTTATATGTCGCCCATAAGTCTCTGACCCCTTAACATGCCCTCGGGAAATATATCTTAGACATGCTGATTTGATTTCCTCACGATGATTTCCATTAATATTGAAGCAAGCGATAATTATACAAGACGCGCATGATACCGAAAAATCAGACGTTCGAATTCAAGACCAATGACTTGACAGCCGGACGGTCACACCACTAGGCTACCACTGCTGGTAATTCAAAGTTAACGACACACAATAAAGCTCCAAGTAAACAGGTTAAGAACCTGTCATAGTAAATCATTCTATTGTATTCTATAACATAGAGACACTTGCAGGGCGATGGATTTTCAAATAGGCTTGTTTTGCGCTAACGATGCCTATCTGATATTAAACACATCAAGCTGGTCACATTGAAATATAATTCATGTACAAAACCGCATACCATAAAATTTTAGATGAAAGGCAAGGTTTATCGAAAATTGATATGGTACAATATCGAACCACGCTGTAATAGCATAATTCAAGAGGAATTTCACATTTTCATGATTCTCGGAGGCTGTTATGCAAAAGAGCCACCGTTCAATGGGAACAAATATGTAGTAACATTGTTGAGCTAGTACATATAATAATGCTAAGATTCTGCAAGGATGTAACAATTCGCGTAACAGCCCACTACACCGTTCGACTCAATAGGGACACTTAATTTTACTCCACAAAACTGCTAGGTTGTTAGTTATGATTATAAAGCATTAACGTCTACATTGTAATCAGTTAATCCAACCGGTTGCTGTGCTCTGTGTACTGCAATTTATATTATATGGACATTAAAAACGTGTCCTATTGGCTGCATATAGTGGCTACGTTGCCATGTTGCAAACTGATAGATAAGTAGTCGGTTTTTATGCCGTTCATAAATATATTTTAGTATTTTAATTGAATTATTTAATGACAAAATACATAAAGGCCAACTGTAAAATTGAAGTGTAAGATTATTAGATTAAGTTATCAGTTAGGTATTTTTTATTAATCTATTGCATAGATTCTATCGCGGGCCTTGAGTTGAGTTGAGCGTGGAGAGCGAATCCAGAGATTTCCTAACAAAAATATTCAGGATTCAAGATTCAACCAGGTTGCTATGGTTACGGAAAATAACAAGGTTGTCAACTGAGGTTGTCAAATTAAATAATTGTTTGTCTCTCTGCTTTCTCCTTCTAAAATATTCTTACTCGTATAATTTGTGTACAAAGTGTTTTCAATATGAATAAACAAAGTGCATGTAGTAATGAAGAAAGTCACGAAAAAATAGTGAAAGAAAATGAGTGAGTACTCTATATACATTCATTTTATTATTAGTACGCATATCATAAGTTTTATTGGTTTTTGCATTACTATTCTGTGAATCGGTCTTAAACGATTCGTTTTCTTGAATATCTATATAAATAAAAAGAGAAGTCCTGACTGACTGACTGACTGACTCATCAACGCCCTGCCTAAACACCTGGACCTAGAAAGCTGAAATTTTGCACAGAGGTTCCCTTTATAATGTAGACAAGGAATAAGAAAGGATTATTCGAAATTCAACCCCTAAGGGATTTAAATAGGGGATGAAAGTTTGTATGGAAAATCGTCATTTTCACGCGGGCGAAGCCGCTGGCAAAAGCTAGTCTAAAATAAAATAAATAATCTTCATATTTTTCATTGTTATGACTAGTGGTGGTTAATATAACGAATAACACCAAAACATAACATGTTATTGATTCATAACGAATGACGTTTGTTATACCGACGCTGCCTACGTGTTATCATTATAATGTCTAACTCAACAATACGCTCAACGAATAACGTAGCAAGCGGTGGCGGCGGTCCTACGATGCACCGTTTCCGAGTTATGGGCGTTCAAAGTTACTGTTAAAAAAAAAATGAAATTGAAATATCTCGAAAACGGAGCGTCCTAGGCAAAAAAGGACCAACATTTTGACCCCCCTCTGCCACCCCCGTGATATGTAAGTGAGATTCACATAACACGAAAAAACCTACACTGATGCAACTTTACTTAATCATAACATTTAATAATATTTTATTAGTCCTAAAACTGCGCAGAATGAAGGAAAGTTCATTGATAATTTAAAACCATAATTATAATACATTTATATTCTTTTTTAATATTAATAATAACGATATTAATATAATCGTTCGTATACCTACAGTCCACTAGAATATAACATTAACTGCGCATCAATAATCATTGCGCACGTTTAGCGTGTTGCCGAATAAAACGATAACGTCTCCGCGTACAGATTACTGCCGCGTTTTGTTACAACTCGTTATTATGATAACGTATAAAATAACATGTTATAAAAATATATTCAATAGTCTATAACATGATAATGATTTATAGCAGAATTGCACACCACTAGTTATGACACTTACGTCAGGCTGTCAATACTTTTTCTTTTAAATTTTCTGTCATAGAGTTTCTTACTAGCTTAGTCTATGAAGGTTAGTTTTGATTTATTTAATGTACATCGCGCGAAATTCGAAGATCAAACTCTTAATATCGTTATTTTTTTTCAAATTTTTTGAATGAATAATTATTTTGGTGTGTAATTACACTATTAATACCTAATTATTTATACCTATTATTGCATAAGTTGATAAAAAATGCTATGCAATAGATTTACCGCGGCAGTCTCCGAGTGCCTCACGTTTTTTTTTTATGACATAGCACTTAGCCATCGGAATGATGACAACATAAATAGCATTTTAAAGTCATATTTTTCACATTAAGACTCGTTTTATATGTATGTCAGATGTAAATAAGAATTGGCGAATAACTGTAAAATGTGTCATTTCCGCAATTTCAAACAATATCTCTATTATGTTAAATTACTTTTTTAACGATGAATGTCAATGTATGAGCAATATTTATAAGTGGAAATAATATATTAAAATTGGCAGTTAATTTGAATAAATGGAAATATATTATATACTGTTAGAATGTCAACAAATCAAGTATTTCCGATGGATTAAATGTCTCTTTTTCCAATCGTGCATAATACGACAAATCAACAACACAAATGACTAATTTATCAGAGACGAGAGGATGACGATGATTCGTTGGACATTATTTTCGTAAATATACTATTAAAAATATTATATTGAAACGATTTGTCTAATGAGGAAGTGGATGGAAAATAAAAGAGAAAATGAAAATTGATTTATATTGCTGTTTTAATTTTTCTTTACGACCCCGTGTCTTGTCTCCGTGGTAATCAAGAATCTCACGTAAATACAAAAGCTCATGTATTTCCCAGCACTTTTTGATGAAGCGTTTCGATTTCACATGAAAAACGAGAGCCCATAATTATATAAATTGCGCTGAAGTATGTGAACAATAAAATCATACCTACCCACCGTAAAATAGAGCCTATCTTAATCAATTCCGTCTGGAAAGGCATATAGCACTTTATTAGAGCTTCAGGTTTAAATGCTTTCAACGCTACCGAGAGAAATATTAAGGGAATAAAAGCGAAGAGTAAAACATTAGCACGGCATCGGTTGTACAGGCGTGTCTAACATGAAATAGTGAACTTAATATAGCAGCTGGCACAAACAACTGATTGCCAGCCACAAGAAAACGCGCGGTTAAACCGATACACTAATTAACTAATGCATTTATAATATGCTAAAAACTTACTATTTTGAAAAGATAGAAACAAAATGGTGGATATTTTTTCTTTAACAATCTGATAATCATTAAATTCCTGATGTGATCATAATATTTTGCAACATAAATGATTCTGATGAGTCATCAATTCTATAAGTTTTTCCTGAAATGAACACAATTTAAAAGAACCGCAATTTGAAAATCACTATCACCTATAATCTATATCTATATCATTGTATAAAACAAAGTCGCTTCCCGCTGTCTGTCCCTATGTATGCTTAGATCTTTAAAACTACGCAACGGATTTTGTTGTGGGTTTTTTCAATAGATAGAGTGATTCAAGAGGAAGTTTTATAGTAGCACATTACACCCGTGCGAAGCGGGGGCGGGTCGCTAGTAATTCATTAAAATTATAATCATAGAAATCCCAATCCAAACGCGTAGTTTCCTTTCTTAGTTTGGCGTTAAGGGAGTAAAAGTACCCTTAAGGACGCCGAAGGTACTTGTTCTCTTCGTCATTGTGTTTTTTTTTTGTTCTCGATCATACCTGGAAATTTTCCAGTTACGGAGATATTGGAAGTTATAGTTCCGAATTTGTCATAAGTTTTTTTTTAATATCAGCTTTTAAGATAATAATTTTACTTTAATTGCTCCATGACCCGTTTACTATTTAAAACATCCAATAGCGCAATGTTTTGAGTGTGCTACATTAAGTTTTTTTTTACCGTAAAACTGATTTTTGTCCCCAAAAAAAAGTTGATTTCCAGCAATTATATTTGCATAGGGTTATTTAGTTTGATGTAAATAAAGCTTGGTTGACGGCTTAGTGAAGGGTATGTTTACACCCTGTATTTATTTTAGCTGGAATTGGCTCCAGTTTTTATAGACTGCACATTAAAACTATGGCGGTTGGACTTCCGGTATAATAAACCCAGACATTTATAGTTAAAGCACAATATATGTATATTCATAGCTGTTCATAATTATTTCAAGTTATCTCATCTAACATGTGAAATCGTAATAAACAATAAGATACGTATCATCGGCCAATAAATGACTGCCATATCCCGGAGCGTAATAGGCACTCAGTCGGGAAATATGATGTGAAGCATAACAAACTACAGACAGGCTTGGGAACATTCTTTTATGATGTAATAATTGACAAAGAGGAAACTTGATGAATTGATGTGAAACCATGATGAATCGACCGCACTAATGAAGATTATGAGCCCACTATTACGGTAAAAAGAATGATCATGAGGATACACATCAATTGATAGACCTCAATGACCCCAGCGCCCCGACAACGCTAAATACCTACAAGTCGTGGATACCATCAAGTAAGAAATGGTCTGTGACTTGAACTTGACTTTATCACAATATGCAACACTAAATCGTTTTGTAAGTATCTAGATTACTCATCTCTAAGTTATCTGCGACATTTATCTAAATATAGCATTTCAAAGCGAGGTTTTGGCAAAAGTAGGTCTGCTCTGATTTATTGGTATAATCACATGTGTGGGTGTGAACTTGCTACCATAACTACCATGCCGACATACTTTTGTTCTATGGCCATATTTGAAAACCGTTTCATTAAATTAATGTTAACAATTTTCTTGTCTATCTTAGGATAACTTTGCGACCTCGATTGCGTTGAGTGTGGATATTCCTCTTTTCACTTATAACCCAGCTAAAAGCGGTGTTTACAGAAACATGGTTAAAGCCACTCAGAGAAAGCACTAACATTACGGAAAAAGATAGAATCAATTCTGATAATAATATATTTATAAGGAGAACAGAACAAGAGGTAACAGAATTTTATTGTTTCAACTGATGCTAGAAGGATTTCCACCGCCCATGTTTGTATCATCCTCGCAAGTTCTAAGATTTGAGCTTAACCTGCAGATGTCTAAGGCCGTCGGCCGTCGGCCGATAAAAGGAACGTTTATATCAAACGTGTTTCTACGATCATTATTTGACTTGAGCCTGGGCGTTGTAACGTCACTCAATCATATTTCTCTTCTATATTAACAAATAGAAGAATAAAACATATTCCCATATATGTATGCAGAATTGGTTTTTGTTTTGTGTAAACAACCCACACTTTTAAACTTAATGGATCCAATCTCTCTAAAGCAAGTCATGTGAAAGCTTATATTTCAAAAAAGAAATCAATGAAGCTGAAAAGTCAAGAGAAAAATAAATAAAAAATTTAAATAAACAATTTTCAAGTTCAGACATCTTAGAAAGCGGAGGTCGTCGACATAATCTTTTCTTTGGCACATGTCATTAGGCAAAACGTCGCAATTGTTCCATTTGAAAGCGAAATGCTTTTACATTTTCATTCACGAATGTGAAGAGGAGAGTAAAAGATTGAGCAATTTGAGTAACAATTGGACTCTTTATATTATAAAAAAAATATTATCAAACTCTGGTGGTAAAGTGCTGTGGGATACGACAATACAACTTACTACATAGTTTGTTCACCTGCCACTGTACTAGAGCGTGCATTAGTAAAATATGACTCATGTTATGTCAGAATAAATATAAGTACTGAGAATGAGACTTTTATTATGCAGCGATTTTTATGATTGTTTTCTCATAAAAATTATGATTATCTCGATCGAGACTTATATGGCGTGCGCTTATACTATTCTCATGGGGTTTACAAGAAATCTGAGGAATTTACGAGGCGTTCGCTATTCTTATATAATAATTAGAATTTCAATCAGTATACAACGGGTATTAATCGCTAAGCAAGATTCTTTATGATTTTCTATTGTGTCTACTAAAGTTCCTAACTTTATAATTAGTGAACATCTACGGTCAATTATAATGATTAAAAATTTAATGCTTCCGCGACATGGAGCAATCAATTAATTTCTATTCAATGATAGGACTGATGATTGATTTTGATTGTCTCGTTGGGCTAGTGGTCACAAGGTTCGATTCCCGAGTCGCGCAAAGTGTTATTGTGTTTTTCCATTAGGAATTTCTCAGTAGTTGCTTCGCAGTCTGGATCCGAGCCCGATTGATGGCAATAGGGTCGTCCCCCAATACATGAACATCTCTAGGAATATGAGGGTAAACTTTAAGTATACCTTTGCCTAACCTTTCGCGGATTATAGGCGTGATGATATATAAATGAATGGACACGAAGTCAGAAAATCTTTTGAGGCAGCCGTCCGGACCTTAAGGATTAAATGAAAGTTGATACTGTACAATACTAATGGTTAATCCATTAAGATAGAAGAGTTTCTATCTTGCCTAAGCCCTCGTATAATCAACTGACGGAAATGGGATCATGTGCGGTCTATAAGAAATGGGTTCAGTGCCACTGTTTACGCATGTTTTGTTCCAAGTTTTCATTGCTTTTGCGGTTATTCAACTAGTTGGGTGGTTCGTAATTCGATTTTCAGGTTGGTGAAAGTGTAATTGGAATTTGGGAATGTTTAGGTCGAGATTTAAGATCAATGTGGTATTTACCAGATTTTTTCAGTGCATTGTAGGTTATCGGCCATAAATGGGAGCAGTTTTTTTTTGGGGTTTATTTGATGATTTTCCAATCATCATTAATGACTCCTCCCGCTCTGGGCAGAGCGTTAGGGAGTGTCAGAAAAGAGTTCTACTGACTAAAAACCACCCATGTTCCTTCTTAGCCTTTTGTGGCGAAGCCGCGGTATCTCTTTGGAACAACCCGTAGCCCCGACGGGAAATGGGAGGTCCTTATTATACATTTATTTTCATTTTGGGTACTTATAGATTAGTTATTCTAAGGTTTGACAACCATCGTTGATCAAACTTACTAAAAATACAGAGGCGACAGTAAAATGTCGCACTACGCTTATTTTCTTCTTAATGCCAGCCTTCATCCGGCCTCAGGCCTCTGCGCGTAGTTACTCGCACGTCCCTTATAATTAGACACGCTATGCTTTGTCTTCATAACTTTTCACATGCGACTCATTCGTGGAAATGCAAAACTAGTTTTCTAACCTTGGGTCATAACTATTATTAAGTGTTGCAATAATCCTGTCTCTCGCTGACAACTCCGGAGACACAAGTGGTATATAAATATGTACAAGTTAACTAAGCATCTAAGTATAGAAATGTGATTCAGATTACCGTTACGATTCGGGGACCTTTGCCTATAGATCGATGTGACCGAGTGATCCTTGGCTGGTTATCGACAAGTATGAATAATAGATTCGTGGTATACTGTCTTGGTTGCATATTAACGGATTGTTTTATTGTTATCGCTGGAAAGTTGTATTTGATCATCGATTTTGTTTCCTGGTTTCCTGGGTTGCCTGCCCTAGCAGGGTAGGGTTAAGGCACTGTTACTCTTTCTTCGTCTCTCAAGATTTCTCCTTCTATAACGAGGTTAAATAAAACCAATCAAATTCGTAAACATGAATGCGGTTTTCCGAAAACTCGCTAGGAATGAAGTCCAGTTGCTCCAATTATAAGCAGAAACTGTTAGTATCATGGGTGATCCACAAACCGTGCGGTTGCTAATGGACGCACGACTTGTTTTGTTTATGTAGGTAAATTGCAAAGTGGACCTTGATAATAAGCGGCAATTATGGAATGATGGGATGGCTTCATCACAGTTAGTTCCCATCATTTTAAGTAATGATGATTCACAAGCAGCCAAACATCACGTTCCGAATCAAATTTTGGAGGTGTGTCTGTTTGCCTTTGGGACCATCGATCAATGCTTTCTTCACACGTCAAACATAATGCTTTTAAGATAGCTTAGAGTAATGTCATGAATTTCCCAATTTGTTAAAATGCGTATAATCAAACAGAAGTGTGAAATATAAACATTATCAGCGCAGAGTATGGGAAAGGATGGGGTCTGACGGCGGGCGGCCGGCGGCGCGCGACGCGGTCCGCGATGTCCGCGCGTCCGCCGACCGCCATCTCTCCCTTTCTCTCGAAACTATCGCTCTCTCTCTCCGTCCTTCGGCGGCTCGTTCCTCTTCTTCTTGCAAGGTTAAGGTTACGTCAGACGTGTTATGTTATAACCGTTGGGGCGCACTCTGGCAAGTTCAGTGTCTCGTCGAGAGTGGCCGCGACACTACTCGATACTAACGTGCGCGCTCACCCCGAGGACTGTGCGACCGCCTGTGATATACGAACAGTGAAAAGTTCATGAACTGCGTGTTGAATTTTGTTTGAACTATAATTTCTCGTGACGCTTACCCTTCAAATATCCTTCCCGTGGCCCTTATAAGGTACGTCCCTAATTATATTAATAACTATTATCCCTAGTAAAAGAATGTTCTCAAAATATTTAAAAAATGTAGTTGAATTTATATTTTCCAAGCTAGCAGTCCTGGACAACTGTGTGCAATCAGGTGATCCTGTTCAATAAACTGGTTTATTAAATATTTTATGGTGGTTGTTCGCTGGACCCACCGACACAACTGCAACAACTTGTAATTAAAAATATTTTATGAAAACAGTTTACAAACTAAAATTGCTGAAATAATTGTTAAAAGTGGTAGCTACGTTTATATTTGTGTATCTAATTATGTATCGTATTCTTAAAAGTAAGCTTAAAATAAATAACATAACAAATATATTCTACTCTACTTTTTATTTACAAGTAACATTACGAAAGCTCACCTGAAATACAGGAAGTTAATAAATAAAAGATGACGATCTAAAAACGTTCCCAGGAAACGTAAACTCAGGAAAAATAAATCTATGATAATAATAATAATATAATAATAATAATAATATTCCACAACTATCACACAACGCCATCTAGTCCCAAGCTAAGCAGAGCTTGTGTTATGGGTACTAGACAACTGATAAACATACTTATATATTTCTAAATACATACATATTATAGATAAATTACACCCAGAAAAACGTAACGTAGAAAAATGAGTAGTGTGTATTGCGTACCGTTAGGGTATGTATGGAAGGTTTTTGCGCTCATGCGCGCGAGCTTGTCTTCAATCGTGTATAGAGCGATAAGCTCCGATGCACATATAGCAATAATGGCACTGAGCTATATTTAGAGTCGCTTCGTTTGGCTCCCTTTGCGAGAAGATTTATCATTTATTCCATCGTTTTTAAGTTCTAGCCATAAACTTTTGCAAATTGCCTTTAATGACTGTAAAAATAAAGAACGATGGCAAGTAAAAACTAATGAGATTTACGAACAAAATGGCGCTAACAAGTGTTTTTCAGAATAAACGCCAGTTAAGAAATACCTTAAACTGTCATAATAAAAGTAAACTTGGAATACAGAAAAATACTTGGCAAAAGAAGACCGAACGACATACAGCCAAATGGATCGGAAAACGTTCAAAACTTCGCGGTCAGCGCTAGTAAAAGACATCAACGCGAGAACGCGGAAGAGGTGCTAAATATTTTTTTA
The DNA here is from genome assembly GCA_949775195.1 of Diarsia dahlii. Taxonomy (NCBI): domain Eukaryota; kingdom Metazoa; phylum Arthropoda; class Insecta; order Lepidoptera; family Noctuidae; genus Diarsia; species Diarsia dahlii. The sequence goes on from OX459200.1 coordinate 12,199,723, forward strand.
TGAAGTTAATAAAATGACAAATTTTCAGCCAGTTCATCATCATCAGCCTATAATGTTCCCACTGCAGGGACTCAGGCCTCCTCTCTAGGGGAGGGATGGGCTATAATCTACCAAGCGGGCCCAGTGCGGATTGGTAGATGTCACATGTCTCCGAATTGTTTGGTTCTAAGACATGCCGGTTTCCTCACGATGTTTTCCTTCACCGTTTTGAGAGCAGTGGTGATGAAATAAATTACACAAAGTAATGCGCCTGACGGGGTTCGAACCCACGACTCACTGTTCGTAAGTCGGAGCCGCCACCACTGGGCCAGTTGGCTTAATTAATTAAATATCGCTGTTTTCTTTGACGTCTTAGTAGTTACGGGTGGAATTTTAAAATTGGGTACAAAATTAGGTTTAAACGTTATTGCATAATCAAATCAAATTATAATAGCCCATTTTTAACAATTTGTTTTTCAGTCTATACGGGTATTAAGAGTATTCTGCACTAAATTACGCATGCGTTTCTGTTTCAAATATATTTAAGGAGGATATCGCAGGCGGTGTAATAGGCTTTCAATTTAGCGAACAGAGGGCACTTACTTTGAGTTAATGCTATGTGCGTAACGTATTTAATGGTGGCTGAATAATTGCTACAAGCTAACAAACGATATTGTTAGCTGAACACGAAGATATAAAATATGAATAATAAATAACGACTTAATTATGAAAACCAGCCGATTGGAAGTGGATAATTGGACATACGCGCCACATAATTGTAGTAATCTTCGACGTATTATACAACTTTATTTTTATGCCAACATTCATAAATCGTCGCAAAATGTTCTACATAAAAGCAGTTAAATAAAGCAAGATTTTTCCCACGAACTGGTACATTATTAAGGTCCTAGCTACCTACGGTATCTAGGTCCGCAATTGTACACGGAACAACTGGTAGCGTTGGCGAACCGCAAAAGTATAACAAACGATCCGGAGAGCACGACCGGGGTTCAGGTCATGTTGGTACCCCGGTACCAACTGTGTGGAATTGGATCACGAACCTACAACTTACGACCTAACGTACAGCTGCCCGGGATACTAAAGTTTGGCGGACTTCTTTGAGCTTACAACTCTTACGGGCATTCATTTGTGAACTGTCCCAGCGAACCCATAAAGTCCTATGTTCTCACATAGTTTATGGGCGTCAGCATAAATTAGTAGAACAATAAATTACGAACATCTGAAAGATTTACTTTCTCGTAAAATAATGTAAGGCTTTGTCAAAATATGTCAAAAGCTCTGCCTGCATATGTGAATTTCAGAATGATTTTCTTGTATTCTAGGATTGAAGGAAATAAAATAAGGCAAGTTATGGCGATGCTGCTTCTTGTAGTTACAATATTTAATTAACTAAAACAGTGTATTTCTTTTCAGTTATGCTTATAAAATAATGTAGAAATCTTAGTTGTACTTATAAAATAATATTTAACATGAAATTATTTATATTTAATTTAGTACTGTAAAGATAGAACACGAAAGTTATAATCTTAATTAAATTATATGAAATCTTTGAATGAAAACTGCAATGAGACTGTTAATGTTTCTATTTTAATTAAATAAAAACATGTATCGATTATTGGAAATGTAATTTAAAGCTATTACGCCGGTTCGAGGTGCATTTTCTTCTTTAACTTTTACGGGGCTTCTGATTTTGATAAACAACTTCTACGTTAATTTTAATTAATTACGGGGCTCTCTTATATTGCTCCGGGGTTTCATTGCCGACTTGCTATTTTCGTGGGACACGATTAAAATAGTGGTAATGTATTTGAATTTTCCAAGATCGAAAATTCTTAATATATTTCACCAAAACACTGAACGAAATACCAAAATAAAATTCGATGCACAAATCAACATATCCAGTTGACCCGATTGCGAGCCCTGAGATTATAATTAAGAGGGTCACGTGAGAACAGCGATCCACCGAGTAGTTCGTGACTGCGCGCGCGCATACCCGGCGACACGCCATCAACATCGATTATTGGGCACAAGGCGATACCGCGTGCCGATTTCCTGATTATTTTGATATCATACTAAAGTTTATGGAGGGACTTAGCGGAGATATGAGGGGACAGCGCGATCTTTTCGATAACTGGGGAAACTACCTTAAAGAATGAGCTGAAAACACGCTATGGACAATATCAGGGATTGTGAATTTATATTTCGAAGTAGGAATCTTGATTGAATTAATAAAGGGCCATAAAGAAAAAATAGTTTTTCGAAATTGAATAGGTTTTTTATGTCAATTAATTGTCTGGGAATAATTGAAGTGGTAAAATTGTAGTGTTTTATTGAACATATTCGTAATTGAATCTTCAGACCTACCGCAGCTATTAATTTGGTGATCAATTTCAAAAAGTACCTTCAGGCCAAATTGATAGGTAATAAACTAATAAATCAATTATATGGACCACCATGACTAACAAAAATCGTTACAAGTTTTCGAGAGCTGTAGTTACCTCTTCTAAAGTGAATTAAAATTATAAAAACCTTTTAACTTCGTATTTTTTATCTGCGTAATTACTATTCATACACAATCCGCGATAATTCTAAAGCTGTCAGATTTTTAAATACACATACACGGGAATTCAATAAAACGAAAGTTAAGACTTTTAAAGCGCGGAATAATTAAGGTTATTTTTTTAGTAGCTCCTGTATTGCATAGCGGTGGAAGGGACACGAAGCTGGGTTGCTCCTATTTATAAAGTAACGTTTAAAGGGCGGTACTAGTCGGTCGTGCGCGGGGTCAGGATGGATTCCATCAGGCGTGCTTTCCATGAAGGATTTTAATTACGTCGTGTCGGGGTGAACGACCTGCGGCCGCGGTGCGGGTGCGTGCACTTTTGACGGCCCCTTTAACAGGTGTCCCGTAACTTAATTTATTTTTATCTACTATTATTGACGCTGTTATTGACTCCAATTTTCTTTTCCATTTGAGCTGTGAAGACTTTTTGTTGTGAATGGATTGTTGAATCGGAATTATATTTCTTGTTATACTTAGTGAAGTAACAAGATTTTTTGTTTTCATAAAAGTGACGAAATGTAAAAATAACAGGTTTCAGTGATGTCACGGTCAAGATCTAAAATTTCACGTTCATAAATAAAATACATAACTGTGAAGTGAAACTAATATTTTGGCAACATCGTAAAATCTGGCTGGAGAGAAAAAATAATGTCGCTTATGTGTGTTTATGGTGAGATGGGTATGTAAATGAGGGAACCTGCGGTTGCGACCAACAATAGGCGTGGGTGTGAGCGGTCACCGCTGACTCATCGTCGACACAGATTCAGTACCCAAATATTGATACTTCCATAAATTATCCAAAATCCGCAAACAAGTTTCCGTGTTCGTACTATAAAGCGAAACATTATGGCTTTAGTCTACTTTAGTTGCGAGAAAAAATGAGGGCATTGCTTTCAGCCGCTGAATAGATGAAAAGTAACCAAATAAATCACACTGAAAAGTTGTCAGTACCGTTGCCCGTTCGCGGTCAATTTTAACAAGAAGACATCCCAGGCAAAAACCAAAAAATAATATTTGAATTCTAAAATATACCAAAGTGACTGGTCCACTTATTCTCAGTTGGGAGTTTCGGCGAAAATTCCGCATAGATCACGATAAAAACGAATGATTCGTATTGATCCAACGGACTGCATACCAAAATGAAAATCTGAGCCAAGTAAAAGCTTCTCAGTTGTAACCAATAAGGCCGCCTCAGATGAAATCGGCAAGGATAATACCAGACATTAGGAACATTAATACATCAGCACAAGAACCTGAAATCGAAACATAGATACAATCATTTCTCATAGCAATGCATCGATTTATCTGCAAAATTCGTGATATACTGTTGCGTCCCAGATAAAGCGGACAAAACAAAATTATACACAGCAAGCTTTACATTAGCCCGGAATGAAACACCGTGTGAGCTTAAATGGAGAACGTGGCTGTAAAGCGTTTTATGCTCTATAATACGTTGCAAGTAGGGCGACTTACAACGCCTGCAATGTGCTCAAATTGATTACGGGCGATACACGCGAATCGTCTAATAAAATCACTAATGGAACGGTACCAGTGGCGTGCGTCGCATAACGGCGCGGCTCTGTAGTCGCTCCCACGACTGACACATTATGCAAGCGCAAGCGCGGGCGACGAGCACAATGTGAGCTATTGATCGCGGTCGCGATCGCGTTCCCGACGAAAAACTGCGTGCACCGTAAGTGAAACTAGATGCAATGCTAAGCGACATTCGCGTGCCTCGTGATTGACTAGTCGCAACTCGCAGCTAATGTTTTGTTTCTTCTTCAGTATTATCCAGGCCTGACGCTCCAGTTACAAATACAATACGATACGTTTTGTTGTAGGAAATACCGATGATGGCGCCATCGTCATTTTTTATGTTATTTACGTCTGTTATTAAACTATCTTGGTATTCGTGTCGATTCCGTGTCTCTAAATAATTATTTAACTAATTATTGTGACCTTTGAAACTGCACGTGTTTATAATTATAGATTGATCGAAGTAAAAATATGAATGCAGTAGTTAATTACCCTTCAACGTCTAGTTCATTATGTCATACACGAATCTTCATAGAACGTGCAGACGTTTTTAATTTTGTTCGACCACAGAGCGGAACGTGCCATTAAAAAATGTGATCTTATTATAATTGAGATGTATTAACCACACAAATTTGTAATTACAATGTGTTGCTAATAACAGAAAAATTACATGCCGGCGAAATTAATGGAGCTTGCAATGAAGGGGTTGTGGGATCTGTAGAAGACACAAATGCGTATTAATGACCACTAGAAAATTAATAGAATACAGTAAATATATCATTCGCGTCGTAAAACATAATTCAATGACCAATAAACTTACTTTTACATGCTATTAACGTATTAACATTTCTATAAAACTTATCGAGCCAATTTCCCTCGCAATCAGCAATGAACGAAAAAAATCTCGAATCGTTTACATACTATTGTTTTAATTTGCATCAAATTATCCATAATACCGTCATATCCCTATTAGAGTCAATTCTCACATTCATTAGAACTCGGAATGTGCAACAGATCGTTTAGCTGACTTGCATTGTGTACACGCTGTGTGAATACGATGATAAAACGCACAAATACATAATGTAGTTTGCACTAATCAGCGTAATCTTAATATTTAACGTAGCATCTTAATGAGATCTCAAAGATATAAAGAAACAAAGAGAGTACAAAGAACCAGGTAGACAGTGAATATCAGGAAAGTTGACAATATTGTGCAATACACAGGTGACAAGATACTGGCTAGATGTTATTCGATGGCTTTCGTCTCGGCGTGGCACGTCCTAGTAGCGGAATTCGGCTGCGGTCGGCAAGCGCGTGACCGCAGGCCGAAACGCACGGCCCGTAAATTAGCAAGGAACTCTTATACGACTGTCAGATTACTTGCGGTGAAACTCCACAGCTTTACACTCCACACTTCTATTACCGAGAATCAGTGTGTGACCCAAATCCGCTCTACGTTCCGCACTTATTTGGCGTGGTATGAATGTGGAATGTCATTTGCAGCGCGCGCCGCTATTTTACACCGCAATGGATATGTGTTCGTGCGGTCGTTTACTGCTGTCTTTCGTTAATTTTATTTGCGTTTTGAGCTACTAACTGTAAATGTGCATGCGTACACAATGTACACGATTTTATCTAAAGCCGTATTTTCCTACATCCGTACTAGGCTTTGCAGAAACATGTTAACCGCCACCGAACAGTGGTTCCTATCACAGCATTAAATTACACCGTGCAGAATTGTGTTTGCGTTTAACCAATGTGGTCATGACAAAAGTAGTAAAATCTATACGTTTAGGCTATATCTGAGTCATTTATTAGTGCATGTTGAGATTGGTCGCGAAGTAGGTCAGGTCCTGGATAGTTTGATAAAACATCTAAGAACGGAGTGTTGATTTCTCAAACTAGGAATATGTAAATGTTTGCATTCGATAAATCTTTAGTGCTGCGGGAAACTTGGTGAAGTGTGCGCATTAAAAAATAAGAGATAACACATTCTTCGTTTTAGTCGTGACGATTGGTCTGCGAGCAGTATGTCGAAGACGGCGACGATTGTGGTAACGAGTGGCCGAGTGGGCGCTTTACATAGATCCAATGCAAATTGAGTAGCGATTTGCGCGCGTATAAGTCAGCCGTCGCAAACACTACCACTTCCCATTTCGTCAATTAACGTCAACCATATTGTGCTTGATACGTGCGTGCGATGTTGAGCTGAGATTTATTAGCACTAGCGATCATGATACATTGACTTGGTAACTAAAAGCTTTGATGAACGTCATGATGGTAGACGTAAACAAAAACTAGCTTACGAGACCTAATATCCTTTAAAAAACCCTGTTCTATTTGTTACGCTAACTAGAAAGTGAATTAGGTATAATCATAATTTGTCTGGAGTGGTTTGAGTAGCGAGCCGGGTTTTAAATTATAGGGAGCTTCTTAGAAAGAACCGCGTGCGCAATTCAAGAACTGGACGTAAATCATTATCATTCCTTATATTTATGAATGGAATTCTGGAACCGCCCAGGATGCCATCCACTGCAATTTTTGACAGCCGGATATCACTAAAAGCTATTAAAATATTATTTTCTCTCTCTTCTTTGAATTCACTTACTTGATGATGACTAATAAAACGTTTTCGACATAAAATCTGCCTGTAATAATTGTTTGTAAGACCAAAGAGGGGCGGAACCGACGTGCTAAATCAACTTAACGGTCTTCGCGTTTATCTGTGTTTATCCTGGAAGCATAAACGTGCACGCCTATCATCGATGCTTCCGATTAATTTACGCTGTACATATATTAAAATTTATTAGCCATGGCCGTATGTACAAGAGAAACTTGCATGGCCGCAGCGGCCGGAAATAAGAACGTCGTGAGATCACTTGGACGATGTTACTAGATGTGATCGTCGGCCAGAGCTTCGACAATAAGCAATTAATGTACCGTCCGCTGAGCATCTCGTCTTGCGTAACGGGCGAGCCGGTGCCACTTCTTATCGCTAATAGGGCTAGCTGCGAGGCTTATTGTTCCATAACGTTCGTGAGATACACCAGCTTATTAAAGACAATGGTTTAAGTTAAAAATAGAAGACAGAAAAGCCGAGCGTTTCGCTGGCTGATTGGTTTATTATTTTATACGAAATGAACCAAGTGCAAACTACCGAATACAATAAATTTTCTGTTTATTGACAATTGGCTTGCGCGTGCGGTGTAAGAGTGTAGTAACGAGACTGCTTTATGAGTTTCGCGATCGCGTCAGGAGATGATCCCAGTTAGCGGGGTGCGTCGGGGCTCTGGGGCCGGTGCTCAGCAGCCGGGAGGTGTTGCCCGGGTCGGGGTGTCGGGGGCCGAGCTATCTAATCGGGCGTCGCCTCGTCGCCGGTGGGCGGCGATCGGGATAACGCGCCACCACCGCCGCGCCCACACGCCAATTATGTGGGAAGAGGTTACGATTGCGCGCGCGATACCGCAAAATAACGCAAACGGACCCACCTAGAGACGATCGCGTGCATTAATCGGGAAACTATTACCAATGCCACTCCAATTAATGCTGGCTGATAAATATGTAGATTGCTCAACTACTTTGTTGGTTAAATTCATCCCTATAACCGAATCATCACGATGAAACAGCTCTAACTGAGGCAAAAGATCTTAATGGATCTTCAAAAATAACTTCCGTATAACACAGCAATACTTAATCAGAATTATCGAGTCCATTCGAAATAAAACTTTACCGCGTACAATTCGAAGAGCTTTGATATAATTACTTGAATGCAGAGCAAGTGCCGCATAGTTGGGGTCGATGTTATCGTTTTATACGGACGTTTTCCCGTCGCATCGATCGATAGGAGTCAGCGTCCGAGAGACGTAATTACAATAAATACGGTTCACATGCGAACAGGACCGTCCGACGTCCGACACGTCGACGAGGCGCATGCCGCCGCATTCTTGCAATTACGTAACACCTCAGCAGTCGAAGCAAGGAATTAATAAGTGCCTAAAGGAAAAATGCAAAGGGAGGATGCAATAACCGTTATCGTCACTAATAATAAATTATTAAAAAATTTAAACATCCATTTCACATAAACGACAGTCTCTTTTTAACCGACTTCCAAAAAAAGGAGGAGGTTATCAATTCGACTGTATTTTTTTTTTATGTTTGTTCGCTCATAACTTGCGACTGGGTGAACTGATTTTCATGATTCTTTTTTCATTTGAAAGCTGGTGCTTCCCGTGTGGTCCCATTGTCACCATTTCAATATCTGATGATGGGATCTTGTAGAAATCGGGGGAACTCTTCAATAAATAACAGCAGATTAACCGCGATTGTTGCTATAGCATATCTAAGCATTGTTTACGCCATCACACAACATAATATCACGCCTGTACTCACTACAAAGGTTATAAAAACTATTTTGTGAAGATCTGATGAAGAACTTCGGAGATAGGTCATCGGTTTATCAGTGGAAACATGTAATTGGCCTTCAAATGTTTATTGTTTAATTGTATTGTTCTGTATTAGCTGTAAGTTTCCCAAATAAAATAAAATAAAAAAATAAAATAGGCAACGGAACTCCTCAATAAATGATAGCAAATGGACTGGGATTGCTGAAATCTCATATTGTCTGTCTATTGTTTACACCAGTTCCTAACATAACATCACGCCGGTACGTTGTGAAGGGGTAAGCACATGTGAAACACTAAAAAGTGAAAAATAAAAACTTTTTTACAAAAAATAAAACCGACTTCGACAAAAAAAACACTCAAAAGTGAAAAATAAACTTGAGAAGAAAAATCAGTTTCTGAAGTCGGTGACAAAAAAATGAAATCAAAGAAACAAAAGTCACCGACTTCAGAAACTGATTTTTCTTCTCAAGTTTATTTTTCACTTTTGAGTGTTTTTTTTGTCGAAGTCGGTTTTATTTTTTGTAAAAAAGTTTTTTATTATCTCCGCCAACATTTTTGATGATAAGGATACATAAAGTAAAATTTATAATTTATACAATAATGAACATAAATATGATGCATTTACAAGGCGGTTCGCAGTTTCGCCATCCGCTAATATAGAGATATCAAGTTATTACTGCTATCGACGCTCTACGTGGTTTCTTTTTTCATTACCGCATTTACATAAATTTATTACGGTAGCTGAAAGTTTTTCTATGGCTGTTCAATCTTACTAATGTTCGAAATGCGAAAGTTTGTGCGGATGTATGGATGTCGGGATGTTTGTTACTCTTTTACACAAACACTACTGAATGAATTTAGATGAAAATGGGCACACAGATAGTCTATACTGAATTAACGCATAGGATACTTTTTATCGCGGTAGTACGATCCCGTGGGACAATTACCAACCACCACGCGGGCGAAGACGCGGACATACGCCAGTATAAACATAAAACCGAATGATATTCTTCTTCCGCGCCAATCAAGTGATAATTTTCTTTTATGACATCATATTTATAACATGACACTAACAAGGAATACTAATGGTGTCCAATAACTCGCCCGTACCTGTTTGTAAAGTAAAATTTATTTATCGGTTGTAAGTGCTGTATGCGTACGATGTTATTTCTGAACTATTTGACGTGGCTGTGATTGTGATCTGATAGCCGACACCGTTTCATATCTTTATTCAATAAGGTTTGATAACATTTCGCTATTATTAAAGTAATGTACGTGTGGAAGTTTGTAATTTCCGTCAATTATATAGAAAATATGGGGACATGTGTTAATATGTCATATTATAATAACCTGATTTTAAACGCAATTATGGTCGCATAATGAAGCGGTAGTGGCATCCTAGGTTGTATTCAAAGATGTAATAATCGTAGGGTATCTCGCATGACGCGCTGGCCACGCTACGGCCTCATCTCCTATACTGTTAGACCAGTTCTGTCACGCACCGCTGCCTCCGTCGACGCATTCATAACAAATCTTAATCAAAGGAAGTCTTAATCCAACATAATTCGTGCCACTTAATCAGGTGCCAACGCTGTCTATCCGGTCGCTAATTAAAATGATATTTGTATGCAATCATGTGCCTTGACTGACAAGAAGTGATACCTAACTAACGCGACCATAGTGCTATTTTTAGAAGTTGGTTGCCTATAGCAAAAGATGACCATAGACTATAATGCAATTGTAATGAACATGCCCTTGAAAAATAAGAAGCGTCTCATGTTTAGTTACCCGAGGAAAGTGTACAGAATAATGACAGAAGGGCGGTTCGGCGTTATTACTGTAATGTCAGGTTGCTTCGTCTTCGTTCGCGAGCGTTACATAGCATTTCTCCTGAGCGTCAGCGAAACTAAAAAATAACACAAATAACCGGCTTGCCACAAACTCTATTAGATTTCCAACTTACTTTTTGCAGAGGTTGTCGTCGCCTAACTCGATCTCGATGCGGACGTGAGAAAATTGTTAATCTTATTTTGTAATAGTAGTTTGCAAGGAGAGATGATGAAGCGGCTTTTGAATTGAAAACTTATTCAAAAAGATGACATCGTTCGGTAGCACTCAAAGGATTTAATTATCTAGCGACGATGTAAAAACAACCTTCTGATTATATTGTTAAATGCTTATTAATAGCTTTACCGTAGCTCTATTTGTTCATTCGCCTCGCGTCAGCATGTTACGGTTATGCGGAATGTAATGCAAATTAAAATCGAAATTCATTTCTAACAATGGCTGTATTAACAACTTCATATAGGTTAGTTCAAGTGTAATAACAGTTAATAGCAATGGTATTATCGTTCCACTAGTGAGTGTAATGTAGAAAGGAAGAGTGCAAGTGTCAGAGCGCAGAGTTGCGACAGGGAAAGCGCTTCGCCATATCACGAAAGGGAACTTCAAATCCACACTCGGTACGTCAGGTTCACTAACAACTTACCTCATTCGATCTAAGATAGGATAGAATACAGGAACTTGCAAGGGCACTTTCTTCGACTCATTCAAGTTTTTTGACGTTGAACCGCGGGGTACTCTGCTATACTTGTCCGATGTTTAAGTGCGGCGCAAGCATTTGACTTTACATAGCTGTAGCGTTAGACTGGATGCTCCCCGTGGAACCTGTCCCGGCCGCCGCTGGCGCCCTCGGCGTGATCGGATTTCCCGTTTGCGATTATTGCCTTTCTTTATTTCACGGGGCGGTTCGTTACCGTCGGTATCGGTATGTAACGGTACAACATGGGCACAGGCATTTGCATGGTGATCCCATTACGGCGACTGGCGGGTGGAAGTTATTAAAATACGTTTAAGATCGTACAGCATTCGGCGGAGGCGATAAAGAGTAGACATTGCAGAGTCGTGAGTTTGCTCCGAGCTTTATTGCGTTCGGGATGAGATCGGACTCCGCGGGCGAGTACGATGCCAACGTAAACAAAGAACGAATTGAGGTGTTGGCCAAGCGACGGCCTGACGGACCGGTGCGGACCGGTGCGGCCGCTGTATCTCGTTAGCGGCACATTGTTCGCTCTCAGACACCGACATCGACGTTCACCCTACTGTAATTGGCTACACGAAATATTGTCTTATCGCTTTTATTGTCTACCCATTCACTGTTATTAATTGACTTAATTTGCTCTCATATCACATACCGGTTTCACCGGAAGTAATCACAAAGTGCAGTGTTTTAGATGCATTACAGCGATAAGAGAAAATAAGCGATTCAACGCATACAACGTAAACACACTTATGGTTCAAGGACACAAGGTTAGAAAGTGGGTCTCTGACTGCGTGCGGCAGTGACAGGGCAGTGCAATCGCGTGACAAGTCTCGCTCTGAACATTATCATTCCACGTACGATGCTAAACCACTTATTCGGCTCGTGGTGACCGTTACCCGGCGCACGCACGCCGCCTGCATCAATGGCATATTTTTACCCGGCGAAACTCCGCACACATTTACCATTCAAGGTTAACCCGGTCAGTGTAGCGCTTTGTTTACACGAGTGTCGCGACGTCCGACATCACACGGCGGACGTTTACACTTCATACTCGCACTGCTTGCCAACAAACGACCTATTGTCTCCAAGAGATTTCTAGATTAATTTGCAAATAAAATAATGTTCTCATTTAAACGTAGCATGCACGATGTGTCCGGATGTGGCCTACAAAAATGATAACGACCGCCTTTGATCGTAAAATGCAAATATGTACGTTAAATACATCAAAACCTTCGCCTCGGGCGTGAACTTGCACACCATCCGACGCCGACTCCATCTAGAAATCTAGATAAGGACATGCGTGCTCGAGGTCTATAATCCAGTCGCCCTATGGCGAATCTAAACTATTATGTCAATAAACTAACAGCGTCAGTTAATTGAATGGGCATTCTGTAAATGAAGTCCATATATGTTCATAATACGTACCTGCCAGGGTAAAATTTATAGGTTTAGGCTACAGACATAGATATGTGCATAGCCGCTTAATGAGATATAGCTAAATGGCTTTATTTATACGTGCTGCCAATTTACAAAGCGGTTGCATACTTGAGTTGAAAATGTTTTCGTTTTATATACGTGGATCCATTTAGCACGATTTAGTTATGCGAGCTCCTTTACAGTGTAATTATTTAATTAAATAACCATGCAAAACTATTATGTACTCATAAATCGATGTAATATTAATGACTGTCTGTTTTGTTGCAGGTGCCCCAGACGACTGACATCGCTCAAACAACGCGTTGACAAGGTAATTAAAAGCATAGCGCAGTTATTATTGAGCTTGCTCGACTGTGACGGTTCCTAGAAATGGTTGAAGCCAGCATCAATTAAAACTCATGGTTGGAAATAAATGAAATATATATTCAAGCGATTAATCAGTCTTCTTGCAAATATTCAGTATGCACATTCCATATGAAGTAACCAAAAAAGACAGTCGAGAAACCTCATATTTTATACGTCCGATAAAATGAATTTGTTCTCGTTGCACGTGAGCTGCAGAAGGTGGCAATTTATTTAGGGCGACGCATGCGGGATGTGTTCTCATTAATATCGAAAGTATACCACATCCGCGAGTTTGTGTCATGTGTGGGGTTGTTAAACCTGTCCTTACGCACCAGTTTCTTTCAAACTGGTCGAGCTACACACACATTTAATAGTCCTCTTCGCCTTGCTAATTGCATTTCTTCAATGCGTTCAAAGAATTTCGATGCGATAACCACATGTGCACGTTTAGATAAACGGCTTAGGAAAAACATTTATAATGTATGTACGAGATGTGGGCGTACATATCTACTAAATCATTGATTGTGTGCCTGCAGTTTTATCGCTAGCTTAACTCTTTCATCATTTGGAATTTTCAAATAGGAACATTGAAAAGTTGCAAGATTTAATCAAGACTCTACCATGCCTAATAGCGCGCGCAATTAACGTTTTGTACTATGAAGTCGTATTTATTCACGGACTGCAATCAGAATCAAGCCTCTTGAAATGAAACAACGGCACTCTGGCCGGCAAAATGTCTCCGAAGTAGTGGATTCAAATATAGATTGATGTGTGTCACGAAGCGAGGCGACAGAAAATGCGAAACTGCAAATAAGTTTTTCAGTGATTTGAATTTGAGCCGCGATAGGGTTGACTCGCGTGCCCGTCCAATACGAGCACCCGTCATGCCATCCGTACATTTTAACGAGAGCGCGATCGCCCGCGCCGATAGCGACAGTCTAATGAAAACCCCGCTGAATAATGCATTAATACCAGCGTTAAATCGTGAGCACACACTATCGAACTGGCGACGAGAAAATACTACACAGATGCAAATTTAAGTCAACACCGACGCCGATAAGCTTCTTCTGGAGGTAATTCGAGAAATTCAACTATAAAGTTAAAATTAATACCGCTCTGCAACAGTGCCGTTGGGATGTCAATTTAGAAAATGGTTTCCATGCTTCAGGACTTATCGAAATGATGGAACATTCGCTTTGTTGGTCGGATAGTGGTGATTTACGTGTGGTAGGTGTTTGGTGGGGACATGACAGTTTATAAATAACGGCAATCATGCGGAACAAGTGTGGTGTTGACAGTAGACGGTGCGGCGGTGTGTAGGAGGTGGTGAGCTATGCTGGCCGTCGTGCTGCGCGTCACGCCGCGACCCGCGCTCACCTTCTCTATTGAAATGTCAGTGCGCGGACCGGTGACGAGACAATCGTAAAACACAATGTTAAGGTCACATCATGACTTCAATAAACTATTCCCAACATGGGAAACGTGACGTCGCCGCTGTAACCGAGACCTCCTGAAAGTGTGCCAAACATGTACCCAGCCGAAGAGACAACGTTATCCCTTGTTTGATCCTAGACTGTTAAGTTGTAGCTGTTTTTCTTTCTCACAGATATGTAAACATAGTCGAACATCAACGCATTTAGAGAAAACGTTATACAGATGAATTAATTTAAACACAGCAGTTACCACCTGCGGATTTAACCGAATAAAATCTATACCAAACGTAAGATCATTAGACCGGAACATTAAATCTTCGACGAACAAAAGATCGATCAACTTTAAAACCAATAAAATAAAGCGTCTTTTTAATTTGTCACGGCGTGATAGTCGGACATTGCTTATTTATATTCAGATCAGTATTTCAAGTAACAGGAAGTATCAAAGTTGTGTGATATATTAGAAACGCAAAGCCATAACTCCGAGTAAGCAAGATATATGGAAAGCGCGGTATAATATCAAGTGTATAGTTGTGAGAGGCCAAGTGTCAGGGCAGGACGGGGCAAGATGCCATACCGTCCACATCGCACTACCGTTCCCGCGTTCCAGATATACGAGCATGCGAGAACATACTTAGATAGACAGGATTGAGGTCACTACAGGCCATTACCTATACTGAGGTATTTTCAGTTTCCGTCTGTAAATATTTTATTTATGGAACATTCCGATATCAACTATGTATTGACATAATGTTCTTGTTTTCAAGAAAACCTTACTGACTAAATTATTTTCAGAATTAAACACAACAACAGAAGAAAAACTTCACTGTTCTATTTAGAATTTAATTACGAGTACCGTATTTCAGAACTGGAATTTGAGTTCGAAACTATTCTCTTTGTGAAAAATTTGCTAAAAATACTTACAAATGAGAGTGTCATAGAAATCAGTATTCCAGAATAATTTATCATAGCAATTTGTGTGTCAACAGGACACGGGGCGAGCGCTAACATAGCGGGGTTTTACTTTCTTATAGTGGCCTCAAGAAACTAGTTAAGAGAAAGTAGGATTAGTATCTTCAGTGTATTTATCGTTATATAACCGTAAGTGAACCGCTAAATAATTAATTTGTGGCGTCAATACGAGGAGAAATTAACGAGGATGTTATAAATGCGTGGGCGTATCGGCAAGGAAGTAAAATTTCGCTATTATAAATTGCTTTCAGACACAAATAAGGAATTCCCCTCAGAGTGAAACAAATTCGCGCCTACAGACATCCAATTAGGCCGGTGGTATCGTGCGTATCCACCGACCCACGTGTGAAGAAAATAGGCACTTCCTCATAAATATTTATGGCGGGTACAAAGCCGTCTTTGTAAACTTCCACATTCACTCGGAATTATAATGGCTGTCACACTAGGATCCCGAACAAGAGCCGAAACGGCTCGCATTAAGAAGAATAAAAGATTCTCGCGACGGTTTCACTTAGCAACCGACACGGCGAATATCTCAAATAGAGATGACATAGAAACAGTTTGCTGGTTGAATTTTTAATATGGAAAGCCATGAGAGACCAGGCGACGATATCACAGTTTACGTCGGCGGCAATACGCCGCAGTTGACCTCACTGTGAGAATGGCGGGCAGACTCCGAGTTCCAGTTTTTATTAGTCGAAAGTTTTTGTTTGTTGTGGTTTTATTAAGTGCGGTTCCTGGAGGAAATGAGTGTGGCGACAAAGAGAAGGTTGACGTGGTTGAGGACGGCGACGCCCGGCATTTCCCGTTGCGGTGGTGGGTACGAGCGACCAGCGGCAGGCGGTCCGTGTCGTACGGTAGTGGTACAGTTAGCCTGGATAAAGGCGGTTACGGTGTCCGCTGCCGTCGTTGTGATCTGTCAATTAGAACCCCATAACCTTGTTCACATCGCTGATCGCTTCGTCCAGCCCTAACGATTACAATTACCGTCAGTCCCTAACAATGAGTTACATTGCATTTCCGCCAGCGAGTCTGCTGAGTTACGACGTAGCTGATCGTAAATGTAATGCTGCAAGGTCGGAAACAAGAACAAAAATGCTTTTATTTAGAAAAAGCGTTTCGGTCACTCCACTTCGTAGTAATTCAATAGCAAAGTACCGAATTTCACGGTCAACTTTGAAGATGACTCTAGCAGTACCCGCCATTTTTATACTTTTTGATTTAGATACCAATTCTTTTTTGCTTCCATCAAATCTCGAATAAGTCTGCGAAAATTCGCTACCATTGTTCTAGGTTATTTCTTCTACTAGTAACGTTATATTTTTACTGTTAAAGTTAGTCGTTACTTCATTTTTTTGTGTACCTAAAGACTATAAAGTTTTGAATTTTGGGTTAGTAAAAACATTAGCATTATCATCTTCAGTTTTCAGCTATACGACAGTACCTACAAAGCAAATTAATATTTGCATCACCTGTGCCATCTTCTTGTTTTTTGTCTTCCGGCCAACTAGTAGCGAATAACTCAATGTAATTTTCTCAAGTCAGGATAGGATTTATGGCCTACTGCCGATATGATCGCTCGATGTCACATAATTTAAATGTAATACTGCGAATGGCAAACTGTGACATCAGCAACATAATTCATAGGCCAGTCTCCACCTTTAATAATAATTAAACTGACACTTAATTTGGAAAACGACACCTATCAAATTGATTTTACGTACTTAATTCAATTAATAACTTTCATCGATGTAACGGTTCCGCTGTGGAACTTTCTTGCACGAAGTAAGTGCCATCAGTGGGATCTCTAAAGGTATTTCTCAGTTACGTATTATCGTCATCGAGCCAAAACCGTTCCATGAAATTTTGAATCGGAATGGCTCGAGACACAATCACGTTTTCCATCACTGTGAAATCTACCAATAGCAATGCAGTCCACTGGAACGGTGGCTGTAAGAGATGCGTGGCGTCACGTAGACATAGCTCCAAAATAGCGTCGTGCTCAGCGCCCGCGCAGGTCGACGGCCGACTTACGAAATTTAATCGAATTATACAAAACTCATTGCCAAACAAATATTCCGATTCAACGGTGTCTTTTTACATTACGTTCGTTCACCCCAAAAATAATTCGAGTTGAAGTTTCTTAGATTTTGTAGTGTCCAATATACGGACAGCTCGCGAGATAGATAAGTAAACTGTCTCTGGGTGAAATGAAGAATGTTTTAGGTCGACTTTAGCGGAGGTGGAAAATAGAACATGGTTTATTTCTCTATTGTTTTGAACGTGCTTTGTATGAACAACACCATCTAGTGTTTGGTGGACTGAGGTCCGTTTAGTCGCTTTTAAGTTATCGAGTTTTCAGCGACAAGCATTGCGTGCTATATTTATGCTCAGTAGGCGACACGGTTGTGGTGCGTGGGCGCTGTGGTGACGTACTGGAAGTCTGTCCAGAAGGTGGATATCAGAACGACGCCATCTATCGATTTACATATGCGAACCCATTCTAATAGCACTTGTAATGTGATACGTTTAAAGATTCGTAAGTTTATTGAGTTTTCTCACGCTTGCTCTTTCCGTAATCAGATTTTTAATCTTATTTGTCTTCCGGTGCGTTTGTTACTGAAACCCATATCAGATTCAAGAAAGGCATGCACTAAAAAATACTTAAAATGAGGTATTTGGTACATTTCTCTTTCGGTATTTGCAGGACAGTCATTCGTGTTTTTTTTTTGCCGTTATCAAAACATTGCCTCTTTTTCACGGTCCACTCACACGCACACGCAATTTATCACAATAACTGTTCAGCAAATCGGCACTAAACGATAAATGTGCACAATTCATCTTACAGGTTTGCAAATGTAGGTGAGTGATATTTGTTTAGCATCAAGTTTCCAAGTTACATTCGAGTTGTTCCGGTCTGATCCCCCAAACCGATCCACTGCCAATATTTTTCTTTTGTTTATTCCGTTCTGATCCCCTGTAATTTATCATTCCGTTCTGATCCCCTTTTTGACACAAGTACAAGTGAAGTACAGTCAACCGAAAAACAGTTGTTAATGAAAAAATAATCAGTTTTTATTTCTATAACTTACAATAGGGTATTTCACCAAAAAAATCTAATTAGTCCGTCTGTTAGATTATCGAAAAATATTGGATACGTGTTTTTTGTTTTATCAATATAATAAAAATTGACGAAAATAAAATGTTTCAAAGATCAAGAGTGGGGGTTTTTGGCGTCACTTAGTGGGTAAAAAAGTACTATCCTTATGACGTCACACGACTTGACACGACTTTTCGAAGCACTGTATCGTCTTCATCTTTTGTTTACGTGAAAAAAGAAAAAATACGTGTCCATTATTTATTGAAAATCTATCTGACGGACTAATTAGATTTTTTTGGTGAAATACCCTATTGTACGATCATCCCACAAACTACCAGGAGAACAGAAGTAGGAAGGAGGTATTGGAATCTTTAAATCAAATCTATATTATTTCTTTCTAAAACTTTGCACTTTTTTTGTTGGAGATAGGAAACCAGGACAGTAAAGTCTCAAAATTTAAAAAAAAAAAACAAGTTAACAAACAGTCTTTACTGTATAGGCATAATATAGATTTTATTTGAAGATTCCAATTTCCAATACCTCCTTCCTACTTCTGTTCTCCTGGTAGTTTGTGGGACTTTACTATAAAGGCTTATTATAGATTTGACTTGAAGATTCCAATTTCCAATACCTCCTACCTACTTCAGGGGGTCTAAAACGGCCACTTTAGCAGTTCATAATAGGAATTGCGTCAAAAAGCGTAAATGACCTTTCATAATAGTAACAGCGTCTGGGACCATTAAGTAAAATAGATCATAGGTAAGTAATAATAGGAAAACAATATGAATTGCGTTAAATTCGTAAAATGGTCACAGACGCAGTTACTATTTTGAAAGGTCAATTCATATTCTGATCTGCTAAAGTGGCCATTTTAGACCCCCTGTTCTCCTGGTAGTTTGTGGGACTTTACTATAAAGGCTTATTATAGATTTGACTTGAAGATTCCAATTTCCAATACCTCCTACCTACTTCTGTTCTCCTGGTAGTTTGTGGGACTTTACTATAAAGGCTTATTATAGATTTGACTTGAAGATTCCAATTTCCAATACCTCCTTTCTACTTCTGTTCTCCTGGTAGTTTGTGGGACTTAACTATAAAGGCATAATATATTTGACTTGAAGATTCCAATTTCCAATACCTCCTTCCTACTTCTGTTCTCCTGGTAGTTTGTGGGACTTTACTACCTATTCTTTTTTTTTTTTAATCTATTAGAACCTGTACAAATATTTTGTTGCTGACTGTCCTAAAAATGTGTCAGGGTATCCGATTCTTTTACGGGGGATCAGACCGGAATAGAAAATAATTTATAATAAAACGGATCCCCTGGGGTATCAGTTTTAGGGGATCAGACCGGAATAACTCGATTTTTCACATGACAAACATTTAGGCAAAGATCAGTTATAATAAATAATAAATGATGCAATAAACATTCAACTATATATGTTTTCTACTTAATTTTTAGTTCACAATACAGTTAACAGTTACGCGTTAATGGTGAGTAATAAAATATAGTTTCTAATTTCTAAAACAAAACAATTTCTCTAGACACAACATATGGCACAAGCCTGTCTGTGTGTTTAAGCGCGTTCCTTTCCGAGATGAGTCAATATTTACAGGTTGTCGACCTGACTTCCTTTCTTCCAATAGTTCAAAAGGATATTGGTAAAAGTAGACAACAGTTAAAGATTTAACAAGTGATAGTAGGCCTTATAGACCATCAGTTGTAAGGATTTTAAGCACGCACTAATGTGAATATGTATGTGGTAGTAGCAACGCGGAATCGTGAATTGAATGCATCTGATTAAACCCTGATATAAGAAGGGCACGAATTCATGAGCACCAATCCGTGTTCTTAGTTCGATTGCCGTTATCTAATGTGAATTTACTACGTTAGATTACAATGCTTGGTAGAAGGCATCTTCAGTAGTGATCTTTACGTAATGGAGGTAAAAATACTTCCTAGTGTTAGTCACGTGAGAACAGCGTTGGTGCGACATTGACAAATGGTGCGCGGCTGGCGTGCTCACCGCGCGCACCTTGCAGGGCGCTGGACGCAGACAGCCCAACCGCATCGCCGCTTGACGTACACCGCAACTCCGACGAGCAAACACCACAATTTATGCGATAGACTAATCGAAACTAAACGGCACATTATAGATTTGCAAACCTTGAACTTCCACTAACCAAACATAACGGTTACCTCCACACAATTCAGATTCTTTAATAACTTCTGCAAAGTTAATACTTCACGCACATACTAACAACCAAAATGAAACGTTAGCTGTAATTTTCAGAAGATCAATCATGAGCATGACATACAACATTTTGTTATCACACTATTATATTATCGATCGATCTCGATAATGAGGCCAAATTAAAAATAACGTCTGTTACGATGCATAATGTTTTAGCTCGATAAAAAAGTGCTGCTGATACATATCAGTTTGTCTGTCTAAACAAATAAATAACCACAGTAGTCGACAAAAAATATATATTTAACTAGTGTTAGTATTTGCTACCGAAGTTAAGATGTGATTAAAAAAGCCACAAAAAATCCACAAGATTAATGCAAAAAACAGTTCGTTATAAATCATTGCACTTTGATATTAGCGAGACATACATTCTGAGATGTCTTAATTTAGTGATTCAGCGAATGTTTCAATATTTTCATGGAACAGAACACTTGTAAGAATGCAAGTTTCTTGCTTTGCTTTACGCCTTTTATAAATATGCATGATGCATCTATTATGAGTCGTAAAGTTACTGCGATTAAACTTGTTGAAAGTTCCACAGATATGTTGACATTAGATTAATAAAAGCGATCAAAAGACTTGTTTAACCGTTATTTCATTGCATATGTATGTGTGAGTACGATAAATCAACAAGTTATCGAATATGTAAACCTAGTTAGTAGAAAGATTATCGTTTACGTCGAAATAAAAACCGTGACTTTTTGTTTTAACTGTAAATATAATTGTATTTGTTCCAAGACAACTGGGAATGTTTTTTGACGAGTGGAAAAAACTACCAAGTACTCTCGGTTTCTTTGTGTAGGTTTGGTTTTGTGTGGTTGTTTCTGTTATTTGACTGTGAAATTGCGATTGTAAGCCAGTCGAGCGTGTTTACTTAGCTATAAAACAATCTATGGGAGTCCGAGTGCCGTTTAAGGTTCAATGATCACTAGGATCAGCCAAGACTACTTCTGAATCATCGGTAACTTTTTCTAGCGATACGATTCGTCCGGGTTGCTGAAGCGTGGGATCGCGATGAGTCTGCTTGATGCCCTGCTCAGTACCCACTGACGTATGTAAAGGTGCTGTGATTTGATTAATGGAACAGATTGAGAAAATTGAGTTGGCATAAGATAAGTGGCATGTGTTTCATTTGGACGTGCGGGCGATGCAAAGTGACGCGTATAAATCAGTTTTTTTCTATCGGTTACTGTACTTTAATTAGACTTGAAGCGGAAACAGTACGCTGTTTATTTTATCCTTGTCATAATTATATTCGAATACTTCAGTTTTTTTGCTATATGGAACGAACCACACACATCTATCGGAAACACTTATGTCTTGCTATTATTATGCGATAAATCAGTATTATGATGTGTTTAGGACCGAATATGGTCGAAACCAAATAGGATTTTATAGTGGAAAATAATAACTTCTCGGAAAAAGTATGATTATTGGTTATATACTATAATTATATACCAAATATGTGCTGCTTTGAACACTGAGATGGTATATAAAAAGTATGTTATTATTTACCTCAGTGTGAACCAAATCAGAGGAAGTATCTATAATCAACTTTCGAAGAACAACTTAATTCAAGTATCGTACTAGTGCAGGTCAAGTAAGATACAGTTAATATTTAAATCGGGCGATTCTCTGCCATATCGCTACGGAATACAAAAGTGAAGAGTTCCGACAAACAAGCAGAATGGTTTCTCAGGCGAAACTATGTTGAATTTAAATAATTTCCAGCCACTCTGAATCCAGTAAGCGGCACTCTACATAATTCATTACCTACAGATAGATATTTAACGACGCCGACCATGTATTTTAAATTTAGGTTAGCATCTAAAATGTTTACTTAATAAGTTTATGTTAACAGTATTTTGCCTCCTTACCTCAATATTTATAAAGTTAAATCGATAACTAATTCATTAGCATAATTTATGTGAAGTCTAATGACCATTGCCACCTCTTGGATAACTGAAGGGACAGTCCTACAAACAAAGCCTGAATAATTTAATTAACAACATTGTAAGTGCGACACAAAACGTTAAATAAACATGCTTTCACCACATTAAAGTAACATAAAGACTAAGTAATGCGCACTTTACATTAAGGCGAATATCTGTTACAAAACGTGTTACATAATACGCCGTGGTTATCTGCTATTACCATCACTGACATGTCGTAAACATCTGCATCCGTGGCGCAAGGTCTAGTTCAACACTAATGGCTTTACTTATGTAAATAGACAACAGAATTATGGGTGCAGCCAACATTCCGGGAAATTCTTTAGCGCAAAATGTTCGTAATTACAAAACGATACGGGGAAGTGGCCCTGCGCCATACCTGAACCGAATGAGGGAATCACGAACGTGCCCGCGTTATACAGAATGCTGTGCGCGGGTGTGTCATTATTACAGTCACTTGCCTATAATCCAACATGTCATAATTGAGATACACTCGTTGTGTAAACTACGTAATTAACAGTGGCGTTTTTCTTTTGATCACAGCACGGCGGTGGCGGACAGCGGGTAGCGGTTGTGAAGCTGCAAGGTTAGTAACCCCGCCGTACTATACTCGTCTACGATCGGAATTCGTGAATCTTCAGAAATAACACGTCATTATGTCTTATTAGCCGTAGAGGAAGCACTTAGGGCAAATGTAAGGAAAATAACACCTTTCGTCTCGAGAGATTGTTCTACTATCCATTATTGCACCCATTATAAAAATTAGTGTAGCCTTATATTTAATAAATAACGTGTAATATACAATTTAGATTTATTAGCACTGATTAGGATAGTTTCAGTAGAGTTGTAACGGTGAACGAATAAGATATTATTGCATGGCAACTTGTAAATGCAGTAATGCTGTCAAACTATCCAGAAACAAATCAAAAAGAAATAACAGAGGCACCGAAGTGCAAACAGACAGTGTACAGTTAGTTTTTCTGGTGTTACTTACTAAATGACTTGCCGATATAGTCCGCTAAGTACGCGTGTTTCGTTATTAATGCAGCGCCCATTACCAGAATTGATTTACGAATGTTACGAAACCATTCGTCGTGATGAGTAGACGGTGTACCGTTGTTTACAAATAAAAAACTGCCCTAATGATTGATTACCTCGAATTAATACGCCGTTGATATTAATGAGATATAAAACTCATTGAATCGCTTTATTAGTATTTGCTTTAGACAGCTTTAATTCCGAGCTTATATAAGAGCATGCCATTTGAGGATTAACGAAACATTAAGTCTTAATGAAACAATTTTCCTCAGGATTATTATAATAATAAAAAGTAAATAGCCAATATAATGTAATCGTTGCATTCTCAGAATAAATGCAGGTGGGCACTAAATTCCAAGTAATATACATCGCTGGAGGATTCTAAAAAACTCAAAAGAGTTTGGGCCTCGATTTCCGAAATATAAACCGGTAACATTATCCTGTTACTTTTACCGTTTTACAGCAGTGAAAATACCTCGTACTTGCCTTCCATTGAAACCTCTGTTCCACATAGCGTGCGCATATGCATGCATGCATGTAGGTATGTCCGTCAATTTCGCTCCTTGAGCAAACAATTACTGCTCATTTGCAATCATTAACAATTTTCGTAAATTCTTTCCTGGATGTTATTCTTTCCGAGATAAAATAATTTAAGGAAAAGTTTATTTAAAAGCTCAAAAAGAAAATCATGAACAGAAGAAAGATTGAGCGTTTAGATGCGTGCAGTATTCTAGGCGGGTTTTGTACTAAACGAACATAGAACAAGACCGTTATTTTATTGATATCCTCGACATCTTAGTATGGATGGACCAACGACACAATGCCCAACCTGTTAACACGAAAATAATGAAGTGAGAGTACATTCGCTTGATTGATGTGAACTGACCATGATGATTGTATTTCAGTGAATAATTTGATTCATGACCAAAATTTTACACACCGTTTATCGCGACATTTTCATCGAAAATTTATTAACGCCTTGTTTTAACCACTTTATTCCAGTATTACCACGGGGTATCGTGTTACCTTGTACAGTGGGTTGTGAAGGTCAGAGACGAAGTCGGTCCACGAAAAATAGAGGTGTTACGGATACAGCTCAGTAGCTGCATCTGGTCAGACTGGAAGTCGACTCTAACATAGTTGAGAAAAGGCCAGGAAGATGATAATGACATTTATTTATTTATTAAGCATTTATTGCTGAATAACTAAACAGTACAATTTAACAATATAAAATTAAAAACTTAAATCTAACACATCGGGTTTTCTGGTTTAGTAATCAGCGTGTCCTGTGACACGCAGGTTGTACTCTAATGATAATGACTTAATCCTCTTTAATTACAATTTCGGACTTGCCAGTTAGCATAGCAACCGAAACATGAAAACGGCCAAATAGATAATTCATCATTAAGCTACTGCTAATTTAATTATCTCCGATGTCAGACATCTGATTTATTATCACGGAATCACTTTCGCGGCGCAGGCGGCGGCGTGGTCGCCTACCGAGCCTACACGTGACGTTCTTGTGTTAATTCAATTACGATAGTCTCGTTACCAACGCCTAGACACTGTTAATCTTAGACCAGCGTCCGCGCACCGTAATACCTTATCTTAATAGGTAATCATCGTTTGAAGATTTTATGTCCAGAAGCTTATATTAACCAGTTTATGAACTGTACCGTTTGTGATGTTTATTTAATTTTATATTTTATATTCAAGCGTGCTACAACATAACTGGCTTTGATGTTTATTCTATGAAGTTATTATAGAAAATATGGCTTTAACTGTCAGTCAACTTATGTACCAATACAGGAGTGCGATGCAATTATCTTCAACTTGAGATTTAAGTACCTATTAGAAGGAAGACCTTTTTCGTCACTTGTTCTAAGATATAAGTGACTTTTAGTATTTTATTGCATCTCTGAAACCTTTTTCTAAAAGCTCGTTAGCAGTGTCTGTGTAAAAATAACTTAGATATATTCAAGTCGATTGTAGATATAATCGTTAGTATGCCTATGTGCGGGAAGTAGTAACAAACTTATTCAATTGTAAATGCAGTTAAGCAATAACTCAGGGGAATAGCAGTAATTTCAAAATAACAAGTCATTGCTAAGCCACTATATCAAAGAGGCGGAGCTTCGAGCAGAGCTAGCAAAATATAAAGCAAACCTATTTTAAACTAGCCGTCATGTACCTTTATTGTTTCCTGATTGAACAAGAATCAAGAGACGATTCAAATCTAAACTAAAATAGATTTTATGTTAATTTATGAACAATCAGAATAGAGATTAGTTCAATGCAGGCACACAAGTAGTAATACAGGAAATGTCCGAGCAATATCCACCCTGAGGCGTAGGGTATGCATCGGGAAGCAATCGTGTACATCCTATAGAACAAGCAAAAGGCGGTCGAGATCTCCGCCAGAGGCTTTTAATTGACAATAGATAGGGACCGACCTGTATAGATATGCCACACGATAGCGTTTTACCTTTAGCTCTCGTACGGTATGTGATAGTAGGTCTGTTCAGCGATCGGTTATGGCTCCCGTGTACCTCAATTAACATACACCGCCTAATGCATTATTAGTCGTATCTTGTGATATCTGCAAATCGTGCGTTACCTTCCAAGTTGGTGCTCCGCTAAAGCAAACATGGCTGTATAAGGCAAGGGGCAGTGATTGTAAAGTCATTACACACACGGAAGACAAAGTTGACAGAAGAGTTACAGCGCTTGTAATCGTTATGCTGATTGCCAATCTCTAAGAAACATAATACTGGGAGAAAAGCTGGAGTGACATTAGCTAAGGCGCACTCAAGACTTACATTATATGATGCCGAGTAATGCCGACCACCCACTGTCGAGCAGCCCGTTTGATCATTAACTGAACAATTAGTTTTACAACTGGCTAATTGTTTATTTCACGTGCTAAACGATAAATAACTTTCAAGTCAGGGATACTGAGATGTGGGAAGGCATAGGATTTATTTATTAGTTCAACTTCCAATAAGACAGTAATGGAGAACGAAACACTTCGTAAGTTAATGGGTAAAGTATTTTATTGTGATTAATGATAGTATAACTTTTTAATTGTAAGGGCTTTCTTTTTCGTTTATTCGCGACGGTTGCCTACGAGTAAATACATGGTCGTCGGTCGTAGACTTATAGCTTGCGTTTGATAAACGAGCGGAGCTTATGCTGCCCATGTGCAGATGACAACAAATTGCGACATGATAGCTGGAATGTCCATTCTTTCGAAAGTTTTCACCGAACCGGGATATGCATCATAAGTATGAGATATATATCCAGATATTATCAAACTGGTCTTAACGTGGTAGTTAACGGTGCTTATAATGTCGCATTAAAATGTACATAACGTATTTTTTTCTGGTTTGTGTAAAAGTAGCCGCCTCACAGCTTTTCACGTTTTTGTTTGTTTTACGAGCGTTGTTTAGAAACCTACGATGTCGGCGCGGCGCGGTGTGAGGTGCCTTGCATGCAAAGATGTCGGGATACACCGCACAATAAATATGATCGCATGGCGGGATCTGTGTGAACATAATTGGATATTCGCGGTAAGGCCGCGATTCCGAAGATAAACATGTCGAGGTCGGCTCGGAGGCGGCGTTGTCAAGTGTCCATCCAATGTTATCTGCGCGCGACATCTTTATACCGAGGTCGGTTTTTCTACGCGTGCGCGGTGCGGTGGGCGGTAATGGCGTCCGCCCCAACGGGATTTGCGCGCCGACATCGTTTCGCGTCTCATCGTGCGGCCGCAATACATCGCTCCACTTAAATTACGTGCGAGCTTGTTCCGGTAAACTATCGCGATACCTACACTATAAAAACGTTCTTACTTTTGCACCTGACTATAGTCCATCCAACAAAGAGATTGTAGAGTGCGTGAGCAAGGCCCTAAGCAATTACTTCAGAAAATTGTTCAGGGTGCTTAGAGAGTTAACATACTAAAAGTCCTGACATCTAGGGGGTGAGGCGGAGTGGGGGGAGGGGGGTTAAAGTTCCCATTTTTCAGTTTTTCGCTAATATCTTTTAAACGGTGCGTCATGGAGATAAGAAGTCTTCTACGCAATGAAAGCTTATAAAATTATGTACAACTTTTATCTTACACACTTTTTCACATTCCTACCTATTTTCGAACTACACATTCCGGAAAAGTGAAAATTGAAAAAATCTGCTTGAATTGAACACTACCTTTTGTATACTACTTCCTTCACGTTATCTGGGGATAAAAAGTATCTTATATCTTAAATCAACTCCTACTATATCAATTTACTAAATTTTATCCAAATCTGTACAGCCGTTAGGATATCAAAACTTTTATCTACACTTGTCTTATACACTTTTTCCAAATTTTCACCAGCGTACTGGTAATCACTGGTATCGGTACTTATTGAGGGAGGTCAGTCTTGCTGGTGCGCCATACCATTTGAGGAAGCACATCTTCCCAGCCTCTTCAACCTCACTGTGCGTGGAGGTGGGCTTGTAAAAGATCGCAGAATATTATTTTTTATATTATTTTTTAAGATATAAGATACTTTTTATCCCCCAATAACGTGAAGGAAGTAGTATACAAAAGGTAGTGTTCAATTCAAGTAGTTTTTTTTTCAATTTTCACTTTTCCGGAATGTGTAGTTCGAAAATAGGTAAGAATGTGAAAAAGTGTATTAGATAAAAGTTGTACATAATTTTATAAGCTTTCATTGCGTAGAAGACTTCTTATCTCCATGACGCACCGTTTAAAAGATATTAGCGAAAAACTAAAAAATGGGAACTTTAACCCCCTCCCCCCACTCCGCCTCACCCCCTAGATGTCAGGACTTTTAGTATGTTAACTCTCTAAGCACCCTGAACAATTTTCTGAAGAAATCACTTAGGGCCTAACTCACGCACTCTACAACTCCTTATGGGTGATTATTTTATTGGGTGGACTACTAGCTTCTCGCAAGGAATGTTCCGAGTAAAGTGCTTGTAGAACACTATTACACTTGTATGGACATTCGACCAAGTTCACCATCGACTAGACTACCTAGACACGTAAACATTAAGAGATTAGTGTCAGCTATGTCGGTCAGCGACAGGTGAATTCAATATTGTGGATAGAAATCATTTACCTAGTTTATTGGGTAATAGTACAGCATCACGATGAATAGTGCAATGCTGTGCTTAAACGAGGCTCGTAAACGTTCGATCAATCGCCGGTAACGGTAGGCAAGATGACGTGACATTAGTATAGGTGTATTGACCCTTTACAAATTCTATCTAAATGTGCCATTACGAAGCTTTAGTGATTTACAAGAAATCTAAATGCGAATCAACACAAATAAACTACTAGTCTACTCTAATGTAGCAAAACCGCTCTATCAAAGTCAGTTAAATATACTTACCTAAATACCTGGCAGGTTGTTTCCAAAAGATAAGTTTACGTGATAAAGATTTGTGAAACAATGGTAATCCTCAATGAGAGCCTCCCACGTGCAACGGAACCTCTTCCGCCGTTTAAATTGTAGAGCATCAAAAATAATGGGTGCAAACAAAACCAAGTAAAAGACCATTATAACACAATGTGTACCGTTACTCCTAATCAGATGAATGATGTGTTTAGCTATACTCGCCGCCGTTGATTGCTACGTATTAGTAACATTAATCATTCAACTAAAAAAATGTATTTTAATATTTAGGTGGTCAGTTAATTGTTTTTGGGCGGCACAAATTTGCTTTTGTCAGAGGCGTGACCGCTATTAGCTGGTGGCATTATAATTAAACACTCCAGCAGTGATTGGCAGTTCGTAGTATAAACAGATATAAACATAATTGATAGGCTTTTAATTTGAATGGTACTGTTTTCACTTGAATGATCAGCGGCGGCGTAACGGTCTGTGTTTATCTCGAGTGCATACGATAATTATCCGGTGATCTCGTCCTACTTTAAATATTTAATTTTAACACTTTTGACTGGTCCGAGTGTTCCCATTCCGGAGTTTTTATCTCTAATGGAGGTCACAAAACTTAAGTTGATTAATATCGTGCATGCACATAGCTGTCTTGTCGGTGTATCGACATTGCAGTGAATGAATTTAGGCCACATGAGCGCTGTCTCTCGATTGAAAGCGGCCGTTCAATTTGTAAAGAGTTAAAAGAGTAGGTACAAGCACCTTGGGGCATATTGCTTGCCGGAAGAGCTGGTTCACCGTTATAACATTAGTGTTTTTGCATCCGCCATCAGTGGGACAGGAGTGTGTCGCCGCTCCCGTGCACCGGGAACCAATCAATTACATATTAGCTTAATGTGACGTAGATAGCCCGCAGTTCGCGCCTGGACATTTGCATGGTGCGTGCAAAACGTATGACCGTTGACGGCGCCCAACTATAACGGGCATTCGTCGGAGACAATCACAATGTGATGCTTCTTATAAAGGTAGCATTTTTATAAGCAAACACAATAGCAAAGGACAAGCAGAAAACAATGGCAACAAACATTAGACGCTCTGTAAACCCAAAGATACTGTTAGGCAAATCAATTCAAACAGTTGAAAATAACGTGCAGCTAATATCGTGAGTTCCTGGATGTAATTGTATTACGAATGCAAGTCGGAACAATGTTCTTACCATCATAAAGCACGGTCGTGTGCTGTATTGCAATGGGATTTATGTGGTATAAAATATTTTCATTAGAAGAGAGTTTAGAGTGGGATCGTAAAGTAAGTTTTAATTGGTGGTGCATGGTGTATCGTGTGCGGGTGCGATGCAGCCGCGAGGAGTAACAATGGCAACGTGCGCGGGAGGCGGAGGCCGTGCCGTGGTTGCCGCCGGCGCAGGCACACCCGCCCCGCTCAGAATAGCGCCTGGCACAAACGCCGACCCGCCTGCTGAATGTGCCCAAACTTTACTACAATTACTAATTTCCCTTAGCACTCTATGGTTTAATAATTCTACTTTGATTCCTGTAAAACCAAAAGAACTTACTCCGCTTAGAAGTAAACAATAAACCTGACAAACGGTATCCATATATCACGCGTGCCCCGAGGTTCATAACACGTGTAAAAAACTAAGCTCGTAAATCATGAGAAATGAAAGAAAGGTGCAGCAGCAAATAAAATTTAAATTTAACAAAAGGAAATAAAAGAAGAATTGACGAGATAGACGTATGGAACTAAGAAAGCATAAAACGCGCGAGGCTAGCAATAAATATGCCACTGCAGACACGAACTCAATACCCGTGCCTCCTTACGTGTAGCAAAAAGTCCGCATTCATTACCGGAGCCCATGTAAACAGATTTTAAACGCACACGTTACAAATAAAATATATATTACGACCAGACAATTTATTAGCCAGCTCTAATGAAAGCCATTATTCATCCGCGCTACCTAAGTACCGACATATTATTATGAGCACAATAACACTTTTCGATCCGGCTGAAGTCTTTAGGAATATTAGTGAATGATTTGTTAAAGTACTTTCAGGCATTCTCGAGACGAACACTTGTTCTGAAAATTCCTGAAACTATGCGGATATATAGACCTGGGACGACGGCCATATTGGTGGTCAGAGTATGATGAGTAGTTGATTAGTCATCAGCTAAATTGAAACAAATGAAATGACATGCACGACAGAAATAAAAGGATTCCTAATAGGATAGGAACGTAAGACAGGTTTATCAAGAACTCATCACATATTAGGAATGGCATGTCGACATCACCGCCTCCGTAATTCTTTTATAGCAGAGTTCTATGTTGATGGCTCATTATATTTCGGAACCACCAAACAACTCGAGAAATTCTTTAACGGAGTTATCATCATCTTAATTTAAATCACTTTGTATTGAACAGTTTGATTGTATTGAGTATAGCCATTTATTTACGACAGGCTTCTGATTTATGATGCCCATTCGATAATTACATGTTTTTTAAAACGTTATTGCCGCGTCTATGAATTTGTTCGGTAACGAGTTTCATGTAGGTCCGTTAGTCTTGGACCGGTATGTGCAGAGTACAGGTGGCGTCCACTTACCAATTAGTAACCACCGATGTCTTACGTAATTTCGTCATTGCGTTCCTCTGCGCGAGCGCAGGGAAGGCATGCACAGATTTCATCTACATATATTATGTATTCTACTTCCTAATTCCAGTTGCTAAACTAACGGTCGTCTCGATTAAATTGAATAAGACAGCGAAATCTAAGTGATAAATGCATCTTAATCGAACTGATACATTATTGTGTAATGATCAGAGAGAATTGAAATCATCCGAAAGAGAATTCAATGCATAATTTTATAGTAGCCATCATAAATCATATTTGTTGATTATTTATAATGTATGTGATAGCAAGTATAGCTGATAACTATAACTGTTTATTATGAGACAACCTGTAGTTTAGTAATACTCTGTAAGTAAGGTGTGACATCAGCGTAGTATTTTTATATCTAGTTTTTGTTGGATTATAGGAAACAAACTAACAGCTATCTCGATCACCAACTACATATATAAAAACACAAACCATTGTGTAATAAATCTAACAAGTTCAATGACAACTAGCATACCACAACACAATAGCCGACACTAAACTTGCTCGTACAAATTGTGAGCACACGCCTAATGCGATTCAGTCTCACTAGCAATAGAGGTGTTAACTATCATTACCTTACAAACGCCTTCAATAAGTGAAAACGAGACTTCTATCAACTATTCGAAGTTTTGTATGGGCGCAATCAATATAGCGATTTCGATCCTGCGGACACTCTAAAGCCGCAACGCAATTTTCCTCGCGCACCTACTGCTGTGAAGATTGAAGTGAACCTGTAAATCGAATCTATCACGTACGTGTTGCTGTCATTACATTGCGCTTTGTGATTTCCTTGTGGTCGACAATTCTGAACGAGACAAAATCAGCAATTCAACATTAATACACCACACACTCATTCAGAGGAGCTCGTGGCTTAAAAGAACTGCCACTCGGGTCGATCTTAAGGTAAAGCTGTGCTTGCCTAGGTCGGTCTGTGGATGGGTGACCGCCCGACATACCGAGTTTCCTCCGTGCCTTGGAAAGCACGTTAAGCTGTTGGTCCCGGCTGCCATATATATAGATCTTTGGCAGTCGTTACAGGTCAGTCAGTGACCTGCAATTCTGACATCCAGTCTTACCAAAGGGTATCGTATTACCTAGTATTAACTGGGTTGTGGGGGTCAGATAGGCAGTCGCTCCATGTAAAATACTGGTATTCAGCTGCATTCGGTTAGACTGGAAGCCAACCCCAATATAGTTGGGAAAAGGCTAGGCAGATGATGACACTCATTCATCATAAAAACAGAGGTCAAAAAGCTCTAAACAAAGATTGATAAGGTAGATTAATATACATATCCAAAGCACAACTACCAGTAGTTACCACACAAAGATTAACTGCACCTAGGATATTACCAATTTGCATCCAATTCGTTTCTATACCTCATTATCATACATCATAACTCTTGAGGGTTTACTGGTTCATATTTCATCCGGTATCGAAGGATGTATCACTGACGCGATTCGAGATTGTATTTACGAGATCAGGTCGCGAGCTGCCGTACGCGGATAATATGAAATCAATCTTTCCATCATTATTGTGGTCCTAATATGCACACATACACCATACGTACCATATTGGTACAGTCTCGGGCGATGTTACGCATACCCTATGAATTCTCATTACAGGCAGCTGTCAGCTCCGACGGAGAACGCAACTGAGTATCATGATCCGTTTAGAAATTAATGAACAGTGTTTTGAAATTTACAATGGCATTTAATAGTAGCTAGTTAATACTTTTACATTTTCTTGACTTTTACTGTAAACAAGGACGTCAAACTTAAGTGGACAAACATAAATGATGGTGCTTTGTTTATGTTGCATTGTTTGTCGTTATGACTTTAGTTAACTAATATCCGTTTATATTGTTTTAAAAGAATTTAATATTAATCTAGCACTTATCAGTTTTGCAGACAGAGGTTGTAGAGGTCAGATAGGCAGTCGCTTCTTGTGAAATACTGTTATTCAGCTGAATCCGGTAACACTAGAAGCCAACCCCAAAAGAATTGAAAGGCTAGGCAGATGATGATTTCAGTTTTTCAGAGAAAAGTCATTTCATATAATAAAATGTATGTATATATTAGTAAATAGCTGTCTTCGGTCGATGGCAATAGGCTTGCCACATGGGACATAAAACTGGCGAAATCTGGATGTACTAATTTGGTACATCTCTACGTAGCCCTTCGGAGATTACAGGTGTGATGTTACTATGCATAGCATTCTGTCATTACTAGCAGATATCCAGAGACACAGATTGTTTTATCTGAGTATCAAAAGAAAATTATTCGCATAAAAATGTATGGAAGAACAAAACATGCTGTCCCAAATAAATTAAGAAAAGGGCAGAAGGTGATGGATGTGGAAAATATTTATAATGAAGAGTAATCTGGAAACATAGCGGTCTTCTTGGAACAGACTAGTCACAAGTACTTTATACAAAGATTATAACGAATTCGATTTTCAAGCGTATTGTCGAAAATTCTGTGAAAAATGAGGAGTGAAAGGGTCGTCGCAGGCGCAGGCGCGGACACGCGGCGAGTGCTCGTGCGCAACCCAGCGAGCTGCCTACCGTTACATTGCACCACTTTACCGGACAGTTAACTTCAAACGCGCTTAGCTGATACTAACATCCTATCAACGAGGAAACTGAAAATATATCACTCACAACCATACACTCACTAATGTGCAAGCCATTCACTCCAACGCCCTACTATAAAACAGCAATAAGCATGATTGTACCACTTAACACCGCCAATGAGTATGTCGTTAGCGCTGTCCTACTATGTTGTTAAGTAAGAGGACGTGTTCCCGATGCCGGTTGTAAGCAGTGCACCCGTCATCGTCTGTCACGGCGTCATGATATATGGCGGCATAAACAAGTGATATTACCTAGTTTGGCGAGTGGGTATAAAGATGTTTATCTGAAAGGTCGCCGCGTGTGAGCTGAGAGCGTATCGGTAAGTCTCGGCAGGCTCGGTAGTGTCACCCGGGGCGGAGACGCAGCGGCGACGTCGTGACCGACGCGCGTGCGCCGCGCTTGTCATGCGCTACTTGTGATTATCATGTCTAGCGCCTGCGTCACGGCACTCCATTGTGTTCTACCCGAGACACGACACCGGCTTTTTGCTTGTTGAGACTTCAAAACTCAAGTAGTTCAGCCGCAAAATAAGGTTAATTAATAAAAAACAAAATGAGATAGTGTGTAAAAACTGAATTGTTATTCGATGACAATAGACGTGTAAAATTTTTCAAAAATGATACAATCAGACTTTTGCAAAGCAATTTTGTTTTGCATTAGTCTCGATGATTGAAAAGTGGACTATGGTATTGGAATAACTTGTATTTATTTGTTGAACTATGTGCTACAAAGTTGTGTACGTTTTCAAGCAGAGCTTAGCTACTGATATTTGTGTAATTCCGTAGTACGTATCTCGGGAACGAAGTGCACGGGTACGTGGAAGAGGAGTGTGCGGCCGCCTCGACCTCCGCGAACGCAATAATTGAGCATAGAAATCAAATTACAGATGATTGATGATGCCGTTACCGCACGACCGAAGCCGCAATGACGCCCGTCGAACGGACCGTATCATTTGCGTAATAGGAATTCAACAAAATATATTACAAATATCCACTAAAATAATACAAAATATCACACATATTACAATATATTAAACCGATAAAACATTTCCAAACATTTTCACAACACAGTTCTCCGACAACCGATAAAATGATCCGTTAAGTTGCTCCAATAATAATTTTATTTCAATACAATGCTATAAATAATTTCATTTCTCAGTCGTGGTGCGCCAATCAATCCTTTAGGTACGAGGTAGTAAGATGCAGAATGACAACTGTTCTGTGATTTTACGAGATAGGCCGTATAAAACCATTAGAGGCAATAAATGCTCGATCGACTCACGAGTGTGATGCTTTACAACGCCGCTTGAAATATCGTTTCGTCCGCACTTGTGCGTCACATACAAGTTCTGGAAACGGGCCGCAATTGACATGCCAGCCAATGCTTTAATGTTACACATAATTAAATCAACGAGACATATGTTATAGACATCGGGAAAAATAAATCATTTCTCGAGTTACTGGCATGAAATGTATATACAAATTTATATCAGATAAAGTCTGAAAATAAAAGGGACCGACGAATGTGCAAGCGCAATGTGTGTGCTAGAGTTTCGCCGCCAAGCAGCCCGCGGCGCCGCGGCGAGTCTTTTCTGTTATAAACATTTATTGCTTTATTTCATTTAGAGCAAAATACGAATTTGAATTATCTCTCAGTACTCAGTACACTAGCAAAAACTAGCAACAGCGGCGATAGATATCAATCAAAAACTTATTTCTTTGACGTCTGTAAAATAAAAAGAATAGCAGTATTAGTATTTTTTTGGTACCTTTAATGGTAATTGAATAAAACGATAGAATCTGAGAGAAATAGACCGCAACCTATTCGAATGATGATGTAGTATTTTTAGAAATAATTGAGCTTTCACTGCAGTTCATAAAAACTATATAAAAATATCAGCAAAAAATTATGATCTTTGATTTAAAAATATTTAATAGCATTGAGTTTAGTTAGATAGAGATAACCTCGCAGGCTGTCTACAAAACAAGCAATACTAACAAAATGTAGAAAGAATACGGCACTAGGTTGAATAGTTAAATGAGGGGAAAGGATCAAACCGGTCGAGTGGGGTGCTCGGGGAACAGGTGCGAATACGGCCATAGCCCTACATGGATGTGACAGGACACAAACCTGTATTAGACAAAATTTACTGACCACCTCCTGCATGGCTACATAGACGATAAAGTAAGTTTTAATGGCTCAAATCGATGGTATCAAACAGATGAATCGTCGTATGCAGAGTTTAAATAAATTGAATGCAAGCTACAGCGTTTCATGTAAACTAAGGGATATCGCCCACTCAAAGCTCCCGCATCGGGCCGACATCGCTTCATTCTGGGTCGTCATAGCGTTTATTGCTTTTCGTAAATGTCTCACTGAAAGCTTGGTGTTAAGTGGAATTTTATTGCCTAGCTCATTGATGGTACTACCTACGAGTATTTCAAGTTTCTGGATTAAATTGCTGTTGTAGCAGACAGATGATTGAAAAGAGGTCTATCGATATATTAAGTGTCAAGTCTGCTGGAATGATCGAAAGAGATACCAAGACCCGGAACACAAAGGGCTACGAAAGAACATGGGTGGGTTTTTGTCAGTAAAACTCTGACACTCCCTTTAGCTGCACCCAGAGCGGGAGGGGTCATAAGATGATTTCCCATCTGGAAAAAGCTCATTGTCAAGTACAAAAACGAAACAATATCAAAGTTTGACGTAGAAAATCTATGTAAGAAAACGAGAGCGACCGAGGTGAGTCGATGTCGAACCTGAGCGCTGAACAGGCCACTTACTTTGCTTTATTTGTAAAAGTAGGTACCTATCTCAGTGACAATATCCGGAACAAACATTATAGGGAAAAACAAGAGTCCTAGAATACAGTTAAACTGTTGACCATAGTTGGTAACAAGTCCACTTTCGTTGTAGAGTACTGACTCTACCGGTACATTTTATTCAGACTTCCATTTACTACACGACAAAATGTTTCCTACGGATTGTTGTTTAGTTTGATTAAAATGTTAGTATACGATTTATTTCGCTTTGAAGAATATACAAGAAAGAAATTAGCTACTGTAGGTGTAAATAAAATGAAAATAAGGATCTCAAAACCAAGAAACGCAAAAATTACGAGCAAGTAAGTTATTTCAAGCTCAGTCCTAGTCATAAAAGTCCGAATGAACCACAAAGTATTTGCATAATCGGTGGGCTGTATCAGAAAATAGTAGGTACATTATTAAAAACCAACCGCGATTCTAGAAAAACATTAAATATTTTATACAACCTAATGGCTGCTGAATACGCACATGTACAATGTTCTAAGCGAAAGCGATGAGTAAATGTATCATTAAGTTAATATATTATTAATATAAATGATAATTAATATATTATTAATTAAAATAAATGATAATAAAAAAATAGTGAAACCACCTCGAAAGTAATCAAAAGCAAGGGGAGGTGTATGTAATTGCACACAACACCACAAAGGCTGATGTGGGCAGAAATAGAAACAAATTGCGATGTCGCAGTCGATAATACAGCGGGTGACCACAGTACACTCTCATCTAATAGCCGACATTACAAGGTCGCCTTACCCGCAACACGTACCTTAAAATGAACTTTATTATGGTAATCATTAAGCGCTATCTTTAATTGTTTACTTCAACAAAAAAAGGCAGCCAAAGAAGACGCGGATGTAACGAGTGCACTGCAACCTACTTCCGATTGCTTCGAGACCATGCTGCCGTGAACAATGCTACAAAATTATAGGATTTAGACTCTAGGTCCCTCATTGGGTTAGCATGATTAATCGCGGAGAAAACTAGGCGGGATTATACGTTCGTTATTTAAGATCGCACGTTTTACACAGTACTGATCATTAGTCGAGTCATTCCGAACACGATCGAATGATTTTTTCAAACAAAACTTTGTTAGAAAATCATGTAGGTAAGCGCATGATGTGTTTAAATTACACGTATTATACTTTTGATTCGCGTGAGCTTGATATATTGCCTTTCAGATTGCACGTTCTTGCCATTGTTTAAAATTACTATTGAACTCCTACCACAGTGTAAAAGCGGGTACTAGTTTTTGTTGCTTATAATTTCACTGTCGAAGCGTTTAGTAATCTGAAATTGGATAGCTTTTACGATGGCTCATTATCAGGGAATTACTCATTACTGATATTAGCAGTGCAACC
Organism: Diarsia dahlii; assembly: GCA_949775195.1. NCBI lineage: Eukaryota > Metazoa > Arthropoda > Insecta > Lepidoptera > Noctuidae > Diarsia > Diarsia dahlii. The sequence goes on from OX459200.1 coordinate 12,238,195, forward strand.
ACAAAAGTCTCGATGACTACTGGCGCTGGCACCACAACCTTGTAAATAGGATATTTTCGATGAAAATTTATTGCAAGTAATTGTATCTATTTATTTAAATAGCCCATACAATCGTTGTAAGACCACGAGTTGTAACGAATAATAAAACGATGCAATTTCCACCTGCCCACTGGAATGTGAAGCCCTGAGCTACATCATGGAAAGTGGTCCAATATTTCAAATACTTTCAACGAGTGTTGTTCGGTCAAACGCCCTGGGTATTCGCACTGGTAATTCTATGAAGATATGGAGTACATGTTCAACCAGAAAATGGATTCATTCATCAAGGATAAGTGTAATTAAACTTTTTAATGAAAAGTAAATGAACGAAAAACATTTACAATATGTAGAGACAAATATTTAACAAGTTGATTAAAGATATGCTAACGAGCTTTCGAGTCTTGAAAACAAACAACCACAAGCTTTCGATTTGCGACAGAAAGACGAATTACGGAGGTATGCTTGTTGGTTTCTCGAGTCTTAATTGAACAATTTTAGAATTAACATTATTGCAAGATAAGTGTAGTCACGTAGGCAGAGGCAGCTGGTTGTGCGATGTACTGATCGGGATCAGAGAAATCGAGATTCCCTCATTAATGTAAATCGCGCGGGCAACCCGCAGCCGGTGCGGGCCATCAACCCACTAACCTCTCCGCCGAGGACATCTCACACATATTTACTTTACAGAACCCTTGCTGTTCGCTCTGCTCACTTAGACAAGTTTACCTTGTGAGCTAATGGTTTCTAATGTTTAATTATTATAATGAGAATTGTTCAGCCCACTCGGACGTTCTTCGTAAGTAATAGGCCAATTATGCGTGTTGCGGGCGTCAGCCATGCGAAGTTACGCGGATCTTAAGCGGTAACGTTATTCAAATGATGACATGACGTTGAATAACCTGATTTTATAATGACACCAGCACCGCGTGACTACTTATTTAATTTCAGTGCAAAATTATATAGCTTTTTACGTAAGTCGGTGATGTTTGTGCGGGGTTCGTCCTATTTGTTCCAGTAGTTAAAAGACAAAACGATTGAAAGAACAAATAAATGGCGCCAGACAGTTTATTTCAGCATTGTGTACATAAATATACAGCAGAAGCACAATAAAAAATGTTCATTGCTGTCTTCGGAGAGTTAATAAATTTCGCAACCGTGAGTCAGATTATCTGCTAGTTATTCATATGCCTGCCAAGCCACGTGTAATCATTAGAGCCTATGCGTTGCCTAAAGGAGTAAAACTTCAGTGTAAATGATCGTTAGTTTGTCGTTACGATCAATACAAATTGACTTCAGTGCCTACTTCATTGTTTTATTTATAAACAAGCGCTCTTCGTGTCTTCTGTTGCCAGAGGGTCATTTATTTCACGCATATATAAAAAGGAGAGGAACTAATTTCCAGTAATAAATGTTACTTTGACTTTCTAGTTGGCTACAGCAGTAACTCGGTAGATAAGATAAAACGACTCGGTTTCTTCATACAATGTAGCCTTACAGAAACCTTATTCTTGAAGCTAAAATAGTTCGTTTTATGACTAGAAAAAAGTTCTTTCTTTACTCAACTTGTAAGTGTTATATCGTGCTATAAAATTTGGTGCTTGGATAAGACTGTGTTCTTATAAGGGCATTTAAATGTCGCAGACGTGTTTAGTTTCAAATATAGGCATTGGACAATGAGCGACATTGACGCCCGGTCGAGGCCTGGCGCCTTCTAAGGGCTGCGTGTCACAATCCCGGCCGTCAGCCTCTGCACATAAGGAAACCGCCACCCCATTAGAGAGAGATACAACAAATTACAATTTCATTCAATGTAAATCCGCGGAACGTTCTCTTAGCGATGCTAATGGCTGAACTTAGACACGCCTAATAGTTTACAGACAAGCGGATTAAGCCGTTCAGCTTCCCCATTGTGTTCTGACGGGCACGTCAGTCTATATCGCGCACTGGCGTCGAAGATATATTCAAATAGCTTCTGTAATTAGCTTTAACGGGAGTCCGCTTTTATTACCGCTACGAAGATAAGCTATGCGAAGTACGTGGAGCATATTACCAACTAAGTTGCGCTGCATACTGCGACATAAAAGTTGGTGTTATCGATATACGATTCATAAACGCTTGTTTAAATTGAAATATAGTTTTGGATAAACTTTAATAATTATAAGTAATTATTAACTAACACGTTTTTATGATGTTTGTCGACCACTTCAACTAGAAACTTGATAATTTTGTCGTAAACTTGTAGTACGGCACTTTTACCACATAGTACCTACTCAAGTAGCATTAATATTTCATTACAGTTTAATCTATGGTCACGAAGTACAATTAATTAACTTGCAATAGGGGATCGGACAAAAAAAAACTAATTAGTCCGTCAGATAGATTTCCAAAAATTATTGGACACGTATTTTTTCTTTTTTCACGTAAACTTAAAATGAAGACGATACAGCGCTTCGAAAACTCGTGTGACGTCATATGATAGTACATTTTGACGACACAAGTGACGTTTCAAGCCCCACTCCAAGATCTTTGACGCGTTTTATCTTCGTAATTTTTTATTGATTTGAAAAAACACGTATTCAATATTTTTCGATAATCTAACTTACGGACTAAACAGAATCATATTATTTTGACCCAGTCCGATCCCCTATTGGTAAAAGTGTTAAATCTAATAAAGCTATTTAAAGTTGCATTCAACTGCAGATAAGATTGACTAGCGAGATATAATTCGAAAGATTAAATGCCCCAGTAGCTTTGGATCAACGCCCGGCTTTTATGTAGATGAGATTGTAAAATTTATGAATCTCACAAATTGCACGCGCAATTTCAGTTGAATAAACATTATGTTAGGAAGAAAAAAACAGTTTTATTAAAAGCTCACTTATTGCTCTTTTTATTTGGGGATGTATTCTTAAACTATTATTAAGATTTCACGTTTTTGTTTAGTCACAGGCAACGGCATGATTCTTCAAAGGTATAACAAGAACTTTTTTATGAATAAATTACCCATTCTAATTAACAAGACGCTTGATCAGATACAAACAATAGCATTAAGTATAAGTGGACGTATTAATTAACGAGAGTTTCAAACACAATCACTTGGTCCATTAATTAAATTATAAACCAACAAAACAAGTGTAAAAAAGACAATCGCAGTTTCCTTTTAAGTAGAACCTACTTGTAGCTATAGTAAAGATCGGTGCGACAGATTACTTATATAGGCGTATCACTTGTAAAGCGTACAAGAAAACGAAGACGCTCCCCATAGTGTGCCAACCAGTACTGGTATGGTGAAACGTAAATAGCAGGTTGAAGGCATCCGGCTCATTGAATACGCTGACCCCATCTGATCGGTGCTGCGGCGAACTGAGCGTGGCCGCACATTCGCACTGCCAACGTCCGTCGCGACAATTTATTGACTGTATCACTATCTTTTTATGATAAGAAACCGAACACTTTTTCTGAAAGCGTTTATTGTCCGACACAATGTCTTCATCACAGATCTTGGAGTATTTTCGGACATTTTCTCCAAAATGTTAACAAAAACACTGAAAAATACCCCAGACGTTTAATTGTCGTGATTTTATAAAGAAGACCTGAAAAATTCTTCCTGAAGTTTTTGCCCACAATTTAATCAAATGACCCAAAGCATGACCTCGAGCATTTGCAGACAATTTTTTAGGAAAGTTTTCAATGCATCCTTTTATTAAAAGTCACGAAGGCAACTTCAGTCGATCTTTGCACCTGCATTTTTTTAGAAATGTTATCTTAATGAAGATGAATGTAAGAGGAATTTTATTGCAGTACGATTCTATTTGTGGAATAAAAACTCTTACCGATATAATTTTTTCTTAAGTAAGTATTCGTAAGTTAAGATAAGAGTAGAGTAGATTATATTTCTGCTATTTGAGTATTATCTTAGTCACGTGAAGTTAATTGGGAGTGAGTAGTGTTAGCGAGTAGTTCGTAGTAAGAGGTGCGACCTACTTGGCGAAAGTTGCGCTCTACGCTATGCTTCTGGCTCACGACCTCCGAAGGTATACGGGTCAACGCGTTGTTGTGAGGAACCTCCGTGTTCTTTCAAACGACACATATTTACCTACATTCCTAATGAAAAGTGTTAGTATTGTAGAGGATTTGACAAGACTACTTTCCGAACATGAAAACAGAAAGTCCCGTATTTTCCATTTTTGGAGCTAAGCCTACTACATAAACATAAATCTTCATAATTTAAACCGTTAGTATAGCAAGTTAACACCGTAGCGCAAAATTAGTGACAACTTATATCCGCTACTTTATTTATAGCTCTTTAAGTTAGAGGTATTAACTGAAAGCTTTTAAAGTGGAACTTACTTGAATAGAACATAATGTCGCATGCTTTGTGCTATTAGCGTGCAATGCCAACTTTCTAGGTGAGCCGGGGCAAGCAGGAAGGGCGTGGAAAAACATATGCATGAAACATTGAAATCTTAATGAATATGAACGAAGAGACTATCTTGCAAAATTTATTTGCCTGTAAAGTTGTTAAGACCCGTTGGTGAATAATTCTAATTAATTATTATCCAACATTCAAAGAATGGCCTCAAGAGACATTTTGCATTAATCTCAAGTTCTTTAAATAAATGTGCATATCTAAAGGCAGGGGTTTAATTTCTCGTCATTTTATATTTCCGTCGTTATATTCGAGGTTAACTGACGCGTTTGTATAACAGTGTAACGTGTGAAAGCTTTTTACATAAATCGGAATCGATCAAGCCATAGCCGAGGCGGCTGAGAACTACTACAGCTCACCACGATCCACTCCTGTTATTTCACGCTATTGACGCCGACGCCCGTCCCTATTTATTAATACTTTGCTGTTTGAACTTTGCCTGTGAAGACCATGACAAATAACCCTTGACTAGCCCGCGCCCCGTTGTAATGTTTATTCTAGGAAATTGTTAGATACTGAGCACGAAATCATTTTTAACAGTGTCATATCTGATATGGTATTTACTTTCGAGTCACGTCTCTGAATTTCGCACTTATTTCTTTTTTATTAAAATTTGTATAGGGAAGTCTATTAGATTTGGAAATAGAACTAAGAAATAAGTATGTAGTATGACACGGGGAGCGTTTATAGGCGAGTAATTTAATTTTCATAATAGACGGGCAGATCAAATTACTATCAGGCCGTGAGCGACACGAGACACGACGCATGAAATGAATTAGGTTTCCTTGGGCGGTATCATTCAGGCGTGCGTATGCGCACATTTGCGCCGAGCTGCCAGCGCCAACACCGCTGTAAACTTGAATAATTACTATTCAATAAAATGTGGATCCAATTAAAAATAAATCATAAAAAATAAGCATGTGGGTTATAATACATTTCGAACATAAATGGTACATTGCCATACGTTTATAACGAATTTCAAGAACTCGTTTCGTATATGTTCCCACAATATCCATGTAGACGGTTTATTAGTATAAAATTGCTTTGATATCCGTGTTAAAGACCTCTAACTGAATAAAAGCGGAGGTAGTCATTCACAAGATATAACACACGTTTCTTTTAGAAATACGCTTTACAGCGCGAAGTTAAAAGAATTCTATTCTATTAAGAGGTCTATGGTACTTAAGACCAACATAATGCTACAAATTATACATCACATAATGCCTGGGCTTAGCTGTCTACACTTGGAAGTCTGTAATTTTGTTTAATACAGTTTATAATTTCTGGAAAATATGTAACCTCTGATGGAGTTAAGACTTCCAGTATAATGTTTACAGTTGTTTCACATGACTCACGTGGCTGAAGACTTTATTTAAACGTACTTTTTGAAGTCATTTGAAGTCAGGTGTTTCCATTCCGTTTATTGTCACAAATAGAACAAAAATAAATAAGTGGTGATACCGTTGAGTAGGGTGAGTGAATGTAAGTAGAATAACCGTTACAAATATTGCGCGTGCAACATGGGTATAAGTAGTAACAACTTCCATAATTTCTTACATGATGCTGCAAATGATGAAGATAATTTTATGAACCGGTGTGAATGTACTGAAGGGAAAAGTTTAAGCTAAGTGAGCAGTTAATAATTCAAAAGACCTCTCCGAGTTAAAACAAAACAAACCATTTACACAAAAAAATAAATACAACTTAAATAACATAACATCACGCCTATAATCCCCTAAAGGTTAGGCAGAGGTGTACCTAATAGTACACCCACATTCCACCGTAAAACAGAAATGTCAAGTGAAAAGTAGAACTAATTTAAAAAACTAATTGAAAGTAGGTGCGCAAATCGAAAACGGTGCCGTAAAAATTTTTTCACACTGCCATGTGAAAGCGCATCAAATTTTTTCCCATGACTCAAACAAACCATGCATTTTTCAAAACAGAAAAAAAATACTAGAATTTATGATTGTGTAATGATACGTCTAACACGGTTCACTCAGATGTAGCTACGTGTCTTATGTTACATACGCCGCTGTTCTAACTTAATTACAAAGAGACGGCAATCATTAAGCTAATGCCCTTACACAGCGAACATAATTGTTTCGCCTTTTATTTTCTCGAGCGCATCACTCCAAGCCGAACACATTTACATGTAATGCAAGATAACCACTTAACTATAAAACACCCGTAAAAAAACTCATCTTCAGGAACTTTAATTAAAATTGAGTTTCAGAGCAATGTTCCGCCACGTAGTAAAAACACAGGCTCACTATAATACACAGACACAAATAACAGGTATTATTGAATGGAATTTCTAGATAATATCGAATGTATCTATCGGTAAAAGCGATATTTCATATCGTTTCCAATATGGTCGGAGGCAAGGGTTCAGTTGTCGCACTAAGTCCACAAATTGTATACAAGTACGTATCAATAGAACACATCTCATCGATAGTTACGGCAAACGATGCTCGATATGGCCGTAAGATATTGAACGATTTACCCTAGCTAGGAAGAATGCTTGCGTGCAACGTGCATAAGCTGAACGACTTTATATACGATAATTCTAGAGCTTCCCATGCAATTACGTACTTCTAAATTGCTATAAAAGTTTTTTAACCAACACTTTTCTTTTGTTACAGATAACACATGTTGCCACGGCCCCTCTCAGAGAGCACAATGCGGTTGCTACTTAGTTTAGTGTTAGTGGTTTACGCAGCTGAAGCTGCAAAAAAATTCGAAGGGACTTTAAGATCAGCAGCTGATGCGCCACCTCAAGACAATCTTGCCATAGAGTCAGGGTCACCACAACCGTCCGTAGTGGCTGCTCCGGAACGGTACCAGAATCCAGGAGCACCGCCACCTGACCAAAATGATCCTGTAGACTTAGAGCCATCAGAGCCATCAGAGCAATCAGAGCCTGCTAGTCCCGCAGAGCCCGCAGAACCGTCAGAGCCATCAGAGCAATCTGAGCCAGCTGAGGAGTCAGAGCAATCTGCTCCAGCTGAAACGCCATCCGCCGCCGCCGTGCCCGAGACAGCTTCGGGAGGTGTTCCACCTTCAGCTCCCAGTGGAGTATCAGCTCCATCAGCGCCCGCAAACTCTTTAGAAGAGTGCGACCCTGAGATGATTGGATTTGAACTTGTCACCGGGTAAGTGAATACACGCAAGCTTTTATAATTGGCCTGTTATAACGTCTGCTTCCGACAGAAGCGGAGGAGTGACCGATAATTGCATGTAATTAAGATTATTAAGTCGATGTAACTAGCCGGCAAGTGAAGTTATCAAGATCCGACTTCGCTCATAAGCTGCCTTGAGAAAGTGTACTTCAAGTAACATTGCACTAACCGGATTAAAAAGCCTACTGCAATAAATTAACTATTGCCATTTTAATCCTGGTGTGCATCAATCATGTGGTTATTAAAGTATCATATTATCATTGTGCAGATACGTGTTCTCGGCGCCGTCTCACATCCTAGACGACATCCCCGGCACACTTATGTTGACCGACTGCCTTGAGCAGTGCCAGGCCAACGATACCTGTCGCGCTGTCAACTACGAGACTGGGCTCTGCGTTCTCTTCGGCTCCGATGCTGACCAACTACCTGGTGAGTACCAAACGACACGAACACTACATTCAATTTAGATGATTTATACTTCGGTCTTCGGTTCAACACAACACCCATTTATTATCGTCTATTTATAAACGGTTAGAAAATAGTAGTTAAGACGCTACGAAAAAAAAAATCTCACATCAATATAGACCTTTCAAATATCATAAACTTACATCCGCAATAGATGAATAATAACGACGTGAAAACGTTTACGCCATAAATCTTAAATACCGCTATTTCAAACGATTAATATTGGTATACAAAACCCATCGTTTCAACGTTGCAACGCATATTGACGCGATCGTTAACGAGTATACAACAATCACAGATAAATCAATAGCAGCTTTTAATAAACTGTATTCAATATCTCTAGCAAGATCATGAATGCGTTAATAAGGCCGCGAGTATAAGAAAAAATATGAGTAACAATAACGGCACAAATATATGCGTGTTGTAGTGTACTCGTATGGTATAATCGGGACACATCACACATATAGCAGGTGGCTCTGTAATGGCGCCAGTTCGTACTCTCGTTTGTCCGACATAGAGGTGTGAGCTCACAAACAAGCGAAGCGTTCCGATTTTTTGCTTGAACACATCATTTGAATGCCAATAACGGCATGACTATGCTCACTCATCGCGCCTTATTGGGAAAAAAATACTCTCACCGCGAAAAGGAAAACATGACCGAGTGTATTTAAACAAGAGTTAGTGGAACGCGCTTTGACCTCATAACCGTGAATAGCCGTTCTATTATACACGATAATTTTTGCCAATAACAAAAAACAGTTCATCGATATAAACGTGCTTGTTTTTTTATCGAAAGCTGCAGAAGTTTGTTTGAACAAATACGCAGATGTAATTAGGTCATAATATATGTGAAAGTGTCGGCATGGTTGTATAGTTCGGCATTAATATATTTCAGTATGGAGTCCATATATTGTGACCGCATTGGAAATGATAATAGACTTTAATTCAATGCCTGCGAAGATGCCATAAAGTGTCAAAGGCAACTATAAAAAGACACACTAGAGAACACAGCGTATCGGAATGTGTTGTCTTTTTATTTTAACCACAAAAGCACGACAGGGATGCAAAAAATGAAGTTACCACGATTTTAATATTATAATAAATAAAACCGTGACTAACAAAAATGCTAACGAACTTTTAACAAATGCATTCTTGCCGTGTTTAAGCAAATGTAGTTTATGCTTCACCTTTTGTGGAATAAACCGAGTTTACCTCGAACGCGTATGTTCATAACGACGTCGCGTCGGTAGATACGATAATAGCAGTGAAAAGGAGATGCCGATTAAGGGTCATATTGAATTAAGCCGTACTGAAATTGCCGCCAAGCCGTCAGTTCAAGGAACTAAGCGATGAGATCCAATTATGGAAGCACAAATCGCTCCGGTCGACTCGGTGTGCGGATTTTCGAATTCGCTAAGGTTGAACGCCTCTTCGGGCTTCGTCCAGAACACGTGCGTGAGCATGAAGAATTTAATGATGACACGAGCGCCTCTTTTCTCATATTTCTTGCATAGGAGTTAGGTGTTCTTTTTTTATCTAGCTCGAATAGAAATAGAAAGAAAAGTTTTGTATTTTGAGCAAGAAAAAACCCAGCCGCTAGGAAATAAGAGCGCTGTTTTTTATTTATTAATGCTATTTTTATTTGCAGGTGCATTAACGAAGTCACAATTCCCCGTGTTCACGATATACGCACAAAAGTCGTGTCTGGGCGTGCGTCCTTGTGAAAGGGCTTGGTGCTTCGACCGCGTGCGCGGCTACCATCTCAAAGGGCGAGGCAAGAAGACCCACACAGTCAGCTCCAGGCAGATGTGCCTTGACCTGTGCCTCGGCGAAAACGAGTTTGTTTGCAGGTTAGTTAAATACCAGACACAACACATAAATAACACCGCATGATCCTGAGTCCAGACACGTTTAATTTCCCAGACAACAAATTCAATTGGATGGGCTTACAGACGCTTTGGAAGACATAAAAATGTTAGAGAAAGCTATTATTTAAGAGATTCATAGGCGTTTCAAATAAATCTCGGGTTAAGTGCCAATACAAATAACCGCACATCCGAAGTGAATAAACGCATTTATTCTTCTTAGGTATAAATGAACGAACGTACCATATGGGTTATAGAAAACAGATTCATATTTTTGTCGCAGACATAAACGTGAAATGTATGTGGCTTCTCAAAACCACAATAGAAGGATGCGGTGAATTTATTGAAATTATATTCATCCTACTAAAGCCGGTCGAAGACAATCCTGTTCTCCACAAAGTTTATAGAAACGGCCGAGTCATCATTTGTTATTGTATTTTCGTGTTTCGTAGGAATGCAATAGGGGGATAATTATCTTTTACAAATTCCCCATCAATTGACAGTGTAATTGGAATTTACCTTCGCATTCTTTTATTTTAATTTCATGGCTTTAACATAATTGATTAACAAAACAGCAAGAATAAATAATAAATAACATTCCCGACTTTTATAAAACGTTTACCAAGTCAGAAATGTTCCACAAGTTGATTAGAATTATGCAAAGCTACATTGTATTAGCTATTATTAACTTCATTAAACGTTTTAAGAAAACAAAGTAGAGCGGTGCATGGGCGGAGTGAAACATGAATGACCCGCGAGCACTTCTTGCCCTCGACACGACCTATGCGCGATTGTACAGACACTTACAATAGTATTAGTTCCATAATAAATACCACGATTTGTACTATACTCAGGTACACTCATTAATTAAAGCGTTCAAAGAAAATACAAAAAAAAAACAATACTAGTTCTAACTACACATTTTTTACTCAAGCACGCAACAAGCGCGAGTTGAAGCGACGTTTATGATTTTTTATTATTTCATTGTGTGTGATCCCAAACAAAATTGTCTTACATTGAGAGAAAATATTTCAATGCATAGAATAGCGAACAGCTATCTAAGAGTTAATTAACGATCCGATGGCATCATGGCGTAATTGTTGATGCAATTAAAATTACACAAGGGATTTTAAGAAATTAGAGATACGTTAATTGCTATCAAAGTTCGTTGCAATTAAAATAGTCGACGTACTATGATTTATTCTTAGGCGAAAGATTATACTGATGGTAATAAAACGCTAGGAAATAAACCACTAGATTAGTCCGAAAGAAAATATGAATGCAAGTACCTACTTTCATTTTACAGCAATACTATGGAAGACATATATAGCAGGAAGTGGGTTTCAGTTACAGACTATAAAACATAATACTTTGGGGTTAAAAGATTTTCTTATTGGTGATTATAATTTAATGCTTATTAGCGCGTAGGTGGACGCAGCCATTCTCTGTCCTAAATTTCTTAATCGTTCACTACGCACGTGGGAGACTTTGGATTATAAACTAGAAGAAAAGCACCTAAATACAAATGTTCAGTTTGTTTCGTGTCCAATATTACAAGCGCTTACTCCGTCAAGTACATTTCCGACGTTGATATTGTCCACTACAATCGCACTAACAAGACGTGAAAATAAACGGCGGAGGTCATGACTCTCTTCCCTTCAATCAGATGCTATCATATGCTGACTGATTCAACATTGTGCCTAACGAAGACAGTTATGTATGTAAATTCATCCTTAACCAGTGAATGGAGTCAACACAACAAAATTCCTCGTGTAGTTAATATTATTCAAATATTTATCATCAAAGTCGGCTCATTAGGTATCCATACGAGTATACGCTAATTTATAGATAAGCCCGATAACGAAGTCAATCAGCCTTCACCAAGTTGCCTTAGATGGCGGGCAGCGCGGTACATCTTTGCGGCTCAGTTCAGTGGATAAGTCACAGCCTCTTCCTGGTAGCCGTTCCGTTTCTGAATTCTACAAACGAGCATTATATACAAAGCAGGGAGGCCAATTGAACGGCCTACGTCTCAGGCGTCTAATGTAGCAAGACACGACTGTCCTATTGTGTTTATTTCCTTGTACGGTTTTTGATATCATTAACATAAATAGTGTACTGCGTCAGACGCTCACATTCGATACACGTATTTCCGTTGGCGTGTTCAGGTCAAGTTGCGCTGCTCAGTAACGATTGCGTATTGTAGCGCTAATTTGCTTCTGAACGCGTGCACTACGTGCGACTACGAGTATAGGCCAAGAATATTACAAATCGAAACGCATTTCTTCTCTCCGACTAGAAAGCTCACTTTAGATCTGTACATTTATTTCCTGAGCATCATCTCTGTAATGCGTTGATATTATTGCCACTTAACACAGTTTGTTATTTACACCTATTTCTGAACAGTACAGACCGTTAACTGAAAGCACTATAAAAACTTGCCAATTTACCTGAATCTATGACCTACTGTTCGACATATTTCTGAATGAAAGCGTCTGAAGAGTCATTGAATCGGTGGACTTTTGAGCTATGGAGTTACAAGTATTGTTCCGGAAAATGTTTATTTTAGTTTCTGTGTAGGCACAATCGGATTCGGACAAAGGGACAGCTGTAATAAATTCCACGATTTCACGCCATCATCTCGGAATTCTTAACTAGGGTTGGGGTTAGGAGGCGATTAGAGAATTAAACGTTGGATTTTCGTAGTCAAGCTTGGTTCGACACGTGTACCGTTGGATACAAATCGTCGTATCTCCATTGAGGCTTGCAGGCGGTGCGGCGGCGGCGCGGGCGCACCCCGGGCGGCGCGCATCGCGATCGTCGACAGTCACGACATTTGGCAAATATTCCCCGGACGTGGCGGGCAGAGTGCCGCGCGGTGTGGGAGCGGCCTGCCCTATCGCTTCCTACTTCCACGATACAATAACCGATAAGCCACATATTGTTTTCCCCTAAGAGCCCTTTCCGCACTTAAATAATTACCCTCCATACTTTAGAGGACCACATAAGAAGGCCCACAAACAGTTATTTTCTTCGGTATTAGGATATTAAGTAGCTACAGGTTGGGCCATCGGTCTATTCGGTTCGGCTATTTCAAGTTTTAATACAAATAACAAGAACATAAAACAGATACTGGTAATTATATAAAGTATTGCGGATATTCCTGTTTTTATTTAGTCACGCTTCAGATCCGAGAGATCGGGGTACAAATTACGAGCAATCCAAATTATGGCCTATCAATAAATTACACATAATTATTTTTTTATTAGACTGACCACCAACGGCGCTTTTACATTGTAAATGTAATGAATACCTATATACCGTGTAGTCATATAATGTTATAAATTAAATTGATAATGAATATCGTGTCTGTATATTTAACTGTTTATGAACATTCATAACAAAACTCATAAAGAACCCAATAATTTAATTAAAATTTTCCATAAACTGGTATTGAAATTATTATGAAGAGAGATATAATTAATAGTTAGGAAGTCTTGGATAAACTTAATGATAATATTAATTTACAATGCATTAGCGAAAACATCAAAAGTAAATTTGATTTTATGACCGTATGTGTAAGTAAGGAAGATACAGTTGAACAAATTGCAGGCAGTCAGTGTAATTATTATGCGATGAGGTAGAGGCATCCGAGCACCCGTACGGTTAAATGAACAACGGCTACCGGTAGCGGGACATTCGCAATCATCAACTTTAAACATACTAAATTAATGTTCTTGTAATAGACTGAGAGCCGTTACATAAGATCAAGATAATAACCACAAATTCAAAGTAAATAACCACAGCAAACCAATTAATTTCATAAATAACTAACCATCTATTGAATAACGAAACAGAAAGTTCTCATGGTGTACACAACAAAGAAATGCGCCGATCTCATGTGAAAATCACACAGGTTAGGGCGAGGGTCATCTGATCGGGTTCGATTGTGCATCAAGAGAAAATATTGAGCTAGATGAACAAGATAATATTATACGGGTGGTCACTAAGCACAAAGTAACATGATACATTGAAACGTCACAGTTTTATACAGATACAATGTTAATGAACACGAAGCGTATTATTCTTAAGTATAATAATTTACATTATTTATACCAATGAAATCACAAGCATAGGAAAAACTGCATAATAAGACATTTGAAAAGCGTTACATTAGACTTGACAATTCCGAGAAATAGTCATGCTATTTTTATAGGGCTGCATGATGGGAAATTAAATCAGCGAATAAGTAGCAATCGTTGTGGGCAGGCTTATTCAAGCGGTATGCAAACAAAGGAGCTCATTGAATATAAAGCTATTATGATTATGACAACTCGCATAGACATTGAAAGTAAGAGTGGCCGTGTAGTAGTAAGTGAGCGGTTTAATTGAGAGAGCATTGCGCACGCCACGATACGCGTTCCTACTACACCAGTACTGTTATCGAGGACGTTAAAGTCGTACAGCCTCGACGACCCACTTCAGATTATCACTACAAAACTTGAATACAAACAGCTGTATCATCTCCTTAGCAGTCTCCATCGGTTTACGGCGTTAATCATGCGCTACATAAAACCAGTCTTAGGAGTAACTAAGTATCTAGTAGGACTCGAGAAATAGAAACTAGCCGCCAGGTCATCGTGTCAACAATCTATTATAAATTAATTCCAAAAGAAACCTCATTGAAATTTATAATTACCATATTAATCATGATAGATAATTGACAATTAACCGGTGCAAGCAAAATAGCGTCATTCGCACTATGCATGCGGTTAACTACTTGGGAAAATTCACACAATAAAAAAGCTAACAAAACATGGCTGCTGTTAAACCGCGTGAAACATTGTTGCAGATCGGCGAACTACAACAATAAAACTGGGGAGTGCGTGCTGTCTAACATGGACCGTATTACTCTGGCGGGAACCAACTCTTTCCAAGCGAACGAAGGTACAGACCATCATCTATTTTTTTTATTTCTTTCACATAGTTTAAAATAATGAATTCTTAACTCATTCATGTCCTTTTTTCTGCAGACACCGATTATTTAGAAAACAACTGTGTGGAGGAGCCTACGAAGCTCTGTGAGTTCAAGAAAATGGGTGGTCGTATCCTGAAGACTGTGGACTCTGTGTACCAAGATGTTCAGACTGTTGAGGAATGTCGTGAACTATGCTTGAACTCGCCCTTCCGCTGCCACTCTTATGACCATGGTGACACTGGTGACCATGTCTGCCGTCTGTCCCATCACTCTCGCGCCACACTTGCCGATATTCAGGTTCGAAATATGATCTTATTTTAAAAATTCCGTGATTATTATCTATGGAACATGTTTTGACATCATTCTTATTTTAGGACCCCTACTTGGAAGTTCCTGAAGCAGCTACGTACGAACTGTCTTCTTGCTACAACGTGTCGATCGACTGCCGTTCCGGTGACATGGTTGCCAAAATCCAGACCTCCAAGCTTTTCGACGGCAAGATCTACGCTAAAGGCAGCCCCAACTCCTGCGTCGTCGATGTCAAACAGAGTCTTGAATTCGAATTGCACATGGGATACAACAACCTTGAGTGTAACGTTAAGCAGAACGGACTTGGCAGGTAACGTATTTTTTTTTATCACCGATAATTCAATACAAATATTTTTTTCAACCAAATTATTAATGTAATCTTCTTCGCAGGTATCTCAATGATGTCGTTATCCAGCATCACGATACCATCGTTACATCCTCCGATCTCGGTCTTGCTGTGACTTGCCAGTACGATCTCACCAACAAGACTGTCGCTAACGAGGTCGACCTTGGCATCCACGGAGACATCCAGACCGGTCTGACGGAGGAGGTCATCGTCGACTCTCCCAACGTAGCCATGAGAATTACCGACAGGAATGGAGACGATACCATTGCATCTGCTGAAGTTGGAGATCCCTTGGTAATTTTGACTACATGGACAAGCATTTCTGCACAATTTTTCTTCGAGCTTCCAAATAACCAAATGTTTACTTTGTTCAGGCACTTCGTTTCGAGATCATGGACCCCAACTCACCCTTCGAAATCTTCGTGCGCGAGCTTGTTGCCATGGATGGTGTCGACTCCAGCGAGATCACACTCATCGACAGCAATGGTTGCCCCACCGAGCACTTCATCATGGGACCCTTGTTCAAATCAGCGAACAGTGGAAAGGTAAGAATCAGACTAATTAAAATAATAGGTAGATTTAATATCCGATTGTATAAATATTTTCCAAACATAATTACATGTTATTTGCAGAGTTCCAATTCTTTGAACGAAAAATATTCGACATTGAAACTTTATGAAGTGGTACAAGTCCATTAAAGCCATATTACACGTACTTTTAAGGAGTTATTCCGGTCTGATCCCCTAAAACTGATACCCTAGGGGATCCGTTTTATTATAAATTATTTTCTATTCCGGTCTGATCCCCCGTAAAAGAATCGGATACCCTGACACATTTTTAGGACAGTCAGCAACAAAATATTTGTACAGGTTCTATTAGATTAAAAAAAAAAGAATAGGTAGTAAAGTCCCACAAACTACCAGGAGAACAGAAGTAGGAAGGAGGTATTGGAATCTTCAAATCAAATCTATATTATGCCTTTATAGTATAGTCCCGCAAACTACCAGGAGAACAGAAGTTGGAAGGAGGTATTGGAAATTGGAATCTTCAAATCAAATCTATATTATGCCTTTATAGTAAAGTCCCACAAACTACCAGGAGAACAGAAGTAGGAAGGAGGTATTGGAAATTGGAATCTTCAAATCAAATCTATATTATGCCTTTAAAGTAAAGTCCAACAAACTACCAGGAGAACAAAAGTAGGAAGGAGGTATTGGAAATTGGAATCTTCAAATCAAATTTATAATAAGCCTTTCTAATACCATGCATTTCATTGTTGGAGATGAGAAACCAGTATATAGCAAACTACTAGGAAGCCAGAATGGCGAAGTAGTAGTCTCACCATTGCATCATCATCATCATCATCATTTCAGCCGAAAGACGGACTTTACTCTAAAGACTTTACTGTCCTGGTTTCCTATCTCCAACAAAAAAAAAAGTGCATGGTTTTAGAAAGAAATAATATAGATTTGATTTAAAGATTCCAATACCTCCTTCCTACTTCTGTTCTCCTGGTAGTTTGTGGGATGATCGTACAATTGTAAGTTATGGAAATTACAGGGGATCAGAAAGGAATAAACAAAAGAAAAATATTGGCAGTGGATCGGTTTGGGGGATCAGACCGGAACAACTCCTTTTAAGTAGTATGTTTTTGTAACTCGCCAATCCAATAAAAAAGAGTTCAACGCGTGTGAAGGCGAACAGAAACTCGTAATGAAAATAATTGACTCATTTATCTAGTCTCAATGGAAACGATTTTAACGAGCGATTTGTTCAATCTTGCAGATGCTGTTGTCTCTCTTCGATGCCTTCAAGTTCCCATCTTCGGAAGTTGTCCAGTTCCGTGCCTTGGTGACTCCGTGCATGCCTACTTGTGAACCGGTGCAGTGCGATGGCGGCCCGAACGAACTCCGCTCCGTCATGTCTTACGGACGTAGGAAGAGGCGTTCTACTTCCGCGGCACCCACCGACGACATGCTTCTCGTGCAAACCATCCAGATCACAGACAAATTCGGTTTTGACAAACAACGAGCCAAGAATATCACCGAGGACTCCGTGTACGTCAGAGAGACCGATGTCACTTGCATAAACGCATCAGGAGCTATGCTCGCGGCAGCTGCTTTCCTAGCAGCTCAACTAGTCGTACTAGCAGCGTGGACCTGCAGTTGGCAGCGGAGACGCGCCGCCGCTAAAGCCGCCGAGTTACTCCCAGGACCCAACGCCCCCTCCGCCCTCTGCAAAGTCTATGATGCCAGTTTTTCTCGTGCGCACCAGAGGCATTTCTAGATAACAGTAGACGTGTCGACGTGATCAGCGTCCGCAATAGTAGTATATTTCGTTAGTTTAAAAACCCCCGTCGAGTTCTGGCTCGTGAGGACGATATCCGCAGGGCGACACGTCGTCCGCGAGCGCAGAGCAGCGATAGCGGTTATTTAATGGTTAGTGGCCGAGCGCTTCCACAGCACGCGAGTGTGGGCTGCGGGGGCGCGCGACACTGAGGCGGGGACGACCACGGGAGCGTGCGCGAATGTGGACGGATGCGAGAGAGGCGCAGATGACCGGTGTGAGTGCGTCAAGTGTGTGAGGACGCTCGCTTGTCCCCGTCTCCGGCGTCGTCGGCGGGACCGCGGCCGTGACTCGTTATCAAGATCACGTCGCTCATTCGTTCACTTTACGCTCGGACATCCATTCGAGGAAGTTCGATTACGTATTGTACCATATTTTTTTAAAGTAGCATAAGCCTGATTTTAATGATACGTAGTGATAAGTAAAAAGTAACATTTCAGTACCTTTTAAGTAGATAACCGAACGTGCGACCTAAGTCAAGAGACGATGGATTGACGGCCGTCCCGACATCGTAATTTATTTAATTTAGGATAGTTTCTTTTTTACGTAATTTATGATTGAATTTAATACTATTTAATAAAAATTTAATATAAATGAAATACCTACCTAAACAAACGAAAGCTTACGACTTACAAAATGTGCTATTCCATGTAAACTGAAAGTATTTTATTATGATATCTACTAGTGCCTTAATTATGAGATGTTAATGTATTAAAATGTTGTTTATAACATTTGATTTAAACAGCATTTTACCCTGTTTCATCCGTCCAAATTGTCATTACTTAAAATAAATTTTCCAAAATACTCTATGGTTTTATTTTATACAATAACAACCCCTCACATGTCATTTAACAAAGAAACAAAGACCAACACTATTCAATGTTAATCACTAATTAAATGTGATTGTTAAAACAAAAGACTCATTAAAATCAACTGGATGTGTCGGCAGATAAAGTCAAAACAAAACAACTTTTAATCAACCTGCCTTGATACTTTTATGATTGGCGTCTAAAAACACATCCTGCGCTGTCATTGAACCGTTTTTTTATGACGAACCAGTTTCCGACAAAAAGTAAAAAAAGAGCTTTTGATAAAGTGCAAAAAAACTGGTAATAAAATAAAAAGCGTTGTAGATTTGACCAGTGAGTGTTAAAATTGCACACATCAATGAGATGGGATCTTTGAGTTAAGTTCTTGGCACCATCACGTGTGAAGGGGCACGGCGGTCGTTCGTGCGGGAGATACGATCGGCGCGCGCGCAGGCACGTGTGCTGTGTCGCGTGCCGGCTCACAACAACTAAGCGCTGCCATTAGTAGCCAGCAACAAAGAATTTGTCCCTACAAGCGTTCTTTCTAGATTTAGATTAGCGACGGTGTTGAAATGAAATAAAATTAAGCCTGTTTGAGTTCGCCGCTAAAACTCCAGCTGCTGTGTAAAAAAAAGGTGATTTAAGATGGTATTAGGATACACTGAATACCACATGCAGGGAAAGAAATAAGTTTTAAACTAGATAATTATGCAGATCTTGCTCCGTTATAAAAGAGAAAGAGAAAGTAGAGCCAGGTTGATCTTACGAGCGTAAACGAAGCAAGGACTGTAGACATTTCGGACCGAAGACCATAAGTATAAAAAAATGATAACCTTATTTGGTTGAAAATATGAGGCTGAATGAGGTTAAGAACGTACTCAGCATTAGTCTACTGGCTAAGAATCTAATCAGCAGTCAAGCGAAAAGCTTAACTCAAGATTCGAAAAATATATTAATTGCCATCGTTTACTGTCGGGCAAAACTAGAAAGAGAAAAAAACCCATAGCTGTCAAGAACAAAGTTATGTCTGAATGTTAACAATTACAATAATGTTTAGAGCCTTTTTATCTGTGCTTAACTGAACTGACACCAATGTCTACTAAAGAGAAGCTTTACAATTTCGCTCGTTACGCGCATGCTAAAAAGGCTCTGTGTTAGCACACAAGTGTCCATTCCCGTGAATATGGTGCCATCTACTATATTACTTCTATCACACATTTTACAAGAATTGTATTCTGTCTTTTTGAATAGGAACATAAAAATCTAACGAGTTTTCAATTCAACGCCTAGGAATAGGCCTACAAAAATAATAAAATTCAAATGTCTTGTGAAAGCCGAGGGCGGTCACAATTTCACAGAAGTCAACAGGCATTTTCGAAGAACTATAAAATTCAAATATTGAATGCAACATTGTGCGGCAGATAAAGTCGTTTACAATAATATGAAATATTCATAAAAGGGAATCGACGGTGGCCACCGGAATCGCAGAGAACGGACGAGAAAAAATAAAATAAGCTGAACAATCGACTGGGGAACATCGGTCATGGGACAAGTCTACAGCCAACATATATATTAAACATTGCCATGTCTTTATAAGGGACGTCCTTGGACCGCTTTGGTATAGGGAAGAGCGTACTCGATCAATATCGGCTCCTTTTGTATCTTGTTCCGATCCTACTTATTGAGCGAATAGTTGAAGATTTTATCTCGCGCTCGGCATCGCGACACAAATGAATTATAGCCGGGACGGCCCGCTTCTCATGAAATATGTAATCTGATTAAGTATTACAATAAATGAGTCACGTTGGGAACTTAAATAGCGCATCGACCATGAAATGAGCAATAAGTGCAGATAATGAAAAAAAATAAAGCGGTCTGAATAAATAAAAATGACTGCCTCGTTAGTGTGGTGGTCGCAAGCGCATTGCCGAGCATGAGGTCGTGGGTTCGAATCCGAGGTCGGACAAAGTGTTATTGGGTTTTTCCATCAGAAATCTCTCTTTAGCAGCCCCGTGGTTTGGATTTGTGCCCAGTTGACGGCAATAGGCTCGCCCCCTATTATATATGACGTAAATATAACTGGCGAAATGTGGGTGTAATAATAGGTACGCCTCTGCCTAACCCTTCGGGGATTATAGGCGTGATGTTATGTTTAAAAAAATACAGTAAATGAAATCAAAATTAGATTTTTAGTACATAGTGAAAGTTTTAATAGAAACTAGTCATTTTATTACATGCTGTTGTATTCGTAGTATTCCATATAAACTTCAGTTTATTAACTCTCAAAATACAGTTCCGAAGCTTATTCCAAGTTAAGCGTATCCTTATTGGAGCGTATACCATAATTCAGACTAAGGCAACACAATTACATTCATGCAAATTCTATTCACTAGAGAAAAGCTGCGTAATGTTTGGTGCGTTTATCGTCTATTTTATTACCCCGACATCAGTTAGGTGTCCCGCACATCGTTCGTATTTACAAGCACATTTGAATGTCAGTCTGTAGCTACTTTAAGTCGCAACTTACCTACACTTTGACGGCGATATTACTCCTTTAATTTTATTTATATAGCCTTCTTGAGATCTTTCACATACAAAAAAAAATACATTATAACGGACCTGCTTTAAAATATCTTCTGGCCATCTTTTACATTTTAGCCAAATATGAACGATAATGTCTAGAGTTTCCTGTGTGTTTTTACCGTATCTTGATAAACTGTATTCTTAATGTGTTGATTTCTGACCATGATATCTTTTGGGAATCTTTTACATAAAGTAGAGTAAGTAATGCCATATCACCGCCAAAAACGCCACAAAGAGCTTTTATGTAGCAGTAAAAGTATACATAAACACATTATACACCAAAATTGGAAGATATTAAGCAGAGAAAGGGAAACCCAAACAAACAGTCGATAATAGTTAAGTAACAATAATTATCGTAGCGTGGACTGAATGGCTACTTTTGTAACAAAAGTGCATTAACTTTGCTTTTTTAAAACTAACTAGGACACTTTCGTTTGGAATGGAAAGTAAACGATGACAAAGGGTACCGTTCATCTTCTTAAATATTTAGGAGAAAGGTACTTTTAATTTCGAATTCTTTTAGAAAGATCAACTGCATGGTTGAAAGATATTGAACAGTGACAATATTGATAAAAAATGCCAGTGTAATAAATATAGAAAATGATAAATGTAATTTTATTTGCATTTGTAATTTTGACCCAAGGAATAATGTAAAATAATTGTATTTAGCTACATATCCGGTTATATAGGCAGCCGACCACCAACATAGTTGGAAAACATTTAGCCAACTGATGATTTTGCCATATAATGGATAAAATGATGGGCCCGTTTGAAGACTGATTTATTGAAAATAATGTGTCATTTGGAAGTATCCTAAAAAACTAGCAATTATTTCTCATAAAAAAACCCCTCATGGGTTTTTTTTTATGAGAAATAATTTAGAAAGTCAATAAATAAAAGTCAGTTAACATAAACGAATAAAATAACGGAAACTTAAGTTCAGTCTATTGTTCGTAAGCACCATTATCATTGGTAGTAATTCTGGATTTACCGCATTTCTTAAAATATTATCTTTGCCAGCTGCAATTTATCATGCCATATATAAATGTATCCATAGAAATAACTTTGACAATTACATTATTCCTATGTGAATTAACGCCTCTAACAAATAAAGATAATTTCCTTAGCAAAAACCAAATTTGTGCGCAGTATTTACGACCGCAGCTTAACAGGCGCTTCTTCAATAAATAGATACGAGTTGATCGCTTGGAGAGAGCCCTTTAAGGCAAAACTCAATTTTGAGGTGCGAGGTTTCGTAAAAAAACGAGATTGGCAACTGTTATGGAACGAATAATCTGTTAACAGATCGTAAATCAGACGGTACTGGAGATAAGAGAGCATCCGGTGGACTCACGAAGTGCAATCGATTTGGAGTCATTATATGGCTATTGCTCGGCGCCAGTTATGGATATTCGCTGCGCAATTTGTGTATTATTTGCATCGGGATAGTTCTGCGATACCGCGATCACGCAGGGGCTTTCTCAATACGAAAATAAACGGAGATAAACTGAAGATCCAAAATGATGTCGATGACTGGAAGCGACTAAACAAGAAATAAAATAAACATCTCTAATGAAGTCACAAAATACGATAGCGGTTTTAATCAAATAAAATATCGTGTTTGCAGTAATTAATTTTAAATGATGATACCAATAAATCTATGTCAATTTAATTTGAATACTTAATTTTTATCTCCACTAAATCTTTTGACCGTAGCAAAAAACTTGACATAAAACGATTTGTATTGATTTTTATTGATAGGACTTCTAGTGTACATTTTGATTCGACGTCGGTCAGTAAATGAGTGGGCGTGCTCTCCAATTTGTTGACGTTGAGGTCCTGATTGTATGTTTGTACAGGGATGCACGATGAGAGCATGCGAAATATCCGCCGAGGTGGGCGGCACGCGAATGGCATCTGTTATACTTATTGAATCCGGCATTATCGATGCAAGTGCAATATTTACTTCAACAATAAACTGATTTGTTACATGATTCAATTTAAATGCGCAAGTGGTGGAGCTCGCTGCGATAGTGTGCGTATACAAATGTTCCCGAGCTTAGCGAACTCTAGTGTAGCATGTCTGTTTACTGCAATTTAAACATCATATCAAATTACTTTATACGTACAGGATATTGCAGTAATACAAATACGAACTCAATTGGTTTTCAACGATAGTCTATTTGTGTCTTATAGACTAAATATTGTGGGAAAAGATTAACATTTTGTTTACATGGAAAGCAGGTGAAGAAAATTACTTCAGGTATACAGAATAAGATTGAGTAGATAGAATTAGACAACGTAGTTAACGTATTGTTGCCAGCCGTTTAGTAGCTGATAAATCTACATTTAATTACAGTTACTGTAATTGTTGTTCTAACTGTTTCTAATAGTATATTGAATCAAAGATGACAAGGCTCTTAAAACGTCCGATGCGATAGATTTAAATCATGGTATTTGTAACGTACATAATTCATATTGGGCTCGGATGAGTTGGTACTCGCGTGAGACGTCGGAAGTGATCAAAGCGGGATCACGAAGCGCAGACGCGCTAACAATCCGCTAATAGACGATCGTGTTCGTGACCCCGCCTCCCGACCACAATAATAATGTCCGAACTGACGGATACTATTATTGCCTCCAGCTCGTTTACACAGCAACACCCACGTGCATCTGCATAGCTAATATGATTTGTGATATAGTCCCGAGATCAAATCTTATAAACGCGCCTTCGGTTGCGAGACAGTATATAAATAATGATTGGAAAATTCCAATTATTGTAAATGGACATGACCAGTGAGCAAGATGATATCGATAATGTTATTCATGGCTGCTAGAGTAACGAAACACTGCCAATAATATAATACGATGTGCATTCACGAACAAGGAAGGATGCACAAAGACGAGGAGCTATAAACTTCTTGTGTCCATCGATCATTTTCTAACATAAATTATAAACGCGTGAATAAATTGTGTGGGGCTCTGAATGGTATGCATGCGGGCGTTGTGTGCAGTTGCCAAAACCAGATTTAACTGTAAGTCCTGATGTCTCGTAGATTATATAAGCCGGATTGGTTTCAGTTACAGACAGTTTCTAGGCTATCGTTTTACTATTTTAATTTGCTTTCAAAGCGGTGAATGGAAATATCGTGAGAACACCGGCTTGTCCTAGAACCAACAATTCGGAGACATGTGACAACTACCAACTCGCACTGGGCCCGCGTATTAGATTATAGAGTCCATTTCCCCGCACAGAGAGACGTCATATGTACCCGCAGTGGGAACATTACAGCTGCTAATGTTATGCTATTTTAATTTACTAAATGAAAAATGTAACTTGTAAAAAACACGCAAGAACACTAGTGATTTTCTGCAATCCACAGTCAGTTCATCCACTTTGTACGAATGCCTCCAGTCAATTGAGAAAATCATTGACACGCTTTTTTCAACACGATAGTTAGGATTCCACCTAGGTCGGCTTTTGGATAAGGCTTGAGGCATCAATAGAGTCTCAACTAGTAATTTTATCCACATTTTTACAGAAAAAACTAGCTCTAAATGGAGCAAAAACGCAAATATGCGCGTGAAATTTCGCCGCGTTTTTCCGCTTAGATTTGTTGCTAGCCTAAGGCCGATAGGCGAGCAAAACGTCGTGGATGAGGCTTTAACGTTTTTTTTAACACAAGTTTTAACAACAATTTGAACCTATGAGAAATACAGCGTGCATGTATTTAGAAATGTATGGTCATACTTCATTGGTCTTATTGTTTTGGGATTACAATGCTGTTGTCACAAAAAAACGTTGTTCCTTTTAATGGTCTGTACTAACCCTTTAAATATCATCAAACTCTTTTGATACAGGCTGTTTTAACCAGCAACACCTGTCCAAAAAGACTTTTTATCATTTTTAAAAAGTTCTATGGTCCACTCACCCTTAATCTCTGGTCGACGACTGTCCACACCCGACTTGCGAAGTCATTGGATGCTCCCACGATGTAGGCGCCCGTAGAATCGAAGTCTACGGACATCACACCCGCGTTCGAGCCCACTAACGTACCCTTGATCTCCACCATACCTGAAATTGTTTTTAATATTATGAGGAATATCGTGAAATTAGAGGTTGATAATTGTCATATTTTATTCAAAAAGTGTTATTGGATTTATCCCTCAGGATTTTTTTGAAGCAACGACAACAGGCTTGCCCTCTATTACACGAGACTAACAGGCGAAATGTGGGTGCACTAATAATACGCGCCTGTCTAACCCTTGGGCGATACAAGTGTGATGTTATGTTTATATTTTATTAAACTTTGGATTTATCCGTCAGTTACCCACATGTATAAGAGTAGATATTCTTTATTATGAATGAAAATATTAGTTTAATTATTTTTTGTATGGTCATCATAAATGTTCCCCAAAATCAATGAAAAATTTATAGAAACACAACATTTTAAGCTCGAAGATTTAGGTACAAATAAACTTGTATCGGAAAACAGTTTTATGGGAACAGTAGATTTAAAAGACGCATATTTTATTAATAAAAATTCATTAATAAAAATGTAACATAATTTAATTAAACGTGAGTGATGACTGCGGTGAGGTTTAAACTAGAAGTAAAAATTAACGAAGTTTTAATTAGCACTAATTAAATCAAACTCTTGCTCTGTGGTAGGCCCGAAAGTCTATGAATATTTATAGTATAAAGCAGAAACAGTTATGTCGTCTAATTGACGAGATATTCATTAATCTCTTGACGTAATAATAATCAAATCATCATCATTAGGGACCATAACCATATAATGTAGTTCGGGACATCGAGAAAGTTTACGACCGTTATTTAAATCAATAGAATACCATCAAAATCTGTCGTCATCTTTATGACAGCTCCAATGATTTATTTATATTAATTAATAAATAATTAACTGTCACGTTGGACGAGCGGACGCAATCGCGACTGCTGAGCATGAGGTCCTAGGTTCGATTCTCGGGTCGGGTAAATGTTATTGGGTCTTCAAGAATTTCTCAGTGGCAGTCAGTGCCCGATTGATGTCAAGTGGCTCGCCCTCTTTATATGGCACTTAAACATAACCTGCCTTATTACAAAAAGTAGTTAAACCTGGTTTAACTTAGACTTGGTTTATCTCGCATGACGTCTCACTTCAAAAATATTCAAAAGAAAGTGACGGCATGCGAGATAAACCAAGTCTAAGTTAAACCAGGTTTAACTATCTTTTGTAATAAAGCGAAACATGTCCCCATGATTTTATGATTAACTAGCGGACGTCCCGCGGTTTCACCCGCGTAGATCCCGTTCCCGTGGGAATACAGGGATAAAAAGTAGCCTATGTTACTCAGGGTGAATGTAGCTTTCCAAGGGTGAAAGAATTTTTGAAATCGGCCCAGTACTTTTTGAGCCTATTCATTACAAACATACAAAAATAGGTACAAATCTTTCCTCTTTATAATATTAGTGTAGATAAGTATATTTTCTATTTCAATGAATATTAAATTGACATTCAATAAAACGACTAATATCCTGTCTATTATATCGACAAGAGTTGTTACCGGAAATACAGCGAACCACAGTAATTTTCAATTTCCTTTAATTTATTCAATGACTAGGTGTTGCCAGCGGCTTCGCCCGCTACAACTCGAAAATTATCCCACGGGAAGATAAAATCGGGATAAAAACTATCTGTGTACCAAATTTTATCCAAATCCGTTCAGTAGTTTTTGCGTGAAAGAGTAACAAACATCCATACAGACTTACAAACTTTCACGTCTATAATATTAGTAGGATTGTACTCGTACCAATTGGTTTTATTCTAGTGCTTGTTCTATATATTAACTATGGACACTAGTTTGCTCATTTTCCGTCTTTCCTTTTCGCTATTTCGGGGGCGATTTCTAGTATAAACGGATGCAGCTTAATACCAGTATTCTATATGTAGCGATTGCCTATCTCCACAATCCAGGAACTGTGAGGCAGGGTAGTCCTTGGCACAAGCCTGGTCGACCAACTTACGAAT
Source organism: Diarsia dahlii (assembly GCA_949775195.1). Lineage (NCBI taxonomy): Eukaryota > Metazoa > Arthropoda > Insecta > Lepidoptera > Noctuidae > Diarsia > Diarsia dahlii. Next base: position 12,265,575 of record OX459200.1, read on the forward strand.
TTCTGACTACCCGTAGCGTCTGTCAAAGGTACAATATTTCCGTACAATTTTAACACTATATAGGCAGGTCTTGGGCCATAACTCGTCTGGACATACATAAACTCACAGCTTTTTCCCAGTGTGGTAGGCAAAACCTACAGAAAGCCACCTGCTGAGATCCTTACATACTTCTTTCGCCTCGCCCACGTTATACGTCTGGTTACAAGTTATTTTTTATTTCCACGACACTTATTCTAATTTTACAGTGTTTTTACTACAAACGGAAACCTCCCAGTGCGTATTTGTGTGATGGCGAGTCGGTCTTATATTTTTAAATATGTATGTATGTGCTTTATTTTAATACATATAAATCTTTAGTAACACTAAAATGCATTATGAATAAAGAAATGCTTGAATTTGTACTTTTAGAATGGATTTTATATAACTTATGTAATTCATCTGGAAGTTTGTTGAGGAGGTAAGGTACTAAAATACGGTGCATCTCTCTACCCATACAATTACTGCACACAATAGCCTTTCTGAAGAATCTAGACAATAAGGTCAGAGAGGTCAGTATATATTTCATTACACTAGGTTACTGAAAGATAATAAGAGAAAAGTCAACTTACACTTAGTAACATCCCATAGTTTGACTTTTCTGTCGGCCCCTCCTGTCGCTACGAGTCTGTCTGTGGGGCTCCATTTGACAGCATTCACTTCACCATCGTGTGCATCCTGGAAAATAATGTCATTGATAACTTGTTTTCCCTTGGGAAAACATTTGTTTCTACATCATCATTCTAGCCAAAAGACGTCCACTCCTGGACATAGGTCTCCCCTAAATGTCGCCACATTGACCGGTCCCGTGCGTCTCGCATCCAGCGGATCCCCGCAACCTTCACCAGGTCATTGGTCTACCTTGTCGTATTTGAAGTACGAGGTTTTGGCTGCAGCTTCGCGCACAAGCTCAGAATTTATACCACGTGAGAATATTATCGGGATAAACAGTGTGGCCTTAGCGTATCGAACCGATCCGTCCGCCGTTAATGAACGTGTGAAACGTAACAAACAGACAGAGTTGTTTTTCACATGTATTATCCGCTCGCTTGCTTTCGATTTCAAGAAAACCGTCGAACTTTGCTCGTTACATTTGACCTAAACACTCGGCGCAGCCGCCCCTCATTAAAACTTGATTTACAATCGATACGAGAGACCTAGCGTAATTTTGTTTATTGTTTTGTGTAGACAAAAAGTTATAGATCCCAGCTGGGCCTTAGTTATTCTTTCTTCCCGAAGTTATAATACCTGGTGTATTTTTCTATTTTTTATACACCGATTTCTGCATTTGGTAGAAGAAGATAGTCACAGCACACATTTTGTTAATCAGGAAATTAGTAAGATATAGCTGCCCTGGAATGGTGCTCTATTAGTAAATCAGTTACTTGTGTACTGAAAGGAGTCTGTCAGCCTAAAACAACAAGAAACCGCTAGTTTTCAGTTTTTTTGGTTGCCGGTCGGTACCGATGTTCTTGGCGAGAAAACATAATAAACATTAGATACACGAGCCGAAAGGTATTAAACGCTTTATTAAAAGGAACTTTTCATCGTTAAAGTAAACTTCCGAAGCCAAATCAAAAACACTGCAACGTCTACTCGTCTCGAGCAATTCCGATGACGGACACATGATCACTTAATACCGATTGTTGAGTGACAGATTGATCTCTCGGCTCAGTTTAACTTGTTATTTTTAAAGATTTAACAGTCTAATATCTCAATTTCACCAGCCACATTATTTAAACAGCCTCGGAGAATAAGTTTGCAAGTGATTTTGAGATTGATTTTTTATCCATTTATCACAAATAAGCGTCCATAAGGTAGGTAATTTTGAATGTTAAAATTTACAGTGAATATACAGAAACTCTTCGTCTACAGATTTATAATATTGTATTTACAACAAAAGTTAAATCCTTATACATAGTATAAAACAAAGTCGCTATTTTTGTCTGTTTGTTTGTCTGTATGCTTAAATCTTTAAAACTACGCAACGGATTTTGATGCGGTTTTTTTTTAATAGATAGAGTGATTCAAGAGGAAGGTTTTAGTATATAATTTGAACGACATCCACGCGGGTGAAGCCGCGGGCATCAGGTAGTATTATATAATGGCTGCCTATCCGACTCAGGAGGTCCCTCAGATCTCTCTGCATGCTCTTCTCAATTATGAACGATCCACGTGCTCCCGATTATTTAAAAACTTATTTCAAAGTGTTGGGCAGTTGTCATAGTCGTAGCCTCCGAGCTTCCAAAAATCTCATTCTCCAAATTCCTTCACATCGCACCTGTTTTTTGTCAAACTCTTACGCTGTGTCATCCATAAAACTCTGGAATGCGCTACCTCTTGGCATTAAAAAAGCTGAAAGCAAATTTACTTTTAAAAGGAAAGTACGTAGCCACTATTTAAGTCAGACCAAATAGCTCTCAAATTATTATAAGTCGAGTCATGGTATTGCCTATTGTTAAGTTTTTCGTTTTTTATTTTGGTATTTGTAAAATATTTATTACTTTATTTTATATTTTTATATTTATGTATTAGTATAATTATAAAACTATATAGTTTAGTTTTTTAGAGTTGATGTTGTTTTTTAGATATTTTGTACCCTACCACAATGTTGTCTTATTTAACCCTAAGGTTGACTGGTAGAGAATGCCTTGTGGCATTAAGTCCGCCTATGTATATACCTAACCTACCCCTATGCCTATGTATGTGTATGCCTATTGTGCATGAAGTTTAAATAAATAAATAAACTAAACTAACCTAAAAAAAAATAGTGAATTAGAATTGATTCTAGTTTCCCATCAGTGAAGTTGGTTTCGTATGGGCAAAGCACTCTGGTGGCAGTGAAAATTCGTTTGAATTTTAAAATTAGAATTATTGTTTTTTTTTTAATTACAATGTTACCATTTTAAACATTCTAATTTTATAATGGACCGTGCTTAAGCTTTTTCGGACATCGGTATTATGCGCTCGACAAGGCATTGCCTGGAAAGGTTTATGTAACCGGGTAAGGTAAACCCGTGCAATTCAAAGTGCCGGTAAGATGGTCAGACGCGATCAAGAAGCTGCTGGGGGCAATCTGTACCTAGCGGTTCACACGGGTTGGAGACGTGTCATATGTGGTCGCGTTTCGTAGCAGTGAGGGAAAGAAGAAGATGAGACAGTCAAATCACTTACGAATCTCAATGCGACTTTATTAGGCAAAGTAGTTGCGTAATACGGCATAGAGTCCAATATTTTATCTTCGGAACTGCCGGAGCCACTACTTCTACTCCCACTCTCTCTAGCCGCCTCCTCCAACTCTTTCCGCACCTTATCACTTTTCTTTCTGAAAGAAAACAATTCAAGCTCACATAAGACGAATTTCACAATTCCGTTCTTATGACTTTCATTACCATTTGACAGCTTTTCCGTGAAGCCAATTTTGCAGGCGGACTATTCGTTATAAAATGTTACGAACATGACCTAGTTCTTATACCCAACCATAGATATTATAACATGCACAAAAACTCAGCAATCATGATAAATTAGTCTATAGCCTTATGCGTCCAAAGCATTTGCAGACCAGAGTTCACAATTTCCCATAGGGGCAAACCAGAGATAAGGAGATGCGTAGACAATGTAGAATAAAACGAAAAAAAAAACGTAATAATCTATTTGTTTAATAATATTATTGTGTTTTCACAATAGCCGGTTGTGGAAACTCTGTATCTATGGACCTCAATGTTAGGATTATCGAGCAATGTTGCCGACCTGTTCTATCTCAAATAATCTTTGTGTGCTTGCTATATCTACCGCAAGGGAAACTAAAACTACTACTAATATCTAAACAACATCAGTGCGCAATCCAAACTATATCAAACATGCAAAAACAATTCAAACTCAAACGCTCAAAAAGATACTATAGGCTACTAAAAATAACCCTGTATTTTGATTAAACTGAACTAACTTTATATAACCATAATAAATATAACCCAATAGATACAAAAATAGATCAAACGTCAAGTGAAACGATAAAATTAAAATCATATTACTAAACGCGAGCCGTTGAAAGTCAATTATAAATATAGCTACTTCAAAGGTGCAATAAAATAGTAAATAAACAAACGTGCGTACACACAACAGCTTAGCCGGTATCGTTAAGTAGATACTTTTACTACAGGTCACCGCTTAAACGTTGAGCCTCATCTGACAGTACGGAATCGCATTTTTCGCTATCCTTTTCTGTCACTCAGAACCTTCATAATGCTTGAGCGAGAAACAAAACGTGAGTGCAGTACGCGACAGCATCGACAATACGGCAGCACGCTCTGTTCCTCGCTTTAACTAACAGTTCTGGGCGAAAAATGCAATTTCGACCTGATAGAAGTGGCACAACCCTGAGTCGGTGCTTAAGGCATCTACGCGATGCAGGGGGGGGGGGGGGGGCAGTGTCACGAAAGCTCTGTAGTTTGTCCCATGACGAATGTTTTCATCCCTCCCGCACCCCGAAATGACCTAAGGCACCTTCTGGATTAAACGGTAAGCTTGCAGTTCAGAAAAACAAAAAAAAAATATGTCCAAAATGATTTCTTTTCTCAATATAAATTCTAGAGTAACTGCATAATACGTGATTCTATTTTAAAATGTAGGTGTTTACGTGTTGCACTTGCAATGACAATGCCAGAATTTAATGTAACGTATCGAACGTTATTAACTATACTGGAACTAACCTTGCATGTTATATTTATAGCACGAATACGTTATTGGATGTGTAATGAAAATTCTCTAGGATTTAGCGTCGCAAACCGAGAACATGCACACGTAATCAAATAGAATTTTGTAAGTAGGTAAATAAATATGACGCAGATAATGTAACGTGTGAGAAACTGTTACTTCGCTCTGTGACAACGACGCACACCGGAAATAATGATAGATATATATATACTTATTGATTGACAAAGTAAGGCTTTATGTATCATAACGAAAATTATATTAGAAGGATAGGATAACAGAGACTTTCCAAACAATTTTACAAACAAGAAAGGAAAAGAAATCATGAGTCAGTTTCAGAGTGCAGTTAAGACATAAATATATGGGCCATTTTCATGAAGAGATATAATGTTCAATAATGAACGCCACAATGCCTTCAAACCACCACATCGTCATTCACATTATGTCAAACTCACCCGAAACTAACTCTACCAAACGTGTTGATGAAAAACGCGGTAGGGATGCTTGACCTGTTGAAGAAATTAGACAAAAAGAAGCAAAAACAACAAATTATGGGTACTTATGCAAGCCTCTAAGCCTCGCGGCACACACATATCCCACTCTAGGAACAACACTTGCCAAAATAAAAATACACATTTTAACACAAAAATATTAGGTATACTTTATCAATGTGCATACTACTATTATTTGTCACGCATAAATCGAATTTAATTCACAAATTATCACATTTGGAGGAATTTTTTGACGCCATTTTTCAGTTGATTGTTGTTAGTTACTTTAGGTTATTTTAATTTATAATTGTACCTATTAAATTGTAAAGAATAAAAAATAAATATCTCACAATAGTGAGTTAGCATTAAAAAGTATGCAAACAAATCGTTTTACACGTGCCAAATATTCTACTGTGCAGTGCACATCAACTATAGGGTAGCAGCGACATTCACTTGCGAATCTCATTGCAACTAAAATACTCACAGGCAAAAACAAATAATATTGATAATGTATGCCATCAACCGAATGCCCCAATAGTACATGAATTTTGACTAAACTGCATAATAAAATGATTTAATTCATAATTTATCAATTTAAAAAAAAATGATAGTCTCCTGAGGTGTCTTGGTGCATTAAATACTTAATAAATATTTATACACAACTGAAATATAAAAAATAGCGGAAAATTTAGTCATCAGTTTTTCATGAAAATAGGTAATAAATTAAATACTTACTTGAGGAAATCGTCATTTTCTTTATTCATTCTATCCGCATCTTTAGCTTTGTACTTAATTAGTCTCTCCACTAACGACCGATTTTCGTCCTAAAACACAAGAATTGCACTGTAAAAACTTTCAAATTCGCACCAACATACACACACGAATCTAAAGAAAATAGTAATTGATTACCCTCATAAAAACTTTACGCATGTTTATCAATTTAAAATCTGTTACTGTTTACACTTGATAAATAAATAAAAAGTTAATTTATAAACGACTTTTCAAAGGAAAACACGAAAATTATCTCTGGAATCAACTCCTGACACACTGCCACGAAATTTTCTATCTGACTGAATGTAAGTGATGTTACTTGAGACACAGCTATAAGCATTTCATACACAGCTGTTATCACGTGATCATCGTAAAATATACAGCGTGCTACATTTTACGATATCCTAGTAAAATAATTCATTACATTAAGTGATATGTTTGAAGCAACGTAGCTTCGCATAGGGAGTTATGAGGCCGTCGTTCTATTTACATTAAGCCCGGTACCAAATCAGGATTAGTTCACTACTCGAGTTCCTTTGATATATTATGTGGTCAACAAGTTTTGACGGCTGTGAAGAGTAAAGTGCCGTTATCTGGGCAGACTAGTTATTACCAGTCAGTTATAATTAAAGCAGCTCATCAGGTAACAAGGTCTGATTAATATGATAAATGTCTAATTGTAAATCAATGAAGAATGTTGTCATTAATAATACTTGTACTGGAATAGATAATAGGTGAAACCTATGAAATTGCCGTTTTGTTTGAAAAAATTTAAACGATTTTTTTTTCATGTATTTTTTATTTGTATTAATCGAAGTAATCACCCATGCAATCAATGCATCTTTGCCAACGCAGTGGCAGTTTATTGATGCCCTTCTAGAAATCAGCTGGTCGGGAGGCAACAAATTCTTCAAAGGCATTTTGTACTGCCTCTCGGGTATTGAATTTTTTTCCCGCCAAGAAGTTATCCAAATTCTGGAAAAAGTAGTAGTCTGCAGGCGCAAGGTCTGGTGAGTAGGGCGGATGACGGAGAGCTTCCAACCCCAGTTCTTGCAACTTGGAGACCGTCTGCTGTGCAGTATGAGGTCGCGCGTTGTCGTGCAGGAGCAGCGGAGACGAGCGATTGACCAATGCTGGTTGGAGATGTGCCAGCTTCTCCATCATTGTGTTCAGTTCTTCACAGTACACATCTGCAGTAATGCTCACCCCGTTTGGTAAGAAGCTGTGATGAATCACACCGGCGCTAGACCACCAAACAGTGATCATTACTTTTCTAGGGGTAAGTTTTCGTTTAGGGCATTGTTTAGGTGCTGAACCAGGATCCAACCAACTTGCTGAGCGCTTGCGGTTATCAAACAGAATCCATTTTTCATCGCAGGTAACAATGCGGTTCAAAATTCCCTCATTTTTGTGTCTGTTGAGCAGTGCAAGGCACGTCTCGACGCGTACTTCGCGCTGGCGATCATTGAGTTCGTAGGGCACCCATTTGTCAAGCTTTTTTACCTTGCCAATTTGACGCAAATGGACCAATATTGTTTTGACGCTAACGTCGAAAGCTGCTGCTAATTCAGCCGTAGATTGTGTATCATCAGCTTCCACAATCGCCTTTAATTCGTAATTGTCGACCAAAGTCTTCGGACGACCGCGAGGTTCATTTTTCAGGTCGAAATTTCCAGAATGCACCACCAGTTATTGGTTTGCTCGCTTCCGGCGAGCAAACCAATAACTGGTGGTGCGTTGATTTGTAGTGTTAGCTCCGTAAACGTCGTCGATGTTGCGTGCCGCTTGTGCCGTGTTGCTGCCACGACGGTACTCATATTCCATAATTACTCGAATTTTTAACGTATCCATGATGACGAAAAAGATTGAAATGCGATGAAAATGTAACACTAATCAATAAACAAATGACTACTTTTGGAAAAAAAAAATCCATGTTTTTAAAATAAAATTAATTTGAAATTAGAATTCTTAGCCAAACAAAAATTATTTTGATTTGAAATGGCCAGTACTGCAGAACGGCAATTTCATAGGTAAAGACCTAATATATAGATAAGCCTTACACTGAATGTCAATTTAATAATTTATAAACTACTGCAAAAAGAAAATTCAAGGCGTATGTGACTGGCTGCGGGTTTTTCGAAGAGATACCGCGGCCTCGGACACAGCTGACACTCCCTTCCGCTCCGCCAAGAGCGGGAGGATTCATTTGATGATTTCCCACCCTCCAAAAAAGAAGGTGTATCTGACTGCCGCAAGTGTAAAATATTGTCGTGTCTTATGTGTCATAAATTCATAAAATAAACTTATTAATTACATACTGTACAAGAAGAGTATCTATATAAAAGTCGAGTGAATAAACTGAACTTTGAACGGCTTGTTAAAAAAGTGCCCCCAAGAATATGAAACACGCTGGATATTAATATAAAGACAGGCTAGAATCAGCTTGGAGTCTTGCCAAATTTTAAATGATGCTATAAAAATCTAAAGTTCCAGCGGAAAAAATTGTTCAATAACGACCACCAGTACTATGCCAAAAATATTTTTACTCAGTATAAACAAAAGCACGAAAGCTTCAAACGTACTGGAACGTATAGATCTATTTAACTGCCTCTAACAAGCTGCACGGAGGAAGCTCACATGAGCTAATGTTTAATTACCCAGAGATAAAATCGTTGATTCATTACTCAAAGTCGTGTTTAAAAGCTATTTTGAAATAAGTGTTTAGTGTGGAAAGCTGGGAAATCTGTGGTACCGTGAACTAGAAAATAATGTTTCGCGGAGATTCTGAATGAATAACAACTGTGTTGTTCGTAATTTATAGCGAGTAAGACGTTTTTTTTTTTAGTTTAGCGTACAGTATTTAGACTTTGCTGCGTGTAGAGTGAGTTATGTTTACAAATATTTTGAAAAAAAGACGTCAATTCTGGACGTTTTGCTCAGTTTGACTCAGCACAAAAATATTTAATTTAAACATTTTTTTAATAATGGGATGATACTATTAGCAATTCTTTAGAACGACTACCTATCTCATTTGCAGGATGATTAAAAGCAAAAATATATTGACGATTTCCATAATGTTATTCAAAATGTAGAGGATGGCTGACTTCTGTTGTTTAGTATTTAAGACCTAGAGACATTGCTTATAATTTTGTTTTAAACTAGTTTTTCAGTCAAATAATAGAACTTTTCTCTCAGCAGTCCCCATATCAGTAACACCGATATCTATAAACAAGGTAAAGTGATTACTTGAGTTAAAGTTATAACAAAAGATACGAATTATACTTTGAAGTCAGAAGTTAGAATCCTCAGCTTTGCTTTCTTTGATGGTTCTTTGTTCAAAATATTGCCTATTGCATAAAAATGTTTGCAAAGTTAATTAATTTAACTTGTCTTGTTGATACAAGTGTTAGAATAATAATTTATTGCTGTTGTAGCGAATAACGGCGGTAAATAATAGTAGATTGTACACCAAGTGCATAAAACGCACCATTTTGCGCGAGACGTTTATCCATCCGATGCGAGCTTGCGAGCGAGGATGGATATAAAGTAGAGAGCAAAATGGGTTTTATGGACGAGTTTCACACTCTACTTTTTACTTCGATTGCGAGGAAATGAAACAGCAACTTGTAAATATTGTAAAAATAATTAAGGTTCCCGCCAATTAACTTTTTTTTTTCGGTAGGAAACTTCACATAACACCTGACCTATGTCGTTACTCATACTGCTCAGTTATAAAAACATTTTGAGCAAGCCTATTGCCATCAACCAATGTAATTAGGAGCAAGCCTATTGCCATCAACCAATGTAATTAGGAGCAAGCCTATTGCCATCAATTGATGTAATTTGGACCAAGCCTATTGCCATCAACCAATGTAATTAGGAGCAAGCCTATTGCCATCAACTGATGTAATTAGGGACAAGCCTATTGCCATCAACCGATGTCATTAGGAAAAGCCTATTGCCATCAACCAATCTTATTAGGAGCAAGCATATTGCTGTCAACCAATGTAATTAGGAGCAAGCCTATTGCCATCCACTGATTTAGGTAATTGAGAGCAAGCCTATTGCCATCAATCAATGTAATTAAGAGTAAGCCTACCCATCAAATGATGTAATTAGGAGCAAGCCTATTGCCATCAATCAACCTAATTAAGAGCAAGCCTATTGCCATCAAGCGATTTAGGTAATTGGGGGAAGCCTATTCCCATCAACTTTCCTTGTATTCGTAATGAAAAGCAGTAATCCCTTGTTCTTAGAATACTAACGAAACGAACTAAAGAGGTTATTCTATGAAGTTGAAGTTGTTCGTGTGGCTGTTGGGCCGATTACCTGTGCCGATTACCTTGGTCTTCGACGAAGATTTTACTTTATGCTCTAGAGCATAAAACGCGACTTTATGTCGCCTACGCACGACATAAAGACGAATTTTAGAGCGAGAGAAGTGAAAAAAGTAGAACGCATCTCCACAACATTGGTACAAAGATAATTTTGTTAGTTTTATAATAACTTTAGTAGTTTCGAAAAGGGTAGGGTAGTTAATAAAACTATGCTTGAGTCATCAGAACACATCATTAACTGCCTAGCTTTTTGAAAACCATATTGGAATTGGACTAGCCTCACCGGATGTCATCTGTGATGGAAAAACCCTTTGCCTGACCCGAGAATCGAACCCAGGACCTCATGCACGGCAGTCAATGAAATAATAACTTGTTCATAACTTATTGTTACATTAATTGTCTCTGCCCTTAGGACAAGATTGGGCCCAATTCATATAGAAAAATTACCTGAGCTTTCCTAAGTTTTTCTTCTATAGCTGCAAAAGCGATTTGTAGAGCTTGATGTTCGTCCCTCAAGACTTGATTTAATCCTTGCAATTCAGTCATATTTGTTTCATACATTTGAATTTCAGCACGCAAAGATGCTGTTACAGCAGTAATTTCTGAAATTCTAAAAATAAAAAACGCCTTTAGAGTTTTTTTAAATAAAAGTTATTCTTTACAAAAATGATATTGCCAGAAACCATAACATCACCCCAGGTATTAAGTTACTCCACATTTCATTAATTGCAATCATCATCATCAGCCTATAATGTTCCCACTGCAGGGACTCAGGCCTCCTCTCCAGGCTCTCCTGGATGGGCTATAATCCACCACGTGAGCCCAGTGCGGGTTGGCAGATGTGACAAATGTCTTCAAATTTTTGGTTCTAAGACATGCCGGTTTCCACGATGTTTTCCTTCACAGTTTTGAGTGCAGTGGTGTTGAAATAAATTACACAAAGTAATGTGCCTGCCTGGGTTTGAACCCACGACCTACTGTTCGTAAGTCGGGATCGACACCACTGGGCCACCGCTGCTCTATAATTAATTGCAATAGTCTCTTATAAAGGAGTGCTAGTCATCAGCAAGATACAGATCCCCATATTTATTTATTTATTTAAACTTCATGCACAAGAGTGGTACACACGGCTACACATCAAGCTATACAAAACCAGTATAATCTGATCGTTCATTGTGCGAAAAGATCTAGTATAGTGAGGCCAAGATTAACTGGTTTTGTATAGCTTGATGTGTAGCCGTGTGTACATAGGCGGACTTATAGGACAGCACTGTGGTAGAGTACAAAAAATAATAATAAGGAGAAAACCATTATGTACTATAAACCATATGTACATAAATAGGAACATACTAATACATAACATACTAACATATACATACATAACATAATACATAACATACTAACATACTAATACATAATAAGTAGCCGGTGAGAAATTTTTAATGGGTTAAACTCCATAAAATATTGTCTTAACTGGGTTACGAAACTACCACCTACACTCGGCAGTATATCAGATCAATAAATGTTTATATTGAGCAACCTGAAAATTCAAAGCTAACATGCCTTATGAATTACATTTCTATTTGGTCTTTTAGCCTTACCAATCCATTTATGGCCTATATGAATGACAATTTTAGCCAAGTGACCTCACATATGTAGTAACAAAACCAGTATATGTATAAGCTTTGTTTTCTGTGAAAACTCCATACTACGCCAGGCCAGCTGAAGGTCAAAGTGTTACGAGCAATGTGCGGTCAACTGTAACGCAGAGGCCAGACATAATAATTATGTATCTGACAGACGTAACTTACATAATATCTTTTGCTTGTAGCTGTTTCTCTGAATCATGTACTTTTTCATTCAGACTCATAATCTGCTGAGCATTCTCTCCTCTTCTTCTATGCATGGAAGTCAGTTCTTCTTGTAGTACTAAGATTTTTTGCTCTAAAGCCTGTGTCCTTTCATTGCTGCCCCCTCCTGGAAATGAGACAATTTTTTGTATGAGAGTAATGCTTGAAAAGTCTGTATTCTAATGTGACACAGGTATGCTGCCATGCTAAAGGTAAAAACTGTATCTCCAGCCTCTTGAGGAAACACAGTTTTGAGAAAAAAATGGTTGCATAAATATAGTTTGGTATGACGTTATGGATTATTATTATTTTTTGCTAATCAGATTGTTTAATGCTTTTAAAATAGATACTGGTATTTGGGTTTCTTTCAACTTAACTTTAATTTTAAAGATCTAAAGTACCATTTTTGAGCTTGGTTCAGCAGTTTAGTAGTATCTCAAGTGATAATGAGATTTATTTAAACTTCATGTATAATAGTTATGGTAATCATTATGGGAAAATTCTACGAATACAGACTGTCTCGGTTAAAGTTTATAAAATTAAAGCCATCATATTGTTCTAGTATACTCCTACACCCACTTGGAAGTAAACTTTCTTTTTCTATTCCAATTGTGTGTACAAAATACGTGAGAAACATTAATTAATTGTTCCTTAGTTTAGAGGTCCCAACTTTCACCTAATGGTTTATTTATATTCTATTTACATGAGCATTTGTTTTGAGTGAGAATATTTTAATGGGTTGGAGCAACAACATACACAACACAGCAACCTAACTAGATTCTTAATTGAATAATCTTAAGGGTAAACAAGCCAACGGCACGAACTAGTTGGTGGGCGGGGCTAAAATGCATGCTATTTCATTCGACATCACGAGCGAAATGCATAGAGCGAAAGAGACACAACTAAAACGGGCGCGCGAAATTTTCTTTGGTATATTTGGTTTCATGAAAAATTTGTTGAATGTATCTGTTCAAAATCAAATTATTTAAATTTTTTAATAACTAATCTATGTCCGTATGGTTTCACTTTTTTCTTTTTCATACTATATACGTTACTTATTTACGCCCAAAGATGAGTTAAAATCAGTGCTAAAATATGAAAGTTTTGACGTTCATAACTTCCAAATCAATATTTTTTTTCCAATTCTGCTTCCATACAGACCTAGATAATTATAAGACCAGTAGATACAATTTTTAATTTTGAACCTACACCGTCAAACAGAGGAGTAATCACCTTCATAAGTTTGTATGGAAGAATGACTGGCTTGTTCAACCTTAAGGTTTATTCTTAATTAAATTGTAGGTATGTGTTGCCTGCAGTTTTAGTACAATTTTCAACAATCCATCATTAAGGAACAAATATCTTGACAAACCTTTGCATCAATGACATGCCTTAAAATGATACCTCATTGGTTACTTTATCTGACCTCATTTTAGTTTGTCTTGTTTTTACAATATTTATGTTGTTATCTCTTCCATCACAATGATTGATGCTCAGTTTTTTGAAAACATGCATTAGTACATATTTCTTTTTTTTTATCTGTAATGGGCCCATTATTTTCCATCATCATCATCATCATCATCATCATCATCATCAGCCTATAATGTTCCCACTGCAGGGACTCAGGCCTCCTCTCTAGGAGAGGGATGGGCTATATAATCTACCACGCGGGCCCAGTGCGGATTGGTAGATGTCACATGTCTTCGAATTTTTTTGGTTCTAGGACATGCCGGTTTCCTCACAATGTTTTCCTTCACCATTTATTATTTTCCATAATGAGATAATTATTATTCTGTTTACTTACCAGTACCAGATATGACACTTTCTGCTCCCGTATACCTTATTCTTTCATTGAGCAATGTTAGCTGTAGGTTTTCATTCTTTAATGTATTCACATTATCAAATAGTCTGCTCTCTGAAAAATACAATTTTTTATGTTTTATTTGAGGATATTATGACAAGAGGTAAGTCAGTGCATAATTCAGCTAATAAATAAAGACTCCATACTTGTAATACATTCTGTGGCAGATTATTCTAAATCTCAACTGTAGTTAAGAAAGATTCTGTTGCATAGTTGCTTTTTAGACTTTTACCATCAGAAGTTGGCTATGGCAAACTCGAAAACCGATGACAAAATTAGCAGGTTTCACGGTACAGTATTTATTAAGTCAAAATGCAAACCAGCTAGAATGAATTACATAAAACTAGAATTCATCAGACTGTTTAACATGATAGAATTACTGGCTTTTCATACAAACAAGCCTAAGTTTCAGTCAAGATTTTAGAACTAAATAGATATAAAATGCAGGTAGGTCAGGTATTCAACCTTAATAATTATACTGCTGCATGACGCATTTACATATATCATGTCAGATTGTTTACTTATAAATAAATATTCATAGTCTGTGTTATCATCATTGATCATGTTTTATCTCTGATATGTAATCATAAGCTAACAATGGGAACAGTTACCATGTTAGAAGACATTTAAATGTATAAAAATACTCAGGATGTGAACTAAAAGGCATGTTTTTCTATACTGTTCGGGAGAATAATATTCTTCTAAGGTTCAATCCATTGAGCAACTATACATGCTAATAATGTAGGTTATAAACAAACCGCCTACAAGAGTAATTAATGGCCAAGATAACAAACGGGGTGAAGCACAACTATCAGTAAAGAACAATGGATTATTAGTCTAGTGATAAATCTTTTCTATTTGATATTTACTAAAATGTCAACACAAAGACATCCATAGGTTAGTTACTTACGAAAGGCAATAATGTCCTGAAACGCTCCAGTTTCGTATTTATTTCTAGCCTGTAGTTGGCTTACAATGTTGTTCCTCCAGTCACCACCTTCCATTTTTGCTGTACAGTTAATTAACTGATACAAATTAATTATTTCATCAACTCAGGATCAAAACAAATAGATGTCATAATGTTGAACGGTGATCATTCGCTGATAACAAAGACAGTCCGTAATGTTTAATATAGTGAACAAGTTCTGCGCATTTGATAAACCTATTTATGTTCTAATTACGACAAGAAAAGCAGAAATATCCGAAGATTTTAATGTTTTTCTGAAGCAATACGAATGACAATACGTTAAAATCTGACACTGACAGTTTGCAGCTACCACCATGAATGAATTGACATGACAGCTTGACATTTAAAGAGGTGTCCGTAAACTTTCTCTTTATGATAAATGAAAATCGACTAACAGTTGATTTAAGACTAACTAAAGTGTAACCACACCAACAGCATTTGAATGCACAAATCGCACGCGCGGATGACGCTACTTCATACCCCGCGCCCCGCTTGACCGCCAAAGACACCTAAAAAATTACTTCTGCGCAACTAACGCCTCTTGCCAAGTTACGTGTCGGGGACTATTTTATACGTACAGCTTGGCAAAAAAGTCTAGAAACGGAACTAATTTTTTTGTTTGCTGGCAACAATTAAAAACTTATGACGTTTGGTGTAAACAAAGTTCGAAAGTTTATTAAATTTATAATTGTACCCTAAAAACGTGATTAAAGCAACGTAGAGTAATACAAAATGAATAAAACCATCCGAAGTGCTGGCAGAGCGATAATTTATAAGGTATATAGGCGATGTTTGGCAGAAAAAGAGGCCAAAACCATTCTCTCCGATCTCAACGATGTTTACATAAGAACCGCTGAAATGACAGGTATGTAACTGTTTGTTTTATTGTTTTTAGATGAATTAAGTGTTAATTTATGAACCCCATTCTGTTTTGACTTGCTTGCATACGAAATAAGTGGAATTTTGAACAATAATCATCGAGCACATAGGTTATGTTTACATTTTGTCTGACATTACCTTGGTATAGCGTGTCAGATTAATGTTGATACTTGAGTGGCGTACTGTGCATTATGTGAATTTAAATTCGATTTCTACATAACTTTATTGTTGAATGTGATTTCAAGGTGATAACTGTTTGTTATATCATTAGAATTACAAATGTATCAAAAATGTATTATTTTTAATTTGTTATTTATTAAAGCAAAATGCATTTTTTTATGTATATTTATTTATTCACTTTAGGTAAATCAGTAAGCACCATAAGAAGAGTCGTCCTGGAAGGAGATCGAAACAAAGGCGTATTTTCTACACCCGGAAAACATAGAAAAGGTCGTCCCAAAAAAGTGTTGGAAGATTTATTAGAATAAATTACAATCATTATTTCTACGCCTTTTTTTAATCCCAGAAAATTTAATAAACAGTGCTACTAACATATATTTATTTTTAGGTAGTTACATGAGGAGAATAAATTCTGGTTCAATAAATAAATTTTAAGTATAAAAAAATAGTAATAAAAGTATCAAGACGATAGGTTGTTACGCGATACGGTCACAACGGGTTGCCATATGAACAGCACAGTGGCGCCCCCCGGATTTTCTACTCTTTTTTGCCAAGCTGTACCTATACAATGTTAAATTTTGGAGTTTTTAAAGTTTTCAAGAAAATATGGTCTGGATACGTGAGGGGTGGGGGGGGGGGGGGGGCGTTTGCGCGGGCCCCGTAGCAATTGCTACCCACTCGAACTCCCCGGCCACTTTTGCGATATTTTTCATTATTGCCGCTACTGGGTTAATCCGGCACTGCTCAGTGCAAATGTCCAGAGTAGAAAACCGTTGCTTATAGGTAGATAAGTTAGAGGTGTATGTGAATGCATCAGATCAGGGTATAATTTTTTTACTATTATTTCACAATTCAACATGCAACTAAGCCTAAGGGCCTAAGCACGGCCTAAGTACCTACACGTGCGTGGCGCATGTGCTATTAAATAGCACATGCGCTGATGCATCATTGTTGATTTTAGCCGTACCTACCATCTGAACAAGTAGGTAGGTATTTATAGGAAGTAGTAGGTACGAGTAGGTACCTACATTCTGTTGGAATATAAATGCGAAGTGCGTCAATAGTTTTATTGTTATGCATATTGATGGAATACAAAGCAATAAAACAGGGTTAAATTTTACCGTTAGTGCATTGATCATTGTAATTTTTTGATAGTCTAGCTGCAGCTAGGTAGATGGATATGGATAATCCTTATAGGTAGGTATAATCTGGCAGGAACCAGCCAAAATGGTGATGCTATCATTTGATGAGCCTTTTCTCAATTAAGTTTGGGGTTGGTTTCTTCCTGGTTGTCTTACCGGATTTAACTGAATAGGTACCAGTATTTTACATGGAGCGACTGCCTATCTGACCTCCTCAACCTAGTTAGGTATTATGATAATCCTTGGTAAGACTGGTTGTCAGACTTTCGGGCCACTGACTACCTACCTATAACGGCTGTCTAAGAACTATAAATGGCAGCCAGGACCAACGGTCAATTCACATTTCACTGAAAAATAAGTCTTCATCGGCAAAGGATAGCATGAACAAAACCTGCAGGTCATGTTACAAGTAGCACCGACATCTATCGCACCAAAAAGGTACCAATTAATAAATGTGTTCACAAGATAACTTTTAAACCGTCTTTTTCAAACAGTTATGATAACATAAGATACTCTTGATTAGTCTAAGTGACGCTGCTTTAAAAATCTACATAGCCTAAACCCTATAGTGCCTATAAGTACCTATGAGACGTACGTAAGTAGGTACGTAATAGTGCCTTCATTTTATTCAAGGGACAGATCCTTAGAACATCCTAATCCTGGTACAAAGATGATTTATTTTTATTCTAAGTACAGTGCGATCAAATTATCTTGGCAGCTCCGAACTTCGTGCAGGTCATTTTGTTACAACGAATGTATAAAAGTGTTATGATATTTATTTTATTTGTATTTCTCACTGTTTAAATTAGATATTTTCTGATCGTTTAAGTATTGGTTTATCTGGCAATAACAGTTTTATTCCCAAGTTTACATGCGTAAAATTTCGCAAAGCCTATGTTCAGAGCTGCCAAGATAATTTGATCGCACTCCATGCACTGTACCTAACTTAAACCACAGAATACCTAATAGTACTACGTACAGAAGGGACACTCACTTCCCCGCGCTCATATTAAATACCGCACCTCACCCCGCACTTCGAGGTATTCGTCGTCGCCACTTGAGCAATGGCTCGCGCTCGTATTAGTCGTCGTTCGGTTTTCGCGACGCAGACCGTTGCCACAGTATAAATATGGACAGTACCGAAACTAAGCCTAGTTGATGCGATAACTACCTACGCTCCATTGAAGCCATAGGGTTGTCTCTTTTAATGTTGATGATATTGTTTTTTATTTAATATTTTTATTCTGTTGTGATCAATTAATCGAATTGAAATAACTAGCTTACTACAACTAGTGATGTGCAATTCTGCTATAAATAATTAACATATTATTAATATTAAGAACGAACAGTGAGCAGTGGTGGCTCAGTGGTAGCGGCTCCGACTTACGAACAGTGAGTCGTGGGTTCGAACCCAGTCAGGCGCATTACTTTGTGTAATTTATTTCATCACCACTGCTCTCAAAACGGTGAAGGAAAACATCGTGAGGAAACCGGCATGTCTTAGAACCAAAAATTCGAAGACATGTGACATCTACCAATCCGCACTGGGCCCGCGTGGTAGATTATAGCCCATCCCTCTCCTAGAGATGAGGCCTGAGTCCCTGCAGTGGGAACATTATAGGCTGATGATGATGATGATGAAGAACGAATATATTATTATATTGTTTTAAATTATTATTGTCAATGAACTTTCCTTCATATCATAATACACAGTTTTAGACTAATTAAATGTTATTACTAAG
Organism: Diarsia dahlii; assembly: GCA_949775195.1. Taxonomy (NCBI): domain Eukaryota; kingdom Metazoa; phylum Arthropoda; class Insecta; order Lepidoptera; family Noctuidae; genus Diarsia; species Diarsia dahlii. Next base: position 12,284,541 of record OX459200.1, read on the forward strand.
TAAAGTTGGAACAGTGTAAAAAAAAAACTTTTTTTTGTTTTATGTGATTCTCACTTAAAAATCACAGGGGTAGCAGAGGGGGGTCAAAATTTTGGTCCTTTTTTGTCTAGGACGCTCCGTTTTCGAGATATTTCAGTTTCAATTTTTTTTTTACAGAAACTTTGAACGCCCATAACTCTGAAACGGTGCATCATAGGACCGCAGTGCGCCACCGCTTGCTACGTTGTTATACTTATAATAATAATATTACCCCGTTCTGGCCCCGTTGGTATTCGTTGGGCGTGTTGTTGAGTTAGACATTATATATAATGATAACACGTAGGCAGCGTCCGTCGGTATAACAAACAAATAAAAATTCATTATGATCGATCACAAGGACATAATAGGTATAATTCGATAACAAAAATCATTCTTACCTTTCAAAATTAGTAGGAAGTTTAAAATACAATATCTCCGGTTTTGATGAAGCCGAGTTCAAACACCCGTATACGTTCCCGGCATTTTAAAAAAGATTGGAGGATATTTAAAAAAAAACTTTTACGTAAACTCACTCGTCTCGGCGCGGCACGCACAACAGACTGAGAGCACTGCGATGTTCGCTATCTGGCCCTGTCGATGCGCATGTTTGTGTGAGTGTGCGGTTTCGAGCGTTTGTAGGCAGTTTCCGTACTGTCCATATTTATATTGTGCCGTTGCACTTTCCGCGCCATTTTTTAGGCTACGATAAACCCTACTAGAGTTTACGCACACATTTGCACGTGCACGTCGTGCACAAACGTTATTTGTTTATGTAGTAGTAATAGGTAATTATTTTGCGGGCGTTGTATGGAGTGTCCGAGGTGTGCTTAAACTCTAGCACAGCAAAGTGTGGCAAAATGGACCTACCAACTTTTTATTAGTCCCTAGGTACCTACCTATTGTGTATTCAATATACACACACAGATGGCTCTACTACTTACCTACCTTATAATCGTTATCATCCGCCGTCAAGGACCTCATTCATCTGGACTTCGACTGTTACTATTCAATTAAGGATTGGAAATTCAATTATAAGTTTTGAGAGTCAGAGCTGAGAGCTCAAGGTATGCGCTCAGGCGTCTAAATTAATTCGTAGGTAGGTACTTTGAGATATGATTATCTGTTTACCGTTAAGACCACTGGGATTAAGAAGTATCTACTGAGCAGTGTTGATTAACGGGATAAAAGAAAAGTTGAGTAAGCCGATTAGGAGTATTGGAACCGCTCTAGTCAGCCGTGGACTGGTTTTAAAACTAATTAATGCATCGATATTTTAGCGTTTCTAAAATAGCGTCCTCTAATAATATTATAGAGGACGCTTTATTTCATATCTATTATCTATGGTTATCATGGCAGGTAAAAGGTCATGAGGTTCTAATACATAAATAGGTAAATAGGTACCTGCTCTATTTTCGTTTAAGGTCAAATTAAATGTAGGTGCAACGTTTTAAAAGTTTTCTATATGTAGCTATCTAAACTTCTTCTTTATAATAAGCTGCAGCATTTCATTCCGCAATGTTGTAATTATCGGTAAATTATACATTCTGAATTCGTGATCGACTCCTTTGTGTTAATAAATTAGGTGATTAGCCGCGATCGGGATTTTACTTCGGAGGAATTTGTTTAAGTTGCACCTTTTAATCTGTTCCAAGAGAATAGACTCGAACTTTGCGAAATAAAAAAGCTTCTTCGGTATCTACTACCAGGAAAAAAACTGCAATAAGTAGATAGTGCAAATGTAATACCTCCTATATTCCTACTTTTAACTTTTTTACGCTGAATAACTTCGATAGACCAACTTTGCTGAAGAAGATTGCGGTTTCACCATTGCAATTTCACCTAAGTTAGAATTTCAACTCCCTAATGTGCTCCGACCGTTTTGCAGGCTGAGATTACAACCTGACGACTGCCCTGGGTTGCATCACGGTCCCAAACTGAAAATTAGGTTGAAGTGTAGAGATAGCTAAGGACTAAACTCACGTCCCTCTTAACACTTGTTAAGTTGAGAATGAAGTTAGAGGTTTGTTAAGTTATAACATCTCTTGGTGTTATTGCTACCTAAATGTTTTCTTGATTGAACTGGATAGGCAGATAGGTAGGTACCTAACTACTACTTACGTGTGTTGTGAAGTTGGTTTGCCTTTTAGAAGAATGACATTCGCTTTCAATGCTTGATTAATGTCCCACCTATTTTGCGCTGCATGCCCTGACACCTGTACACTTGACGACCTTATGACTGCATCAGCGAGTGGAGTTCGCATATCTTGCTGAATTTTGGGCCAAGACGATAGAAATTTACCATCGACACGCTAAGAATAAGAATGCTTGATGCAAGCCACTACCTATACCATAATTATAGGTAGTTAGGTACCTCTACCATGACATACGCTAACGAAACTTTTTTGTACGACGCTTCAGTCAATATAATTTATTTGTGCTGGGGGGAAACACGCAGAAGTCACGCAGAAGAACTAAAATGAATGTATCAGTTTGACATAACGATGCATCTTTTCTTGGCTTTGAGCACCACCTTCATCTGCACATCTGTAAATAAGCTTTTAAGTAGCATAAGTCAATCCAATAGTTACAGACCTGCCATGTCCATCTTCGTTATCGCTGTAAAAATTAAGATCAAGGAAAAGTTGGATGGTTTGTATGAGGAATAACATAAAGAAAAAAAAGGGGGGAGAGTTAGGGGTAACCTTTGAAATCACAAATCTGATTCTGAAAATTCTTTCATTATCGGGAAACTATACCCCGAGTTAGTTTCCCGTGGGTAAATTCAAACAACGGGAACGAAGCCACGTGCTAAAGCTAGTCGCTAATAAAATGAAACGTTGTCATATCAATTAGTCGTGGAAGCTAAGTATTTCAATACACACCCAGAAATTCAAAACTAGGTACTGTCTGGACAACGAGACGTAAGTACTTAAGTTACTTTCATAATTAGTTACGTTCGGACATTTGAGCCGCAAAAGACTACAAGAAAGCATTTTCAACACAATTGAGTGGTTTAGTTTAGCCGAGCGTCTCGTTAGAGTTGTCTTACAGAAAGACTAATGCATTTAGGACGGACGCTGGTACAATGTTATCACATTGTCGCGCTGAATATGTGATAAAGGACGTAGCAATTTAAGTTTCTGTTACGTCTTCCTCTATGACGTCATGACGATTTTTTGTTTTTTGTAGAAGATAGGAATAACGATGGTAGGTACCTGTTGTTTCTGTTACCTATGATAGGTACCTAGGTACAAATCAATGTTTTGTTCACACGGCATTTTTTCTTTTTATTTTTGGAAAAGGTAGAATTTTTCATTTATTTACAAGATATAAGTTTAGTAAGTAGGTAAGCATGGTTAGGTAGGTACCTACCAAAATTTTATTCGAGCAAATGAGAAAATATGTCTACCTAGGTACATATCTGTTATTTAATTAGTTTCCCATCAAGATACGAAATCTAAATTACTTAGGTGCCTACTTATATTATAAACAACTGAACACATTCAAAAGCTCAAGTTTGGTACTATCTACGCTACCTACACTAGTATATAATAGTAAAATAAATCGATTATAAAGTTACAGAATCGCCACCCCGCCGTTTGTGGAGCGCAATATATTCGGCTTAATAGTGTAATTTTGCAGGCTCTTGCAATATCTTGCGGTGAACTCGACCAACCCTCTGCCCACGCTGACAGACGCCAGATTGCATGCAACATTCTGTCGTTAGCAGATGGGATTATAGTCACCTCATACAGCCAATTTGTTAACCTACGTGTAAATCTTGGTAGCTGTAATAAATAATTTAAAAAATCTACCGTTACTTATCTAAGTAAGCTTTTTATTATTGAAGCAGCAATGATGCTATGTCTTCAAAAGTTTTAACACCTTAACTTAAAGGTACCTCTACCCTAAGTACAAAAAAAAGTTGTTAGACATAAAAACGAACTGTAAAATTCTATCAAAGCAAGACACTATTACACTGAATATTTGACATCGGTAAAGCTATTTGGCAATGTCTTACCTAAAAATATAAAGTGAGGCACTGACGTCGGATCAGAGCAATAAAAGGTCGCGAGTTTCGGGCCATACATTATTTATAGGGGGTTCTATCGACAACACCTTCTAAAATCAATATAGGAAAAATCGCGCTATGAGATTCTTGAGCCTAATCAAATAAACCGAGTGAAAGTTAAAATTGGAAGAAGTAAAAGACGTGCCATTGAATAATTCATTAATTTGAGATAAGTGTAGTTAGACTTGAAACTGAAAACAATCTTGAAGTAAAAGTAATATTGGAACCTACTTAAAGTTCTTGAACATCTAGGACCTACTTACAGAACATTTTAAAACGAATGGTACGAGGAATTAAGAAGAAGGAAGACCAAAGAAACGATGGATGGACTGTGTGTGTGTGTGATGGATTATATGGTTAGAAAGGAGGTGACTGCTGAGATGACGAGTATAAGGGAAGTAGGTATCTCCATAATATGGTAGAAGTGGGCATGCTGCGCCGACCCCAAATTAATTAGAATAAGGGAAAGGGAATGATGACGATGCTGCGCGAATAATTAGGCACGTACACTTTAATTTTGAAACCGGGTAACTCGTTTTCTTTTGCTTTTCCAATCGTTCCTTGGCATGTCCATAATTGAATTCAGAAACTAATCTTTTGATTACCATTATAGACCAGGGTCGATAATTTTTGAAACCAAAAAAAATACAGTAGGATGAAACCCATTAGAAAAGGAGGGGAATATGATCAAAATGACAGGAAAAATAATAACGGTCGATCCGAGTTCGGGAGGAATTATAGAAGTATATTTCAATTTGCAATTTTTTCGTTTATAAATAAAACATGAAATCTTATTTTTTGAGTAATTAAAGTGTAAATTTTAATAAATACCTCAAAATTGTACATAATGATTAAAAAAAATTCGAATTTGAGTTTTTTTCAATTTTTTGCATTTTCTGAGAACTGTTCTTATAGTAATGTATATTTTTTTACACCATCAGAAAGTAGATATTTCAACGAACAAAAAGCCCCCAAACTTTTTGAAAAAAGCTAATAATATATTTTGACGTCAGAATTTTCGATTGAAAATTAGGGTGCTTTTTTGATGTTAAGTTAAAATAAGCCGAAAAAATAAATATTTTAAGTCAAATAAATTACAGTGTATTTGGGACATAATAAGGTAAGTTTTCACCAAATTTCGTAGAAATTTTTTTTTTTTTTAAAAAGATAAAAATAAAAAACCAAAAACTTGTTTTTTTGAATTTTTCACCTAAATATTGAGGTTATGTGAAAAAATTGCAAATATAAAAGCTGTAGATCTTTTTATTACCTACATCTTTGCCATTTAATTTTTTTCCATAGGACTTGTAGTTTTGCCGGAAATCGAGATAAACCGCTTTCCCCCCTTAAAAACCCCCCCACCCCCACTTCCCGAACTCGGATCGACCGTAATTTATTTTTCCTTTCATTTTGATCATATTCCCCTCCTTTTCTAATGGGTTTCATCCTACTGTAGGTAATTTTTTTTCATTTTTTACCATATTCTATTATTCTAACGTCGGTTGTCACAAATGTAACAGAACACGATCAGCACATCTTAATGACATAGTACCTATTGATACCTATTGATTCGCTAATCATGTTCAGATTCTTTGGTAAAATCCGCTATAAAATTTTAAAGACATACGCGAAAGTTTGTAAGCATGTATGAATGGATGGATGTTTGTTACTCTTTCACGCAAAAACTACAAAACGGATTTAGATAAAATTTGGTACACAGATAGTATATAACCTGGATTAACACATAGGATACTTTTTATCCCGATTTTATCTTCCCGTGGGTTAATTTGCGAGTTGTAGCGGGCAAAGCTGCTGGCAACAGCTTGTTTAAAATAAATGAAACTCATCGGTTCAATTGATAATTTATTGATAATTTTTCCACTGCTGCTCAAGCACTTATCTCTGCTTTGCTACGTTATTAAATCTTTCAATATTTCTTTTGCGACGTCGAACTGTAAGAAACAAAATAACATTATGCTATGTATGCCACATGAAAGCTACAAAAGTAAAACCAGTTGATTTTAGTTTTTACCACTTCAAATAACTAAATATTTTAAGGTCTAAGTTAAATATTACTAAAATTGTATTAACACAATTAGCACGAAATACTTTTGCAAAATTTTGAAGGTACCTGTGTTTTTTTAATGTATTCAAGGCAATGAACACAATTGGCTTTGACTGAAATTGCAATAAAATATGAATCGTGTTTGTCGGGTAGGATTGTTGGTTGATATTATGTAATATGAAAATGAAAACTGCATAGAGGAAAGAGTGCAAGGCTACGGGGGAGACCTTTGCCCAGCAGTGGGACAAATACGTAAAAAAAAAACAAATTTGCGATTTTTTATTTGTGGATAAATCATCCAAAACAGAGCCAATTAACACTATGTTGTTAAAAAAAATATTATTCATTTATTCACTTAATTACCTACTCATACTATTCTAGTCATGTAGGTACTAATACTAGTCACATGACTATAATACTCTGGGTAATGATTAGGTACCTACTAAGTTTAGAAACAGGTGAATCATGGCTGAAATGAAATACAATTCAATGGTACCTAAAAGCATTTTTTAATCGATAATCATGCACAAATAAAATGTAAGTATCGGTGTTTTATCGATACTTTCCTACTTTTCCTTGCCTATTATTTTGTAGGTAGGTATGAAAGAAGGAAATTGTCGCTTGGCGTAGAGAACATTCCAAAATTAAAAAAATAATAATTTTGGGACTTGCCTTCAAGTTCAGAGTTACTACCGTCTGCGTCAGAGATCTTTTCGATTTTTTCATGTATTTCTGAAACATCTGCAATTTAAAAAATGTCATGATTATTGGAAATGGAAACTGAAATGTCCTAATTCCGAAGACGTGAGTTAAAAGGTATCATCAGCCTTTAAGCGTAAACGATGATATCTACTAATCTACCTAGATTTTCCATATTAGGGTAGACCGGGGACAATTGAAACAGGTCATGATTGCAACAACTTCAATTTCTCGGAAACCATGAGACCTACGCGTGTGATGCGGCGTTCGTTGCATCGTCGGCCATATTCGGTTTTGTGTTTAGCACGGCTCGAGCGAGCGAGCAATGTAGTCGCACACAGGACGCCTCGAAGAATTTCACGCCAAAAAGTAAGTTCTCACCATTTTTATTTTTTTGGTTTTTACCTATTCTAATCTTGTAGTTTGTCAGTTTTTCTTATTTGAGAGTATTGTTTGTCTATTTAAGTTAGTTTTTATTACTGTTAATTATTATTTAAGTCAATATATTACAAAATATTGAGTGTTAAAGTAGAAGATGTGACATGGGTACGTTTGAAACGACGTGGCTGTGGACGTTTGAAACGTTTCAAACGTCCCCGCATATTTCGCATTTTTATCCGACTGCACAGAAGAAGGTTGTGTTTTCTAAAATGAGTCTGCCGCAGGATTTGCAGCCGCTGTCCCATCTTCTCCTAAGTACTTAGGGACTCCACAGCCAAATTCCATGGTCATACATGTGTCGGAACAGTGACCTTACCAGCCCGATGACACTACAACCAGGGTTGGGCAGTATTTGAATTACTTACTTGTAATTAAAATACGTAAGTAATTGAAATACAAATACGTATTTTGTATTTGTATTTCAATTACTTCCTTAAAATGAAATTTGTTTTTCGTATTTCAAATACCTGACGACGAAGTATTTTGTAATTAGTATTTCAAATACTTGAGGCTTCAAAACACATTTTAACATTAAAATACATTTATCCCCTCGTCTGTCCACTTTTTTGTGGTGGTTTTTGAAGGCGATTATTTTTATTATGAAAAGTTTTTGTAATTATGTATTTTGTATTTCAATTAAAAATAGCTAAAAAATACTGTATTTTATTCAAATACCTTACTTAAAGATTTCAATTACTTGCGATCCTGTATTTTGTAATTTGTATTTCAATCAAAGCAAAGCATGTATTTCGCCCAGCTCTGACTACAACACCCAACAGTCTACCGCAGGACTTGAAGCAGACCGTCAATAAACCATTGTTATGATTGAAACATTTTTATGATTGAAACATTGTTATGATTGAAACATTGTTACGATTGAAACAAGCTGTTTTGTATGAGACTGGATTATCTTTTTTTATCCCCCATGTAAGTGCAATTACAGCAAAATAGGGTAACAAGTCTTTCAATCATGTGAAATAGTATTCATTAGCACAAATTAAAGCTCGAAAATGATTAAAATAAGAGATATTTTACGTTGTTTATATTAAATATGTTTTTGCTTTTATAATTTTCAAAATATTAACTTTACGGTGACACACTTGTCACGATCTCAATAAATAATTTAGTAGTAAGTTAAATTTGTAAGATTGAGTAAAAACCTTCAGTAGTTCCTGAAATATTTCAGTGTTTCAATTATCCCTACTTACCGTTTCAACCGTCCTTGGGGTGGGGTCAATAGAACCACTGTGCCCGGTCTTCTTTAATGTGTGATTGTAGGTTAACTATTCAAAATAGAGATATAGATTATGTTTAATTTAGGAACTAGATAACGACCCTTTCAACTATATAAATTCGAGGGATGTAGGTACTATAGATACTTCACTGCACACGATTTAAGTCAAATTGTTTCAATTGTCCCCGGTCTCCCCTACTACTACGACTATATGTATGACTACTTTTGTTAGCTTGGGTCTTACCTGTTACAACAAATGTATGTGCTAATCAATGAATAATATAAATGAATAAATAAATATTATCATCAGCCTACCTTTTCCCAACTATGTTGAAGACGGCTACCAGTGTAACTGCTGGATGCAAATGAAGGTACCAGTATTTTACATGGATCGACTGTCTATCTGACCTTTATAACCCAGTTATGGGTAATAATATCTCCATGATAAAACCACCTAGATCTAGCTTTTCCCTTTGCTATCTTGAAACTGAAACATTATTTTTTGGTAGAGCTACTTAAAAGATTTAAGTACCAATGAAAAGTATCACATGTGCCATTATAAAAACCGGTTTCATACTCTGAGGTCTCTCCTATAGGGACGGGATAAAACCTTCCTCGACAACCACTCTATCCATTTGTGAAAACAACATAAAAATCGGTTCAATAGTTTCGCGAACAGAAAGTCGGACGCCGCGCCGCGGAGGACTTTGTTTAGTACCTAATTAAGTATGTACCTAATATATGTAGTGATTATTTAGTCGCTAATCTACTAAGGCACAACGAGTGCCTTAGTGGTTAGTTTTAGTTCGTAACTAGCTGATGCCCGCGGCTTCACCCGCGTGGATGTCGTTCAAAATATACTAAAACCTTCCTCTTGAATCACTCTATCTATTAAAAAAAACCGCATCAAAATCCGTTGCGTAGTTTTAAAGGGGTGCGCCAAAGTTCACCTAAAATTTCAACTCCGATAATTGGAAATCCGAAAATGTTCTTCCTAACATTTTTCATCCTAACAATCGCAATTCCTAACTTCTCTGTCTCTAATGTTTTAATTCCGAAGCATTCAACTTCATAATGTCAGTAGCAATAAACATCTATTATACTATTATTTGTTTTCCTATATTTTCTAAACATAACCATCTTTTACACTATTATTCAAAGTCATATCTCTTTTTTGTTTAAATTACTTTTTATTCATAATAATCAGTATTATAAAAGGTCCCATTAAAATAGGTGGACAAAATTTTAGAAATCATTCAGACCGCTAAAATAAGGACAATAGTAAAAAAATATAAGAAAAAGACATTAAAATACCTACTTTTATAGGATGAGTTTGTTCTAGAGTGCCGGCAATTTATTATTTTAAGTCAAAATTAAATCACTTTATGTAGTGTTTTTTTTTTGTTTAGATGTCTTTAGAGGCTTACTAAACGCTGTGTTAAAATTTGTCCACCTATTTTAATAGGACCTTATATACTATGCAAAGATATCCATAGGTTAGGTTAGGTTAGAACCGTGACCAATAACGCGCGAGCCGAGCGAGCGAAGCGAGCGGTGCCGCGGCAGCGGCCGGCGAGCGCTACCTCAAAATTGGTCGCGAAATTTTTCTAAGTATTTTTTTCATAGTGCCCCCAAGACGACACTCTGACCTGAATTTCATTCATTTATTTTATTTCAAGACAAAAATCAGTGAAACGACCTTTAATCATTCTAAACAGTTTGTATGAGTGAAAATATTATGGTAATTATGTTTAGGAATAAAAGCGTTAGGATAAAAAACAGTAGGAGTTTAAATATATTTACACTAATGATATTATGAATTCCAATTTTCGGAAACATGAGTGTTATGAACATCGTCGGTAGCACTACAAATAGTATGAATGAAAACTTTAGGATGAACAATTTTAGGAAGAGTGATCATTCGGATTACAAATCGTTAGGAAGAACAATAGGGGATCGGACTGGGTCAAAATAATATGATTCTGTTTAGTCCGTAAGTTAGATTATCGAAAAATATTGAATACGTGTTTTTTGTTTTATCAAATCAATAAAAAATGACGAAGATAAAACGCGTCAAAGATCTTGGAGTGGGGCTTGAAACGTCACCTGTGTCGTCAAAATGTACTATCATATGACGTCACACGAGTTTTCGAAGCATTGTATCGTCTTCATTTTAAGTTTACCTGAAAAAAGAAAAAATACGTGTCTAATAATTTTTGGAAATCTATCTAACGGACTACCTAATTAGTTTTTTTTTGTCCGATCCCCTATTTCGGATAAAGAACTTTAGGTGAGCCAATATGGACCCGTTTTAAAGATTTAAGCATACAGACAAACAAACAGACAAAAATAGCGACTTTGTTTTATACTATGTAAGGATACATTATCTGTGGTAATACTTAAACTACAAGTTATTCTACAAAGGTCTTGTAAGGTGAAGTAAGAACGTGAACTTATAGAATGCTATACAAAGATTCGTGATTTAAATAAAGTCGTAGTAAATTTACCTTCTTCAGGTCCAAAATCACCCATTGCACCTCTGGTTACCCTTGCGGTGTCATCACTGGAATTAGGTGATGCTGAAATTAAGTCAGTAGTTATAGTTACAAGTTAATTACATAACATAACACCATGCCTGTAATCCCCGAAGGCTTAGAAAGAGGTGTACCTTATAGAACAGCCACATTTCGAGAAGTTTTGATTGTTAGTCCCATGTTATAGAAAGCGATCCTATTACCACTATCCAGACTCTGCAGCTACGGAGAAATTCCTTATTGAAAAACCCAATGAGACATTGTCCGACTTGGGAAACGAACCCAGGACCTCATACTCAACCGTCACCCTTGAAGCAACCAGATCAACGTACAGTACAGTAAAAAAAAACATGAAGGGTGGAAGGAGGGGTAAATTGTTTAGTTTTATTTCAATTGGAAACTTCTCAATAATCAAACCGAGACCAACAGACGTGTGGGAATGGGAAATAATTTACCGCCATGCTCCATTAATGGTGCACAACAAGTAACCCGAAACTGCCATTTTTTCAAATCAACCTTGAACCTAATACTAGAGAGAAAGTTGAAAATCTGTTGAAGAAAGACAGATTTTACTAATTAGTTTGATGTGTTGGCGTCTATGCAAGCGAGAACCATTTTTTTCTAATACTTATATTTCGGCTGTAATAAGTATTAAACAAAGTAAAATAACAGATTTTACTATCGCTACCGTCACTACTGTCGTCAGATGATTCTGGTTTTATATGTTCTTTGCTTGAATCTTCGTTTTTGCTTTGTGCCAGATCTTCAACCGAGGTTTTTTTCTTCACACTCATGACTTCATCGATACCGCTTTCGCCATTCAAAGCCCTTCCATGATATTCGCGAGAATCTAGAATAAAAGAGCTAGTGCAGTCAACAGAAGCTACGTAAGGTATCTGTGAAAGCTACGGGAAAAGTAAGTAGGTATACCTTCGAAATCTCTAATGCGAAGTGACGGAGCTCCAATGGCTCCATGTGTTAAGTCAAACCCAAGTTTAATATCAACTAATTTACAACATTGTTGTATCAGAAGCCGAATACTAAGTATACTATAAGGTATAGAGATAATTCAGCTTATGCGATATTGTTAAAGCACTTACATGTTTTGCCCCCAGAACATTCACAATAAGCAATAATCGTGGACACCAGTATCTGTAAATAAATTAATATAGGAATTAGTCAAATCCTATTAGGGGCAGGATTTTATTGAAAGAAAACTAACTAAACACCTAAACTTCTAAGAGTAAGTTTTTTTAAAAGAAACATTCTTCTTCTTAGCGTGTCGATGACAATTTAAATTGAGTCGGCCCAAAATTTGGCGACGAGTTTGGCACTTTCAGTAGCCTCCATCAGCTCCTGTGGAGTGCAAGTAACGGGACAGGCTGGACACGATATCAGGTGCCCCATAGTTTGTAGGGCAAGACCACATTTACACTCCAGGGCAGAGTCATCTATGAATCTCCACCTAAACAGGTTTTCCTTGCTTCGGCCTAAGAAACATTGATGAAGTAGAAAAAATATTTACCGTTACAAAAAACCATGATTTCGGACTGTTTTCGCCAGGCAGCAGCATGATGAAGTCTTAAAATACTTTATTTCATGAAGTGAGATTATTACTTTTAGTGCGCGGCGATACGCATTGATTTCAATTTTCTCGGTAACATAAACATTTTGTTTTATTACTGCAATTTTATCAATAGGAACGTTATAAGGATTGATAACGTGGATAAAAAGGATTTTAACTTGCTCAAACATTCTGTTATACTACTAAAACTTATTATTTTAATTTCAGTAACCCAGCAGGTGCTGGCTTTGTTACTATTGGAAGCTGACCACCATCATTATGTTTCCTTTCGACGGTGAAAGAAAACTTAAACGTAGTGCAGCAATAAATTGCAATAAATACTTAAAAACACTTCCCTTTAATTGAAGAAGTAGGTACCTAATAAATTAATGGAAATATCACTCTTGGCATGCAACTGCATTTCATTCGTTCATTCTTTTGCGGCCCAAAATTTGGATGCATATAAAACAGCAGGTTTAGTCATGACTTAAAAACCTGCTTAAGTTGCCCTTATCTTTTCTGCACAACAGATCAGAAGAAAAAAATGATCTCGATTTGATTGGGCGACGCAGTCATACCTACTGCTCCTCTCCTAACAGAAATAGGCAAACTGCGTTTATGTGCTCCTTTTTTTTTTTTGGTGGGTGGAAAATCATCGGATGACCCCCCCCGCTCTTGGGCAGAGCGAAGGGGAGTGTCAGACTTCTACTGACTAAAAACCGAACCCATGTTCCTTCTTTGCCCTTGTGCCGAGGCCACGTCATCTAGTACTAAAATCCGCGGCCGCCCTCAGGACGACGTCTCTCGTAACAGAGCATGAGGGTATAAGCACGCCAATTAGCTTGGTTTAAAACATAATCATAATGGTTTTATAATTACCTACATAAGTAGGTATTTCAAATTTTATGGAAAAGATGTTAACAAAGCCAGGTATTCTTTCCAGTCACAGCCGCTTCAGTTAAATCACATCCATTCATAACGTAATATGAGCAGAGATAATGTGTGCCCCGGGCGAGACAAATTTGCCAACTTTTTCTGTTGAACCATCTCTCTAAATATGAAATGGTTAGCGCTGAGGATTTTCGTGCAAAGTATTATTAGTAAAGTTGAATATTAATGTTTGCAATTCATTGTCAAAAGTAAGTAGTGGTGTTAGTAATTTTTTAAATAATGTTTCTAATATTTAGTACTATTTTAATAAATTATCTACCTTCTAGCTGTTGCCAGCGGCATCACCCGCTGCAACTCGAAAATTATCCCACGGGAAAATAAAATCGGGATAAAATCCTATAATATGTGTTAATCCAGGTTATAAACTATCTGTGTACCAAATTTTATCCAAATCCGTTCAGTAGTTTTTGCGTGAAGAAGTAACAAACATACACACTCACACAGTCACTCACTCACAAACTTTCGCATTTTTAGGGTTCCGTACCTCAAAAGGAAAAAACGGAACCCTTATAGGATCACTTTGTTGTCCGTCTGTCCGTCCGTCCGTCTGTCAAGACCCTTTTTCTCAGGAACGCGTGGAGGTATGAAGCTGAAATTTATATCAATTACTCAGGTCTACTGTCCCTTGAAGCTGTGAAAAAATCAAACTTCTAAGCCAACGCAATCAAAAGATACAGCCGTTTATGCCGCAAATTTTCGACACTTGCAAGGGAATCAAAACCTACAGGGTGCTTCCCGTGAACTCAGAATCTTGAAATTTGGTACGAAGCAACGTCTTATAGCATAGATAAAGGAAAAATTACGAAAACCATAAATTTTTAGTTACATCACATAATAAAAATATTCTAAGTAATTTTAAACTTTGTTTGTACGGAACCCTCGGTGCGCGAGTCCGACTCGCACTTGGCCGGTTTTTTTTTATAATATTTGTAGGATTCAAATCAGTGTAGTAGGACCTATGCAGGTGTTGTTGCTGATATGAGAAATAGTCTGGGTTACGAAATACCTAGGTAGGTACCCTGATAAAACTTGACTAAAAAAGTTTTTTTTTAAACTTCGTAACTGGAAATTAAAAAAAAAATATCAACAAAAAGACTTTATACCTGTAGGAGAAACCATATTGAATCGGAGTTCACAGGATCAAAAACACATGAGGTTAATCCCTTATAATAAATAAGTAGCTACAATAACGCGCGTGACTGACCGCAGTTAACTCGAAAATTGTCTCAGCAATTCGGATTTGTTAGAAATCCTTGCAAAAACCGACAGCTTATTTACATGAAAAGTACGTGGCTTAGCGTTGCACGTTGTGGCGTTGAGGACGTGTTTTTACCTTGGGCTTTAACTGCTCACTCTTTATTCGAAATTGGCTTCGAGGCTTATTGGAAAGATTATAAAATGTTGCTTCGAGGGGTTGTGATCAAATCTTTCTTTGTAAATATTTACAAGCCAGTTAAAGGGGTTTTGTGGTTAAAATGTAGTCCATAAGTGCGGTACAAGATCTGCGAGGTATTAAAATATTTTTAATAGTATTATTTAGATACCTAGGTAAGTGAATTTCCAGCGTAGTTGTCTGGCTGGAATCTGGATACGTTTATTGTACCTACCTACACGAGTCTAAAATATGATACCTACAAATGCAGATTTGTAAAGTTTCAGGAACAAATTCTTGAGAAATGAAAATTCTAAGATTTCTGTATGTAAGTGTGGACTTATCCATTTAAATGGGAATTTAATGTAAATACGAAGTTGATTGAAGAAAGCCTTTTAGGAAGGTAGGTAGGTATAGGAGACAAATGGAAGGTATTTTAGTTTGCCGGTTGTTGGTGCCGTCTACGAGGTTGCGTGACGTTCTCCCGAACGAAACTATCGCATGACTCCTATACCTCATAAACTTTGCGTTTATGAATGTCTTGGAAAAACTTTTTGTTCGGGAAACCGGAAAACTTTTGTTATGACGATAGGTACCTACTATAAACCTGTGTCAAACATATGATGTAGCTATGTTCTATTTACAACTAAATGTGAATTTGAACACCCAAGGACATGCTATAATTGTGTTTATGATTAACAATAGGTTGGTGTAGGCTGGTCCGGGAATTTTAAATAAACACGGTGATTGGTTTTATGGAGCTTTGTAATGAGAGATAACATTGGATTTATAACTTGTACCGCAAACACAAACATTTCTTAGTAGCCATCTTTTATGCAAGGGGGTAGAGATGTGCAATTCAATAGTGTTGTACAGAATGTTGCCACAGATACAAAATGTCAACACCTTCTCCTATTTTTTAAAATTTAATTATTAAACAATTTTGAAAAATATTAATATATACTTATAGTGTTTTATGGCAAGATTCTGCACTACATTTTACATTACAAAATATTCTGCAATTACTATTTTATTTTACTTACATTACAGTAATTATGGTAATATATTTATGTATTTTACTATCTATTTATTTTCTTTATAATAGTATGTATGTAATATAGTTTCAGAATAAAATTAACAATACTAACTTCCTGTTATGAATGCGGTTCCCTTAATTAAAATTAATCATAAGTTTTACAGTACAAATGTTTTATTTATTTAGCTTCAGATAGAAACTATGTATTAAGTTTAATATAACATATTATTAAAAAAAATATTTACTGTATTAATCTGTCAGTGAGCTTCAAATTTAATTTTACCAAGTGGTTTGGTAAAAATATCAGCTACTTGCTGATCTGTAGGACAATAATTAACAGTAATATTCCCTTTTATAAAATGTTCATGAATAAAGTAGTATCTAACATCTATGTGTTTTGATCTTTTATTGAATGATCCTGTCTTAATTAATTGTATAGAACTCTGGTTGTCTATATTCAGAGTTATGTTAATTTTACAATTAAGTAATTCACAAAGTAATGATTTTAGATACAATGTTTCTTTACAGCAATCAGCTGCAGCAATGTATTCAGCTTCTGTGGATGATAGTGTGACTATTGGTTGTCGTTTGGAACACCATGATATAGGTCCATCAGATAACATTATAACAAAACCTGTGGTACTACGTCTAGTAGTTACATCATTTGCGTAATCTGAATCACAATAAGCATTTAACATATTAATATTTCCTCCTTTTAAGTATTTTATGCCTTTATCTCTAGTTCCTGCTAAATATCTTAAAATTTTCTTTACTGCTATGACATCTGTCTGACTAGGGTTTTCTATTTTTCTACTAGCTTTATTTACTGCTTCTGCTATATCTGGTCTGGTTCTTGTTGATAAATATAACAATCCACCAACACATTCCCTGTAGGGAAAATTAATTTCTTTATTAATGTTACAAGGTATACTAGTAGGTTTAGCATCTATCATGTTAAAGTTTTTAAGTAAATTTTGAATATATGTTTCTTGTTTTAATAAAATACCTGTGTCATCTTTATAAATTTCTAGACCAACAAAATTTTTAGGATTTTTGAATATTTTAATTTGAAATTGTGATTCTAGACAGTTCAGAATGTCCTCTAATTCTTTTTTATTTGTTGAAATAGCAAGTCCATCGTCTACATAAATAGCAATTATTACATTTTTACTTTTATTAGTGAACACACATCTATCAGTTTTAGTAGGAATCAATCCTAGTTTTAACATTGTTTTAGTAAAAGTCTTATTCCATGTAATTGGTGCTTGTTTAAGCCCATACAAAGCTTTATTCAATTTGCATATTTTGTTAGGTTCTTTATCATAACCATCTGGTATATACATATAGATATCATCATCTAATTCGCCATACAAAAATGCAGTTTTAACATCAAAAGTAACAATTTCTGAATTTTTAGACGCTGCAATAGCAAATAGAGATTTAAGAGCTGACTGACTTACCACTGGGCTGTATATTTCATCAAAGTCTATACCTCTCTGCTCAAATCCTCTTACCACCAGTCTCGCTTTATAGGTACCGTCGTCTTTCACTCGAAAAACTCATTTATTGGTGAGTATCTTCTTACTGCCTGCCTCTGATATGTCTATTAGACTCCATGTTTTATTTTTCTTTAATGATTCCTTCTCTGAATCTATTGCCTTCTCCCAATTTTCTTTTTCTATTCCTGTGGTAGCCTCTTTGTAGGTAAGTAGGTAGTACATAATCCTTAAGCTTCTCTGGTAGTTTTCTTGTTCTTTCACTTCTTCTTGTACCTAGTTCTGTGTTAGGTATGTCTATGTTTCGCTCTTCTATCTGTTGTACTGGTCTTCTTAAGTTTAAGTTTTCTTCTTCTGTACTTATTTCTTCTTATGTATTTATTATATCTTCTTCTGTATTTATTATATCCTCTTCAGTATTTATTATATCTTCTTCTATATTTATTATATTTTCTTCTGTATTTATGGTATCTTCTTCTGTATTTATTATTCTCTGTATTATTTTATTTTCCTCATTTGATTTTATTTTATCTTCTTTATTCTCATTGAATATTACTATGTCTCTGTGTATTTCTACTCTTCTCTTTTCACTGTTCCATAGCCGGTATCCATTGTTTGCATATCCAATCATTGTTAGTCTTTTACTTCTTGGATCCAACTTTCTTACTGGTCCTAATTGTTTAGCATACACCATAGTACACCCAAATACTTGTATATTTGAAATATCTGGTTTTATCATATACCACATCTCATATGGAGTTTTGTTATTAGTTGTTTTACTAGGCAGCCTATTGAGTAGGTAGGTAGCACAGTAAACAGCTTCTCCCCACATCTCATCTTTCATGTTTGAGTCAAATAGCAACGCTCTGACTTTCTCCAGTATAGTTCGGTTTAACCGTTCTGCCTTACCGTTCAATTGTGGTGTGTATGGTATAGTATAGTCTAGTTTTATCCCTTTGTTTGAACACCATGTTTTCAGTTCATTGCTTCTATATTCTCCTCCATTGTCGCATCTTATGCATAACACTTTTTCATTCTTTTCTCTCTCTTTTTCTTCTATATACTCCTTTATTAGAGTAAAAGCTTCATTTTTATGTTTCATTAAATATGTTTTTGTGATATGGCTGTAATCATCCAAGATTGTTATGAAATATCGATTTCCATCATGAGTAAGCTTATCAAATGGACCACATATGTCAGTGTGAATGATTTGCAATGGGCGTTCTGCTCTTTTCCTTTCTGAAATAAATGGTAATCTTGTTTGTTTTGCTTTAATACATATCTCGCACTGCTCTATTCTTTTATTTCCTTCTAACAATATTCCATCAGCCATGTTTGGTAATATCTCTAATATGTCTTTTCCGGGATGTCCAAGTCTTCTGTGCCATTCTAAGGCAGTTCCTTTCTCTTTAGCTAAGAACAGAGTATTTTCATGATTGTCTTGGTTTATATTTATGTAGTACAATCCATTTTCTTTCTCTCCTTTGAGTATCAACTGTCCTTTTTTATATATTTGAACATTATTTTGTGTAAACAACACAGTTCCATTGTTGTTTGTAACTGAATTAACTGACAATAAGTTTTGTGCCAGATCAGGAACATATAAAGTTTTTGATAGTTGACAGTTCATACCTTGTACAGCTCCTTGAGATTGTATGGTGTCATTGTTAGCAACAGATATTTGGGACTGTTGTTCCTCATATTTACTTAAAATGTTGATGTTATTGGTCATGTGTGAAGTACTTCCTGAATCCACTATAAATTTCAATCTGTTATTCTTATTTGCTGTCTCATTTGTTAGAAGTGCTGTATCATTGTTTTCTTTTTTATTGTTTTTAGTTTTGTCATGTCTGAAGAAACAGTTTTGTTCTGAATGATTGATTTAGATACCTATTAAACTGAATAGGTGAAAATAAAGCTATAATACCTACCTACCTCATAGGTACCACGACTAATTTAACTGAAAAGCTGCATGAACTGCTTAATTACTTCACATTTGTAGGAGAAGCCAGAGAAAAACAGATTGAACAGATTTAAGCATGATTTATTTACTAGGTTCAAAACATCAAAATAAGCACAGAATAAAAGCTACAGCATAACATTTACCAGTTTATTATAAAAGTTCACAGTACTTACACAGGTATTTTAGAGCTCCTCACACTTTCCAAGTTCAGAAAAGAGTGTCCCGCTAAAATGGCGCCTTGGACCTTTTTTAACCCTCTGTACTACAGACTGCAATCTGCACGCAAAATACGCGCATCGAACGTAGAGTTGCGGACACCAGCCCGTCGTACTTACTTACAGACTGCAATAGGTCATTCCAATAACCGTTGGCGCCATTTTAGCATTTCAACTCAATAAAATAACTTATATTATACAAAACAATTCTCTAATTAATAAAAAAATACTGTAAATATCTTAAAACTATTTATAAATGTATTTAGCTAACACATTATACTTAGACTATTAAAAAAAACGGGAAATACCTACCAGCTTTCAAAAAAGATTTGAAAGTTTATCGAAATAAAAACTAAATAAAACAAAGTCACCTTTGGTAAAGGTAGAAACATTTATTATGTGTACCATTTCTAGGCAGCGTGTAAAGTTAGTAGTTTTATTGCAATATTTTTATTTCCGTCAGTGTAAACTGCGCTTTAGTGAAAATAAAAAAAAAATCTCTAGTCAAAACTTCGCCGGTTTGGCTGAATATTCTTTCCATGGCGCGAGTCGCGACACTAAATCTAAAAGCGAATTTCAAAATACGTATCAAGTAGGTAGGTACTTATTTTTGAAATCTATCGAATTATAATTTTTAAATCATCATTCATTTCAGCCGAAAGACGTCCTGCTGGACATAGGCCTCCCCTACGTGTCGCCACATTGACCGGTACCGTACGTCTCGCATCCAGCGGATCCCCGCAACCTTCACAGAAGCTAAACAGAGAGGCAGATTATACTCTTCGGTCTTCTGTATAACCTACCGCAGCGTATGTATGTGGTCTACGGTGCTAAAGCCTTTTCGGAATCCGGCTTGTTCGGGAGGCTGAAAATCGTCAAATCTGCGCGCGAGACGATTCGTAATAACACCTCTGCACCATGCCTTTTTTGTTTCCTCCTCGCCCCGGACCATGGCTTGCACCAGGGCCGGACGCGAGAGGTCGCCGCCGCTGATCGCCGCTACGAGGACACGGCGACGCTCCGGCCAAGTGGGGCAGACCTCCACGTCGTGTCCTCCGGCCGATCCTCACAATGTTGACATCCGGGCTTTTCTTCCCGCCTGATTCGGTGCAAGTACCTCCCGAAACAACCGTGTCCCGTGAGGACCTGAGTCAGACGGAAGGTGAGGGCGCCGTGGCGCCTCTTAAGCCACTCCTCAAAGAGGGGACTTACCGCCACTATCGTGGCGTGCCCTTCTGCACCATGCCTGCGGCGTTTTTCCATTGAGTATGACGGAATCGAACAGCTTCTGAAGGGCCTTAAGGACCGGTTTGCCACCCGTCTTCAAGAGTTCGGCCGTAATTCCGCCATCACCCGGTGCCTTATTGTTCTTAGGCTGTTTCAGAGCCATCCTAATCTCGTACAGGCTGACATCCGGGATGTCTTCGGTATGGTGTCGGGTCAGTCTAGTTCTGGGGTCTTTCGCTAGATCTTTAACGGGTTTACTGGTTGACGTGTACCTACAGCTGCCCATAGAAACTATCGATCTCCCTCAGAAGCTCTTGGCAGAGGATGAATGAGTTACTTTACTGACTTAGGTAGTATATTTTTTTAGACTGACAAGTTGTCTAGAAATTCGCAAGCTCTGCTGCTGCGATTCAATTCGCTGATCGGGAGAGTGTTATTAGGTTTTCCTACAGTCAGAAGTCTAGATTAGTGCCCGGTTTATTACAGTAGGCTCCGCCTTTTCATTTATTTAGCGATTTAAGGGGTAGGTACTGTTAGGCACAACTCTGTCTAACCCTTCGGGGTTTACAACCGTGAGAAACTTTATCAAGTTTATGTACCGAACTACCGATATTATGTATTGGGTCAAAATAGACAAATCCTAACATAAAGTTTCATTAAGTTAGAGTTACGCTGTAATATAATTTTATAGACAGTTTACGACTGACGTTATCAGGCTGTTCCCTTATACTTTTCCCGAGCGTGGTTCTGCATAAGTGCATTGCGGTGCATAACAAAGTTTATTAGCCGTTAATTGTTCGTACGTGGAATGTAGGACGCACTGCATGATGGTAATAGAGCATTATACTCTCCAGTACTGACATTTCTGCGACGTAATTTTTTATTTAGTATTTAATTTCCGTAGACTAATTGAGTGAGGTAACGTTATTAATTTGCATAGAAAAGATAGAATTCGTTACTGAAGCAGTAAATAGTAAAAAAGCTATTTTAGAAATGATTTGGATACTTAGTTTTCTATAAATGATCGCTGGGTATTTTTCCATCGTTAATATTCTTTTAATAAAAAAATCCCTTTAAAAGTTGTCGAGATAGAGCAGCTATGGAATAGTATTTCCAGAACTTTTAGTGCCAGATAGCTGATGAACATAGGTTGCTTTTATTTTAGAAAAAAAGGAGATTAGAATTCCGGACAAATTGTGGACAAAACAAAATCCAAGTAATATTTTATAATAATTTCACGCACATGAAGTTCTCGGGGCACAGGAATCTGTGGCACAGGTAGTCTTTAATAATTTTGGGAATTAAATCCCCATTTGAAAACAATAAAAAAAAATTAAGTACAAAAATCTAAAACCCGACTACTAACAAAATCGCAGTCTTATAAGTAGAAAACAAGAAAATAATTCTTGTCTGCTATTCTTCGTAGTCGCATGCCACTGATACCTGATGCTCCTTCATGGCGTTCTCATTGATACAGAAGTCAGCTGCTAATTGCTAAATTAGCAAGGTGGCATGCGACTACGAAGAATATCAGACAAGAATTATTTTCTTGTTTTCTACTTTTAAGACTGCGATTTTGTTAGTAGTCGGGTTTTAGATTTTTGAACTTAATTTTTTTTTTGAATTTTATTTTTTGTGTACTTAAACTATAATATAATACATTTATTTGTTTTGTGCTCGCCAAGACCTTTCATTTGATACCAAACTTGCGATGATTTTGAGGTAAGTTTTTGACATTTAAATTCCGTCATAAAAATAATTTATACAATTTATATAGCCTATGTCACCCGGGCTATTTTTACGAATCTATTGACACCTAATTTATTAAAATCCGTACAGTAGTTTAGGCGCTACGGTGGAACATACATACATACATAGACTGCCAAAATCATTACCCTTCCTTTTGGCTTCGCCGTAGTCGGGTAAAAAGTAGGTAGGTACCATTGAGGTATAATGTAGGTACGGGTTATGGGACATCTCGCCCACGAGAAATCTTGCCCGCGGGCCAGATGTCCACTTTTTGAAATGTGTATGGGTCGATTCGCCCGAACCAGTTTAGTATAACGGGCCAGTTAAAACGGACTCTTGGTTAAAACTACAAAACTACGAGGAAACAGAGAAACTTGTGGAAGTGTAATTTACTCATCTCTCCCTCACACACTCAAACAAATATAATCACACAACACACTTGCCACGAACACCTCACACACACACCCCATAAACACTCACCCACTCACCCCATAAACACTCACCCAGCTCACCCACACCCCCATTCACCCTACACTCATCACACGCCAAAAAACATCCCAAATCATTTTAGGCTGTTTACCTGTTTGATACAATGTTTTGTTTAATCTGTTGTTTTGTTTAATTTTATCTTGATTATTCTATATTTTAAATCCTATTATTTTGTATTAATTTTCATTTTAGATTTCTGTTTTTATCATTAATTATATAAATATAAATTAAATAATGCAAATTATGTACTTTAATTATTACTATTAATTTTATTCTTATTTTTATATCTTAAATCTTATTATTATTATTTTTTTGTATTAATTATCATTATATAAATATAAATCAAATCATAAATTATACACATTATTATTAAGGAATTTTTGTCTGTATCTGTATCTGGAGAAGGGCGTTGGAAGCTGCGCTACAGTTTATACTTTTGCAGCTTCCATCGTTTTATTTGTTTTATTATGTCGTGTTGTGTACTATTCCTAAATAAACTTTTTATTATTATTATTATTATTTATTTACTAAAAATTTCTTCATTATTTTTTTAAAACTATTAATATTTAAATCTTTGTATGCCTTTGGTACCTTGTTGTATAATTTTGGAGCCATGCAAAATACACTCTTACCCATGAGAGCTGTTTTTGCACTATGTAAACGAAGTCTCCGAATATCCCGTTGACTTCTTTCGGAACCTTCTGAAGACTTTGGGAACAGTTGGGGGTTATTTTTAACAAATAATACCATTTCTAATATATACATGGAAGGAAGTGTGAGAATTTGATGCTTAATAAAATATGGTTTGCAACTGTCTGTAATTTTAAGACCAAACATAGCTCTTATGCATCGTTATTGCATTCTAAATATAGTCTCTTTAAGTGTAGAGTTTCCCCAGAAAATAATGCCGTATCTAAGTATTGATGCAACAAGTCCATGGTAAGCGGTAAGCAATGTATCCGTATTTACGGTTGGGGCGAGTTTATGCAACGCGTATGAACAACTACTAATTTTCTTACAAGTTTCTTCAATGTGATCTTTCCAATCAAGTTTTTTGTCAATGGTTAGTCCAAGGAATTTGGCATTATCAACTCTGCTTAAGGTGTGATTTTTATAGCTTAAGTCAATATCATTTCTTACTGGTATTCTTTGACTAAAATGCAAGATTTTTGTTTTATTTAAATTAATTTTTAGATTATTATTGTCTAACCAGTCAATCATAGAAGCTAAAGCATTATTAATGTCAAGTTTATAGGTGTCAGTTTTCTTACAATCTATTGTAACTGTGCTATCGTCCGCAAAAAGAGTCATTGGATGCTCAATAGATTTCGGAAAGTCATTTATATATATATAATAAATAATAATGGTCCCAGAACGCTTCCTTGGGGTACACCGAATTTCACTATACGTTCTTGGGACAGATACGTAGTCGCTTTTTTGGAACGATCTATTCTTGAGATTGCTGTGATTTGCCTTCTATTAGACATATAGGATTCAATTAATTTAAGCACATTGCCTCGAACCCCATATGAGTCAAGTTTCTTAATTAAAATAGTGTGGTCAACGTAGTCGAATGCTTGTGTCATATCGCATAGACTTCACAGCACAAGTGGGAGTTCTTTTATCCATCCGCAACATCACATTGTGTAGAAAATCATAGACCGCCATGTTAATAGTCTTATTTTGTCTGAAACCTTTTTGCTCACTACAAAGAATATTTTTTTTTCCATATATGAATACAATTGCTTGATAATGTATTTTTCAAAAATCTTTGACATAATTGGTATCAGAGCTATTGGTCTATAATTTTCAATTAGGTCTTTCTTTCCCTTCTTAAATAGTGGTTTTACTATTGATGTTTTCAAACCATCAGGAAAGGTACCCGTACTGATACAGTTCACAATGTGACTTAAGTGGCTGCGTATTATATCACCGACAGATTTAATTATTTTGGTAGAGACACCGTCATAACCTACGCTGATAGTATTTTTAAGTTGTTTACGATATCACACGGTAAACTTGGGGCCATGAACATTGATTTTTGTCTGTTCAAAATGCCTGCTGTGACGTTTTTTCCCGAGTCTTGTATAAGGACAACTCTGTCAATGAAATAATTATTAAATTGGTTAGCAATTGATTCTGGATCTGTAATTATATTATTGTCAACATTAATTTCACGTAAATTATCCCGGTACATTTAATTTTTTGTTATTTGCCATGTCGATTTAGTTTTATTCTCGGCCGTTTTGATTTTATAATTATTTTGAGCCTTACAGAAGCTATTTCAAACAAAAAATGTGCGCGCACTTGATGACAGCGGGGCAGGCGGGGGGTGTCATGTTCTCATATATTACTATCAATACGTGCAGATGCGACATAATGTTATTATTCTGCCTACTTGATATTGTACGTATGTACTTAGAAAATAAATAAAAATTTACTTAAACTGTAACATTAATTTTTATTTTATCTGTGATTGAATATTGATGGCTGGTTCAGTGAATGTTGATTCAAATTTGCAAATACTTCTTTCCTAATTAAATGCTTTACGGTGTTTACGGACATGTAACTAAAATCACATTTCAGGGCAAGACCAATTTGACGTATTAAATTACGTACCTATGATAGATGTGTGAAGTGGAAGTTTATAGTATAGTCAAACTATCAATGCAATCTTCACATTTTAACTTTTTTATTAATTGTCTTGATACATAAGCAAATAATAAAATTGATAGTAGGTTGTATACAACCTACTATCAATTTTGACTCGCATGTAGAGGATTCGTGGCCAAGCATAGAATACGTCGATAGTGTCTGGTCTGAGCATTTTATTCTTTGACATTCACGTAAAAATGGCCGCCGCGATGACACATTGCAATGGAAAAAATATAATTAAATTATGTGTGTTTTAAAGATAATAGTTATATTTACTGGTGAAAAGTCACTCCTTGATTTTTACTTGTATTTCTTGAATTATTTGTACAGTACTGTATCTCAATGCACACGAAGGCATATTTTAGAACAAAAAACTTCACTCAAATGTGTCACGTCACGTCGCAGCAACCGCTCGGCATAGACTAAATAATGAGGTTCAGTGCACGCACCGAAACGTGTTACAAAAAATCGAGTTGAGGTGTCTCCTCTAGTACGTAGTACCTACATTATAACTCAATGGTAGGTACATATTATGTGATAATTAATAATTATCCTGTTTAAGTTTGCCTTTTAATTAACGACACTGCCTATATTAAAATACACAATTGTTGGGCTTTAACAAATAGATCCCTTTGAAATCGATTAAATCACCTCGGGCGATTCGACATCGCGCCAGTTGTCGTTTACCGCTGACAATGCCAACAGCAAATGAAAATTAAACACATTCCGTAACAATTAACCACACGTCGGCAATCTGTCGGTCCTACTCCATTATTTATTTTACGTAAAAGTTGTATACTTACTTCCGAAAGGGTACAGCGGCCTTACTGAACGTTCATAACCACACCATTTACATATGGACTTAAGAGGTTAACTCTCTGTTTCAGTTTGTGTACAGTCGCCGTCAGATATATTGTAGCAGACAAGGTGACCAAATACTTCTGATCAATTTAAAATGTCAATAAGTTCCATACACTACAACTTACCATTAATATCTGAACATTCATTACTTCATTAATATCTGAGCAGATGCTTTCAATAATTTCTATCAGATAACTAAAATATCTGTTGTTTGGTGTCAAGCACCTGTTCAGATATTAATGAAGTAATGAATGTTCAGATATTAATGGTAACTTGTAGTGTTAGGAACTTATTGACATTTTAAATTGTTCAGAAGTATTTGGTAACCTTGTTTGCTACAATATATCTGACGGCGACTGTACTAACCTAGTATTAACTGCTTCAAATTATTCGCACAGGTCAGCATAATCGGCCTTTAAAATGTTCCCACATCAGGGACATGGCCTTATCTCTATGAGACCACGCGGGTATAGGTAGTGCGGTTTCGTAGATGTCATATGTATTCAATTTTATGATTCTAGGATATGCATTTTGTTTAGACCGATTTCAGAGCAGTGGTGAGGAAAATCAATTACACACACTAATGTGCTTGCTTCGGTCGACCACCATTTCTTGCGTAAGTTTGGAATGAATTTATGAAATCCTGATAAAAATAGGTGAAAAATCACCTTTTGTCTCTTATTGCAGACTTGCACAGTTCTGGGGATTGTTCTGCGTCTGTGACCATTTTTACGAATTATAACGCAATTATTTTCCTAAATGGTCACATGTGGTTGCGGTTTTTAACGCAATTCTTATGATCTGCTAAAGTGGGCATTTTTGACGCCCTGCCATGGTTTATTCTAGAATGATTCTTGCCTAGTTGCCAACGTTTTGATCTCTGTAGGTACAGTCGCCATCAGATATATTGTAGCAGACAAGGTGACCAAATACTTCTGAACAATTTAAATTGTCAATAAGTTCATACACTAAAAGTTACCATCTGAACATTCATTACTTCATTAATATCTGAGCAGATGCTTGTCAATAATTTCTATACAAACAACTAACCAAAAATATCTGAATACTTACTTTTACCTACTCTATATACCGAGAACAGTCATTTGGTGTTCAATAAAACCGAGTTCAACAAAAAATAAAACAAAAAAAATGAAAAACAAACTTTAGAAGAAAAATCAGTTTCTGAAGTTGGTGACAAAAAAATCTAGGTTTATAGAGTAAGTAGGGTAGACCGGGGACAATTGAAACAGGTCATGATTGCAACAACTTCAATTTCTCGGAAACCATGATACCTAGGTACGCGTGTGACGTGTCGTTCGTTACATCGTTGGCCATGTTCGGTTTTGTGTTTAGCACGGCTCGAGCGAGCGAGCAATGTAGTCGCACACAGGACGCCTCGACGAATTTCACGCCAAAAAGTAAGTTCTCACCATTTTTATTTTTTTGGTTTTTACCTACTTAAATCTTGTAGTTTGTCAGTTTTTCTTATTTTAGAGTATTGTTTGTCTATTTAAGTTAGTTTTTATTACTGTTAATTATTATTTAAGTCAATACCTATATTAAAAAATATTGAGTGTTGAAGTAGAAGATGTGACATGGGTACGTTTGAAACGACGTGGCTGTGGACGTTTCAAACGTCCCCGCATATTTCGCATTTTTATCCGACTGCACAGAAGAAGGTTGTGTTTTCTAAAATGAGTCTGCCGCAGGATTTGAAGCCGCTATCCCATCTTCTCCTAAGTACTTAGGGACTCCACAGCCAAATTCCATGGTCATACATGTGTTGGAAGTTCAGCATGACCTTACCAGCCCGATGACACTACAAGTTACAACACCCAACAGTCTACCGCAGGACTTGAAGCAGACCGTCAATAAACCATTGTTATGATTGAAACATTGTTATGATTGAAACATTGTTACGATTGAAACAAGCTGTTTTGTATGAGACTGGATTATCTTTTTTTATCCCCCATGTAAGTGCAATTACAGCAAAATAGGGTAACAAGTCTTTCAATCATGTGAAATAGTATTCAATAACACACAAATTAAAGCTCGAAAATGATTAAAATAAGAGATATTTTACGTTGTTTATATTAAAGATGTTTTTGCTTTTATAATTTTCAAAATATTAACTTTACGGTGACACACTTGTCACGATCTCAATAAATAATTTAGTAGTAAGTTAAATTTTTAAGATTGAGTAAAAACCTTCAGTAGTTCCTGAAATATTTCAGTGTTTCAATTATCCCTACTTACCGTTTCAACCGTCCTTGGGGTCAATAGAACCACTGTGCCCGGTCTTCTTTAATGTGTGATTGTAGGTTAACTATTCAAAATAGAGATATAGATTATATTTAATTTAGGAACTAGATAACGACCCTTTCAACTATATAAATTCGAGGGATGTAGGTACTATAGATACTTCACTGCACACGATTTAAGTCAAATTGTTTCAATTGTCCCCGGTCTCCCCTAAGTAAGTAAGTATTCAGATATTTTTAGTTCTTACAGAAATTATTGACAAGCATCTGCTCAGCTCAGACAGATATTAATGAAGTAATGAATGTTCAGATATTAATGGTAACTTGTAGTGTATGGATCTTAATGACATTTTAAATTGTTCAGAAGTATTTGGTCGCCTTGTCTGCTACAATATATCTGATGGCGACTGTACATACCTACTATATTCTGGAGTTCCGAAACTGTTAGCAGCCATATTTGTTTTACTGACTTATCAGGTACCTACCTACCCACTTTCTGCATGTTTCTATAATTTTCTAAAGATAATAAGACTTGATTTACCTTTATTTTGTCACGTTGATCGTTCACCTATTTTGTAATCGGTCGTTTGCACTAATTCGGTAGTCAATAAACGACACCCTAGCTAGCAGTGTATTTTATTTAACCCTTCTATAGGAATCGGTCACGTGCGCTTTTAATGGTAGGTATTAGGCTCATACGATTTTTACTATTTTATTTTAACTACCTACTACTCTATTTAGGTTGTTGAATGACTTAAAAAAATATGATTCTGTTTAGTCCGTGTGTTAGATTATCGAAAAATATTGGATACACGTGTTTTTTGTTAACAAAATAATGAAAATTGACGAAAATAAAACGGGTCAATCGTGAGTGGGGGCTGGTAACGATACTCCAAACTGTGACGTTTACGTGAAAAGAAAAAAGAAAATATACTAAAATCCATTTCACGAAAGAAGTCCCGCGGACAATTTTATTGTGGAACTAAATTTGACAGATGGGGAGATATGAAGAGAGAGAGAGAGATAGCAACATTATGTCGCGCGAATACAGCGCTGCGTCTGCGGGACTTCTTTCGTGAAATGGACTTTACTGTGTCCAATATTTTTTGTTGAAAATCTATCTGACGGACTACCTACTTGATTAGTTTTCTACCCGACTACGGCAAAGCCAAAGGAGGGTTATGATTTTGACTGGCTATGTATCTATGTATGTATGTATGTGTGTATCTTCATCTGTTCCCTCATAGCTTCTAATCTACTTATCGGAACTCGACATATGAGGTATCGTTAGAACCGTCATCATTTTCCGCTGAACATAGGCTACGTGACGAGTCACAAAAAGTGATTTGGCGCCCTCTAGCGGTCAAAAAGTAAGGCTTAAAAAATAAAAATGGTGATAAACACGCCGTGTTTGGTATCATTTAAAAGAGCCTCACTTGTACATTTCCAAAATATTGCTCAAAGTTAAAATCACGCCCTCTAGCGGACAAAAAGTCAAGAGTAAAAAAAAAATGTAACACCAAAATTGTTTAAATAAAAAAAGTAAAAAACTAAAACCCGACTACGACAAAAAAAACGACGCTGAAAAAGTATGAAACAAGATTTTCAGGATAGAACAAAAAGAAAAGCCGTAGTCACACGTTATAGGTACCAACCTAAACACTTTAATACCGTGTGACTACGGCTTTTCTTTTTGTTCTATCCTGAAAATCTTGTTTCATACTTTTTCAGCGTCGTTTTTTTTGTCGTAGTCGGGTTTTAGTTTTTTTTTGTTAACTACCCTATTGTGTTCCAATTCAATTCTTCAATCACGTTAAAATAGTTGAACCGGATACATTTGATATTTCGATGGGGTGTTGTTCAGACATAATTAAAACAAAACGATTTATGTTTAGGTAGTCATTTTTTTATTCACTTAAAATGTGTTGTTTGATGTACCTAACTAAAAACTATAGATGAAGGTAAGCTGCAGTATCTTTGAAATTATGTAGGAAGTTTTCAAACACGTTGTCCATTTCGGTATCTATTGAAAATATAGTATTTTCTCGTTCCACAATATCCTTCTCATACATGTCGTAAGACTCTTTGGGCATGTTTCTGAACATTGATAGAATCTCAGTATGCAGGTCATTTTTGTTTTCCAAGTTTTCTTTAATATCTTGCCAAATATGATCTAGGGGTGACAAGTCTTCGAAGTGTGTCGGTAGCCGTAATACTTGGTGACCATTCGCTTTTATAACTCGATCAACGCGAGGCATTTTCTCGATGTCGGCATGATTTTTGACAAGCTGATATAATTCTGATTTGTTCATGGTGTCACTGTATGGAACATTGTTGTGACGTAACCATTTCTTCATATCACTTTTCGTGTCAAACATGGTTATGGTTTTCGATTTTGAAGTCCCATGGAGGGGACTATTATCTAATACAACAACGCTCGAAGGAGTAAGGCATCCCAGTAAAATATCTACAACCCACTTAAAAAAATCATCTTCAGTAGCAGAAAAGCAATATAAACCATTTGTAAATCCACTTTTAGATACTGCATGAAATAAAATCCATTCACCTTTACAAATATTAGACTCATTGTGTGCATTGTGTTTCCAAGGGTTATTAAAGTTGTGATTATTATCTATAATTCTTTCACTGATGTAATAAATGACATT
Organism: Diarsia dahlii; assembly: GCA_949775195.1. Lineage (NCBI taxonomy): Eukaryota > Metazoa > Arthropoda > Insecta > Lepidoptera > Noctuidae > Diarsia > Diarsia dahlii. The sequence goes on from OX459200.1 coordinate 12,316,109, forward strand.
ATTTCCTTGTTGACGTATCTGTTTCATTTTCTTAAGAAATGAATATCTTTCAAAAGTTATTTTCGGGTCTTCCATTAGTAGTTTTTTGTCATCGAAAAGTGTGTGATAATTAATGCCCAGTATAGACACATTTTGTCTAAAATGTTCAGAATTTAGTAGAGGCTGGCTCAAGGTAGTGAGAAAATCGTTTACGTTTTTCAACAAGAGTTGAAAGGTAGGTACTTCTTTCCGTTCATATATTTTACTTAGGGTTTTTATAATTATAAAATGGGTGTGAAAACCAATGATATCTGGTTTAGGACATATTGCAGACGTATATTTATTCATTTTTTGGTGGAGCATAATTTTTACATGCTTTAAAAAAATAATAATTTTCTTTGTCCCCTGATTGACAATGGCTGAAGGATACGCTTCCAATTTCGATGCTGAAAATCAAAGGGATCTGGTAAAAATATTGTTTAGCATTTTAATCTACAAACTTTATAATCCCATTAACCTGGTGGTACCACTTCATAGCACTTGTTTTGTGCCATAAAAACTAACAGTTCGCTTTTTTTGGCATTATACCTTATAGTCCATGAGCTCCAGCATATCAGTCACCCATATTCTTACAAGTTTCTAGAGAACATCGATAAACAGATTCAGCAGTACCTACTATATCCTCTGCACTATCTACCATGCATGCAATGCCAGTGCTGCTGAGTTCCTTGATCAGCTTATTTATTTATATAAATATTAATTAACTTGGGCGATTTTAGACTCCCTTGCGCCACCCCGCACTCTAACCTGTACACAGTAGAGTCTGAGTATGCCCCTGTCAACTGAACCAGAACTTTATAAACTATTGGCAACCCATTCCTACAACCAAACTGACTATCATTAGTTTACCTAAATAACATTTTTGCAGTAACTGTTGCAAAGGAAATCCGACTGTAGTGTCTTACTTCAGACATATCACCAGTCTTATTTGTAGGAACTGACATCACAACTGTTTTCACTAGCTGGCAAATAAGAATGACTCAATACTCAAACTATTATCCCTACACAACATGGTTTTGATGGCGGAAGACACGTCACAGGAAGTGGAACATACACTTAGGCCATTACAGCTCCCGTCGGGGCTGCGGGTGGTTCGAAAGAAATACCGCGACCTCGACACAAAGGGCTGAGAAGCAACATGGGTGGTTTTAGTCTGACACTCTCTACCACTCCGCCCAGAGCGAGAGGAATCATTTAATGATTTCCCACCTTCCAGAAAAAAGGCCATTACAGCTTAAGTTTGTTGTTAGGTGTGCTGGACCTAGAGATGAATCATGTGATGTCAAAACAAGTTTGGAATATTGATTAACTCACTTTGTCTCTCAACACTCTAGAAAAACTCAACTTTTTTGTTTCTCTCCAAAGTTCCTCTCCTAGTAGTAAGAAGCAGTGCAGAATGTTACAATGAATAATATTCATTTTAACGTTAAGCCCTACATTAGATTTGACTTAAAAGTTACCCACACTGGGTTCACCATATTGCATCCAAAGCTCAAACCTTAGCTGAGCCTCTGCATGAGCCTCCTTCACATGTTTGTTCCAGCCCGTGACATACCTCCGCTTTAATTCTGTCAGATACAAGCAAGATGCCGCTGCTGATTCACTTCAAATGTTAATAATAATGAAATACAAGCTATCTACATGTAGTCTATGATCCCGGTTGTGGCACATATTACCACAGCATTCGTGAAATACAACAGGCAAGTTAAAACCAATGATATCTGCCCTGTTAAATTTTAGTAATGGTATTTTGAAACCATAGCGAACAATATTTTAGCGGTAAGTAGTGCTTATAGAAGTTTTAAAATTCACCGCTAAAAGTATTATCTATAGTTAACCTTTTCTACAAGTTTAGACTTTATTACAATGCGGTCACAAACTAGGTAGTAACAACTCAATCTATATTTTATTATTCTTAAAAACCTACTTAATTCTACTTTTCTCGAATAAGATCAAAAACAACAAAGAAGTAAACATTGTTTTACGCACCTGTTGCAAAAATACCAACGCAATATAAACCATCAACAACTGCAGTAAATGTTAGTATGTTTAACTAACACAATTTCATATTATTTAAGTTCAAAATAGTATAATATTTAGTTAAAAATCAAAGTTTTATAAATCAAAACAATGCTGGTCTAAAAATTTGACAAACAAAATTTGACAGTAATAATAATTGACAGACAGAACTGGCATCGAACTAACACAGATAAATTAACAGATTCGAGCTATCAAACGCTCGCAGCTAACTTCACTCTATTCATTGTGGCACTAGTACAGAAATAAATCGCGTTCCAGGTACTGACGGTATTTTTTATTCAGAGCCCCTAAAAACTGAGTGGTTTTCTTCACCATAGTCTAGTGAAACTAGTCAAAAAGCTAGACCGAAGGTTATTATAGTAGACGGATTATCATGGGACGTTTTTATAGGTGCGAGGGGAAAGTTTAAAAAATTAACCATTATATTAACGAATTCAGGGCTGCCCCAATAATGCATTGCATCAGTGAAGTTTGTTGAAGCTCACGTGGACTGTTTCTCTATGGTGATAATTATGATATTGATACGGTGCGGGCCGGCGCCACTAGCACTGCACACTATTATAATTCACAACGCTTCGATTCGGTTTCGATTTCGACAAGACGTATGTCTATCTTTTTTTGGCAATATGAAAGTGAGCGAGATAGACATACGATATGTTCGATTCGGTTTCGATTCGATTGTTTATGAATAGCTATAATAGTTCGACACAAAGTACAGAGATTGCCTGCGCTGACTATCTACTCGGAGCGGTTCCACTAAGCGTTGGCACATTGGCGCCGGTAGCGTTCTTCATGTAAGTACGCCCTGCCTATGATAGCAAGCAGGCTTGATTGTGCGTTTGTGAACCACTGTTGCAAGGCTATAAGTTTTTAAACGGATATGGTCACTGCTGCAAGGTTTCGGCTGAGCCAGTCACCTTGCAGGCAATGATGTCACCACCTGTGTAGGTAGGTATCTGTTTTTGTCTTGTGGCTCGATTTAAACGGTTAAATTAAAATTACTTTTTAGGGTTCCATACTCAAAGGATAAAAACGGGACCCTCTGGCTAAGACTCCACTGTTCGTCTGTTAGTCTGTCACGAGGCTGTATCTCATGAACCGCGATAGCTAGACATTTCTGTTGCCACTGTAACAACAAATACTAGTAAAAAACCGGCCAAGTGCGAGTCGAACTCGCGCACTGAGGGTTCCATATAAAGTAGTAAGTTTAAAATTATTTTTTATTACCTATATGATTTAAGTAACTAAAAATTAATTCTTTTCGCAATTTTTTCTTTATCTGTGCTATAAGATGTTGCTTCGTACCAAACAAGTTTCTGAATTCACGGGAAGTACCTTGTAAGAACATACTTGAAGGTACGGAACATTTCATGCGCGCCTTCGACCTGTAAATGGCCGTTTTTTTAAATTGTAAATTTTCCGTGAATGAAAAATAAAGAGAAAACCACGTTCTTATGTGTGGTGAGTAAAACATCATTCAAAAATGCATTCAGAAATCATCTCTGCACCTGGGAACATTTGGCGATTTATTTGATACCTACCTATAACCAGAAGTTCAGATTAAGGGTAAACAAACCAACGGCACGAACTAGTTGGTGGGCGGGGCTAAAATGCATGCTATTTCATCCGACATCACGAGCGAAATGCATAGAGCGAAAGAGATACAACTAAAACGGTCGCGCGATTGTTTCTATGCAGACCTTTGGTAGTATGGATACCATGAAAAATCCATTGAATGTATCTGTTCAAAATAAAATTATTTGAATTCTTTAATAACTAATCTATGCCTGTATGGTTTCACTTTTTTCATTTTCGTACTATATACGTAACTTATTTACGCCCAAAGATGGTTAAAATTAGTGCTAAAATATGAAAGTTTCAAAGTTCATAACTTCCAAACCAATATTTTTTTCCAATTCTGCTTCCATAGAGGCCTAGATAATGACAAGACTAGTTGATAAAAAATTTAATTTTGAACCTACACCGTCAACCAGAGGAGTAATCACCATACTACGTTTGTATGGAAGAATGACTGGCTTGTGCAACCTTAAACACCAAAGCATAAGATATTTGAATATAGGTAATGCAGGGTATAAACGAACCCTTCACGAAACCGTCAACCAAGCATTAATATAGTAATACTTCAAAATAAGTACCCTACGTAAAATTATTGCTGGGAAACCATCTCCGTAACTAGGGGGTGCCCTGGTATGGTCTAGATAAAAAAAATCCCAGTGATTGGGAGAACAAGTACCTTTCGGCACCCTTTAAATACCACTAGCATTTTAATTAAAAAAAAAAGTATTAGAGCTGTACTGTATTTAAAATGCGCTCGTAACATTAAAACAAATCTTCTTCTCATTACCACGGATCTTACAAAAAATCCAACAACTAAAGAATGATCGTTTTGTAACCCCATCAATATCCTTCCGTTACAGTTACAACCGAATAATAAGTTCAGGTTGAATTTCTGCGCACTTCCTGAGAGTTGACCCTTTGATCACGACTTTAATTAAAGCCCTCGCGCATTTCTTAGTTTTTAAATTACTTAATACGTCGTCGGGCCTTAATTAAGGAAATTATGCTGCACTTACTCTGTAAAAAGCCATAGTGCCAACCGACTAGACGTCGTATAGGTAGAGGTACCAAATTGTTTAAATTTTCTACTCATTTAGCGTGTGGACAGTTCATCAAATTGAAAAGGAAAACTCTGAATGGAACCAACATCATAACGGGGTAAAAAGAATCTGCTGTCCCGTATGTTTAATTTTATTGACTCTTTCTTTCCCTACATAATACTGAGACTTGATCTTCAAAAAAAGTGTCTATCAATTTAGCCACCCACTTTCTTTTTCTAATGGTGGCTAAACAAGAGCCATTCGGGTTGATCTTTAGCTTAAGCCGCGCTTGCTTAGGTTGGTTCGTGAATGGGGGACCTGGTGACCAATGACCATCCATCCATTACATAGGTAGCTAGTTTCCTCCGTGGCTTCGGAAAATACGGTCAGCCGTCGGTTGTTCTCGGCTGTCAATTGAAGATCTTTGGCGGTCGTTGTAGTCAGTGGCCCGAAAGTCTGACAACCAGTCTTAACAAGAGGTAGGTATCTTAATTACCCAGTGCTACCTCAGATTAGCAACCCTATTTGTGGTGGTTCAAACTTCGCTTGAAATACTGTTAGAATAAAGTTCTAATCAGCTTGCACTACAAAGCGGTTGTTGTCTTTCGCTGCGGCCGAATAGTGCGAAATTAGTGGTATTTTGCGATTTTCAAAAAAACTATTGATTGGACTAAAAAAGTAAAACACTATGACTTTAGTATGTTGCTTGTAGAATTATTTGGCAAAAAAATCAGAACGATGACATGTATTTTAGTATGGTTTTTACTCGTTAAAAGAAAATTTTAGAGGTATCTTCGCGATTTTTTTCTATCGAGCAAAGTTAGTTGTATTATGTTTTCACAACACTATGGCACTAGCATATATCCTGAAGAATATCATATATTTTTCTGATGTTGATTACTGCAGTGAATCATACAACACAACACAACACAAGCTCTGCTTAGCTTGGGACTAGATGGCGTTGTGTGATAGTTGTGCAATATTATTATTATTATTATTTGTTTGTATACTTTTACATATCTCGGCTTTATAACCGGATTTATAGAATAGCACGGGCCGAAGCCAAGTACTACCCCGAAAAAGAGATGATATGCTGAGATGATGATATGATTGAATTTTGCGATGATGAGTTTCTGTGTCTGTTGAATTGTGTATGTGTGATTGTTCGAGGTTGTGTATTTGTGGTGGTGACTACAGATTCATTTTCATTTTGCAAAAAATTTCTGACTATCCTGCATGTATTCAGGATTGCGGCTTTCTGAAGACTTTGGTATGTGTAAGGTGGTAAGTCAAGAGTTATTAGAGACTGGTGGAGTTGCTTGGGAATAACTCCAGTTGTTGATAGCACAATAGGGACTATGGCGACTTTGCTAAGACACCACATTCGGCTGATTTCTATTTTAAGATCTGTATATTTTGACATTTTTTCTGCTATTGTTTTTTGTAGATTGTGGGTATTTGGTACGGCGATGTCTATGAGTTGTGCGGTTTTGTTACATTTGTCTATTAACGTGATATCTGGTCTATTATAGTGTATTGTTTTATCTGTAAAAATTCCTCGGTCGAAGTACAATTTGTGGGTAGCGTTTTCAAGAGTAATTTTGGGCTGGTATTTATAGTAGGGCACAGGTGGGGTGGAGATTAAGTTATATTTTATAGCTAATTTTTGATGTATTATGTTCGCTATTTGGTCATGCCTGTGTTTATAATCAGTCTGAGCGACTGCTTTACACGTACCTGTAATATGCTGAATAGTCTCGGAGGAACTATTGCATCGCCTACATATATCTATTGTTTGAGGAACTCTCATGATGTGTTTCTGATAATTGCGGGTTTCTATGACTTGGTCCTGAATCGCTATCATGAACCCTTCGGTCTCAGGGAACAATTCTCCACGCCTTAGCCATTCGTTCGACGCTAACTTGTCGACGTTAGGTAGGTTAAGGTCGTGTCGATGTCTCCCATGCAGTGACTTTTGAGTCCACTCTGCGATTTTAGTCTGTCGGTCAGTCTGTTGTTCATTGTTCTGTGTTGTCCTGTCATGCATGTTTAAAGGAGTAAGTTTTTTATCATTAAACGCTATTGCTTTGTGTAGGGTTGAAGTAGAGCTTTTATTGTGAAAATATGTTCTTAATGTCGTAATTTGCTTATTATGTAGGTTTGTGATATCTATGATCCCCCTGCCACCTTCGTTCCTGGGCAGTGTAAGCCTCTGTACACATGACCTAGGATGATGTCTCCTATGTTTAGTGAGGGTTGTATTCACAATTCTTTGTAAGCTTTTGAGGTCGGTCTTGTTCCATTTAATGATACCAAAGGAGTAGGTAAGAATAGGGATGGCATAAGTGTTAATTGCTTTTGTAGTATTTTTAGCGTTAATTTGAGTATTAAATATTGTTTTTAACCTATGTTTAAATTTTTTAGTAAGTGTATTTTTTATTTCCTTATGCATAATCTGTTTAGATTGTATATACCCTAAATATTTGTATGTCCCGGTTTCGTCTAACGAATCTATTATCGCGCCTGTCTGCATTTGGTATGAATGTGTGTATGTTTTTCCTGCTTTTATTGAATTAATTTTACATTTGTCAATCCCAAATTCCATGCCTATATCGTTAGAGAACGTTTCAGTTACATCAGCTAGATTGTATAAGTCATCAGGGGAAGTTGCATACAGCTTGATATCATCCATATAAAGAAGATGGTTTATTTTACAATTTTGTTGGTCAGTCAGTATGTCAGTCATTGTGTCATTGTATTGGAGTTGATAGCCGGGTTTCTGCGCATTTAGTTTGTTGGAAAGGGGGTTTAAAGCAAGACAGAACCATAGTGGGCTGAGTGAGTCTCCTTGGAATATTCCTCGCTGGATCTTAATTAGTTCTGTTTCCACTATTTCTGTTGATGTGTTCAGTAGTAAACGCGTCCTCCATTTTTCAGCAATATTACCTAAAAAGCTGATGAGTTGTGGATGTATTTTATATATTTTTAAAACTTTGATTAACCATGAATGAGGAACTGAGTCGTATGCTTTCCGATAATCTTTAGACATTGTGTGTAAATCATTTTTCGTACTTTGAACCTTTTTATGGATAACTGCGTCTATTGTTAACTGTTCTTTACACCCTTGGCTTAACCTCTTACATCCCTTCTGTTCTTCTGTTAATATTTTATGTGTTTCAAGATGTTTATAAATAATATTAGTAACGCATGATGTCATTATTTTATAAATGGTTTGCAGACAAGTAATTGGTCTATATTTTGCAGGATTCAATGGGTCGCTAGGATCTTTTGGTAGCATATAGGTCTTTCCTTCGGTTATGTATGAGGGAAGTGTTTTAGGGTCTTTTATAAAATCGTTAATATGGTTAAATAGGTGTGGATGTACATGTGTAAATTTTTTGTACCAGTAATTGTGTATGTTATCTGAACCAGGCGCTTTCCAATTGTGTATTCTTTTAATAACGTCGTGAAAAGTTCCTATATCAACCTGATCAAAAGTCATTGCTTCAGTGTTTGAATGGATTACCTCTTCTTCTTTAATCCATTCTGCTTCGGCGTTGTGGCAGACAGGATTTTCCCAAATGCCAGCCCAAAATTGATGTAACTCTGCAGCTGTTGGAAAAGCTGTATGTGTATTATTACTAGATGTTGTTTGATTTGTTGTTGATTTATTTAGTGATCGGTAAAAAAGTTTTTCGTTATTCACGAACTGGTTATTTTGTGTTTTACGAAGTGTGCATTTAGTGTATCGATTAAGTCTACTCTTTGTTACTGCTAGTTTCTGTTTAAGAGTATCTAGGAAATGTTCAAGTTCGGTGTTAGGTTGTTCATGTGTTGTATGTATTCTGTAGTCTCTCAATATTGCCTCCACTGCCTTGTTTAGTTTTCTACTTCTATGGCCCTGCATATAATGGCTTAATCTACCAATTTTTGCTCTGAAAACCTCAATTTTTTGCTCTAGCCTTTTCTGCCATTTAGGTTTGTGAACTTGATGGAGTCTACTTCTATCTTCAGGAGGTGTGAGTGAAATTTTACTGCCGTTGGCTTTAGCAGCTGTCCATGCAGCGCAGTATATTATTGTCTGGAGACTATTAAAATCTGTATCACTAGTAATTTGTTACTGTAAAATTATTTTGTTTATGTAGTTAACTATATTTGCAAACTTTTTTGATGCCTTTTGCTTAGGTATGTAACATCTCTCTGTAGGGTGTGTGTCTTTGTAGTATTGTAGTGTTTGCGAGAATATTTCATCTATGTCAGAATTTCTTTCTAGGCTAGTAGGTGGTATGTTAAGATGTATAGGGTGATCTGTACCTAAGTTATTGAGGTTATTATCATTTATGCCTTCTCCTATATACTCGGTTTGTGATGGCTGTATATTTTCCATCTCAATATTTAGTGTATCTGTATTTGTATGTGACTGTAAATTTTCTACCTCTGTATTTGACCTACTAGTATCAGCTGGTCTTAGGAAAGACTCTGTTTCAAACAATTCATTCTCTACTATTGATTTTAACATTTGCAACCGTGCTTCTGAAATCATATTATTATTTACTATTATTCTTTTTTGATCTGATATACGCTGTTCTGATAAATGTGCTAGATCGGGATAACATTCTGTGAATTTTTCTTTTAAATTTTTCCGCCAAACTGTCATATCCGTCTCCATCTTTGTTGCCCTAAAATAACATTTCATGAGTGTTTCGTTGAGTTCGTTGGACCATTTCATTCTACGTTTAGGTCCTGATTGTGAATGCAGTTGTGTGTCTGTTTGAGATGCAAGAAGCTCCGGCAGTGACTGTAATTGCGACTCATTGTTGTTCGTTTGCAAATAATTACTTACTTCTAGCCTAATTGAATCGAGTGTGGTGGAAGGTAGTAACTTTTTGGAAACTATTGCTCTTCTCTGATCTCCAATTCTTTGCTTGGAGACTTTCATGTTTGGAAATTTTTCTGTGAATTGGTGATGTAATGATGTAAGATATGCTTTTGTGTCAGATTCTAAACATGTGATGATTAGGTAGTTACGCCAAATGAATTCATTCATTTCTTTACTCCACTTCTTGCGCGTAGTAGTTGAAGCAGCAGCGGGTGAAGGATTATTGGCTAAATTAGCCCCCGACACATCATCTTCTGCCATTGGTGATAATCGTGATGATGATCTTGATGATGGTGATAAATATGAAGGTGGTGATGATGGAATTGATGAAAAGATGGACCTCGGTGAGGACGATGAAGAAACCGATGATGTTTCAACATCTACAGAAGGCATATTTGCCTGATTATTTTTTTTTTGTTTTCGACCTTGTTAACATATTATTCCCACGAGTAGCTAGGGACTAACAAAGTCGGCCACAGCAGAGCCCTGCGTTCACTGTGGTAAGGGTAAATAAAACTGGAGGTCCCCAAGTATCCAGAGTTGGCACACTAGCGACTAGGCTCTCCCCTAGCCATGCAGCCCTCGGCGTGTGCAACCTTGGCTTGGTTTGTGTTGTATCTCTCTTGGTCTGGCCCCTCACCCTAAACCTATCTCAGCAAAGTAATATTATTATTAAATACTTTTACGCATTTTAAAACTCGCGTTTGAGGTACCATAAGCTCTTAAGACCGAAATTGTACCAATGCTTTATTGCGAATAAATTGATTTGATTTGATTTGACTAACTGGGTTGTAGACTGATGTCAGATAGGCTCTCCATGTAAAATATTGCTTGATACTCAGTTGCATACGTTTAGAATGGATGTCAACCCCACCATATTTCGGAAACGGTTAGGCAAATTACGTTTTTTTTCTAATGGTTCGTCACATATTTAATGGATTCGGTTTCATCTTGTAGAAGAAAATTCGAACAAAATTGTGCTTCCACTGATGGGGATTTCTAAACAAAAAAAAAACTATACTTACTACCTAATTCAAATTCCAATTACATATAATTATGTTACAACAATAACGCACCACATTAAACAAAGTGACGTACCTACGTCAAGCCAGTTATTTTCAGTTAGAAGAGGCGTGTAGTGTTCTGGTCGAGTATAATAGATCACGTACTGGCGCGTAGCCCGTAAACAAAGCGGCCGACCGGAGACCTGACGCCCGGGGATGTTTATCGGGAAGCCTCGCGATGTATGTCGACGGGAACTTCACTTTAAATTTTTAAACATTCGCTTTAACGTCTTACATACAAGTTACCTTCTAGCCTACGGCGCGCGGCGTTGAGGTTCGGTCAACGTCAAAGAACGTTTGCTTAAAAGGTCATACAATTTTGCCCAAAAAAATTTTTTGCCGTAAGTACGGCTTTTGGCCAAGAACTACATTCTGTTCAGGGCTTTTCTTTAACATGTATTTACATTATGTCCGATTAGTTATTAAACATATTCCTGTTTCTCAAATACGTGCACTAATTTGGTGGTGTAACAAAAAAGTTAGTACCCAAATGACGTTCCACCGCATTATTGTTACAGCTTATATTGTTATGAACACGTCGTCGCCGTGAGCAAGCTGCGAGGTTGTTCAGCGCTGTATCTATTGTTCAAAAAGCCGTGCCATATCTAATTGCAGTGGGTAGCGCCTCTCTGAGCATAATTGCGATGTTCTGCTGCAGTTCAACTTAGTTTTTGTTTGAAATACTTTCAGTTTAATGTTTAGGATTTCTATTTAAGTTTGGAGCATGGTTTTCTTGAAGTTAAAGAATACGCCTATGTTTATAGGTTATCCGACCAGACGGGTGTTGATATCTGGTGGGCTACTGCCCAATAGTTGCTGTAGGGTTTTTCAACATGGTACTCCTTTGCGAGCTAGACTTTTTTAAATAGAATTTATTCGTAAATAAAATATGTATGACGACAGATGAGACCTGTCTTCGTTGATTTGTTGGTCGGTCATGATGGAATGTGGAGTCCAACGTGAAATATCACACAGGCACTGTTCGGTACACTAAACTTTACCATCCAAAACACTTTACAATAAAAAAATAACAAAGGATTTTATTTGATTTAAATCTGAAAACAGATCTTCAGATCTGTTTTCAGATTTAAATCAAATAAAATGGAATGTAGTGAGGTTAGCCAAGTCAACCGTTCGTCACCATGATTTCAATTGGAATGTGTCAACTGCACAAGTCTACCGCCTTTTTATTAACATCAAAAATGACCAACGAAAACTTTATCCGACTAAACACACTCAAGCATTGCCAGACCAAAAATTAAATTAAATTGAACTAAATCAAAATTATGATAAACGCTTGACATTCCATTACGCGAACTGCGACATGTAGATAGGTACATAGATATTTTTTAGTTTACGTAGGTAAACTTTACTGTCAATGCTCTCAGATTTTCAGAGACAGAAAGTCACTTCAAAGTGTGCGTCATTTCAAGAATAGTGCATGCAATTCCCCAGCATTCTGTTTGTGGTTATGTAGCGATAGCAATCTTGTAGCTACCTACCCAACAATAGCCGTTGTGATGTCAAGTTGTTACGCTGCTGTCTCGGCGCTTATAAGAACTATAATGACCCATAACGATCCACAAAGGTTTTCTTTTATGTCAGTACTTCTACGGAAATAAGAGAATATAGCTTACTAAGAACAAATTGTTGCGAACCCCATCCTTTATCGAGTTAAAATTTTAATTTACTCATCCAACAGGCGTACTAAACCATGTCGCTTAACTTTGAAGATCGTATTTTAGGGAGTAAAGCTCAATTAATATACTTCTAAACTAGCGCTGGGGAGCGTTAAATTCCATTTTTGAGGTAAAGTTGCTGCAAAGCAATTCATCTGTGCTAGTTTTTTTCGAAATAAAAGCAAATGTTCGGGAGCGTCAAAGCTCGTTATAAGCGCAAGGCTATAGATGTAATGTCGATGTTGTAACGATCTCGGTGCAGTCGCATCCGTCACTGACAAGAGTTGCAAGCACGTAACTTCGTCGACACTGCCTCACATGTTCATCCAAGTTTTTTTTGTGATATAACCAAAACCAATGGCTGACAGTTTTGAAATAATTTGTGCTCCTGTTTTGGGTAACAGCTGTAATCAAAATATGACAATTTTTGGAGCTAGCTTTTAAAATACTGCTTAAATTCTAGTAGCCCACACGCATAGAAATAGAATCCCACAAATCTGTCTAGGCCTTTTTTTTTTTTGGTGGGTGGAAAATCATCGAATAACCCCCCCCCCCGCTCTTGGGCAGAGCGAAGGGGAATGTCAGACTTCCACTGACTAAAAACCAAACCCATGTTCCTTCTTCTTCGCCCTTGTGTCGGAGCCGTGTTAACCTTTCGATAATCCACAGCCCCGACAGGATCTGTCTAGGCCTTCTACGATTTTTTTATCAACCTATTCTGTTCTACTACTTGGCAATTGCCACCCCCATGTATTTCGTATGTAAGTTAAAGTAAACTTTTAAGTAATCCAAACAACAAATAATAAATTATGAATAGTATTTTACTTTCAAAAGGCACGCTCTTTTAACAACCTTTAAAAAAACGTCCCATTTTTGCTGCCTCAACAAGGAAGCAAGTGTGTATGCCGCGGCTATTCGAACAAAAAAGCTTTGTCAGTCTAGATAGTTTGCGGTTCTGATGGTCTCTTTTGGTCATGTCGGTTTAACTTTACTTCTTTATGCATTTGTTTTTTTAATGTAGGCCTTTTAATTTCTTATTAAGCGAGGCAGGTAGAGGTACTTACGGTGGAAGGTGCTACCAACTAAAGATAAAAACAGTCTAGAGATACATATATGGCTAAAATTAAGAATTTGAATTTATTTGTATCTCCTGAGCTCAGCCAGGTCATCCGTCCTTACCTTTTTACTCCCCTTCCATCTAAAAGTTTCGTCGTTGTTCCGGCCACTGACTTGGACTTGTGTTAACAGAAGAACAAGTCCAGTGCTTATATTCCCACTACTGGGGCTCACGCCACATATCTCTAGTATCTTAAGCCTGAATTTTTGAACTTAAAATGAATTCCGGGACCACACCGAATTGAGAGCTGTGCTAATAATAAACACCGATTGACGACCAATTCCTCAAATGTATTTATTTTGTAGTGGCCATAATGCGGCGATATTGGCTCCTTTTAGTGATGGTTCTGCATTGGTATTTCAATTTGAATTCTATACCGGCTTCCAGAAACTCATTAGGAATTAGGACAGCTTTGGAAATGCAACACTAAATTCCAAAATACAAATAATAATGCTTTTGAAGTGATCACGTCAACTGCAATAAGTTACATCCGATGCGGGCCTGAAAATGTGGGAAATGACAGTGTTGTTGACCCGGATATAATGTTTAGATTAATGAACTAGAATACTGTGGTAATTTGAAGAGGAGGAATAAGTACAAGTAAGTATTTTGTTATTGTGATGTACTGACGTCAAATAAACATTTTTCTTTCTTTCTTTTACAAATTAACATAACATTATATCAGCAGGCTGCCGTTATTTACGGCGTTCTATGGCTGAGGCCTTTGTCCAGCAGTGGACGTCTTATGATGAACATAATATCACGCCTGTAATCCCCGAAGGGTTAGGCACAAGTGTACCTAATAGTACACCCACATTTCAGCAGTTATGTTTAGGTTCCATGTAATAGCACAAATTCAGTCTTCGCTGCTGCTACTGAGAAATCTCTGAAAACCCAATAACACTTTACCCTATTAAATTAAAAAAAATCTGTAAATTGTAAGTGGGGGGAAAAATCTAAGTGTCTGAATCCTTGTAAAACAGCTTCATCATCATTATACATAGATCTCAACTACCTCGTTGGTCTAGTGGTCGCAAGCGCGACTGCTGTGCATGAGGTCCTGGGTTCGATTCCCGGGTCGGACAAAAAGTGCTATTGGGTTTTCATTAGAAATTTCCCAGTAGTAGGCCGGAGTTTGGAAGTTGGCGGTATAATACCCCCGTGCCTCGGAAAGGACGGTAAGCCGTTGGTCCTGCGCCTGATCTCTCTCCGGTCGTGTCGGATTGCCGTCCCATCGGGCTATGAGAGGTAAAGGAACAGAGAGTGCACCTGTGCCTGCGCACACACTTGTGCACTATAATATCTCCCGCGCCGATGGCTAATCTCCAGTAAGATTGGCCGTCGTGGCCGGAAAACGGTCAGGAGGATACATAGATACCAAAACCTAATACTACGGTCAATAGTCATGTTGGTCATCAAGATGCCTGGTCAGTCCGTTTGGTGAGCACGGGTGTGTAGCTGTAGAGTATAATAAACCATTGTCTATTCCCGTAAATCGAATTCAAAATGAAACCAGTAAACATTTCACTATCTGCTGACTAGATTCAAAGCTGGCTGTAAATAAAACACAAATATGTTGTAGATCCTCTAGAAAAAAATAGATATTTTTTTTGCAATACATTTCACAGCTGCAACAGCGTGATCGCCGATGCCCTCCACTCAGTGATCGATGGTACTCTAAAAGCTTAACGTAACACTTACAGCAAACGATGGAAAAATAGCTGCGGAAAATGAACTTATTTCCAGTAGAATATTCTTACCCGACTGCGGCGAAGTCCAAAAGGTGGGTTATGTGTTTGAACTGTGTGTATTATGTATGTCCGTTTCTTTGGCCGTCACTTTTTTCTTCGTAACTCCTAAACGGTCTGGACCAGGAATCTACGTAGATATCGATTTAGAAGTTTTCCGATAATAATGTAGAAAGTACACAGATGAAGAGAAGAATACACTTTTTTTTTTTTTTTTGTGGGTGGAAAATCATCCCCCCCCACTCTAGGGCAGAGCGAAGGGGAGTGTCAGACTTCTACTGACTAAAAACCAAACCCATGTTCCTTCTTCGCCCTTGTGTCGGAGCCGTGTTAACCTTTCGATAATCCACAGCCCCGACAGGACTCATTCTGGAACAAAGAAAGTGCTAGCAGATCAAATAAATATTAACTGCTTGGCAGAGCATAGACGAGGCATTTGGGAAAACATTGAATAACATATTTTATGCCTACTTATTAACATGAAATGTGACGGGTATTCATGCAAAGACTTAAGTCTGGCAACATTTGCTGGCTCAATCCGGTACCAAAATAATATCGCCGCTGCAAAGCGAGCTATTCTCTCAAAATGTTGGTCCTAAGAGTGAATAATTACAAGGGTAAGTAATTGGCCTTGTGTATTGTATTATCAGCTTACAAAGATGGCTGTACTTAGTTAGTAAGCCCGCATATGAAACATAGCTTCTTTGTATGATAACAAGAGTGTTTATAAACAAAGATGTGCTCAGTACAGCTTAGAACAATGAAAACTTGGATAATATTGTCATGTACATTATAGTAAAAGGAATATGTGGAATTCCGAGCCTATTTTTGTGCAAAGAGCAAGGGTTCTCAAAGAAACAAATATTTGCGGCTTTACACCGACCGTCTCTATCCGAGTTACGCGTGTACCTACTACAGCTTATTTGTCTTTTATCTTACAAACTTGGAATTTCCCTAGTTCTGTTTGCCTTGCATTGATCTCCCGGCCTTCTACGAATTTCTTTTCTTATTCTTGTGGTAAATAAAGGATGTCGGTATTTATAACTTGCCCATTTGAGGGATTACTTATTGTTGATCGGATGTCCTGTCGATATCCAGAAATAACTATTTTTATAGTTGTTTGTTTTTATGTTCCTTTGGACAAACTTTTGTCGAGAATAAAAATGTACTCACCATAAACTGAATACAGTTTTATAGCAGGATTGCGAGCGTGTTCCTCTTCAAAATATCAGACACAAACAAACTGAGTAAGTGGACACAAAGAGAGGACGTTTTATCGTATTATCTCGCACAAGTTTGAGGGAAATTTGTCACAATCGTAATAAAGAAATAGCCATTAATTAATTAGTGGCGTCTTGTTTTCTTTGTGTGGGCGTGGCTATCTTCCTGTTTGCTGACCGAGGGAAAAGAAAGTTAGATTAAATGCGATTCATTGTTCGGCCATTGTAATACTTAAGAACATACGCCATCAGCAACCACACTAGTGAGTGGAGGGAAAAACGACTCAATTGATAAATTGAATAAAGTGCATTTAATGTGGTACATTTTTCAGTAGTAATGAAAGAGGTTATAAGAATTAGATGTTTGCTTTCATGAAATATTCGAGTGTTTATTTAATAAAGGCTCCGTAACTGAGCTTTCAGCTTTGAGTAGAACTTACATTAGTAGATTCATTGCTTACTCGTAATTTGTGTTAGATCTTATAAATTGTTAATGTTGATCTAATATACCTCGGTGTTCTGTACTTTCTTGCCAAAATTGTTGGTTATTTGCTATTTAATTTTGTGCTGTTTGTTAGTGATAGAGTAAAATAAATTCCGAAAAAGCAATTTGCAATCGACCACTGACTCAAAGGGCCAAATCTCGTGAGGCATCAAGGACCCTCTATTAAAATTAGAAACTTCATTTTGGCAGATAAATTGCTTCTTGACTTTGACTATGTTCAAGGTAAATACTGTCTGTAATCTGGGTCCGAGTGAGTAAATAAATTTAAAGGTTGTATACCGGCTTCCGTTTTAAATTTCTACGAGAAAAAACTGGGCTTTTGATAAAATCAACAGGTTTTATCATGATTATATTGATATTCGATTTAAATGCGTTTCTGTTAAGAAAAAGCTTTTCCGCAAGAAGACTTTAAATAGTTTTTAAATAGTAAAAAACAACACATTCATACATATGTACATACACTCCCACTTTTGTCCATGGGGGTAACGGGTAGGCAGAAACCACAGAACGCCATATGTTACGATCCTTACCATACTTTTTTTGCCGCGTCCACGTTCATACATCTGGTAATACACGCACGCCAGTCTGGTCATACAATAACACATCCTTCTTATTTTACTGTCTTCAAAACCTACTGTGATTTTGAAATGGAAAAGTCAATGACATAGGTAATTTACTTAATATTCTGTTATTGTGGTGAATATTCCAAGTAGGTACTTAGTTTTGTCAACGGATAACGCGACGCGAGTTGTGAATGCATCGAACTAATACCATTTGTCGCACATCGGTCCACGGAACCCGATTTGGCTACGGTTTGGTGATTTACTAAAATTATCAGCACTATCTATGAACCTAACTACGCTAAATGGTTTAAGTTAGTTAGAATTTTGTAGATAATACACGGATATTGCAGTCGATAGCCGATTTAATCTGCTAGTTATGGCCAATTTGAAGCTGATAGTGGGATTACAGAGGAAAATGTTACAGATTGATAACTAATTTTAAACACATGATTTTGCCTTTATCTAGCAAACCACCACGGCGCAATTCAATAATACCGTGGAGTAAACAAAGGGCCATTATTACCTCTCTTCATTACTCACTCCAAGGACTCTCCGTTATGAAAAGGAGCAACTCTTGCGATAACAATTTGGATTTGTAGTATGCCCGATAAATAAATTATAAATACATTTAGCAGCGTACATTTCGAACCATTTCTCTTCTTACACGACTAGCCCATTTGCAGATCTCCAAACGGTGCCATTACTCAGCAATAAATTGGCATTTGCGCCGTCATACATAAATTACGCGAGCGCGCTGAAAACCAAGTTCTCTGGTAGACACTTTTTGTATAATGTAACTTGTTTAATCTTTCATATTACAAATGAGAATAAAAGTGGGTGTTGGGCTAGATAGTATTGATGGACCTATGCTTCACGGTGAACCTTTTTATGAGGTCAAGTTACAACGCTCCTTGACAGAATTTATGTGGCTAATTCACTATGTTTCAGTCCTGATAGATTTATGTCTTTTCCTTAGTCATGGTACGTGCAAACAAAAAAAAAAAAAGAATTAGAAAATACTTCGAGCCGAAAATCAACCGGTGAACAGCGTTCCTATGCCTCGAAACATTTTTTTGATTAACGTATGAAATTAGTTCGTTTGTGGCTACAAAAGCTGACTAATTGGCAACTGTATCAGTTTTGCATAGCCGCAATCCCAATATACAGTTGTCGCAAAGCCGGCTAAATCTATTATAAAGCAGCTTTGCCCAATTTATACGAATTAAAATCGTTTGTGGTATCGATTGCGTGATAGTTACGTATCGTGTTTGTTTTCGCGAGAAATAGCTGTTGATGGTATTCATGGGTGTATAATATAGCCACTAACAACCTAATTATACTAATTAAGAAGTACATACAAAGACTAAAAAGGTATTCTCATAATATCCACTACAATGCTACGCTACAGCTTTCTGTAATTTTACTGTGGGAGTTCCAAACAAATAAAAATGTGCTTGCTACTTTTATCGAACACTGCCATACCTTCGTTGTTGCAATTCGACTAGAAACTTTTAATTATTCCAAATATCTTCTAGTTCGGAATTCCCGATCCACCCCTAGTATTTCGTTTCTCCCCAATATTTGGACAGTTAAGATTAGAACTCGGCAGCATTAGGTCGCAAGTCAGCGCATTAGCTGCCAAGCTATGGCCGCTCTGTGTCATAGTAAAGTGTCTCTTATTGGAAAGTAAATCATGTTTCCCTGCAGTTTTGAAAACATTTCAAGCTAGAATTTATATACTACCTTCTAAGTAACGACAGACACGCGATGCGTTTGAATTATTCATATAAGTTTTAGATACTGTTTTTTATTATGTACTTACGTTCTACGTCATCAGAATGTGATATTTTTCTTTAATACGAAGTGAGAAGGTGTTCTTTCATCAGACACTAAAAAAATATCTATGAACATGCGAATTTAAAGTAATAATTTTTAACTACAGACAACCATAATAATTGTCACAATTGGCTGAAATTTAAACTGAAAATGTGTAAATCAAATAACCAGGCGCAAAAATCAAACAAACGTGAAAATCGTTCGGAATTGTTCCTAAATGCAACGTCAAAAAAAGTAGTTAAAAAACCAAAAAACCCGACTGAAAAAACTGAAAAGTAAAGAAAAACAAAGAAACGGACATACATACACGTCAAACACATAACCCTCCTTTTGGGATTCGCCGCAGTCGGGTAAAAATAGACTCGATAATCAATCTACGCGAGTGGAGTGATGGACTCCTATACAAAAAAAAAAAAAATGTTCAAACCGATCCAGCTTTTGAATTTTATATGCTGTCATCAAACCAAATCATTTATTCGCAAATAATAAAAAAATAAGGGCTGTGTACATTCTGCCTGAGTTTGGGCATGCAAAATTGAATAAATAAGTAAGCATTTAAAAATGGAAAATAATAATGAAAATTATTGCAATACTAACATATTGGTTCCGCGTGACGAGAACCTCGTGACAGCCGAGGAAGATAAGCAAATCAAGTATCTTGATTTGGCTCGCGAGGTGTGATGTCGGCAAAAGAGATGTGAACTCGGCGATCATTGTGCCAATAGTCGTTTCAGCCAATGGCTTAATCGCCTGGAGTTTCGATCAATAGTTCAGCTCTCGTTAGGCAGCTAGACCAAAATCTTGATTCGGAAAGTGGTACTCTTCGATACGGCTCGTAATGTTAAGCGTTTTCTTTCTTTGGAGCCCTGATCATGGATGTGGGACACTGTTTCCGATACCGCTGGGGTACAAATTTTTTTTTTTTAAGTTAAGTTTTTTTTATAAATTATGTACTTATTTACCCATGTAAATAAGTACATATTATATATAAAAAAAACTTAACTTACTTGTAATACTTATTTAAAAATTTAAATAATAATAAAAAAATAAACGAATAGCCAATCCTAATAGTAACAACATATTTTAACAAGTCTAAACTCAGCAGTACATTCAGTAATACCTATTAAATATCGTCAATTTTGATTAGGTGTCACATAGGGTCATTTAAAAAATCAATATCAAAAACCTTTATTTTTAACCGTTTTTTATACTGTCTGGGAGTTTATTAAATATTATTGAAAAAAGAACAGTCCTTGTAAGTGTTGCTAATCAAGAGGTTTTTGTATTGACTTCTCGCGGGACCTTTCGACACCAAAGTCTCAGACCTTCGCAAACAATTTCTTGTTTATTTAAATAGCAATTTAAAATATATTTTTTTTAAATCACAGGTAAACTGAGGTTCAAAACTATCTCTTATATTATGACTACCTACAGAGTGCAAGGGACATCGGTTACCACGTAGTGACTGCAACATTTTGAACTTGAACCTGAACCTTCAAAAACACCAAAAGTGAAAACTAAACTTCAAAAGAAAAATCAGCTTCTGGAGTCGGTGGCAAAAAAACCAAATTAAACAAAGAAATGTCACCGACTTCAGAAGCTGATTTTTCTTCTGAAGTTTATTTTTCACGTTTTGGTGTTTTTGAAGTCGGTTGTTTTTTTTTGCAAAAAGTTTTTTTTAAACGATAAAAAACTTTATGGGGCGGGGTTTCAGAATGATTTACAGAATACGTGGCAATCGTTTTAGCGTCAGTGTCTCTTCCACCTAGGATAGTTCTTACTTGCATTACAGACGATTACTTATGTCAAAGTGAAATTACTGTAAATAACAGTTATTAACATTCAAAAGACACGCACAATACATTGTAATATAGCCTTTAGAGACTTTGCCAAATCCAGTGACCGGAATTGAGGATACAATTACTCAAGCAAGATGATTAGGCACTGGCTTTAACACAAGACTCTCTGTAGCCTCAAAGGGGTCCTTACCTATACCTAGGTCTAGTCTTTGGACGTAAGTAGGTCTGTGTAGTATAGAACAAGTTATCTCTGGGACGTTTCTACTTAGTACATAGTAGTGGACTTACTATCACTATTTTTTTATTTTATCAGACGCATCTATTACCTATGTTTGATGATAAATAAAGTGTTACTAACGCAGTTTAAAGGGTCCATTTAGTAACACAAATTGTAGTTTATTATATTTATGTTAGTCTGTACGGAATATATCTATGGGCCAAAGTTACCTGACCTGAAAATAAATGAATGTTGTTGTTATTGAATCGTTTTTCTAAAAACCCATATATGAAACTTAGTGGTAGATTTTCTTTTTACCTCAATAATGTTATAGTCTAGGTTATAATTGTGCACAAAAAGTTAATTACTGTACAAAATCTATGCCCGCGGAGTCTAACACTAACTCGCACGTAAACTCTAGGTATGAAGCAATTTTCAAAACAATCACGTCGCTTCTAATAAAGGCACGTTCTTACATGAATCTTTCGCGGCTTCAGTACTAATGAAACTCATAAGCATGGTACTAATACCGGGCCATTAACACTTCCCAATTGCTATTCGAAGGGAGAGAAAAACTCCCCCTTTGCGAGTCATGACTCCTCTGTCTTAAGGTCCCATTAAACTTCACATACAAATTACCACCACACGCGGTTTGGAAATGGAGTTGACTATGATTGTTGTGTATTTATTTTGTATTTTTTTTTTGTTTAGAAAAATCTAGTGCTTGGACCTACCTACTGTGCTAGTTTAATATAAACTATTTCACTTATTCGCACTTAGATAAACATCTTTGGAAACAAAACAGCTCCATAACAAAATTCAGGGAAGTGGTAGGTACTAGTAACTACAAGCTACAAGTTTATTTTATATTGTTTGTTTGAAAGGAAGACTTGATCCGATTATACTTTTATTTCAATAATATAAAAAAAGGGTTTTGTTTAATATTTCCGGTGAGCTATTCCATAGAAAACTCTCGACCACTTAGTCAAATCTCAGTGAGACGTCTCCCGGCTTCAAAAGTTTGCTTAATACTTTAAACTGGTAATGAAGGCATTAAGGCGCGCTGAATGCATAAGAAATGAGGTGCCGCCGCAGCCCCCTATATAATTAGCTTCTTTATTGGCTACATATTTTTACTCTGTGGCGTTACAATGTGGAATACTTGACATTGTTTAGCTCCCACACTTCTTTTTTATTCACACAAAAGGCATTTCAGCGACATTATAACACCTGCAGTACGTGCTTCGTTGTTCGGTATTCAGCGGCCGGTCCATCACTTGAATATCGGTATCCAGTACCTCCTTAATATTGTTGTAATCTATCAGAAAGGATCTTATGAATGAGGCTGTAATTGTAATCGTCAGCTTAAACGGTCGGCTCGGCGCTTGCCAGACACAATAGATAAATTATGCGGTCTCGCTTGGACCCGGCGGGAGTCAAGGGATTCAATGACGTATTATGTATATTATCCTGACTTGTAAGTTCTGCTAAGCTACCAGAGACAACAGAAGGGCATATACACTAGTGTATAGTTTACGTAATAATTGTGTGAATTGTTTTAGTCCTCAAATCTGTTGGTTCATTATTTATTTAAGCCCGGTGCACGGATTTGGTAGGGGAACAAATTCAATTATTGTGCACGATGCACCCTCTTTCGGGTTCCTTTAACTAAATAAAAGATGTTTGCTGTAAGAGATTCATTGCCTTAAGGTGTAGCCTGCATATGTATATTGGTATTTACTGTCGCCCCGCTGGGTAAGCACACTAATAATTTGAAGTGGATTGCCCTGCAACATTGTTTGTGACTTCTATTGTGAACATTGCAATACGTGTGTGCCACTTCGACAAATAACTACCTACCGAGGCAAGAATGTTACAAGGAAAGGCTATTGATTCAATCGTACAAGGTTACACGTGCTCATTAATTTATAAGTATCAAGGACTTCAAATATTGACGGACTTTCCATCCTCCAGGAAGAAAGCTAAAAAAAGACTACGTCAAAAGAAATAAAAAATGACGCCGGTAAAGTACTAAAAGTGACTGAAACATTTCGCAAACATCGAAGAAAGCGGAAAAAGTTGAGAGAAAGAGTTTTCCAACTTTTTCACAGTAATTTATTAAAATGGAAAGGTATATATGTGCTTATTATATCTTCATGTTTATTAGGGAATATCTTCAAGAATTCTTTTCAGAAGTGTAAAAAGGAATCGTTGGTTTAGTAGTCGCAATCTCGACTGCTGAGCATGACGTGCTGGGTTCAATTCCCAGGCCGGGCTTAAATTTTATTAGGGTTTTCCACCAGGAGTTTCTCAGTAGCAGCCATGGAGTCTAAATTTGTGCCCGGTTGATGCAAACGATAAGCTGGTTATCAAGCTACATAGCCTGGCCCACCGTCGCAAAGTCGCATGTCTGTCGGTCTTCTACAGACTGTGTACTTCGGAGGGAGAGTGCGCGCAAGAGCTCCACGAGCTGATCCCATCATCTCCCTTCTTCCATCGGGAGACTAGACGTACTGCAGGGTATCACCGATACCTAGTCGACATTCCACACATTCGAACGAAGCGCTTTGCTGGGTCCTTTATTATGCGCACAGCCAAGGGGTGGAATTCCCTGCCTGCGTCGGTTTTTTCGAGTTCATATAACCCTAATCTGTTTAAGTCGCGAGTAAACAGGCTTCTTCTGGGTAAGCTCGTTCCAACGTCGACATCATCTCTGCCCTTAGGGCAAGATTGAAGTCAAGAGCAAGCCCATTTAAAAAAAAAAAAAAAACAGGCTCGCCCCCTATTACATGGGACTTAAACATAACTGGCGTTTGGATGTACCTACTATTCGATACAGCTCTGGCCTCTGCCTAACCCTTCGGGGTTTACAGGCTTGCTGTTATGTTATGTAAATAGAATCTCAGTAAATTCGTTATCTCACCTGATTGAATTATAGATTTCCCACTTCTGGTAACGTAATCGTGAGAAAAACAGTTGTATTAAACTTATTTACTTAGTTTAGTTTTGCGTACCGAACAATGCTTTTCGGCAAGATCAATTGAGATCACAGTTTCCAATTTCTGATAGTAGAGCCCAAAATTCTTGGAACTAATTCCATAAAGTAATCGAGGAGGTTTGCTTGGTTTCCGTATCGTCTTGTTTAATCTCCATTCATTGCCCTTCCCCTCTCGTTAAACAGCAATTTTGACGTGTTAATAGCCAAAGTTTATTTACGTTTACGCCTAACGAACAAGCAAAATTAACACATTGAAATTTGATTTGAATTTAAGTGTAACTAATTCTGTATATCCAGTGTCTGCACGGTATGACTGAACAATGGATTTCAATATTCAGCTACTCGTAAAACAGAACGTAGATTTATTAAATGGAATGGCATTTGCTTGAAGTATTCATTTGTACCAATTTGAAAGAAAATAACATAACATCACGCCTGAAATCCTCGACACGTTAGGCAGAGGCGTATCTAATAGTATACCCACATTTAGCCAGTTATGATTACGCCCTATGTAATAGGAGGCGAGCCTATTGCCATCAATTTAGACTCTAGGGTGTGAATTTAGACTCAGTGGCTGCTACTGAGAAAATTTTGACAGGCAGATGGAAAATAAAATAGACTGTTTCGTAGTTTACATTTTGTACACCACCATGACATCAAAGGCATTTTCGTACGTTTTCAATTGATTCACAATAATATAGTATTGTTTATTAAATTATGCTGTCATGGCCACATGAAAATTGACGGTGATACGTATGTGTAATTAGTACACGTTATAGTTTTTTTATTAACTCTGAAAACAGAACTCCTTAAAAATGTAGCGATTACTTTTGAGTGGTGACTAAATTCTTAATAGAAGAAATAAAAAGAGGGCTACATTTGGGTGACATAAAAAAGGAGGGGGTGTGTGGGGGGAAACTTTCCTAAATTTGGTTGCCTAGATCGATTTTTCGTCACACTTAACTTAGACTCGAATGAGCGTTATTTTCCAGAACGTTATTTCAGGGTGTAAAAAAACACTTTAAAAAAAAAACTGGAAATCTTCTAGTCACGGAGATACTGGGGAAGTTCGAACTTTAGCTCAAGTTTAAAAAAAAGCAAGAGATTAATGTAATAACTTTACATGAAATACCTCCACGACCCCTAGTAAAGCGTGATTTTTCACCCCAAAAATAAATAGTTTCCTAACAATCATTTTTGCGTAGAGTTACTTAGTTTACTAAACTCTATAAAATTCTAGGTTGTCGGCTTCGTGAACGGTTCGTTAGCACCTTGTATGTATTATATTATAATGTCATACATAAAGTTTTACCTTGGACATTTAGACAAATGTTGCTCATTTAATAGTGATTTATGAAATAGAAATTGAGCTTTTATTAAAAATACCAAATACTTACTTGTTAAGCTTCGAAATATGAAATAGCAATTTAAAAAAAAACAACATTTGAAAAAATTTGCCTACTTTGCTGCTATTTCACATCATAAAGCTTTGAAAACTCTTTGAATACTGTATCTCAATAGAATTCATCTAAAAATAAGGGTAAGCTTTGAGCATAAGCTTTTGATTTTGGTGGTCTCGTTTAGCACAAAAATAAAGGCTTGATGTTCCTCTGTAAAGAGCACTTCATTAAAACACTAATTGAACGTGATTCATTATCTGCCAGCCAGCTTATATTCATGTAACCGGCCGTTGTAACTCACAGGGTTACTAAACTTACAGTATTCATTTACAAAATAATGGACATTAATTCATATTTCAAGTTAAAAAAGTAAATTCAGCGAAATATAATATTCTCTCAGCACCCTTATAGCAGCAACAGGAAAAAGCCGAGATGAAACTGAAAAGTAAAAAAAGAGCGATTTCATTGAGACATAGAATTTCAAAACAGCTACCGATTGAGCTATTTAATAAATTCTTTGTTGAACCTCGGGATGCGGACGTAGACGGAATAACGATGACAATACAATTGTGGGCGAGGACGTGTGCCAACCCTAATAGTAATGGACCTACAGTTTATTGTTATTTTATCAACATACCTTCGCTAGTATAGCATTTTAATATTTCAATAAAGTCTCTACTCTACCTGAGAGTTAATTATTTGTTGCTCTATACCTGAATATCGAAAGTCGATATGTAATCGAGTGTACAAACAATTGAAAGACAATTTACAATAAGTAAAACGCGAGCTTCGCGCGATCAACTCGCAGAGGACAATAAATAACCTCATTTTGATCCGATCGTGTATCCGGTACATTACATACTCGACTTGACATAACATCGATAAAATAAACAAATGCGGATAGAGATTACACGCGTATAGAAACAAGTTGGTCGTGTATTTAAACTCGTTAAAAAAGAGATTTGTACAGAGGGAATGAGGCAAATCCTTTCGTGGGTCTATACAAGGATCAGCGAGGAGGCTGTCACAAGATCCTGCCCGTTAGCCCTGCGTTAATAGGATCAAACCGGGCTTTATTTGGGACGTGTCCACGCGCTTTCACCTAACTTATCGAATTTGCAAATCGGCTTACACTTCGTTAACCATATCTATGTACTGACTGACTATATTCAGGAAGTAGAAAATAATTGTGTTGGCTTTTAAGAACTCTCTGGAAAACACAAAGGAGTATGTGGTTCACTAAGACTAAGAAGTATATTTAGCTTAAATACGTCTTTAAACTGTTGAATAATTTGTATAAACCCACAATCGAATCATTTCAGGTTTTTAATTATATATAATAACGTCATGGACATTAAATAAAAGGTAAGACTCCGTATAATTGTTTGTTCAGCATCTTGTTACCATAAAGCACATTAAGTATTCTGTAAACAGAGTATTTGAAAGCCGCTGTTATTTTCAGCGGTCTATACATAATTCATGGGGATTGCACTGGTGATGGAAACAAAACAATTTTAGTTTAAGTAGAAAATAGACGGAAAGCTGCTCTCGCTTAGTCTCCTAAATTATTAACCTTTGTGAGGGCGATACGCAGAAAGGTTTTGTCTTGTTTACGCGTTAAGGGAGACAGGGAAGGGAACTTAATACCCTATATCACTGTCGGGGTAATACAAACTAGCGGGGTCGCAAACCTTTTCCACTAAATTACGTATCGGCACGTGGGGTAATCCGAACTTAGTTGGATCACACTGAAGAGTTCCAGTAGCGACTGCATCGCATTAATGGGCTTTGTTCAAGTGCATTTTAATTTAAATACCGTTTAATTAAAAGTGTAATAATTGAAATGAGTTTTGTACAAGTGTCCACATCGTACTTTATTTGCACTAATTAAATACTAGTTGAACGAAACCAAGGCTCTCTGCAGTTCAATTTATTTTGCACGATTAAATTACTCTCTATGTGATGCTGTGTTATGAGCCTGTTAACCTTTTAAATTCTGCTTAGTTGTTTGTTATATTTAAGTGGGTAGTAAGTTTTCCACTTAAACTAGTGTATCATTTTCCTTCTACCATATTAAATATTCCATTTCTTGTGAAACAATGAGAAAGAAACGTTGTTTTAGGTACCTCTCCTACCTACCACAGTAATTTTCAAGTGAATGAAAATAGAAATCTTTGTCCATTTCTATAGAAATTCTTGAGTAATCACAACACTTAAATCAAAGCTGTAAAACATTTGTACAATCTTGTTTTTCTAACGCGCTAAAAATACATTATTTAAATTAAATTTCGGCAAGATTGATGTATTTTAATGTTGTATGAAACTCTCCAACAAATTCATTCAAGTTGTTCACAGTTTTACTTTGTTTGTTAAACTTACAAGAAGTGTGATAATTTTAAGCGTTTATTGAAAATTATTGCGTGAAGCTACTAGGTGTAATATCTAATGCATAAATTATCAAGTTATCTATTCCCGAAGTCTCTCGGGGCGCCCCCTCCGAGCTACTATAACGTGTAACATGTGACGTACGCTGTCTTGCCCCGCGTTAATAATCCATCAGATTGACAAAATCTTTGCATGGGCCCGACACTCTAATAAAACCTTTCTCCCTTATTCATGTGTGACTTATGTGTGTCGTTTGCACTCAAAGGGCATCTTTTATAAAGTCTTGATAAGCTCTATCAACCAGTTTAAATGAAAAGGGTTTCCCTGAAGCTGACAATGGTATAGTGAGTTTTTGGTGTATTTATTTAAATATCTACCACTACCCCACAGATAAGGGTATGACTGTGGTGTTCGTTGCCAGTTAACCTTTCATATAAAGCACAAGCCGTGATGAAAAAGAGATTTATATTTCAGAAGAATTTATTCTGATTGCTCAAGTAAAAATAAAATAACGTGACATAATAATAATTCAACGTTATTTTAGTACCGTCCATGACAGTGATTTCTCAGTACCTTAGTAATGGACGAATTAAAAATTAATCTCGCGAAATAAAATTTCTTGTGTGATTTCAGCGCGCAGTGTTAGAGTAGATTTCTCGCTGGCTCTCCGGGCGACCGTAACGCGCGAGTGCCACTTACCTGTTACAACTTATTGAATTATTTATGGAACTATCCGCCTTATTGGATTGAAATATCGCGGCCCTATATGGCTTATTCGCGGAACAATACCATTAAAGTGACGGCCAACGCTAATTTAAAACTATTGCAGGTATTCCATTAGGGTATTTCACATCGTTAGTTCGTAACCGATATTTAAGGACGTAAAGTTTGTTCCACGTTGTTTGCAGGTAATTGACCTAAGTGCGGTGTGAGGTCGAGAAGTACAATTCGGAATCCAATTTGACTATGAAAATTGACGTCATTATCCGTGTATTCGAACAAGCGAGTTACTTAATGACTTCAAGTTGGCACTGACCCGCCATCTACGAGTAGTTAGGGAATAAAGTTTTATCGGGCAATGTGTAAGAATACTTATTCCCGTTTATTGCTCTTCGTCCAGTCATCTCTTAAGCCATTAAATTCGTCGGAAACGTCGCATAAAACGTTCGAATCGATTTCGCATAAACGATAGACGTGACCAACCAAAAAGTGTATGGCGTCTAATTTGTCCGGATATCGAGGTTGTATTTACTGCAATCACAGAACAGAATCGCTATTTGTAAAGTATGTATTATTATAAGTTTATAACATCTATTGGTAGTGCAACAATTTATTCTCCATTGTGCGATGCGATTTTTCCACCCATTGATCATCGTTAGTATGTAGTAATTATAGTTATTAGTAAAGAGAAAATCCTTATTTCTTTAGTGGAAGCGAATGGAGGATTTTCTCTTTTCGGATAATATCTAAATAACTACCTAACTCTGACCCGTGAGTCTTTTTTTACTCATGTTTATAAGAAAGTCATAATGAAGAGTGCGTTAGCCAATTTAATTAAGTATTAATAAGCAATTTCATAACGACTGAAGTACTTTCAGAAAAACGTGTTAGAATCATAAAGTACTTAATTTCACATACTTAGCAACAGGAAATGAATACAATATGTTGTCACATGAGTGTATAAAAGTTACCTTTCGGAGTTTTGGCATCATTTGAGTTTTAATTAACATGGGAATTTGGCGAGTATTCCTAAACTGAAATTCAATTAGAAAGTTTGGCGCGACTGACCATCAGATTAAGGGTTGGTCCTTAGATCGAAATTAATTGGCTCATGCAGATATTGTTGTAGCCAAGGACCCTCATCTCAGAGGATTTATGTCTAGTTGAGAGCCACGAACCTCGACAATTTGTTTACTGACTAAACAGGTTATATATTACTTGTTTACTTGATCTTCACGTTCCTGTTACATTTGAGTTACAAAAGGGATCTCGAAATAATTATTTCTGCGAATGCGGTGTTGAAATAGGTTCTAAGAATGAGTATATGTATTATAGGTAAAAATGTTTATTTTTACCGTCACAATGTGTAGATATTTTTGTTGTAAGTTGGCCTTTTATTGTGTTGTGGCTAGGAAATCATTTTATTTTTAGTTGCTAACTCAATGAAGATTTTTTTATAACGATATGTAATATATATAAAAATATATATAATAAATATGCAAAAAAACATAGTATATATAAGGTCCCATTAAAATAGGTGGACAAATTTTAACACAGCGTTCAGTAGGTCTAACCAAAGATATCTAAACAAAAAAAACATTAAATAAAGTGTTTTTTTTTTTATTCAAAGTAATAAATTGCCGGCACTCTAGAACAAACTCTTCCTATAAGAGAAGGTACTTAAATGCGTTTTTCGTATATATTTTTTTACATGGAGCACGATAACCAGTGGAGAGCGCGTGCGGGCGCCAAACATTCGCTATATCAAGCGTACGCGGCGAAATTTTGCTCAGTCGCAAAAATTGTAGGCTAACGCACGAACGTCACGCGCTCCCGTTTTGAAAGCATTTATTACGAAAAATAATGCCTAGTTGTGCAATTAAATGGTGTGGAAAGTGTACTACAACTTCAAGTTACACAAAAGATGGGATAACATTGCACAGTTATGTGGTTTTCTATTCAATTTGATCAAAACAATGAAAAAATAATCATATAATTGCTGTCTCTTTCTGGTACACTGATTTGCACTAATGCAGTTGTCTCTTTCTTTCATAATAGTGATGTTCGAGTTCGCAGTATCGCGACGGTTTATGGTATCGATATAATTTAAAATATAAGTTCTTAAAATACCTTTTTTTAGTTTCATTATTGCTATATTTTCAAATATGATTATTCACTTGGCTTTACTCGCAAATGTGTATAATACTGGCATAAACTTGTACATAACAGTAAAAAAATTAAGTGTATGATATCTCTGCCTGCCTTTTACACAAAATTTTGATGCGTTGCTTGGAATCTATTTGAATCATTGCAATCCTAGACAATTATGTTTTTTTAAATGTTTTTATATAGGCCAGTGTAGGTATGGAACAGACGTTATCAATTTTAGTTTTGGAGTAAAGGTGGCCAATACGCGCATCGGCATGTGAACACATTGCTGGCAGTGGCGTGCGTGCAGAAAAACGGAGGCAAAAACCTATGAAAAAATTTGGTTGGATTGTGTAGCCTACTATGGAACGAGGACTTAATTTTTTTTATTACCAATTTTATTGCAGTATCGGGTTAACCTGCACCATTTAGGGTCCGATAAGCATGGTCCTACGTACGTACCAAAATAAGTTAAATAAAACTAATATCTTGAAAACGGATCGTCCTAGGCAAAAAATGACCGAAATTTTAACCCCCCTTTGCTACCCCCGTGATATCATGATCTTAACACACAAAATTAATTTGAACTAATTTGAGGTCCTTTTACTTTTTTTTTCACTAATTTGACGTAGAATCGACAAACCATTTAATTGATTTAGCTTCATGTGTAGCAAAAAAATATATTGATACTCAACTGACATTTATTACGAAAAATAATACAAATCCAAAGGATTATATAAGAAAAACATATTCAAAACTAATCCATTTTAAAAACCAGTAAATATAATATATTTTTTTTAAATACAGTTTTCTAAGTTTAATAATTACCTGTTTTATTTCAAAATCGAACCCGTAATCTCTGTATTGCAAACAAATCGTTATAATACTAATAAGTCAATCAATTATCGATATCGATACTTTTTCAATTACTTTTATGGAATCCCTAGAGAATGAGTTGTCATTTGGTTGTCAGTTCGTCAACCAATCACAGAGTCCGAAACGTACCTCTCCCCCCGCAGTATATTAGTGACTTTGATTGAGAACAAAAACGTGCCCATACTTTCTCCACTGGTTATTTTGCTCCATGTTTTTTTACCATCGTCCTTATTTTGGTAGTCTGAATGATTTCTGAAATTGTCCACCTATTTTAATGGGACCTTATATATAAAAAAACATATTAGTAACATAGTATAGAGATTAAGCGGAGAAAATACACTGACAAAACTAATAGAATAATAATAAGTAGTACCTATAATTTTTTATGCATTCATTAGAACTATTTTTTCAAAATTACACTTCATTTTGAAATACCAAACAGACACGGTAACGGTATCAGTATTACCTCTACTCGAGCTATTCGGAATCTTTTCTAAGAATCTCAAATGCAACTTTTCCATTAGAAATTCTCAGTAGCAACTACGAAGTATGGATTTGTGCTCGGTTGATGGCAAAAGGCTCGCTTCCAATTACATGGGAGTTTAACATAACTGGCGAAATGTGGGTGTACTATAATATTAGAAACACCTTTGCTCATCCTTCGGGGATTACAGGCGTGATGTTATGTTATATCAACTGCAACATAGTCTAATATGCACTAAAATCTGCCTCAGACTGCCAAAGATTGTAAGGTGATGCAGGTTAAAAGAAAAAGTACCTGAAAAAAAATTAAAAACTAACAATAATAACTTATTAAGGCGACATTAACTGCCCGCGCCCTTGAGCGCGCGTTTAACTCATCGCCTAAACAAATAAGGTTTTTTCAAGGTCAGATTTAATTTATTAAAAAAAAAATACGCTGTAATGTTAAAATATTTTTACATAGGTATGTCTTTAGTTGGTTAAATTTCCTTTCTGATAGTAAAAAAAAAAATAACAGTTATCGCTCAAAATATTGAGCATTTCGAGACGAAAAAGTTTTTTCGTGTGATTTTTTTGTGATTTTGTGATTTTTTTTTCGAGGTTCTTGATTAATTTTAGAAAATATTTTTGCAAATTCAAATTCAAATTCAAATATTTTTATTTGTAGTACATAGGTAAATAAGAGTACAGATGTCATTGTTATGTTAATACACACATCAAAAGTGTCTAGGGATCAACATATATTTTTGCAATAACTTTTCTCCTGATTGATATTAATTAAAATTTTCTTTAAGGATTCATCAAATAAAGTGTTTTCGTTTGTCACAGTAACGATAAACCAAGTCACCTTTGCATTAATAAAGAAATTTGCCATTTTCCTAATAAAGGGATTTTTGACATTTGAACCACTAACATTAAAGTTCGAAAAATAGACTGAAATAACACATTTTTTTTTTATTAAAACCAACGTTATTATGGAGCGGCGACGTCATTTAAGCAGGGAAGAAATGCTCAGAGCCGTGGGAATGATAGAAGCTGGTTCCCGGCAACGTACTGTGGCTTTAGCTCTGAATACAAGTCAGAGTGTTATCAGTCGACTTTGGACACGTTACCGAAGCACTGGTACCGTGGCTGAGCGCCATGGAGGACGGTATCGCTGCACCACACGGAGACAAGACCGATACATTCAAATCTTAACTCGAAGAGCTCCAACAATAACCGCCATGATGTTAGCCGTGAGGCTTCATCACTCTTCAGGGAACTTAATTAGCGACCAAACAGTCAGAAACCGCTTGCATGAAGTGAACCTTCATTCCCGAAGACCGCTACGGGTACCACCTATAGCAATGCACAATCGTAGGATTCGATATCAATGGGCTCTTGAACACAGAAATTGGGCAGAAGAACAATGGCGTTTCGTGTGCTTTTCTGATGAGTCTCGTTTTGGTATGAGACCGGATACAAGACGTATACGACACTGGAGAACCCCTGGACGCCAACAGCGATTAAAATCCTGCCAGGAAGTCCATCCTTATAGTGGTGGAACCATCATGGTATGGGCGGGTATTTGGATCGGCGGAAGAACTGAGTTGATTTGGATCAGAGGCAACCTCAACGCTCAAATTTATGCTGAGACGATTGTATCAGACGTCATCGTTCCTCTACAAGTACAAATCGGTCCCTTATTTCAGTTAATGCATGATAATGCACGACCGCACACCGCAAGAGTTGTAAGACAGACTCTCGCCGCAGCTAACATCAATGTCCTGCCCTGGCCTGCTCAGTCGCCAGACTTGAACCCGATTGAGCATGCATGGGATATGCTACAGAGAAGAGCTCTGCCGAATATGGAGGGTATCCAGTCGCAAGAAGACCTTTTTTTGTTGTTGCAACGAACATGGGCGGCCATTCCACAGCGTGATTTGGATGAACTCATTTTGAGTATGCCAAACCGATTGCCCGACCGGTTCTTGTGTTGTTAGTGTTCGCGGTAGAAACACGGATTATTAATTGTTTAAGTTACCCAATAAAATTTTAAAGAAAACTGTTATTTCAGTCTTTTTTTCGAACTTTAATGTTAGTGGTTCAAATGTCAAAAATCCCTTTATTAGGAAAATGGCAAATTTCTTTATTAATGCAAAGGTGACTTGGTTTATCGTTACTGTGACAAACGAAAACACGTTATTTGATGAATCCTTAAAGAAAATTTTAATTAATATCAATCAGGAGAAAAGTTATTGCAAAAATATATGTTGATCCCTAGACACTTTTGATGTGTGTAGATATGATCACTATGTCTTGCCGTCAACGGCGTACAAATATTCAGATTAGAATTTCAAAATAATTCAAACTAATAAATATATTCAAAATTATTAATTGTAGCTATTCAATATAAATTAAAATTCGTAATTAAAATAAACAATAAATTAATCAGACAACGAAACATTAAAATTATAAAAAAAGATTAAAAACATTTAGTGAAATAAAAAATAATATAAAAATTGAATGTCCATGTCAAAATATACAATGTCAAGGTTACAATGTCAAAGTTACCATGTCAAAATTACAATGTCAAAGTTACCATGTCAAAATTACAATGTCAAAGTTACCATGTCAAAATTACAATGTCAAAAATTACAAATAAATAAAAAAGTCAAAATTACAATTTGTCTTCTAGGTACTCATTGACTGTGTAGTATGCTTTTTCGCCTAATAGATTAAGAAGAGCCTTTTTAAACTGGTGTATGCTGTCAAGATCTTTTATACAAATAAGTAACTTATTATATAACTTGGGCGCCATTCCCAAAAAACTTTTTGAGTAGAGCGCTGTCTTGTGTGGAATAGCACATATGGCGCCATGGCGTCGCTTCGATCTAAGTGTTTGGAATAAATGCAAGTTTGATTTTGCGAATACTACTGTCTCGTAGATGTACATACATGGCAAAGTAAGAAGTCTATATTTTTTAAATAATGGCCTACAACTATCAGTCTTTTGAAGCTTAAACACAGCACGCACACACTTCTTTTGAGCTTTAAACGCAGTGTCTTTG
Source organism: Diarsia dahlii (assembly GCA_949775195.1). Classification (NCBI taxonomy): domain Eukaryota; kingdom Metazoa; phylum Arthropoda; class Insecta; order Lepidoptera; family Noctuidae; genus Diarsia; species Diarsia dahlii. The sequence goes on from OX459200.1 coordinate 12,351,493, forward strand.
TCAGTGGAATTCCCCCAATACATTATTCCAAAACGTAACGTTGATGAGACGTACGCTTTGTATGCTATCAAAACTACAGATTCATTAGATATCTTCGCAAGATTGTAAAGCGCATATGAATACTGGTTTAGTTTTTTACACAGAGTTTCTACATGGCATTTCCAATTTAAATGACTATCTAAGTGAAGTCCTAAAAATCTGGCACTGCTGGTTTCTGGTATTTTATGGTCTGCGTATTTTATATTCAAATTTAGTTTTTTCATTCTTTGTTGAAACGTCATAATCAGTGTCTTTTCTAGGTTTATTTTAAGTTTATTCTTTCGTAACCAGTTTATAGTACAATGGATAGCATTATTTATTTCACTTTCATAAGACTCTAAGTTTTTACAGGGTATAATAATTGTACTGTCATCGGCAAATAGGACGGATTGATAGTCTGTACACTGAGGCAAATCATTTATATAAATGAGGAACAGTAAGGGTCCAAGAACACTCCCTTGGGGCACACCGCAAGTTGTATATCTAATGGATGACTTGTGAGGAACCTCTGTTTTAGAATTGGGACACATTCTATTTAAAACTGTGACTTGTTTTCTTCCTTTTAAATAAGTTTCGATTAACCTCAATATATTTCCTCGGACACCATAACGTTCTAACTTATCCAGTAATATTGCATGATCCACGTGATCGAATGCCTTAGACATGTATGAGTACTGCAGCAATAGGATTTTTGTTGTCAACATTATTAACAATATTGGCAACTAACTCATAGACTGCGTTGTTAATGTTTCTATTTTTACGAAAACCGAATTGTTCTTTGGCAAGTATATTATTAGTTTCAAAGAAAGAGTTAAGAGATTTATAGATCACTTTCTCAAAGATTTTAGAAAATACCGGTATTAAGGCTATTGGACGGTAATTTGAAATGGTGGCTTTGTCACCTTTCTTATGAAGGGGCTTAATTACGGTTGTTTTTAGTTTGTTGGGGAAGTGACCATGCTCTACGCATAGGTTAATTATAAAACTTAATACGGGTGCAATTATATGCGACACTAATTTTAAGATTTTCGTAGAAATTTCATCAAATCCTGTGCTATTGGTATTTTTCAGCATATTGATGATGTTAAAAATGTCCCTAGCATCCGTCGGTGCCATAAAAAGAGTTTTTGGATAGTGATTAATTAAAGATGAAGCATTATCGTTAGCATCATTTCATAAGTCTTTTACCTATACATTTGTCTATACACTGTATTTTTTAATAAGTAGCAATACGGCTAACTCTGCAACGAAAAACAGGTCGTTTTTACGGTGTCCCTCTTATCAAATGACGTATGAAATGACGTATCATCATCTTCCTGCCCTTATCCCATTCTATTTGGGGTCGGCGCAACACGTTTTCTTTCTCCATTCTTCCGTGTTAGACGTCAAGGTGGTGATGAAATGACGTAACATACAAAGTGTAACAGAACCCTTCACGAAGTCGTCAGCCCCAGCATTATATACATCAAAGTAAGTAACTGTACGAAAACATAATTACCCACTGGTAAGATCACTTTTTTTGGGTTGAAAAATCAGGTAGATAAGACTTAAGGTAACACACTCAGAACACTAATGCATTCAATTCGTGGTCGAACTTTAAATATCTCGTTTAAAGTAAAGGTATAAGATTAAAAACTTGTATTAAAAAAACCTAATGAAAACGTTAAAACTTTAACCCCCAATATCTCCGGAACTAGAAGGTTTCCCAGTTAAGGTCAGAACAAAAAAGCAATTCCAATGATCGGTAGAACACCCATTATTTAGTGGAAAATATAAAAAAAAGTTATGTTATTTCAAGCCATTGTAGGTCAAAGAAGGTACCTTTTATTATTTGAATGTCGGTTTCCAGGCATCACTGTAATAATGTAGGTAAATAAAAATAATGAATTGTTGAACAAACATCTCTTCAGAATTTGTTTATTGTTTGATTTTGAGGCGTAGGTGTAAGACCACGGTCTAACCTAAGCGTACGGTACCGCAACAACGTGACTGCCGCGTTCATTTAATTCGGCGAACCAAACACGTGGTCACGTGCTTTCGAATTTTCGAACAAATGAATGATACTTAATATTATTATAATACGATAGTGTATTGGCGCGACTGATCGCCTTGGTTAGGACGTGGGATAACAGAAAACATACTTAACAATGTACGGCAAACATATAGGTAGGATTTGGTATTAATATCTACCTACTCATGTTAAATTTTGTACTAGTCTATGCTACATAATAATTTCTTAAAGGAATATTTTAGCCTTCAGTATTTGGTTTGAGTTTGAACTGGAAACCTTTTGATAGCCGCTTACCTTAGATTTAGATATTGACAAGTAAAACAAATACACTTCTAAACAAAAATCCAGGCACTTTCTTAAGCACTTTTGAGTGATAACATGAAACGAACGGAGACTAAAAGCTTAAAAAGTTATTATATTTTACGACTCAAGTAAGTAAATGTTTTAGTAGCTATGTATGTGGATACAAAATAAAACAACTCGAGAATATTAACCTCTGAAAGCTCTACTAGGCACTCTAAAAGGCATTAGAGTATCTACATTGTTCTTATTTCAAGTGTCAAAGATCATTTGTCTGATTGACATCTGTTTCAAGTTCGATCGAATCCCTAAACATAAAATAAATGGCTAATTTGTCTGTTCGTTTTGGCGATAAAGCCATTTTCATGGTATTTCGTACGATTTTTGCTGAAAATATCATTTTTATTTGAGTTTTCCTCATAGAATCACGTCAATCAATCAATCAAAAACTCTTCGACAGTTTTTGGTATCAAGTAATTTGAGTTTCATGGAACAAAACTATATAAATTGGTTTATGCGGGAAAGTCTTAATTAGTTTTATTTCGTGAAAATTGAATAATATCTCTTACGGCTCGTTCCCTTTTGGGTTAAAGAGACCTTGAAGCCCTAACAACGTCAGGTCTGTTCGCCCTCATAAGGCCATGTATTACAGTAATACTATAGTGATAAGTAACCTTTTGCGTTATTCAAATACTAACTACCTCGACAGATTATTACATAATTCTTCAAATTCCACGAAAATAGAAGTTGGATAAATTGTATATTTCGAAGTTGGAGTGTTATAACTTTGTAAGTGGGAAAGCCTGACCAGAAATAACCTGACCTGAATATTATTCTATTCCAATTTGAGCTAGTCAAAATGTCCAGTTGAACAATACCTATATAATAAATAAGCCTGTATTTAATTCAGTTGTAGATTTTTTTCATTCCAATTTGTCAATGAATGGCAAAACAAAATATATTGGTACAAGTTTGTCATCTGAATCTTTAATAAATGGCCTAATCACTCTGTTAATCTACTAAAGCACGGATCCAGAACTCCAGTCTCTTGATACCTTACCAGCGAGCTACACTGAAATAAAATTTACAGCCCTCTTCTCTTAACTATTCTGTAGTAATTATCACAAAGCTAAACGATAGAAAATTAATCAACCCTCGCAATAACCGGTGGGGTCGAATATCGTTTCTGTCAAACAATTACTGTTGATGTTTATCGGACGGCTGTCATCATTCATCTTGTCTCGCGAAGTAATTCTGTTAAATAGTTTGTTACACAAAAATGTGGGCGGTTCACGCTGTAATCAAAGTTAGGGGTGTTGGTCTTCTATAAATTAATTATTGAGATTGTAATCACGAAGTTTTGTTAATGAACGTTGTCTAATGTATGTTTTGGTTATTGATGTGCGAAACCTACTCTGGAGAGTGGTTTGCGAAAGTTGATTGACGTTACTGCGTAATTGATATTGAGCCGAAGGACAAAATTTGAAACAGCTGCTCTATTAATATTTGATAAAGACAGACACCTATTAAAATATAAACTACGCAATAAAGTCGAACCGAAATGCCCAATCACGTTGCGGCCGATTTTACAATGGGCAACTTTCCTCACGATAGTTAAAAGGGGGTTAACACATGCGTCATCTGTTTATTATTGAGCCATAACTTGCGAATCGTTTACCATAGGCGTATAAAAGTTTTATAACTAGCTAACACGCCAAGGCAACTATTTTCTCACGACATTGCAAAGGTTTTCCGTGAATGTGCTGAAAAAGGAAAATATCAAAGGTTGTATTGTTGAAAGCAAGACGTTTTCTCTACGTAAGTATTTCTCTCCAAGTATTCACGTTTTAGAGACTTGATCTACCTTTAAGTAAGCGGACACTGGCGAGGGTCTTACGGACCGCGCGTCGCAGTTTGTAGGTACACAAAGGACAGGTACAAAGCCCGAGTCTCGCACACTTTACGAAAATCCGAGATTTCTTAGCGACACTAAATCTGAAGGTATAACTTTTTATTTTCTATCTGTTCTAACAATTATTTTTAATTGAGCTCGCTCACAAAAAAAATAATGATGTTGAAATCCGTGAAAAGTGTGAGACGCTGCAGATTCGAGTCGAGTGGCACATCTGTTACCGGTCTGCTCGCTCCTCTGACTTGTAATAATGGAATTAACGAGCTGGTTATGAACAAACGGCGTCTTCATTTCCAGGGTCCCGTTTATTCGTCCTTTGCCCTATTTCACTGCCACACCATTACACTGAATGAAATAATGGACTCAATATTGCGCTCATTTGGAAGGTCTCCTCCACGTCGCACTAATATTTCCGAAGGTGTTTATTATGATGAAATAACAAAGAAGACAATTTCATTGCTCGAAATGAGGTTAATTTGTAACTGCTTTATCATAAGTTATTCATGTTGATTGTGTAGTGTATTACAAATAATTATCATACGTGTTTTCGTCGATAAAATGTATCGGAAAGGCACACATGTTTCGTTTTCAACTTTAATTACATTTATTAACCCGAGTTTAAACTGAATTTACGCTGTGACGCGTACAAAATCCATTCACTAAATAGCCCCCATCTGGTATAATGAGAGAGGCTACGTAATCCAATTAATTAGCAGCGAGATGAGACTACATGCTATAGTTGCACAATATCCTCCTCCCGAGGCGGCCAGCCGGCCAGGCGAGTGGTGTCCCTTACTGACCTCTCCTTGCACTATTTCACGGAAACTAACTATTTCCCTAAGAATTTGTATCCTTATAATCTATACTAATATTATAAAGCTGAAGAGTTTGTTTGTTTGTTTGTTTGTTTGTTTGTTTGTTTGTTTGTTTGTTTGTTTGTTTGTTTGTTTGAACGCGGTAAACTCAGGAACTGCTGGTTGGAATTTTAAAATTCTTTTTGTGTTGGATAGTCCATTTATCGAGGAAGGCTATAGGCTATATAACATCACGCTACGGCTAATAGGAGCGGAGCATAAATGAAAAATGTTACAAAATCGGGAAAAGGTATTTCCTTTTTGAGAGCTTCCGCTGCGTGCGCTGCGAAAACGGTTTAAGTTACGCAAATATCATGTATGAAGGAATTGTTCCTCTTTAAAATTTCTAAAAAAAAGTCCGTGACAGCATATATCTATCTTTTAAGATTGACTAACTGTAACCTTTTTTTACTATTAAACTGTTAGGTTAAAAATAATTATTTTTTGCGAAGCTTATTTAACCCATATGATATTAATCTATATCTAAATAAATGTGTTTGTTAGAACGGAAATTTAATATAGAATATTTGTGCCCTTTACTCTATACAGTTTGAACAAATGTCTTAGAAGATATCGCGTCGATATAAAATACGCGTGCAGGTCGCAATGTAGGTACGGGGGATTCGGGCTGGCCTCCGGGAAATTCAAATTCAAAATATTTACTGCACCGTAATGTTTACAAGTACAGGGTGTTATCGTATCTTTAATAGTAAGAGATACCTATAGTAATTTTCACTTTAATATAATCTAAGCTAATCTAATTTTATAAAGGAAAGATAAGATATTTTGTTAGTTACGATTTACCTTATTTTATGTTGGATAGTCGATTTATCGAGAAAGGTTATAAGCTATATTTATGTGACGCAGACGAAGTTGCGTGGGTCAGCTAGTACATAATAAATTGTGATGGTCTTAGAAGGGCCGCACATTAAATTGAAGAGGTCCCAAAGCGTTCCTCCGTTTGATAGTTACGTTAATTCCAATTTTTAGGTTATTGGGTTTCTTGAGTATAATTTTACTTGAGTTGTCGTTGTGTGCGATAATTATAGATTAAATGTAAGTGCGCCTTGTGCCTTTGTCGGCCCCTTTCTATTATTCAGCATTATTCAATATAGTCGTGCTTCTTTTGAGGCGTACTAATGGGTATTATTAGTAGAAAATGTCCAGAATTATTTAAATTAATGTTTAAAATTAGTAATTTGCCATCGGCTTCGTTTACGGGTATAGTGTTCAAAATGCAGTAGTCATGTTTTAAAATTGTAACGAGACTAAAAACAAAATTGTTGGGTTATTTTTTTTTATTCCATTAGCAAAACCCAACCTATTTTTTTTTAAACTGCATTGAACTAAACTATAAATTAATCTTTCCTTTGATATCGTATAGTATAATTATAATGCATGACTAATGCAGATGTGGCTTGTCTGTAGTATTACACCTGTAAATTATTAATAGGTAGGTTATTACCTTAGTCGTCGACCACTAATTAGTTCGTCGAGCGTGATGATTTTGACAATGTTCCCGATACCATTAATTCTAGAAGTCTTTGGGGAAACATTATCTACATGTTGGTACGTAGTTTTCCCGACGGGTTACTGGTTGCCTATTAATAGAAGCCAGGTTTCAAAACTTGCTTGGTACTACGGTTGATATTATTGTTTTGGGGTTCTTGAAATTAGCTTCTCTATCACTATCACTATCACTACATAGTATAAAACAAAGTCACTTCCTGCTGTCTGTCCTTATGCATGCTTAAATCTTTAAAACTACGCAACGGATTTGGATGCGGGTTTTTTTAATAGATAGAGTGATTCAAGAGGAAGGTTTTAATACCTTCTTTGCACCCATGCGAAGCCGGGCGGGTCACTAGTATTATATCCATAATCACGATTCTCATGTCTTTATCCTAATTTATTTGTGGTCGTCGCAGCATTGCTTCTTCTTCAATACCTACTTCTGTATTACACGACTTTTCATCAGACACCTCCTTGCCATAATTATCATCTTTCATACAGTCCATTCATCGTTTCTTTGTTCTTCCTCTACTCTTATTTACACCCACATTTAGGTATACTCAAAGATTTCCTCACGACATTTGGTCTACTAGCTGATTTCGGAAAGAAGAGAAATCCTCAATTCGTCAGAATATTTTTTTTCTGTATTTTCAGCGATAATTCTTCGATTCCGATGATCCTTTTTTATTGTGAAGGTAGTAAAATGTATTTACAGTTTGCATGCTGAATGTTTGTAAGCGTTTGTGAATCTTTTTTATTTGTAAGACCAAAATACTACATATATACTATATTTCAAACAAATAAAGTTTTTATTTTTTAATCTGAACTTTTAGTGGTGATCCTAAATATTATATTATCGTGTCGTGCTTACTCCACTTCGACTATGATCATTATGATAATGCACTACTGCTGGATTGATAAAAAGATTGGTTTAGTTTTGGTAGCAGTTAAAGCGATTTATTAATTTTCTAAACTTCACTCATTGAGGTATAATGTACTACGTAGTACATTATAACTCAATGACTTCACTAGAAACTATGTTCTCAAAAATGTCATCTGCCAGCATCGATCTTGAAAACTAAGCACCTTAATGCAGCGATTGTGGGTCACTTGTCGTGGGTGTCGCATGCCGTAAAAACTTCGCATTCTTGCCTCCTAATACCTAATAAAATAGTCATGTCCCCGTCTGTGTCTCGTCTACCGTGCATGTTGTGGAGGGATTGTCTTTTTGTCTCGATTTTTCTACCCTTTTCATTATATAACATAACGTCTGGAATTCTCGAAGCGTTAAGTAGAGGTCCCGTCGGGGCTGCGGGTTGTTCGAAAGAGATATTGCGGCTTCGATACAAAGGGCCAAGAAGGAACATGGGTGGTTTTTAGTCAGTAGAAGTCTGACACTTCCTACCAATCTACCCAGAGGAGTCATTTGATGATTTCCCACCCCACAAAAAAATGGGTTAGGTAGAGGTCAGTTAGATTGTCTACCAACATTTTCTCGCGAAATTTGCAGGTCGATGTCAGGTTGTATGTTGATCAAAATTCAATAACTATTATGAAAAAGTCATTCAATAGGTTAAATGAATGTAGTTGTTGAATCAATTTCCAAAGTCGAGTTGATAATTTAAGGTTTTATTTCATTCGATATTCGAATTCTCTGTAACATAAAGCCACTTTCATGAAGTTTCATGCATGTACCATTATTAATTTGCAAGTTACAGGAATTTTGATCATAGACCCGTTTTATTTGATAGCGAGTGTAGCACCTAGTTCTTTGGTCATAATTGTTTCATAATTGTATTTTTTTATAGCTTTTATGAAAGTAATAGTTGTGTACCTAACTAAGTATAGAACACATGTTGTGTCATTTAACACGTGCAAAACCTATAAATAGGTAGACCGCACATCGGCTAGTTAGCTTCGATTGTAGCCAAACCGCTGAACGCCCGCGCCGTGCATCGCCCAAAATATTCAGCTCGTGACGAATTTTAATTACATTTGACAACGTTCATGTTCCACTCATGGCTCATAAATTAATGCATTTTTTTACATATAAATTTTCCTCACCTGTCCAAATGTTCGGTGTAGTCGACTTCAAAGCTTGTTATAATGGTATACATGCGCTACCAGATTGACCACACTGTAAATGGGTTTAACATCTTGAATTTCCAGATAGTAACAGCCGGGTTTTGTAGTTTTTATGGTATAATAGGCTCACCTTTTAGTATATAGAACCTGAACATGTTCTGACCAAAATGTGGTGTTCTATATATATGATCCCGACCAATTTCGGCCACAGCGACTTGGATCTGCCTATTAAGAGCATCGCTGGTGTGCTCTCTGGTGACTGACATAGCCAATTTTTGCCGTGATAGTGCGTTTCACTGCAAGTCAGCACCCCTCCGACGTAATTGTATTCGATGGCCGCGGGTGGTCGGGCCTTAAGCTCGTCACGTTTAGCATCGAGCTCTTCTCTACGTCGCCTTTCAAACTCAAACACCTTAGTGCTCACGGTATGCCTCCACAGTGACCGGTCCGCTGCCATTGCCTCCCATTGTGACGTGTCTAGGTCACATCGTTTCATGTGGCGCTTAAGCACATCTTTGTACCGAAGGAGTTGGCCGCCTTGTTTCCGCTTGCCATCCTGCAGTTCTGAGTAGAAGATTTGCTTCGCCACTCTGTCGTCAGACATTCGGGAGACATGGCCAGCCCATCGCAACTGGCGCCGCATTATATAGGCCTCTATGCCGCCGACATTAGCTCGCCGTAGTAGGTGTTCTACAGGTACAGTCACGAGCACTAATATGTTTACACTTACCAAAGTTCAAAAGCGATTTTCTTGTAAAATAACGGATTCTACTTTGATAAGAGACCTGGTTAGTAATAGGGCCTCTATGTTCGTGAAAACGTAAAACGTTTACCGTAGCAGTTGGAGAGAACCACTTTTAAAAGTTGCTGCGTGTATACCGATCAGTGCTCATAACTGTACCTACGTGATGGTACTGTTACGCTTACGTGGTGTCAACTTTATCGATAAACTACACTTAATGCCGCTAAAATGTGGTGTTGTATAGGTAAAGACGTCAACACAAAGCTACCGGAAACTGTCAAAATTTCCTAATCAACCTTGAATCTAATGATTTTGCAAATAAAGTTGAAAATTTATCAAAGAAATACAGATTGTAGTAGCTTGATGTGCTAGTGTCTGTACTTACGTTTACGTGGTGTCAACTTCGTCTCTTTAGATAAACTGCGCTTAATGCCGCTGAATGAAGCGCTTGACACCAAGCTACTCCTCATAGTTGAGCGGGAAGCCGACTCTAGTGTACTTGTAGTTTGAAAGAGTAGGTGTTCATGCTGGAAACCTATGCATTAGCAAGTTGTGCATAATAACCAAGTTTTGTTAACTTAAAACATGTTAGAAGTTTAGACAGACATTGCAATACGATGCTCACGAAACTTTTTTTTAATTTAATTAAACAATTCTTCCTAATTTATTCCTTTAACGGCCTTTACCTTTTTTTCCTGCGAAATTATTCCCTTACCATTCCAAAATATTAAAAAATGCAACACGTTAATGTTCAAGTTTTCACTTCTGCCGGCACTCCCGGAGTGCAAACCGTTGTTTTTTTTATGTCCTTCCTTGTTTTAACCCTGTTTTAAATTAAATTAAAATGTTTTTATAAAGGACATTTTGGGAATGTAAGAAGTAAATTAGGTATAGTATAGTGAGAATAATTTTACAAAATAGCATTTTAATAACACGTCTTCAATCCAAGTTCTAAGAACCTTCTGATTATATAGCAGCATACCGTGTGAAAGCAATTTTTTGCTCCAACGAGCACGTACCTGCCACGTAAAAGGGTAATTCAATTATACGTAGCTCTTTGACGATCTAAATGGACTTATAATTATGTACGGAATAGATTTCCGGTTAATAGGGGAAGCTGGTGGCTTTGATAGTCAATGTTCTCGTATTAATCACTGACCCTCGTCGACTATACACAATGGACATCATGTCAAACATCAGCTTCGCCTTTATCGAATTATGTTCGGGATTTAGATGGTCCTAGTTTACGTTCACATTTTTAATGTAGCTTCGAGTATTTGCCACAGTATGTACTTTGTAAGAGCAAGCTCGAATGGCTATGATACAATTAAGGGTTCTAATGGAAAAGTTTATTATTTGTTGATAAACTCGGTTTTGAATAATATAATGCATTGTCTTTGCAAACGATGGCGATGCCTTGCGATCCGTAATCTGCGTATCAATTAAATAATATTGTAATCACCATCAACACCCCATTGCTCTTAAACCCCATTATATTGATTTTATAGAATTAATATCCACCTAGCTTTTTCCCAACTGTTCTCAATCTAACCGGATGCAGTTTTGTATCAACATTTTATTTCGAGCGACTGCCAATTTGACCTCCACAACCCAGTTATTGTTAGTAATATGAGACCCCTTGGTAAGACTGGCTGTCAGACTTTCGAATAAATGTACCTTTGCCTTCAGAATATAGCACCATAGTACAAACGACGACCAAAGCAGAGAGGTGAAAAAAATAAACAAAACAAGAGCGCGGGGTAAACTGAGACGCTTTGTCCAATGTCAATTATTCTAGTAACTGCACATGGTGGAAAGTCTATGTGTCCTCATTGCGCCTACAGTTCTGTTGCAATGTAACAGTTTGTTTTCTGTTTTCAAGCCACTTTGTTTAACGTGTGGCTTTATATTTTGTTTGTTATTATTATTTTTTATTATTTTATGAAAGCTTACAGACTGACAGACTGTTAGGCTTCTGCCTAACCCTTCGGGGATTATTTATATAGGAAAAAGTTAAGTCAGTTTTAAGGAATATGTACATAAGCACTATGAATTTTCTTTGTTACCAACATATTTATTAAGTTGACCTATATTATAGTTATGTATGGAAGTATATTATATTATCCTATAGATATAGGCTGACATAAATATGTCAATAGACGTGCAATTAGTTATGATGTCCGTAGGGGACCAATAAATCTGGTGTCCGTTTCGACCGCGCGACCACGACGTTTTTTTTTAAAAAAAAATGTACCAAGTTTATGTAAAAGTTTGTAAAAGTTGATTCCCAAAACCATAAATTTGTCAAAGTTATGGTTACAAAGTTATAAGGGTTTGAACGTGGCCGCGCCATCGAAACGCGGAGAACCGCGCGGCCACGGAGATCTTTAAATCTAAGCGTTGCAGAGACCTGCAATTTGGGTAAATAACAGATTCAATATGTAAAAAATTTGTAAAAATATAGAAAAAAATCCTAGGTTTATATTTTAGGAGCTGTAACACTAAAACCCCATGGCCGCGCCATTGAAACGGTGAAAACCACGTTATCGCCGATATCTCGCTGAAAAAGCATCGTAGAGGTCTGAAATTTCTTGTAAAACATAGATTTGAATTTGTCAAATCATGTAAAAATACAAAAAAAAACCTTAGGTTTATATTTTAGGTGCTATACGACTAAAACGCCATGGCCGCGCCATTGAAACGGTGAAAAATACGTTATCGCCGATATCTCGCTGAAAAAGCGTCGTAGAGGTCTGAAGTTTCTTGTAAAACATAGATTTGAATTTGTCAAATCATGTAAAAATACAAAAAAAAACCCTAGGTTTATATTTTAGGTGCTATAAGACTAAAACGCCATGGCCGCGCCATTGAAACGGTGAAAAATACGTTATCGCGGATATCTCGCTGAAAAAGCGTCGTAGAGGTCTGAAGTTTCCTGTAAAACATGGATTTGAATTTGTCAAATCATGTAAAAATACAAAAAAAAACCCTAGGTTTATATTTTAGGTGCTATAAGACTAAAACGCCATGGCCGCGCCATTGAAACGGTAAAAAACCGCGTTATCGCCGATATCTCGATGAAAAAACATCGCAGAGGGCTGAAGTTGTTTGTAAAGCAATGATTTGAATTTGTCAAAAATTGGAAAAATACACAATACAATTCTAGGTTTATATTTTAGGAGCAGTAAGGCTAAAACCCCATGGCCGAAACGGTGAAAATCACGTTATCCGGCCGATATCTCCCTGAAAAAGCATCGTAGAGGTCTGAAGTTTCTTGTAAAACCAAGATTTGAATTTATCAAAATTTTTAAAAATTCACAAAATAATCCTAGGTTTAAATATCAGGAGCTGTAGTACGATATCGTTTAGAACCTTTGTTGTTACGATAGGGTGACCATGACTTTGTGTTTACAGAAAACTTTATCCATAATGTTTGGAAATTATTTCTCAAGCATTCTAAATTAAATTAAAATGAAACGATAAGATACAAAAATATATATATTTATTTCTTTAAAAATCACATAAATCACAGATTGTTTACTTCAACTAAGATTTTTTTTATTACATAATTATTTAACATCTTAATCATCTATTAGACCATATACCGATAAGATAAAAAAATATAAATGTCGGCTAACGGGATAATTTTTAGCAATATTCGTTGGTTAACAGTGGGCGTCGGTGGGTAGTGTTTGGATGAAGAAACTAGACTCGTACACTCAATCAATAGTCCTAAGCACAGTAGATCTAGATAGTTAGACACACAAACTCTGTAGGTAGGTACGTATTTCAGAACACACGATGGTTTCAGCGGTTTCACGCGCCCGCCGCTCGCGCCTGTCTACTCAATAGTGACGTACCGACGCGACCGGCCCACGCGCGCGCTCACCAATGATTCCATCAAGCGCCACCAGATGGCGCTGGCGTACTGAATACGACTCGATGCCGACACGGCCATCCTGCTTTCACACGTCCTCGTGTGATCATTAGTCTGCGAACAAACGCTTGCACACACACTTCCACAAGTTTACTTTGTTCCACTCGGTCACTCCTGATCAAACTCAAAATTCATAAAATCGTTGAAAATAAGAAATTTAAACCCCCTTTTTTTAATTTAAACCAAAACCCTTCAATTACATCAAACATATTAACGGAAAATTAAAAATAATCCAAAATACAACACCCTGGGCCACGTAAGTACCATCGCTCGATTCAACCTTTTAAACTCTACTGCAACAAAAACTGTCAAGCTTACAGAAACCCTCGAGTAAGACCACTAACACCACGGCTCTCCAGCCGACCAGCAATCACATTGCTCTCACACGGCACTCCAGCCGACCAGCAAACGCATTACTCTCACGGACTCGCCAGCCGATCAGTAATCGCGTTGCCCACACACGGCACCATAGCCGACCAGCAAAGGCATTGCTCTCACGGGACTCTCCAGCCGATCAGCAATCGTGTTGCCCTCACACGGCACTCCAGTCGACCAGCAAACGCATTGCTCTCACGGACTCTCCAGCCGATCAGCAATCGCGTTGCCCTCACACGGCACTCCAGCCGTCCAGCAATCGCATTGTTCTCACGGACTCTCAAGCCGATCAACAATCGCGTTGCCTGCGCATCCATAACATGGATCGCCAGTGTGCATCACGCATGACTACACACTATGGTCTCTCCAGACCACGATCTCCGCCAGAGTTGAAAGCGCACCGCGCACCCACGGACAACAAACAAGAGACACCGATTTCTACCGGGCTACGACTACGTAACAACTACTGGTACGGTCGAACACAATAGGGCCTATAGAAACCCTTACTCGATTTTCCACCATAACTCAAACTTGCTCATCATCATTAAAATTCTTATCAACATCGACTGGTACGTGACCCGCTGGCATCTTCTTTAGCATATCGTGTGGATATTTTTAAACACGCTTAGAATTGAAAGATTTTTCAGTTGTACCTACAAGACAAAGTAGCAACGGTGGTAAAGTTCAAAACTAGCCACACCACATTTTTTTTTTAAGTAAAATAAGTTTACGTCATGCTCTATCATGGAAAGGAAGATAGAAAGAGAGAAAAATATTGTTGCAGAAACAAAATAAATTGATGTTGGAATCCGTGAGTTAATAGGGGATCGGACAAAAAAAAACTAATTAGTCCGTCAGATAGATTTCCAAAAAATATTGGACACGTATTTTTTCTTTTTTCACGTAAACTTAAAATGAAGACGATACAGTGCTTCGAAAACTCGTGTGACGTCATATGATAGTACATTTTGACGACACAAGTGACGTTTCAAGCCCCACTCCAAGATCTTTGACGCGTTTTATCTTCGTCATTTTTTATTGATTTGATAAAACAAAAAACACGTATTCAATATTTTTCGATAGTCTAACTTACGGACTAAACAGAATCATATTATTTTGACCCAGTCCGATCCCCTATTACAGGGGCTATTTCAGGCATAATTCATTATTTCAAATCCTTTAGACAAATTCAATACAATCACTTTTTTTACTGAATAATCGGTGAATTATGTGTTTTTTTATAATTAAAAAAAAGTAAACAAATGAAACGATATGAAGCAAAAATATAATAATGTTTATAAGAAATTTCATTTCAATTAAAGAACGAACCAATGAAAGAACTTTTCATTTTAATTTAATTTAGAATGCTTGAGAAATAATTTCCAAACATTATGGATAAAGTTTTCTGTAAACACAAAGTCATGGTCACCCTATCGTAACAACAAAGGTTCTAAACGATATCGTACTACAGCTCCTGATATATAAACCTAGGATTATTTTGTGAATTTTTAAAAATTTTGACAAATTCAAATCTTGGTTTTACAAGAAACTTCAGACCTCTACGATGCTTTTTCAGGGAGATATCGGCCGGATAACGTGATTTTCACCGTTTCGGCCATGGGGTTTTAGCCTTACTGCTCCTAAAATATAAACCTAGAATTGTATTGTGTATTTTTCCAATTTTTGACAAATTCAAATCATTGCTTTACAAACAACTTCAGCCCTCTGCGATGTTTTTTCATCGAGATATCGGCGATAACGCGGTTTTTTACCGTTTCAATGGCGCGGCCATGGCGTTTTAGTCTTATAGCACCTAAAATATAAACCTAGGGTTTTTTTTGTATTTTTACATGATTTGACAAATTCAAATCCATGTTTTACAGGAAACTTCAGACCTCTACGACGCTTTTTCAGCGAGATATCCGCGATAACGTATTTTTCACCGTTTCAATGGCGCGGCCATGGCGTTTTAGTCTTATAGCACCTAAAATATAAACCTAGGGTTTTTTTTTGTATTTTTACATGATTTGACAAATTCAAATCTATGTTTTACAAGAAACTTCAGACCTCTACGACGCTTTTTCAGCGAGATATCGGCGATAACGTATTTTTCACCGTTTCAATGGCGCGGCCATGGCGTTTTAGTCTTATAGCACCTAAAATATAAACCTAAGGTTTTTTTTTGTATTTTTACATGATTTGACAAATTCAAATCTATGTTTTACAAGAAATTTCAGACCTCTACGATGCTTTTTCAGCGAGATATCGGCGATAACGTGGTTTTCACCGTTTCAATGGCGCGTCCATGGGGTTTTAGTGTTACAGCTCCTAAAATATAAACCTAGGACTTTTTTCTATATTTTTACAAATTTTTTACATATTGAATCTATTATTTACCTAAATTGCAGGTCTCTGCAACGCTTAGTTTTAAAGATCTCCGTGGCCGCGCGGTTCTCCGCGTTTCGATGGCGCGGCCACGTTCAAACCCTTATAACTTTGTAACCATAACTTTGACAAATTTATGGTTTTGGGAATCAACTTTTACAAACTTTTACATAAACTTGGTACATTTTTTTTAAAAAAAAAACGTCGTGGCCGCGCGGTCGAAACGGACACTAAATCTGTCTTCGGAATAGATCTGTTAATATTTTATGGACCCTGATAAAATTGATGCTTTATTTATCTTGATAGATACGACGGAGCTTCCATATTATTACATATTGCATAACAATTCGTAAGAAGAGCTCGTGGGTTAATATTATCTGCTGCTTGGGTCGATCTTGAGGTTAAGCCACGCTCACCTAGGTGAGTCCGTTGAAGGGTGACCACCCATTCCACCGTGCCTCGGAAAGCACGTTAAACCGTTGGTCCGGGCTGCCATTTAAAGATCTATGGCAGTCGTTAAAGTCTGGCAACTAGTCTTACCGAGGGTATTGTATTACCCCAGCTTTGATTAATATGCACCCAGTTAGACCGAAAGCCGACCCCAACATACTTGGGAATAGCAGATGATGATATCACAAAGCCAGACTTTCTCACGTCTCAAAACGTTCCATCCATCACTGACCGACATAGACCACTGCCCATCATACTGTATGAGGCAAAACTGTCCTGAATATAACGATATTTACCAGCTGAATAAAAAAGTTTTCATATTTTTTCTCCGGCGTTGTTGAACTCCCCGCGAGGTTTAATAAGACCTTGTTATTTTAACAAGACGGGAACTATTTGATGGATGACTTATCCGGGCCGAGAGTCTTTCCGCGCCTTACGAGTTTTACTTAACGGTTCTAAAACTAGGCGGACAAACTTTATCCACACTTAAACTTTCTTAAGTGTTAATCGATCATCGGTGGTCAATGATCTGTAAACTTCTTATTTTGGTCTATGTATGACGTAATAACCTAACTCGCCTGAAAGCAGCAATTTGTGTCAAAGTTCCTTCAAAAAGCTTTTAGTTATAACAGATAATTCTACGGAATTTCGAACTAGTCCACAGAAAATAGTTCCGGTAGCACGCAATTAGCTCAATCGACAGATAACTCATTTGTCAAAATTGTGCCGCTAGTTTCGACACATGAGCAAGAAAAAGCTCAGAGAAAAACCGTTCCATTTGGCTCCGGCGAAATCACTTGAAAAACTAACACATAAAGAAAAACTTTAAAATGTTAGTGAAAATATCGTTCTCGAGGTACAAAAAGATTGAACAAAGAAGGCAGCAACACAGTGCGCCGGCAACTGGACATAAATCGTCCGTAAACTTTACTATCACCACGTTTTCCTTTTACATTTTTGGATACTATGACAAAAGCATTTTGGCGTATTTTAGAATGGAATGTGCTATATTTTATGAATTTAACTGCGGTTTTAACCGATACCGAGTACTGTTGCATTGTGGTGTGGAGTTATATGGGAAGCTTGTTATAATATACATGCATGGGCTCATGGTTCACGGCTCATTAGTTTATATCGCGGGCTCCCGGCGAGCCTCAGTGCAACCAGATACGAATGCATAGCAACTTTGTATAACGTATCCGGCTTTCCCCACTCATTAATATTAATATCCGTGCAGCCAGCGCCGTAATCTTGAGGCATAGGAAACTTATATTAGGTTTTAGGTAATACGCGTAACTATTTTTCTAAAATGGGAACGTATTTAATGAAAGGCTAGGTTGCTTTTTGATTTTATGTCGAAAGCATAATAGCATCTAAAAAGCTTTCCGTTTTTATTACAAACTTCTCATTTCCCATTATAGGGAGGTAGCTCTTACCTATTTGAGAGTGGTATTAAATCTCTTAAATGCCAGGTGAATTATTATATGTAAAATTATGTTAGTAGGTAAGTATAGGTAATATAATTTTCCTACTGCAATTTAAAAAGATATTACTTACCCTTTCCTTCAAGTCTTATTATTATGTAGAGCAATGTTCAACATAAAAGTTCAAAAAACAAGTGGTAAGTTATGAACGAACTCCAGAAACAGTTGAAGAAGATTAAAAAAAAAAGAATATATTTTTGAATTTCTCAGTTGAACTTTTTATTCAGCTATGACTTCATTCTTTAAATATTCTTTTTATTTTAGAAAGTTCTGTGAACAAAAAGCAACAGGTATTATAACATGTTGTTTTTTCGTGTCTAAATGACATTATAACGAGATGAGTTAGTTTACGTAATGCGATACAGCAATTTTGAACGCTTCATTCATTTTAAATAAGGACCTATCAATTTGTTTAGTACATTGAATTTATTTCAATACACGTCGTTCACGGATAATGCAAAATAAATAACATTACTATCACTTACCATAAAATATTAGTTGGCTTACAATAATTAAAAGACAGCCGATATCAAATAAATAATAACAATCGTTATTTTTAATTGTCAATAATATCTACTTATCCTCATTATTAGGTCAAAAAACTTAATGATCACTGATAGCACAAGAAATACAAATATAATTAACAGCAGTATCGAAACAAATTGTCATAATTACCATTTAATTACTTGATGGAAACGCATTAACTATTCGTAATTATGTGACTGATTGCTTAAATAAACAAAAAAGTCAACTTTACTTGTATTCAAAATCATTTAGCAGTGTATAATTTAATAATATTATCATAATTAAGTAATGATTTATCACACGCAGCTTAGTCGCATAATTTTCATATTAATTCGTCGGCACATTCTGCTGCAGTTTAATCAAATTTTTGTTATTAGTAATGAAATCGAATACGCAAATGGCAATAAAACATCTACGAAAAAAGTGCTAATATCTTAGAAAACAAAAGAAAAACATTACGAAAAATTGTAACAGTTAAAAAGAAAAACAAAAGAAATAAATTAGTATTTTACAAGTAGGGGCGATGTCAGAAGTTGTGACGTTTTACTTTACAGAAGGTGTTCGTAGGCATATGGGGTGGGCCTTTCACAGCTTGGAAAGCGTTTGTAAGCCATGTTAAATCCTGGGCGTTATGCCGGATTAGTGGATTTATTTTATTACGTTTACTTATTCAACGGTTAGATCGGGCTATGATGACCGTCCAGCCACGTTTAGAGGCTACTTATTTAATTAAATGTAACACGAATGGCTGCCTCTGTGTACTATGTAATGTTTATCTGTGATGACTTCACTAAACCGGATAGGTTTAGAGCTATTAATGTGAAGTTCTGAGCTTGTTGTATGGATCCAATTACTGTAATTGAAACATGGGCGTTCAATCTGATGAAATGTTGCGCAAACAAAAAGTATGAAGTGGAAATAATTTGCTGTCAAGGATATTATTTTATAATAAATAGAACTACAGCGCAGTAGGAACCTTCAAATTTTGATACTGATAAAGTGGTCACTGACAGGGCTGTTATTGAAAAATATTATCAGAAAAATAAGATTACTATGTATGATCTTTGTGTTTAGTTTTGATAGCAAATAGCGGAAAAAATATGAACTTATCACACATAGAAGGAATTTCGTAGATGTTTATTCAAAAACCCTCTCATACTTCGTGCTCACTTTCAGTTTTTAGGCTGTGCCTAGCCTAGACTGTGTCAGTGATCAATATGATTGTTTTATCAAGCCCGAATTATCATACAAATTGTATTTAAAACATAAAACATGCTGCAGAAAACAGGCAGTACGTAATAATTAAACATTGATACCATTATATAATTAACATTGTTATGACCTGAATAAGTGAACATTATTCAAATCAATGATATTCTCATACAATGGGTCGGGTTACGAGAACAAAGCATAAATGCCAAACGAAATTAAAATGTGAAACACAGTGCATTCACCCTTCAAACCATTGAAAATGATGTACCTAAGTAAATAAAGGCTGAAATACTCTGCACATATATATTGATATTAAGGTCTAAACCTACGCAAATACGATTTTCTATATCTACATAACTACTTTATTAAAAAAGTGTTTGTTAGTAGACTCGGCACACAAACGATCTATGACCAATAAAGTCTACGCGTGGTCAGACTCGTAAACAATATTTTGGAAAATTAGAGTTAGAGTACTTTTTACCAACTTTCCTAATAAAACTGAATTTAAAATTGGTTGGACTGCGTCGTTGGTCTAATGGTCACAAGCGCGACTGCTGTCCATGAGGTCATGCAAAGTGTTATTGGGTTTTTTATCAAGAATTCCTCAGAACTAACCACGGAGCCTGGATTTGTGCCCAGTTGATGGTAATAGGCTCACTCCCTAATAAAGGGACTTGAAAATAATTTGCGACATGTGGCTGTACTAATTAATGTGTATAATTCTGCTTTGGGGAGTACAGGCGTGATGCTATGTTACGTTAAAATTGGTTAAGGAAATGGAGTTAGAAACAACCGTGTTTTTATTTAGTTCCCAGATTCCTTAGAAACTTGTGTGCTCCTCCATGAATGTTTCATACATTTTCCAGTTTCTCACAACAACTTCACTCTAACTTCGTGAATACCTAAAGTGTGTGCTCCATCTTCTGTAGTCTTAAATATGACTTTAAAGTAATTGTATTGTAACGTAGTGCATTATACACTCGTTATTATATCAGCTGGGTACTGAACACACGCTCTGTATCGCGAACGGCTCTTTTCAATAAATTGCGTACCCTGGAGGCTGTATTATCAAGCTCGGCTTTGTCTTGTTTATCGTGCAACTTTGTCATGTATAAAGAGGGTTTAATAAAACATATTTTGTTACGAAAATTTATAATTTTAATGTCATTCACAAAAGAGTTTTCTTTTGTAACGTTATCTTTATAAAGGCATGTTATATTGTTGTTTCAGAGTTACGCTTTGTTGGGTTCGTTCACCCACATGTTTACTAACTCCTTAACCACGTGTATACGAAAGGGAGAGCAATAAAAAATCAAGGTAAACTCTCCAACTCGAAGGACTTAATTGCTCTATTTCCACTCAGTATCAAAGGTACTCCGACGCAATTACGCTCACCCAGCCAATGCGTTCTCTCTCACTCCGCCCCGCTGCGATTAAACGATTCAATTTTCGAAGTGGCAAACATTAATGAAGAGTTCCTCGTCTATTTTACGCTCAGCAAGCATAAATTTGGCGGCGCGGAAAAATATCACTGAATTTGTGGAATACATTGCCTTTTAAACCAACAGAAAGATTGATTTCGTAGATTCATTCATTCATTTCTCTGTTTTCGTAACTTTATTCAGTTGGTTCTTTTCAGTGAAAAGTTTTATGAAGCCACTTTAAGAATAAATGTTATGATTTCTTTTCAGACGCTATAAAAGTGGATACAAGTAAATGAACTTAACACGTCAACATCATCTGTGGCCGGGGACTTTCCAAATGTAATCTACTTAGTTTCCCTCTCTTAAATAATTCTTTAATCTCGGGAAATAAAGCTTTTCCACAATTAAGTCAATCACGCCTGTTTAACTCGATTTTCTTTTAAGAAACCTATTACAGGCCGCAGGGACCATTCTCGGGAAGAGGCTAGGGCGGGTTAAATTGCTCCGAGGTAAAACCAGTCAATTTAAATGGTAAAAGAGTTTCATTTAAAAAAATGTCAATGCAAATGACGCCCCAGGAAAGTTCTTTATTAGCATACTGACTTAAATCTAGATACATTTCCCGGCCGAAATAATAAAAGGTAGAAATAATATAGCCATTTCATGTCTTTTACATAAAACAATTTCATAGAAGTTAAGTAATGGCTCTATTAGCAATTCTCAATACCACCCAATAAATGTACAGTTTAATTTGGAAATTCAAATTAACAAAAGCTGTTTATGCCAAGTGTTTGTCCTATTACAAAGTAATTTTAGGCAAAAGGTAAGGAATTATGATAATCCAAATCATACTGAATTAATAAAGACGTCTCTGAAGATAAGACTGGAATACGAAGTAGAATTATATTACGTAGTACAAAGCTTTCAGGCGAGCTCGCGTTTGCGCCATGTTTTTTGTTTCCACTCTCAATAGTAGCTTGATGATATAATAATGACTCACGAGGCCGACGCAAACATCTTTTGGAATAAAAGAAAAAGGTCAAAAACAATACGAGAGGAGTGCTTCCTTGGTTCCTTTAGAAGCGCCGCGCGCCGCTTGCCTGCGCTTTGTCAGCACTCGAGGTAGTAACACTTAATTAATGATCCTACTGTGTTGATAACTTCCGAACAACGTAAGATGGAGATATTACTACAAGTTTTGTCTCCCGAACAATCCTTTCTAAACATGAAAATACATGCGCAAGGCAAATCTTGGTTCTCTGATGTTTAGTTTAGCAAATAGTCTTTGCTTTTACATATTCTACGTAATATTTGACTAGAATCAGAATTGTATGAGATCTTGGAAATGCAAATAGGTCGACGTACGCAATATTTATTTGTGAAATAAGTTGCTTGATATTGAACTGGCTGGAATAACTTTGGTTATTCAAACGAGCACTTTAGTTAATTATCTTTGTTTGGATATGTATATAGACATGTGTTATAAAGGTTAGCCATTTATTTCAACATTTCCCTCAACCGTTGGCGTATAATCTTGCCCCTGGGATTCCTCGGCATTTCTTCAATGAACCTTACACCTCCCCTTAATTGCATAAACGGTGCCACCTGAAAAATTAAACAACTTTATTGAGTCAATGAGCATTTTCATTTAGTTAATTTGTACCAGCGCTGAATCTACTTTGTGAGAGCAGTTACTCGTATTTAAGAGGACAGTTATTTTAGTTACGAAGATTAACAGGCCAGTTAGGTCCCTGTTTTATGTTGGTAGGTACATGTTTGTGAATTTTAAATAATGGATCAGTTAGGCTGTTGTTAGAGGAGCTCGTGGTTTAATAATAACAGTCGCTCGGGCCAACCATTAGGTTAAGCTGCGCTTGCCGAGGTTGGTCCGCGGATGGGCGACCACCCACTTACGCACCTCGGATAACACGTTAAGCCGTTAGTCCCATTTATAGATCTTTTTCAGTCATTACAGGTAGTCAGTGGCCTGAAAGTCTGACAACCAACCCTAACAAGAGATATCGTATTGCACAGTACTAACTGGGTTGTGCAGGTCAGTTATGCAGTCGCTCCATGTAAAATTCTGATGTTCACCTGCATCCAGTTAGAAGCCAACGGGTCAACATTGTTGGGAAAAGGTTAGGCAAATGATGATGCTGATGAGATCAGTTAGGCCATTTATGTAAATACTTTTCACGCATAATGAACGAGTGGGATGTAAGTAGGCACCGTCATTTTCGTTATGCAAAACAGTAGAATAGGTTTCCGACAAAATGTTCTATCCAGAAGGTTTTAGTTTCCAAATTCTTGCTCCTACCGGCGTCGTTGTACGGATTACCTGATTATCAGATCTTAAGCTAAATTCTATTTTACATTTTCTTGTTATTGTTAACAAAGGCTTTAGTTTTCATAACAGATAATATTACTATCTCATAACCTTATCTTAGTCGGGACACTTTCAGAGGCCTGCGGTACAAAAGGCATGTTTCGTGGAACATATAACAGGCTTCATTGTTAGTAGATGTTGATGAGAACACGTTAGTTTCTATGTATATTGTTGTTACATGTAATATTATGAATAACAAATATTAATATTAATTAAGGGTAATAAATTAGAAGCTAAAATCGAGTATCACAACTGTGTCTAATTAAATAACGGAGTGAAAATGTATCAAAATATACTTTGTTCAAGAAATTAATAAAATACAAGACAAAAATGAAATTATTGAAAAAAAAGGTCTGTAGGTATTTTAAAACGCTGACACAGTTTCAGGTATGCAAATTGAACAGATTGACAAATATAAACAGAAATAATAGCAATTCGGTAGGTTGTCAGAAAGTTATTAACAACAAAAAAACAGCGTGAGTTCTAGAGTTGTGAACGCAAACTACCTACTTGAAATCTGATGTTTGATTTAAAATCGTATTGAACACTAGCATGACATGTGGTATAAAAAAATAAAGCATTTGCAATTTATTTTGGAAAGTCGTTTCGAAATATTTGAACAGTTGCTCTCTCAGAAAAAAATGTTGGCTGAAGATATTTTTATTCATGTTTTTACTCAAAATCAACAAGTTGATGTATTTTACATCCATTTTTACAAAACCAACATTTATATATAGGCAGAGCTACAAATATGACTAGGTCAGTGAGTGGGGATCGGGTAGGTAGCTGCAGTTTGGGCTAAGCAGAAGAAGGCTAGTATATAGCCCACCAATATTTATTAGAATAAACGGTGCGCCTATTAACTGGGTACAAATCCAGACTATTCCAGACTGGGCTGCTATACAGAAATTGCAAAACTGGAGGAACACAAAACCTTGCCCGACGTAGGAATCGAACCAAAGACTATCAAGCTCTACTGAAGCTTTTGCAACTACTAAAACAATGAAGCATTTCTACATATAAAGTTTGTGTCAAAACCATACCTCTGCAGCAACATAATCCACCAGCTCGTCTTCTGTAATATGGACTCCTGGTTGTTTGACTACGAAGGCTGTTGGCTCTTCTCCGAAAACACCCACTGGTTTACCCACCACACCAGCTTCCCTGACTCCTGGGTGGAGCTGGAGAATGGATTCCAGTTCCAGTGGAGCTACCTGTAAAGAAATTAAGGGTTAAGAGGAGTAATGGCTGCTGTCAAAAGGTCTGTCAGTCTAGTCATTAGAGTGACTGATCAGGTTATGCCTTTTTTTTTTGGTGGGTGGAAAATCATCAAATGACCCCCCCGCTCTTGGGCAGAGCGAAGGGGAGTGTCAGACTTCTACTGACTAAAAACCGAACCCATGTTCCTTCTTTGCCCTTGCGCCGAGGCCACGTCATCTAGTACAAAAATCCGCAGCCCCGACGGGCTTCAGGTTATGCCTGACGCCGCGATCGAGAATCGACCCCAGACCGCAAAAGAGCTGTCCCGGCTGTCACTAACGAAGTGATAAGTAGAGAAGTTAATAGCTCAGTAGATGCTAAAAAGGTCAATATCGCTAAGCATGATGTAGTGATGTAGTTCTACATTTTTGATATGTTGTAGTTGTATAGAAATATTAGGTAGGGTGATGACAAATTTGCAACTTCGAAAAACTTGTGCTTGCAATAAACTGAGAAAGGTTGGGAGTTTTTACACTTTTTGCTCTAAACCCAAAAAACTACGCATTTAGTACGAGTAGTAAGTAACAAGTAACATTCAGTATAAAGGCACCTATAACAACAATTTAAGCTTATCCAGAGCTCATGAACCCTTGAAGGGATCAAGATTTATACACCATCAGAGATGGTAAATTTTTCTCAGAAATCGATGTCGAAATTCTCTCAACCGATCATGTGATTGAGGTTGAAGAGGACGTGGAGTCCTTTTTCTCCTCTGTGTGTTGGGTTCTCATCTACAACTTTCACTTTTAGACAAGTGGACGTGGACTTGGCTTTGCGACTCTAATGTTAATTTCCGCTGGACTATAACACCGCAACGCCAAGACGATAATAGGGGATCGGACTGGGTCAAAATAATATGATTCTGTTTAGTCCGTATTAGATTATCGAAAAATATTGAATACGTGTTTTTTGTTTTATCAAATCAATAAAAAATTACGAAGATAAAACGCGTCAAAGATCTTGGAGTGGGGCTTGAAACGTCACTTGTGTCGTCAAAATGTACTATCATATGACGTCACACGAGTTTTCGAAGCACTGTATCGTCTTCATTTTAAGTTTACGTGAAAAAAGAAAAAATACGTGTCCAATAATTTTTGGAAATCTATCTGACGGACTAATTAGTTTTTTTTTTCCGATCCCCTATTATGTCGCTATGAGTAGCGGTTATATAATAACATCTTCGGAGGACTGCGTTGAAATAACCAATCACCCGGATATTACAAAAGAAAGAGGTATAAAGCAAAATATAAGATGGAAGTAAAAGAACAAGGAAGCGCGGTTCAAAAAATATCATATGAAATATTACAGTACCTATTATTACTTTAATAATAAAATGATGTACCAAACAAAAAAGAGTCACAATAAAAGGAACAAGTATATTATGAACGAACATAGTAATTCATATATTAGTATGTTCTTTTATCTACCCAAATATCATAAACCCTTTAATGCGTTCAAAAACCATAGGCAATGACCAGCATTACCAACCAGCAGAAATAAACAGAACTGTAATGAGTTCATAACCTACTGAAAACAGTAGGTTATGAGTTTAAATTTGGAACAGGTGTCAAATTCAAGTGAGTGTGCTATTCTAGTATCTACATTAAAACAGATACCTATCGATACGAAACCCCAATTCAGTATGATTTTAATTATAAATCGCACGACATTTTGATCTCGAGTGACACAAGAATAGTGACTTTGTTCGTTTGCTTAAGATTTAAAAAAAATGACAGATATCCGAAACGCCGCCATCTCGAGCTGTCATTTGTTCGTTAGCTTTATAATTCCAGTTACGAGTAGAACATTTTTCTGATAAGTTCTTTATTTCTGTCGAAAATGAGTGATAGTGACTCAGAAATTGACATGAACACTCCGCCAGATATCGTAAATGCAGCGACGAATGCAACTCATAACCTGTTTATTTTTTATTGCATTACACTGGTAACAATGCTGGTCATTTCCCTATGGTTCCTGAACACATCATAGAGCCCGGGTAGATAAAGTAGTGTATGCAACTATACATAATTAGGCATTACAACACTCGTGTGATGCTATTAAGAAACTCGCCTTCGGCTCGTTTCTTAAACCCACACTTGTGTTGTAATGCCCTTCATTATGCACAGTCGCATAAACTACTATTATATTCGTTACTAGCTTTTGCCCGCGACTTCGTCCGCGTTATACTAAAAATGTTATCTTTGGTAAGTAGATCTATCATTGATTTTAATTTCAAATGAAAAACTCTTGCGATAATATCATGGCGGTCATGCGGTGCTTGACCCTCAAGAAGCTCCCGAGTGATTTCATCCCACTTGGGCTTGGTAGTTACAGTAATAAATAAGTCGGGACGTCAATTTTTCTTACGTAACAAAAAGCGTCTTGAGTACGTAAATTTTACTCAAAGGAAACATTCCTTTATTTTTTAATAGAAAGCAAACTGCATTCAAAAATTTTCGAAAATTCTCTTCTCCCACACCCGGGAAACGAACCGGCTAAAATCTGAAAAAAATATACCCTGTACTTTTATTGCATCGATCGTTAGGGTCAATAATA
Source organism: Diarsia dahlii (assembly GCA_949775195.1). Classification (NCBI taxonomy): domain Eukaryota; kingdom Metazoa; phylum Arthropoda; class Insecta; order Lepidoptera; family Noctuidae; genus Diarsia; species Diarsia dahlii. Next base: position 12,378,942 of record OX459200.1, read on the forward strand.
TAAGGATGAAATCTCTCTAACAAACATGATAAATTAAATGAAAAGAAAACCAGGAAATCTTAAATTTATTTAATTATTTACAAAAAATGGTAAACTAACTACTTAATTAGTTGCTCGAAATGGGCTCCATTCTCTTGGATACACAAATTTATTCTTTTAGCGAATTCATTTCTAGTAACCTTTAATAAAGTGTTGTGGTGAATATTATAAATCGTATTCTGAACTTCAACTCTCAACTCGTTGTCATTCGCATAAAATTTCATGTAAATTTACATATCCCCACAAAAAAAAATTTTATGGGGTGAGATCTGGCGATCTCGCAGGTAGGTTTTCCTTTTCAGATTTTAGCCGGTTTTTTGATTGACCCTAACGATCGATGCAATAAAAGTACAGGGTATATTTTTTTCAGATTTTAGCCGGTTCGATTCCCGGGTGTGGGAGAAGAGAATTTTCGAAAATCTTTGAATGCAGTTTGCTTTCTATTCAAAAATAAAGGAATGTTTCCTTTGAGTAAAATTTTCTATTTGCAGTATTAAGAGTACTTTCCCTCCAGGTGGCATTACAAAATTCCACCCTGTATAATCAGAAAGCTCCGAACTGCTAAGCTATCGGGAGTTACACGTGTTATTGTGAGTCAACCATAAAAGATAGACATTATGCTGTGGTAGGATATTTTTTAGATAATTTTATGTAGAACATTTTCGTCATAAATGATTTCTATGTAGCTTTAACCATTAAGGCTGCACACGCGACGGAAGCTTAAAAAATGGAGCAACTTCTCCCGTTTTTCCAACATTTCCCTTCACTGCTCTGCTCCTATTGATTGTAGCGTGATGAAAAGTATACTATAACCTCCCCAAGAGTATGAAGAATAATTGTACCAAGTTTCGTTAAAATCCGTTGAGTAGTTTCTGTTTCTATAAGGGACATACAGATAGGAAGACAGACAGACAGAAAAAAATTTTACTGATTGCATTTTTGGCAATCGATCACTAATTACCCCCTGATAGTTATTTTGAAAATATATATCATGTACAGAATTGACCTCTCTACAGATTTATTATAAGTATATAGATATATAGATAAGCCGCGGATCTAGAAATGCGTAGATAATACGAGTCCTATTCATATAATTTATAATATAAGACGTAAGTCTCCAAAGAAGGGATTTCTCAAGATGAAAAGGTGTGGATATCGTATTTCGTGGACAGAGTTAGTTCCAGCTAATATTATCTACAAAAACCTCGTCTTATTGCTAGAATAAGACACGTTATATATCTTTTTTGTGGAGTCCGGCTTGTGATGTCTACGTTTTCTCGGAATGACTTAGTTACGCTTTCGTTTTTGCAATCTTAAAACATTTTCAAAAGTAAGTAAGGCGAGAATATACCATTCCTGTTCATTAACACATTCCGTGTTAAGGAAAACCTCTTAAGTATTTATTTTTACAGATGTTTTATGTCTTGCTACAATGACTTTAGTAGCCAGTAGTACCTAGTAGTGATTAGAGTTACCATCTTAAAAATGGAGAACTATGAATCTGATGTGATTTTTTTTTTCTGGCTTTCTGTTTGTTCCGGCATAACTCCGGAACGGCTTGACCGATTTTGACGGGACATGCAAATATCTGATGTTATATGGATTATCTTAGGCTATTTTATTTATTTTAGAACAACTACCACAATCCGATTAAAATAGGAAAATAAAATTTGTATAATAATTTCACGTGGACAAATGTAGCGGGCTACAAGTAGTTTCAAAAGCTAAGCTAGTAGCTTTATTACTATAAAATACATCATAACCCCACTTACCTTATAACCATCATACACGATGATCTCCTTCAGTCTCTCTACAATATAAAAGTACTTGTCTTCGTCGTAATACCCCAAGTCCCCGGTTAAGAAGAAGCCGTCGTCATCCAAGTAATTTGAAGGCGGCATGCCGATGTAACCTTTCATGAAGACTGGTCCTCTTAAACATATTTCGCCGCGTTGGTTCGGACCCACAGTTTTACGGGTTTCAGGGTCTACGACCTGTGTAAAGTATTGGATATCTTACTTTATATATGAGAAATGTATGCCAAGAAGGCGAATAAGATAGCTTAAAATCATTTTCTAAATACGGAAATTATTTTTAGACATTACTGTTTAAGGAACAATATACCTCCTGTTTTATTTAAGTACTTTTTCTACTTTAGTACCTACGTGTTTAGTTACAAGTTCTTTACCTAACGATAAAATAGTATAATGTTACTAAAAATAATAACTAGACTCAAAAGAAAATATTAGTTAAGTTGGACATACCTTTTTACTTTGTGTTTGAATAAAGTAACCATGTACAGAGAAATGAAATGAAACAATGTAGCAAAATATGGAAAATTCTTAATAAATTTCTACAATAACTCGGTATTTTTCTAACAAACCTTTAAAGTAATTCCCGGTGAAGCCATACCGACGCTGCCAGACTTGGGTCCCTTTGTGCCCCAGCTTTCAGAAGCCAACTCGCCCGACTCAGTCATTCCATAGCCTTGTAAGATATTTACAAGCTTTGGAAACCTACATGAATAAAAACACATCATTTAAATATTGTCAAAGTGGCTATTCGTATTCGTAACATCTATTATAAACTTTCAATCCATTGATTATAAGGTTTAAAGTCGATATCTAATTATATTTACGAGTATAATTAATTTTAATGAAGTAGTAAACAAAGAAGAGTTAATGACTTTCGATACTCTGAAACTAATGAAAATAGATACAAATCGAACTCAATTCAATTATAATAACACAAAAATACGGTCTTGAAACCGTAACTAAGAATCGATAAACAAAATGAAACGATAAAAAGAATCGATACTTGCCTACTTTTGACCTTTTGTATCGTTTTGTTATGAAGAGGCGATGATCGAGAATATATAATTTTGAGTGAATCGAGATTACATTTTTCTGCTTCTTTCGCCTTTGATAAGTAGCAAACAAAAGACGGTACTATAAAGGCGATGTTAACCTGCAAAATAATATAAAATAAAGAGAACAAAGATTAAATCTCGGATGTTCAGGTAAATAGGACGATATAAGGGATGTTAACGTATCGGGCCTGCCGTCGTTGGGCAAAAACCTAAATACAAAATACCCATTTCAATATTTTCTTACGGAAACAAACAGGAAAGAAATATTTAGAGATCTCGATTAGTAGAACGTGTACATTTTTAAGGCAGCATTTTTTGAAGAGCAGGGCAATGTTTGTAAGTTTTTTTTCAGTTCAACGTATTTTGTCTGCATTTTAAAACTTATGAGAGTAGTGGAGTAAAATGTAGAAAACACTGCTTTCTCTAAAATTTAGAGTCTAAAAACTTCGAGACAACATTTATAAGTATAGAAAAGGCAATATTGAGCTGCCTTACGATTTCTTGTACATAAATAATGGCAAATAATAACATAACACGCCTGTTATCCTAGACGAGTTAGGTAGAGGTACTTACCGGGCACACCTGGCTGCAACTAATAAAATCCTAATGGATAAACCCAATAAAATTTGTCTGACCTGGGAATCGGACCCAGGACCTATACAGCAGTCGCGTTTGACCACTAGACCAACGAGACACTATTGAATAAAAGTGGAAAGTAGTAAAGAAGAATTAAATGTTTCCGAATCGTCACATCATCCACGAACACTATATATCAAGCCATAAAAAAATAAAATACATAAACGAAAAAATCCGTACACACTCAAAACGTTTCATAAAACTCGGTTCTTGTTTTGAGAGCGGTTTGTCATTTCAGGTCATCATTTATAACGCTGCCCTTCAAAAGGTCAGGTGCGTAGCATTCACTGCCGGCGCGCATTTATGAAAAGATTCATGAATGTGGAAGAAGCGACCGAGTTTGTAAATATTGTACCGTATACCGAGCCGTAGTTTTCTGTTCACTCCCTCGGGAGGTAGGTATGAAGAGTGCATTTGTGTGTGTGGAAGTAATCTGGGATGTTGGGCAAAAATAGTGAGGAAAACTGATGACTGGAAATACTGATATGTAACAACGATTATATTTTTATCCAACTGAGTAGGGTGATGCGTTTATGTGCAATGATTGCTGCAATGAATGACTGCTGAGCTTGAAGCCCCCTTATTTTTCTGGTGGGTGGGAAATCATCAAATAACCCCTCCCGCTCTGGACAGCGCGGAACGGAGTGTCAGACTTCTACTGACTAAAAACCACTCATGTTCCTTCTTAGCCCTTTGTGTCGAGGCCGCGGTATCTCTTTCGAACAAGTCACAGCCCAAAAGGGACCCACAGCCGCGACGGGACCCGCAGCCCCAACGGGGAGCTTCAATCCCTATAATCGATTCAAGGGTCGTGTAAAGTATTTTTGAGTGATTCCATCCAGAATTATTATTATTCGATCATTTGTTCTGTGTCTGGGTGTAATTTATCTATAATATGTATGTATTTAGAAATATATAAGTATGTTTATCAGTTGTCTAGTACCCATAACACAAGCTCTGCTTAGCTTGGGACTAGATGGCGTTGTGTGATAGTTGTGGAATATTATTATTATTATTATTAATTACTACCAAGACTGTTGCTGATTTGCTACTTAGACGCGTTGCCTATTAAATGGGAGTTCAACATAATTGGAGCAATGTGGGAATACTAAGAACTAAAACCTGTGCCTAAATCTTCGGGGATCAGACCTAACACTCGTATTCCAAGACACGACTTAGGTCAATTGCCTAATTCAGTTAGACTCAGTTGTCAAGACAACAGTTCAAAACGCCCACTAAATCATATTTTAATTGCAGTTGTCGGATATTTTTGACAAATCATTCTTATGAAATATTTTCAATCGTGTGAGTTTATACCAATTTGTAAACAACCTATTGCTGTCAATTTGTCTAATCGAGCTGATTTAGGGCGTGTCGAGTCTGATTTGAGCTGAGTCAGTGACTAAGAATAATCACTTTACGTGATGTTATGTCATGGGTAATGCCAAAACCACACTATCTTGTTAGATCATACCGATAATAGGTACTAATATTCCTAGAATTAATTAGCACTGATCTAAGCTTGCTACATGTTGCCAATTTCAGTCGATTGAGTCCAATTAGTGGAATTGTAGTGTATTGCCTATGACCATTTAAAAGTAATATGAATACCAGGCCTAGTTAATACTAAATGCTCTGATTGCTCTGAAACTGGATCTTGATATTTACGTATTCATATAGGTATCAATACGTAAATATCAAGATCCAGTTTCAGAGCATATTCTGGCGTGAAGAGTAGGCTCTTCACGCCAGAATATAGCGAATAGTTAAGCATAGGTTAACTATCTTTAGTACTTTTAAACCGACTTCTTCTTTTCTTTCTACCCATAAATTATTCTTGTGCATAATCTCTGTTAACCACTCTGTTATATTTAAATCATAGTCATATAGGGCCTATTGATATCTCGTATTTTCTGCCTTGTTGGTCTAGTGTTAGCAAGCGCGACTGCTGATCTTGGCTTAGCATGACCACCGAAGAAACGGGTTTTGTCGACGGAAGAATCGACAAAATGACAGATTGTAGCAAGGTTTCATGTAAAATTGTATGGAAAAATCTTTGTCTATTCTTGTTAGAATAGAGTCATGCTACGGGGGCTGGGTCGGGCAAAGTGTTATTGGGGAGTTTTTACGTCAGGAATTTTTCAGTAGCAGTAACTGGGTCTGGATTTGTGCCCGGTTGATGGCAATAGGCTGGCCCCATATTACATGGGACTGAACTAACTCGTAACTGGCAAAATGTGGGTGGACTTATGGGTACACCTCTGCCTAACCCTTTGGGTATTACAGGCGTGATGTTATGTGATTTCAACCGAATCCAAATCCTGACTATCTGACCTCCACATGGTTGACTGGTTTTAAACTACATATTAATATAAAATTTTAATTACTTACATTACAATCTTGAACACTTTTCAGGAACGTAACAGGTTCTGCCTCATTGACGTACACAATTTTCCTTCCGAGACACAAAAATTTGTAAGTCATGAAAGTGTCGTAATTATGATACCATTCTCCGAAAAGGAACGCTGTTTCCAGGGACTCATGGCTGAAGCTGAAATGTTATTTATTTGTTAGATTAATCCGGGGCCCAATTATGTCGTGTACATATTTATTGCAAATAATTATGTGGTAGCAAAATAGTTGTCATGTCACGAATCCTTGACAAATATTTCTATTTACTTGGTTCAACTTTGTATAGTCAATCTAGTTCTTCTAACTTAACAGACAGATGTGTTTCGCGTTTCGTCTCAGCTAAAACACTAGAAAGTGGCGAAAGGCAGGTGTGTTCAAAGACTGTAACGTCTTATGTTTTTAAGGTTTAAAAAGTGCAGATCATTACCTAAACTTTGGTTTTGTGTCTGAAAACATTCTGTAATCACATTTATGAAACAGGAATATTTTATCTTGATAAAACACAATAATTTGCAATAGGCTTGTACCTATTTGGTTTAAGTATCCATTCATATCACAACTTTTTGAAATTGATAAAATCGTTCTCTAAACACACTCGTTAATCTATATATATAAAAGAAAGTCGTGTTTGTTACAACACTTATAACTCGAGATCTGCTGGACCAATTTTCATGGTTTTTGATTCGTTGGATTTGTCTCCGCCCAGAATAGCAGAATACATCTTAAAAACTAAGAAAAAAAAACACTATTTATAAATAAAGAACGGCTGGACGGATTTAGCTGAAAATTGGTAGGGAGGTAGCTAAGAACCAGGAGAAGGACATAGGATATTTTTTTTTTTTTTTTTTTTAGGTAGGGTAGTAGGTAGGGTAATAGGTAGGGTAGTAGGTAGGGTAGTAGGTAGGATAGTAGGTAGGGTAGTAGGTAGGGTAGTAGGTAGGGTAGTAGGTAGGGTAGTAGGTAGGGTAGTAGGTAGGGTAGTAGGTAGGGTAGTAGGTAGGGTAGTAGGTAGGGTAGTAGGTAGGGTAGTAGGTAGGGTAGTAGGTAGGGTAGTAGGTAGGGTAGTAGGTAGGGTAGTAGGTAGGGTAGTAGGTAGGGTAGTAGGTAGGGTAGTAGGTAGGGTAGTAGGTAGGGTAGTAGGTAGGGTAGTAGGTAGGGTAGTAGGTAGGGTAGTAGGTAGGGTAGTAGGTAGGGTAGTAGGTAGGGTAGTAGGTAGGGTAGTAGGTAGGGTAGTAGGTAGGGTAGTAGGTAGGGTAGTAGGTAGGGTAGTTGGTAGGGTAGTTGGTAGGGTAGTTGGTAGGGTAGTAGGTAGGGTAGTTGGTAGGGTAGTAGGTAGGGTAGTAGGTAGGGTAGTGGGTAGGGTAGTGGGTAGGGTAGTGGGTAGGGTAGTAGGTAGGGTAGTAGGTAGGGTAGTAGGTAGGGTAGTAGGTAGGGTAGTAGGTAGGGTAGTAGGTAGGGTAGTAGGCAGGGTAGTAGGCAGGGTAGTAGGCAGGGTAGTAGGCAGGGTAGTAGGCAGGGTAGTAGACAGGGTAGTAGGCAGGGTAGTAGGCAGGGTAGTAGGCAGGGTAGTAGGCAGGGTAGTAGGCAGGGTAGTAGGCAGGGTAGTAGGCAGGGTAGTAGGCAGGGTAGTAGGCAGGGTAGTAGGCAGGGTAGTAGGCAGGGTAGTAGGCAGGGTAGTAGGCAGGGTAGTAGGCAGGGTAGTAGGCAGGGTAGTAGGCAGGGTAGTAGGCAGGGTAGTAGGCAGGGTAGTAGGTAGGGTAGTAGGCAGGGTAGTAGGCAGGGTAGTAGGCAGGGTAGTAGGTAGGGTAGTAGGTAGGGTAGTAGGTAGGGTAGTAGGTAGGGTAGTAGGTAGGGTAGTAGGTAGGGTAGTAGGTAGGGTAGTAGGTAGGGTAGTAGGTAGGGTAGTAGGTAGGGTAGTAGGTAGGGTAGTAGGTAGGGTAGTAGGTAGGGTAGTAGGTAGGGTAGTAGGTAGGGTAGTAGGTAGGGTAGTAGGTAGGGTAGTAGGTAGGGTAGTAGGTAGGGTAGTAGGTAGGGTAGTAGGTAGGGTAGTAGGTAGGTAGGTAGGATAAAACGCATTGCAACGCATGCGCGGGTTCAGCTAGTAATATATAAAACTAAAAATATTTTTTTCTTGCATAATTCGGTTTTTGAAATGCATAGATGAAGGACAAATCCGTATCAAATAATCCACATCAATTTTCGATGTTTGTTAGAAAGCAAGTGCGAGAAAACAAAATCTAGGGACAAAGGTTTATTAACACAGTCGATACTTACTCATCAGGCAAACTATTGAGGATGCAATTTAAATGCGTCAGTTGTACGCCCTTCGGCATTCCCGTAGTGCCCGAGGAATACAAAATAAAGGCTACGTCAGTCTGTCCCTGAACTTGCACCGGCTCGAACTTATTCACGTCAGCATCATTCGTGACTAAAGTTCTGATGGGAATTACTGATTCCGTGCCCTCGTCTAGTGTCACAAACTTCTCTATGCAATCAAAGCTCTTCAGTATGTCGCTGTAGGTGCTCCAAAACAGATTGGAGCATATAAAGTATTTTGGCTTCGTTAAATTTATCTTGTGTTTTAATGTCGCTGAAAAATAAATGGAAATTAATGTAAAATGCTTCATTAATCTTATTATTCGTATGAGTCTGCATTATTCATGAAAAACATAATTATGAATCATTCACATAATAATTGTTTCTCTGAGTCTTGTACGATCATATTATACGCCACCCTCTTTTTTAAGTTTAAGTTCCACATAAAATATATGAGGCGTTTAAAGAATGTGCTGGAAGTAAGATATTTTGCCTCACCTCTCCCGCTCTTTAAATCATAGGGGGTGTACGTCGCTCCGGTGAACACGATTGCAAGAACCGCCGGGACGAATTCATTGCGTTTTTCGGATCCCACTGCAACAATGTCGCCCCGCCTCACCCCCAACTTTGTCAAAGCGGCGGATATATTGACGGCATATTGTGTGAATTCCTTGTATGTTAGTTTCTCACGTGTTTCGCCTTGCTCCTGGAGTTTGTAAAGAAAATTGGTTTGTGTTTTAAGTTAAAATAGTAATAAAAGTTTAAGTGCTTGGCCAGATACTGCACATGATAGAGAAATTTGTGAGGAGACAGGGGAGGCTTTTGCTGTGGACACTAAAATAGGCCAACAAAAAGAAGCTTTTCCATATTTTGTTTGAGACAATGTATTCTAACAAAAAACTATTATCGTTGAATTTCTTCGTAATATGTATTTTCTAACTAAGATATATGAAAAAAGTGTCACTTACCAACGCAACTTCATCTTTCTTTAGACGTAAACGATCCAAAATAAACTTGCCAAAATTCAAATGTGCTGGCACTTGCACATTTTGATCACCAAACACGTAGTTATCGTCGTTGAACATTTTTATTTATGAAATAATAAAATACAATTTTTCCTTCACAGTTATATCCTGGTTAACACCCAATTGAACTATAACAGAAAAATATCCTCTATTTATAAACTAATAAATAAATTATATTTAATTAATATTGTCAATAAATCTCTGAGATAGAAGTAAGAGTGTGTGTCCACTGCACTGAACAAATATATATATCCCGTTTTCAATATTAATAATGTACGCACAGTTGCAATGAGCATGATAAATTCTATGTAAAATCTATTAAGATTTTTTCACGCTTACGATATTCGAAAATAGTTTTATCAACACAATAGAGTAATAAATCCTCAAAAAGATTAACAGCGTACTAACTTATGTTAGATTACACTTACTTCACCATACTGATTGCTAACTAATAAAGTGCAATGGTTAAATACACTTATTATTTCTTATTAATTCTTCCTTATTCATTTCTGAGTAATGCGCTCATGGTACAATGACAACTGTCCTTAAAAATGTTTACTTAAGATTGTAGTGTTAATGTCCTGTAATTATATATGGAATAGTCCATTAAAATTTATATCAATTTACTTGGTAATGGATAATTGAATGTGTTTTCCCAGAGTGCATGTTTACTAGGTATTTGTGGGTACTTTTTTCCTGTCTGCTTTATTCAATTAAGTTGTTGTTCGCTTGCAGTGTTTTGTTCTAATAAGTACCTAAGCATCTTAATTTATTATATCTTTGGTAAGCATCAATACTGTTGGCAAACATTCAAAGGTAACAGAAAGGAGATGGCTAAATTCAGTTAGGACGACTGAACCAAGCATCTATAAACATGGCACCTAGCAAAATGCAACGCTGAATAGCTGAATATTAGTATTTCATATAAAAAACACTTTCGGAAGTTGATCATATGTTGAAAATCCTGAAAATAAAATCGTTTAGCTCCTACGTCAATACGTATAAAACTGCAAACAAATGTCATTGCTATGAACTTTTACTTAGGCATTTGGATGTTTCTGCATTGAAATTGATATAATTGTATTATAGACTAAACGAGCCACCCCGATTTCGCATCGTGGTACTTTAGTAAATATACACAAAGGGGTAATTGCACCTAAAAATGAAATACAACGGCCTTTCTGCAATCCGCGCAAAAATTACTCCCACCCGCGTGTTTACTCTTGTAAAACCTAACGGACTCATCCAAATGAGTAAAATAAAGACGGTTTTCACAGACAATGTTCATAGGTGGTGTTCTGTCTGTGTCGAGTAGCGAGAGGTCCGTAAGTAGGCGAGCGAGGGTCATTGAAAATCCAAAATAAAAAATCCAAACGAACATGCAAACGGCAAAGCGTTCAAACGACATCTGACATTATGACGTTTGACGTTTGATTTTTATAGAGATGGGATTGAAATTCAAGTGTAACAGAATCGATACAATAATAATCTAAAGTTTTTAACATAAAAAATATTGAAAATAAAACGGCAAAAATGTGAATGACTTTATTCTTTTCTGTTATTCTTACCTAAAAATTAAGCCGGAGCGGATAGCGTGTTCTGGTCTCTCGCCCATCCCAGATACCAGATCACTGTCATTACGTGACAGCAACAGCCCAGAGTTCTGTTCCCCACATCACAGCTGCAGTAATATGACAGTATGTCATCCAGAGGATTATTTGTAGTTTGCTTTTATATAAAATATGCACGTAGTATATTTTTTAATATACTGCAAGTCAAGTCCGCGTTGAGAAGCAAAAGGTTCAAAGCGAGGGTGGAAATTCAAAATATAAAAGCACAACGAACAAATAAACGGCAAAGCGTTAAAACGACGTCTGACATTATGACGTGTGCTTTTTTTAGAGATGAAATAAAATAATCGAAACGATTAAAAGAAAAAAATAGAACTACTTTTTAATAATCATCAGTACATATTTTTCGCAATAGCACGATTAAATGAATAACCATAATTCGAAGCTATCCCTTGTTTTATTTGATTAGGATTTAATTAAGTTGAATTGGGTAGAATCGACAGTCACTTTCAAACAACCCCATTTTCAAAACACAAGGAACTAAACAAGACACTGAATTGCACGCCATAGATTCCCACCAAAAACTCTGATTACCACTTCTTAGTTTCAAGTAAATAAATCGTTTTGATAACTGTTATCAAGAATCGATATAAGTACTACTTCGATGGACCATCCTTAGCTTGCAGTTGCTATAGCAACTAGCAGCTGTATTACGAGTATTTCACCATTTTATGTCAATGAAAAGAGAGATTTAGTTTTTGCTTTTTCTTTAGTTCATGCAACTTCTAGGAAATTATTAAACACTAAATAATTAATGTTTGATTGTTTAAATACTACGAGTCAGTGTGGGAATCCTATACTTGCTGGAGGCAGTCATTTAGCCATCTCCTTTGCACGCTGACATGCTGTCCAAAACCAAATCTTTTTACTTCTTTCATCACGCCTATAATCCACGAAGGGTTAGGCAGAAGTGTACCTCATAGTACACCCACAGTTTGACAGGATGCTTTTTTAGTTTTTTATAACCTTTTTCTCAAACATGCTTGGAAATTTGAGCATTATTTTGACAACCTTCTTCGAGATAAATCGAAATTGCTGTACTGGCCAGATACATGCGACCAGCGGCCGGCAAAAGTTGTATGAAAATCCATATCTGTCGTGTTTAGCGGCCAAATAAATTACATACTAAACTCATATCTGTCGTGTTATTTAAAAATGGAACGATCTTTTACTCTGAACCATAGCAACCAAGGAGGTGACTTATTAACATTGACTTAAATATTACTGCGTAAGGACTGGGCGGACCGCATGATAAAATGACGCCTCGAACTTGGTCCCAAAAAGGTCTTAACTATACCGAAGTTTACCGAAGTGAACCGAAGTGATCAAAACCGACGCGAGGCGGGGGCCCGCACGCGCCGTACGGCTGTACGACATAACTTCATCGAGCAAAATGTTCGGACGACCATATCTTTAGTTTTTTTATCAATGCTTATTAAAGGTTTTATTTAAATTTCGAATTGGCTGAACTCTTCAACGCGTGAAAAAATATTGTTGTATGTGATTTTGAAAAGTAAATTGTATTTAATTTCCTCGCATTATTTGAGAAAAGTACTATACAAGCCTTGGCCACAACTAGGCATTGATGGACTTACGTATGTGTGCCTCGGCTTCGCCTCGGCCCACATTTACACGTTCGTCCATCAATGCCTCTGTTGCTGGCCGCTGCAGTAATGTACTATTGCTATAGCCGGGCATAAATCCAGGCTCCGTGGCTGCTTCTGAGAAATTCCTGATGGAAAACCCAGTAACACTTTCGCGCTTGCGACCACTAGGCCAACGCGGCAGTCCTAACCAAACCAAATCAAGACAAAATCTTCTCTAGGTCCATTTTCTTTCGCGACGCCACCGTTTAGGCTATGTCAGTCGTCTCGTCTCGTTCCGTATGTATTCCTGAGCATCGATCTCGAATTTTTTTTGACTCCGTGCTCTGGACTGGTTAAAAATGTTTCGACCTACTGGAGTTACAAAGTTAAAAAGGGCTCCGGTTAAGGGGCTCCTAATGATTTCCACCTCTGTCTAAGTAATGGCAGATGCATGATCGACCAGTAGGTAGGTCACTCCTATTGGAATATGGGAGTCAAGTATCTCGCAGGGTCCAAAACACGAAATGGGCGGAAAATACTTATGCATGTTTTTAGCGGCAGAACAATTTCTCAGAGGCTCATTTTTAGCCTGCAAAATGTTTAGTTTTAGTAGTTTTTTACGTACTTACCTACTACCTTATCGAGCATCCGACCCGTCGGGAAATCCCACGATTTGCCCTATGGTCAGTCCAGGCTTATTTACGATGAATCTGACGAGTTCGGCGGAACACGACGAAACGGAACAAATCTTTAAAATTTTATCATTACAAGCCAAAATATAAATATATGTAGTTATATTTCAATACTTTAAAGTTGAAAAGTATTTATATTCCGAATGTGGGAGATTTTTTCACTAGCTCAATTTATAGTTTGTAAGTCAGAGTCCGTGGGCCCCCCTAAGCTTGGGGGCCCCGGGGCACTGCCCCGCCTAGCCCCAAGGTAGCTACGCCACTGCTTCTGTATTTTCCCTAAGGATAAAGCAGAGCTGGCTTACCTAATAGTACACCCACAATACGCATATTGAGTGATTAAGTAAATAGACGTATCGGTTTAAATAGACATACGGTTTCCGGATAGAGAACCAACAATGTGAGGACCATGCCAGTGTAAGGACTTATTTTCGTATTTTTCCTTTTAGTTTTAACGATTTTCTGGCAGATTGAGGGCTGTAAGCAACCCACTCATATGTTCGTTCTTTAGTATTGTTCGTCGTAACGTTGAGCTCCTTGAGGTATAAGGCGAGCTACACGATAACTGATAAATGCTTGCACTAAATGGACATGTCCATTCAAATCTGTGTAGTTCTTTCTTCAAAGTTCATCTCAAACAATAATCTCATAGTCCTCATGTGAGTTGACCAAGATCATGTCTGATCCTTAAAAAAAACTTCTGAGTTTGTTTCAGTTGTTTCTCAGAGTACTCAGGTAAAAAAAAAAACCAGCAAGGTAAAAATATCACCAGTCGCGGTACCTACTCGTGGTGAGTTTCCATGCACCTCATACATACCTACATACTAAAGTTCGACAGTAAACCTGCTGGATTTTCATCCTATCAACAAAATCTTTATTCCCGTCTGACAAGACTGGAAACTGCTCTCTGTACCAAATCAAAGGAACTACAGAAAATCGCCAACAATCGCGTAACACTTCGGAGATGCAGGTTATTGTCCATTTCGATTGGAAATTCACGAGTGGAAACTCGAATGCAGTAAATTACTAAGTAAGGTATCGATTGTTCTGGACTTGTGAAGGGTATACCAGATTGTTCCACGTTACGTATTAATAGTGATGGTGAGTCGTACGGTGTCCGCACGGAAACTCTTCGTGCATTTCCACCGTTGAAAAAGTTGTTTGAAAATAAAATGGAAAAATAAAAGTGTGAATCACTCCAAACTTTGCCATAAAAAGGTAGACACGACAGGTGGGACTGTCAGTACAGTCAATAAAATTCCTATGTTTAGGTATTCTTTGTGTCGTTTTTATTGAAAATCTATCATGTAGGTAGGTAGTATCTCCATATTGAGTCTAAAGTAAACATTTATGTATGCCGTACAACTTTTTCTATGACAGCTTTATTGATCCGTATATCATAAGATACAAAGATTCGTAAACTTTTCGAGGAAAGCAGAAAGTACACGTTTCATTAAAGGAAATCGTGTAACTCTTCTTGAGTTGAGATTCTTTATGTAATTAATGTATCAGTCAATCAATCTGTCAAAGAAACTCCTGTACGTATTCCAAGTACTCGTATAATATATCACAAGTTTGGAGGAGCCGCGGCGGGTTGCCATGCCACTCGACAACCATGAACCACTTGTCACGGTTGAGATCTCTAGAATGTACTCTGCCTAAGTCGTGGCAAACCTCATTTCGTACGAACTACTTGCGTATTCCTGAGTAGTAAACTTTATTGACTCACGAATTTCAAAACAATCATTCGTGTTCTATAGACCAAATCCTGATGACGAATGATGTGCATTGATCGGATTAACGCTTTTTATACGAGTCCCAGACAAACAAACAAAAGTTCCTATTTATAGGATTGCAGCGGGGCGCCACGCCATTCAATGGGTTCGGGAGCGATGAATTATTACACTGGAGCCTTCCGCGAATTTTCATAGTTTTCACTTGCTCGATCATATGGCAGACAGGTGCAGGAGTTCGGAACTTTGTTTGTTTGATAATATTCAGCGTCAGATTGTTTTGTTACCTAGATGTTCTTTTGTTTATGTGTTAAGGTATAATCGACATGTGAAGCAGCGGAGTTTTCAGTTTGTGGATGTTGATGGCTGTAAGAGTAGGTAGGGGAAGACTAAAGAAGCGATGGATGGGATGTATTAAAAATCTCATGGGATGCCGATTAATACAGAAAATGGGTACTAAAACATGCTGCACCGGCTCCAAATGACTTGGGCTAAGGGCAAGGGTCCGTACGAAAGATAAAATAAAAAAACAGTATTTCAAGCTTCGTTTTATTTTCATATATTACACATTTATTTGGCAGTTCTCATTTTGTAGCATTAAGTAAATCATCACAAAAACTTCCTATTTCCCTATAGACTCTATTTGTATTTTACATTACGGCAAATAATTTATACAAATTTTACAGTAAAAACAATATCAAAATAAGCCTTACAATATGAAAGGTAAAGAAAATCGACCAGTTATTATCTACCAAAGCACAGTAGGTTTACGTATTAATAATTCCTTAGTGTATACGCCGACTAAATCGTTTACCGGAAATAACATACACCTACGAACATTTTTCAATTTATTGGACAGTTATAGGTTTACCGCTAAAAAGTCTAGCTCTAGGCGCTTTTTATAAAATCGATGTAGTAAAAAATTTGTGTACAAATATCTTGTATGAACTAAGCGAATCTAGGACATTTATAGACCTAATATTAAGAAGATTTTTGTAAAAAAGGTGACCGGGTCAATTCAGTAAGGCACCGGCAAAAGTTATGAAGGAAACAACAATATGTCAATTTAGTTCATTACAATTCCGACATTTTTATTTTCTACTGCCTCTTTCTTGTCATCGTTGTATTTGTAAAATGTATAAAATTAATCATTTTATTTATTCAGTCGACGCTTTACGGAATTGACATCGTTTTTACATTTAACTGACAGACTTGTCGTATAGATACTAAATAATTATTGATACAAAATATAAATACGTAGAAAGATTAAAATGAAGTTACTTCTAATACACGAATCACTTCAAATTCTTTAATAATTAACTCCTGGTTGTTGACAATAAACTTAAAATATTAACAGTGCGAATTATTTATTGTCTGGTCAGCTTAAAAAATTATTAACAAAATTAAAATTAGCAACAAATAAATTAAAGTCCATCACAATATTACAAATATCAAGAATGTAATATATATCTCGCTATGTTTATCACTTGACATATTATTAACGTGAAACCTAATACAGAATGTACTTTACTGAAACCTGCTGAATTGTCGAGGTCGTCATCTGAAAAGGGAAACACAAATATTAGGACATCTGTTCAATTCAAGCGTAAGCCTTGGACCTAAGAGGATTTTGTTATTTCGATATCTGAAATGAAATTAGTTTTTTTTTCATAACAATTGATTTTGGCTGCTTATTTATTTATGGATTTTTATTTAGAAAGGTAAGTATGATGTAATACAGAAATATTTATGTGGAGGAACGAGGAAAATGTCGTGAGGAAGGTTTTGAGTATGAATGTATGTATGAATACAGTATCGGTAAAGAGTAGAGGAAGATCAAAGAAACGATGAATAAACTGTGTAAAAAATGCATGGCAAGAAAGGAGCTGTCTGATTAGATGACGAGTAAGTACAGTGCGATCAAATTATCTTGGCAGCTCCGAACTTCGTGCAGGTCATTTTGTTACAACGAATGTATAAAAGTGTTATGATATTTATTTTATTTGTATTTCTCACTGTTTAAATTAGATATTTTCTGATCGTTTAAGTATTGATTTATCTGGCAATAACAGTTTTATTCCCAAGTTTACATGCGTAAAATTTCGCAAAGCCTATGTTCAGAGCTGCCAAGATAATTTGATCGCACTGTAATAGAGAAGTATGGAAGAATAAGGAATGCTGTACCGAGCACATATAAATTGGGATACGGATAACAGAATGATGTAACACAGAAATCTGTTATGTAACGACCAGTATCAGTACCTAGTCTGCGGAAATATCAAATAATCTGCTGGAAATTAATTATTCAAGTTGGATTATTATTAGACTGTTATGATACAAATAGATAGTTTCGTATTAGATTCAAACCGTAGTAGCGTCTGTATTAAGATTCGTTTAAACTCAAACTAGGCCTTTCTAAAGTACTAAACTGCGAGTAACTTAGCAGTGTTTGACCTGATTTTCGTAACCAATTTCGAAATTAAATTTACCTTTCAGGAATTATGACATATCAAATAAAGTGACAAATCTACTTGGGTATCATTAATATTGTTAAAATATTTACCGAAATCACTTAGTTGCTCGCCGTACATTTCACCTTGGAAGTTTGAACTGATTGCGTCACTACTTTGGATGATTTGCGGCAAACCTGTTGGAATATTTGTATTAGAAAACAATCAAATCTTGAAGGAAATTAAGTGGAACTGGTGGAGGTAAAGTTACCTTTCTTTCTTATTGTTTGATTGTCTAACACTGTCTTTTGTGTCGTTGTGAAGGCTGATGGTGGTGCCGGAATTTCTGTAAGAAATTGTTAAACAAATAAAAAATCCAAAGAGATTCGTCGTTCTTTATATCTAAACAATCATATTGCTTAGAATATCTCGGTTAGTAAAGAAAAATATCTTAAGTATTTTTTTGATCAATCTACTTAGCATGTCGATGGCAAACTTATATTTTGATCAATAAACACTTATCCAACTGATTCCAAGAAAAATAACCAATGTACCTACAAGTATTTTTCACAAAGTTACCCAGAAAAGCTTTACCGATAATTGACAGGCAGTTCTGTGTGATTTTCCCACACTTCCAAATTCCCAAAGATCGTAAAAAGGCTGTTTGTTTTTACGAGTCTTTCAGCGCTTTCAATCGCTCCCTCCGACGGGGGCCGTTTTAAATCAATCTACTAATGTTAAAAAATTACCATCGAGTTTGATGATCCCGTCCGTTTCACCCAGAGAGTTCTTCGCGATACATTTGTAGAAGCCGAAGTCCTCCTTAGTGATGTTCTTGATCTTCAACATCATGAACTTGTTGTAGCCACTGTCCATCGGGAATGCTTCGTACTTGCCTCCTATAATTTCCATTTCTACTTAAATATAAAACCTGTATTCGGTATTACGTAACCAGTAAGGAATAGTTGTGAAAATGTTATGAATAGAGTTTTGTCTCGGAAAATGAAAGACTTTTCGAATTATCTACCTTTTCGTGGAAATAAAGCTTTTGCAATAAACTACCCACGAAATAGTTTCAAAGATATCAACTCCAATAACCTATTTAATAAGTTGCTCTACTTCCGAACTAGAACGCTATAGAAAGTTGATATTCGACGAATAACCACTGCAGAGTCAATACAAATGCTTCAGTTTCATGCAAAAATACCGGTTGCTTGCTTCGGTACCATTTCGGTATGAGATACAGCAGCAAAAAGAAAATTGCGAACAGTTTTTGAAGCAAAGTTGTTATTCGACTTATTTATCAATCGCGTTGTTGAGCCGAAGTGGAATAGTGAAGTATTTCATTATCCAAGTATTCTCTATTCTCGCATGAACAAGTGCCTACATTGGTAACGTATTCGACTACACCTCGTCCGCTTGTTCCGATACAAGAGAAACTATTTTCATTATGAAGTCATAAATCAATGATACAATCGAACGATGGCTTACTTGACGGGAACGCATGTTATTTATGCCAATATGATAAATGTACGTATTTGTGTTGTGTTCCGAGTTCGATAATATTGCGTTCATTGCTTGTTAGTTAGCGGTTGCGGTTCATCGGTGGAGCTCAAATAAGGCTATTGAAAGTTCATTGAAACTAAAGCTAGTCGATATACCGAGCACTCGTTTATAATGTATGAAGCTTTATTAGGTTTTGAACCACTTTCTGTGATTTAGTTCCTGCATTATTTATATCGCGATGCCTTTAGAGAGTTAGCTTTTGGATACTGTGTTAAGTTTTAATACTTTGTTGACCTGCTCCAATCTGAATCTTACCCTACGTACATATTAATACTTGTAGGGTAAGATTACACTACACACACACACACACTAGGTGGACCGACGACCTGGTCAAGGTTGCGGGGACCCGCTGCGGATGAGAGATGCACGGGACTGGTCAATGTGGCGACACCTGGGGGAGGCCTATGTCCAGCAGTGGACGTCTTTTGGCTGAAATGATGATGATGATGATGATGATGAGGGTAAGATTAAAATTATAGCAGCTTAAGGGATCGCCACTGTAAACAGCTGTTGTTTCTCCATGGTTTGCATATTATTATTTAATCTGTTACCAATGGTCAAATAGGTTGCGTGATTACACGCTGCTGTTGCTGCTTTACTCAGGTCAATATTCACAACGATTCAGAAAAGTAGAAATGAAATTATTTAATTAGTAAAACTAGGTATACTTAAATTCACCCAGCCAAAAAAATCCTTAACCTTGATAAGTATACCACTGATATAAGGTTAGTTTTTGACTCGAACAGATAACCTAAACAGCGCGCGTGTATCAAAAATGTAAGTAATGTAATGTAAATTTTCTCAAAAATGGTATGTAATGTTGCCATAACATCTCTAAAAAGTATCCAGAAAGTGAACTTTACCGGAGACTTATTCACAACTGTCCAGTAAGAAGCGAGATTTTAAACTTGGAATCTCCTACTGTCCAGTAAGTAAGTATGTAATTTACTTACTGGACACTAGGTCATCCTCTTTAGATCTGTTTAGAAAAAAAAACATAGTACCAGTAACCAGACACAGATTAGAGTTTAGCCATTATAACATGGTTATAGAAGGGAGGTTCCAAATATATATCTATCTCTCTTTTTGGTATGACATTTTATGAGATACATATATTTTTGGAACCTTAAACAGCCATTTTATACGTTGCGTTTTGTACTTAGTAATGTTGTAGAAGTATAGTGTGGGATTTTATGATTGTATTTAGTAATTTCAGTTTATTAAAAAGTTTTTTCTAAAGTTGTTTCCTAAACTGCCTCGTTGGTCTAGTGGTCGCAAGCTCGACTGCAGAGCGTGAGGTCCTGGGTTAGATTCCCGGGTCGGCCAAAAAGTGCTATTGTGTTTTTCACTGAATGTAACCTTCAATATTAATTAAACGAATTTGTTGTTAAACTTTCTTTAATTTTTGAGAAAAGCATTATACAAACCTCAACCAGTAAGAAAGCCATCCTGGCCTCGTATATAACCAGACCTCACCTGCGGTTCGGTCCGGTTAACTCATACTTGGCCAGGAAGGCTTACTTACTGGATTCTGCAGTAATGTACTAATTTAAGGGTGAGGTTGAGATCATTTAACTGAACAACTTTTTCTATAGGACCAACAAAGTTATCACGAAAAAATAATAATAATCAGTACATATCATTCTACAGCCTGTATTTTATTTGGGTTGTTGTACGTATCAATTAGCGATTAGGATGCTGCTTCCTTGCAAAAAGTTATTCAGTGTCATGACCTGTCCCACACTCTTAAACATGAAATATTTCTGAAACACGCTATAAAAGAGAACACGCATATTGAACGAGCCTCACCGGAAATAATCATGTCCCCGCGGTCAGTGGTCCAGTAGTTGATGGAGGAGGGGTACGCCTCTGTGTGGCACTCCAGCGTCACGTCCTGACCGATGTATGCCCCTTCCAGCTGGTTGGGGATGGACAGCATCGGAGGAACTGTTGACATTAGGAAGTGCTTAAAGATTAAAGGGAAGTTGGAAAGGAAATGGTCTGATGAGATGGTGAGTTGTACGCGTTTTAGGATCATTAAGTGACTTCTTCGAATTTCTCAGTAACAGTTACGGAATCTAAATTTGTGCCCGGTGGATGGCAATAGGCTCGACCCCTCTTACATGATTACAAACAAATATTATGACAAATAAATATTTTTTCTTTCTTTAGTTCTTTTTTTTTATTTATAAATTTTCCAGTAAAAGTCACCTCTCCAACAAAAGAGGTATTATTACTATATTTCCTAGAAAGTCTACCAGTCGAACACTATTCATTCGACTTTGATACTCAGTATTCTATCAATGCGGGTAGCCGGGTAAAGTATACCTAGTTCATAATGGGTATCGAACTAGTAAAGTTTTATCCTTACATAGTATAAAACAAAGTCGCTATTTTTGTTTGTTTGTTTGTCTGTATGCTTAAATCTTTAAAACTACGCAACGGATTTTGATGCGTTTTTTTTTTATAGATAGAGTGATTCAAGAGGAAGGTTTTAGTATATAATTTGAACGACATCCACGCGGGTGAAGCCGCGGGCATCAGCTAGTATCGAAGAAAATAAGAACCTATGTTTATAATATTCTCATCTTATTTAGGTACCGACCTATACTTAACAGAATAAGGATGGAGAGTTCACACAGATTTAACAACCAGCCTGGAAAATACCGAAAAGGAGGAAAAACTTGTCGAGTTTGTAAATAATGGGCCGGCCACGCGTCAATGGCTTCTTGTCAATGTCTTTGCCCTTAGATTTACCTCTTACAAGTGTACAGGTGTTTTATTGTACTTCCATTTATTACTCAAGTGTATTTTTAACAATAAGTACTAGTGGTTGAAAATTTTACCTAATATGAAAAATAACCTAAAACGACTATTAGACAAAACTTACACTTACTACCGCACTCAGAGATGTGTAATGATTACTTAAGCCGTCACTTCGTTCGTCCACGTTCACAAGTGACGAAGTTAAGTAATCATTAAACATCTCTGAGTGTGGTAGTTAGCAATTATTTTTGAATGTAAGTAAGGTGAAGAAAGTGTTCGCAAAAAGCTGCCAGGTTCGACACATGTTTTTCTATTGTTCGTCCTATTATTTTATAATGAATTCGTCATCATCCTGCCCTTTTCCCATGTTACTTGTGGTCGGTGCAACACAATGGCATGTCTTTTCTTCCCTATTTCTCTCTCAACTGCCACTTGATAATTTTCGCCTTTTTCTTTCATATCATTCCTCGTAGTACCTATTACTACATGTAAAGTAAAATAAATTCAAATTTTCATTTTACCACTGTTTTTCTTCGCGTTACCTGTTAAGCTAAAAAATGGCATTGAGTCCGCATTAATAAATAAAATCAAACATAACATAATAATTACTTAATCTGAGTACTAAACACGTGTAAATCCGATCTATTCTTGGTCCCTAATCATAGCGTGTCAAACAAGCGAAGCGATTCAAACTGGTAGTGGTAGGTGGTAGGTAGGCAATCGATAAACACTAGTACGGACACCCAAGCTATTACGGCTCTAATAAAACACGGATGACAAACCATTCTGTCTACTGGCTAGACTCGTTTGCACGTCAATTTGTGTCGTTAGCGAGTTCGCAGGTGTGGACTAGCACTAGATCCAGTATTAGGATTTCTATAATTTTGAATGATTTTGAAATACCAAGAGTAGAAACTATTAGGGTTTAAAGTAAAATTTATATTGTATTCTAATTGTAAAATTTTATTATTAATATTTTAGATCATTCTGTCAAGAATGATATGATAAGAAACGAGGGGCGGCGGTTGCACGTTGCGGCGTGCATTCGTGGTTCCGTGATTCGGGGTCTCGTGCATTCGTTGTTGCGGTGTGCGACGCTGCGTGCTTTCGTGCTCGCAGTGTTCGTTGTTGGGGGCATTCGGTGGCGTGTGGTTCGGTGTGGTGGCTTTCGGAATGACGTATTGCACTCGTAGTTTCGTTCGTTTTTTTTTTCTGACTTTCAAAAGTGCCTGTATTGGCTTAATTGAAATAAATGCTTTGAGTTTGAGTTGAGTTTTAGTTTGAGGTGTCTCGTGAGATGACGAGTAACAGAGTAGTATAGAAGAAGTAGACATGCTGCGCCAACCAATTGAATTGGGATAAGGGCAAGAGAATGATGATAGTAAATGCCAAATAATAGGCTACATACCAGCACTTCTATGTTTTTGTTATTATTTCATATAAATACTTAGTATGTACTGCTGTTGGTGTACCTACCCAATAAATACTTTATTTTTAAATTAATTACCTCTTGTTAAAATTTGACTTTGAAATACATAGAAACTTTCGACGTAAAGTGTGTCAAACAACTTATTGTTAATTAGAACTGAAATTAGCTGAAACTTTTCTAAGAAACGCGTAGTTACTTACAAACATTAACATTACATACTATTCTGAGTAATTATATCCATTGCCAGCCCTTATTATCATAATTAATAAATACGTATAACATTACGAATTCACCTCAATAATTCCCAACAGTACCTGCTCTTCATTCACGCCTTGTCGGTTATAATTACAAGTGATGTCAGTGCTACATATCGGAGGAAGTTATACTCACATTGAACCATGAGCATGATCCGTTTGCTAATAGATGGCGGCACTCCATTAGATGCTATGCAGAGGTAAGCACCCATGTGTAGCCGTGATACCTTTGTTATTGTCAGCGTCTCTCCATCCACCACACTTACTGTTGACAAAAATTAGCGTTTAATGATATAAATATGGTAGATCTGATAGGTATGGGATGGCGGGACAAGCTGGACAAAACCAACGATCAGTGGTTCACATTAGCCCTATATAGAACTATTAGAAACCGACTTATAAAAAGGAAGAAAGGTTTTTGGAAGTCGCTTGTTTTTTTTTATAGCATTAAAAAAAAAATCAACATCGATTAGGAGATCATCAACATAGAAGAATAAGAAGAAGAAAAAAATACATACCTATTATATATAGAATCTAACTCGTAACTACTCAAGCAACGTTAATAGAATACATGGGACCAACGCCCTAGAACCTCCTCCTTTTTGTAAGTCGGTTAAAAAAAAATTAAAGTCATGAGGAGGATGACGCAAGCAGTAAAATAATAGTAAATAAATAAACATTAAATGATATAAATGAACACTTAACGATATAAATGCTACACGATTCAACGGTCTTAAATGCTAAGACTACTGGACGAAATTTATATGGGTGCGCCAAAGTTCATCTAAAATTTCAACTCCGATTATTGGAAATCCGAAAATGTTCTTCCTAACATTTTTCATCCTAACAATCGCAATTCCTAACTTCTCTGTCTCTAATGTTTTAATTCCGAAGCATTCAACTTCATAATGTCTGTAGCAATAAACATCTATTACACTATTATTTGTTTTCCTATATTTTCTCAAAATAACCATCTTTTACACTATTATTCAAAGTCATATCTTTTTTTTTGTTTATATTACTTTTTATTCATAATAATCAGTAATATAAAAGGTCCCATTAAAATAGGTGGACAAAATTTTAGAAATCATTCAGACCGCTAAAATAAGGACAATAGCAAAAAAAAAATATAAGAATAAGAAATAAAATACCTACTTTTATAGGATGAGTTTGTTCTAGAGTGCCGGCAATTTATTATTTTAAGTCAAAATAAAATCACTTTATATATAGTGTTTTTTTTTTGTTTAGATGTCTTTAAAGAAAGAAAGAAAGAAAAAGTGTTTATTGGCTTCCCAACAGGACAAAACAAAAAGACAAAAAATAAAGCGTAAACAATATGACAAACACTTAAAATTAGGAATTATTAATTAGGGGGGATTAGTTAGGCTTACTAAACGCTGTGTTAAAATTTGTCCACCTATTTTAATGGGACCTTATATACTATGCAAAGATATCCATAGGTTAGGTTAGGTTAGAACTGTGACCAACTACGCGCGAGCCGAGCGAGCGAAGCGAGCGGTGCCGCGGCAGCGGCCGGCGAGCGCTACCTCGAAATTGGTCGCGAAATTTTTCTAAGTATTTTTTTCATAGTGGGCACTATGAAAAAAATACTTAGAAAAATTTCATTTTAAAGAAGACGACACTCTGACCTGAATTTCATTCATTTATTTTATTTCAAGACAAAAATCAGTGAAACGACCTTTAATCATTCTAAACAGTTGTATGAGTGAAAATATTATGTTTAGGAATAAAAGCGTTAGGATAAAAAACAGTAGGAGTTTAAATATATTTACACTAATGATATTATGAATTCCAATTTTCGGAAACATGAGTGTTATGAACATCGTCGGTAGAACTACAAATAGTATGAATGAAAACTTTAGGATGAAAAATTTTAGGAAGAGTGATCATTCGGATTACAAATCGTTAGGAAGAACAATTTCGGATAAAGAACTTTAGGTGAGCCAATATGGACCCAATTTATATCGTGTTCGTGACGTTAATGTGTAATCGGAGCATAATATTATATTGGTTCAGAACAATCAGTTTGAATTTCATTTTTGCTTTCTATAAGTAAATGATCTGATTCTATTTGAGAGAGAGAGAGGTATGGAAGGAGAATGGGGAGACCTTTGCCTAGCAGTGGGAGACCACATAGGCCAGTAAAAAAAGTAAGTGATTACTTGACACTTAGTGTTTTTCCCGCAGCTGTAAAAAAGGGCTTAACAACGTTTTTCTCATTGTTAAAAAGATAACGCAAGATTTTTCCTTAAACAAAACATTTTAATTAAGACAGAAAATGATTTTTATTTAACAACAGCCTACAGGGAAATTAACAATGGATTCTACCCACAATTAAAATGTTCACCGTTTTAATGTGTTTCAAATGACAGTTTGAAAAGTTTCCTTCCATATGTTGTGGAAGTTTAGTGTAATTGGAGGTAATTTACTCTTAATTTGAGGTTTCTATATTTTCTTATAGCAGCGTTATTACCATTCTTGTTAGAGACACAAAACCTCAGACGTACCATTACTATTTCGTACTAGGTACGTTTAATTCGATTCAAGTTAAAGTGAAATTCCGTGTGTGGCATTGGGCAACGGAGACGGCGATCCCACAAAGCTGAAAGGCTAACCTAGCTGTGCTGGAACATCGAATTAGAAGGAACTTTAATTGAGTCCTGAAGTTATTAAAAGGGAGTATTTTGTTTGTCTGAAAGATGGAGCGAACATTTTGTAAGACAATTTATTAGCGTGTCTGGAAATAAAAGACGAAGTCGTATCGCGTAGTTAGTGCCTAACCAGGGGTCAGAGATTTTATACCGCCCAAAACCCTCAGACTTGGTTTTACATGTCGCTGAGAAATATCTCGCAGACATGCTGGTTTTCTCACGATATCTTCCTTCACCGAAGAAAGTGATATTATACAATACACACGTGATTTAAAAAAAATCAGATGTGCGTGTCCTGGGTTCGAACTCAAGACCTATGTCTTGGGAGTCCGACGGCCACACTGCTAGACTATCACTGCTTATTAATATCCCTCCTTTTGGGCTTTGCCGCAGTCGGGTAAAAAGTTGATGTAGCCTTTATTTGAATTAACCCTTTAATTAAGGCTCTATAAAAATGTAAAAATAATAATAATAGGTCTTTACCTATGAAATTGCCGTTTTGTTTGAAAAAATTTAAACGAATTTTTTTCATGTATTTTTTATTTGTATTAATCGAAGTAATCACCCATGCAATCAATGCATCTTTGCCAACGCAGTGGCAGTTTATTGATGCCCTTCTTAAAGAAATCAGCTGGTCGGGAGGCAACAAATTCTTCAAAGGCATTTTGTACTGCCTCTCGGGTATTGAATTTTGTTCCCGCCAAGAAGTTATCCAAATTCTGGAAAAAGTAGTAGTCTGTAGGCGCAAGGTCTGGTGAGTAGGGCGGATGACGGAGAGCTTCCAACCCCAGTTCTTGCAACTTGGAGACCGTCTGCTGTGCAGTATGAGGTCGCGCAGGAGCAGCGGAGACGAGCGATTGACCAATGCTGGTTGGAGATGTGCCAGCTTCTCCATCATTGTGTTCAGTTCTTCACAGTACACATCTGCAGTAATGCTCACCTCGTTTGGTAAGAAGCTGTGATGAATCACACCGGCGCTAGACCACCAAACAGTGTTCATCACTTTTCTAGGGGTAAGTTTTCGTTTAGGGCATTGTTTAGGTGCTGAACCAGGATCCAACCAACTTGCTGAGCGCTTGCGGTTATCAAACAGAATCCATTTTTCATCGCAGGTAACAATGCGGTTCAAAATTCCTTCATTTGTGTGTCTGTTGAGCAGTGCAAGGCACGTCTCGACGCGTACTTCGCGCTGGCGATCATTGAGTTCGTGGGGCACCCATTTGTCAAGCTTTTTTACCTTGCCAATTTGACGCAATTGGACCAATATTGTTTTGACGCTAACGTCGAAAGCTGCTGCTAATTCAGCCGTAGATTGTGTATCATCAGCTTCCACAATCGCCTTTAATTCGTAATTGTCGACCAAAGTCTTCGGACGACCGCGAGGTTCATTTTTCAGGTCGAAATTTCCAGAACGGAAGCGAGCAAACCAATAACTGGTGGTGCGTTGGTTTGTAGTGTTAGCACTGTAAACGTCGTTGATGTTGCGTGCCGCTTGTGCCGCGTTGCTGCCACGACGGTACTCATATTCCTTAATTACTCGAATTTTTAACATATCCATGCTGACGAAAAAGATTGAAATGCGATGAAAATGTAACACTAATCAATAAACAAATGACTACTTTTGGAAAAAAAACCGTTTTTAAAATAAAATTAATTTGAAATTAGAATTCTTAGCCAAACAAAAATTATTTTGATTTGAAATGGCCAGTACTGCAGAACGGCAATTTCATAGGTAAAGACCTAATATGAGTAGTTTACCATGTCGTTTTCTTGAATGCTTTGTTGGTTGTTCTTAAAAAAATAAAGTACTAGACACAAGTAAAATAATAGTTATCATTTTACAGAACAACCGCAACGAAAATTACCCACAGTACCTAAGCATTCATTTTCTGCATTACTAGAAAGGCTTAGTAACAAAAGTAAACTACAAAGTCAATTTATGGACAAGACAGGAACATGATGAACAATTTTCATGAAAATATTCTCTTTGTAGTTCTAGCCAGTAACATTGTAAATAGAATGTTGTACATGTACAGTAGCAATGCCTGTAACGTTATTAGTCGAACTCGATCGTTTAATAAGAAATGAGTTAATTGTAGGCATGCGGTAAGGAAGACAGTCAATATTATTTTTGCATGTTTTGAAAATTGCAACTGTGAATGCAACAACAAACGATATTGTTTGACTGCTACGACTTGAAATAATATTGTTTGACTATAATTATTATAACTTGATACTAAGTCATATTTTCCAACAAATATAGGTAAGTTTAAGAAGTAATTGTTGTTTTTGGTTTTCACGGCTTTTTTGTTTCTGCGCTTGACAGTCGCGTTTTACTGGTAAGGTATTCAGCTGGATTCGGTTAGACAGGAAGCCGACCCCAACATAGTTATAAGGATGATGAGTTGACAAGCCACGAAGTTATTTTACTTACTATGTACCAATTCATGATTAAACCTTATAACGGTTTTCTGATGCGGTTTCCGCATCAAAATCCGTTGGGTCACTCTGACCGCTTTCTTCGTTCTTCAAGTTTAGAAGATCGTAGATACGGATAAATGTATGTACAGTCAGCATCAGAATAATAGCAAGTAGATAAACATTACTAAATATTTCAAAGCAGTTACCTATTTTAATATCACTTGTGCATATTACTCGTTACTAACAGGTTTTTGAAGAGTAAGGAATATTTTAAAGAATAATCTTCTGAAACATTTAAATAATAGGTGGAGTCCTGTACATCAAATAATTAAAATTCTGAAATGTTAAGCTACATCTGATGATGCTAACCACTGTGCCATTAAATGTATGTGTCATTACTCATTAGAAATTACGTCGAAACTCATTTTCGTCTTACACAAAACTTCAATTTGTTATCTTGCATCTTTCACAAATTTACCCTACCCCACTTAATTAGAAGTTAATGTAGCTCACCTGATTCTCCATTATAATTAAAGTCTTGACCGTCTTCTCGCCTCCACATGACATAGGGTTCAGGATAGCCAGAGGCTCGACACACCAGTGTGACGTCAGAACCTTCCCGAACCACCATGTCCGTTGATGTCATGTTGTCGATGATTGATGGGGGCACTGGCCAAACAAACAACTTGTGTAAGTATTTGGAATAATGTTTATAGATGGAGTGACGCGTTTATTAACTACTTTGAGGGCTAGATTCACTATTAATATAAATGACATAATAGCACGCCTGTAATTTCCGAAGCGCTAGGCAGAGGCATAATTTTCTATGTGAATTTCAACAAGCGTTTCACACAAATATCAATTTTAACTTTATTCAAACAAAGTTCATATTCTTATGAGATGTCAGAAGGAACTTAAAAAGGATATGCCCTGGTATCTACCATCAAAATAAAGTAATTACTAATGCAACCATTTGAAGGAAGTAAGAAGTGCCAATGAAAACAATTCTAAGAAAAGCCTACCTTTGACAGTTCTAACTTCAAGCAAATACTAAACTGCAGAATAAAAATCGTATCTTATAAGTTATTACTTTTATTCTAGTAATCACTGTTTATAAATATGGGTGAGAATCTGGCTCTTGAATCAAGGTTGAACAAAATATTTTTTTTTTATACCCTTACAGAAAACTAAAATCAAACTACATAGCTTAATAATCCTAGATACGTTTGATAGATGCACCCAAAACTACACAAAACATTGTTGATATTTGGTGTTGATGATTGAAGACGACCATTGCAGAAGCACCTAAAACAAGGTCATAGCTCCTTCATATTAATTGCCCTTTTTTAGTTAATTATTGTATCGAAGCTCAAACAAAACCTGACATAGATACGAGTCCGTCTCAGATTTGTTCTGCTCTCTTGTCAATATGTCAATTAGTGAACAAAGTCGATGTCTAACATCTTCGTACATCTAATATTCTCACAATAGACCAAAAGTAAGTTCGACTAGGGGGATTAGGTTTCAAATTATTGTTATTTTCGGTAACATCAGGTCTGTATTCCCCGAAGGGTTAGGTAGAGGTGAACAATTAGTACACCCATATTTCGCCAGTTATTGTTGAAGTTCCAAGTAGTAGAGGACGAGCCTATTGCCGACTCCGTGGCTGCTACCTGAGAAATTCCTAATGGACCTACTAGACAAATGAGGCAGTCATCGTGTCGATCGCCTCGTCTCTATGTAACATTTAAAGATTTTTTTGACAATGAAACCACGTTGTGGTTTGTACGACAGCCCTTCCTGGAGCGCATGGGGTCGGTGTTGACCTGGCACATGTACCAGCCGCGGTCTACCTCCTGCACGTTCTTGATGTGCAGGTACCACGAGTGGTGGTCGATGTATGACAGACTGATGGAGGTAGTATACTCACCCACAATCTGTAGGTACCCCTTCCTGGAGCGCATGGGGTCGGTGTTGACCTGGCACATGTACCAGCCGCGGTCCACCTCCTGCACGTTCTTGATGTGCAGGTACCACGAGCGGTGGTCGTTGTACGACAGACTGATGGAGGTAGTATACTCACCCACAAACTGTAGGTACAACTTCCTGGAGCGCATGGGGTCGGTGTTGATCTGGCACATGTACCAGCCGCGGTCTACCTCCTGCACGTTCTTGATGTGCACGTACCACGAGCGGTGGTCGTTGTACGACAGACTGATGGAGGTAGTATACTCACCCACAACCTGTAGGTACCCCTTCCTGGAGCGCATGGGGTCGGTGTTGACCTGGCACATGTACCAGCCGCGGTCCACCTCCTGCACGTTCTTGATGTGTAGGTACCACGAGCGGTGGTCGTTGTACGACAGACTGATGCGCGCGTTCTGAGTTATTATGTTGTGGTGAATGCTCAGTATTGTCTGCGTGTCCATGCGGACCCATGCGACCTATGAACAAAGAAGGTATTTGAATCCAATGTTTGTTTTGAAGAAAATAAGTATTACGCGAGGTAACATAATAATCAAGTTACTTTTAAAACCAGCTTCGCCGATATTTTCGTCGTGTCTCTACGAGACATTGTTATTGCTTTCTCATTTCTATGACTTCGTATTGTTATTATTGTCACAGATATCTATATTATTCTCCTTATTCGCATTGATAATGTAGGCCAACTTTGGTTGTTGAACCTTCCATCGATCGACCAACAATATTTCCGACTCTTATGTCTATAGTGTGTCAAGTGCTATGATTTATTTACCTTGAATCCTCTTAGATTATCCACTACGCACGCAAGCAGGGCGTCCCGACCGACGGTAACTGTGACGTTCGGTATGGGTTCCGCGAACCTCGGATACATCGATTCTGAAAATAATGGTATCAATAAATAGTGTGGTAATGACTTGTAAACATGTTTACTTGTTATAAAAGTTTTAGGAGAAATAAAAAGAGTCACAAATGTGACGAGCGGTGCCGGAGTGTCTGCCGCCAGCGTTCGCGTCGCGTCGGCCGGTGGCCAACTCACTGTGATGAAATTAAAGGACAGTTTTATGATATTTTGTCATCGGAATTGTGCTCTGAGTCTGTATGTCTGTATGATATATTCACAGAAAGATAAAGTACAATATCGCTTTCACGCATAAATGTTTGGTTTAGTTTCGATAAAAGAATTGAGATAGATTAAATAATATATTATGGTGGTAATATAATTTACATTTCATTTGGAAAAGCATTAATAAAATATTATTTTATTTATATTTTTTTGTACGACATCACTTTTATTTTGCTTCTTGAATTGTTGTCATTTCACGAAGCTATTTGAAACTGTATGATTATTGTTAGCACTTAATCGTTTTGTTAAAAAAATGTAAGCTTAGAATTAATTTGTGAATAAATAGCTTCAGACCGACCACCAACACTGTATTTTATTTTAACATTGATTCTCACATTATTCATCAGTGGTAAGTCGGAAAACCCGACAGACTTTTATTCTACCCAGTCGGTAAAGAAAAAGCGCTGAATGAGTAATTAAGCTCATTTGTCGCAACCGGCTTCAACAACAGCATATATCATTGTCTTCCTTCGTTGCCAAGATAAGTGGCATAAATACCGGACTACATATAGGTGGAATACATGGCGACCCTAGCTGTAGGGTTGCGTGATTTATACCCGGGCCACCAACGACAAATAGCGGTTTGTCGCTGTATCGCTCTTTCACCGACAAAATAATGTATAAGTAGTACAATGCTAAAAAAACATCAATCTAAAGCGTCGACCTCTAAAAAGTTAGCGGTCACAAAAGGGTCCGCGAGATTTAGATAAAGTATGTTATTTGCTAGGATACATGTCACGTATTTAAAGAATTTCAAGTCTTTTAAAGCAAATAAAGTGGCTTTGTTTTTATTTTTACCTAGCAGTCAGACAGGGCCTCACTGTTTCTGTTTTTTTTTATAGTTTTCTGTTTCCACGAATTATTTTTATTTTATAAGTACCATTATGTACTACGTACGTAGAATCACGAGCGATTGCAACGTTGAGTGATATGACCTACTTTATGATAATATGCGTTCCAAAATATTAGTTTCAATTGCTTCTAAACGTTTACATATTGGTGCTACTATACCAACGACGCGGCGACTTAACATTTTAATTTAATTTAGGATATTCATTTGATAAAATAGTTGAACTGGGTCTGGGTACTATTATGACCAGAACAGATAGCTGTCCTAAATGAATTTTAAATAAGGTTATTTGATGACCAATCTAATCAAAATTTTTCGGAGGCCTATGTTGCAAGACAACTGGAAAACATTTTGGAAACAAATAAACAATCTGTAATGTTCGCAAAAAAACAGCTTATCTCAGAAAAATTGCAAAAATAACGACTCCGAGTATAAACTAGCTTCCGCACAAGAGTTGACTGCATACAAACCGCCCCTATTTGACCCGTCACGGGTGGACTTCAGAAAATCTTTTCTTAGTAAAGCCACTACATTCTTATTATCCCTAAGGAACATATCTTATAGTGGTTTAGTCCCTGCTAACCTGTCAGCCAGTCAATCAATCAGACACGGAAGTGTGTACAGAAGACAGAATATTTATGGATCCCATTTCAGAATATTCTATCAATATTTCACGACGTTCTAGTGTAAACCGTAATATGAAACGTGGCGTCAAACGTCAAACCTAGTTATGGTAACCTAGCTTTCCGATATAGGTTTCCTTATGGTGCGTTAGGCACCGATCACTTGAACATGAGCAAACAAGCTTACATTCCTAATCCTCAATGTTGTTCACGCCTGGGGACCAGCTCACGGTATTATCCTTAACATTTTATAAACTTTACTATACATTCATAAATCCTGTGTATAGTTAAATTATGGATATATATCCCTGAAGTCTACACGCCCGAATGGTAATGGATAAAAAGTTTTCAAATACGTATGATCTTTGTTAACCACATCAATATGAACGTCCTAATTATCGTTTCTAATTGTTAGTACGGTATCCGAAAAGACTATGTAATTAGTACTAGCTGTTGCTCACGCCATCGTTTCGTGGTAATTTTTGATGTGTAGGATATTGATTCCTATATGTGGGGAAAAAAAGATAGCCTATGTCCTTCCCAAGGATGAATTTCATCGTTTAGTCATGACAATGTAACAAACAGAGTTACTTGCGCATTTATAATATTAAGTATGGATTCTAAGAAAAGTCCTTGAGTATTATCAAGCGTGTGCATGTTAGAAGATATTGTAAAGGTGAAAGGTTATCGAGCAACTTGCAGTCTGGGGTCAGGGGCTTCCGACCCAATGAACAAACATTAGATTTTATTAGCGCATTTTAGTAGCATATTGCTTGGCGTACCGCTCACCCCTATCAACAAAGCAGCTTTAAGATTAAAAAGGTACTTTAAAGATTCTCATATTACCCACCCAAGTACACAAGGTTTTCGTTTCAAAATTGGATGAGAAATATTTTAAATTTTCTTTCCACTAATTTTCTCCGCGAATGAAGATAACGAGCATTAATTCTGTTAAGTTGTGATGGTGGAAACACGGCTTTTTAAGCTGGTTCTACACTGATGAACGGAGTAAAGCGAGACCAAACTTGTAGGAAGATACCGACGCCATTTAAGCTACAGATCTATCTGCGACAGTGAAACTTAATAATGTCGTTTGACTCATCACAAAACAACTGATCCAGAGTAGGAGAAAACAATTTTGTTTTCGGAATCCAGCTACTGATTTACAGTCATAGTTTTTTAGTTTGAATAAGTAATGGCTTTGTTAAAAGAGGTTTGTTTATGTTTAGTCACATTGTGCGTCATAGCGTCAGTGTTGCCATTGCTCGGCTAGTGCGCCCGCGGCTTTAGCGTATAGCGATGTTGATGTACAGAATATTATGAACCACTTTCCGTTCTATTCAGTCTTGGAGAAAAAAGAAAAGCGAAGTAGTTCGTGCATTTACTTTAAAACGAGCACGATTATGATGGCAGGATGCTACCTCTATCTTCAACGTAAATGTAGGTCTACCGATTTGAATTAAATTAAGAATAGTTTTTTATGGTTTTTGTGAACTATCAATAATTAAGGTAGTTAAGTTTTATACAGCTTGAATGAAGAGCTATGGAAATTAATTACTAATTAATAATTTTGAAAATTGTTTCTTTCTGAGCTCATAAGTGGAAAACCTAAACAATTACTCGTATTTAATAATTATGCTTTGTTTGATTAAACGTTTTGTACACAAATGCAGCACTTTTTACTTAGTAAATGAAAAAAGCCTTTGAAAGTTCCAAGTTAATTATATTTTCTCGAGAATATTCTCTATATTTCATATTTACAAATAAAACACTTACCGTCGGGAACTTCTATAGGTGCTACAGACACTACATTTTGCCCGGTGGGTAATTCCCGACCTGTAATTAGAACATTGTTGTAATATTCTGTTTGCAACTTTAATCTCAAGGGCATAAGACATAGTTAGCAAAAACAAATGAGTTTGGTGAATAGGCATGAATAAATTACATTTGTTTGTATTCATTCCAATTTCCATTCGATACTTACAAAATCAATGTATGCCATATATTTTATAAATAACTCTTGACTGTTTGGACAAGCGGGCTTTTGTTTATAAAAGGAATTTACTTTGACATCAATTTTGAGTACCGGTTCTGACACAGGTATAATTTTATGTTGTCAAACCACGGACTTATTACAGTCATTAGACGAAGAATATGTAGCCTTGAAGAAGGGGTGCTATCGTCATGCCTTATAAAGTTCGTCCGTAGATTTTAACATCCTGCAGTTTAAAGAAATAAAATGTTTCAGTCGACGCGGTACATTAACCCGGGTCTTCACTCTCGAACCGTGTATTCAACTTACTAGACTAGACCAAAAAGAGTTAGATAGAGCTTCTAGACAAGTCGTAAATTATATAAAAAAGGTTCTAACATTTATCCTTCGGAGTTGCGACCCCATTTTTGTCCCGACCCGAGAACTTTAACAAATTACCGACCGATTGTGGTCTAAGTATATCGGTGGTTTATCGTTATTAAAATTGTAGTAGATAATTGTGTGGAGTAATTAAGTGACAAGTAGGACTGGATAAAAGTTTTTAATTGTACATTCGTAAGGTATTTTATATAATTGTGTTACACGTGTCAGTTAAATCAATCACATAGCAGTAATTGCGTTACCTTCTCTGTTTTACAATAGCCGGGTGGAAAATGGAAACCAGTTTATACTGCACTGATATTATGAAGAGAAAAGCTTAATTCAATTATTTTGTATTCGGAATGTTATACGTTACGTATGATACTATTATTTTTATATGTTAGAGGCCATATAAGCAGGAATCGGATATTCCAATCCATATTTACCTAATTAAAGAGCATTTATTTTCCGGTAAAGGCTACGAAAGTGTGAAAGAAGTCGCTTTTCTTATAATATATTTTACCCGATTTCGCGGAATTCCATTGAATAAGTGTGTGTAAAATGTGGTATTCCTAAGAATAATAGATATTAATTATATTTTGTTTAAAGGTAATTGTAGAAACAAGCAAACACTTTAAAATTTTGTGCTAAATAACTGAATTCAAATTTGCTGCTGAATATTCAAATGGAGTAAAATGGAAAATATGACTGGGCTTATAGCAACGATTTTTTATACATGAACTCGCACTTCTCGTCAAAACTCAAACTATGGGTAAGTACCTATGCATCTCAATATCTGATCTCTACAATCTTACCTATTTTCTCTAGTGGTATAGATTCTGTGTAGGCTACATTCTATAGTTGACCTTCAACTAATCATTTAACAAGCTTACTTATGGCAATACTTCCACACTATCAACAGCAGTCACACTTGTTCGCAATGGGCCATGAACTGATAAACATATTCAGTAGTTCAAGGCAGAAATTTATTAAATGTCGACACATGCTTTGACTTAGATATGTTCCATCTCTACCTTACACCAGTAATTTGACAGTGACAGTGAATATTTTGCGTATACGCGTAGCGTTTGTTGATCTGGACTTGACACGCCTTCATTCTGCCCTATTAGACATATTGACAGCTAATACAGTTTGTTTATAACTTAACATAAACGTAAACTTTTCAATACGCAACTTTGGATAAGGCAAGGATGGCTGATGTAGGAGGCAATGCATATACCTACAGGGCGTCCCACGGCTATGCCACATGGAGGGAAAGTACCCTGAATAATGTAGATGGAACATTTTACTGAAAGAAGACATTATTTTAATTTCAAAAACAATTTAAACTGCATTCATAGATTTTTAAATCATGACATGGTTGAACCGAGAATCGAAACCGATCCACGAGAAAAAAAAAATACCCTGTAGTTTTATCATACCGATCGAAAGGCTTCATCATATGAATTATTTTTTGCTAAATAACATAGTGTCAGAAATAATAAGAAGACCATGAATTTTACCTTTTTTTTTAGTTTCTGAAGTCGGTGACTTTTGTTTGTTTGATTTCATTTTTTTGCCACCGACTTCAGAAACTGATTTATGTTCTAAAGTTTATTTTTCACTTTTTTGTGTTTTTTTTAAAGTCGGTTTTATTTTTTGTTAAAAAGTTTTTATTTTTCACTTTTTAGTGGTTCACATGTTCATGGGTCATAATGTGGACAATGTAGTTTTTTTTTGAGTTTTATTGATTTTTCAAAAACCGCTTGTCCGATTTCGATAAAAAAATTATGGAACCATTTGGGAAGTATACCCTTTCCAACAAAAAAAGAATTTTTCAAATCGGTTAGCAAGTGACGGAGTTATGCCCGAACAAACATAAAAAAAATATATTTATATAAACATCCGAATTGAGAACCTCCTTCTTTTTTTAGAAGTCGGTTAAAAACGACCTCGCTACCACATGTTAATAGTCACGGGACACACCACATTGCCAAACGTTGTAGTAATCTAAACAATTAAAATGATTAATTACAACATTACGACTCACTAATAAGAACTCAATTACCGCTGAATGACGATGTGTTCGCAAACACATTATTCGACATTTTCACATATACAGTTCATTTAATTTACTCTGACATTATATTAATGTCAATACTTCAATCTGAACGATTTCGGAGAACGGTATGGGCATGTGATGAGGAGGGATGAATCGCTTGTGACTAAAAAAGTTATGAATATAAATGTGGATGGATGGAGAGGGAGAGGAAGACCAAAGAAAAGATGGATGGAGTGTGTGAGGAGTGATATGAAGGAAAAAGGAATAAATGATAACGTGACGACTAACAGGGCAGAGTGGAAGAAAAAAACGTGTTGCGCCGACCCCACATGACATGGGATAAGGGCAGGAAGATGATGATGACTTCAATCTGAACGATTTAATATTAAATCGTTTATAACATTTGACATTGTAACTGTAGATAATTACTCACATTTAGAGACCCAGCATACATAGATGCCAGAATTGTGGGTTCTTTTCAAATATGTACGCCCGTAGACCTTTAAAGATAGGTTTTGCCCAATGATAAAAATTAAATTAAGTGACATTGGAGTAAGTAATAAACCCGCATTTGAGTAGTTGTGCCCGGTTGATAGTAACAGGTGACACGATAACTGCCTCGTTCTAGAGGCCGCAAGCGCGGATGCGAGCATGAGATCTCGGTTTCGATTCCCAGACCGGGCAAAGTTTTATTGGGTTGTTCCATCAGGAATTGCTCAGTAGTAGACACAGATTCTGGTGCCCGGTTGGTGGCAATAGGCCACCCCTTTATACGTGCCGGTATGTAAATAAATGGAAAAAATATCCATTCTAGAAGTCTGTTGAAAGCTAGTTACTACACTCGAGAGCAATGAATCCGGGTCACTTAAAGAATGTTAAAAATCTCGGAAACTAAAAATGATAGGTTAATGCAATAAATTGTATTTAATAGACAATGTAATACTCCTTAAATGAAAGTTAAAAAAAATATGAGTCACCATACATTTTATTAACACAAAATTACATAAAGAAAACAACTGCTGATCTCTCCTTAAAACAAAAATAGGAAACATGAAATTTTTGAACTTTATTACGATTTTCTTGAATTTTAATACTTCGTATTGCCTCCTCGTGCTTCCATTACTGCGTTTACGCGGTTTGGCATGCTGTACACCAAGTTCCTTATACGATTTTGGGGAATATTCTCCCATTCCTCTGTGAGAGCAATTTTGAGCTCACGAAGCGTGATTGGGGGAGGGTTTCGTTGTTTTACGCATCTGCCTAGCTCGTCCCAAGCATG
This sequence comes from Diarsia dahlii, assembly GCA_949775195.1. Taxonomy (NCBI): domain Eukaryota; kingdom Metazoa; phylum Arthropoda; class Insecta; order Lepidoptera; family Noctuidae; genus Diarsia; species Diarsia dahlii. Next base: position 12,417,709 of record OX459200.1, read on the forward strand.
CTCGATCGGGTTGATATCCGGGCTGCGCGCTGGCCACTCCATACGAGTAATGTTCATCTCTTGAAGGTAGTCATTCACAATCCTACCTGTATGAGGTCGGGCATTGTCATGCATAAATATAGCATCCTCACCTAAATTGACCATAAATGGACCAACGTGATCATTGAGGATTTCTTCCACATATCTTTCGCTAGTTAAAGAGCCGTTTTCTATGATCACCAGCTACCACCAGCGACTTTCAGAAGAAATTCCGGCCCACACAAGTACAGACCCACCACCGTAGGCTACTTTTTAACCGACTTCAAAAAAAGGAGGAGGTTATCAATTCGACTGTTTTTTTTTTTTTTTTTTTTATGTTTGTTCGCTCATAACTTGCGACTGGGTGAACTGATTTTCTTGTTTCTTTTTTCATTTGAAAGCTGGTGCTTCCCGTGTGGTCCCATTGTCACCATTTCAATATCTGATGATGGGATCTTGTAGAAATCGGGGGAACTCTTCAATAAATAACAGCAGATTAACCGCGATTGTTGCTATAGCATATCTAAACATTGTTTACGCCATCACACAACATAATATCACGCCTGAACTAACTACAAAGGTTATAAAAACTATTTGGTGAACATCTGATGAAGACCTTCGGAGATAGACAACGGAACTCCTCAATAAATGATAGCAAATGGACTGGGATTGCTGAAATCTCATGTCTGTCTATTGTTTACACCAGTTCATAACATAACATCACGCCGGTACGTTGTGAAGGGGTAAGCATATGTGAACCACTAAAAAGAGAAAAATAAAAACTTTTTTACAAAAAATAAAACCGACTTCGGCAAAAATAAAACACAAAAAAGTGAAAAATAAAAATCAGCTACTGAAGTCGGTGGCAAAAACATGAAATCAAACAAGTCACCGACTTCAGAAGCTGATTTTTATTTTTCACTTTTTTGTGTTTTATTTTTGCCGAAGTCGGTTTTATTTTTTGTAAAAAAGTTTTTATTCTTCGATGCATGCTTGCTTGAATCTTTCCCCTGGTCTTCGATACACTCTGTGTCTTCCATCGTGCTTGTAGAGCATAAATTTTGATTCGTCGGAGAACATAACTTTTGACCAATCTTCAATATTCCAATTTACGTGGCTCTGGGCATATCTTAGTCTTGAAATACGATGCCCACGCTCCAGTTTAGGGCCGTTTGCAGGTCTAAGGGGTTTTAAGTTAGATTCAGCAAGCCGACGTCTTACTGTCCATGCACTTGGGTTACTTCCTCCGAGGCGTCGAAACTGATTTGTGAGTTCAGTTCCTGTGAGAAAGCGATTTCGAAGCATGGTGTTCACCAAGTATCGGTCTTCTCATGCTGTGGTACACCTGGTTCTGCCCGTTCCTGGTCTGCGTAGGTTAGAACCAGTTTCTTCGTAACGTCGGAGAACTCTTTGTACTGTTGACAGCGACACACCGACAGTCCTGGCTGTATCGCGCTGACTCCGGCCGGTTTCCAGCATTGTAAGTATTCTGGTGCATTCTTCAGGCGTAAGCGACATAATTTCAGCTTAAATAATGAATATAGAGCACTATCAACATGGTTTATGTACCCACATAAATGACAGATTACAAACAAAAGCAAAACCAAATGCTGTAATTACGTAGTTCCATCTTCGAAAGTGGCCCTTTTTCAAATTTGATTTTTTTATGATATAACTTTACAATAACTAAGAAGTTTTAATACCTTCATTTAAGGAGTATTACATTGTCTATTAAATATAATTTATTGCATTAACCAATCATTTTTAGTTTCCGAGATTTTTAACATTCTTTAAGTGACCCGGATTCATTGCTCTCGAGTGTATATAACATTGAATAAAACAATTATTTTACTATAGTTTGTTTAACACGACAATAATACTGGATCATAATACTATATTGCAGAAAAAAAAACGAATTATGTTCGTACAAATTAAATATCCTAAAGAAATAAGCTGACTAACTAATGGTTAGTGCCACCATTAAGTATAGAGCCCTAATTGTGGCGCGATGATAAATAGACCACTCTAGTTCCTCACTAATAATAATCACTTATTTCATTCCGTTTCTGTGCCAAAACTTTATTTCTCAAGTTACAATAGAAAGCTTTAATATCAACATAACATCACGCCTGCAATCCCCGAAGGGTGAGGCAGAGGCACAGGGCAGAGGTATACCTTATATAACAATAATATTTTGCCAGTTATGTTTAAGTAAGTAAAGTACGTTTTGGAAAAACCCAATAACACTCTGTCCGACCCGGGAATCGAACCCAGGACCTCGCGTTTGCAACCACTAGCAACTACATAGATTAATGACCTACCTTTGTTTCGTACTGCTGTTAATGGTGATATTATTATGTTAAAAACATCGGAGTTAAGTTAAAGAAGATAGGTAGTTTCTAAATGATGTTAAAAATGACATACAAAATAATTGGGTTTTTAAAAAAATTCTAACAAGTCATAGACACGGAAAGCGATTATTTTATAGTATCTAGGTTTTAGCCCCCGTCCTTGCTTTATGTTTAATATATAAATAGAATTCTATATTTTTCAGCTCTCTGTTTGAATTGAGTGTCAATTAAATTCCACAGAATGTTATTTCTCTTTAACGAACGAAGCGTGCCACAGTGCATAGTTTTAACTTGTTAAACCCGTTATAGTCCGTTTTTGTAACAGATTGACAATTTTTAACTACACAAAACTTCCCGCAAAAATACTATGCAACCGGTGAAAATATGACAGCTACCTATTTCTTTTCACAGAGAGACAAACCGAAAACATTTCAATTCAGAAGATCGAAAAATAGATATAAATTAAGTGCTGCCATAATTATTCGAGTGTAATACCATGGCACATTAAACCGGATAGGTTTTTGTGAATAGTGGTATATATGGCATTACGCCTAGCGTTGACAGGGCCACTCCGTAGCGCCGACAGGATTGTTCCATTATCGACGGGGGATGAATAATTGAGACTGTCGAGTGAGCACAGTGGATGCGGCGCTATCGATAATGTTACAGTGTAGCGTTTCACATGTGTTACAGATCATTTTTATACGTTAACTTTTATGGGGTGTTTAAATGCGTTTTTGGTAAGTGCAAGCGGCGTTCCGGTTGAGATGGTTGTTTTTAGATTGACGCTGATTGATTTGTTCATGAGTTTTTTCTAATATTTATAGTTTAACGTTTTATGAATAAAGATAGTTTCTTTAATATTCGTGGCACGTACGTTAAATGAATCGTTATAACTGCACAGTTTAATTTCACCTAACCAAATAATTCGTGCCAAAACTGTGGCAAACTTCATCGTTACAATCCGGCCTTAATTTATATTAAACACGGCCAATGTACGGATATAGTTTCGTAGATCCAAGTGTGGGGATGGTCGCAACTTCTCAAGCCTCGTTGACACGGGGTCATTCGGAGGGTAAACACGCCGCTTCCAGCCCAATTGCCAACTTATCCATAAGTGGATTGAATTCAGAAGTCGCCCCTTTCATATTTGAACTAACAGCATATGTACATTAAGACTAATTTATTTGAGAGCGGCTCTCATCTCTGATTTGGGGTATCGAATGTTATGTAAGTAGGTAATCTTTTCTTTGAATTGAAGTCCGTTCCAATTAAAATTTCAAATTTATTGAAAGTTCAAAAATAATCATTGAAATAATTTAGGTGTATTTTATTATTTGCATAATTAATCAAAATAAAATATTTTATTTCACATAGGCCCTTCATGGGTACTTCTAAAACGTCGAGAGAGTCAAAAGGTGCACGGTTTGGGTTGGTCGTTTCATGGTCGTATCCTATTGAGAAGAACCGGCAAGAAACTCCATGGTTTATACTGCTATATAACCCGACTGCTTTTAATGAAAACGCCAATCACACTCTTAAATCTTCTTTAAAATAATACATCAGCTTTTACACCCCATTCAATACATATTTACTGCTCATTTTGTTAGAGTACGTGTAGGTTTGAAATTCAATAAATTATGAACTACTGTCTATTAGATTGCGTAGGTGTTCTACACCTACTTGCTACAAAATCGACCTAACAGTATGACGTCATCTTCAGCGAGATATCAGCTTCTTTGAGCGTAGGATGTGATATAGTACCTATTGGAACGTACTAAGGTATAGAATAAAACGGTTTTGATCGAATGAATCCGTGTTCGCTGCACTAATAAGTACTATACTCATCGTGGAGCAGGTGGTGGTAGGCGTTCATTAGGGATTAACGCATAGTGACTACTCTGAATGCATTAAAGCTACTTTCTCTTTTTTCTTTTATTCCTTGGAGGAGAACATTCAGAAATTATTAAATGGCTTAAACTGATATTGTTAGCCTGCACCATGCCACTGCTGGGAAAAGGCCTGGTCCCCATGACTTCCAGTTGTTTCGATCTAAAGTCAATGTGGACCACTGGTCGTTAGTTTTGTCCAGAATTCAAAATATCCCAGAAGTTACACATATAAAATTCATTCGTTATTTAATTCGCCGTCGCTTCCGCGGGCAAGTGCCACAAGAACGCGCAGTGACGTAGTGCGCTAGTGAAGTGCTACTAACATAGTTATAAGGCTCTATTAACTAACACAAATTGTATTTTATTATATTTATGTTAGTCTGTAAGGTATTTATCTATGGGCCTTAGATGCCTGAAAATAAATTGATTATTATTATTATATTATTGATTATTATTATTATTATTATTAATAGTGATCTTCTATACCAAAAATAAAAAAGGTGCATATTGCTCAGCTGTCATGAACAAAAGTTGTGGGTAATATATTTTATCCCTTCGGCTAAAATATTTTATTGGTTTGCACGCATGTATCCTATCCTAATCCAGATCGATTGTAGAATGCTGCTGTTGAGAACCTTACATCTCTCATACCTTATCTACCTTACCTTAGATCATTATTAGGAAGGATCACGTAAATCAGAATAAAATCAGGATCAAGATCAACGAGGCTGGTCAACATTATTGTCCAGAAACTTTTGATAGGCGATAGAAAACGAACGTCTACTTAATCCTTTTTAAATTAGAAGCATCGCGCTTTAATGTTTACTTGTTTGTTTGAAGAATAAACTAGGCTACGTTAACATATCCCTGGTACTTTTTTGAGTTAAAACATGCCATTATTGCTTTAGTTTCAGCGTTTACTTACTAAACTCTCTGATGATTGTGATATAAGTTTACAGGTAGATATTACATGCTATTTTCATATATGCATGAGGTTCTGACTTCCATTCTTAGGTTGAGTAAAGTGTTATTCGGTTTTTCCATCAGGAATTTCTCAGTAGCAGCCACGTAGTCTGAATTTGGTGCTGGTTGATGGCAATAAGCTCGCCCCCTTTTACATGAGACTTAAACAAAAATTGCGAAATTTCGGTGTAGTAATGTTTACACCTCTGCCTAACCCTTTGGGGATTACAGGAGTGATGTTATATTATATTTTCATACGTTGACGTAAGTCGCCTACTATGTACGTCGAGTTACCATTACATTGTTTAACACCCAAAATCTTCCATTAAATAAGCCAAAAACGCATTGATTAATTAGATACAATAAATCTTATAAAAAAGTGTAAGAACTGGCCACTAAAAGTAAAGAAAACGAAGATAATTTAAAGATACTCTGGGCTATTACAGAGAACTGATTTATGAAAAAAGTTTCAGTCTTAAAACCAATTTAGAAAAAGTTTCTTGTATTACGTTACGCTAGAAAACGAGCAATTTGAGTTTCTGTAATTTTATTTAATAAAAATAATGAGAAGTCAGATGACCCATTTTTTTAAAACATGAACCGAAAGTCGAAAGCAATTTTTTAAATCAAAAGTTTTAGTTTTTTTAAGCAGAAGTTGCACAAGTAGATAAGAATTACCTAAGTTGGTTTTTTGTTTTACATTCGTCCTGTTTTGGAAAACTTTTATATTTGTTTTTTAAGGGTTGTTTTTACGTATTTCTCGCACGTAATTCTGAGTAGACCTTTCGCGTTTGACCGCCTTTTTTATGTTTAAAATTTCCAGCCTTCGTAGTCGTCACTTTGAATCGCGTCAATTCAATAAAAGGAATGTGCTACGGAATAACAATTATTATTACGTTCCGGAGTTGTATTCACTTCGTTTTCAATCTTTGTTTTGTAATTTTCTTTTGCGAAAGAAATGTCAAGCGGAAGAGGATCAACGCTTTTGGGTTTTATGTTATAATGAAAGTTATGACAACAAAAATAGGTTTTGAAGTTACTGGGCGAGAAAAATTTGATTAAGGGGAATTTATTTTTCGGAGGAGCTTACAATTTACAAATGATCTACTTATCAGCGGTCTTTCTTAACTTGAACATTTTGTTGTTCGTTTAAAAATATTTTACATAAAGTTTCAATTGAAAATTGTATTTTTGTTAATTTCAATTCCACTAAGGATACTCCTGAAAAAAAAAAAGTTATAAATGTACTTACTAGTACATTATTATACTGATAAGAACATCTTTAAAATAACAACAGAGTAGTAGGTACGATTATTTATTATTTATAGCAATCAAGTAAATAGGTATCATCCTCCATACCAATTCCTTTATAACCGAAGATATTATCTGGCTCCGTATTATTTCATTCAAATAAAATAAACAAAGAGTTTACCCGATACAGTATAATTTTCCCGCAATTGCTCCACTTTTAGTGAAAATTCCATTCCGCGTTATCGCAAGTGAAAAACCAACAGTCTGCTTATTTGTTTTAAAAAGCTTTTAGGGCTTAAACGGTGCATGCGAATTATTCGAGAGTGCACACACGTGCCTATGTGTGTTTAGTCAATATCGTTATGCTCCTATTAGGTAGAGAAAAAAGTAAGCTTCGCACGATCTACGATAACTAGTGACGTGACACATTAGTCAACGTATTTACATCGATAAAAACGTCGATAAGTCACGTTTCTCGGAAGATGGCCACGGATATCCGGCGATGCGTCACCGTCACTGCCGCCGGTACATTTTGTTTGTGATCTTCCCCCTTGTTAACCGAATTACTCGTATGTTTTGGCAACAACGTCTTGCGACCCTCCGAACAGATCTACTTGAAGGAGCTTAGCTGTCGTGGATACTTGGAAAGGGACGATTTAGTTGTATTTTTATGATTGCATAGAAATCGATGGGAGGGTCCCATGTAAGTCTTTGAGATAAGGGTCGTTCAAACATGTAGGTTATTCTTTGAGCCTGTTTCACTATTTCTGTACTATATTTCCACTTGATATATTGTTGATGGAAACTCTACTTTATTTAGCCGTGTAAATTTTCATTTTGCTATGAAAGTCATATAAAATTCACATTTTGCAACTAATAGGTACGTGCTATACGAAGCTTTTTTAATAAACTATTTTGTGGAGTAGTTTGTTTTTCGCGGAACAATTTACGTTGCTTGTTTAGCTTTTGTACTGAAGCCTAATATAGGTTACAGTGAATAATAAATCATTTTAATTAACTACCAAGGCTAATAACACGTCGATCACTAATAAATACTGTGACCGGCCTAAATTAATAAATAATAAACACTTTTATCGAAACAATGTCTATTTAATTAACTTTCAGGCGTTAATGATTACTACAACTAAGAAATAACATATGCGTGGCCTATGTTAAAATATTAGTTTTAATTGTGTCACATAATAATCGGTGTCGGACGTATAAATTATCACTTGGAATTGTTACTCAAGGTTTTATAAAAAATGTATATATGGCTGGGAGGATTGAGTTTCATAATTATAGGTACTGAGAATTGGCTAAATAATTATGGTGTTACATAAATTAAAAATAAATAATACAATATTATTACAGAAACTCTTCGAGCCATCCACTTTACTGTCCAAGGAACATTGCATTACAACACAAGATCGGAAAGAAACAACACAAACAGGAAAATACTTATGACATTATTTAGATTCTTTATGTTTCTTCTCCGTAAACCAACAAGAAAATACTTTATTAAAAACCACATATTTTATTGTTCATAATAAAGTAAACTTTATAATTTGCTGTTACTTAGTAACTTAATGTAAAAGTTAGAAGTTGATATTTTTACTGAGTAATGAGAATTTAAATTGCATTGAAAAAAATCAAAACTAGATTTTACTAGAAAATCTGGTCTAATTTTCAGTTGCGTGATTTTATAATTAAATCCAAACACTACTTTAAAACACTCTAATAAACTTTTATAGAGTTCGTCAGTAACACTTTATAAAACTGTCAATCCATCCGCAACTCCAAAATAAAATTCGTATTTTACACAAAAACTTTTGACAAGTTGCCGGCGAACTCAATAAAAATGCTAATTGCACTATCAACTCACCTGTAGTGGTGCAGCAGCCGGTCAATAGCTCTATCCATATAACACAATATAAATGTATAAAAGGAGTCATTTTGTCCGAGTCACATTAGATGATTGTCCTTTTTTATAGTGTTGCGGTTCACCTGTGTTGTAGGGATCGTACGCGCGAAGGGAACAGTGGGGCGGCCGTGAAGCGTCCCATCGCTGGGCGGGCTACGGAGGCACTGCCGCGGGGCGCCACTCCGCCGCGCTAACTACCCCCAGCCGGATAAACAAGGGCGAGAAAACCGGGAACAGGCAGACAAGCCGTCTCGCTAGCCTTTATCGCCGCGACTGAGTAACAGCATAATAAAATAAGACAAAAGACGAATAACCACAGAACAAGCCGAGCGCGGATTTCAGTGCGATGTGAATCATCAAATTAAATCGGTAACAGATAAAGTTGGAGTTCTATCCGCGGCAACGATTTTGTTATAAGAAAACAATGTCCGCTGTCAAACTTTGAACCACAGTCGTTAAGACAATTGGAGGAATTTAAACTGTTAAATGGAAAATAATGACGTGATGTTTGTTTTCATGGCTAATTATAATTATTGACTTTATTAAAATTGTAGACGATAACAATACCAGCAGTTGTTTTTTTTTCACGGATGCTTTTTTTTATATTGTTAAACATACGCCGGTCATAAAAATAAATAGGCACTCTCACGTTAAGTGGAGTGTCTTCTCCATGCATATTCTACGTTCCACAAAATGCACAATATGTTAGAATCATACGACCCAGAACAGCCACCGCATACAATACAATAAAAACACTGCAGTCATAATCACGCATTACTAAACATCTGAATCAGCAACATCCCGTATAATATGACTATAACGGGTGTCTGAGGGCAGAATGTGCAGTGTTATTGCCGTATCATGCTGTAGAGCAATGTCGGGAGTGTCCCGACATCCCAGACACTCTAGCCACGAGACCACTGCATCGCAATAATGTTTTTCTTAAGTGTAACTGGCCCGTTGTTCTGCGCCCCGAGCTTGTCTCAGACTACGAAAATATCGGGGTTATCAAGACCGACAGAGTCCTACGATATTTTATTATAGAAGATAAATTTATTTCGCAATGTTTTTGTTAGTTATGTCTGTTATTGTGGCCGCAAAATTATCAGCTGTAGGCATGTATTTTATATTATTATGACGGGACATGCAAGTATAAAGTCAGATAGTAAATTTGCAGAACTGATATGAAATGTACTAGTTTACTTTGCAGGATGTAGGGTTTTGAGTTGAGTAAGTATAACAAGAGTACATTAAAGAACAAAAAAAAAACTCCTGCAATAAACAATTTTCGTTTCAAATTTTGAACACAAACGTTTCAACATACCAAATGTAGAATTTCGTAATACCGAAACTACATAATACACTCGAGAGCAATGAATCCGGGTCACTTAAAGAATGTTAAAAATCTCGGAAACTAAAAGTGATAGGTTAATGCAATAAATTGTATTTAATAGGCAATGTAATACTCCTTAAATGAAAGTAAAAAAAATATAAGTCACCATACATTTTATTAACACAAAATTACATAAAGAAAAAAACTGCTGATCTCTCCTTAAAACAAAAATAGGAAACATGAAATTTTTGAACTTTATTACGATTTTCTTGAATTTTAATACTTCGTATTGCCTCCTCGTGCTTCCATTACTGCGTTTACGCGGTTTGGCATGCTGTACACCAAGTTCCTTATACGATTTTGGGGAATTTTCTCCCATTCCTCTGTGAGAGCAATTTTGAGCTCACGAAGCGTGATTGGGGGAGGGTTTCGTTGTTTTACGCATCTGCCTAGCTCGTCCCAAGCATGCTCGATCGGGTTGATATCCGGGCTGCGCGCTGGCCACTCCATACGAGTAATGTTCATCTCTTGAAGGTAGTCATTCACAATCCTACCTGTATGAGGTCGGGCATTGTCATGCATAAATATAGCATCCTCACCTAAATTGACCATAAATGGACCAACGTGATCATTGAGGATTTCTTCCACATATCTTTCGCTAGTTAAAGAGCCGTTTTCTATGATCACCAGCTCTGTGCGACTTTCAGAAGAAATTCCGGCCCACACAAGTACAGACCCACCACCGTATGCTACTTTTTCTTCGATGCATGCTTGCTTGAATCTTTCCCCTGGTCTTCGATACACTCTGTGTCTTCCATCGTGCTTGTAGAGCATAAATTTTGATTCGTCGGAGAACATAACTTTTGACCAATCTTCAATACTCCAATTTATGTGGCTCTGGGCATATCTTAGTCTTGAAATACGATGCCCACGCTCCAGTTTAGGGCCGTTTGCAGGTCTAAGGGGTTTTAAGTTAGATTCAGCAAGCCGACGTCTTACTGTCCATGCACTTGGGTTACTTCCTCCGAGGCGTCGAAACTGATTTGTGAGTTCAGTTCCTGTGAGAAAGCGATTTCGAATCATGGTGTTCACCAAGTATCGGTCTTCTCGTGCTGTGGTACACCTGGTTCTGCCCGTTCCTGGTCTGCGTAAGTTAGAACCAGTTTCTTCGTAACGTCGGAGAACTCTTTGTACTGTTGACAGCGACACACCGACAGTCCTGGCTGTATCGCGCTGACTCCGGCCGGTTTCCAGCATTGTAAGTATTCTGGTGCATTCTTCAGGCGTAAGCGACATAATTTCAGCTTGAATAATGAATATAGAGCACTATCAACATGGTTTATGTACCCACATAAATGACAGATTACAAACAAAAGCAAAACCAAATGCTGTAATTACGTAGTTCCATCTTCGAAAGTGGCCCTTTTTCAAATTTGATTTTTTTATGATATAACTTTACAATAACTAAGATGTTTTAATACCTTCATTTAAGGAGTATTACATTGTCTATTAAATACAATTTATTGCATTAACCTATCATTTTTAGTTTCCGAGATTTTTAACATTCTTTAAGTGACCCGGATTCAGTGCTCTCGAGTGTATATAGCCCCATTTAGTCACTTGAAAGAGTGTTGGGCGAAATTGTTACGTAAAATCAGGCATTTTTCTTACCAAAAGTGGAACGTGAGCCAAATTTTGTGCAAAAACTAAAAATAGGCTAATTGCTTAATTAGAAACAAAGTTCTACTTTCAGGAAATCAACCCCGAATATTGGCCTGGGAATGCAGATACTCTAAAGTTTGGTACAGCTCGCGTTCACATGGGCCCAAATAGAAGAGCTGCACGTTGACTGCTGGTTTTGGTCGCATACCAGTAAAAAGAGCACACTCTATATTGACACGCTTCGACGTAGAAGTTGGATGGTGGAATAAAAACTGTGGTTCACTATTCTGTGCTGACCTCGTATAGGTAAATACCGGCTGCTTTAAAATTGAGTGCGGACATAAAAGTAGTTTTGTCACAAACGATTGCCGTATATGGGGATTTTGGTTGCACATGTGTGTAAATGGTATACAGGTTGTAAACGAATCATTTGCGAAGCGATTAATCTAGCATTCTGTACATCAAACTAAGTCATTGCGCTAAAATGATGTTAGGATACGAATTTTTAATTCTTACTGTTAAGACTTTTTAGATCGGGACTTTTTAGCAATGTAATGCACTCAAAACATTATTCTGATAGATGCATTAAATAGTACATAGTAGTAGTAGCGGTGATGGAAGTATTTCAAGTACATAAAAACAAAAAAAAAAAAACTTTTACCTTCAATATCTCCGTAACGTAACCAGAAAGAAGGTACCAAGCTATGGCCCAGAACAAAAAAAAATGTATGCCAAAAAGAATTTCTCGACTTCGTAAAGGTTGTATTTACACCCTCTATACTCGTAGGTGTGGGTAGTTGCTGCGTATCTACCGCGTAGCCTGTCCAACCAATGTCAATCACACTTCACTCGCTCTGAATCCTGCCACTGACTGGTGACGTTCTATCGACTGACAGATGATCATCAAGCCTGGCTTGTGGGCCTAACTATTAGGCTTTGGTCACTGGCTATGACGTTAAGTACTGACGACTTTAATACCGGGGATGTTCAAATAGAGAAATAAAAGATTAAGATAATTAAATTCGATTTTTAAATATTCATTATGTTTTGACAGCTGTCAACTGTGGCGATTATCTGTGTTTCTATTATTCTAATTATGAAATTCGTATTTTTTTTCCTTGCAACCAGCCAAAGCTTTTTTACAATGGAGGTTTACATCTCTACACTCCAGTTTGGTTTATGACGAATGCTGCTTGCAAACGTTCGCCACTAACCTTGGTGTCTATATAGATAGTCAAGTTAAAGTAATTGCTTCAGTTTAAGTAATTAAAATAGGAATGCGAACATTGGCACAAGAAAAAATAGGCATATACCTAGCCATGGGTGAATTAAGGCTGTGGACGTTTTTTTTCCTGGTCTGGGCAGTTCCTTCTTTGCTCTTTGTGTCGAGGCCGCGGTATCTCTTTCGAACAAGCCGCAGCCCCGACGGGAGGTTGTGAATGATCAAGTTATTCTATTCTATACCATTTTTTACATTATGGAACAATTTGAACGAATTAAGAACTGTCAAAGGAAACAGTTCTAACTTCAAGCAATTCCCAAACTACAGGATAAAAGTCATATTTTAAGTTAATATTCCTTTTACTGAAGTCATTCCTTGGACTTGTTCAAAGATACCGGTCTACGGGTATAGGTAAGTTGGTACAATCTTCGACATCATCGTCTGCTTTGCCTTTTCCCCAAGCATGTTGGGGTCGGTTTCCAGTCTTACCGGATACCTGCTGAGTAACAGTATTTTACATAAAGTGACCACTATCTAACCGACACAACCCAGTTAGTACTGGGATTACCCATAACTGGGTACCTATATTTTATACATGTGGAAGCTTGTAATTAGCAATTGAAACTACTTATGCATGATATATTTTATAATTATTATTAGTCCGTAAGCTTTCTTTAAAATTAAATAAATAAATAAATTAAATAAATAAATAAATTGGTGAATGGGCTTATTGGTACACCCCTCCAATAGCAATGAGATATACGTCGTTGGATAGCTCTTTTTAACTGAAACAATATTTACTATTACAGTTTTGTTGAAATGTTTGTCTGTTTTGAGTTATAGCTCAAAAACAAAAGTAAAAATGGATACCTATTAACGTTATACTATCTTAGTGTGTAAGCTAAAATTATATCAATGTCGTTGTATATAACGTAATTCGTAATTATCATAAAAAAACATAACATCACGCCTGTAATTCCCGAAGGGTAAGGCAGAGGTGTAGGTGCCTAATAGTAGGTACACCCACTTTTCGTCAGTTATGTTTAAGTCCCATGTAATAGGGGGCGGGCCTATTGCCATCAACCTGGCACAAATCCAGACTCCATGGCTGCTACCAAGAAATGCTTGAGGGAAACTCCAATAACACTTTGTCCGACCAGGGAGAATGTATGGGAGCTGTTACACCCCTCCAATAGCAATGTCATATACGTCGTTGGATAGGTCTTTTTAAATGGAACAATATTTACTTTGACAGTTTTGTCGAAATGTTTGTCCATTCTGAGTTATAGGTTAAAAACAAAAGTAAAAATTGATGATATTAATATTGTGATATCTTGGTGTATAAAGGAAAATAACACTAACGTCGTTGTATAATAATATAGGTATATTATTATAGTATAATAATGTAATTCGCAAATAACATAACATACCATCACGCCTGTAATGCCTAAAGGGCTAGACTGAGGTGTAACTTATAATAATACACCGATGTTTTCGGCAGTTGTTTCCCATGTAATAGAGGGTGAACCTATTGCCATGAACTAGGCATAAATACAAATTCCTTGACTGATACTGACAAATTCTTGAGAGCAAATCCAATAGGTAACAATTTACTCGACCCGGGAATCGAACGCAGGGCCTCATGTTCAGCAGTCGCGCTTGCAACCACTAGATCAACGAGACATTCAAAAATTACCAATTAAAATGTACGTAAACAGATGAGTAGGTACTTTGTGTCGGAATACTAAAAACTTTTTTTAACTTTGGTTTTTGAGATATAACTCAGGATGGACAAACTATTTCGGCAAAGCTGTCATAGTAAATATTGTTCCATTTAAAATACCTATCCAACGACGTATATGACATTGCTATTGGAGGGGTGTACAGTGTTATTTGGTTTTGCCTTACGAATTTCTCAGTAGCAGCCACGAAGTCTCGATTTGTAAAATAAAAAGTATTTACTTTTTATCACTTGGAACTTAAACATAACTTGGGTATTCTATCAGGTACCCCTCTACCTAACCCTTCGGGGGCTACCGGCGTGATGATATGTTATGTTATTTGCGAATTACATTATATTATTATACAACGACGTTAGTGTTATTTTCCCTTACACACCAAGATATCACAATATTAATAATATGAATTTTTACTTTTGTTTAAGTATAACCTTTAACTCAGAATGGACAAACATTTCGACAAAACTGTCAAAGTAAATATTGTTCCATTTAAAAAGACCTATCCAACGACGTATATGACATTGCTATTGGAGGGGTGTAACAGCTCCCATACATTCTCCCTGGTCGGACAAAGTGTTATTGGAGTTTCCCTCAAGCATTTCTTGGTAGCAGCCATGGAGTCTGGATTTGTGCCAGGTTGATGGCAATAGGCTCGCCCCCTATTACATGGGACTTAAACATAACTGACGAAAAGTGGGTGTACCTACCTGGGTGCGCCAAAGTTCACCTAAAATTTCAACTCCGATAATTGGAAATCCGAAAATGTTCTTCCTAACATTTTTCATCCTAACAATCGCAATTCCTAACTTCTCTGTCTCTAATGTTTTAATTCCGAAGCATTCGACTTCATAATGTCTGTAGCAATAAACATCTATTACACTATTATTTGTTTTCCTATATTTTCTCAACATAACCATCTTTTACACTATTATTCAAAGTCATATCTTTTTTTTTGTTTATATTACTTTTTATTCATAATAATCAGTATTATAAAAGGTCCCATTAAAATAGGTGGACAAAATTTTAGAAATCATTCAGACCGCTAAAATAAGGACAATAGCAAAAAAAATATAAGAATAAGAAATAAAATACCTACTTTTATAGGATGAGTTTGTTCTAGAGTGCCGGCAATTTATTATTTTAAGTCAAAATAAAATCACTTTATAGATAGTGTCTTTTTTTTGGTTAAGATGTCTTTAGTTAGGCTTACTAAACGCTGTGTTAAAATTTGTCCACCTATTTTAATGGGACCTTATATACTATGCAAAGATATCCATAGGTTAGGTTAGGTTAGAACTGTAACCAACTACGCGCGAGCCGAGCGAGCGAAGCGAGCGGTGCCGCGGCAGCGGCCGGCGAGCGCTACCTCGAAATTGTTCGCGAAATTTTTCTAAGTATTTTTTTCATAGTGCCCCCAAGACGACACTCTGACCTGAATTTCATTCATTTATTTTATTTCAAGACAAAAATCAGTGAAACGACCTTTAATCATTCTAAACAGTTGTATGAGTGAAAATATTATGGTAATTATGTTTAGGAATAAAAGCGTTAGGATAAAAAACAGTAGGAGTTTAAATATATTTACACTAATGATATTATGAATTCCAATTTTCGGAAACATGAGTGTTATGAACATCGTCGGTAGGACTACAAATAGTATGAATGAAAACTTTAGGATGAAAAATTTTAGGAAGAGTGATCATTCGGATTACAAATCGTTAGGAAGAACAATTTCGGATAAAGAACTTTAGGTGAGCCAATATGGACCCACCTACCTACTATTAGGCACCTACACCTCTGCCTAACCCTTCGGGAATTACAGGCGTGATGTTATGTTTTGTTATGATAATTACGAATTACGTTTTAAACAACGACATTGATATAATTTTAGCTTACACACTAAGATATTATAACGTTAATAGGTATCCATTTTTACTTTTGTTTTTGAGCTATAACTCAAAACGGACAAACATCTCAACAAAACTGTAATAGTAAATATTGTTTCACTTAAAAAGAGCTATCCAACGACGTATATCTCATTGGTATTGGAGGGGTGTACCAGCTTTCATACATTTTCGCCCATTCTCTTTTACCCCCTTTTTTGGAGGGTTATCAAATGACTCCTCCCGCTCTGGGCGGAGCCGAAGGGAGTGTCAGACTTCTACTGACTAAAAACCACTCATGTTCCTTCTTAGCCTTTTGTGTCCACGGTATCTCTTCTGAACAACCCGCAGTCCCGGCAGTTATGTATAACTCTTAGTTGCGCAGATTTGCGGGTTGCACTACGTGTAATGACTGTCAAAGGTCTACAAATGACAGTACAATTGGTACAATCTTCGACATAAAACAATGCAATTTTTCCAATTGCAAGCAAAAGTCAATAAACTTTCTAAGAACAGAACGTTCTTGATAAAGTTCAGTCGCTTCAGAAATATTCACATGACAGACGCAGGTATTATTCGATAAGTTTCAGTATTCATTAATAATAGATCTAGAAATTAGAAATTTCTATGAACGTATTAAACGTGGTTGCTCATTATTATCAATAACATAAAACCAGTGACTGACGCTTAATTATAATAACAGAGGTTTAACTAATGGATTTTCTGTTTTATTATACCTACATGTTTTTTACTCAGATAATTCAGTAAAAGACTTAAACAAAATGTGGGTCTATACCCACATTTTGTTTAAGTCTCTTGTAATAGGAGTGAGCTTATTGGCATCAACCGTGCACAATCCAGTGTTGAAAATTGCTGCAACTGGAAAATTCTTGGTGTGAAAACCCAATAACACTTTGTCCGACCTGAGAATTGAACCAAGGGCTCTCAGTAGCTTAGCTTGCTGAGGTCTATATTTACTGTTAGGTATATTTTTGTTGTAATAATAATGCTATGTAAACAAAATAATCATATTTCTGATAGAAATTCAAACGTCTTGATTAGAACTTTTCAGTAATGTTATCTATTTATATAAAAGAAAGTCGTGTTTGTTCCAACACTTATAACTCGAGATCTGCTGGACCAATTTTCATGGGTTTGATTCGTTGGATTTGTCTCCGCCCCGAATAGCAGAATACATTTTAAAAACAATGAAAAAAAAAAACACTATTTATAACTCAAGAACGGCTGGACGGATTTAGCTGAAAATTGGTAGGGAGGTAGCTAAGAACCAGGAGAAGGACATAGGATACTTTATTTTTTATTTTTTTTAGGTAGGGTGGTAGGTAGGTAGGTAAGGTAGTAGGTAGGTAGGGTAGTAGGTAGGGTAGTAGATAGGTAGGTAGGATAAAACGCATTGCAACGCATGCGCGGGTTCAGCTAGTTCTCAATAACAATAAGAAAAAAAACAAGTTAAATTAAATAATAAATAAGTCAATATAGGTCTTTTCAGGCTAAAATTATTGTTTAACAAACTCTACCTCACTCCACCTGAGAGGTGGCATGATATTACATGGATAAGAAAATATTACCCTCTTTATAATGCCACGATATGAAAACGTGGATACGCTTCACAATTTTTAATATATTTTTAGTTTATTGTTAGGCTAGTTACTTCAGGTTATTTTACTGATTTATGTTGGTTAGTTTAGAGTTTTTGTCAGCTAATAATTGAGTTTCTACAAATAGGATACCTAATCATTTGTCTACCCTTTACGGACTCTGCAGGGGTCGGCTTCCACTCTAACCGAATGCAGCTGAATACCAGTATATTAATATGGTGTGACTGCCTATCTGACCTCTATACAATCCAATTAGTATTGAGTAATATGGTCCTATTTGGCGCAGCCGCGAGATGAACACACGCTTTTATTTTGTTTGTTATTTTTTTCAATTTGTTTTTTATTTTTATTGTTTGTTGTGTGCACTTGTGGCATGTACTAAATAAATATGTTTTCTTTCTTTCTTTCTTTCTTAATATGATACCCCTTGTTAAGAATGGTTGAAAACTTAATACCTACAATTACAGTGCAAAGTCCGTACTCATTAAGTACATTGTTGACAGTACAGTAACAGAATTAAAATAGATTCTTTAAAAGTACCTAACTGGTCTGAACTTGAAATACTATTTGCCTTGGAAAAATATAGCTGCATCTTGTAAATCAAAATTCATATTTAGTCTTTATCCATACATAAATGTTTTGAAAAACTGTATTTTCGTGCCTGGCTCTGTGACTGTGTTCTTGTACTGTTCTTTCTTTTTTTTTAATTTATACCTCACACTAGGAAATTTCTCCTGTAACGTGGGTGCGTTTACAAACATTTAAACGCACATACACAAACGTCTAGTTTCGGAACAACTAACTGTAGGCCATACAATTAATTCTTCCGTGCGGGAATCGAACCCGCGATCATAGGCAGCCCAGCATCAAATCGCCCAGCCACTGAGACTACCTTGCTGTCGTCGTTCTAAATTGCACAATGATTGTTAATGTGGCTATCATTACAGTTAATAATATGTATATTGAAAGATTTACTTGTTTATTCCATTCATAATAATTATATTAGGTACTCATGATGCCCGCGTGAATGTCAAAACCTTGATAATATAATATATACCAAAACCTTCCTCGAGAACCTCTCTATCCATTGATGAAAACAGGTTAATTTATATCGGTGCAGTAGTTTTTGACGGACGCGGCGGAGGACTTTATTTTATTATATGTTGTGTTTTTTTTTTAAGTGAAAACTTCTTTAGCGGCGCTGAGCACTTTTTTTTGTATGGGTAAAAACTTTCAAACTCGCGTCAGGGTCACGTGATGCTGATCGAAAAAGCGTAAGATTTTTCGATCAGCATCACGTGACCCTGACTCGAGTTTGAAAGTTAATATTGAAGTTTTCACTTCTGCCGGCACTCCCGGAGTGCTATTTTTAAACCTAGGTCTTCTCAAATCGTAAAAACCGTGCAAAGCAGGATCGCTAGGTGTTTCATATAAAAAGAAAATTAAAAACCAAGTTGGATATTTATCCCGATCATTTTTTTGCTTCTGCTGGCGACATTTCCAATAAGACCTTGTATCGGCAACTAGTAACAGATTGAAACGATGCTTAATAGCTGGAAGTAGGTTAGTCAGGAAACCGATATTCATTGTACTGAAATTGAATCAGCAAGCTATGACCACTTAGCTATAGGTTTATGTACTTAAGTGGTCTCCGCAACAATGGTCTTAGGAGACGACCAAGGGACTATGTTGGATCGTTCGCCGAATCTAACAATACTATGTCGATGGATGTATGCCAATATCTATAGATATATAGCCTCTTTATTATGCCAATATATTGCCTTAGTAATTGGCAGTCGACCGAATATTATGAAAATAGAACCATTGAACCATTGGTTGTATGATGACAAAAAATATCTGAATCTTTATATGAATAATGTCGATCCAATTACATTATTGTGTTCTACAATATCTCTATCTACCACAAGACTCCCTTCCTCATCCAATTATGTAATCACTAAACTGTCTAATACTCTGAAAATTTAATTATATTAAAACCTTCACTTCAATTTCGCTCGACCACAACACACAACATACTTTCAGTTTGTAACGCAATTAGCCCTATCAGGAGCTTTTGTTGTTTGCCGTAATACACTCATCCTGTTTACATTTTCACCAACTAACGCAGGCGTTGAACATTGAACAGATAAATTGAAAATTGGAGGGATAGATCTATAATAAACTAGCGTAAGAAGGTCGGAGGAAAGTGCCCGCTTCTATTATAATATATTCATAAGACAGCATTTTACCATCACGGCTGTCAGTGACGTTTTTACGAAAAAAGAACAATAAGCTCCCGTCTGAACGAGGCATGGATTTATAGTGCTGATAATTATTATCCAAGTTATTTTCTAGCGTAGGTACTACGTTGAAAAAGTGAAGTGCATTTTCTGATAGAATATTGGCGAGGAAGAAGAGTTTTGCTCGTGGGTAAACAAACCCATTCTTTCTCAGTAGATTTTTTCAAACTTCAACCTTTTCATGGTTTGGTGGGTACGTGACCGCTCCGGGCTATGCTTACCTCGTAAAACTTATAGTATGTAGGATACGTTCGTATTATTATGCAGCTACACTGAACAGAGGGGTGAAAACTTTCAAGAAAAATGTATGGGGTTCTTTTCATATCTTATGATGCATCTCTGTCGCTGGAGGCCTCAGCTAAAAGATCAACAACAATAAAAACTTTAGCCGGTGCTGCGCTTAAAAATATACCGACGTGCATTTTTGCGTCGGTTGTGATTTTATAGGCAACAAAAAATAAACCCCTTTTAACACCCAAACTGAACGAAAACCTGCGCAAAAGGTTGACAATAACAGTAATTTCTCACGAACATAGTAGTGTACGTCCTTAAGATTTCGGCGAACATCCACATTAATTAGTGACTCAACAACTTTAACGTCCCAAGTTTATTGCATTACTTTGTCACCATTAATTCAAAACTTCGCTACGGTTAATATTTTTCAGCAATTGCCTACGAAACTTTGCAAGTGAGACTATCTTTAAGCTGCACGGAAAGCAATGACGGATTGTCCCCGTAATGGCGGTGAACGATGGCCTTGGCTGTTCGATTTTCTATAAATAGGCATAAAGAAGAGAATTTATGAATGAGACTGGTGATTCTTTTCAGTGTGTGCTTTGATCGTGTAATGTGCGGAGGTTAGCCAGCGAGTCGCCGTCGCGTCGTCGCCTGGCCGCAGTTTATCGACCCCAAATGTAGGATAACGACGTTTGTTACGACCACTCCGCGTCAGCTCTTTAACGTTGTTTTGTACTGCAATGGATGCGTTTAAAATAATTGCTCGTTCGTTTGTTACTTAACATTGTTACTTGATCGTTAGTGCACACTGTGCCAGTTGCTTCCACCACTTACATGCACTTATGTGTTGGCAGAACTGCATTTTGCATTTCATAACACGTGACTGCGCTAAGCTGTGCTATGAATATAACACTTAATCCGAGGGCAATTGTGTTGTAGCTTTATTACGTCTATCAAGTTGCGACATTGTAGCAGCGTAATAGCAGCGCTTGAACCTGCTCCAATGAATTATATTATTTCTCTAAAGATTTTTCTCAGAATATTGCAGTTGTAGCGTAATTGTGCCGGAGTCTCTATCCCCGGCTTTAGGTTGTGATAGTCCAAGTATTTTTTATGTGACAAAGTTATACCGCTATTGTGAAATCTTAATTGCATTGCAATTATAACCTATTTAAGTCACGTTTAGAACTGAATGTTGTTTGAAAAACAACTTATTTCTAGACGTGAACGTAAGTGCTGTTGATTGTGTTCCTCCATCGTCTCTTGTCTACAACGTCCATAGTAAAAACTCTTAAAATAATTTCACAAGTTATTTTATCTTATAATGGACCGTATGGCTAAAGTAACAAACACTATGATTTTATCATAAATAAAGTATTAAGAAACGTATTCTAAACTACCGATAAAAGAAATACATTCTGTAAAAGAACGGTATTTTTACAGGTTCGCCCTTTGATCACACGATCAAGTCAGCTTCAAGGGAAAACACGATTCATTGTCAGGGGATTTGCGATGCGGCGCAAAGTATAACCAAATCATAGCAGTTCCAACCTACTTTAACACGGAATAAAATGCACTTTTATATCGAGCTACACAAAATCCTGTATTTCAAACAAATCGCTTATATCAATGGGTGTTGAGAATTTTTGTTACAAATTATTCATATCATCACACAGGCTTTTGTGCCATTACGGTTATCAAAGAGTACCAAAATACATTTCCAAATAACCAGTGGAGGAATTAAACCATGGACTGATTTGTTTCCCTGCTACAAAAAAAAATCGTGTTCGTGCATTTATAAAACGCATTAGGACCGTTAAAGGACAAAAAAAAACGAGTAGGCGTGAAAATCATGAAAAGGCCAGCTTTTTCTCATCACAATAATTTACAAAAACTGCCTATAAAAGAGAAGTTAAGATTGATACCTGTTGATCATGAGCTAAAAATAATTTCATTCGCAAAAACTTAATTTTCATACTTATCGGGTTTTTCTGTGGGCTGGCGACGGATTCGTGTCACGTCCACTCCATTAGCTGATTTACCATGGGAAGTGGTTGTAAAATGAGTTCCATATTAAAATTGATACTTTTAATGCAGTCAAACCTACTTTCAGCAATATTCATCACTAGTTTAAATTACACGTAGAACTTTCATGAGTTCTTGAATTGAGGTGACTTGAAAACTATCTAAGTAATAATTAGATTGAATAACTTAGGTGTAAGCTCACACGGTTTTAATTATTTCTCAGAAATGTACGGTAGATAAGACATTTCGTGCATTTCATACTACCGAGTTGTTCCAATTATGTGTCACTTTTCAGTACTTTTAGCTCGTTAGAGGTAGCTGAGCCACACAATTTTTATGAGTAAAATTTAACAACAAAACAAATTCACCAAATATTTATTCTACGCCATTAAGCAATTAAGCTTTAAATCGTTTGATAGTGTAAATAATTATGCGGCTATCATTAACTCCGCACATCAAATTAAATGAGATGTTCAATTATGTGCCTATATTTTTCAATTGATAGGCAGAATGTGCTGAGTTATTTTAGGTATAGGTACCTATATAAATATTTATTCATCAAGCTTTTCGTAGTGACAGAGGAGAGTGGGCAAAGGATTTTTTATAAATATTCTGGTCACGTGGGTCCGGGTCCGTTTGTAGTTAATTCACTGCGACCCGTTCGTGTATGTAATCGAACTGGGGACTTTACGAGTGTACGGCGCGGCTTGGACGTGTCCGTACCCATTTATTATGACGTCCCATAAGCAAACTTAGTTATTTAGAACTTTGTTAATCTTCACGTCCTATATTTTCGCCTTTTCTTTATTATTCTTGGGGTTCTTATTGGTTATTTGTATTGGTGGGATACTATCAATTTATTCTTGTGGTCCATGATATTGCCCTCGCTTGAAAGACAAATGAGGAGAATCATTTAAATCATTCATAAATAATATCAATCATTTACCACTTCGTCCGTAGAAATTGTGATAACTAGGCTAATATAGAAACATGGTAGAAATATAATTTACAGCTTCTAGCACTCACAAATTCCTAATGTAGCATTCTGTTAGTGAAAGATTTTTCAGGAATGGAACACTGCTTCCGGAGATTATTCCGTACAAACTTAAACCTATACTTACAAAATATATACAAACACATTTAATCTCTATCTAATATTAGTAAAGATTATAATAATATTTTCCTCACATTATTTATATCCTTTTATTATTATTATATTATATTATTATATCCTTAAAAATAAACATTAAATCTACTAGGTACTCAAGTAGAAGAAATCTCACTTACTAAAGACAATTTTAATAATATAGTGAGACTATTAGCTTCCGTAGGGGAAGGCTGAGGTTTACTGCTGTAAGTTATGGACAGGCAGTACGCCCTAAGACCCCAGCACCCCATGACCCCTAATGACGGTATCAGTTCCGAGTAATAAGGGGAAAGCCATCAATATTTGTTGTTTTAGTGCAGGGAAACTTACTTATGTATGTAATCTCACAGAGCAATTCTTGCATCACTACTTTATTGATGAAGCTCGTCTATAGCAGACATGAAAACTTCTTGGTACTGATACAATGTTTGAAGCATAGAATATGCAAATATACCAAAGATTGTAGAAGTTTACTCCAAAGCAGGCGCTGCATAAGGAATCTCTATATTCAAATATTTCGAACACAAAACTGAAATTGCAGTCTCTAATTTGGAAAGATATAAATATAAGTACACACAGAGTTGGACATGTTTTGATGGAGTCGGACGAGTTTAATAATAATTTAATGTGTCGACTGCGCCGAACTTTCTCCTAGGTATCTCGCGGAAAGTTCCGCTCTGTATGGAACTTGGTAAATCAGCAAGAAAATGCAGATTGAAGGAAAGCTATTTCCAACAAAACGCTCCGCATCGGCTCAGAAATTGGTTCCTCTTCCCGCTCCGCTGCCCGAAGAAACTTGCTACGCTAAAACCGTATTTTTATTATTTCGCTCTGCCTACATCTTGTTTTATTATCGATGTTTGGTTTTAATCTACATCGCAATTTTGTTGGAATGTAAACAATATTTTATATACATTGCATTGTAGTTCAAAAATATGACTTTTTGTTTTCTGATAGTTTATCACTTATGTGTTAAAATCTATCTAACGCTCGAGTAAGCCGTAACTGCGTCACTGCATGAATTATTGTTTTTATCATTTTGGGATTTGGAAATTTGAAGTCGGATACAAGCGAAAAGAGATCAAACTAACCTGTCACGTGGCTTTAAAGTAATGATAGCCTTATTTTAGGATATTTCAAACGGAATCAAATAAAAAGACATATAGATAAAATAAATTCCATTACGTTTCTCTTATACTTTATAACTTTAGAGTTAATTTTTAGAATTATAATGATTTCATATTTAACAACTATACGACAATATTGCGTTCCTACCGTGTGTCAAAAACAAATGAGTTGATCCAGAAGAAAATGCTTCACAAAAATGACTTGGAACTTACCTGCAAGAAAAGAACATTGAATTTAAAATAAATGGCACTGCATGAACCTAACATCAGTCAAGCACAAATAATTCATTCATATTTGGCTTAAGGAAAATGAAAAATAAAATTGTCCCAACTCAATTCCACCGTTTCCCTTGGAACAGACGAAAACCTTATCTCTCGCCTTTATTATTTTCCAAGTCCGTCCGCAATATTATGCGAGACGTCACGGCAGATGGATCAGAAAACATAAATCTGACGTCTAAACATGTTTGCGCTGAAAACGCTTAGATAACAACTTGAAGCGGATTTTTTTTGGCCCTCGAACTTGTGTCGCGATAAACAAGATATATATCTGTATCCGATTGTTTCAGATCACTAATCTTCTTTGAAATCGTAAGACGCTCCGAAACCTTTATGTATGTTGGGTTTTTTCTATGCGTGTTCATTTAATCGATACATGCTAGGATGTAAAACACTTAGATTCATTGTTCTATTATTAAAAGTGGGCAGCTAAACTGAAAAAGAAGTCAATTCCCAAAAATATAACGTAAAAATGTCTGGTTCTCGTAAAATACACAGCGCTATAAATATAATAAGCGTTTTTGTTTCGTCACCTCCCCCGCATACAAATTTATTAGCTTTCACGGTTATCACGGCGGACCTCTCACTCGGTGGGCTTTTGTGAAATTGTTCGCATTCCGTCCCCGCGCCGCGCATAGTTCGCCGCACTTCCGCCGGCGGCGCGCGGAGCAATCCTGCCATAGATGTTGGAAACACACAGCTATGCATCCATTTTTGAACTTATTTCTTTTATTGGTTCGCTCTACAATTGGCTTTATTCTTTACTCGTCTTATTGCGAGCAGTTTGGATTCATGAATTGTTTGGATACGCACGACATAGCGCTCGTGTTATCAATAATTCATGTTCATTATCTTTAGTGATCGCCATGACCGAGCTATTTTTGTTTTTCTAGAGCATATATTTAATTTAGGATTACTTTACTGTGTCTGTGACAGGATTATCATAATGAAGTCATACAATCTTGAGGAGATAAGACGACGAAGAAGAAACTTATGTTGATACAAAGGGATGGCAATAAGCGTTTGGATACAAATCGGCGCTCTACGATACTGTTCCTTTGCAAATTTGGGAGGAATCAACGCCCCATCCACGCAATGGGTACTGAGTAGTAACATTCTGAATTCATGAATGTTTTATTGCGGAGGCGACGCGGAGTTAGCGAGAAAAATGCGACGCCATTCATTCACGCTCGTCACGGACACTAACTGCGTGTTCTGTGTTGTTTGGATTTAGTGCGAAAAAATGCGAGCTTCCCCGCAATGACGTGTAATGCAATCTTTTCAGTCATTGATATATGACAGTTTGGAAGAGGGGCTTCAAGGGGTGATTTTAGTTTCAAGATAGATTTATGTTGTAGCTTAGAATGTGTCATAGACAATGGGAAAGTTTAGGGTGGAGCTTTTTGATACATTTTGACGAGCTTAGCAATTAAATAAAAAAAAAAAAAAAAAAACTACTAAATATTTAATAGTAAAAATGAAATAGTAGTTTTCCAAAGACTTACTCCTGTTACCTATCTACCCACGATTCTACCTAATAAATATTTCTAGATCGACAAATAATAATAAGGATCAATATAAAAAATAAGGACAAAGTTACTAATCAAAAGAAAATAACCACAATAAAAGCCAAACTCAGATTGAGACTATAAAATATCTTTTCCACCCACAGTTTTATCACAGTCATGGCCCAAGCACTAATTTTGTTCCTACTTATAGATACGGGTCTTAGGCCTCTATAAAGCGAGGCCAGACGGGGAGGCACCATTGGATTGCGTCACAGCTCAGCATCTAAACAGACATCGAGGCATGTAGGACAACAGCCTCATAACCAGTCATTTCTGTACTCATTGCCAATATGTCTGCCAACTCTCGCTATTAAAAAAGGAAACACTTTTGCCAAGGAAGACGTTTTGTGTTATTAAAAATAAACCGCATAAATCTTTGAAAAGGTTCTTGGCCTTTATCCATAAGTAGGTATTTGTGTTTAAATACGTTGGATAACAGGAAATTTTTGAGTGGGCCGAAGAATCTGAGGAAAAACCAAAACTTTTGCATTGTCTTGTTTTATAAAGAGTGGTAAGGACGGTTAATACATAACATAAAATCACGCCTGTAATTCTCGAAGGGAATTTTATTCCATTAGAACACCCACATTTTGCCAGTTATGTTTAACTCCTACGTTCTCCTAAGGCTCAAATTCAGACTTCGTGGCTGCTACTGATAAATTCCTGATGGAAAACCCCAATAACACTTTGTAAGGCCTGGGAATTGAACCCAGGCCTTTTTAGGGGAATATGTATATAATTATGTTGTGTCAAAACTGTTATTCGGTCAAAACTACTTTTGACTGGTATCAGTTTAAACGCGTTTTCTCCATTATATTATGTACTTCGTTTTCATATTAACACAATCATTACAATAATAATCTAAAAACATAAATAGCCAATTGTTAATAACAGTAAAAGATTCGTATATGTCAAAGAACCTAAAGAAGCTGTATGTTCAACTTTGGCATACCACACATTTTCCTTTCCACCTCAAACATATTTTACTGAATATTTATATTATTCAGAATTCCTAGACGGAATTCCTATTTTATTTGTGAACTCTATTTCCATGACTTTTTGGTCTAAAATGAATTGAGCACATGGAAGTTGAACTAATTACTTACATTCTTTTGCCAAAGGTGAACTGTTGGTCTCTCACTTTAATTACAATTTCGCCTTGACCATGTTCTTTTAGACTTTAACTTAACATTAAACACTGTGAAAATAAATGTACCTACCCATCTAATGTACCGCAACTGTATAAATATAGACTGAATCTTAATTTAAAATTAAGCGACAACAAAAACGTTATATTCTAAAATCAAAGGCCAATGGGAAAAATGTACTAACGCTCCAAAAAAAAAAACAGAAGTCCCCCATGGTCCTTTGCTTCTCACAAAGACTAAACAATACTGAGAAAAACCCAATTTAGTGACTTCCCAATAAACCTTAGAAGTGATACGAATTCCAAAATTGATTGAATTTAAAACGTTAGCATTCCGATCACAAAGTGAGCTTGTTTGTTCGTGAAAGCGAGTAAAGTGGACAAATGCAGAAAACATAACGAAGGAGGTCTGCGTCGTTCGGTCCGTTCACTTGGCTGGACTCCAGTGCCTTGATTTAAATGCGCTATTTATTGAGACTACTAAGATACTATTTGTTTTGACCTCATTACTAAAATTACTGCCGCTTCATTGGGACGATATATTCTGTAATATATTCTGTAATACGTAATGAGGTTTATGAACCCTAGGAGTATGGATGTGATGTAATCTAGTCCATGTAGGCTTGACAGACAGGGAGAGACCGACCAAAGAAGATATAATGATGAATAAGGATTGTGTAATAGCGACATAGAGAGGGGAAGAAGAAATCGAGTTGCCAACCACGAGTAACATGGGACTAGGAAAGAAATATGATAAAGAGTAGATTTGACATTGATTT
The DNA here is from genome assembly GCA_949775195.1 of Diarsia dahlii. NCBI lineage: Eukaryota > Metazoa > Arthropoda > Insecta > Lepidoptera > Noctuidae > Diarsia > Diarsia dahlii. The sequence goes on from OX459200.1 coordinate 12,446,172, forward strand.
AATTAGTGTCTGAATTAATTCGAGACGAGAACTCTGTCGTTACATTGTTAATTTTGTTACACATCGTTAATTCCATCATTGTTTACCTGACCATTGCTCCTTGAATCACCAGTAAAACCCACCCGGGTTTTACGGGTTTAAGTATGGGACCAAAACTCGGTCCTGCAGGCCCGAACTAGTACTCTAATGATATAATTTTATTAAAATTCATGTCCACGAACTTAAACCGTTCTATGATCTTAAAAGTAGCTACCTAATATAAAATAAATATTTAGTGAGTTTCATTCTAGTTAAAACAATGGCGAAGTAAAGTTACTTTTGAATAAATCGCTTTATAATTCGGTGGGTTGGTTATTTAGCGGAAGCTATTAAGAACAGCCATACCCGTAGACAATGTCGATGAGATTATTACGAGGCGAGTAGCGATCGGCGCGCCGGGATCGCGTTAACTTCGAAAAGAGTCAATAACGTCGGCTGTTAAACTTTATAGACTCCTTAAATTATTTTAACACCGTTATGTTAACAACACTAACAAATTTCTTTATAAGGAAAATCGTTTGTGGTATACTCGCTCCGTCCGCCAACTTCGCTCATAACATCAAATGTTCCAATATCTTACGCGCCTAAACGTTTCTTCTTTTTTTCCAAAAATCTTTAAAGTTTTATCTTCTAGACCTTAAATCAATTTTGATTGCGGTTTTAAATATTGGTGATCGTAGCATTCACAAAATCATTACATTAGGTATTACCTATTTTTGGCAAACGAATACAAGTAGAAAATATCATGTAGCTGTATGATACAAATCCCACTTTAGTACTTCAGTAGCAACCAGCTTATAAATCCAATAAAATGGAAATTCACATTGGACTCACTCGCAGAATTAATCCAATCGGTTTTCAAGTTTTGTCTTATATTTTTACGAGGACAAAAGCCAAGCCGGCAGCGGTTGCGACCGCCACCACTTCAATTAATGAAATAATAAACCATCAGGACAACACAAAAAAGTATCTGTAAAGAGAACACTCGTATTGAGAAAATATATTTCGAAAAAAGCCCGACATTGTCGCTTGCCAGCAGTCGGAAACTAATGGATTGTTCATTCATAAGTATTGTTATACGTATGAATGCACTCATGTTATTATTATATAAGTAACTCACTGTTTCCTGAGATTAGGAACTTTTGTCGTTTGTTTCGGAAAATCTTTGTTCTTTTTGGAACTCTATGAAGGATTCGTCCACTTTTTCCATCTGTCCGTTTTTCACCTCGAACTTTGCTTTGATAGTTTTGGTATGTCAACTTCTCTGCTGAAACCATTTTGTTTGTAGAATCTTCAAGCCTCGTTACTGTAATTACTTTCCGTTCTTTTCAAGTACGCCTTTGGCACTAAGTACCGATTGAGGTTATTAATACCGTAATTATAAGGATACAACCAGACAGATCAATCATAAAGACAAGGGCCAAGGCGCTCGATATCCAACTATAGACACGTGTAAAAAGAAAAGGAAATTGATGAGCTTAGCCTAGATTATGTACGAGTATATTTATCCAGTCATTGAATATGATAGACTGATCCGTCATTACAGCTTATGGGTTATTTATTAGTTTAATACACACTCATTATCCGAATTTATTTGATGAGGGCTCAGTATGTCTTTTTCTGTATTCGTCGTCATCCCAGTATTTACTAGTTCATAACCATCGTTTGTTTGGTCTTCCTTTACTATTATAGCAAAACATTCTTCACGACATGATCCTACCGTGTTAGTAATACAGTTCTGTATGTTGTCTTGAAATCGTTTAAAAAATTCTGCGGTTCGTGGGCCTCTTTCGATCCCGTGCAGAATTCATGGTTCCACTTTGTACGTTGGTGTCTTTTACACCTTATTTTATAATACTCCCATGAAAACTGGTTCAATTAGGTATAAGACACGACACATTCTTACTTCGATCTTTGTAATTAACAGTAATCACATATTAGGACAGAAGACTTCAATATTTCTTGCAAATTGATAGTAAAATGTTGTTTGGTGTTCATTACGTTAAGTTTTTCTTTGTCTCCGTTTCAATTTTGTAAATGGCTTTTCCTTGGCTATTCCTTGTTTTTTGAGATGTACATTTAAGAAAACACAATCGTAACGTGTGAACTCTATAGCTAACATCGAAAAAGTTTTGTCAAAACTTTCAATAGGGACGTTTACTGGCTTAAAAAAATATGATTCCAATTGGTCCGTCTGTTAGATTTTCGAAAATATTGGATACGTATTATTTGTTTTTTGAAATCAATAAAAATTTACGAAGATAAAACGCGTCAAAGATTTGAGAAGGGGGTTGTGACGTCACTCACCGGTAAGAAATGTAATATATTATAGTTACATATAATATAGTTTCCAAAGCACTGTATCGTCTTCATTGTTTGTCGTGAAAAAAGAGAAAATATGTGTCAAATATATTTTGGAAATCTATCGGGACGGACTAATTAGATTTTTTTTTGTTAACTACCCTGTTGTTGTTAGGGAAAAAGCAGAACTAGCTTATGCTATTGATTTGATGGAATAATAGCAACCAGTGCAACAACAATACCTAATTCGATGGAATATCCTACAAAAAATAAACAGAACCAATATCGAAATTGAGAATATTTGTTTATTTTGAAGTTCAACGTGACATCAAGTACCAATTGATGGGATTCGCACAAAATAGTCAGTCGCACCAACGTGGTTAATCGGATTTCGAGCTGCAATCGCTTTTATTAATGCAACGGACAGTACTATAAGCCTTCCGCGTCCGTCGCGATAGCTGCATAGCATAATTACCTAGCACTACACTGAATAATAATTGTGGAAATAATTAGCTTTAAGCTTTCGGTTATTGACGATCTGAGATAGGATGAGAATTTGATCAAGATTATACGGGAATCAGGTGCGGACGTGACCAGTAAACACATTTGTTTTTTTTTTGTACCACATGATTTGGGCGTAGTAAGTAAACTAAAGAGCCTTGGCGAATACCTGAAGAGGCTTTCAGGCAGCTGATTGAAGGTGAAGTTAGCAAGCGGTACTTCTAGTTAAGCTCGTATTGTTAGAAGGTTCTTGTCTCAGGAACTCTGCTGAAGATTAGACCCTGTTTACTATACTTAATTTAAAAATCTATTTAAATAAAAATGAATTTCCGTTCGTTAGTCGAAACTCGAGAACGGCTGAACCGATTTGGCTAATTTTAGTCTTGAAATATCACGAATATTTCAAGATTAAAATTAAGTCCAGGGAAGGTTTAAACAGTGAGAAAGTGGTAGGTAGGCAGGGTAGTAGGTAGGTAGAGTAGTAGGTAGGTAGGGTAGTAGGTAGATAGGGTAGTAGGTAGGTAGGGTAGTAGGTAGGTAGGGTAGTAGGTAGGTAGGGTAGTAGGTAGGTAGGGTAGTAGGTAGGTAGGGTAGTAGGTAGGTAGGTAGGGTAGTAGGTAGGTAGGGTAGTAGGTAGGAGGGTAGTAGGTAGGTAGGTAGGGTAGTAGGTAGGGTAGGAGGTAGGGTAGTAGGTAGGTAGGTAGGAAAAAAAGCATTGCAACGCATGCGCGGGTTCAGCTAGTTATTTTATAAAAGTATACAAAGTATGTATCAATAATGGAGAAAACTGACTTATCATCTTCATAATATCAGCCGAAATTCGGTCACTGTTGGGACATGGACATGGGCAATTGGGCATCCCCAAAGCGTCGCTACGTCTTATGGCACAATAGCATTTCAGAACTGTTCGGTACCATCTTCTATGCGTTCCACAAGCAATGCGGTCTGTCCACAGTCGTTTAAGAACAAAATATCAGGAAATTAAAATGATACATTGATACATTGTCAAAAACTTTACACTTAAATATTTCAACTCAATATCTGAAAACTTCGAAGAAACTGATCACATATTCCTAAATAAAAGAATATCCATGGAGTTTCTTCCCCGTTCTTCTGCATAGAGATGTACGTGCAGGTTTAAGTAAAACAATACATCATCTTTGAAGTTTAAAAGGGAATCGTCTGTCATGGTTTGGACAAGTAATGGGATAGTAGGGATGAATCGCATGTTAAAAGACTGATGAATAAAAATGTTTATGGATATAGAGGGAGAAGAGCGCCATGGAAACGGCGGGTGGATTTAGTAAGGAATAATATGAAAGATAAAGGAGTAAGACAAGTCATACACTGATCTTATTGGTGACGTTCTTTAGAAAGGACAGATGCTTCGTACTCGTGTATGATCAGATGTATAAATGTGGATGAGGCAAAAGGTGTATGTAAGGATCGTAGTAGGTGGCGTTCTGTGGTTTCTGCCTACCCCCATGGGAAATAGGCGTAAGTTTATGTATGTAAAAAGAAGTAAATTATAGCCTGGCGTTGACAGGGGAGAATGGAAGTAACATAGGACAAGGACAGAAAGATGAGTACATCATTATTCGGTAAGTGTAGTAGTAGCGTATAGTTTCTACTGTAGAGTTTAGTCCCGAAAATTCTTCCCGGTATGATACTGAAGTGTATCATGCTAGAGTACCATACACTCTGCCTATATGCTAATCTATGCTAATCCGTTTAGCCATTTATGGCGTGATGAATACATTGAAAACTGCTAACAATACAGCAACTGTAGATACCTACAAGCCTGACGATAGTCTGTTTATCTATAGTACTTAGATAAAATATTAACATATTTCGCATTTTTTTTTATCTACCTATAACAAACCCAGCTTTGGTTGGCTGCGGTTTCGCTTGCGCAGAAGTCAAATTATCCGACAAGACACCACCGGAAAAAATAAATACCGGCACGGTTCTTGAGCGCTCTGCGGAAGAGTGGGGATCGCTGTGCGCATCGTACACTATATGACAAATAAAACGCACACCCGTTTATTATTTATTGGTCGTGAGGTAAGTGCAGCAGGAGTAAAGGACAAATCCCGAATGACGGCTATGACGCGATGCGCTACGGGCCAATCACTGCACTTTCCCCGCACCGCATCTCACGTCATACCACCAAAGGGACCCAATAACTCACTTTTGCGTCAGCGCTCAAGAATCGTGCCGATGATAATACTATCGAAATACTAAGTCACAGAACAGAACATACCCTAGAACAGACGAATACAAAAAAAATGGCTGCCATTCGTGGAGTGTTGGGTTAAGAGTATTAAACGTGTATTTGTTGATAAAAATGAGTGTATAATAAATCCCCTTATAATATCGGTAACCGATAACCAAACACTATATAGGATACTGACCCAGGTAATAATCCAGCTGTATGTCCGATATTGAAATCTGTTCAGTCACAAAGGCCTGAAAAGGTTACATACAGACGTACAGACAGACGCTTTCCTACATTAACTCATTCGTAAAAAAAAAATAAGGAACCTTTTTAGATTTCTAAAACTTTCGTTTCCATTTCATGCCAGTACCAAAGAATAAAGTATAGAAAAAAAGTAACTGAAGAAGGGAGATAATTCAGCCAGACTGCCACGATTTCAATAACGTTGACTCGCCGCCGACCAACACTAAAACTCTCTTTGAATAACGAAGGGGAACCTTTATGCGAAGGGGGTATGAAAGGAAAACCATTTTTTTAAATGATGGGCTGGTCTATCTTGAATATGCAGGGTTTGTCGCATCATTCAACATCATTAGACTGAGAAATAAGAGCGGGGTTGAATATGAGTTTTCATGTTTACGATATAGGCGGCCGGATCGAAAGTTATTCTGAACCTGTTACCGTGGTGGCTGTAAATCTTAGCTGGTAGACAAAGGCGTGTTATCGTTAGGTTTCGTTATTGTACACTGAAAAATTTGACGGCGAATTTTAGATTAGGTATGGTACAAAATAACTTCTACCTACGTGAAATTTAACATAGGATATCCTGTCGTAAAATGGTAAAAACAAGAATTTTGTGATATTCCATCTATCCGGAGTGAGTATTTCTATAACATGTCATTGCAACTCGCCCCACATATAAAGTCTACGAGTTATCTGTGCTTGCAATTTCCCTAAATTCTATAAAACCGAACGCAGCAATGCTTTCAACGAAAAAAAATGGGAAAGCATGCATAGGTACACCTATATATTTTACGAACGAACTCACTTTAATTAAGTAAATCATTCGCGTTCAACCAGAATGAACCAAGTGTACTTTTTCTCGATGCCAAATATAATATTTTAACCGTCAGCGATGCGTTACCATTAATAGCTACAGCCAATGAAGCCCTCGGCATCATCGAGTGTTCATCACCATACAGTTTAATTGCACCTTCTTCATTCAAAGTAATGGCGGAAATGCTTCAAATAAAGTAGCGAGCAATAAAATCAAGTGGGCCGAGTTGGCCGCTGGTCGGATATCTGACACGGAACTAATTCCCACTATATTTTAATCCAGCAAAATACAAAGGAGCCCAATTTGCATAAACCTCGGCTGTTTGTTTCATGCGAGGACTGTATCCGCTTTGCTGTGGACTATTTTGTACTCAATTTATCTGTTTGCAGGGCACAACGTGATTGTAAATATTATACCTATGATTTTCATCGCGATTTCAGTGTTGGTCGTTCGGTATATGTGCTGCAATTTTACAACTCATTAGGTACACGTTTCGTGATCAAACACTGAATTTGAAATGTTCATAATTGTGTGTTATTGTGTCTCACCTTCGGGATATGATCAAACGAATTTTAGGTTGTTTGTTTTGGCTATTAATACTGCTTAAAAGATAATATGGCAAGAAAAGAGATTATATATGAGATTACGAAGAACAAACAAGTATGGAAGAAGATGATGCTGCGCCGACCCCAAATGATGGTATAAAAGAGAATGATGATGGTTTGGTGAGAAGAAATTATACGAAGTACAACATAAACTATCGTTTCATAAGCCTCGCATAACTTCAACAAGACGAAAATCTCCAACAATTTATAAGTCTATGGAAATCAGGACTCACGCGGCGCAAATAGTGCGGTAAGTCAGTCGAAGTAACTTACTGGTGTAACTTACACTATCAACTGAAGCGAGTGAATTACTTAACGTAACCGATGCTCTTAAGGCGATGGACGGGAAACTTACCGCAGCTTGCTATGCTGCCAACCCTTTTGATACTTATAGCTGATCGTGGAACTATGTTAGCCGTCTGTCATGAATTATATATCAAAGATTCAAGCATATTGGAGGTATTATAAGGTGAATTTAATTTAAAAAAGAAAGAAAGTACCTATAGTACCTATATTTGTGTAATATTCATCCTATGATTTAAAAATATCGTTTTTTTTTAAATTTAATAAGGGCTTACTCTTGACCTCAATCTTGCCCTAACGGCAGAGATGAGGTCGACGATGGAACGAGCTTACCCAGAAGAAGCCTATTTACTCGCGACTTAAATAGATTGGGGTTATATGAACTCGGGAAAACCGACGCAGGCAGGGTGTTCCACTCCTTGGCGGTACGAATAATGAAAGTCTTAGCAAAACGCTTCGTACGAATGTGTGGAACATCGACAAGGTATGGGTGATAACCTGCAGTACGCCTAGTCTCTCGATGGAAGAAGGGAGATGGTGGAATAAGCTCGTGGAGCTCTTGCGCACACTCTCCGAAGTACAGTCTGTTGAAGACCGACAGACATGCAACTTTGCGGCGGTGGGCCAGGCTATGTAGCTTGATAACCAGCTTATCGTTTGCATCAACCGGGCACAAATTTAGACTCCATGGCGACCAGCTTGGCGTCACCAATCAGCCTCCTGGCTCTGCGTTCTACTGAGTCGAGTGTGGCAAGTTGGTATTTGGCGGAGCCATCCCAAAGGTGACAGCAGTACTCCATGCCGGACCGGACTTAAGCTTTATACAATATTGAAAGCTGTCCAGGCTTGAAGTACCGCTTGACCCTGTTTAGGATACCCAGCTTTTTTGCCGCAGTTTGAGCTTTCGACTCGATGTAGGCGCCGAAGTTCAGATTTGCACTCAACTTCGTGCCAAGAAGCTCGAGACTGTCAGTAACTTGTACAGACGCACTCCGGAAAGTGCGGGCCAGATTGAACGGACTCTTTTTTGCAGTGAACAGACACACTTGCGTTTTGGTGGCGTTGAAATCAACCAGATTGTCGTCACCCCACTTGGAGACAAGACTTAAGGCTGAATTCGTTCGCTCTACCATCCCCTCTCTCAACGAACGTATTTTATCACCACCGGCTTTTGCGCTGGATGTGTAACTCTCCATGACAGTGCTGTCGTCTGCGTACCCAACAATACCAGGAACAAGGAGGTTGTTGATGTGCAGCAGGAAAAGTGTCGCGGAGAGAACTGACCCCTGAGGAACTCCGGCATCAACAGCTACAAGGCGTAGACTCGTAGACTTATTTTAACTTATTTGTACTCTTGACAAATTATTTTTACCTATTTAACTTGACGACTGCTTAAGATAATCGTCTTCATCATCCAGTAAGTGCAATAAAAATATAATGACATGTGTCGTTATGTTCATTCGTCCGAGTGGAGACCAAAACTTAATAAAACTAAGACGCTCTTCTTTAAAAGAAGAATTATGTACCTACGTTATATTAAGATTCTTTAGTATCCAAAAGCAACTATATATTAACTCGCTCACCAACACTTAACGCGCTATTAAAAGAGTTTCCGCACGTGAGGAATCCCGGGGCGTTTGTGAATATTCATAATTCTGTTCGGGAAACTTGGCAAAACTTGCACACCAAACTTTTAGCTAGCTATAACTACTTGTTCCGCTATATCACTCATGGACGACTAAAATAACCGCTTCTAGAATACATAAGCCCAAAGTTTCGTCAACTTCAAAAGTTATGTTTCTTTTCTTTCAATCAAATTGATATTCTGAGCTGAATCATAAATAATGGAAGGAGAAACTTTTCTCGTTCCGTTAGTGAAATTTCTTGAGTTTCAAATAACGGAAGATTAGACCTCGACACGTGCAGTACACGAACGTACCGTACGTTTCCTCGGCAGTTCGGTAGGTGTACTCGTATGAAACCTGAGCGAAATATTTCTCGTCATACGGAGTTGCAATACTGTACGAACAGTCAGCGCACATCGATAATTGGAAATCGCATACGCCGTGTTCGTCTCCGATATTATTTCAATTTCGACTCAAAATTGTTTTGTACAATGTTTTATAAAAATACCAGTACTATAATTATGTTGCGTTGTGATTTGAAAAGATAATACATATTAATATTTCTGCGATTTATTATGGCCACAAAGAGAGACTAATTTTATATGAAGGAAAATCGAAGCTGGAAATTAAAGATCACGTTTTAGGTCGAAGTTTGTGGCTTATGAAACTTTAAATCACGAAGTCGAGCAACTAGCTAGAAACGTTTAAAAGAGGGAGAGGATGTGAACGTTTACGACATTTATTGAATGTATTCCGTTGCTCATTCCTGAAATTGATTTCCAATTTCATATTCGCCGTGAATGAAAAGTGCTAGAGCGTTTTGTCCGTTTATAGAACTTTAAGAACGATAATCCAAACTTGTGGGTACCTCGTAAATCCTAATAAATTGTCTAGATGTGGTAACGAGTTCAGTGCGGTGCAGTCTCTGCGGATACGTATTTTATTAGATTTACTGAAACGTTCCTTTGCACCAAATCATTATTTATTACCGTTTAGTATGTGTCGCTATATAGTGTGATCTAAAAAATATATATTACCCTCTTCTAGTGAGAGGCGAACATCGCCCTGACTTGGCGTCACGGATCGTTTATAAACACGAGAAACTTGTGTAAGATGTCTGACCTTTTATTTTACTTTGCATAAAAGGCTTTTCGCTAACGAAATGTGCTGGATTAAATTGGAGTTTTTAACCAATATTTATCGCAAATTTTAAAGCAAATATAATTGTTAAACAACCCTCACCTAACAGGCGTTATGTTTGTGTTAATATTTAATGAATTGAGTAAATTGACGAGTCAAATATTGCTGAAATGAGCAAATAATAATTTTAAATAGTGAATTTTCCAGCGAACTACAAATAAACCACAAATTGATCACTAAACAATTTAGCGAAACATAAATTGAATATGTTATATTAGGAAACATTAGTTAGTTTATTGAGTATTCATTAAAGTAAAAAAACTATGAAGTTTGTGTTTTATATCGTGCAAGTTATGCAGGCAACTAAATTAATGAGGTTATTGTGGTGCACGGACGCGATGGACTAGTACTCTAGTAACCGATCATTCGAAATCAATACAGTCACCACATAATAACACGCTACTAAATAACTGCATAAATAAATAGTCTAGAATACTAGAATAAAAAAGTTGTACGTTGAAGTCGTGGAAGATTAACATTATCTGTCTAGCTTTTCGTAGCTTTTTGCGGCATGAAAATGAGACCCGTTTTTACCTAAATGTTGTACTTTGTTCCAAATTTGGTCTAGATTTCTTGAACCAGGTTAGGTTCACTCTTGTACCTAGTACCTAATACTCATTTTCTAAATGATCATCGTTACCTGCTTAGACTTTTTCCAACTATTTTTGGTCAGCTTGCAATCAATACTAATATTTTACAGTGACTGCCGAAAAGACCTCATTTTCTAAATACAAATATACATTACATCACGCATGAAATCCCTGAAGGGTTAGACAGAGATGCATCTAATAGTTCACCCGCATCAACGAGGCATAAATCTGAACTAACGAATACTACTAATAATACTTGACTCGAGAATCGAACTAATAAACTCATGCTGAACAGTCGCGCTTGTAACCACTCGACCATCAATGCAGTATAAATACAAAGCAAAATAACATGTTTTAAAATCTCATACAAGAATCGACTCGCTCACCAAATTTCGGTCCAAACCAAAGACTCGCTCGAAGTTTAAGGCCGTACGTTTGTCAGTCACCATCGAGTGATTGCGGCAATTAGTCAAGTGTAATTCCTTCCACCCCGCAAGCTTGACTCGGTACAGGTTCACATTCAACATATGCCCGGTATTTTAGGCCTTACGCAGCCGATCGCCTTAGATCTGTCACTGATTTGTGTCAGTCAACCGTGCTCTTCGAAGGTCCAAAGATAGTTTGGTGCTTGAATGACGTTGATAGTGAGGTCCTGGTCATCATTATCATTCTACTGCCTTTAACCCAATTTATTTCGGGTCTAAAAGGTCTAAAACTACCAACTCTACTAAACACTTTTTATAGTGTATACCTACGTCGAAAAATCTTGAACACTATTCCTATATCTAGGAAGTAAGCACTTTTGTATCTGAATAAAAACAGTAAAATCATCTTCTTCGTCATCAAACTTGTCATCACATCAGGCACCTCTTTTCTCTCCATATCATTCTTTTCACAACCCATCCATTGTTTTCCTAGTCTTTCTCTACTTTTATATCCATCCAATTTCATATTTTTTTTTTTTTTTTTTTGTTGGGTGGAAAATCATCGAATAACCCCCCCCGCTCTTGGGCAGGGCGAAGGGGAGTGTCAGACTTCTACTGACTAAAAACCAAACCCATGTTCCTTCTTCGCCCATGTGTCGGAGCCCTCCTTGCGTCCAATTTCATACTCAAAACTTTTCTCACGACGTTTTTCTCATTCCTCCGCACTACATGCTCAGTTTGTGTTGGTTAACATTTTCATGGTCAATGGTGACCCTAGTTTCGGCCGATTTTGACAAGCGTCAAAAGATTCTTGTACAGCTGTAGTTTAAATTATTGTCGTGTGAAAAGTGTGTGTGATTTTGTATCAGATTTACCACAGTCTCGTCGAACTGCGTAATACCAATTTTTGGACGTGTGCATCAAAAGAGTTTTCGGAAAATGACATATTTTCAACAGAATTCAAAAAGGAAGTATATTATTCTACGCTTTTGGATTTATTTTCTTTTTTATTTAGTCGTCTATCTACCATATTCTTTTCGCTATTCAGTGTTATTCCCGAAACCTTTTCTAAGTGTTTCCATGATGCATGAGGAAGGTATACTAAATCGTGACTAGAAACTGTAGGACAAAGAAATGAAATCGAATTGAAAGTTTCGTATTATTGTTTCGCAACTACCGAGTCCTGTAATAGAAACTTAATTATATTATTATACAATGGCGAGCAAGCCACTAGCGTCACAGAACTTACTAGGTAAGCCTGAAATACACATGCTACTTGAAAAGCATGCTTGTTTGCAACTAGGTAGTATTGTCATGTGTAGCATGCTTTCCGAGTGTTGCACATTTGCTCTAAATCACAGACCTCAGAAGCATACTTATACACGTCTGAGTGACATTATCTTAAGCCGCGTCCCCACTAGAGCCGCACAGCCGTGCCTCGTTAGTGTGGACGTGAGCGAGGCCTGAGCCGCGCGGCCTAACAGGAACGTTTGGCCGCATTCCCACTTGGGCCGCGCGGCTCCGTGAGGCCGAGACGCACGCCTAACAGGAACGTTTCGGGTGACTTTAGTGGAGACGCGGCTTTACAGTCTTTTATTGGAGACACCGACAAAAACAACAAAAAGGTGACAGCACTATAAAAAAACGTATAAAATGGTAAAATCAAAGAATATCAAAAATGAGGTTTTATACGTCGTGCTAGTTAGCACGAAAAATAGACCGGCTTGCGATTAGGTGGCATGCCTTGAAACAAGCATGCTCTTTTTGTATACGTGCTACTTGTATGCTATTAAGTGACAGGTGCTCGAAACTAGCATGATTTCGTGCTACTACGTAGCATGTGTGTTTCAGCCTGTATTTAATTTAATAAACTGATTCTTATTAGGTGTTTCAGCTTTACAGGTACTAAATAATTTGAATTTTCGTGTTTGTATTTTCTTTACACTGTGTCTTAGATATTTCTAATCCAACTTTCCTCTCGTAGGGCTTGAAGAAATTTCTTATGAAATAAGCAGTACCTTTATGCTCTTCTATCTTAATGTAATGTCCTGTCAAGAATTCAATATAATTATTCTCTTTTTAAGAAGCACTAGCCATACCTAAAATAAAATGAAAATAATATAAAATGTCATTAAACTCTTTAAATTATATTTTCCTGAGCATTGTAAATCCACCTATTTAGGTTTCGCTTAGTTAGTGAAAATGGACTTAGGAGTGTAAACTCAAATGACTCTCCTTACTCTCAATCGCTCTCTGTTCTCTCAATTAACTTAAAGGGCTAATCTTCTTTTTCTTTTTTTAAATATGTTTTCTTTTTGTATTTATCAGTATAATGTTACTAAAATACATACACACATCCATAGACTATGTAAAGTTTGAAGACCGCTAGAAATTCACTCATAAAAAACTATACTATAAGAGTCAATAACTAAACAACATGAAAAGATAACCAAACCCAAGTGCCAAAACATTTAAAAAACTACCAACTCTACTAAACACTTTTTATAGTGTATACCTACGTCGTAAAATCTTGAACACTATTCCTATTTTTATATCTAGGAAGTAAGCACTTTTGTATCTGAATAAAAACTAAAATTTAAGCAACAGCAGTAGCATTAAAATACAAGAAGTGATGCGTTAGGTATAATTAAGCTGACCCGTTGTGGGACTCGTTGTAAATTATCGCAGCAATTGCATTTATCAGAATTGCACCTCCGACCGCTAACAAGATTTAGAGGGAACGTGGACGATGTAACACGTCTACCTATAGGATAATTAGTATCGCTACCTCGCGGCGTCTCATTTATCGTTCTCCACGGGGAGGTGGGTCAGCCCGCAGTAAATCTACCAACCTGAGCGCTCTTGTCTTTGTAAACTTGAAAATCTAATTACATTTACAGCTCCACTTAAGTTCGCCTTTCCCGTTGAATTTGCATTTCTTGATTTTTGTCTTCGAGCTCTGATAAGATTTTGTTTCGGTGGAGTTCATCTTCATTACTCTTTTTAAGTAAAATTTTTAATTAGGAACATTGGAGGCCTTACCTGGAGTTCGTGAGTGTCGCGGGCGTGTTTCGAAGGGAGGTGCGTGGAGCTGAATGTTTGCGGAACCGCCGGTTTATATGCTCGAACAGGCCCAATAAAGAGCGTCTCAATGTTGTAAAGGCGTTCCTAATGCTTATTTGCATTCAAGAAGGCTCCCAGAACGGGCAAGCAAGTGTACGGGAACGGCTCTGAAACGTCGGTACGGGGTTCACAGCGCTAGACGGAGAGCTCCCCAGGTAGTGATTAGACGATGCTAATACCATTTACTTTCCAACTTTCCTGACTCACCGACCGTTACGTGAACATTCGCTATTTATTTTAGGCTACTTTAAAATCATCTTAAAGAGCCGCTTTAATTCTTTTCTGCGCTATTAAATACCGGTAATCGTAAAATTATTCTTATTTAAGCGAGTTTCCGAGAATAAAAAGAGAATTTACTCTCTTTTATGTAACAAAAACAACCGTAAAACTATGTGGCTGAAATACGCCAACTAACATTATACACCCGAAGTTAGTTATTAATGACTACATTATGACTTGTTGGACAGATTTATCAGCGCACTAACAAGTGAACTTCCAGCATCACTATCTAACAAATGAATTTTATTTAATAGAAGTCGTTATTCCAAATTGTAGAGTTGTCAAAGGAAAACTGAGCGTAGCGGTCCTCTCATTAGCGTATATAGCACAATTTCCTGGAAACTGTTATTCCACAAAGTTGGAGCGAAAAAAATTAAGTTGAAATTTGATGTCCGAAACGTAGCAAGAAGAGCGGGCCCCTCGGAGTCACCGGAGCTTAGTCCACATTAAAACTGCAACCATAAAAGTTTCCAGGACGTAGTTGCGCCGTGGTCCCGTGGTCGAGCGCGCGGCCAAACTTGCACTGCATTACGACAAGTAAACCTGCAGTTAAGTGTTTACTTCGCACATTCCAAGGCATTGTGCCGGCAACTTGGACCATAAAAACGGCCTGACTCCTGCACCCGCTTCTAACTTCACTACATGATGCATGGACCTTATCTTTTGATTAGCTTTGTTCAACACCTTCCTTTAGTGTGCTTCAGAGTTTTAAACGTTTCGTAGTAAAAGTAAAGGACTATTGTGAGCGTGTACCTAACTCATTTTCAACGTTTACTTTACCATAATTTATTTGGTACACATTGTCCTTGGCCGGTAAACAGAATCGAACTCCACTTTGATACTCATGTGTACCTCATCGATCATTTCGTTCATCGATATTAATTAATTTACTTAATCAGGTTTCAAAACTTTTGACTCGATTAATGCTAGATATTTATTTAGCTTCAAATAATATTATAGAACGTGTTTACTCGGGTAATGTGTGCATAATCGGTTAATTAGTCGATTTAGTCGCTTTCCAAATACGATTCACGGAATTCTGATCCACTAAATAAACAGAACACGATTCGAGCGAGAGTTACTTCCTATTAGTATTATGATGCCAACAATTTGTGTTGATCGTTACAAAATCGCGAATTTATGCCGGGACAGCACAACACATTTACTAACATTATAAGCTTTATTTAAGTATATTTAGTATAGCATAATGTACTAAATAAAAATAACATACAATGTTAGATTGACAAAAAAGACACTAATATTTTTCATCAACTTTGCCAGATTCAGTAAAATAATAAACCGGAAGGTAATAAACAGAATGCAACGAAAAATGATACGAGAACAAGCTATCGGCAAGTTTGCTCCATGTCGGTCTGATCATCGCTTAGTTGGCTTGGCACTGATTGCAGCAATTATTCACCTCGCCGCCTCCCCTTTGCCGCCAGAGCCCCCTCCGTCACTCCTCCACTCCTCTAACGGCTTCACTTAATCCAGGTGCCGTCGTAAACAACACCTTGTACCCAATAACAACGAATAAAAACACACTTTACTATCTAAATAATTCCAATTAGAAAATATTTTTATCTCTTCAACAAGCTGCAGCTTTTTGCCCGGGAACGTGAAAACACAAAACAAATAGCTACCAATCCATAAAGTGTAGTAGCGATTCCCGACAAAGTGAACAATGTAACACGGAAAAGTTTGTGAAGTCGGAAACAAAGCAGGCCACCTCCATGGCAACGAATGTGCTTCTGGATATTATAACTTTCCTTATAAGCGACCCATTAGAACATTATCTTAATTTCACTTGTTCAGTGCTCCAATGAGAAAGTACAAAAACTTATGGACGCTGGGTAAAGTCTCGCTCCACGGGCAACGTCTAGTCAGTTTCCAGATTTGACTTATCCGACATTTATGTAATTGCATCGAAGATACGTACATTTTATAGTTCGAATAAAATAAATCTAATAATCCTATCACAACGTGAACAGAAAATGAAAATATCTGAGCAAAACTAGCAATAAACTTCATAAACCACGAAAGACTTTAAGTACGAAAATATTGGTATTCAGTTCAAAACTGCAACACAGCAAAACACATCGTGACTGAAGCTGGGAGGTAAACAAATTCAAAATAGAAAACAAACTATACGCGCGTTGCACAGTATTGATTGAGCTCCGGTTGGCCGCAATATGGAAGATTTGTTGAGAATAACGGTTGAGCAGATAGCTCGAGTGGCCATTACAGATATCTTGAGCTCCCGCGATCGAAAGAGAACACCCGCCCTCACCTACGTCTCACTCGAGTAGCTCCGCGCTGCACTGTGCATGGGCCGTACATTTTACCGAGCCGTAATACTCGGGATCCCGAGAAATACTATTCTCTTTTGCTCGCTTCAAGCTATAAGTATAAAATACGAAAATGTGGATAAGTTATATTTTCGTAGCAAGATTTTCGACAAAGTAGACGTTACATTTTGTTTGCCAGTAATGTATTTCAGTCACATCAAATAAAATGACGATGAAAATAATGTAGAACTTTAATGACTGTTCAGCTTAATAGTAGTTTATAACGGTGCAGTTTTTAATCTCATCAAGTAATCTAGGTACTAAAAGTTGTTAAAAATAAACTACGGCCATTTGCGCCCACGACATCTAAGAGTATCAGTTATTTTTACCTGTTATCAAAATCAAACTGCATTAATAATGAGAAGTCAAATATTAATATCTAAAACGGTCAGCTTATTTTAAACAGAATCCCAAGCCTCCTGAAATATTTATAATGCTATTTATACTGCCAAGCACTACTTGCCAAGGGTGGGGCAAAACTGAACTTATATTTGTAAAATTCATACTCCCTCTGCGATTTGATCTTTTGTAATAGTGTTAGGTCGCTCTTTTGTTTATCTTAACACTTCGCAATACGATTACTTCTTCATTGTTTGCGAGCCGATGGACTCAATTAATATCCGACCAGATATAGCCACCTGCACAGCTCTTGGTTATCGATACAGTTAACATGAACCCCTTTTTTCAGTGGGAAAAACTGAAGGTGTGTAGTATGTTCTATTCTATAGCATTAGCAGTATCTCGTAGCCATGCAATACGCCTACGGCAAGAGTGAAACTGCCGAAAAATATTTATTTTCTTGGCTAGAGCACTCGCATGGTTGTTTTTTTTTAAGGAATTCTATTCTTCTCTGTCTTTTTGGGAGATATAGATATACCCGTGGCCGTTCCACATTTATGTAGATGGATGAAAAATATAAAATATCTACTCATTTTCATAGTTTTTAGAAGAGATTTCCACGAAAAGATCTTCCCGTGTAATAAAAGGCCTACAAAGGCATTGCAAGCGTATAACAAGCATGAATGTTACGTGATATGCGATGCGAAGAATGATATCGATATTTTATTGGATATGCCTTTAACATGCCACCACGTCCCATACGTGCCTCAGAAATTCTACGAAAAGGTACAGTAGAACTACTTCTACTATAGCTTTTCCTTTTCGTCTACAGAAATCATATCAATATTATATTAATCGGAGCGTTACTAACAGGCGGAAACACTTAATTTGTTATGAATGTAAATAATTTATACGCTTTATGCATTGAGTTACTTGAAGTTAATGTTTGTGAGTTGGCAAAACTCCCGAAATAAAATGGATTATGCAAATAATACGAAACTGTTATAACACAATTGTTTATTGTATTCCGCGCTATCTCTGTAGCACTTGATGTGAAATAATAATTCAATTGTTCGGCTTTATAGTTCATAAGGCTTATACAGTTTATGGGATAAAATGACGCGTTATTGATAGTAAACTGGCATGTTTGGGTGAGGGAAGCTAAAAGCTACAGCGGAGACATAGACGCTGGAAGGAAAATAAAAGAGAAAAACGTTACCATTTTTGAGGTGACTGCTGAGATGACAATATGTAATAGAAAAGTACGGAAGAAAAATACATAGTGCGCACTAAGGGCAGGAGAATGATGATACTTATTGTATCTTATTCTGATCATGTTTGCGGGGTTGACATGAACAAAGATCGCACAGGATAGAGAGGTATGAAAGGAGGGCCGAGAGGCCTATGCTCACCAGTGTACGTCATGAAGGCAAAAAAAAAGATATTGCATCTTTTCTTTGAAATACAATTTTTTAATGCAGTAAGAATATTTGTTACCGACGGTTATACGAAAATGTAATATTTAGTAAAATACGATTTCTGTTTTCAAGAAAATGCCTAAACCAACATTGCAAACATGTAGTATATACAAATAAAAAACAACTGAAAAAGAATCCTGCAGTAACACACTTAATCGCTCCTTTAAAAGGGCTTACAAATAGTCTTGCACATTGTCTTGTACGTCACAAGGTCTTATCTCTTCTAGAGGGCACATGTTGTCGGTGTAAACAGGTGAACTCACGGGAATCGCTATTTCGCTCACGTTCGACATCCGATAAAAGTTTCCGCCACAATCACCTAAGAGCTCAGCTGTCAGGGAATAACCGTATATCGGTTTTGTTTCCACTGTGTCCCTCCGCGCCCTCCTGCATTACAACCAAATTATATCTGGATCATGTTATATTTAAATTTCGTTTTTTTTTTTGTATCGGGTTTATTTTTGTATCGGGTTTATTTTTTGTTTGTTTGCGAATACCATGTGGATAGAGCAAAGATAGTTTTAGAAAAGGTGTTTCTTGATGAGTATTTTTTTTTATGTTACGGATTTTCATCATTAACCTAAAGTGGGTCCTGCCAATGCGTGCAGTGATTGACTGCATAATTCCATTCATTTCAAAAAGGGACAAATATTTGCATGACCTACAGATAGTTGTTCTGGGTTTGGGTGTTTGTGTAGGTATGTGAGATTAAGTGATTGTAGACCCACGCCCACGACACAGTAAAATCCTAGTTTGGGGCAACGGATTATACAAAAAAGATAAAAAAATATATCAAAACCATTTGTTTAATTGCATTGTACAAATCTATAGCCGTGGGTGCGCCAAAGTTCACCTAAAATTTCAACTCCGATAATTGGAAATCCGAAAATGTTCTTCCTTACATTTTTCATCCTATCAATCGCAATTCCTAACTTCTCTGTCTCTAATGTTTTAATTCCGAAGCATCCAACTTCATAATGTCAGTAGCAATAAACATCTATTACACTATTATTTGTTTTCCTATATTTTCTCAACATAACCATCTTTTACACTAATAATCAAAGTCATATCTTTTTTTTTTGTTTATATTACTTTTTGTTCTTAATAATCAGTATTATAAAAGGTCCCATTAAAATAGGTGGACAAAATTTTAGAAATCATTCAGACCGCTAAAATAAGGACAATAGCAAAAAAAAATATAAGAAAAAGACAATAAAATACCTACTTTTATAGGATGAGTTTGTTCTAGAGTGCCGGCAATTTATTATTTTAAGTCAAAATAAAATCACTTTATATAGTGTTTTTTTTTTTTTTTAGTTAGGCTTACTAAACGCTGTGTTAAAATTTGTCCACCTATTTTAATGGGACCTTATATATTATGCAAAGATATCCATAGGTTAGGTTAGGTTAGAACTGTGACCAACTACGCGCGAGCCGAGCGAGCGAAGCGAGCGGTGCCGCGGCAGCGTCCGGCGAGCGCTACCTCGAAATTGGTCGCGAAATTTTTCTAAGTATTTTTTTCATAGTGCCCCCAAGACGACACTCTGACCTGAATTTCATTAATTTATTTTATTTCAATACAAAAACAGTGAAACGACCTTTAATCATCCTAAACAGTTGTATGAGTGAAAATATTATGGTAATTATGTTTAGGAATAAAAGCGTTAGGATAAAAAACAGTAGGAGTTTAAATATATTTACATTAATGATATTATGAATTCCAATTTTCGGAAACATGAGTGTTATGAACATCGTCGGTAGCACTACAAATAGTATGAATGAAAACTTTAGGATGAAAAATTTTAGGAAGAGTGATCATTCGGATTACAAATCGTTAGGAAGAACAATTTCGGATAAAGAACTTTAGGTGAGCCAATATGGACCCATAGCCGTACGTAGTTAGTAGACAACCGGATCTTTAAAACTGTGGGAATACTTTTTCAACAAGGAACGGTTTTAATTTCCCTCTTTGTAAAATATACATGCAATCAGGTTGTTGCCCCTATAAAACTTTCCACACAAATTTAATTCTACTTACCCACCTACATTAAAAATCCACGGAACATATTTTCACGCATTAAAAGTTTAATTAATATTTTATGTACTGTTTCACGAATATGAACGTAGTTTAGTTTACAAATCGTAAAAACTTCTGAATAGCGCTTTGGGAAGCTTTAAAGTACTTTATATCAAAAGACATTATTTCAGCAATAAAGCTGCTTTCCGACTGTTATATCAGTTGGTACCATAGTTCGGATACACAAGCGCTGACGCCGTGTTCCGTGGCCAGTCCATTAAAGAACTTGTGCCATGAAACGTATACCTATTAGTGTCAGTATGCACGGTTCTTTGCAGTTAAAATGCAAGTGAAGAGTAGAGGAGCTAGTGGTTAAATAATAATAGCAGTTCTGACCAATCTACAGGTTAAGCCGCGCTTGCCTAGGTTGATCTGTGGATCGTTGTTTCCGGCTGCCATCTGTAAAATACTGGTATTCAGCTGCATCTAGTTAGACTGGAAAAGGCTAGGCAGTAGCCAGATGATGAATATGTACGTGGGTGCAGATTTGCTGGCGTACTGAAAGTGTCACCAGTGTAGGCTTGAGCAGCTGTCCGACTTTTCCACATCTTCTTTTTCAATAAAGCATACATTTAATGTAGCTGCAGCTATCCATTGATACGATAACGGCAAGGTACTGATCAATATCAAAATTCCTTGTCAACTGTAACCCTGGCGCATAACTGGTGCCGCAATTAAATTTTTAACAGATTATAACATAAACACTTAGTCCATTGCAGTCTGAGATACACAACTCTTGAATATGAAATAACATCGCGCTGGTAAGCTCCGAAGGGTTCAGCAAAGGCGTCCGTATTCCACATTTCGCCAGGTTTTGTGAGTGAACTCTTTTCTTGAATGTATCCTTCATATTGAGACGTTTTCGAGTCGTCTACATACGAACTTTCTAAATAAAAATCGTGTATACCATTTTAAGGCAAAAACACATTCCCAAATACCTACGACTCCCAAATCAAGAGCTGCAACGTTCCGTAGTTCGTTCCATTCCACTTTTGATTACTCTTTCAATAAAGCACGGTCATTTAGCTAATGAGCGCGCTCTAAAGTAAATAACTCGAACAAAGTCTACGTCAGTGAGATTCAGGCAACAGTTCCAACCTTTGATACTCGACTGCCAGTCGGCGACTTGTTAAGAAAATAAAAATATCACCTGCCAAGCTTACTGTAAAAGAAATTCTTTAGATGACTGTAGGACGGCATAACTTAGTTCTGTTTTTTTTATTAAAGTTGTGTTTATGATTTAGATAGTAACTCTGGAGTTTCTTTCATTTGAACTGTTGCTACACTTTCTTTATTACAAACATTACGTTATGAATGTTGTCTCTTTGAGCTTTGACGTTCTTAGTTGAATAATAAAAATGTAGGAATAACTTGTTGCCTTTTAATTTAATTTATTTTTTCAACAAGACTGACGAAACGTAATAATTATCCCTTGCAGTTTTCCGGCTCGTCTAGAAACTTAGACTGTGACTTTGTAAGAAGACTTTGTTCTGTCTCTAAAGTCTTCTTACAAAGTCATAGTCTAAGTACATCCAAAGACAACATTTTAAACTTCATTTATTTACTTATATAATTCTCCTAAGTTCTCGTGATAACCCTTTTACTCATAACACAACCTAACAAAATCGTGTTGCTCCATCCATGAAAAGTAACAGAAAGGAATCAGATTGGCTCTTTGCGAGTTTCGAATCAGATAAATTATGCGGGATTCATTTAGACGCTCACTTGGAGTATGTAGATACCAACAGAACCAAACATTGAGGACAGCGTTTATAATTTGCAAGAACTGAAAACTATTTGGTATTCCGCTCACGTCCGCCCCTTGAGATAAGCTTCAGCCACAATTACCTGACCGTTCAGCCGTCAGGAAATATATTGGCACCTTCTGCAAGCGCGCTCGAGATCGCGCCTCGCGCCGCCCCGCACCAATATCTACGATCTGATTTTGATCGCCACATAAAATACGCGAGAAAACTCGAGCACCCTTTACCAAAGCCAATTTATTAATAGTCAAATTTCCAGTCACGATACATAAGCTACGACATTCCAGAAAGTCGGCGTCTTTCAGTTTCACCCTTCGTTTGATAAATAAAATAAATCTCGAAACAAAACATTTGCATGATTAATGGCTATTTATTTTTTCTTAAAATCGAAAGTTCTCGAACAAAGAAGTTCGTGATTATTGTTGAAGTACACAATGAAATCAAACGACAACTTTTAAAAGGTCCCTAATGGACAAAAGGCTATCGATCAAATTACAAAGAAAGTTTTTCTCAGTATACAAAACAATCGATGACTTCAAATATTTCACTGGTCATATTTTTCCAGTAATATTGTGTCATTTCTTTTGTGGACCACAATGGATTGATGCCCGGCCACTTTATCATCACAAAATGCTAATATGTAGACATTTTAGTGGCTATAAATTGCCGTCAAGGGAAATGCGCATGTAAATTCGTAAAATTTGAAAGTATTTTAAGATATAAATAAAATCAAAGGGCGGCTTAGTACCTCGGCGGAATGTTAGTAGAGTCAAAAAGGGCTGTATCGGGCGGCCGCAATATTCGGAGCCCCTCGATTTCGGGATGGAATACTTGGGGCGGCATTCATTCGATCGCAATCTCTATGCTAACAGCTTGCGATTCTGATCTTCGTTTAGCGGAATGACCGCAGTCACCCCGGTTCCTGTGACGCTTACGAGTATTCCTTACACGTTCACTCCACAGAAGTTTTTTATGGACACGAGGAACGCTCGCCCCTTAGATTTTCTTTTCTGGATGACATAAAACTATTCAGGGTTGAAAATATATAAAATCAAACATTTGTGCTTTCGTTAAATAGTAAAAAAGTTATTGTTCAATTTCTTTTCAAATGGTGATGGAGAAGAACATTCAATTGTAAATAAATCAAAACAAGAACATTCAGAAAGTGTATTGGTACCTTAAATTGTACAGAAACGAGTACAAAAATACGTGTATATACTTAGCAAAATTCAAAAGCTATTCTTTTTTGTAAAACTATGACTTCCAAAATGTAAAAACGTAAAACTTACTCGCAGTACCTACTGCACGGTACTGATTATTGAATTCAAACTTTTAAAAAGAGAATGACTCAAATGACGGGCGAGCGGTGCCTCGCTAACTCAATAGTGACAAAGCGAGTGGACGGAACACAAGCGTACTGCCCCCGTCCCCGTACCATGCAGATTGTGGCGGATGTTCGTGCAGGCGGTCGGCTAACGTACAAGATTCAAGTAAATCTCTTACTCTAAACAGGTTTGTGGAAACGCTACGTGTACCTCGCTTCAAAAAACTCTACGTTGAATCTAGAAAACATGTGGACAAAGCTTTCGAAAAGCAAAAAAGAAAATCTACATTCTGATCAAGTGTCCAACCCGTTTAACTCTGATTCTTTAAAGGTAAAACAATAAGCAAAATAATATACAGCAGTTCTGTAAAATAGTATCTTTTGGCAAAACGAACAAAAGAATTTTACATTTTTCCCACGTGATTGTATGATGTTTAGAACACAAATAATAAACAAAAAATCCGTAGCAATACGAATTGGCTCGGTACGTGCACCGGAAAACTTATATCCGCTGATATCTAATATTTTACTTATACAGAAATAATTCGAGAAACAAAAAGAATGAGGGGTCAAAAGCAGATGGTCCGCTTTTATAAAAATGTTGGAGGGTTGTGAAATATGACACAGTGTTATTTCTTCGCACACCCGGTCAAGAGTTATTGCATTCCATTATACGTTTTCTCTATCTAAAGGAAGCCATTTTCACTAAAGAAGAACTATGCCGTCTAATTTTTATTTCACTTATCATTTATATTGCTTTGAAAATTTTCATTTTCAACACACGTGTAAGATGTAACGTGAACCTTGTACAGATTGGCGCGATACGTAACATCTTTTGTGGCTTTGAGGGAGTAATTAACTGCTAGTTACGTTATAATTTATATCTTCATATAAAAATGGGTGCTTTGTAACGGCCGAGCTATCGGGGCGCTCCTTTTAACATGCCGAGCTGCGTAAGAGATCGACAATAGACTCAGTGGCTTGGAAGGGGACACCTTATCTTTACTACATTGTGTCCCATGTCACATGAAACGCGAGTGGCGGCCTCAGGCCACGAACGGATTTCACATTCATAATGAAGATTAAGCAGAATATATTTCAGCTCTCTCGCTTTGTACGACCGTGTGTAATTACACTGAGAAAAATGTAAAGCCGAATGTTTCGTAACGAGGGCGGATTTATTCGTAATGAAGGCGAAAAAACGACCAAAAGTCAACCGACCGAAAACGCCTTCCTAGGTTGGAGGCGTTTTACGCCTTAAGCGTAAGGCGCAAAAAATAAGCAGCAATATACTCTCTAATGTGTATTTTAGACGTAATTATTAACAGATAAGCCTTAATTCAAAAGCTATAAACGTGGTAAGTCAGATTGGATTGACTGATTGACGATGAGATTTTACTTCCAGTAAGGCGATATAAACGGTAAAGGGAGGTGCTCGGGTCACACACATAAAACTTTTCGACGTATCATTGTCCCAATTGACTTCTAGTAAGGCGTTTTACGTCTTTTCTTACTGTGGTTTAAAAGTGTTTTGAATGTTTATTTACTGCTTCTTATGTCTTAATAGTAAAGACGTAAAACGCCTTACTAGAAAGAAGGCGTTTTACGTCTTTACTTACAGTGGATTTAACCTGGTCACTAAGCGTTTTCAACGTTTACTAACTCGTAATCGACTTCTTATAAGGCGTCTTATGTCTTTCCTTACAGTGGTTTAACCTGTTCACTAAGCGCTTTTAACGTTTATCGACTTCTAGTACGGCGTCTAACGTCTTACTTTACTGTAGTTTAACCTGTTCACTGAGCATTTTTAACGTTTCCTAAGTCGTAATCGACTTTTATTAAGGCATCTTAAGTCTTTTTTTACCGTGGTTTAACCTGTCCAATAAGCGCTTTTAATGTTTTTTTAAGTTATAATTGACTTCTAGTAAGGCATTTTACGTCTTTTCTTACTGAGGTTTAACCTGTGCTCTAAGCGCTATTGATGTTTTCATAAGTCGTAATCGACTTCTTATAAGGCGTCTTATGTCTTTACTTACAGTGGTTTAACCTGTCCACTAAGCGCTTTTAACGTTTACTAAGTCGTATTTACCTTCTAGTAAGTTGTCTTAGAATGTTCCATACGATTAGGTAAGCCTTTCTTTTCGAGCAGAAATGTTTTATGAAGACCGGAAAAAAAGCCTTCTAAGGGCAGGTAACGCTTTTCCCTAAGGGCATGATTGACTTGCTTTACTATCATTTATTAGTTCATATTAAGGGCATTGGGCCGCTCAAAGTGCGCGTTCACTCTAAGGTAGCGCGAGCTAATATCCTTCACATGAACTTCATGATAGTGCCTTCAGTGAACAGCGTAACCTGCTGTTCTCAGAAAGCTGTTCTCCCAGTCTTTGTAAGCTTCTGCAATCAATAGAACAAAAATGTATAAAATAAAAAGAATACCATACCTATGTGTTTTAACAGCCCAACCCATCATAGTTGGGCCAGCCGTAAGGTCTGGTTTTGGTTAGAAAATCAAGATAATATACAAGTGTTTCATAATTTATTCTAGACCAATCAGTCACTATTACAATGTCTGATATATAAAGCTAATTTAAAAAACTAAAGTAAAAAGATCTGATGGATCCAATATGTGTTGCCTAGCATCAGCACGAAACAAATATCTAGAAAATACTAGTTTCCAAGTAGGAACATGGTACTAACTCACACATGTGCTATACATTTAGATAAATAACATACTAAGAGACTTAATTAACAATAAGAAATTAGAATAAAAGCATTACAGTTTTTACAAGTGTTTACAAAATAAAGATGGTAAAATAAAAAGACAATTTCTATTCTATAAAGGTGTACAAAAATAAAACTCAACTAATAACTACATCAATATATGCTTAATTTAGGAAAGATGGTTATTAGGTGATTTAAAATTATATAATAGAGTAAACTATAGTATTGATTAATAAAACTATTAAATAAAGTAACTAAAATTAAATATGTTCAAGTCTTCTAAGTAATTATTCCCTTAGAACCCTTCCTCTGATTAGGTCAGACGTTTGAGCACCTATTACTCTCTTTGTGGGAATGGGCTCATTATGTTGTTCTTCATTGTGCAATCCTAAAAATATAAATAATTTAATATTCAATACTCATTTGTGGCATTGATTTTCTTTTCGAATGATAAATGTATTAATACCAACCAGTGATGTCCTCCTCTTCTGCAACATTAAAATCAATGCCAATATCATGTAGAACGCAGCAGGCTTGTATGATTCTTGCACATTTGAGTGGCTTGTAGTGGAGCACTCGATCTTTGTTAAGACATCGCCATTGATTCTTCAACCGTCCAAATGTATTTTCTATGACAACTCTGGCTGCTACATGCTTATGGTTGTAATTGGCTTGCAAGATTTTCGGAGCAGCGTCTAAAATCGGAGTCATCAGCCATGGTCGTTGTGGATAACCAGAGTCTCCTACAATGATGATCAATGTATTAGTTTATTGCCATAGCTTAATGCACAATGTTGTTCAAACAATATCTTATTGGGTAGAACTTACCAAAAAGCCACACTATCTGGGACATTTTGGTGCAAAGACTGGATATAAGGGTTGATGTCAATGTTTTCCCAAATAAATGAATCGTGATTTGCACCTCCAAATTTGGCATTTCCTGTAAAATAAAACAGACCAGTTATGAAAAATAATTATTTAAAGAAGGTAAGATTAAATCAAACTCATATAGGTATCTAATTAATTTATTATTTAGGTACCATTTGAACATTCATTATTGAATGATAGTGCTTACGGCAATAATATAGATGTTCTTCATCCTTTGGCGGTCCAAATATTCTAAAATGGCTACAATCAATACACCCAATTACTCCGGGTATTCCATATTTGTCACAAAACCTGAAACAAACAACATAGGTACATAATATGCTTTTCATATTACAATGTCATTAATATTGTATAATTGTTACAGTATGTATGTCAGCAAAGTTATAGTAGACCTTACCTTTGACTGATTGTTTGCCTGGTAATTGAAGTATTAGGAAATCTGATATATTTTTTTCGTATGTTCTTGTGTGTCAGAGCTTATGTAACATCTTCAATGTAGACACTGCACATTTTTTGTGAAACGTTTTTAGCCACTCCCACTGGGCGCTGGAAAGACCCAGTTGCATAAAAAAACAGGACTGTAAGGACCTAAAATAATAAACAAAGAAAATTAGGACATTGAGCCATTGTGAGATTGAGAAAAGTGATTCAAAAGTACACTGAAACATTACCTTATTTTCCAAGGACACCCGTTGAGTAGACTTTAAACCAGCAAGCTGCCTCAGCTCTCGACACAAAAACCTGAAGGCTGCCTTAGGAAGCCTATATCTTCTCTTAAATTCAGCCTCCGAAAGGTCTCTATGCGGAGTGCTCGTGTTACGTGCTCTTGCACGACCAATGGACATTAAATTACGCTCATCTTGTGCTCTCGCGGTCTCAAACATCCTTCAAGTGAAATACAAGCGAGATGCCATTGTAATTTATAATCACAAATATGAAATTCAATTCAATAAATTTGTTTTTACACCACTGTCACGACGCTCTCACAACAAAATCAAAACTGACAATCACACGCGTCGCAAGGTGACTCGTTTTCTTATTCGAACATTACGTCATATGACGACGTACATATTTGGTCAATGCAGCCGTAAATTTGGCAACATTTGTCTTAATAAGGCGAAATATGCTTAGATCACGACGAATCAAATGGTAACCTTAGGTTAAATAACGACGTACATATACGGCACATATAAACGTAAATACGGCAATATTCACCTTATTATAAGGCAAAACATGGTCAAGTTACGACTGATTGAACGGTAACATTACGTCATTTAACGACGTACATATTTGGTCAATTCAACCGTAAATTTGGCAATATTTGTATTATCATAAGGCGAAATACGCTCAAGTTACGACTAATCAAACGGTGAATAACGTCTTATAACGACTTACATATACGTCGAATGAAACCGTAGATTTATGGCAATATTGACCATTAGGATACGGCGAATGATACTCGAGTTAGGTACAATTTAATCAAACGTTTAAAAAGTCTGATAACGACTTATTCGGCTAATAATTATAAGCATAAATTTGGCAATATTTCCCCTTTCATAGGGTCAATAGCGACGTACCTACATAATATTTGGTGCAGACAGAAAACAAACACAACTACTAGGTAGGTAGGTACTCATCACACTTTATCTCGAGTCTTTATGTGTAGGTAGGTATTACATTATATTGAATTGAATTTCGAAATTTCTTTATTTTAACATAAACAAACGATAAATGACATTTATGTCTTATTCTAGAAGCATTTAACATTGTGATAAGGTGTTTTTTGCAGACTATGGCGCCTATTTAAAACATTTAAGAATACATTTCATATGTAAGGTATAAAACTTATTGGTTGTTGTAAATCAGCAATATCATACTACTTACGTTAAACATTATGTCGAAATATAAACAGCGCGTTGAATAGACACAAATACACTTTATAACACTAAAAATATAAAATATTATATTAAAATGTAATAGGTACCTATTTCTTATCTTGTATAGGTATGTACCTAATGATTTTATGATAGGAAATAAAAAACATTTATTGCTTTGTCATAGGTAGGTAGGTAGGTACCCTAGAAAGAACATTACATTTATTAATAGACAAGTTCGTATCCTGGGTGTTAGGTATTGGTTATTTACATTTTGTAATGTAGGTAGGTAGGTAGTGTTAAAAGACCTTAGGTTAGAGATTACATTTCACAGATAACAGGTTTGAGTTCCTCGCTCGCTTTATCTAAGTGGGTACAGGCACCACAGTCTTTATTCTGTGCAGGTACAGGGCTTGTGTGTAGAAGCGAGGGCTCTGCCTCTGGCTGTCAACAAGGAGGATCATAAAGCCACAGAACAAAGATCATATAATATTATCTATTAGATATTGACCTGAAACTCACCAATTTACTTAAGAGCATATGCTACCTCAGATTAGCAACCCTATTTGTGGTGGTTCAAACTTCGCTTGAAATACTGTTATAATAAAGTTCTAATCAGCTTGAACTACAAAGCGGTTGTTACGTCTTTCGCTGCGGCCGAATAGTGTAAAATTAGTGGTATTTTGCAATTTACAAAAAAACTATTGATTGGACTAAAAAAGTAAAACACTGTGATTTTAGTATGTTGCTTGTAGAATTATTTGGCAAAAAAATCAGAACGATGACATGTATTTTAGTATGGTTTTTACTCGTTAAAAGAAATTTTTAGAGGTATCTTCGCGATTTTTTTCTATCGAGCAAAGTTAGTTATATTATGTTTTCACAACACTATGTCACTAGCGTATATCCTGAAGAATATCATATATTTTTCAGATATTGATTACTGCAGTGAATCATATACTTTTATGCATTATAAAACTCGCGTTTGAGGTACCATAAGCTCTTAAGGTAAAAAGTTACCTTTGTCGTACCTACATAATACACCTACCCAGTTCCAACCAACGAGTTCTGTGTTCCACACTCAGTTACCTACTCAGCAGGTAGATATTACTTAACCTACTTATATTGTTTCTATTTTTAATATAAGTAGGTACATACGTACTGCCGCGCTAATTAGAAACGCAGTAAAGAAGGTTTTTTGGAAAATTGAGTTACTTATAGATTCTAAATCCTCGTAATGAGCTCTATGTAGTGATTTGATCCTTATTTTGATAGCTGTTCTTGAAGTGGTATTTTTATTATGCAAAAACGCAGCATGTTTCCTGCTGACAATTAAATTACTAAGCACAACTGCAGTAAGACACATTACTGCTCTTTGCCTTACAGTATTTGTATAAACTAATTTTTTTCTACTAGTAAGAAACGCAGTAAGAAACACTTGCTGCTTTTATGATTTGTAAATTATGTTTAGTGATTAATTTAAGGATACTACTTATAAATGCAGTAATATTACTACTTATAAAAGGGCCACATGCACTTTAGATTTTAAAACAAGCCACGATGAAAATGAGTACCAAATCCTAGATTTCCTTCAAATTAAATTTATGAAGAATCAAAGTTTGCCTGAGGTTAGACAAAAACACGCCCCTAGGGGTATAAAGGCTTGGCTCCCAGACTGGAGCGGGCTGCGGCTGCCTTTAGGTGGCTCTTGCCCAATCTGGGGGGGCCAAACGCCTCCTGCCGGAGGCTCTATGCCGGGATCGTGCGGTCCATGGCCCTTTACGGGGCCCCGGCGTGGGCGCGTGCTTTGTCGAAGCGGGCCGCCCACTACCTGAACGCGCCCCAAAAGGTGCTGGCCGTAAGGCTAGTCCGTGGGTACCGCACGATCACCCGCGAGGCGGCGAACCTCCTTGCCGGATTGCCACCATGGGATCTGGAGGCGATAGTCCTCGCGCGCCTGTATGAATGGCGGGTGGAGGTGCTACACCGGGGGGTCACTCCGTTGCCGCGGCAAATTGCCGCTCTGCGGACGAACCTCCGGTGCGATCTCATGGCGGCATGGAGACAGCGACTGTCGCAACCCAGCGCAGGGCACGCCACGATAGTGGCGGTAAGTCCCCTCTTTGAGGAGTGGCTGGAGAGGCGCCTCGGCGCCCTTACCTAACGTCTGACGCAGGTCCTCACCGGACACGGGTGTTTCGGGAGGAACCTATACCGAATCAGGCGGGAGGAAACGCCCGGATGCTTCCACTGCGAGGATCGACCGGAGGACACGGTGGAGCACACTGTGGAGGCGTGCCCTGCTTGGGCAGAGCCCCGCCGTGTTCTCGTAGCGGCGATCGGCGGCGGCGACCTCTCGCGTCCGGCCCTGGTGCAAGCCATGGTCCGGGGCGAAGAGGAATGGGACGCCGTCGCCTCCTTCTGCGAAGCAGTGATGCTAGCGAAGGAGGTGGCGGAACGGGAGAGGGAGAGAACCTCTCAACGTCCCAGCCGCCGCGGAAGGCGCTCCGGGCGTCGGAGGTCACGCGATGACCTCCGGCCACCGTAGACGCGGGCCTGTGGACGGTGAGCAATGGGCTAGCTCGCCGTCCGGCCGTCGTCATGACGGCAACAGACCGTGTCGGCGGCGCGTACGTGTTCCACGCGCGCCTCAAAGAGATGTCAGCAATATGGAAGGGGCCCGCAAGGGCCGACGCCTGTCGGGGCTGTGGATTATCGAAAGGTTAACGAGGCTCCGACACAAGGGCGAAGAAGGAACATGGGTTTGGTTTTTAGTCAGTAGAAGTCTGACATATTCGATGATTTTCCACCCACCAAAAAAAAAAGGGGGTATAAAGGCGACAACTAAATCAGCCATAATTGATAAGCTTTTAAATCTAATGCCCGATACAAGGAAGAAATTTTAGCTGAATTTGCCCTTAAATAATAATAATGAAACTGATATCGAACAGGCCTGATAGTTCTAGAATACTTTTTAAATATTTGAATGGTTTTGTTAAAGTTTTTTTTTTGTATTAGTAGTCTTATAGATCTTTTTAATGATAAGTTCTCAGACGTGCGAATAATTCTAACACTGACTGATCTCCGTATTTTCCATAGACATAAATCACTAATTAGCTGTGATTAAGATAATTAAAATTTTAATGTTCGAAACAAAGAAGGAAGTTTGGTTGAAGTTGATTAATGAAACTGATCTTAAATAAGTGTGACCTATTTTATATTAATATTCCTAGATTTTGTAAAAACTCAAGATATTGTTACTAGATTTCATTATTTCACTGTAATTAGTGATAATTATAAGTCCTTGTTACTATAAGTAATATTAATTTATAATGTTGATCTCAACACAATGCACTATAATACTTGGCTGTGGTTATAATAATTATTAGTTTTTAGTTTTATTTGGTTCTTCTAATAAAAATACATTAAAATAGTTGTACTATTTATTTCTTCTTGATATTTAATGGGTATAACCTAGTTATTGTGGTTTTTTACGTGTATACACTAATTTCAAAGCTAATAGTCACTCTTTAACTGCGGTTATGGTTTGTAGTCAGGCTAAGCACAACTATATGAAAATATTTTATTACTAATAATAAAGGCAGTAACTGTCTGTGATTAAGATAATTTCATTATTATGTTTTATTTGCTATTTAAAATAACGTAATTAATTAAATATACGTTGTTTTATTTAATTAAGAAGTGGTTAGGATGAATATAACCAAGTAATTCACATCTAAATACTATTTTTAACAGCTATAAGTCACTATTGCACTGCGTTTATAGTTTGTAGTCGGAGTGATAATAATAATTGAATAAAATAAAATAAACGCAGTAAACTGGGTTTGCTAGTAGAAAGCGCAGTAACTCCAAACTTACTGCTGTTACAGCTTGTAATAGTGGAGTTAGTTTTGAAGACCCTGCTAAGCATAAATAGTTTTTATTTATTTAAATTAGTTGTATTAAACATATAGAGAATTGGGTTAGTTCATAACAAACAGTGCATATTCAGCTATACGTGTAAATCAAAACATATTTGCAAACTTGCAAAATTACATCTAAAACAACAAAATAAAAGTAAATTTTTTTTGGCGCCATTTACTCGAAACTACGAATAACCTCCTTACTGCACTTCTAATTAGCGCGGCAGCGTAGGTAGCATAATATAAGTAGGTTTGTACGGTAACCCTCAGTGCGCTTGTCGAATTGCACAAGGCCAGGTTTTTTAACCCTAATTTGCCGAATGCGTAAGTCGTTAGACTTTATAAACGTTTGAATAAATTATAAATTGTCACCATCATAAGATAGGTACTATTGCCATATCTATCTACGGTTTCATTCACCAAATATTATGTAGGTACGTCTTATTGACCTTATGAAAGGGGAAATATTGCCAAATTTACGCTTATAATTATTAGCCGAATAAGTCGTTATCCGACTTTTTAAACGTTTGATTAAATTGTACCCAACTCGAGTATCATTCGCCTTATCCTAATGGTCAATATTGCAATAAATCTACGGTTTCATTCGACGTATATGTAAGTCGTTATAAGACGTTATTCACCGTTTGATTAGTCGTAACTTGAGCGTATTTCGCCTTATGATAAGACAAATATTGCCAAATTTACGGTTGCATTGACCAAATATGTACGTCGTTATATGACGTAATGTTACCGTTCAATCAGTCGTAACTTGACCATTTTTTGCCTTATGATAAGGTGAATATTGCCATACTTACATTTATAAGTGCCGTATATGTACGTCGTTATATAACCTAAGGTTACCATTTGATTCGACGTAATCTAAGCATATTTCGCCTTACGATAAGACAAATATTGCCAAATATACGGTTGCTTTGACCAAATATGTACGTCGTTATATGACGTAATGTTACCGTTCAATCAGTCGTAACTTGACCATGTTTTGCCTTATGATGAGGTGAATATTGCCATATTTACGTTTATGTGTGCCGTATATGTACGTCGTTATATAACCTAAGGTTACCATTTGATTCGTCGTAATCTAAGCATATTTCGCCTTATGATAGGGCAAATGTGGCCACATTATACGTTTATATTGCCGAATACATACGTCGCTGAAAAACTTTATGTTTACGTTCAAATTGTTGTGACTGAAGTATATTCCGCCTTATTATAAGGTAAATATTGCCATGCTAAAGATTATATAAGACGCTTTCGAAAGTTTGTTTATGACTTATGTTTACGTTTGTTTAGTTTTTATTGAAGTATTATATCGCCTTAATTTAAGGTAAATATTGCCATAATTACGGTGATATTCACCACATGTTCGACGTCGTAAATTTAAAGCGTATTATGTAGTCCATTACTGCTGTATTAACAGTATAAAGTTGAATTCCAAGACTGCCTTACGTTAAGACATTTTTGTCGGTTATTGTTTATCATAAAAGACGTACCATTTTAACGGAAACGCCTAGCTAAGCCAAAATAACCGTAAGCGTTACAAAATCGCCTCGCGTCATTACAATTTAGCCGTCGAAGGCGGAATACACCTTAAGCCAGAAATCAAATTTTCTCAGTGTATATGGCAGCTAACTGGCGCTTCGATACTAAATGTAAATAAGCTCTAAAATAACGTTTGTTCAAAGAGCCCGATGGAAACACATTAACGTGAAGCTTTCGCTCCATTTTCGAGCCAACCGTGGTTCGGTGGTCGTTAAGCTGTCAAATTAGACCAACTCGTCCTCACTGACATTTGAAAAAGAAAAAAGTGCAATTTTCTTTTATCGCGTGACCTAAAAGTTTTGATATTATTGGTGACGTTGGTTTTAGGCGGGTTCCTCTAATGATGTCTTTAGCATTGTACATTACGTAACTATGTTTTAATGGAGCCTTTGGTTATGGCTTGTTTCATAATTAGAAGTAAATGGGTACAGTATAAAATTATTGCTTCGATAATTTATAATTTACTCGACACTATCAGCTCCGACGCCGCCGGAAATTAATTGGACAGCACTGATAATAATTGAATTTTCTCGTTCAAAGGAAACACTTTTAGGAAAGAAAATACACAGTTCTAAATACTGCCAAATAAATGTTGAATACAATTTCTGATAACGGAATATTGGTGAGTGGGTTTCTATGTAGATGACATATTGTTTGATCGAAATACGAAATGTCGGTGAAAACACTTTGTTTTAAACTCGCTTCCTGTTTTCATTCCGGAATAGTTTCGACGTGAAATTGAATTCTAAGCCGGATTGAATAGTTGTATTTCATAAAAGAGTTTAAAATGGAACACCTACAATATTTCAGCCTTCAAATCTCAATAAATCGTCTAGGCGTGGTAACGAGCTCGCTGCGGCGTAGTCTCTGCGGATACGTATTTTATTGGATTCACTGAAACGTTTTTCAGGTCCAAAGGATTATTTACGAGCGTCTGCGCTGCCGCTGCAGAAATGCAGATGGACACAAAGCGTGTATAACTTATGTATGTACGGACTCTGCTTCTTATTCTCGAAGCAAATGTAAATCTTGATATTTGTTGCTACAGCCAGTACCGTGTTCCTGTTGTTCCTTGTAAAATGTTCAGGGAAGTTGGGGCTCATAATGTTTGCTCACTTATATATTCCTAAAGGTTGTAGTTATCGGAATAAAGTTATATGTGCAGATATTCTTAAAGAAAGAAGTGAAACGATATTGCAGAGGATGTGCAAAATGTGCCTACAGTTACGCCCGATTGTAAATGTTTTATTGAGCATACCAACGCACAAAAAATAACACTTTTTCAATTCACTTCGGAATCGTTAAACAAAACCCAGGTCAATAGTTTCTACATTACACTTTAAAAAATGATATAAAAATCTCTAAACCCCGTATACTTTTGAGAAAACGTAATCCCACATTTACAGTACGATTATAACTCAATACACCTTCACCACTAACCACCACTACAGTCCACTATACTGGCTCTAATTGGCAGCACATGCAGCGCCACAGCACACAGAATTGTTCCTGTGATATAAGAGTACGAGACCAGGTGGTCAACGTGATTAATTGCTCCACTGAGGAGCTAGGGATGCCCCAACCTATTTATTTATACGAACGTAAGTGCACCTCGATCGGAAACTTGCCAGCGACGAATCTGTAGGGGATACCCGGATACCCCGCTATGAGATTTTTCTTTTTGCATCCCTATGTTTTTCTTGTAAACTTATTTGCTAACGTGATTCAATCTGCGTAACTACGGCGGAAGGTAATGAGGTTTTCCTGTGGTTTCTTTATAGGTTCTTACTTGGTTTTTGTGTTTAGCTTTTCCTGATTTTGGGATGTTATTTTGTGTGGAAGTTTGCGTACTTATGGTAACTACTCGAAAGGGATAGGGGTGTAAATTTACATTGTTATTAATCCATTACAAGTTTGTTCTGTGGATTCGTAATTACATTGCTCAGACAAAAACTTATCATTATGTTTCAAACTACATAAAATAATTGCTAAATGCTCGCAAGTGATTGCCTGAAGCCACGCAAAACTAAACGATTAACAAAAAGAAAACTTACCACAGACGTGTGAAATGCTGCGGGCTGTTTCAAAATTTTATTATAAACAATTCTTTGAAATAAATTATCATTAACGACTGCTTAAATGACAAACGTTCCTTTGAGCCATATTTAAAAATAAAAAA
This sequence comes from Diarsia dahlii, assembly GCA_949775195.1. Classification (NCBI taxonomy): domain Eukaryota; kingdom Metazoa; phylum Arthropoda; class Insecta; order Lepidoptera; family Noctuidae; genus Diarsia; species Diarsia dahlii. Next base: position 12,482,912 of record OX459200.1, read on the forward strand.
GATAATTCCAAAGCTCGGTACCTTCAGTTTTTATTCTGATCAATAGTCTAATTTGCCAGACCAAAACCTACCTGTTACGTATCTTTTCTTTCTCTCGGTACGGTATTGCTCTTCCGCTCTGTTCTCATAGCTTTTCAATTCTTTTGCGGTCTGTGAGCGTGACTCCGCAAATTTTCCGGCTTCTAAATCGACCGTTTTAAAATTGTATGCTCTTTCTAACGTACGACCTGCACCGACACTGCATTTTATAAGATACACTGACGTAATAACATTAGTCTTACAGAAACACTTTGTGCGGTCTTCAGAAAAAGACGATTAATGAAGTTAATTTTGTTTCCTTATATTGTTTTGGTATGGCCAGAGATCGCACAAAATACAAGAGTATGGAAAGAAAAGGGAAGGCCTTTGTCCAGTAGTGGCACACCATATAGGTTAGCAAAAAAGAAAAAAAATGTTTTTGCTTCTTAGGAAACAACAACCAATTTCTTGGAAATAGAAAATGTTTGAACACATGTAGGTATGTGTTATAACACTTACCCCTCTAAATAAATATTTATAGAGGCTTATTAAAATAAATACTTGTGGGTAAATAAAGATTACCCTGGCCTCATCACACAATTTCCCCTGCCATTATAAATGTCACTACGTACACAAATCACGTCCACAAAATATTCTAACACGCGATGGACAAAATATAAATTAGTTTCTAGTTACACTACTTAGATCATCATTAATAATGTCAAACTGTCATTATTAGGCGCATAATAAACACGAAATTATATCAACTCCATTAACAAAAATATTACCTGACTAGTTCGTTCACCCATAAAATAGGGTTCCGTAGAAAACTACGTCGGTTCAGACTTTCAAGCAATTTCTTTAAATGCACTTAGGAGGCTACGAAACAGAATATTAACCCGTAATTGTACCACTGCAGGGCAATAGCCTTCTTTTACAGAGAAAAGTAGCCTCATACAAAATAGGAAAAAGGAACAAAGCAAAGAAAAATGTTTTTAATTAGTAGGGCCGTAAACAAAAACATAACAATAATACATTTTGCTTTATGACTTGGAACCTACAGTACCTAACAAAAAATTATATAAATAAGTTCTAGTTGGTTGTACTTCTTTAAAAATACTTATGATCTGAAAGTTTTGAGGGGCGGAGAGTTTTTTTCTTTTAGCTGGCAGGCTGCTTGGCTCTAGTTAAGTGGATTCTGCTGCGGTCTAAAGTTATCTCAAAGACATTGCAGGAGCATAAATCATCTATCTATTGGCAAAACTAAAAAAAAACAGATATATAGAGCTTGTTATTAAATAGCACCCACGCCTTTTAAACTCAAACACAGTAACAAAATCAAAAGTGGTTTATTTAAATTACACAGTCCACAGAGTCATCAAATTATCACTATTGAAACGTGAAAAAAATTAGGGAACAAAAAGTTACCCAAGTAATGTTTTGATCGGGTTATTTTTTAGGGTTAGATGAAAGACCACGGAGTAAAAGTTAAACCGTATTATAGAGTAATTCAGCTTCAGCTTTAATAAATGGTTAACGCACAGAGTTGAACTCTGCTGGACATAAAATATTAAAAATATGCAAGAAAGGGACGGAGTCAGGTGTTTTGTCTCTTATAGTATGGTTAATTGGCAATATTTAAACCCATACCTATATTATAAGGGTAATCCCGTATAATGATTAATCAAACATGGGTTATTGGTCTAGCCGTTTAACCCGATTAATCAGTCCCTGATAAAAATAGATAAGAAAGTCACTATTCTAAGCGATTTAGCTAGGAAGAAGAAGTGACGGAACAAAGTCCACAGCAACACATTTTTCAGCAGAAGAAATAGCTTTGCCTTCTCTAAAAAGTTTAATTGTTAAAGTACTAAACTAAAAGAAAGCACAAGGGAACTTTTCCCCTTGTTATTTCAATATGATTCGTTAACACACCACAAAGCGATCAGTCTCCAGAGACGATAAAGATGAGGGTTTTCATTAAAGTACCCTGGAGGTTCACTAACTGCTTGTTTTGTTGTTACACATACAACTTTAATCAGACTATTTAGAATTTAATTTGATGTAGCAACTTCTGGTAACTTTTAAGTGCTTATTGGTTTTCAGGTTGCATCTCATGGATTGAAGAAGATGTCTTTGTTAGAACTGGATTTTTTCCCACTAGCGTGAAAAAGAAAACGCTTGGTGGTTGGGTCGATATTGTAAGTTCTTAAAAATAGTTTCAGATAGTTATTAAGGACGCTGTTACATTTTCGATCAACTCATGTTTAGGTAACTAAAGTCGCTCAAAGCAAGGTCTCACAATAGCGCTCGGTTTTATACCTCCTATAAATAATCTTGATCTTTGATATTATTTTTTAATTGTATTGAAATAGAATTTGGTAGATTACTTGGAACTTTGAAAACGCATTTGGTAATTGTTAATTATTAGTATCGTCGTCATGATAAGTAGGTTAGTACTTTCAACCGAGTCGAAAAAAAAGAAGGTGCTGTATTTGTATGTATCCGCGATTTTCCCAAAAGCTACTGATCCGATATCATTCGGATTTTCGTTGATAAATGCATATTGTGTTTTTAAGGAAGGTTTTACTGTAAAATATGATTATAATATAATAATAATAATAAGTTTATTTATTTCTCTCACAATGGTTTTGTAGCACGTTTTGAACACTAAAATATTCACATTGTGAGAGCTGGTGCCTGAAGTAGGTTTCAAAAAAACCTGCATTACAGGTCACCAGGATTGGAGATCTTCCGAAGTAGAAGATGGAACTCTTCAATAATATAGACAGCAAATGACTCACGATAGCTGTGATCGTATGTTTATGTAGTGTTTTCGCCATTTCATAATATAATATCACGCTTGTTCGGGTTTAAGGGGCAAACAGATGTACACCCAATATGGGGTACCTACCAACCAAACTTAATGAAAAAGAACAACCGGTACCGACAGCGACTTCCGAAAAGAAAAATACGCTACCTACGTGAAATAACCATGTGAAATAAGTAGGTACTTAAAATGAAATAGGAATTTCAATTCCAAACCTCTCCGTCGAAAGCTTGACCTGACCCATCCATTTCCAAACCTCACCGCCGACAGCTTGACCTTACCCATCCATTTCCAAACCTCACCGCCGACAGCTTGATCTGACCCATCCATTTTCAAACCTCACCGCCGACAGCTTGACCTTACCCATCCATTTCTAAACCTCATCGCCGACAGCTTGACCTTACCCATCCATTTCCAAACCTCACCGCCGACAGCTTGACCTGACCCATCCATTTCCAAACCTCACCGCCGACAGCTTGACCTTACCCATCCATTTCCAAACCTCACCGCCGACAGCTTGACCTTTCCCATCCACTTCCGAACCTCACCGTCGACAGCTTGACCTGACCCATCCATTTCCAAACCTCACCGCCGACAGCTTGACCTTACCCATCCATTTCCAAACCTCACCCCCGACAGCTTGACCTTACCCATCCACTTCCAAACCTCACCGTCGACAGCTTGACCTGACCCATCCATTTCTGAACCTTGTCAACAAACTGCTTAACCCCACCCATCCAAATCCCGGTCGTATCCAACATAATTTCTAAATCACATTCTAATAATAAAAGTATGAAACTCGTACTTACTTTTATCTCAGTCCTAAAAAGTATCAACTCCTTCCGGTCGTCGTCGGTCGTCGGTTGCCGTGGTAACCGTACACTAAAATCTTTTTCTATCACGTTTATCGTACGTATTTTTTGCGAGAGAGCGATACACCCGTCCTTCCACTAGCGCTGCTGAGCGCGGAATGATGAACCGGGAGCGAAAAATGTATGAAGAAATTGGCAAATGTTTTTATTATAGCTAATAATTGAATAAAAAAAATTATATAAACAAAAAAAATATATCTCAACATCTAAAGGACTATATGTACCGCAATTTATAATAATTTTGGAGATATAATATGCTGTAAATTTACCTATAATGGTACCTATTCGGACCCTACTTTTTTACATTTTCTGCGATTATTGTGATGGGAAAAACGTATTTGTGCGATTTTTTTGTATGACGTCATACAATTTTTCTGATGCCAATCTGGAGACGAATAAATTATCTTTAAATTAAGACCATGATATCTTCACATTTGTGATTGCTTATACGTTAAAATGGTACCTGAAAACCACTGTTATTTGCAGAAAAATGTTTTAGCGTCCTTAAGGTGACCGACTTGGTTCATTAGGGTATTAATAAGGTATTATTATTGTCTAAGGTCGGTAGGCGTTTTTTATGATTAACGCCGTCAAGGAACGTTTAATTAAAGGTTATTTTTTTTATTCTTTCCGTGTGTGGGTTAGCTTTTTTAAATAAGTTGGTATTAGTTATAAGGGGCATTTACTCAAAGGTAAGGGAGGACTAGCAAGTAAGAGGTAGTGATGTCAAACCAGTTGAACTATTAACTTGAACCCTTTCGCGGTCAAGTTAGAGAGTTATCCGGCATTATAGTAGAAGGAACATTGTAATACAAACTTTTAACAAGGATTCTTGTTCTTAATTCTAGAGCCCCTAAGCTTTGGTTTCTTGAGGACTATTAAAAAGCTGTTTATTAGGTACATTCAGAAACACTAGAATTCATGGTATAGATAGATAGATAACATCCTGACCCCCACCATCTATACCTACTTGTATTTTATAGAGGTAAAATGTTTATTTGTAAGTTTGTATATAGAGAGTGATCTCCAGAGCTAATGAGACAACTGTTTGCGGGTGTTATAGGCTATAATTTATATTTTTATCATTCATATAACCCGCTCTATCACAATTTTTGCGGACGAAGTCACGGGCGAAGGGCTAGTCATGCAAATAAATGTCTACAAAGGCTAATCTAATCTAAGAAACAAAAGGCTACAGCAATCAACTTCCTCACATAAAACCCGCTACTTACATTACATTTTCATCACGAAGCCACAAACTCAAGGATATTAGTATAGTGACGTCACTAATCTAGCATAATGTTTTTGCTCTGGCCTCTCAGGTGTAGCGGGCAGACGCAGGTGGTATCCATGATTAATCTGAGCGGGGCCCGCGCCCCGTATTTATAGCCGTGGTGGCGTGGCGGAAGCGGCCACTGCCTGGGGCCCCGGCCGCGTCTGCTGAACCACAGGGGGCCCCGATTTTCCTGCTGCGAATCTAAAATATCCGGCGACTTAGTACGAATACAGATATCCATTGTAATGTAATGGTTTATTTGTTTCTGTTAGTGAGCTATGGTTATTCTGAATGAGTGGGAAAGTGATATAGAAGGGTGATTCAGGGAAATATGTCATGAACATTGTTGAAATAAAAGAATAACCATTTTCCATGACTGGAGAAAGCTATTCTTGGTAAGTAAATTGGTTTTGATTCCCTTTCACATTGATTTAGTGTGTTGTATTTGCAATAATTCCTATAGTAACTTAGAAGGTACCCAAAAAAGTTAGTTTCTATATTTGCATAATAACGTCTAAGCTGTAACATTGGTTTTCATTAACTAGAACTAATAAATCGCGGCTCACCACTGAGATTTCAATGAACTAAAGACCCACGAACCGTAAATTTAAATCACTTGCAGGTACTAGCAACGTGAGTTGTTTAACTCCTACCCATTTTATTTTAGTGGATTAAGTTGTGGCAATTAGTTCGTGGCTGGATATTTGGACAGTGGAGCCTTATTTATAGTCCGTGCTAAAGCCCAGACGGCCGTCACTAAGCTCCTTACTAAGGCACTCGCCAATACATAATAATTTGTGTTTTAATTTACATAAATATTATTTCGTCAACCCTTCAAGTTTGATTGCTGATGCTCTTAATATTTGATGGGTTCGTTGACGTTTTGTTCGTGTTATTAATTTTGACAACTTTCTAAGTGATTATTTTAATATTAGGTCTATAGTGGTTTTAATAGCCATCATTTGATATAGGTAGCACCGCATTTATATCGTAAAGAGGAAATTCAGCAAGAAGCAAATTCAAAAAAAGAAGAACTCAAAAGGCTTTTAGAACCAGAAAAAACAATGGAATAGGGGAGGATTTAAATCAGTTCTAACTTTTCATTCGTAAACAAAGTTTATATGCACAGATGCCAGAATCCAATAATGGTGCCCCAACGACTGAGGAGTACCTACCTCCGAAGGGGACGAATTTCCCCAAAGTATTGGAAGTAGACACTAAAGTCACGAAATATAAAATTCATCGATATTGCTGTTTCTAAACATTGCGACTGAGGGTTTGTACTCCAATGTATTAATATTTTTTATTCATTCAAGGGTTGCTCGAAGCGCCTATATGCAACGGTTTAAAAGGTCCGTTACCGGGGTTACGCAAGTTCGGTCGGTACTCTCACTCCGCGTACATTTATACTCTATTAGGTCCTTGGCAACGGTATAGACATAAAGGGGCTCTTAACATGTAATAAATGTTTCCTTTACTCCAATAAAGTGGGGCATGCAGCGTGCGCCGTAGTGCCGGTGGTCTCATTGCCTTCATTTAAAACAATCTCCAATGCGAAATTGCAATATAACGTTTTATCAAGAATTGTGTCTTCCGTTAGTTGAAATAAATTGTTACATATACGATTACACGTTCATTCCTGAAAAGTAATACCAAAAAGATAAAGAAGACTCGGAAAATAAAAGTTTATTTTTTAACAATGTTACGCTTTCAAGTCAAAACGGATCCCATTCATTCCTGTTTTATTTTATAAAATTGTTTGCCTTTCTTTCTTGAACAATCAAGGAGGTGCTTGTCATTTCAGGATTATAATAAGATTCTGTATTACGCAACAAAACGAGTTGCCAAATTAATTGTCAAACAAAAGAGATTAGCTTTCTGTTTGCGTTGAGGTACAAAATTTAAATAATCACTGGCGCTGGTACTGAATACTGATGGCCGTATTCAAATTGTGTGGAATTGTCAAAACAAGAAAATTGCTCATGGAGTGAGCCCGACACACTGAGTGTAGCCCGTCCGTATAGCTCCCGCGGTGTCGATTAAGGCAATGCTAATGTCATTTGTTTGCTAACTTCGCAGACTCGACGTCGCGGTCGAGTTCGTGCATTCGTGTAAATATTAGAAACCAAATGGAAACAAATAAACCGTCTTATCTGTCTACTTCCATTCGCATTGCAATTGTCATTTTGCTTTTACTACCAGCTCGTGAAATGAGCGCGTGAATCCAACGCAGTGATTCTCGAGACTAATCAAAATTTTGGGCTAAATTGCTTGCATATTAATGAATTGATTTTATAGTAAGATCATGCCAGCATTCTAGTGTGGGACAGATACAAACTAAAAGTATCCATATCAGTTGGAAGCCGTCCAACAATACATATGACTATTTCTTCCAAGTTTTTTGCTCTACGAGCAATCCTGTTTTCGTTTCGACTTTTCTGAAAATAAGCGTTTTCTTCTCTTTAGCTTCCAAGCACAGTGAGGTTTGAAACCTACGACCTCACTTGTATGTTCTTGAAACTCTGAACCGCACCTCGTAGCCTCTTGTGAAGTTGTGACCCTTACCTAAATTGAGGCCAAAAAGGTCAAAATAATCGACGTTAATATTGTCCAAGGGAGATATCGTGGCAATTATCACACTGTGTGCGGGTTAGTGATCGCAGTATGACATCATAAAGACACATGTGCACAACTACCCCTGACCCTTCATAATAATGGTATGGTTGCCTTAACCTTGACACAAGTTGCTAGTTCAGGCTCAAGTGGATACAACTGGAAAGGTATAACGGGTGTAAAAGTACCCCTAATTAAGTCGAAAGGCACTTTGTTCTCCCCGTCATTGCCTTCCTGCAGTTACGGAGATATTGAGGGTCAAAGTTCCAACTTTTTAATACAAGTTTTTAATGTTACATACCTCCACAACCCCTGTATTATTATTTTAAGTGCATTATATTGAGTACCTGCATAGAAACAAGATAGAGTACTACCATAAAAATGTTCTTTAACCAAATTATAAAAATCGTTTCCCAGGAATATTTTAAGCGTAGAATTGTTAATTTATAAATACAGAATATTGTACTTGGTTGACGGCTTCATGATGGGTCCGCTTACACCTTGTAGAAATCAAGTCCTTATTTTGACTAGATAATATATTTTTTATCGCTATTTAAAAAATCCACAACCAGAATGGAACCAAATACAAGTGCAAGTCTGCATGATTATGCCCAATTTTAACATACGTATATACTCATATTTCCTCACGAGAAACGCTGAGTATGCTTACACACAATTTATGCATGGTCACTGTGATTGTTCAAACCACTAAAAGCAGCCGTTCCAAAGTCGAATATTAACTTTAACAAAAGTCATTGGAAACTTCTGCAGCATCGATTTTAAACGAAGTTTTTTCATGACACGTTGTTCTTTGGGTATCTACGTATAAATAAATATTATTTTTTATTTCGTTACATTAGGGAGGCGGTGGGATCACCGCAGCTGTCGGCGCGAAACGCCGCGAGTTACCTAAGTCACTCCATTCAAACTTTTGCCAATTTTAGACAAAACTTTTGTTTAGACACAAAAGTTGGCATTTGGACCTTTTTGTTTGTAAAGATTTTATGTAATTGGGACTAGTGGTGGATTTTATTGATATTGTTTATCGAGCAGGGATATAACTAATTCAAAGTTCATACAAGTATAAAGTATGAAAATTAACAAATCAATGCAACAATCTCTATAATAGTCTTTTGAAATGATCTTCCACTAATTTGATAAAGGTGGGCGAAAATTGCAATGAAAAGCTTTTTTTTATGCAGTTGTGCCATTTAATTCACACAGACATTTGTTCAAAAGCTTTTACGGGAAGTGCTCCAACTGGGGTTATTCATTGCAAAATTAAAGAAGGAAAAATTCGGAACCCTTAATTTAAAGGGTGACTTAAGATTAGTCTGGCACTTAGACATTAATATCAGAAAGAAGCTCCGCGCAGGCGGGTTAAATAAATGAAGTGACTAATAATTAATTGGACTTTCGCCCTATTTTCCGTTCGGTGACAATTAATTTCCGGCACCGACGAGAAAAGAAACCCTTATCACAACCGTTTCGCACTCTCCGTTTAAAGCGAACTGACAATTAAAAGGTCTCGCCGCAAAAAAAGCAGAGTTTTCGACTCCAGAGCTGATTAACTTTAAATAAATACTGCATGTATACTGTGGGCCCATTGTTGAAAGTTTTATGTAAATGGCAGTGATAAGTAGGACGCAAAAAGTTGATTTAGGTCCTACCTAGTTGTTTCTTTGACATGGTAATGTTTTAATGTGGATTGCCGCATTGATACCTGTGGGTAGAAAAAGATGCATAATTAAAAAAATAAGAACAGTAAAAAACTTTCCGAAGTCTGACAACCAGAATAGCCAAGAGAGTACTACCCAGTATTAACTGGGTTGTGAAGGACAGAAGCAATAACTCCATGTAAAATACTGGTCCGCTGCATAAGGTAAGTCTGGAAGTCTACCCCAACATTATAGTTAGGATAAGGCTAGGCAGAAGTTGATGATTGCGAATTGTGTAAAAAAATTAATTTGCACCGTGCATTGCTTATCGTGCAATTTCCGTAGTAAGTTGTACCTATCTCATAAATACAAGTAGGTTTTGAGTGAGATATCTTCTCTTTTATTTTTGAGTAATGACATCGTTTCAAACTGACTTATGAAACATGTTCTCAAACTTTTCCAAGTAAAAAGAAAAATACTCAGAACAAGAGCCAAATATATATTCAGTGTATAGTAAATATCTGTAATCACGTACGCTTAGATGACAACAATGAACCTAAAACAGCGAGATTTTGTCCCAGACAATTTATCATAGTGTGGCGAAAGCTGAGAGAGACGACGCGACAGGCAGGCCCGCTTCGTTCACAATCTGGTAAAAACATAAGTCGGGACGAAATAACAACTTCATAGTGGGAGTCATTTGTGCTTAAACAAAGCGTCAACTACAGAGTTGCTGCTAGCAATAACCGAGATCATTTTTCATGTGGTTCATTCGAGCGGTCGAGGAAAGCGATATAATAAATCATTGTTGCCAGCATCACGACGTTATTATTTAGTCCGGTCGGTTTTATCCCTGCATGTATAAAATCTTATAACCCAGTCGGAATGAAACTCGCAAATTATAACAATACCATACCGAGATTGAAAGGAATAAATAACATTACAAAACAAGTTCCTTGAGGAAACCTTAGAGAATGTTGCGTGGTTTTTAAACTTATGAATTTCACATTCTTGGTTCTAAGAAAGTTGGTCCACTAACGAGAACTTTTTAGAACGTATTGTTGGTTAGAATTAAAAACATGTAACAATTTTTATTTTAATAAAACTCTTTCTATGAATTTGAAATTCATTGTGGTTTTGCGGCACTGTTTATACTAGTAGGTACTATTACGAGGTAAATTTTTGTTTGTTTGTTTGGTTTGTATAAAGTGAGTAAGCTCCAGAACTAATGACACATTTCTAAAAATCATATTAATTATTTCATGCATTTATGCTGCGTTATCACAATGTTTGGGGACGGAGTCGTAGGCGAAGAGCTAGTATTTTATAAAATGCAACACTTCCACATAATTCTCAAGTGAGGCGCGGTCCCGAGTCTTCAAAATAAACTCGACGAAGTTCCCTAACTCCGTCAAGTTGGTGCATTTTTTGTAAGTTCCGCTGGAGCACAAAAGCTTGTTAAAAAGAAACTTATTCCATTTAGGTGTAATATCGGTTTCGTTCGGTGTAACCACGTTTGAAGCACGTGACGACATGAGTCGCGGCGGTCGGAGGCCAACCTCAATCTTCCCCGTGTTATTTTATTTCACCATTTCAGAGTCAGAGTCGACCCCATTTGTCTTTGTTCTCGGTTTCCTATATTTTTGCACGCAAACTCCATTATCTAATTTAGCTTTGGCTGAATGCCAGGTCGACATTGTTACTTTCTTCCCAGAAAAACAGTTTTTATTCCTTTACATTAAACACCTAAGCACATTTATTTCAATTACTGTTTCGAATAAGAAAAACTGATCTTATAAAGAGTAATATTTTTAGTTTTAGCAGGATGATGAGGGTAGGGAGCAATTCTTGTGAATTTGCAGCCTTTTCTTTGGTCGACTTTATTGTGGCTTGTTAATATGTTGTTTGTTCACCTAGCCCACGTAAATGAATAAATCGTGGTTAAACACGAACTTCCGTAGGAGCCAAATTTATACGTAGGTGTTAAATGTAAATGTGTAAATGCCACCAGATTCCGTCTCTAGTCACAAATTACCAGAAACTACCTAACTCAACTGGTGCCGCTCGGATCAATGTTCAAGTTAACTACGCTTCCCTAGGTTGATCTGTGAATGGGTGGGTTGGTGTCCGGCATATAACATACCTACCAAATTTCTCCCGTGCCTTGGGAAGCACGTTAAGCTGTTGGTCCAAGCTGTCATTTACAGATCTTTGTAACAGGTAGTCAGTGGCGCCTGAAAGTCTTTTTCTTACCAGTGGGTATCATATTAGCCAGTACTAACTGGGTTGTGTACGTGAGACAGGCTGTCACTCTGTAAAATACTGATATTTAGCTACATCCAGTCACACAGAAAGTCGACCCCAACGTAGTTGGGAAAAGGCTGGGCATAATGTGTGATGATGATCTAACTGAACATTTAATTAACTCCACAAAGGCCATGTTAAATTAATTTAATAATAAGTCAAACATCCTTTTGCGAAGACTCCACAAACATTAAAGAATATACTGTATCTGGTTAACATCTTACCATTAGCACTCAACAATACTTAAGATAATTAATATTTCGTTCGCAACAAGCTCTTACAACAATTAGCCGATATCAGCTGGCTGCAAACAACACCGGGATTCGTCGTAAATTATAATGGTACGAAGTAGGCACTTTTGTTTTGAACGTATTACAGTCACGTTCCGGTAACGGTGTGTTACTGCCACAATTAACAAATTTGCGCCTGCATACTACAATTATGTTGTCGTATTTACACAACTTGAGGGTGGCGACCGCTGCGCTTTTATTGTTGTTGTTTTTTTTTTAATAAGGGGTCGAGATTTGCTCGCTACGAATTGCCTTAATTTGTCTAACTTGACAAGCTTCATTAACTCTCATCATCATTAACAATGGCTTTTGAAGGTATGTTTGTTTGTTTATTCTTTATGGGGTTTGTTCGTACATAACGCGTAGACTTGTGTTTGATTTTGACGCCGCGAAAGAAATCGTATTGTTTTCGAACTTTTAGAATACGTTTTGGACTTGTTTAGTAAAACGGATTGATATTTTTTTGTAGGGTAAACATAATACAAAATACATATTATATAAACTCACGCCTTTTTTCCATGGGTGTAGGCAGAAACCACAGAATGCCACCAGCTACGGTCCTCACATACTTCTTTTGCATCGTTCACGTAAAAAAATCGAAACGCACGCAGTAAAATAATAACTATATTGTATATACTTGTGGCATGTGCCAAATAAATACATTTTCTTTCTTTATGGATTGGTTTTCCTAAAAAACATGTAACCCTGTTTTTGTGAGACCTTAAAATAAAATGGAACATCTAACTAGAATTGAAAAATTTCCTCGAATATGCATTTTACTAAGTAAGTTCCCTTCTTTCTTTACCCACCCGGGGCATTCTCATCCATTAGTATACATTACCAATATGAAATTGGCCGACTGTAAAGTGATATGTCGCAAACAGGTGGCCTATATGTTACCCATATGTTATATGATATATGTATATGCTTAGTTCGGGCCCGGGGCTGACGATCGACCAAATTGCGTGGTTGCGATAATTACCGAACTATAATTTATTAGAAGGTAAAGCGGTGGTTTATTAAAGTTGATCGTCTGTGCAGTACACAAGGATGTTTATAACATGACGTTACATGTCACCTTTTATCAGAGGCGTACCAATAGGGATGCTTCCTGACTAAAAAAAAATATGTCCGTCAGTTAGATTATCGAAAAATATTGAAAACATGTTTTTTGTTTTATCAAATAAATAAAAATAAAAAATAATCATGAGTGAAGGCTTATGACGTCACTTTCTAAAAATGTACTGCAATTTGACGTCGCACGAGTTTTCCAAGCACTGTATCGTCTTCATGTTGTTTCGTGAAAAAGAAAAAATATGTGTCCAATATTTTATGGAAATGTAGCGACGGACTAATTAGATTGTTTTGTCAACTTCCCTATTATCGAAACTTACGTACTTCATTATAGAGATGTGCACTTCAAGCAGTGATAGCCTCTAGTGGTGTGACCGTTTGACTGCCAAGTCACAAGTTCGAACCCAAGACCCAGACATCTGTTTTTTCGGATTCATGTGTGGATTTTAATGTGTTCACTTCCTTCGGTGAAGGAAAATGACATGAGGAAACCACCTTTCCATTGAGATATTTCTCGACTGCATGTAAAGCCAAGTCAGAGGCCCATGGGCGGCATAATAACTCAGACATCAGGGGCCCAATTCTGTAACTTAGAGATGAGCAACACGCCATTGACACTCTATCGACACACTACAGACATTAATAAGCGATAGGGAAAAGAGGTGTCGCATGTCGTTGTTCGATGGCTTCACAATGGCAGTTCGATAGCCAAACACGATAGACAACTGTCAGATTTCACTTGAAATATATTTACAGACTACCATATAGTCCTACTATGGCGTTTCAATGTCACTACAGTGGCAAGTCAATGACCATAAATAATTTGTAGAATACCAAATGTCAATGACTATTCTATTGAGACACTGCTTACACACTATCGACACACTATTCAAAAACTGATTATTTTATAGAATTGAGCCACAGGTTAGGCACTAACCGCACCATAAGGAAAGAAAAGACTCATAGACCACCTATATTTCAGCAGGTATGCTCATACGTAGGTCTCCCACGTAGAGTTCAATGCGCCTATTACAGTCAACTAGAAAGAAATCCGTACTTCATGGTTGGTAGTTTAAAATTCCTGACGCAAAAATCTAATATCATTTTTTCAACCGGGAAATACAATCCAGGATCTCGTGCTCAACAGTCGTGCTTGAGACCACTAGTCCTTACATTTTGTATCAACAATATATAGGTACATTTTATTTCGTGGTGATCTTCAAATAATTATTATTGACATAGGTAGTAATTCCTTACTACACGTATTGACGTCGCGATTTTAGATAAAGAAAATGAATAATTTTTAAAGATTGCAACATTTGCATCTTACTTTCCCGTCTTTGACACATGAAATGTCACTTTTCTTTTTCGCGCGTAACGACATCGCAAGAAAAAAGTTCTTTCTCGTCCAAATATTCGCTTAAAAATAAGTTTACGTTATATATATCGAAATAACAAAATACTGAGTGTCAGGAAGTGTATTAAGTGCATCTTTAGTGAAAATTGTAAACCTGAGACGCAGAAATCTGAGCAAATACCTACAGACAACGCTCGCACAGGATTGAACTTGAATGTAACCCTTGTAGCCCTACCATTAGGCGTGATAATGCCTGGCTATAACTGACCTCCGGATACGTGATATCTACAGTGCTTATTCAAGCGATACGATGGTCATTAACACTGTATATCACATAAGTGCCGCAAGCTTCATAAAGTTTTTCCAGTGGGTGCGCGACACCCCAGTTACATATATTTCCTATGTACTAGCTGGAACTTGAACTATCAGTGCTTGACACGAGATGTCCTTGGCAATGTCATTGGACTATGCTTACACTGAAAATACCTATAGGTACTCGGCATAGCAGGTGAGTTCCATTTCCAGCATAATTATACGCTATGTTATTTGCTACATAGCAGACTATCAGTGCGTAGCACGAGATGCTCTTGGCAAAGTCATTAGACAATGCTAACACTGAAGATACCCATAATCGGCATAACTGGTGAGTTTTATTTCCATGTAAATTTGAAGCATATATATACGCTATGTTATTTGCTACATAGCAGACTATCAGTGCGTAGCACGAGATGCTCTTGGCAAAGTCATTAGACAATGCTAACACTGAAGATACCCATAATCGGCATAACTGGTGAGTTCTATTTCCATGTAAATTTGAAGCATATAAATACGCTATGTTTTTTGCTACATAGCAGACTATCAGTGCGTGGCACGAGGTGCCCTTGGCGAAATCATTAGACAATGCTAACACTGTAAATACTTAAAATCGGCATAACTGGTGAGTTCCATTTACATGTGTTGTTTGTGTGCAAAGAGCAATCATCAATCTCTTGCCCTTATCCCAGTTCGTTTGAGGTTGGCGCGGCATGTCATCTTCTTCCATACTTCTCTATTACTCAAATGATTCCAACGAAAAAATTACCACCCAGAAGTATACTATGCTTTACATGAAAACATAATTATATTCCATGTTACTAGCTGCATATCAAACTATCAGTGTGTAGATGCCTTTAGCTAAGTCATCGGAGAATGCTAACACTAAAAATACCACCGCATACGTAGACATCACAGTGGAACCCTATTGCCTGACTTCGGTCAGCAAAATATATAAATATGTTCTTTAATCTATGAGCATGATGGTTGCGAGACAACCTTGCTTATCAAATGTGCATTATAGTCTTGCTAACGCAAATACTTGCAGTGAATGGGGGACCATACTTTGACACCTGGACTGGCTGACACACATTTGTCATAATCACACATGCTTTAGTACGAGATACTCTCAGCATGTTATGGTCACATTAAGTGAAATCTTCTTCACAGCATATCTTCACCGAGTATGATATTATGGAAGCATCATTGGTTCTAGATCAAAGTTACATACGCACATAATTAACCAAATGCAAACAATACTTAACGGATAACCGTTTATTTTCTGAATAAATTCAATAAAACATGGTGGTCAATACTTATGCACTGTAATGTCCCAATACTAAAAAACTATTAGTATTGAGAGGGAAAAGGTCTATAGACTGACAATGCCTTAACGGCCTGTTAATGTACAAAATAATGACTTTATCAACCAACCCCCTTTTAGTTCCAAATCGAATTATTTGCTCTCTGAAACCCCACCCCCTTTTAGGAAAAGATAATATTACCTTTATATTGTATAGGCCCAATCTAAAAGAATATCTCCAAAAGTAACTCATTGCTATACCTACCAATATATTTTTTTCTCTTACCATGATCCTTATTTTGGTGGTAAGAATGATTTCTGAAATTTTGTCCACCTATTTTAATGGACCCTTTATGGGTACAATATTAAATTAATCACATTGGGATTTAAAGTGTTAAGAATAAAAATAAGAAATTTTATTTGCTTAAACTTGTGATTACATAATAGAATAAAATAAAATACATTCATGCAAGATAATAAATGCATGTTGATCATTTATTTATGCCTAAGAATATTTTCAGAGAAAATCACTCAAACCTAACCTAATAATAACAGATAACTTGTCCTGTCTGAATTAGTCATCATAGACACGCAAAACAGTCATGTGTTGTAATAAGCATGTAACCCGCATTAAATAATATTTAATACCTGAGGAGATGGGTAGATCATGGGATTCACAACAGACTAAAGAAGAATTTTAAATTCTTATTCTTACTATCTGGGCATTGGGTTTCTTTACTACTTTTCTACGGTAGTACGAGTAAGTAGAAGTACTAAAGTGAAACAACATAACATAAAACAAGGGGGGGGGGGGTGCATGGTAGTGCGAAGGGATTGTGGTTAGATCACCAAGACATCAGGTGCCATGCATTTAATTTTCCGGAGCTTTTATTCATAACATTATTATGTCATGGAGAACTCAAATAGGCAATATGTGGGGGAAACTTAGTAAGTTTTCCTATGTTCTTTATAATTATGCTGAGTAAGATTATAAATAAAACCGCACTGCTGGTGCCTTAACAAGGTTTGGTTGTCTTTACTGTGCAGTATAGACTTATATTTGGGGCAATACTTTCATGGGTATTACTAAGATAAGTATTTCATGAGCCTGTATTGGAACTCATGCAAAATAAAATTCACAAAATCATGTCGACAGCATTTTAAAAATATCAACAGTAGACACCGTACATTTATGAAAAATGTAGTTTTGCCAAAAATAATATGCATATAAATAAACTTGTTTAAAGCCTAAGTACGTTGTTCAGATACACTGAAAACACAAAAGTGTAAATTTTGCAATCACCCAGTTTGTACACTAAAATATCTACACAAACCAAAGATAGTGAAAGCCTCAATAAATTAAAAACTGACTCTCACTATTATCATTAGACAAAGTTTGCTACTAATTTATTACTCTGTTATTGAAAACTGTTATAATATTGATATTTTATTTGTCCAGTTGTTGGTCTTCTGCCTAATTGACCTATGCGTTGCAAGCACCGCTGAGAATGAGTTCTATTCCTGGATCATGCAAAGTACTATTGGGGTTTTTTCCATCAGGAATTCCTCAGTACACCACACAGCCACAGAGCCTGAATGTGTGCTCAGCTAATGACACTAGCCTCGCCCCCTGTTACATGGGACTTATGATGAATTCTATTTACCTATACACTGACATTTTTACTTACATTGTCAAAACTTTGACATTTGATGCCATGTAATTTTAATATTTAGTGAACCAGATTATATTGTTATGCTTTGATTTCATTTTTTGAAGCAATTTAATCTTATGTACCTAATTGAAGAAACATTATGGGTGCTAAATGGCAAGAACTTAGATAGTTTCTGAATTTTGTATATTGCACCATTTGCACCACATTTGAATCCGATAGAATCTATCAAAAGTGTTCAATCTCATTTCAGGGTGATATTAAAGAGCAAAGTTTAAAAAATTAACCCATTGGAGTTATGATACAGTTGTTAGGAATATCAACCACCAATATTTTAAAGTTTCTGATATTTCGAGTGGGTTTTCTGAACCCCATAACTAACTTCTCACTGTACAACAACACAAACAGCAGATCAAATCAGAACTGTCAACACATTGTTGATTTATAATTATTTTTTTTTACAGTTACCAAATTCAACATACATTATACCCTTATGGTTATAATACTAAAGCAATAATATACCTAAAGTAAGGAAGTCATAAGTATGTAAGCGTTATATCACCAAAGAGTGACATAGTAGGCCTATAATGGTAACCATTGTAACTGCTTGTACTATTGAGGGTTTAAACAGCAGTTTGGTTCTATAAGATAAAAGAGCATTTAAACCTCATAGTTTAGCTCTTTAAAACGCTTACACGACCATACAAATCGACAAATGTTGCATTGTAAAAAAAAAAAAAAAAATTATCTATTATGCACTAATAATGCGTCAAAATAAGTTTTACAGTACAAGTACTGTAACGGTATCGAAAATCCTATTACTATTATAAGGCCAATCGGCACTGTAAAAGTACCTTACACAACCACTATATTGTAACCTTTTAACTTCTTAAAAGTTCTCTCAACGTTGTTAAGGGGTTAGTTCTGAAAAACACAATTACTCTTTTAAAATTTATTAAAATAGCACAACTCTTTTAGAATACTAAATAGGACTCTCGGTGGAGCTGCTACATAACATAATAGCTCTCGCGAGTTTGTGTTACTGCTACGAGACAAGCGGCGATCTAATTCGTTTTCGGTGAAAATATGGCTAATATTTTCTGCCATGATAGCACATTGACAACACGGTAGGAACCAATGTGTACTATAGCAGCCATAGTCGGGACAAGTTTTAATTTATTTTCATTTCATTAATTTAAATTTAATTAAAACATAAAAAATTATGAAGGCGCACTGTCAAATTTGAAATCAGCATAATGATTTAATTGATACAAATTCTTCCGCAAGTGCAAGTTATGGCAGAGTAACGGTCCATGATTTTTTTGCGTTTTATTCCTTTCAATGCAAATGGTATGTTAAACAACAATGGGAAATGACATAAACATAAGTTACCGATATTGTTTTCCTAAGGAACACTCACGACAAGTGTGATAAAACATATCACTGGAATCGTTTATAGTGCAAAATACAAACATATTTGGTTCCTTTTATAGTACAAGTCACCATGAGAGCCTATTTGGGGTTTTGTAAACGTTTACAACACCACTATAATGCAAAGCATGAACACTAATGAGTATGCTAATACATTCTCATGACTTTTATAATTAGTACCGTTTGTTACTAGGGTAATTATCACAAAGTGTCATCCAGAATTATTTGTATTTTAATTACTTAATTAATTATTGCAGCAAACTCTAAACATCTACCTATGTCAATAATAATTATTTGAAGATCACCACGAAATAAAATTGGGAATCAAACGAGCTTACCTGTTAAGCGAAGTCTTGATTCTAATTTTATGAGTGGTGATCTGAAAAATAATTATTACCCACCCACCACTACTAACAACCCCAAAGCTGCAATAATTAGTCTACCTAATTCAATGTTAACCTTTTCAGGACAACAAAGCGAATGTAAGCATTTGGAACTACTCTGTATTATATAGGAAACAGAGTTTGTTCCTAATGTTAAGATCTCTAAAATAAGTGACATTTCATGTGTCAAAGACGGGAAAGTAAGATGCAAATGTTGCAATCTTTAAAAAATATTCATTTTCTTTATCTAAAATCGCGACGTCAATACGTGTAGTAAGGAATTACTACCTATGTCAATAATAATTATTTTTCAGATCACCACTCATAAAATTAGAATCAAGACTTCGCTTAACAGGTAAGCTCGTTTGATTCCCAATTATTTGTGACAGATAGAACGGATTGATATAAAAGTGACCCTTTTAAGGTAACACTTAAAGCCATTGAACCCAAAAAAACTGTAAATAAAGCTAATAGTATCATAAAAACTTCTAAAGGCTACACAATAAATGTTTTCAGCAAAAAATTATGGCTACAAAATATTCTCTAAAGGATATTATAAAACGATTATAATTCAATGCCCAAAGAGGACCAATTATGATGATAAACCGCTGATAAAGTTTGCTTGAAAAGTAATAATTAAAAAGCTTAAAACCTTTATATTTATTCAATAGGGTGAGACTGCCGTGACTTGCGACTCGGCTTACGTTAAAGTTGCTCTGATGTTTTAATTAACGTTTACAAATTATTAAGAAGTATTTTATCTTAATACCTTTTCATTCTGTATCATATGCCCAACATTTTCATTAAAATGAAAAACGGTATACCTAATTGATAATCAAAATAAATGTTCAACAAAAAACAAAAAAAAAAAAAAAAATCTAAAAGTTAGGTTCAATAAATCATTGTTTGTAAAACGAAACAATCTGATTAAAAAATAAATCTTCAAGTCAAAATCCAACAGAAAATCTTCGCTCAAACTAAAACTATTTAATAGATAAAGCACAAACAATAACCGTACCATCAAACGTAAAATTCGTTTAACACGAGCTGAATGGCGCGTGGTTCAATGAAAACTTGCTCTAATCCGAGGGTAGTCTTAATAAGCCGAGTTTTAATTCCAATCTCCATTCCGAGCGGGCCCACGTAGTCGGTGCACATTCAGACACCGCGAAGATCTGACGTCCCCCGATAGTGATTAAAGTAATGCTAATGACTGTTGCTCTCGACTTTTAATTTTGATTCAGCCAGTTTAAAGTTTTCTTTTCTTACTTTTTAAGGCTGAATTGGTTTACATGAATTCTTTTAGCTTGTCTTGGTTTTCTGGGCGACTGACTAAATTTAACATAGTTCATCATTTCTTGGTTGAATTTTAATCTACAGTATTATAATAAAGCTTATGATTTTCTGTCCTTAACGGCCTCTTGTAATCTATCTATATCTATAAAAGCGAAAGGTCACTCATCACGAAATCTTGAAAACCGCTGGACGTGTAAAGATGATTTTTGGCAGAGAGGTAGTTTATAGTTAGTAGACGTCCGCTAAGAACGGATTTTGCGACAGGGCCGGATTAGGGTGGTCTAAGGGCCCTCGCAAGTTTGTAATGAAACCCCTTCATTTTTTGTGCTACAATCTAGATTTTTGGCAGAGACGTAGTTTATAGTCAGTGGGCGTCTGCTATGAATTAATTTTGCGACAGGGCCGGATTAGGGTGGTCTAAGGGCCCTCACAAGTTTGTATGAAAGTCCTTAATTTTTCGTGCGACAATCTTGATGTTTGGCAGCGACGTAGTTTATAGTCAGTAGGCGTCTACTATGAATTAATTTTGCGACAGGGCCGGATTAGGGTGGTCTATGAGCCCTCGCAAGTTTGTATGAAAGTCCTTCATTTTTTGTGCTATAATCTAGATTTTTGGCACATACGTAGTTTATAGTCAGTGGGCGTCTGCTATGAATTAATTTTGCGACAGGGCCGGATTAGGGTGGTCTAAGGGCCCTCACAAGTTTGTATGAAAGTCCTTAATTTTTCGTGCTACAATCTTGATGTTTGGCAGCGACGTAGTTTATAGTCAGTAGACATCCGCTGTGAATTAATTTTGCGACAGGGCCGGATTAGGGTGGTCTATGAGCCCTCGCAAGTTTGTATGAACGTCCTTCATTTTTTGGGCTACAATCTTGATTTTTGGCAGGGACGTAGTTTGTAGTTAGTAGACGTCTGCTATGAACGGATTTTGCGACAGGGCCGGATAAGGGAGGTCTAAAGGCTCTCACAAGTTTGTCTGAAAGTCCTTCATTTTTTGCGCAACAGTCTTGAATTTTGGCGGGGACGTAGTTTATGGTGAGTAGAAGTTTACAAAGAACAGATTTTGGTTCAGGGTCAGATTAAGGAGTTCTATAGGCTCTCGCGAGTTTCTATGTAAGTTGATTTTTGTACTTCCGGCCTGAAATTTAGCAAGTTATAACTATTAGCGAACAATTTTTTTTGTGATGACCTGCAGTAAGGGCTCAAGTATGTAAATGAAATCCTTGGGTTTTTGGAGCCGAAGATTGGTAGAGAGATAAAATATAGTTATGACATAAATATGTATGTGTGGGAACAGATTTTACGACAGGGCCAGTTTAAGGGAATATATTGGCTTCGATTGGCATTAAAATTTTGTCATTCGATTTGGCATAGTACATCCCAGAGGCAGTCCCACACATACATAAACGTCAAAATTTCCTCGCGAACGAAGTCGCGGGCAACAGCTAGTTAAACATATATTTTATTGCATTTGAAACACAATTCTTTGAGAACGTAATAGGTAAACATCACGCTACGTAACATCATTAGGGGCCGAGCAAAAAGATGAACGGCGGGAAAAATCGCGGAGAACAGCTGGTTTCAAAATAATTATGAACACCACACACACAACGAGTATTTAATTCGTGCAGATATGCATGATTGATTAAATTTTCATCCAAAAGCACACCTCGAGTGTCCATTCTTTAAATTATTCTCGTAATACCCGAAATAATTAATAAGAACAAGCTGTATTTCATAATTAAAGACACAACGCGCAGTGAATGATGCAACTTTAACCTAATTTAATTTGCTTTCAAAGGGATATATAGTTCGGAGTAGCTCAAAGTAAGATGTTTTAATTAAGTCTTAGACCTCGCGATAAATAACTGGCCTGCAGGAGGTTGCCGGGACGGCACTAATTGCTAGTATATTTAATCCGGTAAAATACTACGGACCCTGATTTCCATAAGCTCCAATTGTTTGTGCCCGTGTATACCTGGGTCCGATTTAGTTGCGACCATTTCCATTCGTGTTTATCTTCCGTCGACGGACGCTGAATGAATAAATTGACATTTGGCCTGTATTTCATCATTTGCTTTCAAAGTTAAATTATTGAACGTATAAATTGTTGATCACACTATTTCTAACAATGAAAATATTTTTATAAATATTTATGACAGCTATTTAAATGGAATACAAAACCGTTCTACATTTATTCGGCATTGCCTAAAATAATATGCAATTTTGCTAAGCACCTATCTACGTTAAACAAATAACGTATTTTGTACGTAGGAGTAGACGTAGGAAACACGTTGGTACTAATTAGAGCTGAACTCAAGGCGTTTCGGTATACATTACAGTATGTATTACAGTTAACATTATATTTTAAGATATCGAAGTTTTACCTGAACTTTAAAACAAAATCTGCGCGAGTACAGTCAATGACCGCTCACAAAAGATTAATCCAAGCTCCAAACAACATCGTTTAAGATGTTCGATAAAACCTCAACAAACCGCATCAAGTATTAAAAACAAAAGCTATAACAATCTTGGAAGGTGGCGGTACATGGCAACTCGGTGGTCACAAGTGGCCGTAAACGGTAGCGGCCACTTGCGAGTGTAGTGTCGGTGGCGAGGCCCGCCAGCCTTTCAACTCTTTCCCCATTCAACATTGTTACCTTCACAAACGAGCCGGCCCCGTGAGTGGCCTACACAATCCGAACTCCTTTTCATAATGAAATAGAGTACACGCTTTGTAACATTTAAGACATTCGGGATTCAATGTAATATTTTTGGTAATGGTACACCTACGTAAATGAGATATAAGATAGATAAGATACGTGGCTTACATACATGTACGTACCGTGTAGCTACAAGATTTTGTGAACAACGCTCTGGTAGTAACAAGTAGACTGTTTTATTATATAAGTCAAAGGATAAGAGAAAACAACATTCGTTGCTTTTGCATCAGTTTTAAAATAAACGGCAATCTATACCAATCATCAACTTGTAAATCAAAAGCAAATCCTATAACAGGGCGTGGATAAATTGTAAAACATTTGTATGACGTCATCCTCGGTTTAAGAGGTCCCTTGGTACAATTCTTTATTAATTCTCTTCATATTGGACCCGGAAAAAAATATAAAAATACTGGACACCTTCGCGTTCGAGTTATTTTTAACCAACATTCAAGTGCTGCCAGCTTTCATATTTTAGGTTATATTTCTCAACGTTCCTCGTATAAAACGAAGTTGGCCGAGTTTATTTTTGTTCAGTGCATTTCTTGTTTACTATCCATCATATTGTTGAGACGTTGGCGTCTTATTTGTCCTGTTCAATTTTAGTTTGCCCGTTCCATATAAAACGATCAAAATATATTCTTCTTGTAAAATCGTAACAGGACCTATTGATTGCTTGCTTTCATTTGATTGGGCCTATGATTTCAGAGCGATTAAAATCTTATTTAGAAATGTTATTGTTTTTTATTTTTGGGTTTTTTTAATTAATAAAATAATAAAAGTTTGTAAGTCAACTGGGAATGCATCGTCAATATAAAATGTAGCATCTGGTTGTCCACCCCGAAAATTGTAATATAAGAGTTTACTGACGGCAATCGGTCCTCAGGCGGTCGTAAGCGGGAAACTTACAATCTGTCACCTTGCACTGCTGCACACTCCGATTGTGTGTGTTAGGACACAGGTGCTATTTATACTTTTATCGAATCAATTTAGCTGGCGTTTTGATAAACTAGTGGTGAAAGTTTTATTTTTCTGTTTTGGTTTCAGCTTTTGCGTTTATACTAAAGTAATCACAATTTTAGTGAATAAATATAAGGCCAACAATTGTATTGTTATATTGATTGTAAATGTTTAATCAAATGGAATTGTTTTTCGTCGGCAACATTATTGCGTCGGCACCGCGGGGTAGGTATGACGCATTCATTTTGTTCGAGCTACCGCAAATTATTTGTGTTAAATCTCAATTTAATTAGCGTGCGTGTTTAATTACTTGTAACACAGTTTATTTCCGTAATTATGTTGGAAATTTTTGAATAAAAGACGTGGAACACATACATTTCGTAATTATAAAAATTTACACAAATTAGTTTCGTCAGAGGAATGTTATTAAATTCCGAAAATGTAGTTAATTAAACGTCATCCTTTGATCATTTAAATTCTATTAATAAATAGATCACTTCCTGCTAAAAATACTTTAATGCGGATGATTGTCTCTTTAAACACACAGTTGTTATTAAAGTAAAATCTATCGCGTCGACTGCTAATTTATTAGCCCACCCATAAACTAAGTGAACTCCTCCATATCACGAAGTATATAAATAAACCTCAACATACGCTCGAACTTATCTCCCAGATGTCCTCTAGCGCTAGTTACTGATTAACTAGCGCGGGGACATCTGCGAGGAGGCGCGGAACTAACCGCTCAAAACATTTAGTTAAACAATATCCGACAGACAATTTAATCTAAATCGCAAGTGTTCCCGGGCTGGGCGGAGCGGCTACATGAACCAGTAATGGAGGGCTGTAAATCTTTCAGTGGACAGCGCGACGCGGCGTGGCGTTAGCAACAAAACATTTTTTCCATTCGCCCCACTGGGAACACGGATTCGATTTTGTACATTCAATACAATGTCGCTGACTGTATCCCATTTTAACTGTACCTAACGACTGATACCGCCTAGCTGTGAATCCACCTACGGCAAAAAATGTTTCGCATACCTCACATTTTCCGTGAATGTACTCACTGGTCAAATATCGAAACAATCATAGTTATTTGTGTGGTCGGTGTAACGCTATTATTGAACGTATCATTCGTTGATTGCGCATCGTTAATCGGAATAAAACATTTAAACGTTGGAATGTTTAAAATGTATTGCATTGAACAAAGCTACAAATCACGTTGTGATGGTTAAATGAAACGAATCAATCATGTGTGAATTTTCTTTATACATCAGTCATTAAGCTTGCAGGCTTCGAATCTGTGACTTCTAAAACTCAGACTCCTAAATTGTTCTTTTTGCACATTTACAGACGAGAAATTTAATAAAAACGCGGCCATTAACGCAATGCAATGCAGACTGAAAATAAAAGGGGGCTGGCGAATAACCGTCTGAGACTAACGAGAAAAGTCTTTTATATTAAAATTCGTCATAACATTTCATTAAAGGAGCGCAATTTGAAAGGTAACGAATGTGACTAAAGAGTTGTGTTCATTGTATCTATATTTTTTATTCGTCAAGCGAGAGCGCGACACTGAGCCAAATAACCTGACGCCGTTCGCTGAAATAAGGCGCTTTCTAATTTACATTCTGTATACAAATTGCGCAAATGTGAGCATGAAAATAAAATTCTCGTCGTTTGTGTTTTCTTGTGGGGTGGTCTTTTCTCGCATTATGTAAATTTTATTACAAATTCTGTCAAATTAGTTTATACACGCACATTTTTATAAAGCTATTGTATGGATTGTGTTTTCTCTTGACAATGTGTCAAAATTAAACGCTTCATATTCAAGTTAAACGTTTTATTTTTAGAGGGGAACCTTTTTGAGATATTTAGAAGCTGCGTGGGTATAAGAAAGAAGAAAATATAAATAAACTTAAGGGAGTATTAATAAATATCTTCTCTTTATCCATTCTGTGAAAATCATGAAAGAACTCACTTTGTCTAAGGAAGATCGTGGGCTAGTAAAATTATGTTGTTGGTCTTAAAATACTTTTCTATGAGCAGTTAAGGAAGTTATCTGAATACTTTCAGGCGACCACAAAACTACAAAGGGCCCATTGAACATCCATGATCGGATAGTCGGCGTGATAGTGATCGTAGTGCCCGTTGGTTGCAAGCGATCCAGAACGATTGTTAAATATTCACGATTTTCGCACACGAATTCGCGTTTGAAAATAAAAAAAAATTGTTCTATGTAAACGATTCTTGTGATGAACATATAAAAATTCTCCTTTCAAAACGAAGATAAATACAATCGTTGAAGCCTTGAAGTGGGGAGAAAGAGGATTGTAGGCAATAGCTACACGTGACGGGTTAAATGCTAAAATATTCTTTTCTTAGTCTTTATTGTCCCACTGCTGGGCAAAAGCCTCACATTCAGCCTTTCACTTCTCTCTGCTTAGTTTTCTTCGGTAAATTTGTCACAAACGCTTCTTAGTCGTCCCGCCGCTTATAATTAATGACTAATCAAATATTTAATGAGTCAATAACCAGTCCACTGCTGGACATAGGCATTTCCCAAAATACGCCATAACATCATTCCCTTCACGGTACACTAAACAAATCTCATAAGATAATAAAGATATATCAGTGACGTCATTATGTTGAAGTTGGCGAATGATTGTGGTTTTGTGGTCCTCGCCGTGGCGCGAACAAGCGACGAAGTACCACTGTTTAACTTTCCATGACAAACTTTACTCTTCACTATTCTCTCGATTTCGTATTATATCGAATGTAGTGCAGATAACTTCCCGGAGAAACTCTCAAGTTAACTTTTTATATTGTGAGGAGGGAAACTAGATCAAGTGATATGCTTTCTTATATCACCCAAATTGTGGAGAAGTGTTTTGCAAGAAATTTTTCTCGTGGATTTTATTTCAGGAGAAAATAAACTTCTGAAATAAAATTGCATTATCTTTTAGTTTATGGCAATTATTTAACGTGACTCAGCTTCTACGGAGTGATGGAAACTCTCGTAGAAAATAGTGTGCTACGCGAGTGCTACGGCGTAGCAGTCGTTGCTACATCAGCTACGCGGTCGTAGCAAATCACTGGTTGGTCTCGCTTTGTAGTTCGCGGGATTAACTGCTTTAATCTGTGATATAATTATGTTTTCACTTCTCTCGCTCTAAAATGCGTCTTTATGTCGTGCGTAGGCGACATAAAGTCGCGTTTTATGCTCTAGAGCATAAAGTAAAATCTTCGTCGAAGCCTAAGGTAATCGGCACTGGTAACCGGCCCAACAGCCACACAAACAACTTCAACTTCATAGAATACTTAACCTCTTTAATTTAATTCGTTTCGTTAGTATTCTAAGAACAAGGAATTACTGCTTTTTATTACGTATACAAGGAAAGTTGATGGGAATAGGCTTCCCTCAATTACCGTAATCGCTTGATGGCAATAGGGTTGCTCTTAATTAGATTGGTTGATGGCAATAGGCTTGCTCCTAATTACATCTTTTGATGGGAATAGGCTTACTCTTATTTACATTGATTGATGGCAATAGGCTTGCTCCTAATTACATCGGTTGATGGCAATAGGCTTGCTCCTAATAAGATTGGTTGATGGCAATAGGCTTTTCCTAATTACATCGGTTGATGGCAATAGGGTTGTCCCTAATTACATCATTTGATGGCAATAGGCTTGCTCCTAATTACATTGGTTGATGGCAATAGGCTTGGTCCCAATTACATTGGTTGATGGCAATAGGCTTGGTCCCAATTACATCAGTTGATGGCAATAGGCTTGCTCCTAATTACATTGGTTGATGGCAATAGGCTTGCTCCTAATTACATTGGTTGATGGCAATAGGCTTGCTCCTAATTACATTGGTTGATGGCATTAGGCTTGCTCAAAATGTTTTTATAACTGAGCAGTAAGTATGAGTAAGTCAGGTGTTATGTCAAGTTTCCTACTGATAAAAAAAAAAGTTAATTGGAGGGAAACATAATTATTATTACAATATTTACAAGTTGCTGTTTCATTTCCTCGCAATCGAAGTGAAAAGTAGAGTGTAAAACTCGTCCATAAAACCCATTTTACTCTCTACTTTATATCCATCCTCGCTCGCAAGCTCGCATCGGATGGATAAACGTCTCGCGCAAAATGGAGCGTTTTATGCACTTGGTGTACAATCTACTATTATGTTAATTTTAAAACGTAATTTTCTTTGTTGTTATTAATTTCCCTACTGTTTCAGTCATATTATATTTACGAACTAAGTTTTTTATATTGTATTTACACCAAAAATCATTTTATTATAAGTCTATAACGTGAGGATTTGTAATTGGCTTTCTGGTGACTATAATTTCTTTTTTCTTTGTTGTTAGTTAGTCCTCCAAGTACTAAATAAATAAACATATAAATACACAAAATTAACAGAGATTAAATTATAGCAATCAGCATAACAATTACAAGCTACATTTTTTGCCAAATTCAAATGACATTGCGGAAACATCATTCCATCTACATGTACAGTATTTACACACAACCAGGGCACAATTGCTGTTATTCAAACAATGGGGTTATTTTGACGTCAACTCTCTGTTTGCTTCAAACGCTGCGTGTATTATACTCGAGATTCGCCTAATAAGAGCAGCCGCTGAATAAATTCTTGATCACGAGCAACCATTATCATTTAGCGGTTAATAAATGTTAGAGGGTCGAAAGTCTAAGGTGGCCCCGTCGACGAGAGGGGATCAAAAATCGTAGTAATAATCGTAAAAAGTTTCAGAGTAACGCACGCGTCGTGAATTTGGAAGGTAGTCAAACGATCTTGTCATTACTGGAACGAGGTTGATGCCCTCGGATAGTGTACGTGCTATCTTCAGAATCTGTGTGCAGCGGCGATTATACGCCTTTACTGCCCATCCCGTATGTGTTGAAAAGAATTCAAAGTAAGGTATACAGCACAAAGTAGCAATCTGTTATTCAATCACGTTCTAATGGAGCCACGCAGAACGGCAGCCAACTTCCCTTAGAAATCTTAGAGGAGAAAATTTTAACTAGTTACTTTTCTACTCTATTGAGTAGAAAGAATATGAGAATCTGTTCGTTTTTTTATTAACTTTGCAGCGGAGATTCATTGCAATGTAACGGTATTTTTTAATTAAAACTTTAGAGTAGGTATATTATAATCTTAGTCCTGCATAGGTATATAAGAGCCTATCAGCTCTATTGGCTTGATTTGAATTAAATTTGGAGATGCCAGATTATTAATACTGTATGATACAAACAATTGTGCAGCGCTGACCCTAAGTTTATAAATTATTTATAGAATTAAGTGTAGGAGGACGATAGCCTAGCTTAAATATAAGCCTAGCTACCTACATTTAGCCCACAGCTAGGACACATGTAGGACGCCTACTCTGATACAGTGGGTCAAATCCGCCCCTTAGGCCCAATGTGGGTTCTAAGTAAGATGTCTTATAGGTTCTACCACAGCTCTCTCAGGTACCCATTGCATCATACTTTTTGTCGGCCCAATCATAAAGCGCTACTTAGCAAAGCATGAACCTCACCATTGAGCAATCTCATACTGTGCATTGTCTTCATCACGGCCTTGTGATTGCACAATACAACAAACCACTAATTTATAGTCGTGACCGAATTCCTTTGTAAACTTTACGCACTGTGTACTAAGCCCGTTCTACAAACTAGACCGCACGAAGATGTAACACAACCCTAGGCTACCATCAGACGATGTGGTTTGACTTCAACGTTTTCGGCACCATTTTGTGGTTAATATAATAACTATTAAGCTTGCTCGTTAAACAAACTAAGCTTAAGTTTATTGGATTTAAGATTCAAGTTTGAAGGTTGTTGTCAGCAACGCCTTGGGTTATCGTCAACCAGGCGTCCATCCAATGTAACGTTACCATATCGGTTCAGAAACGCCTGGCGGACGCCATCGGATCATCAGCCTATAATGTTCCCACTCCAGGGACTCAGACATTCTCTCTACGAGAGGGATGGGCTATAATCCACCATGCGTGGCCAGTGCGATGTCACATGTCTTCGAACTTTTTGGTTCTAAGACTTGCCGGTTTCCACAAGGTGAACCGATGATCTGGTGAAGGTTGCGGAGATCCGCTGGATACGAGACGCACGGGACCGGTCAATTGAGGGAGGCTTTTGTCCAGTAGTGGACGTATTTTGATGATGAACACCAATAATCTGAATACTAAGTTCCCATATCGCTACTTTCTAAGTTTTTCTCTAAATGTATTCGTTCACGTACTGCGTGTTGTGTGTTGTGGACGCCGTTTTTGGTTATTGGAAAATCATCAAATAACCCCCCCCCCCCCCCCCGGCCTTGGGCAAAGCGGAAGGGAGTGTCAGACTTCTACTGACTAAAAACCACCCATGTTCCTTCTTCGCCCTTGTGCCGAGGCCGCGTTATCAGTGATGTGGACGCCTCACTTGCGTCTAATCGTCACATGTCCCTGTATACGGTTCAGTTAAGTCGGCGACGACCATACGAAGGCGAGGCTATGGTGTGGCATGGTCAAACTTTTTTAGAAGATCCAGAACGGTTTCAGTCAAGGCGGTGCTGACCACGTGCGAAGGGGTGCAGACCTTCTTCTTCAGTCAAAGTCAACGCACAGTGCGACTTTGATTGTTACCTACTAATAGTAATCAGATTGAAGTTTTTATGGACTTTTAGCTTTTTTACGGGTTGAATAGTTTGCTACTTCTGCCCATTGAATATATTTTATACCTCTAAGGCGTTGCACTTTTTAGCTGTGAATAATATTAAAATATTCATTGAATTTTCCTGATTAATTATGCCCCTTATTAATTAAGTAAACACAAGAACACCCAGTCTACTTTCACCTGAAGAAGCTACGATAGGCTTCTCAGAAAAAGAATAAAAAACGAATATATTTTAGTAAGACGATTTTCTTTAATCTTTTTTCCACCTCTGCCGTTTTATTTTTGCTCTAAGAAGTTGTATTGTCTGTTTGTAACAATAAAACACTTCTTATGTTATTGAAATGTTCCGAGTCATTTATTTTATGGTATTAATTTATATCTAAATGTGTTTGCTAGAACGGATATTTAATATAGAATATTTGTGCCCTTTACTCTATACAGTTACAAATATCTTAGAAGATATCGCAATGTAAAAATATCCGCGCGGCAAAATAATTCGCGCGTCGCAATGTAGGTACGGGGGATTCTGGCTGGCCTCCGAGAAATTTAAATTCAAAATATTCACTGCATGATAATGTTTACAAGTAGGTACAGGGCGTTATCGTATATTTAACAGTAAGTAAGTATTCTCACTTTAAAATAATCTAAGCTAATCTAAACTAATATTATAAAGAGGAAAGATAAGATTTTTTTGTTTGTTACGATTTAGTTTAATTTATGCTGGATAGTCGATTTATCGAGAAAGGTTATAAGCTATATTTTTGTGACGCAGACGAAGTTGCGTGGGTCAGCTAGTTTATAATATTTTTGACCGTTGTATAAAATGGCTATAGTACCCAAAACCAAAATTGGTAGGGTAAAATGCTAATCAATTATTTTCTTGACGGTACAATACCTACATATTTTGCCTTTGAGTATAGGTAAGCATAATCAACCTCGAACGCTCCCACGGCTGGGACACAGGTTTGTTCTCCTTGAAATAGAAGTAGGTTATAATCCACCACACGTGCTTCGTGTGGGTTGATATTTTGCTTGGATAATTTTGCTTTTAATGTAGGCTTACATTAAAAGCCAAGCCATAGTTTCAGATAGCTTCAGTTTCAGATACAAAATTAGCTCAGAAACCTCCGCTGCAATACCTTACGTCAGTTATCGACGACCGCTATGTAATACAATGTCGACTCGTATTAATCACATCTGTCCATTGCACATCCAACAGGAGGTATCGTATTTATAATCTGTGGGAGTTGGCAGGATCAAAACGATATACAGCTAGTCCGCTAAATGATCGCGTCAGGCAGGATAGTTCGGTTTAGATACGATCAATAGCCTATTGAGGCAGTGTCTGAGTCAGTTGGTTCACATTGTGGACGTGGCTATTCTGTTAATAGACAGGCGTACCGGAATGTGGTAGTTGTTAAAGTAGTTTAACGGACAGTAGGTTTTTACTAACTTGTCCATTTTAAAGTGTGTGATGTTGGAAAGTGCACCGTGCACGTGTTGTTTACGTTTTCTAAGTGCCCATGTAGGCCTATGTGAAATAAAATATTTTAATTTTGATTTTGAGTAAAAAGGAATCCTGACTTGTCGTTTTTGTTTTAAAATTGTGTTATTCTTATTACGACGTTATTGCTCAGTAATATCATCCTCAACCCAGCTTTTTCTCAACTATGTTCGACTGTAGCGTCGACTCAGTGCAACCGGATTCAACTGAATGCCAATATTTTATATGGAACAACTATCTAACCTCCACAGCCCAATTTGTACTGCATGAACAATAAAGCCCTCTAAATAAAAAAAACAAATCTACTTGATTTGGTAAACCAATACAGCATAGATATTGAGATTTTATTTTGTGATCTAGTTTATTCGTTGTAGTTATCTATCATAAAACGTAAAACACTAAAATTGTAATAAATTGTTAATTATGTTGTCCCCCTTCCAAGTCTTACTTACTAGTAATCTAACAAAGTAAGTTCGTAAACAAATCTAACCCCGGATTTGTTTAGCAATCCTAAAAATCCGTCGTCCCGGGATTAAAAGCAAGATCGGAATTATATTCTCTAATCCCCCACGTATTTCAGGCCTCGTTAAAGGTGACCTTATCAACCTTGTGTATAAGAGCGTAAGTGACACATACAATGATATACGAGAATTTATTACATTTTCCGAGTCTTGCCTCCTAATTATTGGCGGCGGGTCTCTATTCCTGTGCCGAATTCAAACGAAGTGTGTCAAGATTTTTGTGACAAAACTTCGCCCTTAATTGCTGAATTAATTTCATCATTATTGCGAATTCTGTAAGTGCCTAATTATATTGATAAAATACTGTCTATATTTGGACACCGGTATTTCGTAAGCGACAGTGTCAATAACTAGACTATCTTTGTACTTTTATATAGTTTAACTAATGTCAACTAAAACTTTGAAGCCTACATTATCTTCTATCTATCTGTAGAAATAAAAAGAGAAGTCCTGACTGACTGACTGACTCACTCATCAACGCTCAGCCCAAACCCTTGGACCTAGAAAGCTGAAATTTTGCACAGAGGTTCCCTTTATAATGTAGACAAGGAATAAGGAAGGATTTTCGAAATTCAACCCCTACGGGAAGTAAATGTGGGATGAAAGTTTCTATTGAAAGTCGTTTTTTTCACGCGGGCGAAGCCGCTGGCAAAAGCTAGTTAAATATAAAGTGAGATGAAGTACAATAAAATAAAATACGGCAATAATAATAGGTTTCATATTTAAATAAGATAAATGCCACTGAAAAAAATGTTTTAAAGCTGTTTTGGTTTCAAATTTTCCATAACTATTTACTCATTTTTCCCATTAAATAATTCCGTACCGTTTACGTTACTACCTGTTTAGATAATGAACGTTGTGTAAGCATAATTATGTCGGTAGTAGGAAGACTTAATAAATAATTACACGGAAATATAAAGGAGAAGGTTATTTGATCATCGGAGACCTCAAAAACAGCTATCGGCTAATTTGGGGAAACTTTATGTTACGTTATACAAAATTGTATTTCACATTGACGTCTGGATGAGAATCATGTAACAGACCAATCCCGTAACAGGAGCTTTAAAATATATGAAGCCGATTTCGGAAACTAAATCTCGGCTTCCCGTGCTCCAAATGTATTGAATTTCTAAATTTATTTCTTAACATCAGTTATATTTTTACAGGCAAACCAATGCAAGGATTGAATATTTTCTGATTCAACAAACTCAGCGTCCGTTTCATCTTGTTCCTTTCTCTTCAACTTACAAACAACGCTGCACCGGCTATTTACTTTTATTTCCTCATCACTCAAGTCTTTGAAAGTATACTCATAAATATGCAAGTCCAAAGTTGTTGAGGCAACTCGTCGTATTTTACCAGTTTTAGCTGGAATACCTATACAATAGGGGAACGCGACCCGTTGCATGAAAGGCTGCGGCGAACTTCCACCCAGTTACAATATCCGAACCTTCCTACATATTCACAGCCGTATGAAGTCTACTCCAACTACTTTTATCAAGTCCCGAGGGCGTTAGAGCAGCTTCTATTACATTGTTTCCATTTAAACGTGCTCTTAGACTAGACATCACCGCGGCTAATTGGTAGGTAACCGTATCTGGAAAGTTTTCAATAAAGTATGACAGACGCGGACTACGACTGCTCTATTGTTTTCTTAATCGTTGAGTCTCGACTGATTCTGTGTTTAATTAACAGCATCTTGTAGTGCTACGGGTTTCCTTTTCAGGTTTTATTGCACAAGACTGTAGACGCTATTTTGAACATCTCCTTTTTAAAAGTGTTTTACTGACAGTGAATTTCTCGTGAAATAACTATTGCAAACTTTGAGATTTGACCTACTGTAAGATAATTAACCCTTAACTTGGCAAAATGCAAAGTGCATGTTGGTATGTTATTCTGGCAAAGTACAAAACTTCAAATTAACCAGTTATTTACTTTAAAATGGCTTTAGGGGAGCTTAAATACACCGTAAATAATATTTTTTACATTATTCATTTGTTACTTTATAAAATATGAATAGTGCCCAAAAGGGCACATAAACAATTTCGCTTGAATGAGTTATTACTGATATTTGTCCCCTGCAAGGCACTTTGCCGTTTTTGCCTAAAATAATGTAGTGCTGTAATAATATACAAAAATGACAATAAAACAAATTTTGTATCTATGAAAATAAGTAATTTATTAAAAGAAATGACAAAATAATATTTCAACAAAACTTATAAATCTCAAATAAAAACAACACATAAATAATTGTTCGTAGAATCAACTTACCTACGTATAAAAATAATTATTTGTGTAATTGAGCTTTATCCAACATAACAGCCTCTTATGAGATCAAAAATATCGAACGCAAAATATAACAAAATCAAAAAAAAAACAATCAAAAATCAAAATCTAAGAATTACAAAAAAAAAACATTTCTTACAAATTAATCAAAATATTAGTCCGTGACCAAAACTAGCATAGTTTTAAATATGTACTTAATTAAGGTGAAGGCGACAAGGTAGCCCGCGAAATTCGAATTTTCTTACGTTTTTTACAATTTCCCGGTCGAATTCGAATTTCGCGGGCTACCTTGTCGCCTTCACCTTAATGTAATTAATCTGCTCATTATTTTATTACTTTCAGATTCACAAATAAATTTTTTCCTCTTGTTATTCCCTACTGTGAAAACTTACGAAACAATTTCGGTCCTTTTTTATGCACAATCGCATTTCACATTTAGTACACATAAAAGTAGTTTTGCCCGAATTACATTTTCTACATCGACCTTTGGTTGTCATTATAGGATAATGATTGTGTCCATCATATCGTAAGTCTTCAGCAGGCCGTACCTTTATAGGGTTGATTATTATGTTCCTAGGTGATGGCCCCGGAATATTATGCAAATCCATTCCTAGTGGAGGTTCTTTTTTTGCTTGTAAGCCTTCAGCGATTTTTAATCTAAAATCTTTTAATCGAAGGTATTTGTCATCAGTCATTAATAAACCATATTCTCGTCTATACAATAACCACGCATTATTTACAGATATATCAAGAAGCTGTGAAAAAATTGCCATGTACCACTTGTGTGTTTTATAATATGTTCTGTATATAGCAATCAACATATCGGAGAGATCCACCCCACCCATGTGTTTATTATATTCACTTATTATTTTGGGACAGGGTATGTCGATAAATCTTTTAGCGTCCTTGCTGTATCTATTACATATGCCCATAGGTTCAAGACCCACATATGTACTCGCGATTAATACAGGTTTATTGTCCAACCACTTTACCATGATAATCTTTTGATCCTTACAAACTCTATAATCAGCAGAACCACGTGGTTTCTTTTTTATTGATTTATCGGATTCTAAATCACATTTTCGTATTCTATTTTGTCGGAAAGTTCCGATGGATAAAATGCCCATTTCATCGCGTAGGTATGTCATAAGTTCTATACTCGAGAAAAAGTTATCGAAGTAAACCACCGACAGAACTGGATTCTGAATTGTGCGACATAATGTTATTATTACTTTGGCTCCTAATCCCATGGATTTTTCTTTTGTTTTGAATGTGATAGTCTGGAAGGTACTTTCTCCACCATATAACAGGAAGTCGTACACAAAACCTGAAACACCTGATCTTACAAATAATTTGTATCCCCACTTTTTGGGTTTAGGCTTGACATACTGCCGTAGGTTTCCAGCTTTTTTTCCTTTATATGGTATCATCATTTCGTCAATTGACATGCGACTTTCTTCTTCAATCTTATTGCAATTCTTTCTAATGGCTTCTACCAGCGGCCTTATTTTAAAATATCGGTCAGTACTGTTTTCAATATTTTCATTATTATTAAAGTGTAAATATCTCCGAATTAACTCGTATTTCTTTAGTGACATTATTTGGGCTATGTGTTCAATCCTTGTTTTCGAACTCCAATAATCGGTATATGCAGGTAATTGTATTATACCCATCAATAATTCTATGGCAAGAAAATCTTGGATATCTTGATTCGACAGTGCAATATTTTTTGTATTTACTTGAAATGCGTACAATGTACTCTGCTCTCGAATTTGTCGTATTATTTTGTCCGTAAAGAACAATTTAAAATACTCAATTGGTGATCTGATTTTCTCAGGTTGTGTAAAAACATTTTCTCTAGTGTTATGAACTTCGTATAAAAATACATCTTTTTTCCAATCTAAATTTTGTGTAATTTTTCTATTTGATCCTTTGTTTTTTTTATTTGACTTTACTTTGTTTTTATTATTATTAATTTTATTTACTTTTACTGATGTGTTACTTTGTTTGCTTTTGGATGTCGTAGGTTTGGGCGAAAGAGCTCGTCTTTTACAAAACGTAGATTTGGCTGAAGCACAAAATTTTCTTTTTGACCTCCTTGGAA
This sequence comes from Diarsia dahlii, assembly GCA_949775195.1. NCBI lineage: Eukaryota > Metazoa > Arthropoda > Insecta > Lepidoptera > Noctuidae > Diarsia > Diarsia dahlii. Next base: position 12,520,396 of record OX459200.1, read on the forward strand.
CGATTGCTGTAATTTCATTATCACTATCCATTTCGAGATCACTAGCACCAGGTGGACATGGACTCGATATTTCTAACGGTGGGTTATTATTGCAGTGTACCATCAATGCCGATTGTGCTTCAAGAACTTCCTGAGATGGGCTATCTTGATACGATATTATTTCATTATTTGAATTTACAGATGACAAGTTGATAGATATGTATGCTGCTGGTGTAGGTACTGAACTGCAAGGTGAAAAACCAGTGGCGTCTGTTTTGGCAACAATGTGACTGGGGTTGATCGTGCATTGTATATTTTTGGGTGACTCGGGTATCTCATCTATACTTGACGAATCTGTATCACTTACTCTATACGTATGCTCAACAATGTGCTCAGAAATATCAGAATCTGTGTCTGACTCTTTTTGCGGTATTATAGCATCCATAATGCGCTAAAACAAAACGTAAAAGTATTAAAAAAAAAAACGGTTTTATGGATGTTTGTCTGGTCTAGAGCATAAAAAATAATCAACGCTAAATAAGCAAGTGCCTTATAGGGCACAAAAACTTAACTAAACCTATTTGGCAATGTACCCTGCAGGGTACAAAAGCTGTTTTCAATAAAGTTCGCAGCGTACCCTACAGGGCACAGTCAAGTTTACAGCGAAATATCTAACAAAATATAGAGAAGGTTGTTCAAGTAAAGCGATACAATCATTAATTGATTATTTGACAATAAAACTGTTATGGAATACACCAAGTAAAACCACTAAATAAAAAAATATAAGTTAATTTACCTTAAGGCGCGAGTTCCGTTGTTGACGTTTCAACATTTTAGCGGATAATGTTTGAAAATGACGTTTTACAAAAACCATGACGTTGACAGATGAATGTTTATGAAATAAGCTATAGCTAAAATTATTGAAACACATTGACATTTAATATATTTTGTTTGTATTCTCTATAAATAGACCCGTGCACTATAGGTCACATACCGAAATTCATATCATAATTACACGTGCCCTCTGGTACACTTGCCAAGTTAAGGGTTAAGGGTTCCAATACAATATTAGGTTCGTTACGTAACATGAAATGAAATTAACACAGTAGGCGAAAATTGTCTCTAAATGTTGCTAGGAGTTACATATTGGTGCTACTGACTGTGGTTCCGTAGTTATTTTTCTTTTAGATACGGTACTTAAGATTTCATTAAAATATATTTTTAAGAAGTTCCTCCGTCTAAGTAAACTTCTAACAATGTATTCTTATTAAAAGTAAGTTCTTGTTATATTTAAAAAGTTTCTTTGTGTATTTATCTTAGCGAGACTGGAGACATCCATACGCTCAATAACTTTCGATCAATCAGACATTTATTTTATTCCAAAAAAAGTGTCTTGTTGTCTTTATGCAAATTGTGAGATCCACCATTCGACAACCATTTTGTTCATTGTATTTTTATGTTTATAGCATTTCTATTGCGCATACCTATTGTGTGAAAAATGACTTCAGTGCCAAAGCGTCCATAGATCACAGGTTTGATTTCTGCTCGAAAAGTCTATAAATGTAAGGAAAACAATATTTTTATTTTCTCTCTACACAAAGGTTTACATTGGTTTACATAAATAGATAAAATAAAAATTATTTTAAGACTAACATATTGACAAGGTGCATGATATAATTATGTTCCTTTGTGAGAGACTGGCATCCATACCAGGATACCCTGTGTGACGGATCCCCAGGCTTATCTACACTAATATTATAAAGAGGAAAGATTTGTACCTATTTTTGTATGTTTGTAATGAATAGGCTCAAAAAGTACTGGGCCGATTTCAAAAATTCTTTCACCCTTGGAAAGCTACATTCACCCTGAGTAACATAGGCTACTTTTTATCCCTGTATTCCCACGGGAACGGGATCTACGCGGGTGAAACCGCGGGACGTCCGCTAGTCTCGAATAAAATGAAGTTTACATACTATCAATCAGCAGTAATCAGCAATAAGTAATCCGTTTTCGTTTGGTTTCTGTGTTTTACTAACGTTAAACAAAAAAAAAACTACAGTACCAACCGACAAACAACATCTCCCAACAAAACAAGATAGCCATACAAACTCAGCGGCCATTTATTTGTCCTGTATTTCCTGATAGCTGCTCCAACGTTACGCAACGTTGTTTTTGCCGCACAAGATCGGAAACACCACGGATAGACGTCTTAATCTCACGGTGTCGGGAGCATGTGACGATATTACTTTTCCCGGCATCATATCGAGTGATTAATAACGTTATTCCTTCTGCTATAATGACGTTCCTTCGATATCATTCTTTCCTCTCTCTCGTTGTGAAGTATTCGGGCCTCACTTAATGGGTTAATCGTTAGCAGTCATTTATTATTGTTGGGCTCGATATTAATTACTGGTTTATTGTTTAGTGATGGATATAAACATTGCTACCTACTATGATACTACTTCTAATCGCCCAATCAAAATAAAAAGCAAAATACATACTGCTTTTTATTTCAAAAATGGCCATGCCTTTAAAATCTTTAGGTACTTTGAGTGGATCAAAAAGTTTTAAGTCCCCGTTAAGTCTGTGGTTCTATAATATACGTATAGTACGTAATAAAACGTAGAAAGCTTTTCAATAAGCATAAACTTTGAAAAACCCAAATATACGACGTACTTTTAAAACCGTTTAAATAAATCGTGGTATCGTGCTCCGGAGTACAAAGTCAGAGTGGCCGACATAAATAATGCGACTAAAGCACGTGTAAAATAAACTATTTTATAAAAAGAGGAACCCTGTCCCAATAGCGCCCGACTTATCGAAATCATATTTCAGGGACGTGAGGAGGACGATGTAGCTTTACCCTTTTCCAACGCATTGTCTATTGAGGCTCGTTTACATTGTAACGGAATTCATTTTCCAGTAGCACTTATATGGGAGAACCCGAAATGTAGTACCAAACGTGAACGAGTACTCACCGGGTTCGGCTCTCGGTAAGTCCAAACGAGGCATCACCCTTTTCTAAAGCATTGTCTATATCACATTGTCACGAACACGCGGCGACACGAGATATTCGTTGAGATATAACTTTATTCTGGTAATATTTCTCGTGACTCTTGTTGTTCTAAAACACGAAGCAAAAGCCAATAGCTACTTAGTTTAATACGCGATTTATTTTGTCTCAATATATTTTGAAAGCGTAGTTCTTTGCACTTTCATTTGATATTTCATGATACTAAACCTAGCTATGTACTATACTTTTAACTGAAAGAGCAATAATTGCTCACTAAGCCAGTCTACTGACTGCGTGTTGGTGACTGGAGAGAAACCCATTTAATTAAACTAACCTTAATCTCACAATGTATCCATTTGATGCATAAAGTGTTTATTTCAATTCGTGTTTTAGAAACGCGAAACGGAACTATGCCTAACAGTCAATAAGGGAAATAAAGATACATACATACTTAAACTACCGCGACTCCACGGCTGCGCGTCACAAGATTAAGTCTTTCGAGGGCTTCATATTACGCAGATACTCCGACGTCTAACTTTTATTTTCCAAGAAATAAAACCACAACTAGCAACTAAATTTTATGCTTCCTAGCTCATCATAACACCGCTCCATCGACGGAAAAGTTGAGGCACACCTTAAGTGGAAAAAGATTTTTGTAGCGCTCGAATTATTTTCAGCCCGTGTCCTACCTCACACAAAATGGATTTAATACGTACCTATCTAAAGAGTAGGTAATTTTTTTTTTCAATTTATTCCTAAGTATTTGTAAAGAATGCCTTGTGTCATTAAGTCCACCTAGGTACCACTATTGTACATACATAAAGTTTAAATAAATATATGCAAAAGACCTTTCTACCCTTGTTCCCTGTTACTAATATTGACACCGACGCTAAAACTGTAATCACGTAGGTATTCAGTCCGTCATTGAACTGAACCCCTACATATAGTTTTTCCTCGGTCATTTAAAAAAAAAACAGCTGTTTGCTACAAAACTGCAATGTTCTGCAATACCATACCCACATGGTGAATGTGTGGAACTACTGCCTCTTTTTTTAAATTATCGATGAAAAATTGCTAGTTTAGCTTTTTAGCATATGTGTCCCTTCCACCTTAAATAGGTTTGTATGGCCATTTTTTCTTTTGAAGGGTTGGGAATCATCAAATGACTCCTCCCGGTCTGACCCTCTTACGACCGCTAGTCCAACGAGGCACTCTAAACTAACTTTATTTCAACTAAAATCATTTGCAACCACCCAAATTTAAAGCCACTAAATCCTAAGTGGCATCAATAGAATTATAATCTGATCTAAAGCAACCCCAGCCAAACCACACATAGTCTAAAAATCTCGTCTTGAACTCGCTAAGACGACGACAATCTGGCGACAAGTTTACTACCACCGTTAAGCGTAAGTAGATGTTTACAGCTGGTAAGACATTGCCCTGAGTTTGTCGCTGAGTTCCATGAATGTCTCTATGTAACTGGGGCAAGCCTGTTGCCATCAAACGAACATAAACCTAGACTCAATGGCTGCTGCAGAGAAATTCCTGAAGGAAAAATCCAATAAAAATTTGCCCGACCTATGACTCGAACCCAGGGCCCCTGCAGTCTGCAGTCAGACTCAGCAGTCGCGCTTGCAACCGCTAGACTAACGAGGCACTCTAACCTAACTTTATTTTAACTAAAATTATTTGTAACCATGACAAACCTAGCCAATAATCATAAGTGGCATCAATAGAATTATAATCTGATCTAAAGCAACCCCAGCCAAACCACACATAGTCTAAAAATCTCGTCTTCAACTCGCTAAGACGACGACAATCTGGCGACAAGTTTACTACCACCGTTAAGCGTAAGTAAATGTTTACAGCTGGTAAGACATTGCCCTGAGCTAAGTCGCTGAGTTCCATGAATGGTTCTATGTAACGGGTGTAAAAAGACTCATCACTAAGCCTTAATTTTATTTTGTACTCTTTTAGACTGCCTATTTAGTTAGTATAGTGGTCGCAAACGAGACTGCTAAGCATGGGGTCCTGGGTTTAATTCCCGGGTCAGGCGAAGTATTATTGGGATTTACCATCAGGAATTTCTCTGTAGCAGCCACGGAGTCTGAACTTGAGCCAGGTTGATGGGAGGCTCTTATCTTACCCCTATTACATGGCGAAATGTGGGTGTACCTACTATTAGGTCCAACTCTGCTTTAACCTTCAGGCATTACAGGCGTAACATGGTGTGTCTGAAAACAGCCTTTGCAATATTATTTAGTCATGTTTTTATTTTGATAAACAATAGTTGCCTCAGTTCTGCACTGAACTAAACTTAGACTTTATATAAGTACATAAAAATAACGAACGACATTACTCAGCATTTAATTTCATAAACTAATAGAAGAGAACCACGAGTAAGATCGCCACTAAGACGAGTCTACACCCTGTATATGTCAGGACGTACTTGTCGAATACTAACGAACAGCTAGGGTAGTAAAGGTAGCCAACAAGCGTCCCGACGGCGGACCTCGGAGCGTCCACTACGACTCTAATGAGAGCGACTCCATCGTTAAATAAATTGGATAAAGACGTTCGTGATCTCTCAAGAACAACTTGAACCACTTCACAGTGACTAGCAATTAACTAAATTAAAAGATTGTTCGTGCACTTACCGAAACGTTTGAAACGCTTCAGTTCGCTCTCTATGTGCTTTTCACCATTAATTTACTCTAAGTGTTGGATTTCCCATTTCTTTTTTTTTGGTAAGTTAAAACGTATAGTAAGAAACTGAATTAAATTCGCTTCTACATAAATAGGAAGCACAACTCAGAAATAATTGGACGGAGAATTCTTATAAAAATATTTTTAACTTCACTTTTCTTGACAGCCTTGAGATATAATTTATGATATTGTTTACTCAGCAGACTGCACAGAGTAAATAATTTATAATAAAATTGAATTTTAATGAAACAATTAAACTGTTTGATCTTCTTTGTGACATCGCATTTAATCTGAGTATCAGCCGATGGCAGATTGAACTCATTATGCGGATTTGTGAACTGTGACAATATCAGGGCCAATAAATTTACGGGTGTTTGTACTGATAAAATAAACAGGTAGGTGTCACGCTCGCCCACTGACCGCCGAACGATAAATTGTTCTCATTATTATCGCCTATTGCCCTACAAATCTCTTATTCCCTTTGTTTAGCGAGAAATAACGAGGAGAACATAAAGAAACCAACTCATGGGATCATCGGGTGATTTCGTTTTATTTGATAGCTTCTTTTCTTATACCTACTTTTTAATTTAACTTGACAATGTTATAAAATATTTTTTGTTTGTTTGGCTAATCTAGCGCTTGAACTAAAGTTTATTAAGACATAAATAAGATTATATTTTTCAAATTGATAATATAAGCTTTCATAGGGGTGACATAAATCGCTAACCATACGATGAAGAAGAACTTCGTGTACTTCACACGAAGCAATCAAAGTGCTCCTCTCATAATACAGATAAATCTCGCCGGACAAGAAAATCCTTGTTAACATGTGAATGCGGGGAATTTAAAAGATTTCCATACGATGTTCGGCGAACAAAAACGTGTAAAGCTGAGCGCGGCATGACGCGACGATTTAACGCAGATCCTCGCAAAGTTGACGGTGCCGTACGGCGGCTGAGCCGGCCTGCGACCCCCATCACCGGATTAACTGCCTGTAACAGCATGTCAGCCGTTCAACCCGCCAAGATTTACGCATCTGTTTTCATTCTACAATGAAAAGATTTGTAGCTTCTCTCCACATTATTTCACCAATTTAATCAAGGATTAGCAAGCAAAACCTCACAGAACGATCGCTGCAAAATCGAAACGAAAACTACGTTAGTATTCTAACGTCAGAAAAGCCCTTCGATATTGACGCGGATGTCGGATGCACATCAGAGTGGGCTCATATTAGATCTAGCCGGTTCCATATCCACAGGCACGGCACTACGAGTGTAAGCCTTTAATCTCTGCATTGCGTCACACCGAGCGGAATGAGAGTTATCGGTTTCCCTGCTGATAAACACAAACGAATGAGCCCGGGTCCGCAATCCAGCTCAATAATACCCAACCTCCGTATAAAAATTGATTGTAACAGCCCATCGCGTGAATAAATAAATATTTTCGGCCGTCATTATGGTATCGCTATTTATCGTTGCGGTAACAGAATTCATGGGTTTAATAGTTGTCGATTAACAATGGATCACTATGACACGGAGGCGACCGATAATGCCTGCAAGTGATCGGGGCGTTAACAAACTCACGAAAAACGGGAGGTGTGCCATTATAAATATCGACGTAAACGAGGGTGGTTACCCAGCATTAACCTTGCCAGCCTGACAAATAATTGTAGGTGCCTACACGGATAGGATTACTGAAAAAACAGCGTGCTCACCTAACGCCCTCCTGACTAACGATGTATAAAATTTCCATTGTCATCAATCTCTGACACAACGCTGAGGATTCGCAAACTCTTCACTAATTGCAATTTGAACAAAAACTAAAAAGCGAAGTCATCGCGAGCTGCAATTTTTAACGCTACGTTTTCTACCAGTTGTAAATTCAAAAGTCACAAAATAATGGTATCAGCAAAAAAAAGTGAAACAGTTCGGAGTTAAAAAATGTTGTTTACTTCTGTTAAAAGCCCCTCTTTCCGACAAACTTAGTTCCTCTTAGTTCATTATGACACGAGATTTAGGTACTGAGTCAAAGAAAATATAGTTACTTAATACCATTTGTATACAGCAGAAAGTTATTAGCTATTCAAACTTGAATAAAACAACCTGCGTTTGTTCTTAATTTCTGTTAAACCTAACTTCACATTAAAACTAACACCAGCATATTATGCATCGCCTAATTTCCAAATATCGAACACATAAGCATAAGGGTTACCACACACAAATATTAAAAGGAGCGAAAATAGTAGTAACATGGCCGCACAACGGTACAGCGAGGACAGATAGGAGGTCTCGACGGTGTATCTCCATACATGACCATTACCGTGCAACTGACGTGTGGAATGTCCCTAAACGCCAATACCGTAAACACGTACAAATATTCTCGTACCTTGTTTTTTTATAGCTGGTTGGTTATTCTCTTGGCTATTTATTATTTTATTTTTCACCTTTCAAATTATAATGAATTATTTTATTTATTTACAGTTAAACAGGTTCGAACCTAGACAGGTGCATTACGAGTAATTTTGTTTTTTTTTTGTATGAGGACCATGGCTTGAATCAGGGCCAGACGCGAGAGTTCGCCGCCGCACAGTACTAATACTTTGTGTAATTTATTTCATTACCTCGGCTCCCAAACGGTGAAGGAAAACATCGTGTGTAAACTGGTACGACTTAGAACCAAAAATTCTAAGACATGTGACATCTACAAACTCCTGGCTCTGGGCCCACTCATTGGGTTATAGCCCATTCCCTCGCATAGAGAGGAGGCCTGTGTCCCAGCACCATCCAGCTTATTTCACATGAAGTCTTAAAATAAGTTAAATCAATAATTACTTATGTTATTTGTTCGATCCGAAATGTCACATACATTTCCTTTTTAGTATGTGTGTGAATAGTAGGTACCTACTATTGAATAATAACTATGACAACACCTACTAATCGCAGGCATTTTATTATTTATTATTATCGACTTTTTATTTAACCGTAATTAATATTATTGAAATCAATTATCGAAGAAAATTGTAGCGTCAAGGTGACATATACTTTTTAATTATTCATCAACCTTCAATTTTTTGTACTGAATAGAACTTTACCTTGAAATCGATACAGATAAAAGTTTTTCAGTGAAGACACACAACATACCTATGTGAGTACCTACTTACCTTTATTAAAAGTTTGTATTCCAGAGTTGTTAACATATTATCTCATTATTACCTTGTTAATTACTTACTCTTCTTCGAGTTCATTTTATAATGCTTTAGAGCCGTAGGTATTTATAAATTAATCCAGCAAACATTTTTCATGGCAAAAATGGGTTAAACTTAAAAAAACTGACCAAATGCAAGTCGGATTTGCACATGGAGGGTTCCCTACCATTGTAGTAGATATTAAGAGATTTATCATGTTATTTTAGCACCATAGACTACGTATAGGTTTTCCTGTAATCTACATGTGTTGAATTAATTTCTGTATTTTTTTTCATAGTAGTTTCGGAGATTAGGTAGGGGGAGAATGGTTGTAGGTACATACAGACAGATAGACAGACACACGTGATCCTATAAGGGTTCCGTTTTTTTCCTTTTCATATACGGAACCCTAAAAAGTATCACATTACATAAGAACCGCCATAAGCGACTGTAACGACAAATAATTATTCTTTCCCATGCTTCAATTTTCTTCACACCTGATCCTACGAACAAGGTCTCATCATGTAACACGAAGTCACGTAAATTAGGTAGGATGTATACTAATCCGGAGATAAAACGCTTAAGCTTCTGCCATAACGTCTCGTGTGTAAGCAGCTTTATTTGCTGTAAACATTTGCGTTCTCGTTTGCTGTTAAATAATAAAGGAATTCTTAGGCCTTGATATTTATGCCGACTAAAAGTCTACAACAAAAACTTGTGTTATAACTGGCTGTACTGAAAAATAAGTGAACATTGCTTACTTACGGTACAGTAACACCCGTATTTATAAACAAGTCATTACTATTACTTGAGTATAAATATGTCATTGTTTAAGATACGATTTTTTCTCTGTAGTTTAGTAATTCCTTAATGTTAGAACTATTAAACGTTAGAATTCTTAGTTTTGCTTTCATTGACGGTTCTAACTTCGTTTAAATTCTTGCCCATTGCATAAAAATATTTGCATAAGTAATTACGTAAGTCCAAGTAATTACTTTGACTTGACTATAAATACGGGGGTAAGAGTCTAAAATCCCTCAACTGTGAACGGCATTAAAGGTGGAGTTTATTGCTATATTGTCATCAATATAGCAATAAATTAAACTTTGTGTACCTCATGACGTTCCCTGTCAGCATACAATTGAATATTATCCAGTTATTTAGGCACTGAACACTGTGTTTATCTTTTTTCCTAATACCTAATAGGTTAATAGGTTAGCACTGTCAGGTTAAAAAACAAATAAACCCTAAACACTTGTTCACAAACTCGCTACTTTAAAAAACCTTAGCCAAAATAAAAATAAAAGTTTTTCAATTTTGTTTCCCGATTCGAATAAGTGCAAATTATTATCATTTATTTGATACTTTTAAAACATTCTCTTGAACTAGTATTGCCAGTGTTTTCACCTGGATGGATCGTTATCTCTCGCTTTGTATATTATATAATTATGCAAATAGTTCTGAAAGCAAATTAAGAATTACAGCAACGATTCACCTACCAAAGACATTTAAAAAAATCACACACTCGAACACAGAGTCTACGCGACTTTTCCTTCTATATCTCTTCAAACTGCTTTCTACGTCGTGGGCCTATAGTACTAACCCGAAGTGACGACTTCTCACGTCTAATGTACTACGCCTGACAGGAAGAGTAATGGAACAAAATTGATGAACCGTAATACATATCAATAGAGATATTGGCAATAAATAAGCAGATAAAATATGGCCGTTTAAGGTCGAAAGCAATTTGTAAGCTCGCCTATCTTGAGTATCGAGAAGATCGTTCGGAATTACCTACAACAGGTTTTTGCGTCATGATTTGTGGTGCCCCCGGGCCATGTTTGATCCGACACGCGTGCTCGCCATTGTCTGCCGAAAACAACTTGTATTTAGGCAAAATTATTCCTTAAGGGAGGGAAAAACGTGAGCGCAAAAAAAACGGCACGTTAGGATTGTTCCCTCAAAACTCTTATAATTTTTTTAAATACAAGTTCGTCATTTCTCGCTCACGTGTTAACTGAAAACTTGTTGGTCTTCATGCAAACAAAAGTTTTAAGGAAATGTTTTTTCCTCTTTCATTAAAGCGAACAAAAAGGGTCATGTTACGTAATTAAGTCATTGTGCATGAATGAGGAAGTTTTTTTTTTGCTTTTGTTCGGTTTGGTTTAGGTTTACCCTCGATTTCTTTCCAGGAATGTGTGGGTTGATGGTACAGTGCATAATTATTATACAAATGAGTCATGAACACTTCTATGTACCTATAAACCTACTCAAATTCATAACGAAAACTCGTAAAATTAAAATTACAACTTCCTGGTCTGGGTGTTTGTGTATGTGTGTTAAATTTTTTGTAAGCACCCGCGATACAGGATAAATGAAAATTAAAAAAAAACTTTGAGGTAAGACATACATTGAGGTATACAGTAAGTGAAATCAGTTTTAAAGTCACTCAGTTTAGACATAAATTAGTGATAGCACGCATAAGCCGGTGGTCCCGGCCGCCAAATGGCGGTCGTCAAATCATGTCAGAGGCCCTTTAGGCGGTTTAGAAACTCTGACACTAGGGTGTCTGGGGTCGTTAGACCTTACTGCCCACACGATAAGAAGGAGAAGAAGATCTTCTTCTGCCGTGGTGTTACTAAGAGGATATATCACTCGCGCTCGATTTGTAGGTACGGCTGTCTATTGTTTATCACATCCCCAAGGCTCTACATCGCATTGAAACAAGGAAGTAAAAATACGAGCACACGTTATCACTTTCGCAATAAAGTTGTCCCGAAGTTTTGTAATAAATGTTTAATTTCATTTAGGTAACAACATTACGAGACATTCGTAACGTGCGGAGACGTCTACACGAACAACTTTTGTTTCAAATTACTTAAAGTACAAACCTATACATACTTTCTTTACACGTTCCTATAAAGCTTTCTGCTAATTTGATTTCTGAGCAATAAGAATATTATTTATCTATTTTTATATATTTTTACAAGAGGACATAGCGGGACGAACTGAATGTTTTATTTAAATTGAGACCGTTGGAAGGAATGGAGGGAAGCCTTTGCCCAGCAATGGGACAAAATGGGCTAGCTATCACTATACAATACTTTTCATAATTATGTTGAAAACCATATATAAATCCATAAAACCATATATATATACCAAAACCAATAGCAAACGTTTACCGTTGGCTATTCTGAGAAGTAATGGTTTTTTTATGCATGAAACATGCTATTTCTATCGGTTATTAATAAAGTTTGTTGCTAACCTTCAAAAGCTGTATCCATACTAATATTATAAATGCGAAAGTAACTCTGTCTGTCTGTCTGTTACTCTTTCACGCCTAAACGGCTGAACGGATTTTGATGAAATTTGGTACAGACATAGTTTGGAACATAAGAAAGGACATAGGATAGTTTTTTTTTTTTTATTCGCGAGATAAACCAAAAATCTGCCGGAAGTCACTATTCCACGCGAACGAAGTCGCGGGCAAAAGCTAGTAGGTTATATTTATAACTGGACGCCTGAATGTATTCCAAAATAGTTTAACTTGCCCCAATTCGCTACAAGCGAATTTACAAAAACCCCATTGCACTAATCGTATCGCCCGAGAAACACTGAATTACAAAGGATTCTAAAGATCGACCGACATTTAGAATAATTAATAGTAAATACCCTAATTTCAGCTCAGGTAACGTTAGGCTGAAGAAAATAATTTCGTTCCACTGAAGTGGTATTTACCTCGGAGGAAATAGGCCTATGTAAATACTTAGCAACTTCATTAGGAAAACAAATTAACGTACGGTACATTTGATGTGCGTAATTGGCGCTACCTTCCCATCTACTAAACATAGAGTACTTATTCTATTTACACAAATACATTGTAATTCGTATAGTTAGGTTTTACTTTATATCCGTGTCACCGCTATCCTTCCTAATCCACGGTTGAATCGGCACCTATTGTAACAAGATAAAGAAAGGGTTGTCGTAAACTTGAAACACACATTTTTACTCCAAGGATGTGGTTGAATCACCTCGTAACACAATTTAGCGTTTTTTGGCACAACTTTCTACACTCCTGAAACTTTAACGTTCCGATCAACGAAATGTTTTTTAGAGGCGAGCTTTTTTGGAAGTTCGCATAATACATACATAAACTTAAGTCTTTTTCCCATGGGGTAGGTAGAAGTAAAAACAACTGAACGCTACCTATTACAACGATCCTTACATACTCCTTTTGACCCATCCACATTCATACATCTGGTAATACACGTTTCATAATACCATTGGACGTAAATAAATGTGAACGTCAATTCTATTTTTTTCGTTAAAGATATATCTGAAAACACCCAACAATATTCTTCTCACGACCATTTAAATGTAAAACCCACTGCAACGATAACTTACACCCCGTAGCCGTTTTAAATAATATATATCTTCAAACGATTACAGCGCATCAGTAATATCTGTGGAAACGTTTAGAGCATCGGAAATAGACGCCTTGACCCAGTTTGTCGCAAGCAGGACCCTCGCTCGACCCACGAACGGTTTGCTGTGCTACCACGAGAGTGAGCAGACCCACAGAGGATGCGTAAAGTGGAGGAAATTGAGCCGGAAGACCGACCCTCTCACGCGGCCGATAGTGCTCCCAGAAGAATTTAATACACGTATTCTTACACACGTATTCAATCACTTCTAAAGGCAATTCTACGCAGCTATATTTTTACGTTTTTTTGTAACCCGAACGGTTAAGCCACAAAGTTTACAAAGAGGTGTAAGCGCGCAGGTGCAAATCCGACCGGATAGCTAAAGCGAAAACAATATCAACCATGACTTTCCATTTCACATACCTACTCACAAAATGAAATATATTTAACAATTGTTATTTTTTCGGTCGACGCCGACATTTGGACAGAATTGCTCGTATACACTACAAAACATACGTAAATACGTCGAGAACAATTTTTGCACGTTATGCAAAACCTTAACCGTTGCCGTTCGAATAATTTGTGATAGGAAAATGGAATTGTATGCAGAATAATAAAATCCTCCGACCCTCCGATTCGAGCCCATAATAAATTTTACCGTTGTGGTTTCTACCTACATGTTGTTTTGATCGCAACTGCCAAAAAAATTACGCGTACCCTCATACATAGCGCCACACAATAACGTACCTATCGGGAGTGGACTTAAGATAATATTTTGTAATACAAGGCAAAATAAAGCAGTAAATCACTAAGTGATTTACACACACGAAGTTACAGGACCGAATTATTAATATCTCCAGTTCCTATCCTTTACCTTTTAGGTTTCCACAACAAAAGGACTTCACAGTTTTGGTCGTGTTCATCATTTACTTTTGTATACGTCGTCGTCGCGTCGGAGACTTGTCTCTACTCGAATGTATCATCAATTTTCATGAAATATCACAGTGGAATACTTTTTCATTTGCCGTAATTTGAACTAAAAGATGAGAAAAGTTTCGAATTATCAGAAAGTATTTGCTCATTTTGTAGAACAAAGCTTATTGAACAAGCAATTGATCATTTTCAGGCAATCTCAAATGTTGATCTATTGTTTTATCTATGTCAGACACAATATTTGCAGCGTAATAAGCATCGCAAACTATCTAACTTTACCAATAAATATTACTCAGTCTAGATCTGTAGATCTGTAGTACAGTATCGACTGATACTAATTAGTTATTTAGAAGTGACCGCAGCATGATTTTGGAATTTCTTTTCCGCTATCAAACCTTTTCGAATTGATTAAGAACCACTTTATATTCGAACATTTAAAGGTGCTTTTAAAATTCAATGTGAACAATTAAACAGGACGTAAAAGTTTAAAACATTGTGAAACGGAATCGTTAAGACTTTTCGTAATTTTTGCGCAAAATAAAACTGCAGTGTAAAGTTGTAATAATGCTTTGAGCTTACTATTTTCCGCGCTAGAACATATATTATGAGCTAATTAGCTAGGCTGCTACGCAATTTAACACGTTTCGCTCATATGAACTAATTAAGCGTTATAGCAGGCGGAGTGCTAGATTCAGCGAGTGATGTTTTAAAAAGCAAGAGTTACAGGGTTCCGTAGGCGCTGTAAGCCGGAGCACCAGGCACGAACTGTGGCGGTGCTCATCAATATTGCGCGCACGTTCGAAAACTTTCTGCCACAATTACCTGAGAGCTCAAGTGTCGGAAAATATATTGGTTTTGTTCGTCTCAGTCCCAACTATCTGGAGAATCGATCTCTACGAATCTATTAACCTGTGGCTGTATAGATAAACACATAAATGCTCCAATTTGCACAGTTTATTTTGTATAATTGTGTTAGTCTCACATTATAGCCTGAATAGTCAAAACAAATTGCGCTCTACCAAATATACTTTATAATGTTTATTCTCTAAAAAGTAATTTTAGACTGAAAACTAAAGCAATTTCAAAAATATTTCTATTAGTTCAAATTATAAAGGCAAAACTACAATAACGTACCCTACATCTGTCTTCAAAATATAACGCAGCTACGCTTTTCAGTATCGGGTTATTGACTCAGATTTAGTAAGGTGCGACCGCGCAAGTTCATGATATAACTCAGTTCAAATAAATTAAGCTCAGAATATTAGTCTACTGATTTAATTAGGAAACTCGTGAAGCGATTCGAACAGCGGCTGTGAGTAATTATTTTTTGATATCATATGTCACGGAGGGTCCACATCCGGTGGGGTTAATTAATAACTGGCGAGAGGGTCTGGACGTGTGTGCCTGCGAGGCGAAGAAAAAATACCATTCCGCTGAGCGTTGGTTAGTTAGCAGAAAAGAGCACCGGTGTATAGCCCGAAATAATAAGCCGCAAGCCGCCGCCCCGGTGATTTATTGTTTTGGCTTTGCGAAACCTCACTCGGAAGCCTGATAAAAAATGATCTCACTTATTAACACCACTGGCGAAACCCGACTTTATTACCCTTTGCCGATTCCTGTGACACGCCAAACATTTTATATTCAACTTTTCGTATAATCAACCAATCAACTTTTCCGCAGTGCTCCCATACTCGTATTCACATGTTCCTTGTTTTATTTTTATCCGCCTGTAAACAAGTTTTCAACGCGATATCCGGCATGATTTAACTTTTATTATTTTATTAAAAGCCTTCCACGAACATACAACACTAATTTATTCTCAAAAGCACTTCAAAGACATAATTACCTTCTCTTTGTGACTTCAGGAAATTAAAATCTCTATTGTACACGTAATTATATCTGTCTACCATCTTTGTACAAACATGTCAAATATAAGACAAAAGAAAGCCTGCTAATTTAGTATTCGGAAAGGAATCATGACATACGAACTAAGAAGACTTTGCGGTTATTACTGTAAGCAAAATTCTTTACGGTATTAGAATGGGGCCTACCTCGGGAAAGTTTTCAAATATTAGCACCATTATTTCACCAGATGACAGAGGTTGGGCACATATTAGCAAAGTTCGAGGGCGGGCGTTTCATGTCACTCGATTCATTTTTTAAGGATATTTTATAATTTATTTCATAGAATATCTTTTAATAGAGTTTTCCTACACAGTACAACAAATCATCTATTTTAGATATTAGAAAGTTTTTTTTTATATTTTAGATTTTTTTCTGAGGGGTATCGAAACTATCGTATTACCCAGTATTAACTGGGCTGTGGAGTGCAGGTCAGATCAGCTCACATAAAATCAGATCATCATCATCTTCCTAGCCTGTTACCAATTATGGTGGGGTCGGCATGGAGTGACTACTCCATGAAAAATATTGGTATTTAGCTGCATCCGGTGAGACTGGAAGACGAAGCATTTTTCAGGTGTAATTATTTCTTGTCAGCCTATGTAGTAGTATCTATGAAACTTTTTACACGGTTTAATTTATCCTGAACTTTATCGTTTGTTCTAGTCGCGCCGCCAGACGCTTTGTATAAGTAATGAAAGCGCACTGGGATATTTGAGGTGATATGCGACAGTGGGGTGTAAAAGCTTCAAGAAACTTATGGTGAGGAAATAATACATGAGCAACGAGACCGGAATGTTTCTAGCTACTTCAATGACTAACTTAATACGGGTGAACTGTTTAGCTGGTTTAGAACTTTCCAATCTGATAAAGTACTTACCTACCTCTTTTTCTACCCAATTTCGTACCATCATTTGGAGTTCGTAACACCAATAAAATTCTATTATCGTTTATTTTAACAGATCATAAAATCCAAAGTAGTACACACACACATCTTTAACACTAGTACTTACATATATTTTACAAATGAAAATGTATAAACTGAACTCAAAAAAAAAAAACAAGAACGTATTTTTCACCCGTGTTAAAATGTTAAGCGAACAATTATCATTATTAATTATTGATTTCAATCAGCTGCAGATAATACCTATATATTAAACTATGCAAAAATAAATAAATGTACACCTGAATGAAATAGTGGAAATCCGTTGCTACAATTTTCTATTCTGTAAAATCTTCAATTTCAAGATGTATCGCTTGTTCACGGACACATTTCCTTTTAGTCACGTTGGCGATAAACCAAAAGCGTTTTATTCTATTCTACACAATCTATCCGCTTTGCATACACTTGTGTACATTAAAACCTTTGCGATACGCCCATGCCTCGCAACAAGTCATATTAACTTCATGTTAGCTCTTCTGTTTGTTAGATCCAACTCTGTAAATAAATACGTGCAGTTCATAAACTGTTTAATTTGTGTTACGAGTTAAACATGAGTTTACACACAAACTCGGACGTTTTCTGTCAAATCGTCACGTTGCATCTCACAGCAATTTGTATGAGAGACCTCCAAAAAGTCTCATTTCATGAACGGAGAAATTAATTTACATTTCCACGTTTACATAAATAAAAGAGGCCGTATTGCCGTTTGTGGGCTCCGACGACGGCTTGGCGGGAATCGTTTCTCTCATACACCCCGCTGGAAATGCTAATGTGCAAATGTGAGACCGGCAAAAACTGCTCGACTGTTCACTTTCGTCTAGGTGCTAATAATTTCAATTTAAACAGCTCGCTGAGGCAAATTTTGTGGCAGTTAGGCTCGCACGATAAACTCGCGTAGCAGGATCAATGTTGTTGGTTTTGTTGATATAATTAGTGCTTTAACGCACCGAATCTCTAACGTAGTCGTTTTCCATTTCGACATTATTCTGGTTACCCATAGGTAAAAAACATATTTGGTACTAAAAAGCTAAAAATAGTTTATCCATACATTACATTACGTTCCGTATGGTGTCGGACGAAAAAGAATAGCACCATCCCCTATCTTCCCGTGGGTGTCGTAAGAGGCGACTAAGGGATGTACCAGAGAATGGGCAGCAGCGTTCTCTGTGCTTTTTGTATCGACCGTACTGCGATCGCCAACCCGCCTGCCAAGCGTGGCGATTATGGCAAACCCCCCCTAAGCAAAAATTACACTTAGGGGAGGCCTATGTCCAGCAGTGGACGTCTTTCGGCTGAAATGATGAAATGATGATACATTACATTATTTGAGTTATCTAATGAAATATTAATATCATTAAACTACAAACGGAATGTTAACTTAATTTACCAAATTGGTACCGCATGAAATGAGATGGAAAACGAAATAGACACCAACAACACAGTAAGAAAATATTTTTATTATTTCTCAAAACATTTGGCAAATAACAGAGTTAATTTATTCTAAGTTAAATTTTAACAAAAGTTTCTGGTAACTGAAAACCTTATCTTTAAAATCTTAAGCAAATTGAGAGGCTCCGCTTGTTTTCTCGTTAGTTAATGACTATAATTTAAACTTAATAATAAAGACGGACAAGCGTCTTTGTTTGTGCTTGAAAGGTAAAATTTCGTGCACCTAAATAAATGCTAATTAAGAAATGTGAGCTCAAGAAATAAACGTAAGTTGAAAAGCGTGACAATCTGAAAGCTCTGACATTATAATTACGAAAAATTACAGAAGTCAGTTGAAGGATAGGAACATTAACGGAACAAAGAGTATAAACACAAGGCACGTGGATGTACCCATAGCTCATTTACAGAACCGTATCATCACTCACTACTTATATAAAACAAAGTCTGTCGAAAGGAAGGTTTTAGTATATCAATTGGCCGACATCGCAGGTGAAGCATCAGCTATAGTTAGTAATAAGGAAGATTGAAGAAAAAAGTTGACGGAAATTAATTAAGAGAATGCTACTTATCTCTGCAGTTTGTAGCCATAAAGTTCGAAAACAAGAAGTATTACTTATCCGAAAGACGAACGTTGTGATATGAAATGTGCTTGTGTAGGATTGCTCTAATAAGATATTTGATAACTTTATTATTTTCATTCTGGCGGTTTCCGACCGATGAATAGGCATCGCTTTGCAAAGAGAAGATACGACTAGAAGATATACAGAGTGGTTCTTTTAAGTGGGACAATATGAGGAAATCCGATTCATAGGAGATACCGGGAAGCTTTGCTAAGAAAGTTACCTCTTTTTTATGAAAACTATTTTAGTAGGTATACATTATTTTTTGGTTAACGAGAGTTTCTCAATAAAGTCCGATACAGCATGTATCAGATGGGACTCCTTGGGACCAACATCATAATCACGAAAAATCCTTTCGCTTTCTTGAAAACTGGATCTTATCGCAATAAAAATGGGTTCAGAATGCAGTGTATTTCATACTCGTGTTTTTTTTCTACGAGTAAAAGTGTTTTATTTTCACAGATAACTATAAACTAAGTCTAATGTGGTTTGATTATTATAAGGGCGCCTTCAAATATGCCGCGCGGCCGCATCGCGTATGTAACGCAGAACGCTGCAGTCGCGCGACGCTATTTATATATGGATCCGCACGGCATATTTGAAGGCGATAGGCAGTGATTGTTTTTTTTTATTTTAATCAAACTCAAACTCAAACTCAAATTCTTTATTTCAATTAAGCCATTACAGGCACTTTTGAATGTCAGAAGAACATTTCACAAAAAAAAACGAAACTACGAGTGCAATACGTCATTCCGAAAGCCACCACGCCGAACCACACGCCACCGAATGCCCGCAACAACGAACACTGCAAGCACGAAAGCACGCAGCGACGCAAACCGCAACAACGAATGCTCGAAACCCCGAATCACGGAACAACAAATGCACGCCGCAACGTGCAACCGCCGCTCCGCGACCCGGAACCCCGCGCACCCGCCGCCACGGCACGCGCCACCGCGCGCCCCCGCACCCACAGCACTCGCCGGCGGTAACATCCGGCGCCGCGCAGCCCGACGCAGCAACTCCCGAAACGACGCATTGCACTCCTACGCTACAGTCACAATCACAAGGCATAATAACTTGTGAAAGTACTGCAGTTGCCAGTTCCCTAACGTAGATCTCATGAAGAATAACGGGCAAGAAACTCCATGGACACTCTTTTAAATCAGAATTTGTTACAAAATCTTGGTACATTATATCATTCATGTTGAGATGGTATATTATGTGAGAACTATGTAGCAAGACGTGCAAGTTAAGAGCGTCCAGAGTAAAGATATAATAAACAAATCAAAAAAAAAAAAAACTACACCATGGCAACTAAGGAATGACCAGTCTCCACTGACAGCGCCCGTTCACGAACATGACGCATGGATCAGCACCATTCAACTCAACCATTTTGAAGGGAACTAAATGATCCGACACACCCGCCACCATCAGCGAGACATTTGAGTGAGCATGACATTCTCTCAGTCACCAGGGCAACGTCACTAAAATATAACTAAATGTAAAAAGTGGCTTTATAGTACATAGTACTCACACATGTGCCATGCAATTATACAATATTAAGACATTGAATCTATACAATGCAAAGATATTTTTACAATCTTCTGCAGCCTCTACAATAACTTCACATGATAGTCGATTTATTTGCCCCTAAGGTTGTGGAGCAGGACCAGCATTGAGCCAAGCATTTTTATCATCAATGTAATCCCCCAACTTATAGTATGCTTGCCTACATAGTGTGCGTTTTACACAAGTTTTAAATTTCGTCTCACTCAGTTGAAGAATGTGAGGGGGTATTTTATTGTAACATTTTAAACAGTACCCCATGAAAGATGAGTCTACTTTAGCTAGCCTGAAACCTGGCTGAACTAGTTGGTCCCTATTCCTCGTATTATAGTGGTGTCTATCACCTCTTTTGCTAAACAAATGCAGATTTTTCCTAACGTACATGATGTTTTCATAGATGTATTGACAAGGTACTGTCATGATGTTAATTTCCTTAAACAGTTCTCTCAGAGAATCGCGCCTTCGTAGACCATATATGGCTTTAATGGCTCTTTTCTGCAGAATAAATATAGACTCGATGTCTGCAGCCCGTCCCCATAGTAAAATACCGTATGACATAACACTATGAAAATAGCTAAAATAGACTAGTCTCGCGGTATCTACGTCAGTAAATTGGCGGATTTTCCTAACAGCATATGCTGCTGAACTCAGCCGTCCTGCAAGAGATGTTAAATGCGGACCCCACTGTAGCCTCGAGTCAATCGTTATCCCCAAGAAAACAGTTTCATCGACAAATTCTAGTGTCTCTTGATTCAATACTATGTCACAATCAGTACTTTTGACATTTGGTAGAGCAAATCTTATGCACTTCGTTTTTTTCCCATTTAAGACTAAATTATTGACGGTGAACCAATTATGAACCTGCAGTAGGGCGTTATTTACGTCATCTAGATTTGTGGCACGTCTGTTTACCTTAAATATTAAAGAAGTATCGTCGGCAAACAATACCATTTCAGGTTGGTTTTTAAATAAATGGGGTAGATCATTAATATAGACTAAAAAGAGAAAGGGACCTAATATGGAACCTTGTGGCACACCCATACTTACTTTTAAGCCCGTTGAATTGACACCATTTATTTGTACTTGCTGATGTCTATCGTTTAAATACGATTTCATTAAACTGAGCGCAAGTTTCCCTAAACCGTAATGTTCAAGCTTTATGAGAAGGGTTTCGTGGTTGACGCAATCAAATGCTTTCGAGAGATCACAAAAGATCCCTATGGCATCTTGTGACTCTTCCCACGCAGTAAATATATGTTTTAATAAGGTGACACCGGCGTCAGTCGTACAACGTCCTTTGGTGAAACCATACTGTTTCTCATGTAAGATTTTATTGGTGTTAAAGTGGATGAGCATCTGATTAAGCATCACCTTTTCAAACACCTTGCTGAAAACTGGCAAAACGGATACGGGTCTATAGTTATTGGTGTCTTTACTGTCACCGGATTTGAAAAGTGGTATTACCTTGCTGTATTTCATAAGGTCCGGGAAGACTCCCTGGTCCACACACAAATTAAATATTAAGGCTAAATACGGAGCTACAGTCTCAATAATAGCTTGACAAACTTTAATCGACAGTCCCCATAGAT
Source organism: Diarsia dahlii (assembly GCA_949775195.1). Taxonomy (NCBI): domain Eukaryota; kingdom Metazoa; phylum Arthropoda; class Insecta; order Lepidoptera; family Noctuidae; genus Diarsia; species Diarsia dahlii. Next base: position 12,542,704 of record OX459200.1, read on the forward strand.
CTTCGGTTAATTTGACTTTAATTTCCTTAAAAGCTTTAATGACTGCTATGGGGTTTATATGTTTAAATTGAAACTCAACCGGGCAGGCTGTAACGTTCGCTCTTAATAACTCAATAGAAAGCAAGGGTGATGAATTTAAGGTTTCAGTAGTTTTAAGTGGGATACCAGTGAAGAAATCTACAAATTCTTGAGCAACTTCGTTTTTAGAATTTAAAGGGCCACGTGAAGTCTCTAGAGTGATATCATTATTAATTTTTTATTTCTATTCGTTTCACTATTGATAATTTTCCAAACCGTCTTTATTTTATTATCGGCGGATTTAATCTTGTTGCTAATGAATAAGGCTTTAGCTACTTTGCAAGCGTTTTTGAAGATTTTAGAGTAAGTTGCAACATATTTATTAAAAGTTTCTGAGTTAATGTAAGGCTTAAGACCGTACAGCTCAAACAATCGCTCCCTACTTTTCCTAATGCCCTTAGTTGCCCAGTCACTGAACATAAACTTAGGGCAAATAGATTTAGTTTTCGTTTTTATTGTATTATTGAACTCCGTGAGAATCACCGAAAAGAATTCCTCATAAAATAGATTTACATTGTCAATAATCTGGCTTGGAATGCCTAAATTACTAATCAAATGATCATTAAACTTATTTAAATTGCTAGGTGTTATTTGTCTAGATGAAATTTGTATTTTTTGTACTGGTGTGTAGGACTCGAAAACCACGGATTGACCACTGTGATCAGAAGGTAGGCAATTTACAATGGATTTCTCCAAGTATTCACAACCACAAAAAACATTATCAATACATGTAGCAGAATTTGCAGTAATTCGGGTTGGTTCTGAAAACACGTTTAACAGATTAAATGATTTAAAAAGATGTAAAAATCTACTGGTATTCGAATTTTTGTCTAAAATATTAACATTAAAATCACCACAGATAACTAGAGATTTATGAGAATCTTAGCAAAGCGGCGCATAGGCCCTTATGTTTGGTTTTTTTTTTGTATTAGGTGGTTTTGCAGCTTTCTGAATTACATTCATAAATATGACCACACCTATTTGATATCCTCATACTGTCACAGTTGAAAGAAACATTCTGTATTTGTAAGTAGGTACCTAGGTAGTACCTGCTTTTATTCTTTGAAGTATTTCCTCGTAGCTGTTAGTACCAGGTGACTTCATGTTCTTCAAGAGACTTAGTTTACACTTTTTCTTTCTCCAACTTTCAGGTGCATGGGCTAGATTTTTACCAACCAATTTAAGTTAAGACTAGTGCGTCCTTTTGGCAAATACAGGCTGGAAGATGTTTTGAAACGTTTTTTTAATGTTTTCCTTTTGTTTAATTAACAGAAAAGGAAAGTAAGAAAATACAAGTACCACATAATCTTGACCGTTGCAAGGACTGGTCGGAGGTTTTCGTCCAGCAGTGGGACAATATGGGCTAGCTATATAATAATAAACGCACAACCAGCAAAATAATAAACCCTGAGATGAATTCGTTGTGAAAAAAAAAATTAGTAAACATAAATAATAACAAGGGGTATCATATTACCCCGTGCTAACTGGGTTGTGGAGGTCAGGTAGGCAGTTCGGCTGGAAACCAAACCCAACATAGTTGGGAAAAGGCTACGCAGATGATGACTTACCGCTAGTTTCTCCCACATAGTAAATAACATACCTAGACAAAATCTCAACAAATACCTGAACCCTCCTGTCCAATCACAATTCCGAATACATCAGAATAAAGAGATCATATGAAAACTTCAGTGGGCTACATTAACAAATCTAAAGAGCAGAGATCCATACGCCTTGTATAATCTACGGAACATTACAAGTCCCGGCTGCGATTCCCTTTCCGCCTCGCTGAGATATTGTAATGAAATCCCGCCATCTGCTTTCGCTCGCCGACGTAATATGATGTGCGACCTGTGTCTGCTTTCCGTATACCTCGATTAAAATAATATTTATTGTATGAAACACGTTGTTTTTCTAATGGTAATTATGATGTAAGCTTTATTTAATTGGGGTATTTTATCTTGCCTTAAATTCGTCTGCAAGGAAAGGTCGGTTAACATCAACAGAATTTTCCGTGTAGGTTGGCTTTAAAGGTCCTAAGAATTGTTTTGGGAAGTCATAAGTTAAAAGGCACGTATGGCGTTTTAGATGTTCATACTGTCACAATTAGTACAACTTTGATTTTATTAGCCACTCATAAAACCTGTATCAACCAATAGCTTTTTTTTATTTTTTGATGGAGGGATATCATCAAATGACTTCTCCTGCTCCGGGCGGGCGGAAGGGAGTGTCAGACTTGTACTGACTACTAGCCAGTGTGTTTTCACTATAGTGAAGACTGAAAAATTTAGAGGTACACCCGCAAATCGTTCATTGTTATCTATTTCTGATTACGGAATATGCAATTTTGTTACAGAGCTAAAGAAGAAAACCGTGTCTTAAGGTGAGCTAAAAGTTCCATTTAGCGAACTCAGTTCTTATTTTTCAAGTAACAATACAATTGTATAAGTAAATACAAAATTTTAATCCAACCTCGAAAATCCTTTATCTCACTTGAAGCGATTCAATTCTATTACCAATCTCGGTTATGCGAATATCGGTATTGAATAAACCAGAAATACAGATTAAAGTCAGTATCGGTATTTCTGTTCGGACAGTTCTCAGTATCAGGCTATCAATAGAACCCAAAATGTTGAAACTATTTAAACTTTGCAATGTACTTTGAGGCTTTAATAATAATTGCAACCGAGATCCTTGTACCATTCCTGGAAAAAATGAGTGTATTTACTAAATTCTATTGTATTTTGCTAGAGGCAAAATAATTTTCGTAAGCCGACTTTGGTTACAATATACAGGGTGTAAGAGACAGCCCTGCACAAACTGACAGGGTGCATTCAGCTTCCTAGTCTGGATCATATTCCACAGGAATTTTTCTCAGGAAAATTCTTACTTTGCACTACATGTATTTAAATAATACGCTAAAATAAAAACAACAATGGATGTTGACATGCTTTAACGAACTGTCGGTCTGAGGTTTACTACATTCAATATATTTTCATAAGATAGGTACTGTGGTATTTCGCTATTCTAAACCACGTATTTTATTTATTTCACTGAGTGAGCTGTAGTGTTCTCATCTAATTCACACTTACCACACTTATATACATACTTACTTACACTTTATAGGTACCTACTTATACTTCGCATCTATCATACGTTTTATTGGTTTTTGCATTACTATTCTGCGAATCGGTCTAAAACGATTTGTTTTCTTATAAAATATCTGAAATAAATAAATAATTTTCATATTTTTCATTGTTATGACACTTTACGTCAGGCTGTCAAACTGTCAATACTTTTTCTTTTAATTTTCTGTCATAGTTTCTTACTAGCTTAGTCTATGAAGGTTACTTTTGATTTATGTAATTTAAATTCTTTTTATCAATATGTTAGCTCAAATATTGTATTTTATAACTTACATAGCTCAGATATTGTATTTTATAACTTACATATAATTAATTAACACGCTCTCAGAATTCTACGAAAAGATTTTGGTTTGAAAATAACTGGCTGTTCTGAATACTGGCAAGTTGCATTTCTAAGACAATTATGAAGTCACTATTTTAAATTCTGAAAAATGAACTGAAAATAACACAAGCTGTGGATCTATAAAAGCTGAAATGAATTCACACGCGAGGTTTTTTACATGCTATGTTCTCTTAGAACATTGCAACCTGCTTGAAACTTTTCTAAGGAAACTAGCTCCATCTATCCTTAATGATGTAAACTATTTACTCGTTTACCCGTTGTGTTACCACTTTAAAAAAGTGCTATGATTTATTGAAAATAATAATATAGATAAATATTTATTTAATAAACCGTATTAATTTAATTTACACTAGTATAATTAAGTAAATAGAAAAAGTAAAATAACGAATTTAATGAACATTACAAAAAGGTTTTTGTCATACACCAAGTAGGTAGGTGACATGATGTCAAAAAATAATACGGTAGTTTGATTTCATTCGAGATTTCGGGTTTGATTGTTTTGAGAAACGTTTTACCCTGGATTTCGACTTTTCGACTTCGAATTGAGTCGCTGACCCTGGTTTTCAACTTCGAGTTTAGCCGATGCTCTTCCGTATAATTGGCGTGACGAGGTCACAAGTGCTCTTGTTTTGTGAGATAGGACTCTGTGTGAGAAATTGACTCTTGTTTGGTTTGAGATAGGACTCGTAGTTAGTGATAAGTGTGAGAAATTGACTCTTGTTTGGTTTGAGTTGAGATAGGACTCGTGGTTAGTGTTGTGAGAAATTGACTCTTCTGTTGTTCATGACTGCGGTGTTCAACTTATCACGTACAATGTCTTTCATGTCTTGTTGTGTGCCTGGCTGAACGGTCACTACAGAAGACGGTTGGTATACATCATATTTTATTATTCTGTTGTTTGTTATTTTACATGAATTAAGCTTAGTCAAAAAGTACTTAATTATCCAAAAAATATTCCAGGTGTGCTGCACAAATTTCCAAATCCAAATACTGAAAGAGAACGCTTCCAGAGATGGGTTCGAAGTGTTGGAGGTACCATCAAAGAGTTTGGTGAAATCTTCATTTATAACAACCGAAGAGTATGCCGAAGACATTTTGCAACAGTCTTCCACTACCCAAAGAATAGACTATGTAAATTGGCAATACCCACATTGTTCATTGAAGGTAAATACAGGATGAATTAATTAATAAAAATTTATTAATAATGCATATAATATTTACTAATACTTATTATATTAATTATTAATTACTAAAACCAGGAATCTCGGACCTGTTAATTTTGAAAAAAAAAACACATGCAATAAACACATGCAATAATACATAATAAAGCATGTTTTGTTTCAACCACCACATACACCTATATTACCATTTGATAGTGTCGCTAAACAAGGAATAAATTCAAGTAATAATATACTTACGGCAAACTTAAGAAAAACGTTGAATAATCAAAAAATTTAGTAATACAGGTGTGATTTTAAAATTTCTCGCTTACCTAAAATTCATTTCATTTTCAGGTATGCACTTGAATCAAGAGGTGCCTGTAAGGATATTAATAGGATTGTAGCAAGTGAAATTTGCATAAATTGAATACCTACTACTTGTTATGTATTTATTTAGAAAATTCATTGTAAACCTTACTGATAACTAAGTTCGAAAATAAAAGTTTGTAAGTAATTTGCGTTTTTTTATTACAGACAATAAAATCGATAATTCGGCTCTTTCCTGTAAACAGATTTTTGATAATACTGAGAGCTAAGTCAAAAATCTCTTTATGGGAAAATGTCGATAGATAATATCTGAATATCATTGTAGCTATACATATATATATATATATATATAGATGTAGTTCACCATTACGGCGGATAGATGGCGCTGCTTGTGTGATGACGAAATCACTGTCGAGAGTACCGTCTATCTCCCTATATATATTGTAGTCTTTGGTTTTTTATTCTGGATCTGGTCGAGGAAACATCTTCTTATTATACTCTAAGTCTTCACTGAGTCTGTGCTGCTGCTGGTTCATTGAGTGAACGGAACGGTGCCGAGCGAGACGTTACGCTGCCGCCTAAAAGGACCACCCAAAACTTCTACCCGAGTGACCGGTGTCGAGCGAGACGCTACGCGGACGCCAAGAGGACCTCCAATTCTTCTTCCCGAGTGACCTGTACTGCCGTGACAGAGGATCTACTCTTGTGGACAAACTAAAGCTGACATCCTTCTTATAAAACCTCCCTCCTCCCTTCTGAGAGTGTGCTAGGTTAGGTATATTTTTATAACTTGTTTTGTATTTTTTACTCCTCCCTATTATAATGTTCAAGTCTACAACCTTTTATTTCCTTTTATTTTTAAATTCAGTAGATTTGTTACAGTACCTAACGCCAAATCCAAAGTGAAATGGCCCATCCAAAGTGAAACAACACAAACTTTTCCCATCATCCATTACCTGCCGATAAAATCAAGTAAATCGTATGTAGATCTGAATTAGGTGTTAATTCACGTAGCAATCCGTTTAAACGTATCTCATGTGTGTCAAATACGTAATTAACGTTAGTGTTGGTGCAGACGAGGCTTCGCGCGGCGGCGTGTACCGGTGCCAAGGTACACAGCCGGCGCATGTGATCGCAATAATCGCTCATATCGTATGCCACAAACTGATAATGTTGCGTGGCATGCGTGCAAGCAATGCTCTAATATTCGATTTGTATTCACGGTCGTGTTGTTTATGGGCCATTGAGATGCGGGCGCCCATTGACTGGGCAATTTGCATTGAATCGCTACTTTTGTGTATACGGAACCGGGATGCTGGAACGCGATGATGGTCTAATTATTATGTAGGTAGGCCTACCTGCGTGCATGGTTCGCGCGAATAATGTTTGGGAAAGGTTTGTGACGGCGTGAGTTTTCCTTCGATTCGGAGTTTTATTTAGTAACTTTTGGTCACTGTGGTGAATTTTTTTACACGGTAGTTTAAATCATTCTCACCCGGTTTTTCTAAAAGCTAAGCCGTTTTAATACCATAATAACGTCACGCCTGTCATCCTAATAGTCATCCCCATAATAGTACATACACATTTCATTGCACCAGTTATGTATTTAAAGTCCTTTGTAGAAGAGGGTGGGCCTATTATATTGCCACAAACCTAACCCACCGGGCACAAATCCTCCGTGGAAACTGAAAAATTCTTGAAAAAACCGAATTTTACCGACCTAGGAATTAAACCCAAATCGAATGATAAACAGTCGCGATTGCAACCACTAGGTCTACTGGCATTCGGTTTTACTAAATAGTAACAGTGCTTCAGTATACTATCATCCTAATAGCTTCGCGATAAACTACTACACTTTTGTACGAGTATATAACTATCACTTGAAAGCACAACCATCTGCCTACGCAATAAGAAACCTCACTACCAAATAAACACAATTGTCACAAACTTACCATTTCCCAAAACGTCTAATTAGTTTTCCGGGGAATTTCCAAATGTGGGTGTACAAATGGATACACCTCTGCCTAAACCCTCGGGGATTTCAGGCGTAATGTAATGTTATGATTTTCAGGAGATAGACGTAAGTAAGATACATTTTTCAAAAAGGTTTGAGTCATTTAAACAAACTATAAACAGGTTGTAAACGGACCCTTCACGAAGCCGTCAACCAATAATTTACATCAAACTAAGTACTCCTACGAAAAAGTATTGCCGGGAATCGACTTTTTTTTGGGGTGAAAAATCACATTTTAGGGTAAAACTCAATATATTAAAATCATCGGCACGATTCTTGAGCGCTGACGCAAAAGTGAGTTATTGGGTCCCTTTGGTGGTATGAAGTGAGACGCGGGGGCGGGGAAAGTGCAGTGATTGGCCCGAGCGCATCGCGTCATAGCCGTCACTCGGGATTTGTTCTTTACTCCTGCTGCACTTACCTCACGATCAATAAATAATAAACGGGTGTGCGTCTTATTTGTCATAAAGTGTACGATGCGCACAGCGATCCCCACTCTTCCGCCGAGCGCTCAAGAACCGTGCCGGTATCTGTACACGCTCTTAAAAAAATGTGCTCGTGAATGCTTTGAATAGTAAACGGGTCATGTAGGTAATTTAAGTAAAGTTATAACCTGAAAAACTAGTTAATTAAAAAACAGTTGTTAAAAATTTGGAACTCCCCAAAATCTAGAATAAAAAAAATATCACAGTGATGAGATGAACAAGTGCCTTACGGCTTCGTTCAGTGTACTTTTTCACGCTTTATCTACAATATTGACATCATAAATGGCTACAAATGAAGTACACTCGCTTTACATTTAAAAATAGCAACTTTTCTTTTAATCGGATGTACAAGCGATTAGATTTAATTCGAGTAAACGCTTTCGTCATAAGCGCAAATCGCCTCATTAAAAGTTCGAGGCATCTGATCAGTACACTACACAACAGATACCCCGGATATTTTGTTGCAACATGCACCTACACCTGTTTTAAAGGAATGAAGTTATTATCATTCATATTATGAAACTTCTCTGATAAATGAGTGTTGTTGCAGTTTTGGACAGTGCAAAATGGGAAATGTACCTATTTTAGATTTCAGTCGCGCTATCTGACGTACAGTTCTGAAATAATGTCTCTTGTAACTTGTTCACAAGTAATTATTGTTGATATTATTTTCGTATACAAACCCTTTTTTGTGTTCATGACAGAAATTAACCTTTTGTGACCCGTAAGTATTAGGTACATATATGCGAAGCTTGCCCTTTTCCGCATTTTCATTCAATTAAAAATAATTGCCTGTTGTAAATGTTGTTTTATTTCTAAATAAAAACAACTGCCTCGTGGTTGCTTTGCTACCTGGTCTAGTGGTTGTAATCGTCTGCTGAGTATGAGGTCCAGGGTTCGATTCTCTGGTCGGGAAAATTGTAATTGGATTTTTCCATCTTGATTTTCTCTGTAGCAGCCACGGAGTCTGTATTTGTGCTCGGTTGGTGGCTATCGGCTATTACATGTAACTTAAACATAACTGGCGAAATGTGGCAGTACAATTATGTACAAAAGTGGCAGTACAATTATGTACAAATGTGGCAGTACAATTATGTACAAAAGTGGCAGTACAATTATGTACAAATGTGGCAGTACAATTATGTACAAATGTGGCAGTACAATTATGTACAAATGTGGCAGTACAATTATGTAGTGCTCTGTCTAACACTTCAGAAGCACGTTAAGCCGTTGGCCCTGCGCCTGATCTCTCTCCGGTCGTGTCGGATTGCCGTCCCATCGGACTATGAGAGAAAAGGAACAGAGAGTGCACCTGTGCCTGCGCACACACTTGTGCACTATAATATCTCTCGCGCCGATGGCTAATCTCCACTAAGATTGGCCGCCGTGGCCGAAAAAAAAAACGGTCAGGAAAACTATAACACTTCAGGAATTACAGGCGTGATATTTTATTATGTTTTTCAAAACCCAACTCTGACAAATAAATATCCTGATTTAAAGTTCTACATAGGGTTTATTGTAAAACACGACACGTATATTTAAATTCGCTGAATATTTAAACGTTTCTCCGCTATTCTTCACCGCGCCGCCATTAATGAGTAATTTGAGTTCCGTAAGAAGCTCAGGTCTCTCTTTGTTAACGAATGTACCTACGTACATACAGATGTACCTAGTAGTTTCTATAATGATGTGGCCCGCCGACAAAGTACTTCAAAGAAAGGTTAAGGAAATGTAACGATTCGGGTTTGTGATGAATTCAGCCTTTGGTTCACCACGTCGAGTTCAGAAATAATAACAACTCATTACTTAGTCAAAGAAATTAACATAGCATAACACATGTAGTTCCCGAAGGATAAGGCAGAGGTGTACTTTATGTACACCCACATTTCGTCAATTATGTTTAATTCCCATGTAATAGGGGGTGAACCTATTGCCATCAATCGGGCACAAATTCAGACTCCGTGGCTGCTACTGAGAAATTCCAGTAGGAAAAACCCAATAACATTTTGCCCGACCCGGTAATTGAACCCAGCAGTCGCGCTTGTCACCACTAGACTGACGAGGCAGCCAGAATGAAGAAAAAACATGCAAATGAAAAGGTACTTTTATAATTTTACTAGAATCACTCTATCTATCAAAAAAACCCGCATCAAAATCCATTGCGTAGTTTTAAAGATCTAAGCATACATAGGGACAGACAGCGGGAAGCGACTTTGTTTTATTACCCGACTGCGGCGAAGCCCAAAAGGAGGGTTATGTGTTTTATACAATGTAGTGATAGTTAAAGTTATATCAAGCACTCTTGCGAACACGTCAATCGTTACTCAATATTTACTCTGTATCCGATATTTCACGAAACTTGAACGAGAATTCAGCCATTTTTTCTACTTTAAATCGTCCGCATTCACGAAAAAGGCTTTAATACGTTTTTCCGTATTGGTTAATAACAGTAACTTTACAGAATTGTAACTGGCAGTTAACGTGAAACATGATACACTTTTAAAAATAAATGTATCTAGGTTCACGCCAAAAATACTGTACTCGCATTTTGTGCCACATCCTCAAATATATAGTACAAGAGCCGTCATCTACCTACATCTATTCTCAGTATTTGCTCCGGCTCTTTCATCATAAATGACTAGCCTTTTCGCAACTATGTCGGAGTCGACTTCCAGCCTCACCGAATGCAGCTGAATACTGCTATTTTCAGATTTTTCACCGAAAGAGTAAAATACTGGTATTCTACTAATTTCGTCGAAAATCATCGTCAATATTGGGAGCCAACAAGATTGGTTCTCAGATTTTTGGTCACTGAATATACCTGTAACGACAGTCAAAGAACTACAAATAACAGCCGCGATTAACGACTAACGTGTTTCCCAGGTACGTAGAAAATTCGGTATGTGGGTAATGGGTGGTTCAACCTAGGCTAGCGCGGCTTCACCTGAAAATCGGAGTGAATAGCATTCTCATTATAAAATATTATATAATGTAGATAATCATAATAAGGAATACCAAAGAGATGCCAATAAATTGGGAAAAGACTAGGCAGATGACGATGAATAAGGATATAATGATGAAAACTATTTTTTTGAGTTGAGGCTTATTTATTGTGTATTATTATACATTATCATTTACACCGAAAACGGGATATTTACCATGTTTACTTTTTGTTTCGACACCCGCAATTCATACAAACTACAAAAAGAACAAAAGTATTCATAAAATCATAAAACTAAGAGGAAGTACCTACTCGTACGATGGGAAAAATGTGTAGGTAGTTAAATTATAATTATATTTATTCTACGAAGTACCGAGCAATAGAAAGAAAAAACACACTTTGTAAAATAAAGGATCGCTTCAGCATAATTACTTGTAAAGTAATTCTACTGAATATGTTTCTTTATAGACGCCTATGAAATTTATACTCTGACACAACGTCGATACGGCTCGATATTGTTTATTATCAGGGAGGTTTATACAAAGTCGCCATATTATATTTCATCTAGATCGTATAACCGAGTATTAAATTCGATAATATTCCGAATTAATAATCTGATAGTGGTTCTAAATTGGCAATAAACTTTAAGGTTATAGTCTCACAGACTAACTAATGCTGTAAGTATCTGTACGCGTATAGATATTATATTAGTGCCAAATTACGTACGAAATGATTGTCTAGTCGATAACGAATAACGTTTTAATTAATTGTTGTTGAACTCTAGTCAATATTGCGAAAATTAATATCATGCAACCAAGTGGTGTGTAGGTAACAAAGAAGATCATGAGAAATAAAATTGTGTTTATTTAACATTATATGTAATTAGAAAAACACCTTAAAAAAAATGATATAAAACAAACAAACTGATAATGTGAAAACAGCCCAAGCTCAGCATAATACCAAATGACGCTGACACTGATTTTTCATAGGACTAACTGAAAAAGGAAAAGGAATTCTACTAAAATCATTTCGTCTCTAACCCTAAAACAGAGACAAAATAAGTAGCTCAGTGAACATTTTCAAGCTTTTTAATAGCGCTCGAAAACCATTACGTCCTTAAACCTGTTTAACAAATTTCAGAAGTGATAACACATATCCCAAATTAAATGAGCCTAGTGGATGTTCAACACATAATTCAATCTCTATGGACTCTACAAACAAGTGTATGGGGACGATAAAACAGAGTGGTTGATGTTGTTGCGTGTAGGTACAGGCGCGGGCTGTACACGGTCACACGGGTCAAGTTGCAAGTCGCCTAACTTTATGTTTACTATCCCTGAGTAAACTTTACATACGACCGATCATTAAATTACCTACAGCTTTGAGGATTTGAGAAATATTGCATTGTTTGTGGGTATAGTATGTGGGTAAGTGTTGTGGCGGAATTTGATCGGAAGACTCACCGCGGCGTTGGAACGCAAAGGACATTAGGCGAATACGGATGGGTTTTAGTCAGTAAGAGTCGGACACTCCTTTCTGCTCCCACCAGGGCCCTGTTTAATAAAACTTACAAATTGTAGTTGTAGGCTACAAGTTACAATTCTACAAGTTTCTGTTTAATAAAAACTACAAGTTACAATTTTACCATGGTGGAAAACTGACAAATTTGTAGACTTGTAGCTACAAATCTACATATTTCTGTAATAAACATTTTCTCTCTACAGGTGACAATTTACAAATTTGTAGGGAAAACTGTTTTATTGAACGCATAATTGTAACTACAAGTTTACATATTTGTAAATTGTAGAAAAATTTCGACAGGTGGACTCACCGTGTGTCAGAAACTTCCAATTTTGTACCTCAATTAATTTTTTTTTTTTTTATTGTTATTCTTTAAAAAATGGTTGAAATAGTGATGATGAATATTATGAGTGAACGGTAAAGGTGATTTTTTTTTTTATAAAGGGTTAACTTTACTTTTGAATCGTCAAATTTTAGGTTTAATGAAAAAAAAAATATCGGCGAATATTTTATAACGAAGATAGGACATGATCTTAGATTCGATTTTAGGAGAAATGCAGCTCTTACATCCACTCGGCAAATTTCTTATAAATCAAACAAATATAAAAGAAAAACCAAATTCTAAATGTTCTAAATGTATAAGATTTATGAAATTACTCTCGATTTAAGAATCTTCAATTAACAAAACTTACATTTTTATGTAAAATTGTAACTTATAGTTACATATTTGTAGCTACAAACTTGTCATAAAAATCTACAGGCGTTTTTTACAATTGTAAACGTTTATTAAACAGCATTTACAATTGTACAATTTGTATAATTTTTACTTGTAGAATTTTTACAAATTGTAAGGTTTATTATACAGCACTTGTAAGAAATTTTTACAATTATGTCAGTTATCTACAAAATTGTAGACTTGTATTTTTTATTAAACAGGGCCCAGAGCGGGAGGAGACATTTGATGATATCACATCGTAAAAAAACCTACAGAAGTGTTGTCTACAGCCGTCAACGTAAAATTATTGATGTTAATCATTGTTTCAATAATTAATTTGAATGTTTGATCACGATGAGTTTTAGTCCCATAAGTCAGATTTAAATTAACAAAGCCCGTTCGTTTACGCATAAAATGTTGCTGACCCTAAGTAAAATCAGTGGAAACTTAATATCAAAATATAACCACTCTTCTTTTCGATAGGCAGTCGTTACATGCAAAATACTGGTATTTTGCTGAGTCTGGTTAGAATGAAAGTCAACCATAACACAGAAGTTGGGAAAAGGCTAGGCAGATGATGATAATAACATATCTTTAATGAACACAGAAAACCTGTGACAATAGCTCAAATAAAAATATTGTAAAACGCTTAACAATGTTAAGAGTTTTATGGAAGCTTTACAGTTCATGCAATGTATCAGAGTAAGCGAGTATCGAACAAACTGTGTTCCCAGTGGGGGCATCGAAGAACGTATTTGCATCAATAGACGCAATGCTACATAAAAGACGCCTGTGTCACGTACGGAATCGTGTCTCACAAATATTCTCAAACAGTTTATACAGCACTTGCACAAACAGTTAATGTGAATAATAACAAGAAAAATAATTAACTCCGAAACGAGCGCAATAAACTTTCACGTTTGAATAACTTTATAATATAGTTATGTCTTCGTTTGTTATTTATTGTTGAACAAAAGCTAATCGTACGCCTTCTTTCTTCGACGGCGAAAACGACGTAAACAAAGAAATCTCATAATTAGATATAATAAGGAGGACTTCATCCAAAATGTTAATTATCCAATATTATTTTAAGTGAATTTCATTTTTAATTGCGCCTGACGGACAAAATTAATCAAACAAGTTCCAAAACTTCGAACAAGGGTTTGATTAATCTTATCCATTTCTTTGAAAAATCTGCTGGAATAAAGACGTCTGGCTGATATTATTATATGTCTTGATATCCTCTGAGAGTTTCATAATTATAATATATTCAAATTGGCTCTTATTACAAATATTTGCTGTGTCTGTAAGATGACAGTACTTTAATATTAATAGAAAACGTGTGGGATTTATGAGAGTAGAGTTGTAAACAGTCATATTATGTTATAGCACGCAACCAAATAGGCGTAGAGTTAAAGTGCGCGCATTCAGCTCCAGGTGGCTCGACACACTCACATAGCTTATTAGACAGAGGCACGTGATGAAGCCGCCTATGCATCACGCAGACGTGATTCCAATTATAGTTTGCACTTTGCTCAAAACTCGAAGTTTCCTTTAAGATTATTCATAGTACACATAACGGCCTGTACAATCCAAGTAACGAAGTGACCTGGAGGACCCGGTGAGATGCCGTCAAGAGGCCATTAAGGCACCCTCCGCTGCGCCAATCTTCTTGAGTATCACATCCAATTCTTCCAACAGACACTGTCAAAATCTGCCTTTATTTTAACAAGATATAAAAACGATTCATAATTATTTGATAAATTGAAGGTACTCGGCACGTCAGCACATACCCTAACAAACTTTGTTTGGAACAGACGTGATTGATGAATATGATTTTTTTATGAGTCGTTAAATCCCATGTGGACCTCGCGCCCGCGCCGCTTCAAAATCAACTTTGCTTAATATTGATAGCTTTTACTCAATGTCAATAATTATTTAGCTTTAATCATGTATGTATTATCTTAAGTTTATGCTTTTCTCCGACGTGCCATAAACAAATTCATGTTTCAGTCTGGTAAAAAATGGTAGCATGTCAACAAGTATCTCACAGACTACACTTTTAAAGCACTTTGCTAAATAAAACACTGACGGTAAGGATCCCTACGCAGATAAATTGTTGAGCTGAACATTTTCGTTTGTTGTTATTGAAATAAACGTGCAATATAAAGCTGAGAACAAAAAGCTGCGTGTGCTATATTGTTACATAATCAAATTTGTTACTGGATTAGGTGGAGAATGTGCAGATGGCGCCTAGCAAGTAAGTAAAGAGCGAAGTGATAGGGTCCCGATATACGTGTCCCGGTTACTGACGACCGCTTTCACATTTTTGATATTCAGATGGAGCAACCACTGGGAACAAAACCCGAGTTAACTTCGCGATATTGAAAGCTTATGGATTTTCAATGTTGGCGGCGAATATGACTCGGTAATGAACGGCAAAATGTATTCGTGCTGTCGATATTCAGATTGATTTTAACAAAAAAAAGGAGTTCACATGACGTATAAGATTGAAAAGACAGATCAGTTCTATCAGTTTCCAGGATAATTACTCTGAAAGTTTTTTAATCGTAGCAACCTGTAGTGCTACGAAGTGTGAAACTTATGGCTAAGTCGTAGTGACCTCACCCCTGAAAAAATCTAACCGTTTTGGTAGATAGCCAATTTTAATTGAATGAAAAAATGATCGTCTATGCATTTTTTCGTTTTGGATGATGGGCTAATGGAAATTGGCAGTGGTCTCGGCTGCCACCCGTGCCAACTTTTGCGGAGCCAGCTATCGCTACGCTCCAGTTCGGAACGGACGAGATATATCGTTTCGATTGAATAATGGTCTCATGGCAATTGCCTTCCAGTGTCCCTGCAATCGAATTGATTATAGAAATTTGATGATTTCGCCTTTTTTCAGGATCCCAAGTACAACGTAGCCCCCCCCCACCCAGCGTTCAGCTGAAACAAGATATATTCCCGAAATTGAACAATGCTGTTTTATTATAACACAAACATAAACATGCGGTATTTGAATGATCGAAATTTCACATTTGAATGATTTCATTCATCTTTCAAATGGGAAGTCGATCGCATGTGCCCCAAATGGACGTATTGGCATGCAAAGCCTTGTGCAGTTTCTATTGAATTGTAAATTTGAGTTCTGAGACTCGAGCACTGCTTCACGATAAAAGTAGGTATTATAAAAAATCGTTTTAGAGGCTATATTGCCCTTGAGCTCACGGCAGATACCGTTATAAATTAGCATTTTACATAAAAGATTTCATATCGAACAATTTATGGCTTTATAGATACAAACAAACTTAGGTTGCCGAGATTAATGAATTATGTTTTTTTGAAAGCATCGTAGAGGTTTTTTGTTTGTTATACTATGATTTTGCTATAGATATGTTTGTACGAAATATTGTAACATTTACATTGTATTAATATGTGCGGCCGACATCATATATTTATCGAGGCGTGATTGGATGAGAGCCCTCGCGAGCACTCCACTGCCGCGGCGCGTGATTTAATGAGTGCGAATATTTCATGTATCGTTAGGGGCCGGCGTCGAAATCAATCACGATATTAACGATGTGTGAAATAAATTGAACGAGCAAATAACTTGGCTTTTCCCTTCATTTCTCTGATTAAATCACAGAAGTTTAAAAATCCGGTACGAAAGGTGTGCGACTGCCCACGCTAGTATTACTTCAATCGTAAAGATAAACCTTAGAACTAAAAAAAAGTACTTTCAGAGACGATTTTCTTTAGCGTTTAGTTCTGATCTTACCATTTAGGTTACCTGCTCATAGCTAATTCAAAATGTAATTTTCCTTCGTCCCAGATTTAATCACTGGCAGAACTGAGTCAGAAACTACTTTTACTTCACAATTCAATATTCAATGCGCACATAATGTTATCTTAATATTAATTCGCAGGTCACTGAACTTTCCAAAAAACTTCTATTGTTGAATGTTTGCAATAACTTTCTTCGATATTCCAATATCTGTTGTTAGGTACTTTTATTACGTCAAATATTGTTAATATAAACTCGAATAAGTATCTACGAATCATCGTCATCAAAACGTATGATAAGCACAACTTAAATCTACTCACTGTGAAGATTTTCTTTTTCTTTCGTTTATTTCATCCTGTATTAGCATTTACATTATGCAGAACCAGAAAAGTTTATTTCTATCATCAAAGCTCTGCGAATATTAAAGAAACAGCTCATCTCTAATTTGTTCGCTGTAAAACTACTTTACAAAAGGTAAAGAAATTGTATAACACTTTTTATACCTTTCTTATCTACGGTAGCTGCATTCTCTTTCCTCCCGATGAATTTATGTGACCACTTGTCATCGGTACTGCTCCTTTTACTATTCTTCTACATAATAAAACGCATTTTTTTCCTTCTACATTACTTCAATTTATCGAGAAAATCTTTTAGCTTTCTGATCAGAAAAGTCTATTGGTTAATGCTTTCTAAGAAAAGGTTTTTTTGTGGCTGGCTGTTTCTCCAGAGAATTGAATGTACTCAGGTAAGAGTGATTGATGTCTTTATCTTGACATTTGCAAAGTGAGCGAGACATTTCAAATCACGGCCATTTTACGGCACGCACCTACTATAAACAACCCTGCACTGTTTTTCTTAGGTTACTAGACAAAGACGTCTTTTTTTAGACTTGCCTTTGAAAGTAGAACCTTCTTTCAATTTTATTGTATTTTCGATCTTCATTCTTTAGTATTTTGATTCAATTTTCATTTGAATTTCATCTCAGTCAAAAATAACACACCTATGACGATGAAATCACTGACAATCAAAAACGAATTTGTAACCGTAAACGACAGCTGACTAGCGATAAGCTGGAACTTTGGAACAAAATCTCGCTTTTGATAAAGATATATACTTAATAGAGGTAGCGCAAGAGTCATGTCTCGTCCATTCTTCTCCGAAATTACTGCCAGTTGTCAAACGCATTCGCAAGCTCTATGTCTTAAGACGTGTGTTCACGATACCTATTATTTTATCACGTACCAATGTCATATTTTCTGTACACATTCCTTCTATGTGAATTTTATTACTTCATCACTTTGTCACGGATTCTCTTTTATGGCCAAAGTATTTTTGAGGCGCGGCTTTTGGTCGTAAATGTGAAGGATTACAGATGATGGCCAACTTATAGTCCTATTAATCACATGTGATCTTGTACAATTAATTTATTTTGCTAGACATTTTACTGTATATTAACAGTTTGAGATAATTTTTTTTACTGTCACTATGACCGAAACTTAAATTAATTATTATTTGAGTGTCTGATTATTCTGAAATCCAAATACATTAATATATTTAACAATATTAATTATTCTTGAGAACCTCGCCATAGTTTTAGTAACACACAATAATAACTTGCACCTAATTGCTTTCAACAATAGCCAATTCAAAAAGAACAATTCCCACGTGCATTATTAACTTACTTTTGTTATCTTCAAAGCTTTCATGGGAATATTTTTCGTTGAAAACAAAAGGCTCTATTCAAAAGTCTATCGTGTTTTCGCCCACAACAGATTCGTGGATCTGTCAGCAGCGCCTAACCGCAGACTACAACGGATCGGCCCGAGCTCGCAACCCGCTTCCATTTCATACACGTCGCTTTTTATTCAAATATCGTTTTGCTTCACATTTTTCAGTACTTTTTCTAAAAGAACAAACAAAATATTTTTTCAAACAAAAACTATAAATAAAAGTTCTAGTCCGGTGACGCTGTAAAAGCCATGAGTGGCCAGCGACCAACAGCAATCCTCCGCTCGCAAAATAAAAGTTTCGTGTATTTTAACGTGAAACAATAGAATGCATAAATCGAACATCTTCGCACATGACAGACCACTCCATTCGGGTTTTTATTTAATATAATAGATAGTAAACCATTGTTGTTGTCAATTTTTGTTAAATATTCTGAAACATTTCATAAGTAACTTTAGCAAAAAAACATTTTCCTATAAGAACCATTTTGTATAAAGAAAAACGATCCAATAAAACGCATATTACCTCGTCGCATTGTAAAAGAAAATTTGAAAAGTAGGGGTGTCTACACAAACGGATGGTATTACAATTCGGTGCCATTTGCTCTGGCGTCGCCTCTTGTGTTCAGATACGTGCTTGTGTGGAAACTTTTTAGGAGACTATAAAGAAAATTCTTTCCCTTGAATTTACGATTTCCCTATCGCGCTTAAGCGGCGAATCATGGCGCATGGATGAAATATTATCGCTCGCTGGTTCTCGCACGTGTACTCAGACGCTCTGTCGCTTGATGTATAAAGTGTTGCCGGATTTTCTTATTCATTTACACTTTTCCAAATGAATTGGATATTTTCTTAAGTTTTTTGTTAAAGATTGTTTGAATTTAATTGTAACTACTTTATTAACTAATTTAAAAACAAGTTTAAAAATCTAAAACCCTACTACGAATAAAATATTGGTTTGTTATATTTTTTTTATTTGACCGCAATCTAAACGTACATATTGACTAAAACTATAATATGATATACATATTAATTTGTAATGTGCTTGCCAAGACCTTTCATTTGATACCAAACATGTTATGATTATCTCAATTTAATATATTATGAGGCAAGTTTTTGACATTTAAATTCCGTCATAAAAATAATTTATAAAATTTATATAGCCTATGTCACCCGGGCTATTTTTACAAATCTATTGACACCTCATTTATTTAAATCCGTTCAGTAGTTTAGACGTTACGGTGGAACATACATACATAGACTGCCAAAATCATTACCCTTCCTTTTGGCTTCGCCGTAGTCGGGTAAAAATGTTAAATGGAGACGACGCGAGTGCTTTTTCTTTTAGATGTTTGTTATTGATATCCTGCGATATTGAGTCTATGACAAACATAATCAGCCAATATCACCACTGAGGTCACCACGAGTGATCCTATAAGGGTTCCGTATTTTCCTCTTGAGGTACGGAACCCTAAAAACAAGGCAAAAGTAACAACAACGCCATCTCACAACATAAACTCGCTAGGTGAGCTGCTACTGAAACCTAATATGTTTCTCAACGAGATAGATGATAATATGGTTAGGTGAATACATAATACGATAAAGGTTAATTATTTCAAAAATAACTGTTTTTCCTTGCATTGTGACCATGTACGGCAGTTCTGTAGGAAACATCTGATTCTTTTGTTGCTAATTATTTTAACGATGAAAATTTTCTGTCGTGGTTTTGGTATGATGAACTGATACCGTGTTAACATTTGTGCGTCGATGTCCCTTCCACCCTGTATAAAACAAAGTTTTAAATAGTAAAATTCGCTCTAGCAAGTCAATGGTCACGTTGCTATTTAGTTGACATTGACATTTGAATTCCTCCCGCTAACTTGTATTAAAAATTGTATGTATTAATCAAACAAGTTGTGTGACTGTGAGCTCACTGTTATCAGAGTACGTCCACTTTTGTTCTGGTGTAATAAATGCGAAAAGCTAATCCACAGGTATAAATCTTCAGAATGATATCGTTGTTGTTACAGGCTAAAAATAAATAATATCAAATTATTACAAATGTTTATGTAAGACCAGAATCTTACTAACGAGGCTGATTTATTAATAGCTTATATCTTACATCCATACTCGTTTAAGAAACTAACTAGTTGCTAACTAAATTATTGCTCAGGATATCACAGACCGATTTCTTTTATTATATAGATAATTTGATATCTATTAATACTTCAACTGAAACATGTAAGGAAACGGTACAGCCTTAACGCATTTTTGCAGTAGATCCGGGTATACTGCAGTTTGTCAAAATGAAACAAGGTCAAATAAAATTAACTAGCAAAACTCCACAGAGCCTTTAAGTGTAGGTTATTCGTTTGCCTTGTGACCGGTCGTGGGTTCGATTCCTACGGGAAGCATACTTTGTAAAGTTGTTTCCAGTTTTTCTAAGACATTGCAGGCTTGAATAACCTGATTTTCTTGTTAAAAGATGATCCCGTGCTTCGGAAAGCACGTACAAGCCGGTGGTCCCGGCTGCAAAATGGCGGTCGTCAAACAATGTCAGTGGCCCTTGAGGCGGTTTAGAAACTCTGACACTAGAGTGTGTGGAGTCGTCAAACCTTACTGCCCACACGATAAGAAGAAGGAAAGGAAACTGATATTTCAAGTAACATGGTAAACTGCTCGCCTTAATGGCTTGCCGTTTGTCCTCTGCACAGTTTAATTATCTATCTATTGGACCTAGAAAGCTGAAATTTTGTACAGAGATTCCCTTTATAATGTAGACAAGGAATAAGGAAGGATTTTTTGAAATTCAACACCTAAGGGATTTAAATAGGGGATGAAAGTTTGTATGGAAAATCGTCATTTTCTCAAAAATGGTATGTAATGTTGCCATAACATCTCTAAAAAGTATCCAGAAAGTGAACTTTACCGGAGACATAATCACAACTGTCCAGTAAGAAGCGAGATTTTAAACTTGGAATCTCCTACTGTCCAGTAAGTAAGTATGTAATTTACTTACTGGACACTAGGTCATCCTCTTTAGATCTGTTTAGAAAAAAAAACATAGTACCAGACACAGATTAGAGTTTAGCCATCATAACATGGTTATAGAAGGGAGGTTCCAAATATATATCTATCTCTCTTTTTGGTATGACATTTTATGAGATACATATATTTTTGGAACCTTAAACAGCCATTTTATACGTTGCGTTTTGTACTTAGTAATGTATTGTAGAAGTATAGTGTGGGATTTTATGATTGTATTTAGTAATTTCAGTTTACTAGAAAGTTTTTTCTAAAGTTGTTTCCTAAACTGCCTCGTTGGTCTAGTGGTCGCAAGCTCGACTGCAGAGCGTGAGGTCCTGGGTTCGATTCCCGGGTCGGCCAAAAAGTGCTATTGTGTTTTTCACATATGAATGTAACCTTCAATATTAATTAAACGAATTTGTTGTTAAACTTTCTTTAATTTTTGAGAAAAGCATTATACAAACCTCAACCAGTAAGAAAGCCATCCTGGCCTCGTATATAACCAGACCTCACCTGCGGTTCGGTCCGGTTAACTCATACTTGGCCAGGAAAGCTTACTTACTGGATTCTGCAGTAATGTACTATTTCACGCGGGCGAAGCCGCTGGCAAAAGCTAGTTCAGAATATAACATCACACCTATAGTCCCTAAAGGTGTAGGCAAAGGTGTATTCATCAGTACATCCACATTTAGTCATTTTATTGGAACAGTAGCCAATTAAGTACTATGAAGCTACAATTTTGTAAATGCATGCTAATCAGTCGCTTTCTACGGCGTGAATTTTACTGCTTTACGCAAGGAGGTCTTTAACCATGATAATTAACTTTAAGCTTTACAACAATTATAATTATGTTTCTTTTATATTAATTTAGATTTTAAAAAAAAATGTAACGCCTGTGTACTTTGTAAATAAACACTGTGAAATAGGTCTATTCTTTAAACTATGGTATGTACCTATTAATATTATTTAAGGTCGTACACATAATGTAGTTTTTAGACAATTACGTAAGATTCAAATTTCAATTTACACCTATTTCAATATCTTACGATGATGTAGGTCTGTTATCAGCGCTCCAATCGTTATGTTTACAGAAAATCATATTGAAGACAAAAAAAACGCTCTATTGTGTTTACTCGTGGCTGTAGATAACACAGTAAGCTAGGCTGTAGGTAACAGTAACACTGAAGAGGAAAAGGTAATAAAGACCAAAAAGTACAAAGGTTTTATTTGTAGTAAATTACAAAGCATTAAAACACCTCAATGGTTTTAATCAACAATAACAAAATCCGATATTACCCTTTAAATAATTACAATATCGTTACTTAGCCGTCAAATTATTCATCAATATCCGACGCCTCGTTTTCAACAAAGGGCGAGGGAGAGAACACGAAAATTCATCAAAACTTTATTGAGGCTGAAACAATACATCAAGGCGCTAAAACATCGTAATAGCCCAAAGATTGATTGTTCAGGGTTGCAGGCATTATCGGGTGGCATTATACTGGGACCGCGGCGGACTTGCCCGACGCCCTCGCCCGTCTCTCACTTCGCCTCGCGCGGCTATTTACCTAAGCAAACAATAGCCTCTGTTCTACCGGCCGTCATATCAATACTAATCTAATTACTGAATCTGTAAAGTATACAGCCAGGGGATTAGCGAGCTTCGATGTTTTGTTCGTGTTGATCGTTATTTGTAGACAGTCATCTTGCCTCAAACTTAGATATTACGAGTATCTTATGTACCTGTTAGTCTATTTTGTTAAGGGAATTAATTTGTTCTGTTAGAATGGAATATCATGCATTCTAACTGAGTATTATGCTTACTTCATACCTATCTATTTTATGATAAATAATAATAATATAAGGTCTTGACCACGTTAAAATTAAAGATACACTAACTACAGAGTACAAGAAGAGAGTCACCGCTGTCTGTAAAACCCAACTCTCAGGTAAAAATCTTATTAAAGCCCTAAACACCTTTGCTATTCCCATACTAACGTACTCATTTGGAGTTATAAAATGGACTAAAACAGATACTGAACAATTACAACGAACTACAAGAACAACACTTACAAAACATAACAATCTTCACCCTAAATCCGCCATAGAGAGACTAACTATTAAACGAGAACATGGAGGGAGAGGCCTTATAGATATCCAGCACCTATGGCGGAAACAAGTTAGTCGGCTAAAATCATTCTTCCACACAAAATCCCGCACAAGTTCTATACATAAAGCCATAGTAACAAACGATATTAACTACACTCCACTTAACCTAAGCGATCACATAGAAACCCAAAACATAACCAATGTTGACCCGCAGACACAACAAATTGAAGATTGGAAGAGAAAAGTACTTCATGGTCGGCACCCTCATGACCTAGAGCAATCCCACATAAACACGCTAGCGTCAAATAAGTGGTTAAAGATAGGTAACTTATTTCCAGAAACCGAAGGATTTATAATAGCAATTCAAGACCAGATAATCAACACAAAAAACTACAGAAAATACATAATTAAAGATCCTACATTAACTAATGATAAATGTCGCAAATGTCACATCCATCCAGAAACCATTCAGCACATAACAGGAGCATGCACAACTCTCACGCAAACCGACTACACACACAGGCACAATCAAGTGGCCAATATCATTCACCAAAAACTAGCACTCAAACATACACTCATCCAAAATACCAACACTCCTTACTATAATTATAAACCATTACCTACCCTAGAAAACGAAACACATAAGCTCTTCTACGATCGCGGTATTCTCTCTGATAGGACGACCCATCACAACAGGCCGGATATAATCCTACAGGACAAAATAAACAAAATTACTTACCTGATAGATATTGCCGTCCCCAACACGCACAACATACAGAAAACAATCACTGAAAAAATAAGTAAATACGCAGAATTGAAAGAAGAAGTTACAAGATTATGGCAACAAGAAAAAGTGTATGTAGTCCCAATAGTCCTTTCCACAACAGGGGTAATCCCAAATCATCTCCTCCATAGCTTAAAATTATTAGACCTTAAAGAAACTCTCTACATTACACTACAAAAAGCTGCGATTTTAAATACATGCAGAATAGTTAGGAAGTTTATGCAAATAGAAGAGAATGAAATAGGACCACCTCACAACACATAAAAAAAAACTCACACACATCACACACACACACACACACCACACGCTACATTTGCTTTGGTTTCGACCCGTAAATGTGGTAAAAATCCAGTCTAAGCTGAGAAGAAAAAACACATTCCGAAAATAATAATAATAAGACCCATTTTTATAGAGCCGACTCAAGATCATGTTTGATCTTGGGTCTACAGTCGTTGTCATAAGCACAGGGACACATCTTCAAATAATTTACTTCCTCCGTATTCTCCGTTGCCTCCTACACCAGCCATCCCTATCAAACTCATAGTTGCATTCTGTTTTAATCAATCCTAAAGATATCATTTGTCACTGTAATAAATGTTAAAGATAATGTCATTCTGTATTGAAAAGTAAGTGTTTCAGTGAAATTATGAAGAAACTGTAACTGTCAATATTTAATGTATATAGGCGTGTCAAGTCCAACTCAAGTTCACTCAACAACTAACAATACTAGTGTTAATAAGTCTATATCCCGCCTAATTAGTGGTTTTAGAGATAAGACTGCATAGTCACATGATCTTAAAAGTTTCTATCTGTTCTGGCAAAACATTATCTCTCTTAATACAGGCAATGTATACAAACAAACCACTCAAGAAACAGCAGCAGTGTGTAGAAAGACTTGAAACTAAAGATCGCAATGAGAGCGTCAATATTGACAGCCTGCAACGCCCTACAAATAGGATAACAACATAATATATCCACACACTTCACGTGTACGTTAGCACAACCGTGTGGATCTACTTGTGCGTTACTTAATTGATGTGACCACAATTAACGGTTAGGGTTACAATTGCAATAGTCTGAAGTCGAAAAGGTGTGTAAATATACCATGTTGTGCATAAAGCACGTAGAGCAAGCAATACCTAAAACATATACACAAAACTAATTGGATTTAGTACTCAGATAAAATACGTATCAAAAACACCCATCATTAAAAACTAAAAATGGTATTTATTTTTAATTCCATTTTAATGGTGGATACTTGTCGATAACAAATGAATTCGATTAAAGAGAGAAAAGACAAAAAACTTTGTTGTTAAAAATGATCAAGTTTCTTTTCAACTTTCCTTTTCTTTAAATATTGATTATCCAACTTGGAATGATTCGCATTTTTTCAAACCTAAATGTACAAGTTTCGGTTCGTGATCACAAAATAAAAAGTTTTCAGACCACTCTCGCTGATTCTTTGCGCGATAAATCTCTATTCTTGTACGATTAATTCTGCACTTTATCATTGTGCTCGCATCTAACTAGAAGGTTCTGTATTATGAACGTTTAAACTTTTATGTGCCATCAATATTTTATGCTAACAAGCAATGCTCGCTTTGACTCCGAATAATATCTTCAAGAGTGATAAATCACGTAAATTCGTTCTCTGTTTAAATACTACACTAGACCGTATTTTAAAATAACTGTTTGTACACAAAATGAGAGTGTTTGAACGATACACTTGAAATTAGAACCAGCAAATCAAAGCAATCAAGCGTTTTGTTTCGCCATCGAAGCGAGTATGTATGGAGCAATCCGAGGAGCGAGCGAACGGGCCGGGTGCCTCCGTCAGTACGCCCGGCACGTCGCCGAACCCTATCGTAGGCTTCATACTGGCCGGCGACATCTGCACATTTTCGACGTTATCGACTAGAGGACACATTTTTATAGGAACAAATTTAATCTAAGCAGAAGGAGGGATCAGTCTCGGGAGTGCCCTGCTCGCACGTGTCCCCACGACGTGAGCACGGGCTAACGATTTTTCAGAACGTTATTATGTGTCCGATAAAAGACTTTATCTAGAAACTGCCTTTGGCGCCAGTCCCTTTTTTGTTTGCATATCATATTTATTTAACACACTACGTGTACCTGTTTGGTCCGCGCACGTAGGCGGGTTTATGTAAATATTGCTCAAATATTGTCCCTGTGATCATCGTGCCAATAAAAGCACTTACAACGAGTTTGTTACTTACACGTAACGTGTTTACAGCCAAATTATCTGATGTTAAATAATATCAAATGTGTATGCCATTAAACCTAATTTTGTTGTACCTACGTTCAAAAGGTAAAATGCTATGGCCATTACTTACATAGAAAAGTATCATCATCATCTATTCTGCCTAGCCTTTTTCAAGAGAAAGAGGGCTTCTTTTTTGGTGCCGGCTGCCAGTCTATCTAAATGCAGCTGCATGCCAGTATTTTAAATGAAGCGACGGTCAATCAGGTAAAGGCCTGCTTAACCTCTCTTTATTGGTAAGACTGGTTGTCAGACTTACCAAAGGGTAAGTGAAGGGGGGCTGACATAGCGAAGTGTCATGCGAGACTTACGCACAGCACTAGATTTTCAAATTTAGAAAGAAGACCCTTTTTTTTTGGTGGGTGGAAAATCATCAAATAACCGGGGTCCCGCTCTTGGGCAGAGCAAAGGGGAGTGTCAGACTTCTACTGACTAAAAACCAACCCATGTTCCTTCTTCGCCCTTGTGCCGAGGCCACGTCATCCCTTTCGATAATCCGCAGCCCCGACGGGCGTCGGCCCTTGCGGGCCCCTCCTTGCTGATATCTCTTTGAGGCGCGCGTGGAACACGAACGCACCGCCGACACGGTCTGTTGCCGCATGACGATGGCCGGACGGCGAGCTAGCCCATTACTCACCGTCCACAGGCCCGCGTCTACGGTTGCCGGAAGCCATCACGTGGCCCCCGACGCCCGGAACGCCTCCCGCGGCGGCTGGGACAAGAGGTTCTCTCCCTCTCTAGTTCCGCCACCTCCTTCGCTAGCATCACTGCTTTGCAGAAGGAGGCGACAATGTCCTATTCCTCCTCGCCCCGGACCATGGCTTGCACCAGGGCCGGACGCGAGAGGTCGCCGCCGCCGATCGCCGCTACGAGAACACGGCGGGGCTCCGCCCAAGCAGGGCACATCTCCACAGTGTGCTCCACCGTGTCCTCCGGTCGATCCTCGCAGTGTGCTCCACCGTGTCCTCCGGTCGATCCTCGCAGTGGAAGCATCCGGGCGTTTCCTCTCGCCTGATTCGGTACAGGTACCTCCCGAAACATCCGTGTGTACGGTGAGGACCTGCGTCAGACGGAAGGTGAGGGCGCCGTGGCACCTCTCTAGCCACTCCTCAAAGAGGGGACTTACCGCCACTATCGTGGCGTACCCAGATAGAAGACCCTTGGGTACCTAAGAAATATGTATAACAAGTAATTATCCTTTGCGTAACATCTCAACTTACAAATTAAATGGACCGAGTGACAGTTGAAAACAACTCGCAAAGTTAAATGCTTAGCCCACTGGCTCGATCTACTTAACTAACAAGTTTAAACTAAAACAATAGGTTAAACAATGTAACCGCGGCAAGAGGTCATTAAGTTTTTGTAACTCTTCCCCTGGGGCTCAACAAGGATGTAGGGTCGTGCGAAGAAAATTTTCTTAGAAAAACAATAAATTTTGTGTGAGCAACGCTCGAGTGAGTTTCGGTGTCGGCTGAGCGAGAGCACGCTCGCCATAATATATTGAATTTGAAACGAACAAACTTTTACGTTCTCCCCGCCGCGTGTAAAAAGATTTTCTCAAAATGTTTACAATGCAATAATTTTTATTTGACATCAAAGAACAACGCCGTTTAAATCCAAAAACGGCGCAAACAACAGATTACGGCGCTGGAAATTATCTTTTTACGCTACAAGAGAAGCTCACAATTACTTAAGTGTGCTGATTACGTATTCAGGGTACCACGCAGGCTTACATTACCAACATCTTTATTTCAAATAGAACCACAACAAAATAACACAGGCAGACAGCTGCCATCCTATTTGTAAATATGTTAAGTATTTTCATACCCCCGTTAAAGTAACTTAGCAAGAGGAATAAAATAAACGTCTTACTTAAGCGAATACAAAAACGCTAAAACCCCATTAATAATTCTTCCATTTTCGGGAACAGGAAAATCTCATTTACAGCCAAATCCTTTTTCTTTGGGCTCATTCCTCATCAAAGTATCAAGTTGTGACAAATCGTTATCTTTCAAAACAGTTATTGATCGGTGGCAACACTTTGTATCACGCCGTTTCACCGGCGGTTAAACCATAAAAAATATTTGTGAAAAGGTGTGAGCTCTTCTGGCTTAATCCCCGACGATTTGCAAAGACGGAAAAAAGGGTTTGTGAGCTTAGACGCCACGGATCCCCCATACAACCCGCCTTCTGCCCACGCTTATCACCCCTAGCTCTATTTATTTTCCCCGAATAAATAGTATAATACTGGAAATATCCATATCGACAGGTTATTAACGCAATATGTCAGAAGCGAGTCGTCTATAGATAAAATATGTTTGAATATAGAGCTTTTTATGAAAGGTGTGGTTGATTAAATTTGCCGCAATAGACCCAACATTTTCATAAACAGAAAATAGAAACACCAATTCAGCTTGACATGAAAGTAATATTAAAATTGCTATAACTAAAGTTTAACGACGACAAAATGGGCATTTGAGAATCTCAGATTTTAGTATTGTAAAAAGAGAATAATTAATTTACTCAAAACTGAGGGACAGTTAAAATACAGTATCTATTCTAACGTTTACTTTTTGTGTGACTTTTGAATTTACCTATACCTAATAATAGGTGTACAACGAATTTCAATTAATTGTCAACCATTCCAAATCTTCTCTAAACTGACGGAATTTTTGCATAGTTATTATTTTATAACTAGTACTAGTAGTAGTTCCGTGTGGTGTCGGACGTAAAGAATAGCACCATCCCATATCTTCCCGTGGGTGTCGTAAGAGGCGACTAAGGGACTTACCAGAGAATGGGCAGCAGCGTTCTCTGTGTCTTTGTAACAACCATACTGCGATCGCCAACCCGCCTGCCAAGCGTGGCGATTATGGCAAACCCCCCCAAAAATGCCTGGGGGAGGCCTATGTCCAGCAGTGGACGTCTTTTGGCTGAAATGATGAACTAGTACTAAACCTGTACCTACAGAATTCTCATCCACGAAAGTAGTAAAGTCATTTTATTTTTTATAAGTTAGGTAGCCGTGGTCATGCCCGCTGCGGTAGCACCCACAGTTTTAATTTATCTCGCAAGGCCCTGTAATCATAATTAAGTAGGTACAAAGTTGAAACAAGTTAAACCTTTTAAAATATACTCGTACGTAAATGAGCAAGAGAAGAGACCGTTTACAACTAGGGATGTTAATCATTTTGAATTATTAGCTGTCTATTAATAAAGGATTTATTTTACTCAAGTTTGTATGAAGGCTTTGGGTGGTTGGTAAGTTTTAGGATCACTTGAAAAATTACTTTTATTCATTCGAACCCACGATATCGTTCGTGGTTTCAATAACGGATAGATTACATTTGATCGAATGATGAATTAAATGAATATGGTGTGATTAGTACCTTCACATGAAACTTAACTAAATAAAAACTTACAGATTTACGTTACTTCATTTGCATAACACCACGCTTCTTACCCCCGAAGGGTTAGGCAGAGGTTATGTTAACGTAATAGGGGCGAGCCTATTGCTATCAACCGGGCTCCGTTTGAGACTTCGTGATTGCTACTGAGTAATTCTTGATGGAAAACCCCAATAAAACTTGTCCTGACCCGGGAATTGAACCCATGAACCCTCATGCTCAGCAGTCGCGTTTGCGACCACTAGACCAGCGAGGCACTCTAATCTGCTCATTTTATAACATAAAACTTTGTTATTATCCTAACTAACCGAACCTCGGGGTGCCCCTGACGTCGACCGTCTAGGGTTAGCGTTTCCGTCAGCAGGTCGACGGAACCCCGTGCAAAGTCGAGCAAATGAATAAAAGTTGTTCCCTGTCAATATAAAGTACAAATGAAAAAAAAAACTAGACCATCAATTATTAACAGTCACGTTTCCGATTTCATCCAACATTACATCACACAAATCTAACATAAATACTAATGCTAAACCTTATTTAATTGTACGTATCACGGCTCGTATTAGATCGAGACCGTATTGACATATTAACATACAACAATTAATTATTCATGCTTATTGGATTCATCCGGCCTGAAACATTCTGATAATATTAACGTGAACGTTGTTAATCTGAATTGCGAGTGTTAATTAAAGATCCTCCATGTTTGTCTATGACTACGCGTCTATTAATTAATAGATGATCATAATAATCGCGAAAAGTCTCTCGATTCTTAGAAACAGAGATTCTGTGAAGCGTATTGTGTGTAATCCTTGTCTCGAGATCGCACTCATTAATTATTGAGACGCCATGTAGGTAACCTCATTGATGTTACGAACGTAAATTATCATGTAATTGCATAAATTACGCACGTGTTTACAAGAAATTTCGTACTCATTTCAATATACAAAAGTCGCTGATTCTCAATATATTAAATAAAAATGATTTTGTGAATTTAACAAGAATTCACAAAGTTCAATCAGTTCCGCCTTACTTTTACGTGGAAATTAGACTTATTTAATAAAATGGGAATAATTTTTGTACCTTAACATCAATCTCTGAAATATCAAAGTGAACTTAAAAACTCATCATAATTAACATTCATTTAAATTTGAAATTATTCATGGCAGAAAGCGAAGTTGCCGTGGTGGTATTTAACGCCGCACCTGCCCGAGGCGTCTTAGCGTGGTCGAAATTAATGCGACGCAAAGTCGGCAAAAGTCAATTACACTTTATTAAAACCGTCTCCATTTATATCAATTTGACGCAAACTGTTACAAATACTGGTAATGTTCCGTCCTTTCATCCGAGTGCGAGGCGGGGCTACGCAAGCGCCGGGAGCGTAGAACAGTCGTAGACAAAGCGGCGCGGGTAGCGTACCGCGGCCAGTACGCAGCCAGAGCGCCGCGAGACCGCGCGTTCGACGCTGCCGCCGCTCGCCGCACGCCGCTCTCGCCGGCACCCGTCACACGAACCCCACTCGATTCACCTGCCGATGAATATTTAATGGAGCCGATTCCGATGGCGAATGAATGAGGGAACCTCGTTACCCCACTGACATTCATCACAACACTTTGTTGACATATTTGCAGTTCTTCAAAAAGTTGTTTCGATTAACATGTCGTTGGGGTAAACTAATCAACATGATGAGCGGACGGAGATTGGCATCGTGTTCGGCAGTGACAGCTGTGCTCTTGCTGCTCATAATTAGCGGTTCAGTTACATCGTCGGACGGTGAGTAGGAAGTTGCTCGTTAACTAATTAACAACATAACTAATAACTTAGCTCCACTAAATTTTAGTTGCTAGTTGTTTTAGTTAAAATAATTATAAGGGATAACAGTGAGAGCGTAACTGAAAAACTTTGTGCTTTTATTAGAATTATATAAACTAAGTTGCGTAGCTTTTAGCAATTTAATCATTTGGAGTGTTTCTGATATTGTTTTTGCTTAAAATTTTGGTTGAGAAAACTTAATAAAGTTCACTGTTATTTTTTTGTAGAAAGTTTTAGACAACAATATACCCGTATTTCAAGTTATATATGGCTCTCAGTTAAGTCATTGCGATAAAAACAGGTGGGTTCAGTAGTTTATGAAGCATAGTAGTTCTAACGTTACTCTTTGTTACTTTCCCATGCACGTTTATTGATTTCACTATTAAATACGATACAACTATGATAAGATTCTTGGAAGCTGAAGAATATAAGAAATAACCTGTTATAATAGGCAATCTTTTATTACAACTGTGTACCTAAATAAACAGGATATTTAATTTGAACACCAAAAGTTTTTTTGAACTAACGGAGGTAGAGCCCACCCACTCGTAGTATTCAGTAAGTATACTGAGCACTATCATCTATCTATACATAATATACAAATAAATAAAATTGAAGTGTTTGTTTGAAAATAACAGCTTTTGACTGAATGCATTTGAAAGCTTATACGGTACTTAAATCAGAATAACATTGATTTAATTTGTGTTTGTCTGTCTGTCCGACGGTTTGTCTGTCTGTTTGTTCCGGCCAATCTCTGCAATTGTGGGGCCGCTTTTGACGGTACTTTTACTGGCAGATATCTGATGTTATAAGGACTAAATAAGGCTAGGTTATTTTATAATTAAAATTAGAGTCCTGTGCAAAACAATTAAAACCCTTTTTTTTTTTTTTTTTTTTTTTTTGGTGGGTGGAAAATCATCGAATAACCCCCCCCGCTCTTGGGCAGAGCGAAGGGGAGTGTCAGACTTCTACTGACTAAAAACCAAACCCATGTTCCTTCTTCTTCGCCCTTGTGTCGGAGCCGCGGTAACCTTTCGATATCCACAGCCCCGACGGGACAATTAAAACCCTTGAAATTAGTAACAAAGTCCGATGAAAAATTAATATTTTTATAATATGAAGATCGCGGGCAACAGCTAGTTATTTAGTACATGCCTACAATTCTGCACCTAAAGAAGACAGCGCAAAATATCAAAGTTACCACGAAACACAAATTGGTTCCAGAAACTAACACGGAACTTTGAATGTTTCTATCATTAAGACAGATTTCTTCCTACCCGTCGTACCGCCTCCCAGCTGCTTGCCGGCAAACTTCAAAGCACTAGTCTACTCATTAGCAAGCGCTATGTGATGCTTCATGCGTGTCTGATTTCAGGAGCGAGTAATGCCTGACCTGGCAAGGTAATCAGGCTATTTTAGGATCAGGTTACTGGGTCCAGATATCTGATATTTAGGGGACCTACAATAGAATCGAATTAGAGTATTCTATAATGTACATCATACAAGCAACATTCATGAGAAGCTCGTGGCTTAATAATAACTACCACTCGGGTCGATCTTTAGGTTAAGCCGCGCTTGCCTAGGTTGGTCTGTGGATGGGTGACCGCCCATGACATACCGAGTATCCTCCGTGCTTCGGAAAGCACGTTAAGCTGTTGGTCCCGGCTGCCATAATAATATGGATGTTTTTCAGTCGTTACAGGTAGTTAGTGCCTTGAAAGTCTGACAACCAGTCTTACCAAAGAACTATTACCCAGTATCAACTGGGCATTTGGTTAGACTGGAAGCCGGCCTCAGCGTAGTTGGGGAAAGGCTAGGCAGGTGATGATGACAAGTAACATTGATAAAAAAAAACACTTAGAGTGACACAATAGGCAGGCTTATCGCTAAAAACGACCTTGTCAGAAAACCTTTAGATGGATTACTACAGGAAGAGGAAGGACCTGGACCATTGACAAAATAATCATAATATTGTTTCTTTTTAACCGACTTCAAAAAGGAGGAGGTTATATGTTCGTGTGTATGTATTTCTTTTCTTTTTTTTTTTGTATGTTAATTGATTTCTGCCCCATTTGTGGACCGATTCTCAAAATTCTTTTTTTATTTGAAAGAGTATACTTCTGAGGTGGTCCCATTTTAATTTGGTGAAGATCTGGTGCTGATCTTCGGAGATATACAATGGAACTCTTCAAAAATAGACGGCAAAGCTGTCGTAATTGCTGGAATCGCTTGGTTGTTTATTGAATATACATTATCATGACGTAACATCACGCCTGTATGCTCTAAGGGGGTATGCAGATGTGTACAATGCACATTTTTTTTTATGTAAGTAGCCTTTTATTAAAGCTTATAGGTACTTATTCGGTAGTAACACGATAGTCTTCAATAGGCTCAATGGTCTTTTCATATTGTACCCATCATCATAATCATCTTTCTGCCATTATCCGTGGTGTCGGCGCAACACGTTGTTGTTCTTCTAGTCTTCATGCTTTCCCATACATTTTGAAGTTAATTAAAAAAACGCTGCTTAGAGAAAAAACTTTTTCATACCACTTGCTCAAAAAAGTGACATTCTATGCCACAAAAAGCGAACATAACAATAGTCATTTTTAATCTGTTAAAAACAGGGAAAGAAAATTGTACTGAATTTCATTCATCCTCTAGGGGGAGAATGTGATTTCTATCAATAATTGGATCATATGTTTCGAATGTTAACTTTTACTTTTAATCGTCATTATTTTTAATAAATGCTTATCTCATATTATTATTGTTTTACATCTGAGTCCAATTTTCCCCCCTGAGGGGGATTTTCTCAGGGGGGATTTGTGGAATAAGCCATATTTTTTTCGCAAATGGTACGAAAAGTAGAGTATTTTCCTCGGTGATAAAGCTGTCTTAGTCTTGGGTGAACTTAAATCCCTCGCTACACTCAGGACTCGCTTCGCTCGTGATTTAAGATTTTAACACCCTCGCTACGCTCGGGAGTAGACCTCGACTCCTTCGTTACGCTCGCGATTTCAATCGTCACCCGCGACAGAAGACACTGCTTTATCCCCTTTTTTTTTTGGTGTGTGGAAAATCATCGGATAACCCCCCCGCTCTTGGGCAGAGCGAAGGGGAGTGTCAGACTTCTACTGACTAAAAACCAAACCCATGTTCCTTCTTCGCACTTGTGTCGGAGCCGCGTTATCCTTTCGATAATCCAAAGCCCCGACGGGACTGCTTTATCCCCTTGGTTAATAATCTACTATTTAATGACAAAAATTGAACACTAAGCCCAGTTTAGCGCTTAGAAAGCTCTAAGCGCTAAAAGTTTAGACCAACTAATATTATCATCACTTTATTCAAAGTAAATGAAAACAGTAAGGTTAAAATAAATGGTTTAATTTATGGCATATCTGTGTTAAATCAAACTATGATAAAATCTACTTACCAATAATCTCAAAACACTATATTTTCGGTAAAATAAAGTTTCATTTCATATTATTCTATGGAGTTTTTCTTTATAGTCTCCCTATAAACTTTGATGATCAAATAAAATCTTCAATTTTGTTTCTTTTTATTTGTGCTGGAGAAAGATAATATAATATATTGAAGGCGCTGTTATTATTAAATACATATACGTTCTTAAATAATATAACATGTAAATAAAACATTTACTTTATTAGAAGGTTTGAAAGGGAGCAATAAGGTTAGCTACCTAAACAGATATTAGCTACATGAAATGAAATTAAGTAACTTTGAAAATGATTATTTTATCTGAATATCTGAATGCAAACTCGGAATTAAATTACACGGTTCTCTATTGTATCACCTAACTTTTTTATCCATTATTTAAAATGCCATAACTTTTTTGTCCTAATCATCATTTGTCCGAATGATAACTTAACCGAACTAAATATCACATGCCATAAAATTGAAATCCCTAAATATAATATGTCCTAAATCCATTTGTCATAAATATTACATAAAAGTTTTAAGTCCTAAATTAAAATAACATAATGTTTATATATCATAATAATATTATTAGAACAAAGTATAACAAAGCTTTTGGTCACGTCATTCATACATGCAACGCATGTACTCCATGACGCGCACTCGCTTCATTCGCATATTAAATAACACTAATATCTTCTGTCCCCGAAGTGCCGGGCCTCCGCCGGCCTCCTTCGTCGGCCTACGGCCCGGTGCCCATGCCGCCCATAAAGGATACTGTCGCGAGACTGTGATTCATCCACTTAGCGGACGACTAGCAACAGCCTATAATTTTGGTTATTCATCCAGCTAATCGGACGACTAATTAATTTTATTCATCCGCTAATCGGACGACTAGACTTCGCATTTTTTTTAGGACTATAAAATTTATTTTAAACGAACATTAGGTAAAGCAATAGTTAGGACATAATAATTTAGGTCATGTAAAATTAGGAGATTCAATTATTATAGTAATCGATATTAAGACAGAATACTTTTAGAACTAAAGATAAACAAAATTTCGGCAATTTGAACATTATGGTTAATGAAGTTTATGGCAAACGTGTTATGGATAATGATTTTCGGACAAACTATTTTAGGAGAAGTAAGGGAGTACCAAATTACACTCAATCCCACAAACATTTTGTGGCGCTAATTATATTTTTCACGACGAGCGAACGGCTCAAAATAACGAGAAAGAAAATCAGCCTATAGTTCCCACTAAACAGACCTTCTAGGGGAGGAACATGCCATATATCTTCTTAGTTTTGGTTCTACGACATGCCGGTTCCCTCACGATGATTTCCCTTCATCGTTTACGAGGTAACTTTTTCTCTTTCTTTAGAATTAGAAAGACTCTGTTTCAGCTAAAATCTTTGAGTCCAATACCTTGGGCTTACAGAAAAAGTAGAACGTACGTAAAGTCCGCAAAACAATAGGGTTTTTCACAAAAAAAATCTAATTAGTCCGTCAGATAGATTTCCAAAAAATATTGGACACATATTTTTTTCTTTTTTCACGTAAACAAACAATGAAGACGGTACAGTGCTTTGAAAACTCGTGTGACGTCATATTCTAAGACATTAGTATGACATTTCTAAGCGAGCAGTGATATCACAACCTCCCACTCAAATCTCTGGCTCGTTTTATCTTCGTAAATTTTTATTGTTTTAATAAAACAAAAAATACGTACCCATTATTTTTCGATAATCTAACAGACGTCGTAAAAATAATCATATTTTTTTTAGTTAGTAAACATATTGTTGAAGAAATCTAAAAATAAAGAAGGGATCCACAAAGAAAAAGAAGAGGGAAGAAACCAAATAGAAAATCACAGCACCATCACAAAACAACACAATAGCAAAGGTTTAAAAGTTTTTGTAGATCCTTTCAGGATCCATATCCTGAAAGGATCTACAAAAACTCTATTTTTTTGAAGTGAGAAATCATAAAATGACTGCTCCCACTCTGGGCGTAGCGGAAGGGAGTGTCAGACTTCAGTTCTTCAGTTCAGACCCTTGTGTCTGGGGCCACTGTTTTTCTTTAGAACAACCTGCAGCCACGATAATATCGTCAACAATAGCTTAGCTTTTCTTTCAGCAACGTCTCCGATCCTGTCCACGGTTACAATAGTAAAAGCTTAACAGTGATAACGCATTTATTTTAAAGAAGTTAAGGAAAATTTTCGTAGTACCTACAGACACCAGCACATAAAGCTAACTACAATCTATCAAATTTCTTGAATAGATTTTCAACTTAATCACTATTCATTAGGTTCAAGGTTGATTAGAAAAAAATTACAGTTTCGGAAAGCTTGACTTGCTGTCTGTAAATATTTACATGGTTGATGGTACATTTCCATGATAAGTCCTCTAAAATAGAAAGTCTTAAAGAACCCACGCATCTATGTTGAATGGAAAAGTAAAGTACTTGCGTACGACGGCGGCGTCCTTGATGTGAAAGAGACATTGTTCATAGTGGTCTCGCGGCTTTAGAACATCATATCGTCAATAAAGACTAGAAACTTTCCACCTTGGAGTAGAATAAATAATAGACACGTTATAGGTTCTTGTGTAGTTTTTTTTTAAAGCTACGAAAATTGACTGGCACTCTTTTCTATAAAATGGATTATTTACCTACCATTATTTTCATCATCATCAGCCATAAGACGTCCACTGCTGGACAAAGACCTCCCCCATAGAACGCCATACATAACGGCAGCCTACCGTTTGCATCCACCGGTTGCCCGCGACTCTCACGATGTCGTCGGTCCACCTGGCGGGGCCTACCAACGCTGCGTCTTCCGGTTCGTGGTCGCCACTTGAGAACCTTCCTACCCCATCGATCGTCGGTTCTTCGAGCGAAGTGGCCTGCCCATTGCCACTTCAACTTGTATATTCTGAGAGCTATGTCGGTGACCCTGGTTCTTAGGCGGATTTCCTCATTTCAGATCTTATCGCACAAAAAAACTCCGAGCATTGCTCTCTCCATAGCTCGTTGCGTGACTCTGAGCTTCTCTAAGAGGCCAGCAGCTAAGGACCATGTTTCTGAGCCATAAGTTATCACTGGCAACACATACTGGTTATAGACCCTCGTCATAAGACACTGCGGAATTTTGAACGTTTTTTTTACCTAACTCTAAAAATATTAATGCTAGGCACACGTCTGTTCCAGATACTTTAGCTTATGCATAAAGTTTTAATATGTAAATAAAATTAACATAACATAACTTTTATCAGAATTCCATTTTTTTTTTTATTCTGCAATTAAAAAATAAAATATTGACACAATATATTATTACACTTTGTTTCGGAAAACAACACAGGTATATAAACACTACTGAAACCAATTAATACATCAACAAAAGCCGAGATTTATGATTAAAAGTTATTTATTAATATCATAAAGTCATGCGAAGGCAAACAATTGACATATTTTTCCGCCATGCCTGCTCCACGTTGATATCTACAACCCCCATTATTCAACGGATTAGCTTTTTACTGGATGAGTCGTAGAATATTCAAAAGGAAATTATTGGATTTTGTTGAATATATACGAACGTTCCAGTAAAATCGGTCAAATCTCTCATTGTTATTTGTCCGTTCCTGTATTTATAAACCCTCACTCAATATAAAATGAATCAATCTATCAAACTTCGTAATCAATTGCAATAACACAAAGTAATTCAATACTGATTGCTCGTCGAATCAAAACAGCGCGGGGGAAGGAAAACAAACAAGATAATGTATCTGTAAATTGTACATTGTCGGCCCTGGGCAACAACGGTGTTTCAATTACTGACCTCTCTAACAGTTATCAAGCTGGCAATTATCGACGGACCACCAGCGCGTGTTTGATTACTACTATTAATATAGAAATCACCTATCTACGTTATATCATGGCGTATGACGACTGCAACCTGACCTACTTATTGAAACGACTGCATCAAAGTCTAAGACGTGAGTTATGAATGCGGAAAAAAACTTTAACGACGCATTTCATTTAAAATGAAGACGATGAAAATCAAACGAAGTTTCACTGAAACTTGCACTGTTTGCTAATTGGAACAGGTGCGTTAACTCATCGCACGTCAGTATCGTGACTGTGTACCCAAGTGAGGTAGTGCTGGCTTTAAAGTAACAAATGGGGAATGTGTATAGGAGGCAAGTTGTGGCAGTCAATTGGGTGAAACAAATGATTGTGGCGCTAGTAGGCGCCAGACCACCGATCTATCACGAGTGTGAGCACCACAATTACCCATTTACCTCAGCAAGGCATTCGCGGGTCTGAAATATTAGCTATGATACTGTGTCATTGACGGAATAAAGCCAACAAGCGCTCGGACGCACGAAATAAGGTTCTTAATAAAGTGTTACTTATTCAATCTTCATCATTTTGTTGTAAGTCATTCACGGCATGTACGATGTAACTTACTTACGCACATAACTGTTTTACTGAACTAGGTTCTTATTCATGACTTACTGTTACACGCGAACCGTACAATTCGCGTGTATATATTATTATTATTAAGTAATATAAATGATATTACTTCCCTTTTTGAATCGTATTTTTTTTTACCAACTTCATGGGTTTCGTTTTTTTTACACGTACACCTAATTCTTATTCTAAAATAAAAGTAGCCTATTTTACTCCTTAAAACGTCAGCTTACTACCAGAAAGTACCGTCAAAATCAGTCGAGCTGTTTTGAAGATTAGCCGGAACAAACAGACAGACACACAAAAAGTGTGTTTCTGTTATAAGTGCCGTATAAAGTTTTATATAAATTAAGTAAAAATCTGTTGTTGATATACAACAAACAGACACTTAATTTTTTTACGTCTTTATATTTCGTGACAAACAAAACCCGTGTAATCGACTCACTCTTTGACTCTTCTATCCTTATTTATTCACTATGTAGTGTTCAGGAAAAAGTTTAACTTTAACATCATAACAATTATTTCATATCTATTATTTTTACATCAAGTAACTAGCAATTACAATCAATTCAATCTTATCTGTTTCCTATGATTTGCAAGGCTCATATTGATGAGCCTTTGTACAAAATTTTTGCAAACAAATTGGACGAAGCCCACTTCATTTCCTCGAAATGCTGCAGCCTTCATAAAATCGTTGCCAGAAATGAAAATTGAAGCATTTCATGGAAATGAATATTACTGAAATCATAATATTTACTTACTTATTTAAAATTATAATTTGAAAAGATCCCATTTTCGTTTAAGTATTTAACTTTATGCTAAATAGCAGAAACGTAGCTTACCTTCAAATGAATTAATAAAACAAGGTCGTAACTGTCAAAGTCTTGAGTTCGAATACGAGAATCATGGAATTTTCCTGTATGTATTAGACATAGTTTAGCCATCTAACAAGCCAATACCTGACCAAAATATACTTATACACTAGACTCCTTAGTATAACATGGGTATTAAACTTATCTAAACTGTAGACGTACTGAAGCTACATTCCTACCTCAACCTTCAAGGAAGTACGGGCTAGATGTTATGTAATGTTGAATATACAAGGCACAGTCAAAGGGAGTGATCGATATTTCGGTATCGGCAAATGGAATACGGCCTGGTTATTTTCCCTTCTGCTGACCGCAATTCACGAGTGAATTACTATCAGTCTCAAGTTGGATGAACTTTCAGTCGAGCCGAACTTACCTTGTGTATGATTATTTGCGAGTTGCCAGCGCCATACTTCAATTTGTTACTCAACTCGCAACGCCTTTGCTGAGAACTTGCTCCCAGCTAGAATGCCGGTTCATTGCGACGCCAATTGCCACATAAACAAGCCTCGCCAACCCAACGCTATGCGGTCGCGATACCAAAACTTCGTTGTTTACTGTTCTCACTACATATCATAAAACATCTATTTCGGGGCAAACTTAAACACTCATCTTTCCCGAGTTAACAAGCTCCACAAAACTTTGTTGTTCATAAAATAAGGGTCATTATCAGGAGACTCATTATTTGGTTGACTTCGGTGGCAATTTTTTTTTTTTAATTTGTGGCATGTTATCATGAAATATCAAATCTAGAGTTAATTTAAAACATATTAGTAGTAGAGGGAATCGTATAGACCGAAGGATATGAAGGGATTTAATTTTTTTAAAATTGGTGTCCACCGAAATCAATATTCTTATCACCGAAATCAAATATATCAAATAACTAGCTGAACCCGCGCATGCGTTTTTCCTACCTACCTACCTACTACCCTACCTACTACCCTACCTACTACCCTACCTACTACCCAACCTACTACCCTACCTACTACCCTACCTACTACCCTACCTACTACCCTACCTACTACCCTACCTACTACCCTACCTACTACCCTACCTACTACCCTACCTACTTACTACCCTACCTACCTACTACCCTACCTACCTACTACCCTACCTACCTACTACCCTACCTACCTACTACCCTACCTACCTACTACCCTACCTACCTACTACCCTACCTACCTACTACCCTACCTACCTACTACCCTACCTACCTACTACCTACCCTACCTACCTACTACCCTACCTACCTACTACCCTACCTA
This sequence comes from Diarsia dahlii, assembly GCA_949775195.1. Lineage (NCBI taxonomy): Eukaryota > Metazoa > Arthropoda > Insecta > Lepidoptera > Noctuidae > Diarsia > Diarsia dahlii. The sequence goes on from OX459200.1 coordinate 12,584,407, forward strand.
CCTACTACCCTACCTACCTACTACCCTACCTACCTACTACCCTACCTACCTACTACCCTACCTACCTACTACCCTACCTAAAAAAAAAAAGTATCCTATGTCCTTCTCCTGGTTCTTAGCTACCTCCCTACCAATTTTCAGCTAAATCCGTCCAGCCGTTCTTGAGTTATAAATGGAGCAACTAACACGACTTTCTTTTATACAACGCGGCAACGCTGCCAGTCTCTTGGGTACTTTACCTGCTGACAGCGTTGAGGAGGAGTTTTTCGATGCCCTTTTGTAGTTATTTTGTTTTTAGTTTAGTTTAGTTTATATATTTAGTATAGTCTTTAATTAAAGATAAAATATATAATATAAAACTTCGATAGATAGATAGATATATAGATTTATTTTTCAAATACTGTTGTTTTATAAATGTTATAATAACTGCCTAAGTTTTACTATGAAAATAATATGGTCTGTAAGAAATTGCTGGTAAATTTTACAGTAAAACATTTTATTTTATCAAGACATGTCCCATTTATTAAGTTATATAGGAAAATTTACAAAAATCAACTTTAAAAGGAAGCTATATATTTTCCATTAAATGTAATTAAAAGTAGTAGGTAGTCTAAAACTAACAATATAGGAACTTGAAAAAAAAATATTTCCAGCATAATCACAGACACAAAATTACTACAAAAATCACTTTTCAGTCTCAAATCAGTCTTTCCAACAACATCAACAATTATAGAAGGCACTTATTTAACAAATAATATTTGTATTTTTATAAAAATATTACTTTTCCCGATAATTTTAAAATAATGAAATATTTTTTTAGTAAATAAAAATAATACTAAATTAATATTTATTTTTTCTCCTTGTGCACTGCAAAAAGCACTGGATCACTCTTGATGCGAGCTTTCCGACGTCGTTCAGCCAATCTCTTTTTAACCAACCGATCTTCTTTTGAATCTGCCATAATCACAGTTCTGAAACAAGATGAGAGGTGATGAGAAAGCTAAATAAACGATCTTATAATGTAAATAAATAGCTATTGATTGATTTCGGTGGTTTTAAAATTGATTTCGGTGCACCTATTTCCACCGAAAACACCGAAATCAATGGCACTGAAATCAAAATAATTGACAAAATCCTAGATATTTTCAAAAGTATCCCGAATTTTTTATATTAATCTCTTTTGTTGAAATCGAATACTTAAAAGACATGCTTTTATTATAATTAAAAATTATTCATTCAAATAGTCGTGGATAAAAGGGATTCACCGAAATCAATTTTAAAGGTATACCAAGCCACCGAAAACGATTACGTACCTCAATAAAAGAGTGACACGGAGACACACAGGCGTGTTATCCTGACCACCGATGCGGCCCGACTGACAGTTTGTATTACTCGAACAAATATTCTCGCAGCCACTAGAATACGGGTTATATGAACCGATCACTGCGCGCCACTGATATCAACTCTAAACGTCGGACGTGAAGACAACCAGTTGTAACTTGTCTACTAAGGCCTATTATGACGTAGAAATATTATAAATTGAGTTAATATCTATCTAGGTGTTTATGAATACATGAAAAATAGCGACATGTATTGCAGAAAAAAAGATAAAAAATAATTTCCGCCGCAATACGGGGCCGGACGCGGCACCGAGGTCAATATTTTGGAGGTTTTTATTTTTTTAAACTAAATTATATTTAATTTATATAAAAAACAACACAGGCCCCTCCTAATATTTTGATCTTACCTATTATAGAAAAAAATATCAAGTTGATAGTTATCCATTTTGTACTGGATTTCGACCCGGACACGCATATTTAAGCCATCTGAGAATGACCGATAATTATTATGAACAAGAAATTCACACATGTATAAGGAAAACCTGACGACTTCTGCAAAGTATTGAAATATACTGCGATGTCGATTCATTACAAAGTTCTCTCGTTCTTAAATGTTTGATCGCGCTGTTTGTGAAATATAGGATATATTTAATGAGCATTGTTTATTGAAAACAAAAACCAATAACGTACGATATTTACTTTAAAAAACCTGCAGTACTATACAACTGGTATTTACGGAAAAATATACAAGGAAATAATAAAATGTTTGAGGTTTATGATCCCCAAGCAATCCATAACGGGTATTAATTTAACGGGCCCTTGAGTGTTATTGTTGGGCAATTACTATATTGATTAGGCTTTTCCCTGTTGGTGTCCGTTTATTTTTAATTGAGTTTACTTGAGACAATTAATGTATTGAGTTAATATAAAGTATTAATTCATAAACAAATCATCGAAGACTCCAATCGTGTTTTTACTCGTAGCCTCGTAGACAGCACAGGTCCTACGGCTACGAAAGTCTACGAAAACTCGTAGCACTAGCATAATGCCGCTACATAATTTTATTATCCTAATATGAGCCCCCGTAGCCCTCTTACAGGACTAATGGGACTCATTTTAAAGGACTGTTGACAAGGTAGTATAATAGTTTATATAAGATTTTCTCTAAATTTAATAACATGGCAAGCCTTCCTACGCTAGTCAGCATCGTATTAAAAAATAGTAAATGTTGATATAAGTTGGGAAACATTATTGTTGCATTCACACCCGAGCCGCAGACGAAGCTAACTTCCGTAATATGTATATATAAATATGCACTCATGTATAAAACGACGTTTTTCAACACACTTTCGAAGAAATGAAATAAAAGATCATAAACAATAATATATGATTATATAATTATTATTATGATATAATTTAATTTTCTTTGCGATTTCCTTTTACCAGGTTGAAGGAGAACCAAGGGAAAGTCGCACACAGCTTAATATAAAAAAATAGAATATTGTAAGGTTTTTTTTAATTTAGAACAAATAAATGTTAATATGTACATATAAGTTAATTTTTGTTTTAAATAATCAACTTTATTTATGATATTCTATTTAAGAAAACAAATTAAATGATCAACAAATAGTTACGCTGTAAAGACGCATTTATCTTTGCCGTCATTAAAAAATAATATTGCATGTTGTACAGAATCGTTGTGCGATAAGAACCAGTTTTCGAGGAAGTCTATTGAAAAATAGTTGCTGAACATGAAATACGACTTTCGTTTACGGAACGAAAGCCAAACATATATATATTATATGTTACAGATATTTATTATATATAATATCGTAATTGGAAAACTGCGGATGCACACTTCTTCATCAATTCTGAAAACCCCGCAGATAAACACTGGTGTGATGTAATACAAAAACGATAAAATTGTTAAAGCCAATATTTTTACCGGGAGCTCGGGTAGACCTCGGGGAGACCTCCACTCGGCAGAACATAATAACCTCAAATAAGATTAGATGAGATGCTAGTTCATTGTTTATGTGTAACAACGTAATTCACGATTTTTCCGGTTCAGCGCCTCCGCCGTATACCTGAAAAAAGCGTATTTTTTTGCTATGAAACAACGATAAATCTTAGGGCTTTTTCATAAAATTTCGTAATACATGTCATAGCAGTGTCGTATATTGCACGTTGCGCGACATGTTCAAGAAAATTTGTCTTCAGGTGAAAACATGAAAAATTTCAAGAGAATATGTGAATCAGTGTTTGATATATGAAATTTGAATGGCTGGATGTTCTGGTGCATGGGCGGGGGATTCGCGGTAATATAGTGTTGCGAACTTGCGTAGCATCTGGTTGAATAAAGGCATGTTGTAAATATGGAGGACTTTAAGAAACTTTGTGTTATATTTGACTATCGTAACATAACATTATTGTCATGGTGATTAATGTTTTTATAAATTACCACCATAAGTGTTTGGAGAACCTATTAAATTTAAAATTATGTTATACTAGTGTTTACCTGACCCATCGCTCATTATAAGGCCGGGAGTTACCACGCAGAAACGTTTTAAATATATAGATAACACTCGATGATAATGCAGCTCTCCATTTGTGAATGAATTTTCAGAATCATATCAGTAGTTCCGAAGATTACCCATGACTACATGTTGTACAGTATGTTATTATGATTTATTATCTTACTCATATTACAAAGGGAAGTTTTATTTTTAATATTACCAAAACACTATATTAGATAGGGGATATGCCAATACCTGGAAGATTTATTTTTAATTATTACGATCTCTAGTTAAAATTGCATACAGCTACGAAACACAGCCAGATCAAAAAACCGTAACGCAAAACAAACTTTTCATTATTGTTAAATAACGAATATTTCCTTGAAAACAGTTCCGTCGGCACCTTGAGGAGAATCGAATTGCATCTTGCTCCCCGTCCGGCGGGACCGTGTGTCCTGTACAGTGCCCTCGGTACCTCTATCTAATGAAGCCAATTTTCCGCGCGCGCTTCACCTTGCTTTCCTTTTGAATTTTCTCGCGTATTTTCCCTGTCATCCATCTCCTTCCGCGCTTCCGCACAAGCAGATTACTTTTGATTTCGAATTCCAACATCATTGATTTAATAAACAACAAATGTGCATCTAATCTTCATAGCGAAAGGAAAGGAAATTTTGAAATACCTATTCATTTTCCGAATCCGCTGTCGGTCGTGAAATTAATATCCGCTTCCAAACAATTTCGGACATCCTGAAATTCATTTAATGGTGTAATAACAATAATTGATATTGTAATTTAAGTACGCATTGTACAAAATTGAATGTCAAATGAATAAGGTTCAATATTGTGTGTCTTACCAGAGGGTATCGTATTATCCAGTATTAACTGGGTTGTGGAGGTCAGATAGGCAGTCGCTCCATATAAAATACTGGTATTTAACTGCATCCGATTACACTGGAAATCGACCCTAACATAGTTGAGAGAAAGCTAGGGTCCTAGGCAGATGATGATTATGTACACGCGTTTTTGTGTATTTTTCTAAGTTATGTTGTTTTTTTTTTTAAACACGTTGCCCCACACTAGGAATTTCTCTTGTATCGTGGGTGCGTTTACAGACATTTAAACTCACATGCACAAATACCCAGACCCAGAACTCTATCTGTAGGTCATACAAATAGTTGTTCCGTGCGGGGATCGAACCCGCGACACGCGGCGCAGCAGTCCGATTTCTCAGCCACTGCGCCAACCGTGCCGTCATTTCAAGAATTTTTATTCATACTCGTTTTTTATCATAGAGTTTTAACTCTATGGTTATAAACGAGTATCTACCTAGTACTAACAACTTTACGATGCAGTGAAGCAAAAAGAAAGCAAGCTAAGTAAGTAAAGTCAAAAAGCAAGCACGTAAAAACATGAAGGTAGTCATAAGACGGAAGGCGGGGAGGCGCGGCGGCAAACAAGTCTGTCCCGATAGACTCCGCTCCTCCACTAGTTTTCAACTAATTTTTATTAAGTTCTGAACGAACTCCGTCGAATGTGTTATTTTTAAAAGAAATCTTAGAAGTATATAAAGCTGCTCCGTCCTAGACCGTCTTTTCGTCTCAGAGAATATTTCGAACCAAATTTTCTCAAGCTGATGCTAGTTGCCTCCGTCCGAGTCTACGTAACCGGCATTACGGAAATACGAACAAAATGCAGAATACTTATTCAGCGGCCATTGAAAATTACCCACCCGTTCACCTAACTGCAGTGACACGACACGGCTTTGTAACAACAAATATTAGAATTGCTGGTTTCCGAGACTGAGAATACTACAATTTGTACTATACAATGAATACGTAAGTAGAAGGTAAAGAAAGAAACAATGTAGCAATGTTTTCTACATTTCAATACTTATTCATTGTTTTTTAATGTGTCTGAGAGACGATTAACAAGGCAATTTAAATGTGTCGTAAGACGGTGAAGTAAAATGTGAGAGAGTTTATTGGTTTCATAATGAATAAATAATCCAGCGTAATGCAGTGGGAATGGAGGAAGTGTTTGTCAGCTGTTACTTCATTCGTACCTCCCACTCTCTACCACTGTTCTTCGATAAGTGCTCATTTGAAACAAAGGAAACAATAAAATATTACATCGTTAAACAGTCACTTAAATTAAAACTGGTAGAATTCCAGGTGAGTAAGCTTAGTGGTTACAAGGTTGACTTTTAACTACAACAAAAAACAATGCATGCTTAAATATGGGTTTAAAGTATGAAGGTAAAAAAAAACAAAAAACTTGTTGAGTATTTGGAAAACAACCATTGGATTTTAAAATGTTAAATATTTATAAATTTTTGCACAACATATTGTTGATGATGATTGTTTTCATAAAAAAAATTAAGTTCAAAAATCTAAAACCCGACTACTAACAAAATCGCGGTCTTAAAAGTAGAAAACAAGAAAGTAATTCTTGTCTGATATTCTTCGTAGTCGCATGCCACTGATACCTGATGCTCCTTCATGGCGTTCTCATTGATACAGAAGTCAGCTGCTAATTGCCATTAGCAAGGTGGCATGCGACTACGAAGAAGATCAGACAAGAATTACTTTCTTGTTTTCTACTTTTAAGACCGCGATTTTGTTAGTAGTCGGGTTTTAGATTTTTGAACTTAATTTTTTTATTTGAATTTTATTTTTGTGTGTACTTAAACTATAATATTATACATATTATTTGTAATGTGCTCGCCAAGACCTTTCATTTGATACCAAACTTGCTATGATTATCTCAATTTAATATTTTTTGAGGTAAGCTTTTGACATTTAAATTCCGTCATAAAAATAATTTATAAAATTTATATAGCCTATGTCACTCGGGCTATTCTTACGAATCTATTGACACCTAATTTATTAAAATCAGTTCAGTAGTTTAGGCGCTACGGTGGAACATACATACATACTTACATAGACTGCCAAAATCATTACCCTTCCTTTTGGCTTCGCCGTAGTCGGGTAAAAATCATCCTAATGCTTAAACGTGACCAGAGCATAATATTATCAGAATTAAAATGTACAATAAATAGATTGTCCTTAAAACACACAAACCAATAAAAAAATTAAGTTCAAAAATCTAAAACCCGAATACTAACAAAATCGCGGTCTTAAAAGTAAAAAACAAGAAAATAATTCTTGTCTGATATTCTTCGTAGTCGCATGCCACCTTGCTAATGGCAATTAGCAGCTGACTTCTGTATCAATGAGAACGCCATGAAGGAGCATCAGGTATCAGTGGCTTGCGACTACGAAGAATATCAGACAAGAATTATTTTCTTGTTTTCTACTTTTAAGACCGCGATTTTGTTAGTAGTCGGGTTTCAGATTTTTGAACTTATTTTTTTTTGTTTTGATGTGGAAAATCACTGTTTTCGGTAGCGTTCAATGTAATGCACTCAAAACGTTGTCTTGTTAGATGCTTTGAATAGTACCGGGGTCATAAAGAAAAAACTTGCATCTAAAAAAAAAATTAAGTTCAAAAATCTAAAACCCGACTACTAACAAAATCGCGGTCTTAAAAGTAGAAAACAAGAAAATAATTCTTGTCTGCTATTCTTCGTAGTCGCATGCCACTGATACCTGATGCTCCTTCATGGCGTTCTCATTGATACAGAAGTCAGCTGCTAATTGCTAATAGCAAGGTGGCATGCGACTACGAAGAATATTAGACAAGAATTATTTTCTTGTTTTCTACTTTTAAGATCGCGATTTTGTTAGTAGTCGGGTTTTAGATTTTTGAACTTAATTTTTTTATTTGAATTTTGTTTTTGTGTGTACTTAAACTATAATATAATACATATTTGTAATGTGCTCACCAAGACCTTTCATTTGATACCAAACTTGCTATGATTATTTCAATTTAATATTTTTTGAGGTAAGTTTTTGACATTTAAATTCCGTCATAAAAATAATTTATAAAATTTATATAGCCTATGTCACCCGGGCTATTCTTACGAATCTATTGACACCTAATTTATTAAAATCCGTTCAGTAGTTTAGGCGCTACAGTGGAACATACATACATACATACATAGACTGCCAAAATCATTACCCTTCCTTTTGGCTTCGCCGTAGTCGGGTAAAAAGACCAATTTGATGAATGGAGAAATTCCTTTTTATTTATTGGTCACACAAAGTAAAATAAAACTTCTTTCGATAATACTGTTTGTTTTTTCATTAGAATCCATTCGTGGTCTTGTCCCATAGCATTATTTATAATTGGGTACCTATTTTTTTAGCGTCTGAACGTGTTTCAGGTTTCCTTTTGATGTACTTACACAAACCTGACTAAGTTCTAATATTACCAAAAGTATAATAGGCTAACTTTGTTAAGGACGTTTATTAAAACAGCTATAAACGATGTAAAAGGTACATGAATAACCTGTTATTAGTTGGCAAGTCGGTAGTGGTTATAATTGTATAATAGCTGCATACATATATCTAACATGCTTCGGCGACCCGGCACGAGTCGACACGGGTGCCTATAGTCCCATATTTCGTATGTGCGGTACGTTTGGCCATATTTCTCGTCGTCTATGCCGACGCCGGCACCGGTAGCATTTCACGCGACGTTCCCCGGTTTTTCGATGTGCGGTTTCCGCGCGACAATACCATTTTATTTACGGCTCAACTGCACCGCTCTATGGAGTTCAGTCACGAAGCGATGTAAGTAAGTGAATCTGGTGCTCGCATCGTCACCGCTCACGCCGTTTCGCCGTTTCGCGTAATTCACCCTGGTCAGGCGCGCTTGCGTTCCAATCTGGCGATATGAGCCGGAAACCATTGCCCACTACTCGATCTGTACAACACACGCTTTAAAATTTTACTCGCTGTTAACAGCCGTTGTTACTGTATACCAATTCTACATATTTTCCCATTTTCGTTGGACATTCTTTCGAACATAGCCATAGATTCGAACTCGGAATAGTTTGTTACTGAAACAGTTTTATTAAACTAACCAAGTACGCGAACGCCCTAAATTAATTACGGACTGCTCGTGTTTTTCACTCAGTCCGTTTCATTCACAGTACAGAACAGAATTAACTAACATTTCCTGCAATTCTTGTTTGCATTGTCTGACTGAATTATATATCATCAAGCATTATCTGCGTGCTGCATTCTGTGGGAACAAAACCAAATGCTGTAGCTTATTAATCTGAAATTAAATTGTATGCGTATGCGTTAAATAGTAACCGTAAATAAAATTGTTCAGGTTATTTTACAATATGCCGAAATTAACAATGTAAGTAACAAGCGTTGTTCAACTATCTGGAAGCCGTAACGATGCCGCGATGCCATTAATTTTAATTGTTTCATAAATAAAAATTGCCGTCACAGAGAATCCGATTCATTTATGGATGACCGCATAAATCATTGTATTTCCGCACCCGTTATGAAATGGACCGAAGAAGTATCCGCTATCCATTTTATTTGTATTTCGTTTATTTACTGGCAATCACTCAATTAATGATAATTGAGTATAATAGTACTTTGCTCTTGCTACTATGTGCCTCTTAATATAATTCTACTCAGTAGTTAACTTCGCTATTTACTTACTGTGCTCGAGTACGTGTTTATATTTCTGTGAAGGTTATGCCGTGGGTTGTGAATAACAAGAAGTTTACATTTGAACTTTAAATAGAGCCTATATTAATACCCAGTTAAAAATATAAACATATAGTTCTAAGTATAGTAGAAATCTACTATATGACTTTTGTGTAGTGCAGTGCAATAACGTAATACATAACTTTTTGCAGAAAATTCTTTAAAGTCTTTATTTATATGATTTATTTGTTTGACTCAAATAGTTTGATTTTACAGTGACCGACCCATAGTCACACTAAACTACCACACCAGTGTGACTATGGTTAATTTTATTTATCCGTAGTCACACTGGTGTGACTACGGCTGATCCGTGGTCACACTGGTGTGACTACGGATAATTTAACCTGATCCGTAGTCACACCCGGATGAATAACCAAAATTATAGGCTGTTGCTAGTCGTCCGCTAAGTGGATGAATCACCGTCTCGCGACAGTATCCTTTATGGGCGGCATGGGCACCGGGCCGTAGGCCGACGAAGGAGGCCGGCGGAGGGCCGGCACTTCGGGGACAGAAGATATTAGTGTTATTTAATATGCGAGCGAAGCGAGCGCGCGTCATGGAGTACATGCGTTGCATGTTATGAGTGACGTGACCAAAAGCTACGATACTGGTGTGACTACGGTTCAGCCGTAGTCACACCAGTGTGACTACGGATCAGGTTAAATTATCCATAGTCATACTAGTGTGACTACGGATCAGCCGTAGTCACACCAGTGTGACTACGGATAAATATAATTAACCATAGTCACACTGGTGTGGTAGTTTAGTGTGACTATGGGTCGGTCATGGATTTTACAGCAATACGACCTGCATGGATGCTAAAATAATAATAAAACATTTCCATTATGTTTTCATTTCAATAACTGGCCATTAAAAATGTTCAAAATAGAAAAAAAGAAAAATGGTTTGACATGCAAATAGGCGCGACAACAATAGCCCCGAATTAAGGAGAATTCAAAACAAAAAGTAAACATGATAACTAACCCGTTTCCAATAGTATAGTGACAATGTCAGTTAAAAATCTTATAAATTTCTTCTGGAAACACGGAGTTTGTAAATTATCTTACAAAGTTTTCACTATAATATAGTTTCATACATGATATTATACAACGTGTACTACGCAGTAACGTAACGACCAACATGTTTTTCAAACATATGAACTCAATATAAGTTTATTGCCGGCTTCCGACTGTGGAGGAAAACATCGCTAGAAAATCTGCAGGTTTGTAAAACTATACTACTGATGCAGAGACAGTAGGTATGTAGAATTTACTGGGGTTATTAGCCCCAGAAACTGTAGTCTTAAATACTAAAACATAAAAATATTAATCAATCTCAGATATAAAAATGTAGTCAGTAAAAGTAGGTACACGTACCGATAGTATTTTACTGTTCATCATCAGCCATAAGACGTCCACTGCATGCTGGACAAAGGCCTCCCCATAGAAGGCCATAACGAACAGCACCCTGCCGTTTGCATCCACTGGTTGCCCGCAACTCTCACGATGTCATCGGTCCACCTGGTGGGAGGCCTACCAACGCTGCGTCTTCCGGTTCGTGGTCGCCACTCGAGAACCTTTTTCTCCGTTATTAATTTAAAAAAAATAACTTAAACAGATCATATTCAACCCTTTGGGACACCCAAAACTAAATACAAGTTTCCTCAAATGCATGTCATTTAGTCCGGTCTTCCACCTTTAAAAGTGCAATGTAAAGGAAACTGAAAAAATGCTTTAAAAAATAAAAATACATATATTTACATTTACCATGCTATTTATATCATACATACTATGTATATATAGGCGTAGTAGGCACAATATTTATGCATATGTAGAATGTCGGCAGGCGACACGAGGTGGCACTGCCGAGCACGCCACGCGTCGTCACGCCGCCGCGTCGCCGCCGCCACGCTTGCCTGTCGCAAGGCCTGATTTATAACGGCAATATAACGCCAACCTGTCCTCCAGATATTTTTATAACCTTCATACTAACTTCGTATTCTTTCGCGACATTTACGCTTTGATTTCGGCCTAGCGATGTAAAACAATGCTTGATATTATTTTGTTTTTTGTTTTGCGCTGGTTTTATTGGTTGATTTTCTTGTTTTTTGAAAGCATTACAGAGGTTTAACCTTCATCCTTTTTTCCTTTAACACCTGTTTTAGAAAAGTTTATGTAACTTCTTTTGAATAAAATATTTCTAACTCTAAGGGTAGGCAAAGTAATGCATCTATAAAATTTTATTACGAACTAGCCTCGTATAAACAGTTCTGTTAAAGTATAGTGCATCTATCGAACGAATACCCTGAGGTATTTTGTAATAGTACTTAAGGTTTTAGTACTACTCTACACAAACTCGTGGAACTAAGTTCCCGTTTGCATTTGTCTATCCTTCGAGCTAATCTCGAATTATATTAGGTAGGTTTTAATACTGTTTTAACTATCACTTTAAATGTTTCTGGGTAAATAATTGTTTTGTTCGGAGAGACACAAATGGAATAATAATGGAAAACAATATTTATGAAACAGGAATGGTATAAACATAATGACTGCTACGTTGCTACGAATTTCGTAGCAATGTAGCATGTCTGCTCGTAGCAATGTAGCACGATTGTTCGTAGCAACGTAGCACGTTTGTTTTGTCGGTCAATTTGGCGTAGCATCAAACAGTAAACTTCACATAGCAAATACCTTACCAATACTAATTAACAGTTTCACGGAATCGTTTTAGAATTGTGTCAGGTTTATGCAAACTAACAATATTCAATGAATTAGATAGACATTACGTGTAATCCTTCTATGTTCAAAATATAGTAATTTACTTCAAACACAAGGTATATAAACTAAAGCTTGTAATATATGTATAACAACGAGAGCAAGTACGGAACAAGTCGCATTAGGTGCACTTAACAACGATGTAACGAAGTGCTACAAACTCAGGCCGTGAAGCGATTACGCTTAAGCATCTGTACTAATTGGCATCACACGTGTTAATGCTAACAATTAAACTTTAATGTAACAACATGCGCGACGCCATTACAAACGAAGATATGCTACTAACAACCCAATTTTGAGAACAAAGAAAAATGTAGGCGTTCCCAATACCTATCTTCTCATTTGTCAGCTACAATAACTTAGAAAGATTAATGTTGTAACCAAAATTAAATTCGACTCACGCAATAAATGATTCACTCCTACGATCTTCAGATGAACTCAAATACCACGGATTTGCGTCTTATTTCTAGATAGTGTCGTGATCTATCTGCAAACTTCAAATTAGTTAACCAACCGAAATTTGCATTAGTTGTTTGTTCATTCAGTTTACACAATAGAACCCGGGGAATTAGGAGAGACTGATAATAATAAACAGGCAGAGGAATCGAATCTCCGGTTAAATTGGCTTTATCAAGCTCTTATTGCGAAGGGCTGGCGTCGCCTCCAACACCTGACCGCTAATTGTGTTCCATGTTTATACGTACACGACTCCGGCGCTCTCAATATTCCGACAGGCCTCATTCGACCAGCCCGACAACGTACGCACCCATTTACAAGCGCCCGGATCTACGCCAATGTAATTGTAGAATAGATCGGTTCCTCACATAATGCGTATCGTATAGCCGACATGTTCAAGTGAATCTTGTTGCATTTTGCATAAAATCGATACTCATGAATACCAACAGCCATAGCGAAGCCGCCGTGAGACTCGGCAACTCGAATTCGCTACAATCGGTTTTATTTTTAGATGGGCACCAATTCCCGTGTCGAAAATGGATAATTCAATTTTAAATCACATCATATTTTCCCTACGTATATTCCAACGGATAGGGTTATTTTTATCCAATTTGATTTTAATATTTCAAAATCAACGCGTAGGATGAGCGTCACGTATTTTTCAAAGAAAGTTGTTCATTCAATAAACGGACATTCACGAAATACCGTTGGTTATCCAGTGTTTGCCAGGAGCTCAGGGCTAAGTGATAACAGGCAACAGCCACACGGGCCGATCTAAAGTTAAGCTATGCTTGCCGTGGTCGGTACGAAGATGGGTAGCCATGCTAGACACATTGAAACTCCTTCTTGTCTCAAAAAACATATAAAGCCGTTGGTATAGGCTGTCGTTGATTTTTGCTAGTCATTACACGTATTCGAAGCTCAAAATTCTCTTCCAGTCGTATCTATTGTTATCGCATTTCTTAATATATTATGGGCTACATAGATTAGATAGGCAGTTGCTTCTTGTAAAAAAGGAGGTTTCTGTAATCAAAAGGCTAGAGAGAATAATATGAGTTTCATCATCGTTTATCAACAGTTTATGTAACTAAGTAAACTGAAAGCTATTTTTAATTTCACTCAGAACACCATCCTAAACTAATAAATCCTTTAAAGGTGGCGGAGCAGATTAATAGCTTCTTTGTAACGGTGCAGTAACTAATAAAAACAAACAAAAAAGATTAATCGCGGAATGAGTCTTTGACGCGTATTTCAATTAGAGGAAAGTCAATTTAGGGTGAAAGAGGTAAGTAAAGCGAGCGGCAGCGATGGCGGGGCCGGCCATCGGCGGGCGGCGGGTGGGCACGGAATCTAATTTGCCGGGAGCCCAACACGGACTTTTGTCACAACGTACTGTGCCAATTAGGTAAATACGAGCAGTGGACGAGGCGGCCCGACCGGGTCCAACCGGGTGGGGAGCGCGACCCGTCACGTGCATCCGTAAACACTTACGGCCTGATGAGCGGCCCGCCCGTAATCATATTTCAAGTGGCCGGGTAATCTCATTGTCTCATCAACACCGACTACATTATTAACACGTTACACTGTATTAGCGCTTATTAAAGTAATTAAACCCTTTACAGTAGGACTTGGCCGTCTTTGAGGACGCTTAAGTTATGGAGGTAGCCTATTAGGAACGATTTGTAATCACGTGACGATATTAACTGGAACCGTAGCGATGCCATAATATCGTCAGGTTGAATGAATGTGGACCAGTGTCGAACCCAGGCGGGCACATTGCTTTGTGTAATTTATTTCATCACTACTTTTGGAAAGCATCGTAAGGAAATCGGCATATCCTAAATGAAAGCTTATATATAATTATGTCAACCACCAAACCCGTGGGGCCCACGTGGAGTATTATGGTTTACTCTCTCTCTCACAGACAGGAAACCTGTGTCCCAGCAGTGGACATCATACATGTGCTGATTATGATGAATTAATGTAATTTGTTCGACTTATGTTTACTTGAATACATGGGTTTATATCTATAACGCGAGTAACACGAATGACCTAAATTACGTAGAGGGTAATAAGAAAGGAGGCGTGCCCTGCTTGGGCAGAGCCCCGCCGTGTTCTCGTAGCAGCGGTCGGCGGCGGCGACCTCTCGCTTCCGGCCCTGGTGCAAGCCATGGTCCGGGGCGAAGAGGAATGGGACGCCGTCGCCTCCTTCTGCGAAGCAGTGATGCTAGCGAAGGAGATGGCGGAACGAGAAAGAGAGAGAACCTCTCAACGTCCCAGCCGCCGCGGAAGGCGCTCCGGGCGTCGGGGGTCACGCGATGACCTCCGGCCACCGTAGACGCTGGCATGTGGACGGTGAGTAACGGGCTAGCTCGCCGTCCGGCCGTCGTCATGACGGCAACAGACCGTGTCGGCGGCGTACGTGTTCCACGCGCGCCTCAAAGAGATGTCAGCAATATGGAAGGGGCCCGCAAGGGCCGACGCCCGTCGGGGCTGTGGATATCGAAAGGTTACCGCGGCTCCGACACAAGGGCGAAGAAGAAGGAACATGGGTTTGGTTTTTAGTCAGTAGAAGTCTGACACTCCCCTTCGCTCTGCCCAAGAGCGGGGGGGGGGGGGTTATTCGATGATTTTCCACCCAACAAAAAAAAAAAAAAAAGGGTAATAAGAAAACAGACGACGTTGTGGTTGGTACTCTATTACAATCAAAAGGTGAATTTTTTGTCCAGTCCACTCATCTTTCTTTCAAGCTCTGAAACGGGGACTGCTCTGGGACGTGATGAAATCGAAATTGTTGCGCCCACCAGACACAAACATAAAATAAAAATGGGATTTACAATTTTTTTTTAGTTTCCTCGTACCTATGAGTACGACTCATATCATACTCAAGTTTTAAATGGGTTTTTGTATTGCATAGGTATGAATAGGGGATGTAAAGAAACTGTGTACAGCGAGAAGTAAAACCACTATTTTCCATGCTTTTTATCCGCATTCTCAATTCATAATTCAGTGCAAAAGAGGTTCTGTACACCATTCTCTAAGGTCACATATCGTCGAACACAACGATGCAGCAAACGCTTTGTCGCTTTCCCCGCTTTATAACACAGGTTTCGACAATGTGACGTTAGAGAATTGACTACCTAACATTGTACTATGTCCGTGGAAAGAAAACACGCCGCACAATCATTTTTCTATTAAAAAAGGCTTGATCCCAGCTAAGAGCACATTTCACGGGCCATCTATCTTGCGGGATATTAGAAACAACATTTTCCGATTGTTTATACGTGCTCGGTAAGCTCTTCTTTCATTAGAGACGACGACGTCGCTTGCACAGCGGCCCGCACCGCTGTACCGCTAAGATTGATGGGGGCTGGATGGATTTGTTCTATTCGCGTTCTCACTCATCAATCATTCGCGGATATTTTTCCGTGTCTCAGGTTGTTTAGCCTAAATAGATTGTTGCAGCATTGAAGCATCGCTCATATCGATCGCATTAGTATTGACGTCTACATACGTACGTCTTCTCACTTTCAAAGTAGCGGACATTATTCAACTTTATCGACTTGTTTTATTCATGTTTAGAAGCCGATTTTGCAGCGGTAGAACCCTAAGGATTGAGATTTAGTTTATCTGTTACTAAGTCATCTTGAAAACCATTTTACGGGTAAAATAATTTGGAAGTGTTTACTTTCCTTTAGGTAATACTTTATTCCAATTATAAGTTTGAGGTTTGAAATTAAAGTTTGTGTTGACAATAAATTAGCAGGCTGGCTAATATAATCACGGTGGGGCGTAATTCAAAAGCAATGGCTGGTCATATAATAAGGGTATAACCACAGGCCGCAATGCGACCACCTCCACCGCCATTTGGTACACACTTCGCAGATAACCAAATGGGCTACTTGTGGTTTACAAGCCGGCGCGCACACGGCACCCAGTCAGCTATAGCTATCATGTAAATAAGGCTACAAAGTACAAGTTCCAGGAACTGCTATTGGCTGTTTGCTTAACAAGATCCACACATCGCGTGGGCTAACTAGATACATTGATGATTCAAATGTGTATTTCTAAGGCTACGTTAGTGCTTAAGGGTACATTGACGTGGAAAAGCGGTCTCAACTTGTTTTTGCTTATACCTGTAAAATACTCTTTTATAAAGAAACTAGTTCGCTTAAACTCAACTCTTATATCCTTGCAAATAATAACTTTATTGAGGAATCAATAGGCCAAATATTCTCAACATAAGTCAGTTTGGGAAAGTGTGTACATTGATGGATGGCTCTAGTACTCACACGTGGGCACCTCAGGCCATTGTATGTATTCGTGAACGACCCAACATTATTCTACGCCGTGATTGATTAATTGAAGTCCACAGATTTGAATATGACTAACCTGTGTCGGTAACCTCGCACTTAAAGTCGTTATTTATCAATGAATACCTACTTGAGTGGTACTCATGTTGATTATTTGCATTACAACACTACACTCATACTACAAAAAAATCGCAGATAGTAGTAATATAGACGATGTATTTACCCATAAAACTCAGTCCTTTCAGAGAGTCGGAGTAATTTTCCAAATAACGGCCATATTAGAAATGTATGAAAACACACTATCAAAATCCATTTTAATCTCGATTACCATCCAATTTCCAAACACGTGACAACAAACTAGGTACGCAAGCAAAACATAGCAAACAGCAACGTTTATCTGTTGTATTTGTTTCAGAATCATTGTTCCCTCGTTTCGTGGAGCCGGTCACGAACGTGACGGTGACTGTGGGACGCGACGCGCTGCTCGCTTGCGTCGTCGAAGACTTACGAGGGTACAAGGTAAGCTAGACGTCCTCTCGTAAAATCTTTCCCTATTCACTCATAAGTGTTATTTTCAGAAACAAAAGGAAAAGAAAACAAAAGATTTTGTTCTTGTTTACATATAAACAATTTAAGTATCGGACAAAGACTTCGCAGAAGAAGGCTTCTGCAATTCTATTTATGTTCCCCTTTCGGGCATTGTAGAAAGTCACCATGCGTTGCCTTGGTAACGACCCCTGTACTCGAACATCCACCGCGTTATGACGCATACCCATCTGACGCGTACTTGTAAATATAAAGCTTTTCATCCCATTTCAGCCAGACTGTACTTTACATTGATGTTACGTACCTATCCGGTTGGCGAGCATACTACGCTCCATCGCCCGCTGACTCTTGTGTTCGGACTTGCGAAACTCGGTCAGGAACCAACTTTGAACCCCGTGCGGTTGGAATAGACCAAATACATAAGTCGATGAGTTCTCGCTTTTGAGACAAACAGGATGTCTTGAAGTTAAATTCCACTTTACGGCGGCGACAAAGGATATATTCAAATTAAAACATTAGGGCTAAAAGTTAAATAAAAAACAGAACTTTCTGGATTCATTATCAAACCCTACTCATAATGACAAGGATACAACAAAAAGTCCTTATCACATACATGGAAGCAAACTTATTTGTTAATGTTTATTTTAATTAAAAACTAACGTTTTTATTGCTACAAGTAATTTTAGAGCGTCGTTCCCTCTCTAAGGCTAGTATTGGCTTCTTACTAGTGTAGATAAATTGATTATTGAAGTAAGCTTAAAGCCTTAAACCATATCTCTGTGTTCACATGTTAACTGATACGTCATACCATAATCCATCTGTCATGTCGTGGTGGTTGTGGTTTCGATCCTCAATTACCGACTACTTAGGACACACAAATGTTCAGCTGTAGATTCTTCATAAGGCACTATATCGAGGTCATGCAAGTTCCTTAGTGGCAAAGTAAATACAGCTTGGATACATGTCACTCATGTATGCGTATAGTCGACGTGACGTCAGCGAACTTCAATAAGCATGGCAACGTCATGCCCCGCCCTGTCGCTTTACAGATGAATAAAACGAGTACAAGGTGGAAGAATTTTATATTTAATTATCTACAAGAAGAAAAACGTGTGGCCTTTTGAAAACAGGCTTCACCACAGAGTATAACAGTTTCTTATTCTATTTATAAGCTTGCCGCAAGTTTATATTGGCAAGCAATTAAGAAAGCAAACAACGGTAACCTAGAGCCATCGCCGATGACGTCAGGGGCCATGATGAACGAGCGCCGTGTAATTCTATGAACGGATACGTTGCGCCAGAACTTCATACAACTCCATTCGTGCGGTGCACGGGCTAAAGTTTTAACAAGCCAACTTAATATCACTTTGCTCAGAATGCACGATTCGCCAGTTATTAATCATGCGGGACGGCTAGTTAGCAAAATTGGAGTGCTGTGTAGTGCAGATATATAAGGGAGGTAAGACTGAATTAGTCATTTGGCTAATATCCGCAACGCGAATTAAAATCATAATCCTGAAAATATAATGAAACCGGAAGTTTTCAAATATTTGTATAAAGCAGCATTTGGAAAAAGTAATATCCCTTGATCCGAGAAGTGTAAGGCAACCAGTTCTTTCTTTATTGGTTCAAAAAAAATTAAGTTCAAAAATCTAAAACCCGACTACTAACAAAATCGCGGTCTTAAAAGTAGAAAACAAGAAAATAATTCTTGTCTGCTATTCTTCGTAGTCGCATGCCACTGATACCTGATGCTCCTTCATGGCGTTCTCATTGATACAGAAGTCAGCTGCTAATTGCCATTAGCAAGGTGGCATGCGACTACGAAGAATATTAGACAAGAATTATTTTCTTGTTTTCTACTTTTAAGACCGCGATTTTGTTAGTAGTCGGGATTTAGATTTTTGAACTTAATTTTTTTATTTGAATTTTATTTTTATTTTTGTGTTACTTAAACATTAATATAATACATATTTGTAATGTGCTCGCCAAGACCTTTCATTTGATACCAAACTTGCTATGATTATCTCAATTTAATATTTTTTGAGGTAAGTTTTAGACATTTAAATTCCGTCATAAAAAGAATTTATAAAATTTATATAGCCCATGTCACCCGGGCAATTCTTACAAATCTATTGACACCTAATTTATTAAAATCCGTTCAGTAGTTTAGGCGCTACGGTGGAACATACATACATAAATACATAGACTGCCAAAATCATTACCCTTCCTTTTGGCTTCGCCGTAGTCGGGTAAAAAGGTCAATCGTGATAAATATTACAGATTCCGAAAAAAGATCGACACGAGTGTTCTAATGTAGTTTTTGTACTAAAACTTAGTTTGCGTGTAGATGTGACTCAGCTGGAAAAACTTATAACTTTGTGTAAAAGATCACTATCGCATGGAACCCTAAATGTGTTTGTCACTCTCGTAAAACTATAAGTTTCTGCGTATACCTACTTAAAACTTTATGCACATCCATAAATTCTTGGAAATGCTTCGAAGGAATTTACTTTATGGTTTGCCGCATTTTTACATTTGCTGCTCATTCAGCCGAGAATGTCCTTCTAATGCAAGCATATGCCGTGGCGCAACGCTACGAAGAAATTTATTTTTACTCAATGATGGCGCGTGTTTTAACAGTATTTTTAACAGACTTCCCAAAAAGGAGGAGGTTCTCAATTCGATCGTTTTTTTTTTTCATATTGAATGTCCTTGCTATTAAGTCCATAACCTCAAGAATAACTATTTACAACATGGTAATAAAATTAGGGAGCTAAAAGAATATAAACAGGTATGGATATTGGCGAACATTGACCCATTAGCGGTTTGAAATTAATTGTTTTTTAGTATTGTTTGTAAAAAGTCCGAAAGCCTAGGTAATGCGTTTTTATCGTTCATTTTCATTTTAATGCTACTTTTTAAGTCGTTTACCAAAAGGCTGAAGACCAAATAAAATCAAAGGTCAAAAATGTTTTTTATATCGCTTTTGCACTCGTGCGCTGTAAATATGGTTGATTTGCAGGCTCAAATATTAGGGTGAAAAAAACATCAATTTATTTCTTTTCATTTGATTATCTTTTCATTTTCATGATAAATAACTACTAATTGTAATGTGTTCATTTATTTATGTGTCTTAAGTAATGACTAAATTAAATTGGCATCCTTGTTCGCCGACATTATCCTAACTAGGCATGTTTTACTATGGGCGTTTACCAACCTCCTTTCGTCGACCAACGTCCGGTCCTTGAGTCGGCTTAGACCGCGTGTAAGAATAAATTAATTAATTTACATTCTAGAAAGAAACTGGATAGTTACAGAATAAAATATTTTGACATTGTCCCTCCAGGTAGCGTGGGTCCGCGTAGACACACAGACCATCCTGAGCATACACCACAACATAATAACTCAGAACGCGCGCATCAGTCTGTCGTACAACGACCACCGCTCGTGGTACCTGCACATCAAGAACGTGCAGGAGGTGGACCGCGGCTGGTACATGTGCCAGGTCAACACCGACCCCATGCGCTCCAGGAAGGGGTACCTACAGGTTGTGGGTGAGTATACTACCTCCATCAGTCTATCGTACAACGACCCCCGCTCGTGATACCTGCACATCAAGAACGTGCAGGAGGTGGACCGCGGCTGGTACATGTGCCAGGTCAACACCGACCCCATGCGCTCCAGGAAGGGGTACCTACAGGTTGTGGGTGAGTATACAACCTCCATCAGTCTGTCGTATAACGACCACCGCTCGTGGTACCTGCACATCAAGAACGTGCAGGAGGTGGACCGCGGCTGGTACATGTGCCAGGTCAACACCGACCCCATGCGCTCCAGGAAGGGGTACCTACAGGTTGTGGGTGAGTATACTACCTCCATCAGTCTGTCGTACAACGACCTCCGCTCGTGATACCTGCACATCAAGAACGTGCAGGAGGTGGACCGCGGCTGGTACATGTGCCAGGTCAACACCGACTCCATGCGCTCCAGGAAGGGGTACTTTCAGGTTGTAGGTGAGTATACTACCTCAATCACTTTGCACCACCATCTATCAATCATTCAAACCTGTGCAGACAGTATAATATTTTACGTGGTAAATCAGATAAAGGTCAATATTGTATAGGCTACAGTGTAAACTTCTCCACTGGGCTGCAATTTTTAAGACTCACTTACCTAATTGCACATCCACTCTACAGGTCCAGGTACAGGTACAGGTCTGTCCAGTTTTATTGACTACGAAGCCAACGTGGCATCCCGGCATGGAATTTTTATTCACATAAAAGCTCTACATACTATCAAACCTAAGCTTAAAGCAGGTTGATATTTTGACATTAAAATACCCGAACTAAATACCTTCGTATACCGTCCCTAGTTCAGGTGTAATAAGGTTACAAATTTATATAGCATTGCTGTGGTTGCGGTTCGGACCCGGTCACAGAGCAGGTAGCGAGATTGTGACCTTACCCTTAAATAAAAAATCAGTCTACCAAATCAATTATTATTATTATGAAACATTTTTCGTGATTAGAAGAGAAGGCAACCCTTCATTTTTCATGTATTGTGACATTACAAAATGAGTTCAGGTATTTTAAAACATGAAACAAAAACTTGGTAACGTTTGCCAAACTCAACATTTGTAATACTCTTTATGCTCGTGATCAATACGCTGTTTTGCTTTTTTTTTTGCGGTTGGGAGGGCATCAAATAACTCCTCCCGCTCTGGGCCGAACGGAAGGGAGTATCAGACTTTTACTGACTAAAAACCACCAATGTTCCTTCTAGGCCCTTTGTGTCCGGGGCCGTGGTATCTCTTTCGAACAACCCACAACCCCGACAGGCATAATCTATACCTACGCTTCCAGCACATCAAGCCACTGCAATCTATTTATTAAATAGATTTTGAACTCTATCGTCTAATCAACCTTAAACCTAATGCTTTACATTATGTTTAAGGTTGATTGGGAAAATTTGACAGTTTCGGGTAGCTTATATGCTGCCATTTGTCCATCCTCTAAACAAAACTACCACACACTATTTCATACCATATTCTTTAGTTTTAAATAACTTCTTTTTGTCACCAGTACCGCCCGTGATCATAGACAATATGACGTCGACAGACATGGTAGTCCGCGAAGGTACCAACGTGACTATGGTCTGCCGTGCCACAGGCTACCCTGAACCCTACGTCATGTGGAGACGAGAAGATGGACAGGAGTTTAATTGTAACGGTGAATCAGGTAAAATCTTTATCTAATAATTTTTATTGGGAACTCCAGCATAAGCGCGCGGTGTATACGTAACGTCGATTCTAAAATTAACACAGTTTCTATTGAGATACTAATTGTTCTGGATTTTTTTTCTTATATATATGGGCTTACTCTTGACTTCAATCTTGCCCGCAGGGCAGAGATGAGGTCGACGATGGAACGAGTTTACCCAGAAGAAGCCTATTTACTCGCGACTTAAATAGATTGGGGTTATATGAACTCAGGAAAACCGACGCTGGCAGGGTGTTCCACTCCTTGGCTGCACGAATAATGAAAGACTTAGCAAAACGCTTAAACCAAACCATTAACCAAAACCAACCAAACCATTTAACTAAGATGCTGAAGGATAAGAATATTTTCGATTAAAATATCGTTGTATTTACGTTACGAAAATTAACAGAACATATTAAGTAGGTATCACGTTTTTCTGAAAAAGTTTTAAGGCGATATCCTAAACACCTTGCCACTTAAAATCACAATCTAGGTCGTGTATATAATTGAAATTTTACATCCAAACACTTCGTTTTTGGAAGGTTAAAGTCCTATTTTGTTCAAGAAAATGGAAACAGAAAAAACAGCCAACACTGTTAACAAAAGATTTTGGTACTCTTATAAATATCCGGTCAAAACATTAGTTCCGGACGCTCATTATGTTGACGCCCTCTCGGCGAAACAAAGCAGATGGAAGAAAGAAATCTCTGAAGCGAGAAATGGAGTGGAATGAACCCACTGGGATACTAGTCGCGTATATCGTCCAAACAAACGTTTTACGTCGAAAACGAATTCTCTCCAAATTATTTTAACACGATAAATGAGCTAGCATTGGTTGGAATTCTTCTCTTTATTTAACTGAACTAACAACATTTTACTACCTGTCAGTTAATTGATATATTTCGTTGAAAATTAATTTTATTCGACAAACTATAATTATCCAATTCCCAGATTCAGCACAAAAGCCAAATTTCAGCACGATTGTAAATACTTGTAACAAGACTTATCTATGCGAGGGTAGATTGATATTATAGTTAACAGTCCATAGATAAGCTTGCTATAGTCGAGTGACGTTTATGTCATTTTTAAATATTTCAAAGTGTCACTGTCAGTTATAAAATCATTTTGACATTGAAGTGAATTGTCAGTTATCAAGTTCCCGACATGAGTCAGTCTTGAACGAGGCACCGGAGTGACAACTTCTAAGGTTAGTAAAATGATGTGATTGTGAATTATATTATGTACTGATCTAGGCTGAATAATTTATAATAAACATTGTTATTGCGTTGATTTATCCGTTGTTTCAATTCTATGATTCCCTTCTGAGGTCTGGTTATATCTCAGAAGTGGGATGAACGAAACACTTTTTGTGTTGCGGTAAACCACCCCACGAGCTCGACCGCCGATAAATAAAACTATATTCATTTTAAAACGGGAAATCAACGCAAATACAAGAAGAAAATTAAGGAAATGTGTGAATTAACATGACATGATAGTATTGTGAACCCCGATTTAGCCGAATAAAGCAGATGGGTTCAACAGTTTATTTTCGAAAAATATTTTTGTCAATGGTCGTAATGGATCAGGTAGATAGATATTATAGAAATATTGGTTTAAGCTGATATTTGAGTGTGATTAACGTCAAGAAATGATATTATTTTAATAAAATTATTAACAGTTTTCATGATACTACTATTAATATCATAAACGGGATATTTACCATGTTTGATTATTGTTTCGAGTTCCCGATATTTCGGCGCTGTTACAAGCACCATGATCACGGATAAACTGAAGTCATTGCCATGACCATGTCAGTTTAAAAACTTATAGTTTTCATGATGAATACAGATTAAAAACATAAATTCCGAAAACATGTAAGAGAATTAAATATAGTGAACATACAGTTACAAAATAATGTTCAAATACCCACTATAATTTTAAATTTAGTGTCTTAGTGACTGTGTGTTGTGAAATTTGTACACAATACATTAACAAAATGTTCCGAGTTTCAGAGAAAATGAGCGACAAGGAAAGCAAGGCGGATTATCGACGCACTAGCAACCCTTCCCGCAACTACGAAAGACAGAGGATGCGTAGTGAATCATCACGTAGTCGGAAGCGAGACTCAGGGGAAGTGGAGAGGCGCAGTCGACGCCGCAGTCGTAGTAGCCGTGGCGATGACCAACAACCAACGCAAGAATCTCGGAGGCGCAGTCCAGGTCGTGATCGTCGGCGCAGCAGCGCGACGCGTAATCAACTGAGAAGCCGCAGCGTCAGCAGCACGCGAACGCTACTCGAGCAAGAACGTGAGCTGTCCAGGGAGAGGGAAAAATTAAGAACCCTTGAAAACCAGGTACGCAAAGAACGAGAGAGATTAACAGAACGGAACCGATCACGTAGGCATTTCGAGACGCCCGAACCTAGACCGGACAATCGTGAGCAGACTAATACTGGCAAAAGTAGCTCAACTCGGTACCGTTCCTTAATCACCCCCACGAAACGACACGCACCCAGTGATGACAAACATGAAGCACATGACAACAAGAAAACTAAATTTATAACTACAGACTTGTTTGAAGATTTCTTTTTAAAACTTTTTAAGTCTAAAGCAGGGGATCGTGAATCGTTTTCCAGTTCATCATTTAATAATGTTGTACCAGACTTTGACCCTATCTCGAAGGAACAAATCATTCATATCTGGCTCGATAAAGTCGATGAATGCTCTGAAATTTATAACTGGAACGATAAGCAAACGGTTCACTATGCCCTGCCCAAACTCACCGGATTAGCTAAGACATGGTTTCAGGGTCTGCCCTCTATTAAGCATAGTCGGCTTGAATGGAAGTTGATGCTAAAGGAATCATTTCCTACAACAGAAAATTATGCAGAAGTTTTGACAGATATGCTTAATATACGGGTATGCTTTGGAGAATTTTATGAACTTTATTATTTTGCGAAAATCAATTTACTGAATAGATGTAAATATTTGGAAAGCAAGCAGTGGATTGTTTATTTTATGGGGTAGACGACAGGGGAGTTCGTGTAGGTGTAGGTGAAGCAGCCAAATTCGATAAACCAGAAGATGTACTTGATTTTTTTTAAGACCATTAAGTATCACAGCAGAAATTAGTCGGACTCTAATAAAGGTTTTAGTAAGGACAAGCGTCCTAGCAGTACATCGGTAGGTTATAGTCCGGTAAAGAATATAGATAACACGACGTCAAGCAAAAATAGTGGCGCGAAAGGGCAAATGAAGTGCTTTAACTGTCAGGGTATCGGTCACCCCAGCTTTAAGTGGATTGGAGTGGATTTAAGTGGTTGGTTTTTTATGGGACATGACAGTTCCCACTGTCCTAGATTAAAGGATCAAAAAAAAATCTCCAAAGAATAAGGAGGTCCTGTAGATTTCCTTCACTGAAAATATGTAACGACTAATACAAGGTTATGACAAATATTATCGGAATCGCTACAGTATTTAGGTTTTCAAGCAACATTAATTCGTGAAAATAGTGTTTTAAGATTAGGATTTAACTGGAAAGGCGTTAATGGCCCATATTGAGAGGACTAAAGAATATACCATACTTAACGCTAGGGTGTACTTTAGTGAGTGATATACAAGGCAATTCGGAAAAGAATGTCGAAGTGCTTAAAGTGGATGACCACTTAGTTAATTATGACGTGTAGCTTGGACATAGTTTTGCTGAAAATCATTTTAGATTATTAAAACTCCAACAGATGTAATATTTGAACTAGATCACTATTCTAAATAACATCAGTCTCTATACAACTTGTGATGTAGACATTGTTGAGATCATATCAGTCCCTGTAAGGACAAACGTTGCTCGTAAGGAGATATATATGTAGGCGGATCGGTTAGGGGCTGCGCGAGTCATGAGTAGGTTCTACCTCTTACCTGGAAAATATGAAGTTCATAAATCTGAATGTCGTTTATTAGTTCTAAATGTTGGGTTGAATCCAATACTAAGTATTATTTTAAAATTTCATTAGATAATATAATTTAGCAATCTAGTATGTATTTTTTTGTTGAATAATAACCTATCGGATAAAAAAAAGAAAAAAAAAAATTGAATATAATTTGATATCAAAATTGCGAGATAAAATCTAGGAAACATTAAAAGTATCATTTAATATTAGTAATTAATTTATTGACAATTTAGAGTACAATCTTTATTTAGAGTACTTAAGACTGCCATTACACTCAGTTGTTGGATCGGAGAATTTAGACTTACATGTATTCAGAATAACTACTGGGTTAAATAATCACGTTTCTATCACTCTTAACGCGGTAAATACTTATATTACTATGATGATTGATGACGTAGATAGGACAGATTAGTATTCGAAGTCAAGACGAAATTAGTTCTTAAAGGGAGTGAACGTATTAAGAGAAATCAGGAGAAAAATAAGAATCGGTATGACAAACACAACAAGAAGGCCACGAATTATAAGGAGGGCGATGTGGTTAGGAAATAGGGCTAAGTTTTAATACCCTGCTTGCTCGTCCAGTGATGAACATGACGATGAAAGTGATAGCAATTTTAAGAAATAATGTTGTTAATTAGATGTGAATGATGAGTTTATGAGTTACCTACTTGATTTATCGAATTGATATTTAATCTAATTTATAAATTGTGATGATTATAATAATGATTACATGATGCTAGATGGTGTCTGGCATATGAACTAGCCAGTCGCTAATATTGTTGATTAGATGTGAATGATGAACTTATGAGTTACTTGATTTATTGAATTGATATTCAGTCTAATTTATGATTTGCGATGATTATAATTATGATTACATGATGCTAGATGGCGTCTGGCATATGAACTTGCCAGTCGCTAATATTGTTGATTAGATGTGAATGATGAACTTATGGGTTACTTGATTTATTGAGTTGATATTCAGTCTAATTTATGATTTGCGATGATTATAATTATGATTACATGATGCTAGATGGCGTCTGGCATATGAACTTGCCAGTTGCTAATATTGTTGATTAGATGTGAATGATGAACTTATGAGTTACTTGATTTATTGAATTAATATTCAGTCTAATTTATGATTTGCGATGATTATAATGATGATTACATGATGCTAGATGGCGTCTGGCATATAAACTTGCCAGTCGCTAATATTGTTGATTAGATGTAAATGATGAACTTATGAGTTAAGTACTTGATTTAGTGAATTGATATTTAGTACAATTTATGATTTGTGATGATTATAATAATATGATGACTACATGATGTTAGATGGCGTCTGCCATATGAACTTGCCAATCGCTAATATTGTTAATTAGATGTCAATGATGAGTTTATGAGTTACTTGATTTATTTAATTGATATTTAGTCTAATTGTGATTTGCGATGATTATATGATGATTACATGATGTTTGATGGCGTCTGGCATATGAACTTGTCAATCGCTAATATTGATAATTAGATGTCAATGATGAGTTTATGAGTTACTTGATTTATTTAATTGATATTTAGTCTAATCGTGATTTGCGATGATTATAATTATGATGATTACATGATGTTTGATGGCGTCTGGCATATGAACTTGCCAGTCGCTTAGGGATAAGTGAGGGTGTTTGAGTCGGGCAGGATTAGGCGTTGGGATTCGCCGCCCAGGATTGGCTCAAAGTACCGCTGCCGATGACGGAGTGATGGTGAAGGAAGTAGCCTCACTTCGCTCGGCAATAGATATGATGTGATATGGCGTCTGGCATATGAACTTGCCAGTCGCTTAGGGATAAGTGAGGGTGTTTGAGTCGGGCAGGATTAGGCGTTGGATTCGCCGCCCAGGATTGGCTCAAAGTACCGCTGCCGATGACGGAGTGATGGTGAAGGAAGTAGCCTCACTTCGCTCGGCAATAGATATGATGTGATATGGCGTCTGGCATATGAACTTGCCAGTCGCTTAGGGATAAGTGAGGGTGTTTGAGTCGGGCAGGATTAGGCGTTGGATTCGCCGCCCAGGATTGGCTCAAAGTACCGCTGCCGATGACGGAGTGATGGTGAAGGAAGTAGCCTCACTTCGCTCGGCAATAGACATGACGATAAGTTGAGTGAGAATGTTTGAACTGGGCAGGATTGGCGTATGAACTCGTCGCCCTTGAATAGTTCAAAACATTGCGGCTGAAGTGTTGTGAGAGTGAAGGAAGTAGCTTTCACAGCACTCAAGCTATAAAATAGATGATAATGATGATCTAGAATTAAGACTGATTATTTTTATTTCTTTATTATTCTTGTTATACATCTAAATATGTACAAGTTATTTTATTTTATAATTGTTAATGATTGAAAATTGTTTGATAGATAGAAGATACTGATCAAATCTATTCTTATACAATATTTAGGAACGAAGGGACTCGTTCTTGAAGGATGGCCGACTGTAACAAGACTTATCTATGCGAGGGTAGATTGATATTATAGTTAACAGTCCATAGATAAGCTTGCTATAGTCGAGTGACGTTTATGTCATTTTTAAATATTTCAAAGTGTCACTGTCAGTTATAAAATCATTTTGACATTGAAGTGAATTGTCAGTTATCAAGTTCCCGACATGAGTCAGTCTTGAACGAGGCACCGGAGTGACAACTTCTAAGGTTAGTAAAATGATGTGATTGTGAATTATATTATGTACTGATCTAGGCTGAATAATTTATAATAAACATTGTTATTGCGTTGATTTATCCGTTGTTTCAATTCTATGATTCCCTTCTGAGGTCTGGTTATATACTCGTACTTAAAATGAAAACTGCTATGCAATTAATTGTTTTGTATTTAGCACGATTTTTTTCTTAGAAGAAAACGAAACCCAAAATCTTTATGCTGTGATTGTGCGTATTTTCAATGTTTCTAAAGTAACCTAAAGAGTAAGATAGGTCACAGTATACACAATGAAAATTTTCCCCAGAAACTGACTCTACAGCGAAGGTTCGCGAAAGGGTCCAAAACGACACGGATTGTTCCACACAATAATATTAAATTGTACCCGCAACCAGCGAATAACAGAAATATTTTCGCAATTGAATTAACAATGGACTATCGAACGCGAATAATTACGAAGGCCCGCCATAATTCACTTATATCCAACAATGCCATATTTATGGCTTTCCGTTTTTACATCATTTTTACCTAAATTAAATATAGGTATATTATGTACGATTATACAGAATTTTTACATAATTCCTTTAAACGAGCAAAAATGTTGATCACTTTTGTTGGATCGACAAAATAAATTCATTGCTTTTAATTTTTTTTTATATATAGGTGGCTTATCAAGAAAGTACTGGTATGAGCCACCTATTTAAAGTGGTTGTATACTTACTACTTCCTTGCATGTAGGCACTGGCTAACTAATAGCGTAATACTTTGTATTTCTACATCGTTGTCTGCGGATTCCCTGGTTTGTAATTTTGTATCATCATTTCGGAAGAGGCAATTTGCATTGTATAATATGACAAGGTTCTTATTATGATCAAGGTTTTATATGCCCACTGTACCAAGATTGCAAAACTGAATACACCATACGATGTGACAAACCAGTCTATTTGTTTAAGTTTCTTTTTAGGGTTCCGTGCCTCAAAAGGAAAAAACGGAACCCATATAGGATCACCCGTGTGTCTGTTTATGGGGTTTTAGGTTTCCGCACTTAGTCCTTAAGGTGGACCATTGTGCGTGAGCCGTGGTGGCCGCTTACTCCAGCCAGCCCACCTCTCTCCAGAAGCAGATCAGACTTCCCGGTCCCCTCAGGGCATCCGCAAGGGATTGTGGTGTTCCCAGGGTCTCCTCACGAATCTTGTTAACGCCTGTGCACTCAAGGAGCACATATGCGTCACAGTTTCCTCCGCCTCCATGCGTGCCCTGCACAGGGGACTGTCAGTGATTCCTGTGTCTGTTTGTCTGACCATTCCTCGCACCCTTATCTCCGAAACTACTGAGCTCAAAATTTTGGAAAAAGTACAGAAATTAATTCAACACTTATAGAAGTCTATGGTACTAAGACGTTGCGTTGGAAGGCCTCCCACTAGGTGGACCGATGACCTGGTCAAGGTTGCAGGAACCCGCTGGATGAGAGACGCACGGGACCGGTCAATGTGGCGACGCCTGGGGGAGGCCTATGTCCAGCAGTGGACGTCTTTTGGCTGAAATGATGATGATGATGATGATGGTACTAAAATAACATGGAAAATCTCTCAATATCTAGTATAATGGTACGGAACTTGCAGTTGGCCAGTTTTTATTCGGTCTTGACACTTGTGTTGTTTGGTTGCAGTGAACGTGGTAGACGGTGAAAACTTAACCATATCCAAAGTGTCTCGGCTTCACATGGGAGCCTACTTGTGCATCGCTTCCAACGGAGTCCCGCCATCGATCAGCAAGCGAGTCGTGCTCATGGTGCAATGTGAGTTATACATTAGACAATAATATAATTTGAGACCGAAATTCAAGCTTTGCATGTGTTATAAAAGCGGGTTTAGTGGGTACAGAAAAAAAAAGAAATAAACATTTTAATAACAACTGTCTCAAAATCGGTAAAGTAATATGTTGATCAATAAATATTCTTGGCGTATGGCAAGCTGTCCAAATAAATATTTACTGCCACACTCTGAGACGTTTTATGGTTACTTAGGCCGTCACTTAGTAAATACTTGTCATACAAAACCTTTACTAAGTGACTGCTTATGTAATCATTAAGTCTGTATCTGAGTGCGGCAATTATACACACATAAACTAATACCATTTTCCCATTTCCTACAATCGATACATACTCCTTTTATTCAAATATATTTGACCCATAATTCAGATACGTGAACAACACTCAGTGATGTTTTTCAATGAATGTGCACGAAACATTCCTCCTTGCCACCTTAATATAATGAAGTCAATCAACCGTCACAAATACACCATTATGGTTCAAGTTAAGATGGTTAACTATCCACCCGTAATGCGCATCGTAGCTGGTAGACCCCTAACTTGTATTCCTTGGTTGACTGTAAACCCCGAGCCAAACGAACAGCGGCTTTCATTATCACATCAACATGGAAATATACAGAACCCACCTGTACTTAAAATTTATGTACAGAGAATTTTCTCTACTTACCTTTCCCTCGCAGTTTCCTCACTTTACACAAAACTTTTATTATGTCGGGTTTGAATATAGCAATAAAATACACAAGAAAGTCTACTTTAAAGGCTTCCGAAGCTTTTATGCAGTGTTTGTGTGCAATATTATACGCAAACGTTACCAAAAATTCAACATTCATATAGTAACCTACCAAAATTTTATAAATTAAAGTCACTTTTTAATTAGAAACTGTATACAACCACGAAATTTATTCAATTACTTGGTTAGCTGGCTAATTCATTATGAATTATGCTACTTAAAGCGTTTAAACTTTGAGATGCAAAGACTGAAAAGACTTAAGAAAAATATTAACTTTGAGGACTAACAAAATTAATATCTTTAGCAGCTGCTTATTTAATTTAAATAATTCCAACTGAGATTTGTCCAGTAAGAAATACATTAATTCAGTCCGGTGTCGTCCCGGACAACTGCACAGTATGGGGCTGTCTTCAATGCTGTAAGACAACTTTAGCGAACTTTATTCTTCGTAGTTCACGATCTATGAAGTGCTATAAACAACACTCACCAACTATATTATAAGCAGCTTAAAGTTGATATTTACTGAGATTCAGTGAACTAGTTTAGTCAACGACGTAGAATGTTGTTTATAAATATGTGGGATAAAATGGTTAGGTATCTTTGATCATCATATTTTTAAAACTAAACTAAGGGTGTACTGCTAGTACTTTTGTTTATGTGATTGATATTGTTTTTTTATTTGTAATACTGTAAAATCCGTAAAATCTATGATTGAATTAACTTATTATCCAAAACAAGACCTAAACACAATAATAAAAATATACAAATATTATGGATAAAATTCGTCCACATTGCTGTTAACAAGAATAGTGCCCAGAAGACTGGCAGCATTGCCACGTCGTCGGTCGCTTTGAATGGCAATGCTGATTTTACCAGAACATATGCCAGCCTTCTGGTCATGGGAAGAGTTGATGAACCGTTTGGCGAACTCCAGGGCCCTAGTGTTTCAACCCCAAAGGGTTCAAACACATAGCTACTAATGAGGTTGTTGTAATTGCATCGTTTGAGGTTTTCATACGGCTGCAGGTACATCCAACGCAATGGGACAATTACGGCGTCCTTCTATGCTGGGTGTTTACTCTCCAGGGCTGACAGAGTCTCTGGAGAGTATATCGCTGCTAAATCAGATCCTGGCCGCGCTCTCGATGTCACCTTAACTGAATTTGAATTCTGCCTGTGAACATAGACCTTTTTGTGAGTAGAAAACAGGGTAACAATTTTCGGTCGAAAACATGAGTTGGATTGATACAGATCTATTTAATTTGCTTGGTCAATGTTTTCTTGGTAACCAATTTTTTTTCCACTAGCAAATTCCTATAGGGCAATGTGGGGGAGCTACTCATAGGAACTGTTTATTCTCCTGGGTAGGCAGAAATGGTCATTGCGCTAAATATAGAACAACACACCGTCTTGCGCTCCTGGGAGCCGTTTTAGAGAGAGGTGTAGAATTTTCAAAGTGTTTGTGGCTGTGGGAACAGAGGTAGACTATAAGGTTTGTAGACCTGGCCTGAATCTAAAGCCCCTGTTCGCTTTTAAAATAACGAGCCCGAGGGCAGTCACCAGTGGCGAAGTGCGTTTATTGATCATATACATTGGGTCAAAGTGAAATAATAAAGTCATTAATATCTAAATATCAACAAATAATGCTGCATCGTTTATCGACCTGAACCTTTAAGATATTAAACCCATAACAATAGTTTTATACAACTGCATCGTAGTACCTAGACCTCGTATGACTGTAAAACCCTGACTGAATCGAATAGCAGAAAGCAAGTAGCTTCTAAGAGTATTACCTATATGTCTGTATACCCAGCAGGTCAGGAACTAAGGTATTTTTAAGTTACTAAAACACCGCTAAATGGGACCATATAAGTTTTGTCTGAAGACCTTCAAACAGCCGAGAGTCCTGCTGGGAATTAATTTAAGATTTCACCGTAACCATTAAGGTACTTTTTTTAACTATGCGATTCGGAAGGTATCTATATACTACACACGTTATACTTTACTTCTCAATCCGATTCAACATAGGGTCCTGCTGGGTCTACAGACATGTATTACATAGTAAGTAAGTTTCTATAGTCAATGGTTTTCCAGCAACCCGCCAATAGTGGCACCTCATTGGTTGTCATTTGTGACATACATTTGGCAACGGATGTTACCACAATATGCCCGTAGCTGCTGCTCTGCGTGACAATTAACGGCTACCCATCGTATTCCCAAATCATTGCGTTCGTATGTTCAGTCAACCATTTGTAGCCGGTTCATCACATATGATTTACGTTCACGTTTATAGTTATTGTTTATTTTACGGTTGCTGTTGACACCCGAACATAGTTGGGGAATAGAAAATCACATAAAACATATTATGTAGATTATAAGACTTAATATTTCTGGCGTATTTACTCAATTATTCCAACTTAAAAGGCACTTCAAACCTTAACACATTTGGATAGAGGTGCATATTAGCAGAAATTGAAGTTGAATTAATAATAAAAAATAAAAAAAAACATTTAATTCAGACAAAAAGAGTCCATAGACAAGGCAAAGCATAATAGGAACGCGGAATCCTAATATTATGACCATATTTAGTAAGCCTGAGTGCACACAAATAACTGTTTCCAAGAATCTCACAGCTTTGTTGGCGTATTACTAAACATACCTACTGAGAAGTTTCAAATAGAATGACGTACTAATTGTTAGTAACTGAAGCTTATGCTAGCAAATAACCAAACCACAATATCAAATACAAACTAGTTTTATATTTTGGCCTTATCAATATTACCGGAATTAAAATGTAAAAATATTTACAAATGCAGCGAATATTTTTGCACCAAATATTTAATTTGTAATACAGTGAACTAACTATTGCTGCCGCAAAATAAAACGTATGTACACGAAAGTACATTTTGCGAGCGGCTCCATTACACATTGTTTATTTTAGTAATCGGAGGCAACCGGTTCGAATTATACTTGTATATTTGTGTGTACCTACAGCGATAACATTCGAATATTATAATCTAAATGGAATATGGCACATTTGTCTGGGTCCGTTAACTAAGCTTCAAAATTCGTCCGTGCGTAAGTACTCGTACATGAGCATTTCGAGGCAGTCGTTTTCTTAATCGGAGTCAGCGCCGAGAAATATTATTTTTCTTGGGGGTGGGTGTCGTTAACGAGTATTTACGAGGACACGAGCGTCTCTACCTGACGGCGGCGCCTTCCGCCGGATCGGCCGTAATTGCGCCCAATTAGAGCATTATGCTGACGTGAATACGGTACGGACGCGATAATGGCGAATGGCGATACTATCTGTCCACCCGCGTCGCCCTCACCACCTCGCCACCGTACCCAATGAAACGCTTTTCTTTCCCCTAATTCACATTCCGTATCTCAGCGCGTTCACAGTCCTCTCCATTTCTTACGAGAGACGTAAAACGCTCACGTAACTTTCACTCGATTAACCAACGAGACTTCCTTATGAATTCACTGTCAGTTTTCATTACATTTAGGTAGTACCGGAGACAAATCTTTATGACAATGTTATTCTTTGCGCGCGTCGCTGCCTGCTTTTATTCATTCATAACTCTTCGCAGATAATATAATACATACAGCAAGGACGTAACTATATACAGGTACGACGTGTGTAGGTCTGTAGGCCACCATTTCTACGTTGAGGTATGTGATATGTATTATGTACATGATGCGTTACTTATGTAACAAGCATAAAGGCAAAGTTTTTGTGAATAGGAACATTTTTCATTCTTAGCTGTGCGTGCGTTAACTACGTACCTGTACGTGCGTGGTACGTAGTTTTCCGCTATTGTTAGAATTCACTAATAAAATACCCGAATTTAGCAATATTTTTATTGAAAAAATGCTGTATTTACACCTATTAGCATACATTCTGCCAACGTTTTGCATCAAAAGGTATATAAAGGTGTACATAAAAACAACATGATGAATTCCATCTAAAATTAAAACATAATAAAAGAATTCATAATATCTATTTCCATCCGAAACAGGTTTCAATATCTTTTGTAACCATATTTTGTGCTACGACTTGCTGCTACGGCGTAGCACGTGGCGTAGCGCCTACGATCAACGAAATAACCCACAATCGCCAGTTTGATAAATTAATGTTTTTCTTAGTTTAAGGGAAGTGTGTAGTAGTAGTGTTTTATTCTTTAAGGAAACATAATCTATATATTCTAATACGTACTTGACCTAGTGGTAACTTAGAAGCCCTGACTATAATAAAATAAGAACAGCAGTAACTCGTTCTTTTTAACGTAGAAAAGTAGAGGTGGATTTTTTTTTTTTGTTACTTTCAAAGGTGTTAGAAAGACCTTGGAGTTTCTAGTGTTTCTCAGGCTCTGGTTACATATTACAATTATGTACTTACAACCAAGGCTATAAAAGCCCTATATGCTTCCATTTTTTTGTCATTTTCGTCATAAAAATGTCGTAAACATTTTCAACATAACTTCAAGATGCAAATTAAATACTACCAAGGACCCGCGGCAAAGCGCTCCATGTTAGCCTTTACAGCACCGATCCCTTTTGTCATTTACTAAATAATTTATACACAAAATCTTTCTTAAGGAACGCTTTAAATATTCCAAAAATTGCTCCAAAATCCATTGAGTCCTACCATTTTCAATCGCATTTGTATTATTAAGTAGGTTTCGGCATAAATGGTATTGGATAAGAAAGTTCGCCTGAGAACCCGAAATCGCCTAATACAGTCGGTATTAGGCGATTTCGGGTTTTCATATAATGCGAAGGGTTATAAAATGATGAAATGAAATAAGTTTTTATTTACCCGTTGGTGGGTCATTAAAAGTAAGGAGGTTGGATAAATATTTCTAGTAGTTTTTACCGATATTATTTTGTATCAACCTATATTCCGCCAGTTCTCGTTACATTCGCACTGCTTGACCTTCAGCTACACTCTCAAGAGTTACGCGTGTGGCGACAGAGACTGCGGGGAAAACAAATGTAAGAACTTGTGAACAGAATGACACGAGTCCCCGCTAGACGCGGTCTAGTACTGGCAAGGAAACAAATGACGAGTACATTTGTGTTGCTTGTCACATTTAAGAAACTTTTGCTCCAACCCCAGTTAAGGAATTGCGGACCGCACTCCGGATTTTGACAGATAACGTACTGAAGTATCTGTCAAAGTCTAATGTGCAGAGTCAAGAAGCTATTGGTAATGATAAGCTAGTATCCAACCTTCATAGCCTGGCCTACCGTGTTTGCCGGTCTTTTACAGACTGTACTTCAGTGCACACTCCAAAAATTCCACGAGCACATTCCACCATCTCCCTTCTTCTTTCCACTAGCTCTATCTATGGTCGACCCCATCTCTGGCCTACTCTCGATCTCAATATTGTACTGAAAACCTGACAACAACAGACTGTCAGACACAACACCCGTATGAGCGGAGGATCCTCCTTTTTCTATGGGGGATGAAGAACTTTACAACTTTACTTTACTTTACCCTGTTCTTCAGACTCTCTTAACTACCTTTAGATACAATCAAACCGGTTCGGATTCCAGATACCGATCTTTGATAGTATACTGAGATATCTTTCAAAATCCGGTCCATAGCCTATCCAGAAAAGGAACAAAAATTGTTAAATAACGTTTCTGTACCCACATATTTTTAATCTGCAATACAGCGTGGCTTTATCATGACTTACAACTCTCTTTGATTACATTTTACCTTCACAATACAGTTCCTCCGATGCTGTCCATCCCCAACCAACTGGAAGCTGCGTACATCGGTCAGGACGTGACGCTGGAGTGCCACACAGAGGCGTACCCCTCCTCCATCAACTACTGGACCACTGACCGCGGGGACATGATTATATCAGGTAGGTATCAAAACACATTTTGTAGGATTTTATAACTTAACTCTTCGCAGATAAGCATTCATAAGTATTTTCACAGGTTTTTGGGTTATAAGCGCACTAACGGACATCTGTCCAGAAATTATTATCAGAAACTTTCCATCTAGAACGTTTCGTTTTATGAAATTTTTTTTGCAGTAGGCCGGAATAAATGCTGGTCGGTTGTTATTAATATCCTAATATATCAGATCTTTTTCTAATTCTCGAAGGGATGACTAAGATTTGTCCGACCGTAGGTACGTGGCAAACCCGTCCAGGTTGTTAAGTACTAGTCGAACAAAATCTGAGCTGGGAAATGAATCTGAACGAGAGAGCTGTCCAGCTCTGTCGTATGCTTTATTCAAGTCCTGGAGGGTGCAGTTAGTTGTGCACGACGGACAAGAAGAGGAGGTGTGGCTTGTCCTGTGTCGACGCTCCGCACTCGCATTATATCCGATCCGAGATGAGTCAATTATACCCCATCTAGCCAAATTGGATCGGCTGCCATTTAAAAACCTGCAGGTTCAATACCCCCGCTAAATCTGCGCCATACAATTTTGCAGTCTTTGCAGTGCAAAAACGTACATAAAAGCCGGGTGAATGACCCATAATAGTTATTTCAGGCCAACAAATAATGATGACTAATAATAAAAACCGAGTACAATACGACAGATTACACACAACATGAAATGAAAATGTTTTCATTCTATTGGTTACGAGTACAATAAAGTCTGGCGTTGAAAAATGGCCGTGACGTAGACTGGCAAACTAGTTATGTGCGGCCCGGTTAATTAAGTCCCTGGTGCCCTTGAAACCTTAATACGGTTCCAAGCCGACACTGTCAGGGTAAGGAAATTAGAAGCTAAGAAACGATGATACAAATACACCAACGGTTATGTCATAAAACCGGTGTCGTCTATTAGATAAATGTAATTAACGCTTCTATTATTTGTTCCGTGTAAAATAGTGATTCAGTTGTGTCTTCTTAGACTGGAAGCTGACCTCAACATTATTAAAAAAACCTTGTGTACTGGAGATACCCTAAAAAAAATATTTCAATATTTTATTTTACCACTTTGTAGGTTATTCATTTGTGTATTCATGCCAAATAACAGCTTTCTACGTACTAACTGCGGTACTCAAAGATATTTAATGATTATTTAAGCCGTCACTTTTTAAAGATTTGACATACAAAACCTTTAATAAACTGTCAAAAACTTTACTAAGTGATGGCTTAAGTAAATAATCATTAAACGTCTCTGAGTGCCGCAGTTAACTACGGAACCCTAAAAATGGTAGGAAAATAAATTATACATGCTTCATAATATCTACAAAATAAATGAAATTGCAGTGTCTGTTTGTAATTTCAAAACAACAGTTTTTACTTTTGAAATGAAAGTGTATACGTACATCAGTACTTATAACGTTATTTTTCTGTCTTTTTGTGCTGGCTTATTGCCGAAACGGCTGGATCGATTTCAACGGGTGGCTTTTATAAGGAGTACCTTAATCAGGCTACGTTTATTTTAAAAAACCCCTGCAAAAAATTTTAAATCCATGAAATTGTTAACAAAATCCGATTCAAATAGGGCGATATAATAGTTATAACAGCTAGTAATAATATAACTCTAGTAGCTACATGACGTGTCTTAAACCTTAAGTCTTTGAAAATATTCATGTCAAGACTATCAGGTGGCAAAAATAAATCTTCTTACTAATACGACAAGCTTTATGTCCTCTGGTTTCCAAAACTCAAACAACAAAAGTAGTTACGCTCCTGAAAAACTTTTCAGCCGCTGAAATAGCACAGTTCACAGACATAAAATAAATTATTCTAACACTGAAACAAGATTAAAATATGAATTTACTAAGACGTAATTGATTCACTCGTAATTGATAAGTTAGCCTGACGGCTTTCCGGAATGAGCAAATTGATCGAATTACTAATGACTTCGTTTATCCGCAGGAAATAAATACATCACTTCACTGAGCGACGACAGTTACAGCCGGAAAATGAAATTGACTATACGGAGAGTGTCGTCAAGAGATTTTTCATCTTACCGCTGCGTCGCCAAGAACTCCCTCGGAGAGACGGATGGGCTTATCCGGCTTGACGGTACACCTGATTATTTCTAGTCACACTATGTTTCCATAATATTTTGAATTTTGAATCATTTGAATATAACTTCTGTTACAAATAGAGGAAAGATCAAGATGTTAGTCTTACAGATTTCAGGGAATTTGTGTTTTTTGTTCGAAGCAACTAATAAAGGCTTTTTTCGCAGAAATACCCGCCCCCTCAACTACAAGTACTACGGATAACAACGTCCCCACATATCCTCAAAGGAAAAAAGGTAATTTCATTGGATTTCACATTTTTCCTCGTATTTCTATTTATAGCCATTTCCCTTCATGAAGTCATTCAGCAATTCTAAAGTTACTCCTAAAATATTTCATGCAAACAACTGTCGCGTTGGTCGAACGGAAACTGAAATTATCAGTTTTGGCACCTGAAACTCGATAAGGGTCGTCAATAGCGAAAAGTTGAGTGCAAGCCACGGCGTGCCACGGTTATACATTCATCGCAGACTCACGAATACCTTACGGAAGGGTCGATGGCGAATTTGTATTTATCGGTCTAGCGCCACAGCCCAATGCTTCCGTACAATTGGGTCGTTAGTAATATTATTGTGGGAAAAGCGATTTTGTTTGCGCTTTGACTTCCAATATACCTTCTTATTGTTATAGATTTGGGTTTTCTTTTATACTCTTTACGGCGTCGTATGTTTCGTTCACACTTGAAAGCCTACTTTCATAGCCCCTTAGCAGCATGTAAGAAATTTTTACGACGCAATCATTTTCCGCATCGTTTTTTGCTCATGGGACATTTCTATCACATGTACGTTGTTTCTGTCAGGTAAACACAAAAACCGGTGGCGGGACAGCTCCGCAGAGAACAGAGTCATAGGAGACTACGAGGTGGAAGAGTGGAAAGATGTCGGTAAGTGTGATAACTGCCTACTTACATTATTTAGTAGTTTAAAAGCTTTTTAGTGTTCCAGCAGTAACGCTCTTTCCGATAAAGTTGCCTGCGAGAGATAATTGGCACGATAGAAAGATGCAAATTAGTAAAATATTTCATTGGAGAGCTCGTTTAATATGCTGACTGGAAATAACTTCGATATGCAATTAACAGCATAAAAATGCTAATTACAACTCTAACGTACTTGTTACTTTTGCAGTGTTGTAAATAATTGTATTTAATGGTATGTTTCCTTTGACCCCGTCGTTTAGATTACGAGTCGACCCAGTCTTCGCAGTCCACCATCAGCCGAGGCGTTTTATTACTCATCATCGGAGGTTTGATTATTGCCAGCTGACATACAGCTATCTACGATGTCCACATCATGTCATAGTGCCAATAAGACATTTGTGCTATAAAGAGATACGATGTATAGCAGTGATAACATTAGTATAGGTGCTGTGTCAGTAGAAACTTTACCTAATAGTTTCATTGCAGTTACATCATAAATTAAAATTGTTTAAAACCTGTTAATCACATCGAAAATATCAATTTATTGAGCATTTCAATCATTTATTTTCACTGTAAGAATATTTTTATGGAGATGTAGTAGTCTATCTGATAGAAATTGTACATATTTTTCGATATAATTGAAAGACTGATAGGATTGTACGGTAAATGTGCCATATCTAATCAAGTAATCACGTAACAATATTGTGTTTAGTTGTTAAGAATCTCGTTAAATGGAATTTTGCTTACCTACTGTTGTGTACTACGGTAAAAGATTTTAATAGTCCCTTTCATTCATAATTTTCCTTCCCTAATCCTATATTATTTAGTTCAACCCAAATTAAATTAAATGTGTCCTCAAACAATACTTAATTCAATTCACCGTGTGTAGTTTTAAATACTTAGTTCAGCGTTCAGTACTAACAGCATACGTTTTCACGATGCACTACGATACCTACAAGCTACATGGTCCGTGCCGTGTCACGTACTTGCGCATTTAGATACTATCTTCCCATTAACACTCGTTACAATTACTCACGCGCTAGTTAAACTACCATCAGTAGACTTAAAATGAAGATATGACCACATACATTTCCCTCTTTGCAAAAAGAAAATAGAATGGAAAAGATTGATCTCTTAAGTTCTAGAAACTTGCAACATTGTAATTTCAAAAAGGAAAATCAATTCTTTGCTTTGTATTTTATTTTGTCCCAGTTTTCTTTTACCTCATAAAGTTGTAAGCGATGTAAGCTCAAATATCAGACTGTGTGTTTTGTTATTAATTCAATTTGTGTTGACTTATATTCCTATTTGCATATTAAATCAGATAGAAAATGTAGGTACGGTAGAACCTTTAATTATGTTCTATAATTAAGTTATCGATTGCCCTGCCTTGCATTCCAAGAACTGTTCTACTAATGTAGCTATTATCGATCAATAAAGTAATTACATTACATTAATATTAGCTAGTATTATACCGTAAAGTACATTTCCATCGATTTCTCAAGAGACCGCTCACAATTCAAAAGTGATATTCAAGCTTAAGTTCGTAAATCAAGGGGATTTACTACTCGATACCGCATTTCAAAGTGACTATTACTTACGATGTCTTGTTTAACTAATTTCTGATATGTTTTTGTTTTCTGTATCTTCAATACCTATTAAGAAAGTGAGTTCCAACAAAAATCTTCAATAAATACAGAAATAATTTGTTCCTTGAATAAAAGCTTTATACATTTAATATATGAATATATTATCATCATAAGTTGTGTACTACATCAAATGATTGTTACAGTTACATTATGTGTTCCTTACCTATGTAAACCTAATAAATTACGTTTTGTAAATAAACTCATCACTTCTGCAATAAAGACAATATGGCATGCTTTGTAATATAAATAAATAGCTATGTAATTATGTCGACGTACTACTTTGAAGCTTGCGTTACATACATATTAAGAAACATCTTCTATAGAACATTGGTTATTGTTTATACCATTTCCAGGATTGGTATAGAAAGTGATAGACGAAATGACATTTTGTTTATACATGTAGATTTGGATTAAATTATAATATCTAAATAGCCTATATAATTATAAGATCTACATATCTTGGAAATGGTCTATAACTGCGTTGAAAACTTTGTATAGTGACCGTTGCAGTTAGTTGTTTATGTA
Organism: Diarsia dahlii; assembly: GCA_949775195.1. Classification (NCBI taxonomy): domain Eukaryota; kingdom Metazoa; phylum Arthropoda; class Insecta; order Lepidoptera; family Noctuidae; genus Diarsia; species Diarsia dahlii. The sequence continues at coordinate 12,627,544 of OX459200.1, forward strand.
AAGTTATAAAATAAATGAAATTTCTTAAATCCACTGAGTATAATTTGTCACTGAAATTACTCCAGAATGAGAGAGACTTTCTGAAATGTAACAGAAAGATAACAAATGAACTGTGTACTTAATGAATTATTATTCACAACTGGGTTAAAACTGTAAATGAGAGATATTTTATGCAATGTGCATATTTTTAACCTGCACTGTTCGTGAGTACACTCATGAACAGCGTACATTTCTTACTTAACGCTAAAACTGTGCTACATTAACATATTTCAATATTTTAGGCATTTTCATAGCTAGCCCATATTCTCCCACTATTAGGCAAAGACCTCCCTCCATTCCTTCCAACGACCACAGTTCTGTGCTTCTTCTTTGCCATTCTCAAGGAAGACATCCAGTTCGTCCCGCCATCTCCTTCGTAGTATGCCGCGACCCCGTGTCACTGTTTCAGGGCTCCAATCCTGAGCTTTGCATTATTAACAATTTTAATATTTTGAGAGAATTACATAAGGCGCACACTTAGAGCAGCTTGTGTGTGAAATGTCGAACTGCTGGGCAAAGCCTCCAGGTTTTCTTCTCCTGTGCCATCACCAACTTTTATTTAAGAAACTAAAAAAAATTAAAGCCATTTTTTGGGTCAAACCCGCCAAGCCACTGTAACTCCTGAAAGCCAAAATCAACAATGGCGACAACCAAAAAAGCGCCGAGATAATGTAGCTCGACAAAGTCCCAGACAAACAACTTAACTGTCTTGGATCCCGAATTCCCGAATCGAAATTAATCAGAAAATAATGAGTGGGAAAAAATATAATTTCCACTTCCCTCCATACTTATCAGCAAGAGACAGAACAGAGAGGGACACTGAATTTTCAAAGTTAACGTTTCTCTCTAAGTGTGTGCTTTTTGGAATACTTTCTGTGCTCCTATTTTGTGTGCTCTTGAAGAAAATCTCGTTAAAATCACCTCTCCACCCATACGTAAACAGCGAAAAGTTATCACCGCGACACTGCGAAACGTTACCGTAGAGGAGCAACAAAGCTCTATTGTTTACAGAATTATTACAGTTCTCCCACTCGGGCTTATTTTGCATAAAATAATGGCCACGGAAGCGGTACCTGGATACCTGGGCAACCAGGCAACCAGGCTCCCCGCGCCCGCCACAGACACTTTAATGCACTTACTGCCAAGAGTCAGGGATAACTGACGAGCGTGAATATAGCTTTACTGGTTTTAAAATTCGTGGAAGCGCCGCACCGTCGTCTATTCAAAACTCGGCCGGCTGACGTACGGACGGACTCGCTCGTTTGCGGGAACACACGTCGGCTTTTACACGTCTTTTCACTTGTGTTTAAATGCAGCTGACGAACTACCCTGTCAGTCGGTCGTCATTAACTCTCGGTGGATTTGTATAAGTTTTAAAGATATTTTAACTGGCAACTCTATTTATAAAATTGTATTTAATTTAAAAAAGCTTAGAAACGAGTTGTGTGTGAGTATTCCTGTAACTTTTTCAGAGCTTAAAAATGATTCTTTCATCAAGATACGTGGGTAAAAATCACGAGGACTTCAATAAGACGCTTATGTTCAATGATATGAGCAATTCAAAGGGTTACGACCGCCGTATGGTATATCGATTTTATGCAAAATGCAACAAAGTTCCTCGCTACGAACACTCTGTGCTGTATTAGCCATAAACCGCGCTTATTTTGCCTACACTTGCGCGCTTTATTATTATAAAATAAGCCATCAATTTATCGTACCTACTTATCGGACCATCGTTGTAAATTGGTGTTGTGAAACTGCGGATGCCGGTCGACCCATCTGCATAATATTATTTTTTAAGGCTTTCATACTGTGGAAAAAAGGCTTTAAGAGTTTACTTAATAACATCTCACTAACATACGTAAATCACGTTTATCAAAGTGCCCCAAAATATCTTGATAACGATCGATGTATCGTGTTATTTGTATTTAAAATGCCTGCCTACAGCTTTATCCTAAAACGAATCAATTTTATATGAACGAGATAATATTACCATTTAGCGCTTAATTGGATTTTGATAACAGTCAATGGCACTTTAGAACATTAAGCGGGATCGATGACTTAATATGCCCACGGCGACACGGCGTGGAAGTACAGCATAGTACAGTCACATATGCACCACTAGTAGGTAGCTATAGGTACAGTGAATGCCAAAAATTGATCGAACGAAGTAGCTACGATACAATATTTTAGCTAGCACGAGTTACTTCAAATTAAAGTCAACTGTTGATACTTAATTAAACTTGGAGTTTATTCGGAAAAGTAAACGAAAATTGACAAGCCAAACGAAGAAGAAGCCAATAAGTTCTTAATAATATAAATAGGTAGTACTTTGAACGATCAATTTGTATTTTCACTTTTGATAGGTAGCAATCAAGATACGATCACTGTCTCCAGCCCAGTAGACATGAAATAAAAAACACGTCACACGGTGGTTCAATCAAGCAACAAACATTTCGTTTTTATTGCCGATATCCTCGAATAAAGAAAAGTATAAAAATAATAAGGAGTCGGAGGGAAAATAAAATATAATAATAGCGCGCCGTCAAAGTCATTGTCCAACGGCTTGAAAGGATTTAGTGTGTGTTTTAGGATTACTATACATAAGTCGACATACGACATTGAAAAGGGTGTGCGGTCAATTTTGTACGATTTGAATTTCATGTTGCCTTCAGCATTCGAATCATAAAGTATGATATCGATGACAGTCACAATTTTGTTTACAAGGATTTATCTGTTCGCTTCTGTCGCAGAGGAATATTGGTCCGTTTATTGTATCGCGGTCGACGATATTTGACGCCGCTCTGATATCTGTTACGCCGTGTAATGCCAATAAAAATGTTTATTTCCGTGATGATCTTCGAGGAAAAAATACGAACTGTGTAACAGTTTCTTTTCACGTTATAAGAATTGTAAGTCAACTGAGAATAAACGAGAGACGCCTTTTGAAGTGCTACGCATTTTGATTGTTCGATTGACCACGAAATAAAATCAAATTCAACTACACTTTGTAACGAACAATGATAAAATTACCCAAATAATAACCTTATACAAACAATCCTTGAAAGAACCCAAATTGGTTCTTGTTTCATATCATTCATACCATTGCTATCTCCTTGCGTCTCCAAACTATTCAGCCAATTTTCACCAGATGATCGACCCGTCTGGGCCGACAATGTCCTGTTTTGTCTGATCAGGGTCAGGCAAATACTTTCATACTGAAACTTCATTTCTGAAACAAGCTCTGTAATACTACACCGAGGTAATGTCGACGTAACAAGTCAGACCAACATTACACAATTTGGAGCTCACATTTCAGAATTCAAGGTTTCAGATGACAAGATGATGAGCGCCGACATTTTGATTAATCCAATTATTTGCCGCTGTATATTATATGTCAAATTAATAAGATATTTCACTAAGTTGAGACTGTATTGCCATTTATCAACTATTAATTAACTTTTAACATCAAACATTGTTAATCCTCGTAATGCAACTAATGTGTGTGTAAGCTACAGAATCGTTTCTAATTAATCGTAAATGTGTCTAGATGATCTGTATTGCTCATTATATTCTAAGGCTACTAAACTTATACTTCACACGTATACCTTCGATTATGAGTTTAGTAGCTTTGCAACGAACTAAGCAACTGTGCAGACGTCAGTCATTTATTTTTCTACCTTCTCCAACGTAGCTTCCCTCATTAAAACGAGCAGATAAATAACGCTTTTCAAGTTTTTCAATTGTAGGTAGGTACATTACAAAATGCAAGGTAAAAATGTCTTCTTTTTATCTGGTATTATTTATGAAGCAACGCATTACATTTCTCCCGGCTTCTATCAGAAAAAATAGTTTTCGTGCCCATCACATTAACGATGAAAGCACCTACAACATTTTTAAAACTTCCCAGTCCACCATTAAAATAATAACTTCCTCTCTGTTGTGCTTTTCTGTAACGATCCAAACATAAATATTGTGACATAGCATTTTATTTATTTTTATATTTAAACATCGTACAGAGTAAATAATATGATTAAATAACTGAATAAAACATGCAGTGTTTAAATACAACAACGATCTTCTTGAAATTTACAACAAATTTGACAATTTTCAATGAAAATATGTAGGTAATGATAAATATTTGTATTTTTTCGCAAACATGGTTTTATTCGTATTTTATTTTAATACTAAATGGGGCCCGTGTTTCGTATCTTACTACTCTGAGAAAAAACAGTCAATACAGAAAGGTCCAGACATAATCTGGGTCAACTCACATGAGGACTATGCAGATTAGTGTCTGAGATGGTATTTTGAAGAAAGAACCACACATATTTGGGTGAACCTGTCTAGTCAGTGCAAGCATTTGTCAGTTATCGTGTAGCTCGACTTATAACTCAAGGAGCTCAACGTCACGACGGACCAAGAAAATATAAAGTTGCATTCTCAACTTAGGTCGATATCATGCCTTACAAAACTTTATAATAGATATGCGTTAAGTCGCATTGAGTAAACCAAGTTGAACGCAAAGTTAAACAACAATTAATCAGTTGGAAAATTGAACGACGTTACATCACATCATGAAGATAAACCACTGAAACATGAGCCCAAGTTTGCGTAAACCAAGTTGCACAAAGCGAGCAAGTCAACATTACCGTTAATAAGATGGTAGTCGGGAGTGAGCTCGACTTTCTGGCGAAACTGGCCGCCGCGGCTGGTTCGCGAACATGGCGTGAGCTCAGCTTTTATTTTTATTTTTTTAGGGTTCCGTAGCCAAGTGGCTAAAACGAACCCTTATTTGCGTTTGTCTGTCCGGCCGGATGATACACAGTCATTGTAATCAAGGCTTGTGGCACTATAATATATCAATGAAAATTTCAAAGAACTTTCAATCTGTACACCAGTAAATAAAACTGTAATCCAGTTTACAAAACGTTTACGTTTTATTTACGAAAATTACAACTGAACATATCAATCAAAGAAAAGCAATTTTATGTACATGAGCGTTTGTTTTTAGACTGATGGAATATTCTAAACATTTGCCAATTGTAATGCAAAAGATTATTATGTAAATTAATTATTTTTTAAGGAATGGGATAATTTAGGTTACAACCGATGACATAATTTTCTTTTACACGGGTGATGAAACAAATCTTGTAAACCTTTTGCTTCAAAAACTTTTTTGCAAAAAGAAAAACCGACTTCAAAAACACCAAAAAGAGAAATATAAACTTAAGAAGAAAAATCTGCTTCTGAAGTCGGTGACTTTTGTTTGTTTGACTTCATGTTTTTGCCACCGACTTCAGAAGCTGATTTTTCTTCTTAAGTTTATATTTCTCTTTTTGGTGTTTTTGAAGTCGGTTTTTTTTTTTTGCAAAAAAGTTTTCTTATTTTTTCATTTTTAGTTGTAATAAGTACCTATACCTATATATATATATATCCTATACAAATATTTACTATGCATTTAACATTCAACCAAGAAACCTAACCCTTAACCTTCAAGATTCAACTATTTTTGCTTTCAACTCTTAACCGTTGAGGAATGGTACTACTCCTCAACGGTTAAGAGCATGAAGACAAGTGATGACTGCTAGATGCGAATACTTGAATAGCGTCAGAAAAAGCACGAAACACGTAATACGTGTCTATGAAATTCATATATAACAACTAAAAAAATGTGTATTGTACACATCTGCATACCCCCTCAGAGCATACAGGCGTGATGTTACGTCATGATAATGTATATTCAATAAACATCCAACCGATTCCAGCAATTACGACAGATTTGCCGTCTATTTTTGAAGAGTTCCATTGTATATCTCCGAAGATCAGCACCATGCAGATCTTCACCAAATTAAAATGGGACCACCTCAGGAGTATACTCTTTCAAATAAAAAAAGAATTTTGAGAATCGTTCCACAAATGGGGGAGAAATCAGATAACATAAATAAAAAAAAATTTAAAAAAAAATAATAATACATACACACGAACATATAACCTCCTCCTTTTTCGAAGTCGGTTAAAAATCAATCCAAAAGCATTTATTTCAAATAGACCGGGCACTTTTAAATCTCAGAATAACAAAGAAAGTGAAGCTACAGTCAGAGTCAAAAGGTATAATATTTCATTTCATTTTTTTCAGTAACAATTTTTGTATCGTATCGTTTCATGCTAAGACAGTAATAGGTAACTTGTGAACGTAAAATGTAGTTGTCCATTCCAAAGCGTAGATCTCTATGGACAAAAGGGCAAGAAACAACTCCATACTGTGCGTGGTACGACACACTCTTGACCAATTTTTCCTAGAAACTTACCTTTGGTAACGTGAGGTTCGGTAGAGTGAAATTCCCTAGCGAAGAAAAATTACACTTCAAAGGTCTTTTATACATATTGCACATGTATACCTAAGAGCAGGGAAATCGATTACTCTACTCGAGGATGCAAATATTATAGAAAATATTTTCAATTTACAAAGAGTGCGCTTTCTACGGATTGATGTATTAATCCAATTTCATTTCATTGAAATTTTAGGTTTTGCACTTTATTTCATCATCACTGCTCTAACACCGGTGACAGGAAACATCCTGAGAAAGCAACTGTATATCCTAGACCCAAAAAAATCACAAGGCACTTGTCTTTGATCACAGCGAACTCTCTATCACAATATTCCCACAGTTGCGATGTTCCCACGTCATAGACTGATTATGATGACTATATTACCAATACTAGCTGACCCGTACCCACTTCGTTGGGCATAATGTTAATAATCCTTTTTTAGTACAGAGTGTTATGTTTTAATTTCTAACTGCCAAAAGGAGGGCTACACGTAGGTATAGTTTGTATTTGCATGCTAATACAAAATTCGAAAGTAACTCTGTCCGAAAGAAAAAACATTTTCTGCGGGATTTGCGATAAACGAATTCCATGAGGACCAAGTCGCGGGAAAAGTTAGTTTGGTTATGGTAATTTTAATTGTTCAAAACTTCTCTGTAAACTATATTGGATGTAATGTTATCATTTGGTAGCAAAATATATTGTCTATCAGGAGTTCCAACCCGAGATAAGCCAACATAACTGCCCATGGGAAAAACACGGCTTTCTCAGGTCAATGCCCACCAGAGAGAATGTTTGACCTTGGGACTTGTTAATAGTGAGGGCAAAAGAGATCTTCACTGGAAACTGTAGCCTTTTAAACGGTATGGGTAAATCAGTGGGAATCATGGGTATCCGCGGAATATAAGCCAGTTGTCCCACTGCTGGCCCTGTGTGGTCTGTGGTCGAATGGTCGCCACGATTATATTGTCCCGTAACTCTTTTGTAAGCAGCCTTGTCCCATTACACATGTTGGGGGGGCTCAAGTTTCTTAATAGCATGATAGGAATTCTTAATAAGATAGATATAGTTCTGATAAGAACTTTTTATTTAAACAATGTCGAAAGTGTGCTAATTACGTAATTACGAAAAATTCAATTTCGGGGACGTCCGCTGCGTAAGGAGCCGACCACGCGACTGAGCCGCGCGGGTACCCTACCTCTCAGATGTAAAAGGCCACGCCCTTCTCCCGAAGCGAGCACGAACGTGAACCGAAGTAAACCCGACTCCATCGTGCGCCGTCCGCTGCTTTGGTTTTTTCTCCGATTCACTTTGCAAAACGGACTACCACGTAAAAGCCTTTCTATTTTTCGGTTTTTTATATAACCTATGACACTCAGCAATAATGTGGCTTTCTGTTGGTGAAAGAATTTTTAAAATCGGTTCAGTAGATCTCGAGATTACCCCTTACAATTTAACAAATATACAAACACACAAACTTTACTTCTTTATAATATTAGTATAGAAGTATAGATAATTAATAATTAATATTCATTAATTATTAATAATAATAATATAGATAATATAGATGTATAATAAATAGACGGCCTTGTTGGTCTAGTGATAGTAAGTGCGACTGCTCAGCATGAGGTGCTGGGTTCAGTTCAGTTGCGCAAAATGTTATTGAGTTTTCCATGAGGAATTTCAGTGTCACAGAGTCTGCCCGGTTGATCTGATGATAATAGGCTCGCCTCTTTTACATGGGACTTAAACATAACTGGCGATTTATGTTGGTGTAGGTTTAGTTCGGTTCAAACTTTACGGCGAGTTGGAAGATAGCTGCGAGTCAATGTCTGGGCATTATACAGTCGAGATGATGCGTACTCTGTGCACCTCCAATATCTAAAATTGTGTTATGCGCTGCTTTACTTTAGAATTTTCGAGCCGGATTAAAATTTGAACCTCACGGTTCAGGTATGACTACCTGAGCAGACCATCGCTTGCAGTTAACTTCTGAGCCGCCATTACGTTTAAACCGAACTATACTTATGGGTCTACCTAACTCTTCGGGAATTACAGGCGATCGTTATCCATACTTACTTACTTACTAATATTATAAATGCGAAAGTAACTCTGTCTGTCTGTCTGTTACTCAATCACGCCTAAACTACTGAACCAATTTGCATGAAATTTGGTATGGAGATATTTTGATACCAGAGAAAGGACATAGGCTACTTTTTAACCGACTTCCCAAAAAGGAGGAGGTTCTCAATTCGATTGGTGTTTTTTTTTTTTTTTTTTTCTATTTTTGTACACCGATTACACCGAGATTAATGATCCGATTTACGTGATTCTTTTTTGTTTGATGCGGAATAGTTGCCATTTGGTCCCATAAAAATTTTAGATAGTTTGGCCCAGTAATTTTCATTTTATGAACATTTTTTTTTAATTTATTTATGAACATTTTTCGTTATGTGTGTTCGCGAATAACTTCGTCGTTTATGAACCAATTTTGATGCTTCTTTTTTTATTGGAAAGGAGATTTGATTCAAGGGTGGTACCATGGTATGGAAACCAGGACCTGGTGATGGGATCCCAGAAAAGTCGAGGGCAACCCTCAAATTTCATAGGCACATATTACCTGTTTCGTGCTTTTTCTGACGCTATTCAAGTATTCGTATCTAGCAGTCATCACTTCATGTTGATGAGCTGATAATGGAAGGTAGGTACTACTCAACGGTTAAGAGTTGAAAACAAAAATAAGAAAATCTTGAAGGTTAGGCTTCTTGGTTGAATGTTAAATGCATAGTAAATATTTGTATAGGATATTACAACTAAAAATGAAAAAATAAAAAAACTTTTTACAAAAAAAAAAACAACCGACTTCAAAAACACCAAAAAGTGAAAAATAAACTTCACTAGAAAAATCAGCTTCTGAAGTCGGTGGCAAAAAAATGAAATCAAACAAACAAATGTCACCGACTTCAGAAGCTGAATTTTCTAGTGAAGTTTATTTTTCACTTTTTGGTGTTTTTGAAGTCGGTTGTTTTTTTTTGGAAAAAAGTTTTTTTAATAAAAAAAAATAAAAAACTTTATTCAAGGAGTTGAAAGTTACGAAAATATTACTTTTGGTCGCGATAACGACAGCGATCGACAGCATCGGTAGCGATAACCGACATCCGCGCGGTTGAAACCGCGGGCATCAGCTAGTATTCTTTATGGATAAGTATGGCACTATAGAACAAGACCAAAAGAAAAAAGATGTAGGTAAGTTATTGTTCAAGAAAACAGGTCAGTCTCTCCACAATGTACCCAAGTACTTACCCCAAGACTATAACTAACTGTTACGAGCCATCTTTTTCGAACTAATAACTCGTCGTTACATAAGGCTTGAACTCAACGGTAAGTCTACAATAAATTACTCTTAAACCTAGGAGAGCAGTGTCTACCTGAATTTGAATCTAGGATCGTGGGCTCAATTCCCGCATATGTAATGAGAATTAGGTTTAAAATATAGGGATATGAAAAACTGGGTGTTAAGTTCTTCGTCCCCTATAGAAAAGGAAAGAGGGTGTTGACTGTTGTAAAGACCATCGTCCATCGTCAATCGTCGTTCCATCGTCGACATCATCTCTGCCCTTCGGGCAAGATTGAAGTCAAGAGCAAGCCCATTTATAATAAAAAAAAAAAAATAGATGTAAACATGGAAAAGTGTTATTTCGTGCTGTCAGATGTGGTTCTACCCTTATCAGTTCATATAAAATACTGGTCATTACTTGCAGGCTGGAAACCAACCCCAACATAACATAACATCACGCCGGTAGTCCCCGAAGGTTTAGGTAGAGGTGTATCTCAAATTTGTCCAGTTATGTTTAAGACCCATGTATCAAGGAGCGAGCCATCACTTGGCACAAATTTAGATTCCATCACAGCAACTGAGAAATTCCTGATGTAAAAACCCAATAGCACTTCTCCCGACCCGGGAATTGAACCCAAGACGCGCTTGCCAAAAGGCTAGGCATATGACAATAACATCAAAAACAAAAATAGTTCAACAGAACTATTTCCGACATAGGAACATTGTTAATAGTACTCGTATATTGTTTATTTCTAGCTCCGAACGCCAGGATCGTGGTACTCCACCACTAATTGGGTTGAAGAGATCGGATGGCTGTCGCTACGGATAAAGAACTGATTATTTCCTTTAGCTATTTATTTGTGACTATTATTAGTAGATAGGGACTGTATTTGGAAAGATTGTTACAGGCATTTTATTTTAACAGCAGCAGCTGGCTCTAGACTAGACTATAAATAGGAAGATTTACATGGATATTGTAGCATGTCTTGACTGCGCCTGACATGTCATAATTATTATGTGATGTTTGAAAGGTTTTGGGAAACAATAAAAAATCGTGTTATTGAATTAATCTGCAAAATTATTAATGTTTATGGAAATAGTTCAACTTGTTTCTAGTTTGAATATTACAAATAAGATTTTATCAACACATCGAGAATACAGTATAAATATCGAGAATGAAACGATGATTAGGTATTATTAGGAATCAGAAGTGAAATACGTGAACAAAATAAACAATGTTTAATATCTTTTAAATCACACTTTTACAAAAATATCACGACAAACATTTTAAACAATAATCAAATAGAAATAGCACTAGCAAAATGGAATAATCAGTACACGAGCAAAAACATAAACCAAAAATAGCGAAGCACACGATAATAGTCGGGTAGCAAGTCCTTTCCGAGCGCCGTCCAAGCAAAAAGTGACCGTTGCAACGCAGCTCGCCTCGTTTTATGAACTTCTGTCGGTTGCCGCACGTCGACCGTACGCTAACCGGACGGCTACTGGCTGATGGCGTGACTTTGAGCCAACAGTATATTTATTGTCGTGTTCAAAAAATCCAAAAATATACTTATGGAATACCCATACTTATGGAATTTGGCAGTCGCAGCGACAATGTGAAAAAAAAACTGAACTTAACTTTTAATACTAATTTTCACATTCAGTTCCGATAGTCTTTAGAATCCAACTTGATTAAATTAAAATATCGACTTTATTAGGTAAATTCTGACAGCTGTTATTTCATCAAGTTAAATTAAGTTTTGCAGGTGTTTTACAACGTTCTTGTCTTTCAGTTTCAAAAGATCGTTGAAAACGCACTGAATACCTGTAAATATAAGGTCCCATTAAAATAGGTGGACAAATTTTAACACAGCATTTAGTACATCTAACCAAAGTTATGCCAGTAAAAAAAACACTGATTACAGTGATTTTATTTTCACCTAAACTGTTGGGTAACCAACATTTTTAGTGTATTTTCGTTAGCTGTTTTATTTTTTTGTAAGTATCTAATGCGTTTTTCTTGTTTTCTTTTTGTACCATTGTCTTTATTTTGGTGGTCTGAATGATCTATAAAAGTTTGTCCACCTATTTTAATGGGACCTTATATACCTAAGCAAAGAAACTTTAGTTCAAAAATGTGATCAAAAAGGGGACTCTTGCTATTTATTTTCACTTAAGAGTGGACAGGGGCTGCGAATTCTCCATACAAATTGGTCCCCATTTTTGTTCTATAATGCTTCTAGTAGAACAATCATTTTCTTTTCATAAAATCAAAGTCTACTGTAGACACGTCCTTGTCATTTCCTATTTTTCAGCAACTAGTAAGTAAAGAAAATATGGCCTTCCAAAAATGACAAAAATGCCCCATTTTACTACCGTAATTAGATGACTACCAGACAAATTCAAAGAGTTTTTATCAGAACATAAAATTAATCGAAATCTAGACCATACTCTGTCTCAAAATTTTAATGTCAAAAATCATTAAATCGACTCAGTTTTCGAAAAGAAAAAGGGGGAAATGCGTTACGTCGATCTCGTATTTTTTTTGTGATTTAACCGGTCTAGGCTGCTTCTATCCCTATGGCACTATACAGGGGTTGGCTTGACGCAGCGCGATGGCAATAGTTTCTTTAAATACCAATTTTTCTGCGCTGTTCCCTTTTAAGACACAAAGTGGATGGAGAAACAGACTTGATGCTCGTGACTAATGAAACTCTCAAATGCACTTGTATTATACAAAATTAAGTACGCAAATAAATAAGCTAATAAGGTACATTTATATACGAGTCACACTCGACACTGTTATAAGTAGATATTACTTCATATCGTACAGTTTGTGCGTATTTTTAGATGATATAAACATGACATCAATTTACAGAATTGTGTGACAAGTATTTTGGGAATAATAAATAAGTTTCTGTAGACGATTGTAGTTATTTATAGTTTTTTGGACGCTAGTCATTTTATTTCAGTCGGCGAATAACACTCAAAATAATTATACTAAGTATCAAGATCAAATTAATGGTGGCACAAACTATATTTTGCCTTTTTGAGCTTGCAAATATCAAGGTATGTACATTAATAAATACGCATGTAGTGGAAAAACCCTGAACATATAAAAAGTAAAGATTCTTAAAAACTCGGTGTTACTTGAGAAACCTAAATAAAGCAGTAAGGCACAATTGTTGCTGTGCCTTTACTGTTTCACTGCTCGGTAAAGGCCTCTCCCAAGTCCTCCCATAAGCTCTTTTCACGTGCCTCATTGACCTAACCCTCAGGGTACACCTAATACCTTATGATAAGTACTTAATAAATAGCCTCAATATAATACTTTTGCTACTTATAACCTAAACCCAGAGACTTGGTTCTTTTAGTCAGTTCTAAGACTGGGCCACCATCACCTTAAGTACTCTTGCAAAGAAAAAACTAAGTGGATTCCTAACAAAAACGTTATTAATCATATCTATCACAATTTAGTAAACGAGGGCGACGGTAATTGCTCGCAAATGACAGAATCTGTGCAAAGGTAGTAGACCGGGGTCATTAATACTTGTTAGGACGAACATAAAGGGAATCATTCCCGTCTTTACGGAAAAATTATGCATTCACCTAATATTCTACGACGCCCGCAGATTGCAGCAATTACAGAGACCCACTAAAAGGCTTAAGTATATACGAGAACCTACTATAAATTAGTATTAACGTGTTCGTACGCTTTTGCGTAAGGAAAAAATTATGAGGTAGATTCCGATAGGAATCACGCGCCAATAAAAGTTATTTGCAGACAGAACAAATTACATAGCTACTAATGGGCCAGTTATGATTTTAAAGCAATTCTTTATTTAACAGCCTTTCTAGGAAGAACGCAGAGATGACGCCGATAAAAATGTGTTTAAAAATAATGTTTTATGAAAATAATATGTGATCTTAAGAAGTTTTATTCATCGCTAGCTGAAGACAATTCAACATAATTATATATAGGCTTCAAGACGTACCAATTCGATGTACGAGACTGTTTTCTTCACTCAACCACCGAGGCCAACAGTTAACCAACGACTACCTAGTGCTAAAAATCATCCCGTTCCCGACATATATAAGCAATAGGGTCCAAATATAATAACATTACTAATAACCTCATACGACCACAACTGAACACTCCTGCTACCCCCCGATATAAACCACGCCAGATAACACTTCCAAAACATTGCTTTAACTTACAATAACATTTTGGAGAGGACTTATCACAATAGAGCCAGATAACGTTTCACATTGTTTCACACACCATAAGCTTCGCACAGCTGCTATAAGTTACCAGTTTTGCTCAAATGAATAATACCTCTGGAGACCATATGAAATATACAGGCTGTTGGTTTCAGGGTAACTAGCATTTGTACCTAACTACAAATATTATAAATATCCTACTAATATTATAAATGCGAAAGTTTGTAAGGATGTATCGATGGATGGATGTTTGTTACTCTTTCACGCAAAAACTACGGATTTGGATGAAATTTTGAACACAGATCGTTTGTAACCTGGATTAACACATAGGATACTTCTTATCCCGGAGGTATGCTCCCGTGGAACAAATATCAAACTCCACGCGGGCGAAGCCGCTTGCACAAGCTAGTTAATTACAAAACTAGTTGACACCCTATGTCATTATTTGCTATTTCATGGTACTGTCAAAGAGTCATACTTTGGCAATTTAATTTTACTTGAAGAATATATGGATAAGAATAGCATTACTTCTCGAACAAAAACCATTTCGTACTCCTGTTTAATAACATAACGTGCGATAATAATATTTGCATTTACGATAGCAAACAATTTAAACACACATTCTTCAATACAATGATTAATTATCTGAATTTATACATCACATTTACTCATCCGAAATTCGTATTTGCAAGCCTGTCAGTCTAATTATACATCCCTTTGATTATACATACACATATAATTATACTCGTACATACCTATTACAATCTTGAATTGATGTAGATTTTATGAGCTATTTATTCTAGATTTTGCGTTGATAAAGACGAAAATATCATAACTTCACGCTAAGTCCTATGTAATTGGGACCCAGCCTATTGCCATCAACCGGGCACAAGTCCAGACTCCGTATCTGCTACAGAGAAAATCTTGATGGAAAAACCCAAAAACACTTTGTCCAACCCGGGAATCGAACCCAGGACCTCATGCTCAGCAGTCACACTTGCGAACACTAGACCAACGAGTCAGAGAAGGCGAAATTGTATGTTCTATAACTGATAGTAATCGTATAATTTAATAAAGGAAAATGTATAAAAAGTATATGGCATATTATTCTAACATTTTGCCAGAAGGAAAATAAAATCACACTTTCTCCAAATCGCTACCTAGGTCGGATATATTGTTAACAGTGTCATAAAACTGGAGACAATATTTTTTCCTACCGTTGCTCATATAAAACGGTGTTTTAATAAAACCGGATCACAACTCTCTCGCTGAATATTGTCGCAGATATTTCAATATTGGTGGGATTAGCAGCCTATTTAAACACCACTTTCAATGCTCTGCAGCGTCATATTGAAATACAATATCGTTCAAAGCAACCCGTCATAAATTTACTGATCCTTTTTAATTCTGTAGTGAACTGAACAGTGAACACCTTGGGTTTATTGAGTAAGCTTTTTATTATTTCTAGATTGTGTAAATACAGCCATAATATTTTACTAATACGACATAATATAATTATATTATTGATTCGATGCGTTCGTGCGTGATATTATGGTATATCTAATTTAATTTTCCATTAGGTGTTTTCAGATATATATCATATTGTGCAGTGTTCATTGCATATGATATTGAGTACAAAAAATATACTTTTTGGAGACTACCTGTGTACCTTTAGATAAATATAACCATAAAGAATAAAGGTCTCCTACCGGAACTAGCACAAATCCCCGCTTACGGAGAAGCACAACATTTGCCCCGCCCCATTGAGATCTTTTTTTTTAATTCGACGCTTCCACTGAGAGTTATGAACCTCCGAGGTCCCCTTATACAAAAGGTTCTCCCCTTTCGCGACTTCATAACCAAAAATATAAAAATCGGGGGAAAATATGTGGAAATAATAGCTTCCGTTATTGCAAGTTAGTTTTAGAAACTACTCGCTATTGTTGGTTGCAAAAATTATAAATAGAAAAGGGTTTTGGACGTAGATAGACCACTCACTTTTCTCTTGGATTTTCGTTGAGCTTTATGTAAAACTCTTGGTAAACAAAAGGCCATGTACTGTTTACGTCGCGGCGTCATTTTACCATGAAGCATTGTAATCCTGCCGATGACGGCTATGCATAAATTGGTGCGTCCGCCTCGAACCAGCTCGGGTCATTTATCAAGTCCGTAGCTGTTTCATAAACCGTCTATCGTATTGTTATCACGTCATACGACATTTATAGTTACTGTCCTGTCCCGGCTCGCTCTGATTAAATAATCAATGATTAAAGGGTACACAGGGATTTCTTATTCATAATACGTTCGAAGATACCCATGTTCCTCCAGTCACCATAACTTTAGGCACAATACACTATTTATACTGTAGATAAGCGTGTCAACGATGAAGTAAGACCGTTGTACTCTGCTATCTCTGTAAACTAGCGTAGTTTGAGATTTGGCTAAATCCCCAACACCCAAGTTTCAAACAGAAACTTGATAGATTGCTATATTTTCTAGACGTTTACTAAGATTTGTGTATCTAATCTCAATGTACCATTATTTGCTCTTAGTAATTGATGTAAGCAAGTTGTGTTCAAGTTTCCATTTTGAATAATGTTCCCAATTTATATAAACCGATTTTCAAACACTAGACTATTAAATAAATTGACAAAACGAGACCGATAAACGCTTTGGCTGGGCAAATAAACAATGCAATGCAAATGAAGTAGAACCAGTCATAAACACAAACAATAAAGAGCGGAATTATTTCTTTAAGTACACTAAAATCTAAAAATGTTTCTTAATAAAAATCAAGCTAGTCTGGAAGCCTACTAAATAAAAACAAATCTGACCCAGTTTTGCATGAAAATAAATTTCATAATGCCTCGAATCAACACGGAAACAAAGTAAATGCATTTTTGTGGAACAATTCGTTACTTTACATTACACGGCACAACAGTCGTAGCGCGTCATAGTTGATATTTATATTATATATACGGCTGAACCATGCGGTGTTCCAGAATGAATGAATAAACAAGTAAGAAGGTCCGAACACACCCCACTCTAACTCCATTAATCAACTGAGGCCCATTTCATAAAGTGACATTTTCATTGTTGTGCGCCCCCCAAAAGTTCGTATTTACTTATTTCGTGTTGATAACACGAGATGAACCGAGGCTTTACCATGCAACTCCAATAAACACAACCGCAAATTTTATGACATTTTCAAAGGACATACATATTCATGCCGCGAAATATGTTCATTAACTTTTCATCGATTTTATTAAAATTGTTAAAACTTTATTCGCTTACAAATATTCGAGCTTTATTATTTTATATTTTATCGCATGCTTCAATGAAAATTGTGTATTACTAGGGAGTCAAATATTTAATAAATAGCCCGAATAATTTGTGCGTTTTTCATGCAGCTGTTTTTGCGTTTAATTATGCTTATAAGTTTTGATTTTTAATTCTCATTTATGTTTTATTTGTAGTTTTCCAGTTCAATAAAACATATAACTATAGTTTTACTTATTATAAAAATGAAATACACACATCAAAAGTGTCTAGGGATCAAGCATTTTTATGCGGATTTCTTGAGATTGAGATGTGGCTTTGTAATAAATTTATGATTTTATAAATTTATATGGATCCTTTTATGTGCATTTCATAATTTGAATCAGGAACTGTGAATCAAATTCGAGTAAAAGATGAAAATCAGCTGTCAATATTTTCCCTATAAAAACATACAACGCATTGAAGACATTATTAGTGCTACTGTTTCCCTACTACTGATTAAAACCAACGTTATTATGGAGCGGCGACGTCATTTAAGTAGGGAAGAAATGCTCAGAGCCGTGGGAATGATAGAAGCTGGTTCCCGGCAACGTACTGTGGCTTTAGCTCTGAATACAAGTCAGAGTGTTATCAGTCGACTTTGGACACGTTACCGAAGCACTGGTACCGTGGCTGAGCGCCATGGAGGACGGTATCGCTGCACCACACGGAGACAAGACCGATACATTCAAATCTTAACTCGAAGAGCTCCAACAATAACCGCCATGATGTTAGCCGTGAGGCTTCATCACTCTTCAGGGAACTTAATTAGCGACCATACAGTCAGAAACCGCTTGCATGAAGTGAACCTTCATTCCCGAAGACCGCTACGGGTACCACCTATAGCAATGCACAATCGTAGGATTCGATATCAATGGGCTCTTGAACACAGAAATTGGGCAGAAGAACAATGGCGTTTCGTGTGCTTTTCTGATGAGTCTCGTTTTGGTATGAGACCGGATACAAGACGTATACGACACTGGAGAACCCCTGGACGCCAACAGCGATTAAAATCCTGCCAGGAAGTCCATCCTTATAGTGGTGGAACCATCACGGTATGGGCGGGTATTTGGATCGGCGGAAGAACTGAGTTGATTTGGATCAGAGGCAACCTCAACGCTCAAATTTATGCTGAGACGATTGTATCAGACGTCATCGTTCCTCTACAAGTGCAAATCGGTCCCTTATTTCAGTTAATGCATGATAATGCTCGACCGCACACCGCAAGAGTTGTAAGACAGACTCTCGCCGCAGCTAACATCAATGTCCTGCCCTGGCCTGCTCAGTCGCCAGACTTGAACCCGATTGAGCATGCATGGGATATGCTACAGAGAAGAGCTCTGCCGAATATGGAGGGTATCCAGTCGCAAGAAGACCTTTTTTTGTTGTTGCAACGAACATGGGCGGCCATTCCACAGCGTGATTTGGATAGACTCATTTTGAGTATGCCAAACCGATGTTCTTGTGTTGTTAGTGTTCGCGGTAGAGACACGGATTATTAATTGTTTAAGTTACCCAATAAAATTTTAAAGAAAACTGTTATTTCAGTCTTTTTTTCGAACTTTAATGTTAGTGGTTCAAATGTCAAAAATCCCTTTATTAGGAAAATGGCAAATTTCTTTATTAATGCAAAGGTGACTTGGTTTATCGTTACTGTGACAAACGAAAACACTTTATTTGATGAATCCTTAAAGAAAATTTTAATTAATATCAATCAGGAGAAAAGTTATTGCAAAAATATATGTTGATCCCTAGACACTTTTGATGTGTGTAGTACCTAACTACAATTATGCTGTAGAAATAATATGACTACAATTTAATCCCTTACTTCAAAAAAAAAATCGAGTAGGGTTATGTTTCATGACACAGTTTGCATTTTTCACGTGTCATGTGGTAAGTTACCAGTGACGCGTGGGAAATGCAATGGAACAAGTAATCGATCATCCAGTTTATCTGTAATGACAACGTGCCACCAGCGGTGTTGACATCCCGCTCAGCACTTCCGATTTCACTCCCTCTTATTCTAAGGTAAGGTAGACTTCCTTTTCTCAGGAGCAGTCATAGAGCCTGCCCGTCGGGGCCGCGGATTTTTGTACTAGATGACGTGGCCTCGGCGCAAGGGCAAAGAAGGAACATGGGTTCGGTTTTTAGTCAGTAGAAGTCTCACACTCCCCTTCGCTCTGCCCAAGAGCGGGGGGGCCGGGTCATTTGATGATTTTCCACCCACCAAAAAAAAAAAAGTCATGGAGCCTGGATTTGTGCCCTGTTTGATGGCAATAGGCTTGCTACCTTTTAGATGAGTCTTAATATGTTGACACCATTTTCTTTTAAGGGTGGGGTTAGGAGGGTGAAAATTATTTTATAACCTAATCTCTGACATACCAAATACAACAACAACAATATAAAAACTATTATAAAAATCGGTCAAGCCGTTTCGGAGGTATTCGATAGCAAATACTGTGACACGAGAATTTATATGTTAAAGAATAAAATTTGATATAATTACACACATTTTAAAATCTTTGAGCACTCAATATTTTAATATCTGTAATAGAGCTTCACTACCTACACGAGCCAGACGTAACCGATACCCTGAACAAAGATCTTTTGTAATTATAATGTTCCAAGTTCCAACAAAAGTGTTTCGTTACAAGAATAATAACATCGTAACATCAAAACGTGTAATTCAAACAAGTTCATTATTATATTTGGCATTTACGTCAATATCAACTCGCTAAATGAATGCCTTCTGATAGCAAGCAACGTGAGCCCCAGCCAGCCAAATTAGACCTCGGCTAATCGGATAACGCTTAAATATAGCTGAAAACATAGCAAAGGTGCATTTGAGTAACCAAGGAACGAAATAACTGGACCTTAATTCTTGGTATTTGGCATATTCGCCTAAAGCTGCTTTAAATGACGTTCATTCTATTGAACACCTTGTAGTATTAAACTTAGAGCTGAAAATTTAAAACCAATACTCGGTACAGGTATAAAATTCGTATTGCTAATCGTAGTCTTACCTAGATCGCTTCGCCCACACTTCCACCCGGGCAAATGTTCTGTTCTGCATCATTTCTACTGAGGATATTCGACCTCAATTCCGCTACGTGATAGCGTGCTCAAATAATTCTGGAGTATTTCGAAACAGTTTTTCATGATAGTAGTAAATAGACTAAAAGGAAAAAAGTGTTTCAATATGGGTAGGTATCCAATTCTCATGTACACAATATGTCAAAGTATTTGAAGCCCTTTTAGATCTTTTTTATAAGAACATTAAAAAAAACATACACACGAACATATAACCTCCTCCTTTTTTGAAGTCGGTTAAAAATAAAACAGATTACAATTTACACAAATCGAAAAGTTATTATTTATTCACAAAAAATGTGAAGAAAAACCGCACGTAAATAATAAGTTAAAAAATCCATAAAAAAAAATCCGGCCGTAATAATTCCATACGAATGTAACCGGAAAGCGATGAATCTAATGTATCCCTTTACATTATAGAAACGGTGTGTCTGACAATAAGTAGGAACCAGTTTTGTGTTGTGAATACATCAATACGGGGATGTCGGAAGCCTCCAATGCTTTATTTATGCTTCACAAGTGACGGCGACGAGAATGTGGCGCGTGATTGATGTAACAGCCAGAACAAGGATACATCAAATCTTTTTTGTATAGCGGAATTGCGTATTCTTTTTTCCTTTCGAACACCCAAAGGGTATTTTAAGTTTCGGTTTGCCTACGCCAATACAACGTAAAATCTGGATAAGAAGCTTCTAGAAATATGAGCGTAATTAACGTTTATTTTAAATCAAAAGTTTTATGACAACAAACAGATTTAGTTCTAAAAAACAATGTGAGCATAAAAATTCTTCCGTAACCATTTCATTTGCAGCCCAAGGCACAGGAAGCGAAATGCACCATTCCATTTTCTCGACGTAACTACGTTGCACGCTTCGAACAATGAAATGCTTTTAAAACACGAAACAACCTGATTCAAATATATAAAAGTAATTTATAGCGTCGAAAACAAAAAAGTCAAGACAACATGCATACACAGGGTATATCTACCGTCGATATAACATAATATTAGGACCGGTCGCGATTGACTATTAGTCATGTCATGACTGATACTTACTTACGTATTATTTATTTATTGACAAGTATGATTACCTATTCTTATTTATATTTATAGTGGTAGTTTCATGTGTGGTAAACAACAGCCAAAGGATACCATACTACTTCTGAAATGGAAGTAATAAGTTAAAAAATTTAATAATAGTGATTTCATCGGGATATTTCATGCAGGATAAACTTTTACTTAATTTAAGACAATCAAGTACGCCTCTCACCCGCTACACTCTAAGACATCTGAAATGCCTGCTCAATTGTACATATTATTGTTCATGATTTTTGATTCTAACTTAAAAAACTTAGACAACTCTATCTTACCTATCGTCGCACTTAGGAAAAACTAGGCACATGACACCTCCTTGCAAACATGCCACAGACAATATTTTCTAAAACCTTGACAAGTAGAGCGTACTACAAATAAAATGTGTGAAACAAAAACATCACCTCACACATAAGTGCGTTCACGTGTAGTTTACGTGAAGCAAACAAATCCGCTAGATGTGCTTTCAAATCAAACAAATGCCGAAACAGGGAAATAAACAAGCTATATGAAAGAAATATTTGCCTAACCTATAGGTATAGGACCTGCAGTGATATAAAAATACGCATCTATGAACGCTGTGAAAATAAAATGAGGTTTTTGTTGAGGCTCCTGCCTCGTCAAAAAGTTTGTTGCTCAAATATTTAAATACGAATATTGGTTTTATTTTAATCGGCAACTGGGAATTTCGCATTTTTATTTTATACATTAAACATTGAAAACAAAATAAGGAAAAAATCGACTGCATTTTTTTTTTGTTGGGTGGAGAAAATCATCGAATAACCCCCCCCCCCCCCCGCTCTTGGGCGGAGCGAAGGGGAGTGTCAGACTTCTACTGACTAAAAACCAAACCCATGTCCCTTCTTCGCCCTTGTGTCGGAGCCGCGTTATCCTTTCGATAAACCACAGCCCCGACGGGAAATCGACTGCATCAAGATTAATTAAAGTAAGTAATTTTTCAAACTGCTACCAAAAGAATAAGTCGAAACATTTAGAAGATAACGATTTCCAAGTTTATTTAACGTTAAAATTCCTCTTATTTGTGTCATGATTTTCTTGTCTAATGTCTGATGAAATATAAGCTTTTTAAGTGTGATATAAAGTGGGTTAACAAGAGAAAATATAAGCTGAATGACTTACACGAAACTTTAGCAAACAAGCTTTAAAAATAAATAAAACTTGTAGGTCCTTTTTATTACGCTCAAAAACTTACAGTAGTTGTTATATTTTTTATATCTAAGTATCTGTGGTATTATAGTTCCAGGAATTGTGTTTATACCTGAGCGTTCGAAATAACTTGATTACTTCAACGGATTCTATCAAGTAATAATACTGTTAATGAAACCGAAAGGCACTTGTAGTAATCTACGGTATATTTACTTTGGGAACCTCCTAGTTTCGGAGATATTAGAGGTCAAAGTTTCATCTTTTCCTTAAATAATATTTTAATGATACAACTTTACCGTAAATTTAAGGGCTTCTTCTGGGTAAGCTCGTTCCATCGTTGACCTCATCTCCGCCCTTAGGGCAAGATTGAGGTCAAGAGTAAGCCCATTTCAATTAAAAAAATACTTCTCTGAACCCTGTACTATTCATTTTATCTATTAGCACAATGTTTTTAAAGTGAGCCCTAACGAAAAACGTAACATTTTATCCCAAAAAAAATCGTTTCCCGCTATATTATTTTGCGTAGAGTACCTAATTAGTTTGATGTACAGAATGCTTGGTTTACGGCTTCGATAAGGATCCGTTGAAATCTTTTAAAGTCAAACTACCATGATCTTTTCAGATTCATCACCCTTCGTAACTGACAAATCATAGTCATCGTCATCTAATGATAGTCGTAGCAGTCTGGTTTATGAACCAGATAGTAATAACTACAACCTTTTATCCCTGCAACTATACCTACACGACTGCAGTATATTGCATTCGTCTATTTCTAGATAAAAAAACAAAACAGTTACGAAAAAACAGCAGAAAATAAACCAATATCCCTTTGAGGCATTTATCAACATTCTGAATCTCAATAGCACCAAAACGTAAGACCTACCTGTTTCGGTTTGGTCGAAACAGAAAAGACGATTTGATAAATATCTACAAACTTCGTTGTACCGTATTCGCAACGGGGCTTTTAGAAATGTACGAACACAATTTGAGCGCTCGCTTTTCTCGCCCGCAGGTTCGCCAGATGCATATATTTTATCTCAGTGTAGCTTGGATAGGTACTATAACGACGTAAAACTTTTACTATGCTGTATGGGCAATTTGTGTAAGATTTCCTTATATGCAGCTCTCTCAATAAACAAAACCTGTACTAATCTTATTTTATATATTTAAATCTTATATTTACACACTATTGCAGACTGCCTCGTTGATCAAGTGCAGGTCTAAAGCGCGATGGCTGAGCACGAGGTCCTGGGTTCGATTTTCGGGTCCGGATAAGTGTTAAAACTTTCTGAGTAGCAGCCACGGAGTCTGGATTTGTGCCCGGTTGATGGCAATAGGCTCGCCCCCTATTACATGTGACATTTGTGTACATTACATTACATTCATGCGAAATGTTGGTGAACAATGAGGTAGATACACCTCTGTAAAACCCATCGGCGATTACAAACGTGATGTTATGTTATTGCAATGCAAACTTACTCACATGAAACCCGAAACCACGTCATGTTGTTTTCGGCCAAATGAATCCTGACAGACTGTCTTCATCAATCCTTGCTTAACGGCTTAAACCTTTTGTACAAACAAAATATTAAGAA
This sequence comes from Diarsia dahlii, assembly GCA_949775195.1. NCBI lineage: Eukaryota > Metazoa > Arthropoda > Insecta > Lepidoptera > Noctuidae > Diarsia > Diarsia dahlii. Next base: position 12,651,734 of record OX459200.1, read on the forward strand.
GCAGATAACGAGTAGTTTAAATATACATAATAATTAGTTTCCGCTGGCGGCTTCCTTCGCGCAAATTTGATTTTTTGCTTATCTCAAGGGAGCCCTAATTTTTATCCGGTAGAAATTAGGGTTTCCCCTCGAGAGGTTGCCTATTTTTTACCATCTTGAATTCCCGTCCGTATAAATGTTGTTCTTTCGTAACACAACAATCATGTTCACTTAGTTCACTTTATTATTTATATGTACAACTCAAGATAGACTTTAGAAATGATTGAGACCATAATGTTTGAAACAAGATTACCCTCTGACCTTTTGTCGATAAGTGGCAAGTCTGTTCAAATCCACCCCCAGTCATGACTATATTAAACGTTATCATTAATTCGTATACCTAGTACCCGTGGGTGGTAACAGAAACAGCTTAGTTTACTAACAAATCAGTTTAAAAATAATATAACCTAAAGCATTTAAAGAACGAATCAAGTATCTTAGAATATAAAGAAGTAATTATTTAAGTTTGTTCAATGTTTGTCATTTAATCTTCCCACAAATTCGGGTTGAAAATATCTGGGTTAAGCAACAACAATATGATATTATTGTAATTCATAGATGCGAAAATAATTAAGTCGGTTGCGGCACAACTCCGACAGGGGATCCCGATTCTCGACAGTAAATTAAATTTCTCCCTCGCGACCACTTGACCCCTGTCGAGTGTCCATTGTGCAATAACTGGTTATCGATGCAACGCATAAAATATATTATTGATTGGGTCCTATTGTAACTGATCTTATAACCCGAACTCGCAAATAGGTTTACAGAATAGTGTCATTGATATTCGCGTAAATTAGAATTTACTTTGTAAGTACTTTAAGTCAGTAAGTAATCATTTTGTAGGTATATAAAATAAATTTAATGTTTCCAACTTAACATCAATTCATAGTGAGATTATGTTAAAATATTACTCTCCAAAGGGACTAAATAAATTAATACCATTAAAGACCACGAAACTTTATGCTTCACTAAAACGGAAGACAACTATTATCATTAAAATTAAATTAATTGCAGTCATCGAAGTTGCCTCAGTTGTAACTTTTCAAGTTTTTATGATCCTACATTATAAGCTAAGGGGGCTAAAGGGGGCTAGTAAAAAGGGTAGAAAGCGGATCAAGTTTATTATCCCAAAGTTTCACTATACAAGACAGCGATGGTTTACCAAAAAAGTTTTCCCATGATGATTTATTCTATTGGTTATGGCCATGGATATAAATTCGTCCCGTATTTTAGCGTCGACCATATTCGCTAGTCACGGCTCGTTCTATTCCGCAAACCCTTTCGAGTGCTCGGGGCTAATTGGATCTTTTGAATTTTTTCGAAAATAATTTTTCGTCTATCATTTTGCCGTGTAATTTGCGCTTGTTTGCCATGCAAACATGCCTTTGAAGTTTACTATAGATCTGAGATGTTTACATCCAGAAATCTGAAAATTATTTTAATTTGTTTTTATGCGTGAATTTATGTGCTAAGATAGCCTTGGCCAGTGGTCAACAGATTAAAAAAGGATATATCTTAACATTCGGATGTTCATCAGTTTCGACGGCAAATTTAATGAACATATATCCTACGATGATTTATATTACCGTTGTATAACACACGTACCTAATTGTTCTATTCGCTATCTCCCTATTAACGTCCACTGACACGATTGTACCGAGTCCTAACAGCTGGTTTGACTAATGTCCTCATGCATAAGTACAGTCAGGTAAATGCATCAGCGATTAACGTGTACAAACTGTATAATTAATACACTTTACACTGGGCCGTCGCATTAACGTATGAATCATATTTGTTGTCCTAATAAGTTATTTGATCTCTCAACATAGAAACAAGGTATTTCGAATTCATAATTTTATTGAACTTGAGAAACATTACGACTATCAAAGAAAAAAGCAATAAATAAGCTGTTTTTATGTGGACGGCATTTTCATCTTTTGAGTTTTTTGGCAATCAATTATATACCTTTTCCAATACACTTCCCCGAAAACTGAATCGTATCGCACTAGGATTAGGTTCAACATACAATGTATACACACTCGTAGAATATTTTTCATTCATAATAACTAGGACTGTAAAAAAAATTGTTCTAAATCCTAGTTCCGAGATCTCGGCAGAGAGATGTTCGTCTTTACGGCGTAAATATTTTTATAATATTTAAATTGCTTCTATAAATAGAATATCATAAACAAACATGATTATAAAAAAATACAAATATGAACTAATTAACATTTATTTGCTTCGAAATTCAAAAATATTTGATTTTGCAATTTTTCATAAAACACTGTTTAGAGACTTCATACCTTTGCTTCTCCTTCAATCTGGCGAAAGCGCTGTACTTTTCGTTGTATTGATGTTTTCATCGAAAGTGTATTGAAAAGCGTTGTTTACACGTGGGCATTTGTTACTGCACTTCTTGGCTCTATAATAACGTGTAAATTCAGCCTCGACTGCAATAACAAAGTTTCGCCACTTAGTGCATTATTCTTTATGCAGGATTTGGAATAATATCGAAAAGTATACAGTTCGTAAACCTTAACCCCGTGATGTGGCTGGCTACGGATTCATCCTTGTGAAGACTGAATAATTTACGATTGTCCCCGGTAATAACACGAACCTACTTTATAAAGGAAATGCGCCACTTTATTATGATAATTGGTCGACCTCGAATCCGAATCCCAATCGGGTCCGTTTGAAAACGTGATCAAGATTCGAAGACATGGAGTGGCCCGCTAATGATCTCATAAATAACCACGAGCCTTCACAACTTGCTTCCCTTCACTTTTATTTTGACGAAGTGTCAACAAAGGGTATGAATAAAAGGCCTCGGAGTATTTGTTATGTACACGTGTCCTTGTCTACCGTAAGGATGAGAAGACCCGAAAAAATGGTGTAAAGATATCCTCCTTCGGTAAAGTTAGCCGTGTCACCGCATCACTTTGGCAAATAATGTTTACATGTAGGTGACGCGAGGCAAATCTGAGACTCACCTCGGGCGGGTGGGGCGCCGACTTCCTATAATCCATTTGGGCGAACAACTGGAGTCATGTCAGGGTGATTGATGTAGGTACCTACAAGGTGATCCGCGCGGCGACTTTATCTACGCCTCTTTGACAAGCGGTCCCGAAAACTTGAGCCGCTAATGTGTACACAATGAAGGTGAACGAACATAATGTACTGATTTCTCATATACGTACACAATATAGGTACACCTACCCACTAAGTCTATCTATTATTCATGAAGCTTACGTGTTTTCTTGTTTAAACAGAAGACGAGTATTTTTTTAAAGCCTACTTGTTTTGTGTCAAAACAATAAAACCGATCAATACGAACGTTTAGCGACGCTCGAATTAACGAACCATTAAGAACACCGTGAATGTCAATGACAGACGAGTCACGAGGAAACATGGATATTTACAGTCGGTTACCGCAAGCCCACAAACCAAAGGCAACTAGATACCTATCTGTTTTGAAGTTTATTACTCCGTTTATAGATTCAGTGAGATTTCAATGAATACCGTATACCTACGTAATGTTATCAAAGTTTAAACGAAACCACTTAATTGGGCGGAAGACAGATTCGTGACCTTTTATGGCTTTATTTAGTAGAAGTGGTTTATATTCGGGGCCTAGGTTTGAGGTGTAATTGGTAATATGATTCTTAAAGTACATATTTTATAGTCATCTCAGGAAGACCAGGTTTTCGTAACTCCAAAAGATTCAAATACCTACCTAAATGTGCCTAGTTTAGTCGCATTCACTCATGTTGAACGTGATAGTGATATTGAGGTTTCCAGCAGCAATTTTTCAGATTGGAACTTTTTTTTACCCGGATTGAGGGCAAAAGAGTCGCTCTCTACCATTTGGGACTTAAAAACATAACCGGTGAAATGTGCATCTAGTTACTACAGCTACACCATAGTCTAACCCATCAATAGAAACTGGCGTGATGGTATGTTTATAACTTCGTATGAATCAATATTAAGTAGGTATCTTACGTAACTAGGTTAGGTTAGTAGGTAACGATATTGCAATGGCAACACTGTTATAAACAACGATGTTCATTTGTTTGTTTGTAAGGGTTTCACATAAATTGGGCTTATCGACTGATATGAACCGGCCACTATCGGTTCGGGAGCAGTGTCCTGATTATCATAGGGTTTGTAACGTTCGCGGGAACTGTCCCGAGGGTCACTTGTTGGCGGTAAAGTTTCGCAAAAACATGGATTCGAAAAGCCATGAATTATTCTTCTTGTTTTATATTTCGTTGGAGCTTAGAACGAAGAGGTTGCAACGAAAGCTGTCAATACTTTATGTAAAGAATCAGTAACTTAAAAGACTCTTTTTTTATTTAATCAAACCCGTATCTTATAAAGACTTTACTAACCCACGTCCTCTCTCTCTACATACCTGTGATATCTGACCTTTGACAGTCAAGTAGGTATAAAACAAAAAAATATTCTGCGTTGAATCGGAAGAAATCCGGGATTTGCTTCCATATATATTCGGAATCAGGAAAAATATCTATAATATTTTCCTCATCGGGTACATTAAAATGATCAAAAGTGCGGGTCAATGTAATACGGAGTTTCCTGAGTTAACGGCTCATTGGAGCGGCGAGCGGATGTCTCGCCCTCTGCACCGGTGCCTAAATCTCCAATCTAAGTGTTATTTACTTTTATATTTCTCCCTCGAAGGCTTACTGATTTTATGCTTCGCTTTATGGCGCATCCGGTACAGGTCATAAAAATAGTCTCCCGACTGATTGCCATCGCTCGATTCGAACAGTCAGAATAAATAACCATTAAAACGTTGTGATTTATTATAGAACTAGAGCATTCATTTGGTACTAACGTCCTCTGAACTGTTCGCCGGACTAAATTTTATTACCTGACTTAGCCGACTGTTATATAGTAGAACAGACATAACAAGGTGGAACGACCGTTTAAAGAGCCTTAGCATCTACTGCCACCTGTACAAGTACACGTATCGCTTTTTTTCCTCATAGGTCATGCCAGATCACGTAGAGCGAGGAGTAATATTTTTTTAATAGAGGAATTAAAATACATTGCCACAGACTTTGCACTTATTTCGCTTCCACGAAAAGCCTAACTACAAACACTTCTGTTTTTGCGGCATCGTAATGGCATTTTAATTAACCAGCGACAAACATTTGGCACAATAATTTGTCTAGATTTTTAGACAAGGCACACTCGCTACTTAGGTCACAACCTAATTTATTCATTCAGGAAAGTGCAGCAGTGCCGTAACATTACATGGCTGATGCAAGTAAACACCACTAATTAACCTAGTTACACGCCGCACTATACGTATTTAGATTCGTTTTACACTATTTAATTCTCCTCGAGAACTATAATTTTAGGCTAACTATTGTAGTAAGGCTTGAAAGGGTTAAACAGTCGGCCAGTTAGTGGTTAGTTTGACTAGACTTTGAATTAAGAACACCTATTGTAACTTACGGATTAATTATCTTGACCAGAAAAGTACATGTTAGAAGATTCACAGATTCATATAGATAGCGACAAAAAAGTATTGCCTACGAATTGCGACGCCATTACACAGAAAGCAAGTCAATTAATTATTTCATCGTCAAAATTTTTGTAAGAAAAACGCTATCTTATTTGGAATAGGACAATTTAGATCGTAAATCAATTCATAACTAAGTTTTTAAACTGACATGATCAGTAACAAAGAGAAGAAAACGGTACGTTTCCCGATAACAGTGCTAATGATAATTCATAAGTACCGTAAAGTATACAAATGATTTAATCCATTTAAGCTAGAACTTTACTAAACATTTAATTTTCGCCTATTGGAAATTCTAGCACGGTCTGCATACCGCTGCGTGTTTGCATCCCAATGTTGGTACAACGTCAAACTTAATACCGGTAGCGCATACAAAATTATTAATTGTATTATTACGCAATTATGGCTCCACGTTAGCCCCCGATTTAGATCAGCCAAGTAATTACACAGAGTTAATTACACGTTAAAGTCGCGGTCAATTGGTAAATAATTTGTACAATGTATATTATTACATTGTTTCAGTTCACTGGACTAATATTAAGCGTGTTTCATATGCTGATTTTCAGGTGAAAACTGAAATAGAATTGTGACCGATATTATTCGTATATACCTTTACGTACTCATTTATCAAATCTCTAATCTGAATAGACCCGCTGCAGTACATACACCTCCGCCCACATTAAAGCTAGCTTCTAGTAAAGCCCGCTTTGCTTTAAATACCTACGCTGGGTAGAAGAGGCATACGAGTGACCGCTGACCAGTATTTTCGTTAGCTGTGTTGAATATACGAGGAACATGCTACCTATATGAATTTAAATGGACTAGTTGCTTACATTTTCAGTAGCTACTTTAGTGAACGTCATCATCATAATATACCTTTTCTAAACTATGTTTCATTATTTGTTTTTTTTTGGGTTTTATGTGTAATGTGTATGTTAGTAAGACAGGTACTACTTTTCTAATCGTGAACATTATATTATTTTTTTAATGTAAGAATCTATCACCTCTTAAGACTCCCACGAGACAAGTTCGCGTTGCCAATTCCTTGCACGTCACACCAATCCTTCATATATTGCAAATCTGTTTATCCTAAATATTATCATAAATCCGAAAATGTTATTGTTGAATATATATCCCTTTGTTTCTCAATCACGTTCAACTGATCAATAATGTTGTCACAACTCGAAAGCCACAAATCCGTGCGAATGAAGGCACAAATAAAAGCTACCATTTGTGTACATTCAACAGCGATGTCAGTGTCACTTAAAACATCCATAGGCTTACTGTGTACTGGTTATATATAATATATATGTTCGTACGTTTACTTATACGCCACAGTTTCTGATCGCTTCCACGTTTCAGTGGCCCGGTATTTATGCTCAACTTCGGTAAATATTCCGATTAAACAAATCTGAAAAAAATAAATTTAAATTCAAAAATTGTATCATGTTTTCGGTCAGCTTACCTAGTGTGGGTGAAACCGCAAACATTCACAAAAAGAAAGTGACGAATTTGACTGAGTACTTAATGTAAATGATGCAAGAAAAACATTAAATCGGATTATCAGGATTTATTCTGTTATACTTGTACATAATGTGGAAGAAGATGGGTATCTTGCAATTAAAACACACGGGATGCGATACACAGTTTTTATTAATCGCAATAACACTGGCAAAACATCACGACTCTGTAGAAGCTCGCATTGGTGTAGGTAGACTTGTAAATAGGTCACGATGTCACCATGGGCGCGCTTGCGATTCATTTCATGCCACGACCCGTCACGGCCATCCTCCTTGCACACGTCTTCGTTTGATGGTTAGGTACCCTGCAAACAAATAATCCACGACAGAATTTTGCTCCACTCGGTAACTCCCAATCAATCTCTACATACATCAGTACAATAACCTATGAACTTACCATTGTATATTTCAAAACAGTTCAGTGTACTTCCACAAAAATAAATGGTTACAAACTTAGATAATAATAAAATGTAAACATCCCATCCACTTTGTATGTTCTCTGTTTGTCTATTTGTAAGCCCTCGCATCCCGTTTGTGACCTAATTTAGCTTGTTTAATGTACAGATCCGTCTGGAAAAATAAATAGCCGCTATATTTATCCTATTAATATACGGCTTCTCGTAGGCATTTATTTTTAACACGTTTATTGGTTCGTTGTGAAAATTGTGATAAACTGTACATTATTTTTATCAACCCTCGTATTATTTTCATAAAATAAGATGCATAACTTACTGTTTATTTAAATTATAACTGTTTTATATTAACCCTGTTGTCGACCCTATTGTTCGAAATAAATAATTATTTGATTTGATGTATGTATATTAAATAATTTTAAATTACACTTGAGTGGATTCCTTACAGTTGTTGACCGTGCAAAGCATGCCCCAATGTTACATTTTGTTAAACTAGTAAAAGTGAAAGTAAACTATACTACTCGAGCTATGAGCGCCGGTGTTCATTAAACTGATTATTAAACAAATAAATTACTGACTGCCAGACCAGTTCACAACCTGCAACGACTGGCCAATAAACATTAAACATGCAAAGTTAAATTAGCTTAATTAATTTCAACATGCAATGAAAAGCGAATGAATTCCTACAATACTTTTACATCTCGCTTTTTTTTCGCAGGCTTTAAAGATTTAGGAACCGTTTGTTCGACGGGCAAAGTAGGGTATAAAAGGTTCAAGAGAAAACAAAATGGAGGTACGTACTCGCATCCAGTTTTTAGCTTTTTATTAGTCCGAAACAATATTCAAAGAAATTGTTCTCGACAAGTACCTCCCTTCACCTTATTATTGCCACCACTCCCTAAAATATGATTATTCTCTTTGAGGTTGTCTTGCAAAGGACATTCTTGTAGATATGAATTTGAAATATTAAAATTATTACCTCCTTTTACTGTATGCTCATTTTGATCGACATGAAATATTATGTGCTTACTTATTTTATCAACATTTTCATCTTCAATATTAAACCAGAATCGATATTCACCTTTCTCAGCAATCTGTTTGTTTATTGAGAAATACTAAGTGAGCAGCTCAACAACTTTAGTATTTATATTATTTCTAATAAATCGTCATTGCTTATTTATTCACTATAAAATAATAGACATAACTTTCTGGGAGGGCGACCTTTTATATACGTTTCAATGTTGTTATTATTGAAACTAATTCAAGATTTAAATATCAATAATATAGTTAACTAATGGATCAATAATTCCAAACTTACCATAAGAAGCCTTAAATACCTTTAAGTTCAGCATTTATCTAAAGTCGTACAGTGCGATCAAATTATCTTGGCAGCTCTGAACATAGGCTTTGCGAAATTTTACGCATGTAAACTTGGGAATAAAACTGTTATTGCCAGATAAACCAATACTGAAACGATCAGAAAATATCTAATTTAAACAGTGAGAAATACAAATAAAATAAATATCATAACACTTTTATACATTCGTTGTAACAAAATGACCTGCACGAAGTTCGGAGCTGCCAAGATAATTTGATCGCACTGTAGCTTTCGTAGCACCGCTACGACCATTGCGCTACGCCGTAGCAAATCTGCTTTTGAAATGGATTTGAAGAAACATTTCCATAATTCAAATTAGGGTAATTTAATCAGACCTTGATTTATTTAAAATCATTTGGAAGTTTGTTTTGTATAAAGAAATATTTCCTGCAAAACGAAAAAAAAAACAAAGTTAGAAAAAAAAGGGATATTGAGTATTGTTTACTGATAATTTGTAAATAATCCCAAAAATATTCTACCCACGATGAAATAACCAGTAAACTCGTTATGGTAGTTACGGACAGTTAACTTGTAGTGAATATCAAATGCAGCAATTCTCCGTAGGAGGCGAAATAGGCAAATGGTTGAATGGACAGCAGTCAGTGGACCGTGAACGTGAATACCACGAGGCAATACCGCTTTCAGTCCAGCCGTCTCGTATCTCGTCACAACATGCGTGCAGATGATGCTATTGTGTCAGTTGCCTGCCTGTTAATGTGAAGACAGTTACTGAAACGTAGCTGCAAAATATAATACTTTATTCTGTCAGTCTTGTTTTAAATTTTCGCTCTATTGTCGAATCCGGTTGTAGTTGGGAAAAGTTCAGGCTGATGATGATGTTCATTATGTTTTAAAATGTACCTAACTTAAATACATGCCTGTAATCCCCAAGATATAATGCAGATGTGTTTCTAGGAGGCGAGCCTATTGTCATCAACTAAGCACAAATCCAGACGTGGCTGCTACTAAGATGTGATGGAAAACCCAATATCTCTTTGCCAACCTGGCAATCGCACTCAATTTCTCGTGCACAGCAGCACTTGCGACCGCTAGAAACATTTCATTAAAAACTTACAAAATATACTGTAGGCAAAAAAACAAAGCTTGATTTGGACAGTAAAGCCCGTGCCATGTAGGCAAACGTAGGCAACGTTTGTTTTTCACTATGTGTTCCGCTTAACAAGTAAGCTTTACATCTGCGGTAATAAACTGGGCACACACGTGGGCACGGGCCAGTGGACGCCGCTTACGACATCCGTGCAAATTCAACCATGCACCGGTAGAAATCCGGCGTGCACACTGCTCAATGACCTCTTTTATTTCTTATGCGAAATACAACTCTAAATCCACTGAAAACTACGCAGAGCGTTGCGTAGTTATGTATCTTAATTGAAATGGCATTTAATTTGCGTTTGATTGATGGCTATAAGAGTAGAGGAAGACCAAAGTAACGATGGATGGACTGTGTGAAGGATGATATGGCTAGAAAGGAGGTGACTGCTGAGATGACGAGAAATAGGAAAGTGTGGAAGAAGAAGACATGTTCCGCCGACCCCAAATAAATTGGGATAAGGGCAGGATAATGATGATTGATGACGAAAGGCTCAACTATTTCATGAGACTTTAATATAACTGGCGAAATGTGGGTAACCAGAGATACACTTCTGCTTAATCCTTTAGGGGTTACATGCGTGATGTTTTCATATGTAAACTTACAAATCGAGAAAAAACAAAAGAGTACAAACTTAACAGTGAAATTGAAGATATTATAATTGAAAAAATTTATTTATACACGGCATCGGTCTGGAAAACAATCGTGATTTAATGATTTTGGCGTGGTTGCCAAATCGTTTGTCTACAAACTTCGGGCTATGAATTTATTTTAGTATTTGATCCTGACATAACTCTCTATAGGTAAGCATTTATATAACAGTGTGGCTTTACCCGTATTACAATATATTTACTACTAGCTTTTGCCCGCGACTTTGTCCGCGTTATACTAAAAATGTTATCTTTGGTAAGTAGATCTATCATTGATTTTAATTTTAAATGAAAAACTCTTGCGATAATATCATGGCGGTCATGCGGTGCTTGACCCTCAAGAAGCTCCCGAGTGATTTCATCCCACTTGGGCTTGGAGTTACAGTAATAAATAAGTCGGGACGTCCATATTTTCTTACGTAACAAAAAGCGTCTTGAGTACGTAAATTTTACTCAAAGGAAACATTCCTTTATTTTTGAATAGAAAGCAAACTGCATTCAAAATTTTTCGAAAATTCTCTTCTCCCACACCCGGGAATCGAACCGGCTAAAATCTGGAAAAAATATACCCTGTACTTTTATTGCATCGATCGTTAGGGTCAATTATAAGGATGAAATCTCTCTAACAAACATGATAAATTAAATGAAAAGAAAACCAGGAAATCTTAAATTAATTTAATTATTTACAAAAAAATGGTAAACTAACTAATTAGTTGCTCGAAATGAGCTCCATTCTCTTGGATACACAATAAAGTGTTGTGGTGAATATTATAGATCGTATTCTGAACTTCAACTCTCAACTCGTTGTCATTCGCATAAGATTTCATGTAAAGGGGATAGAACCGATGTGGCATATCAACCTGTCCAACATTTTGATTTTTTTTCGAAATCGCGGCCCACGATGAAAGTGGTATGTATGGATAGAGGACATATAGACGAACAAAAAATGCCCAGTAACACGGTACCCAAAGCGTCACGTTACCGAGATATTTGAAGTTAAAGATCGACAAATGAGTACAACGACAATCACTAAATATATTTTTTAAAGCCTTTTTACGTGTATAGGCGTTGAATTGTATCCAAATGATAGTTCCCAGGTTGATTATTATTATACTCACAATAAAATCGCTTCGCATAGCAACGAAACGCTATTTATTATGTCAAAGAATAGTTTTCTCGTGCTCCTAGTAGTATGTAATGTACCTACTCTCTTTCAGTAACCAGTAATAATGATAATCAACGCCTAGAGACACGTAAAAGGTCTAATTTTAATGTGGTCATTTTACTCATATGTCCATCTTTACCTTCAAATATCTGTGTAACGTGACACTTTGGGGTACCATGTTACAGGACATTTTTTGTTCGTCTATATTTCTTCTATCCATACATACCACTTTCATCGTGGGCCGCGATTTGGAAAAAAAATCAAAATGGCGGTGGGTCGATATGCCAGCTCCCATACAAAAAAGTTCAAACCCCTTTGAATCAGAATGACTGGATCGCAAATAGACCACGACGCTCATAGTCCAAATCTCAAAATGTCTAAATCTCAAAATACCTAAGTCGCAAAATGACTACATCGCAAAAAGTCCGAACAGTTGTGTAGATAACTATACATTAATCTCTTTGGTTTTTAATGTTGGATGATTTCATGCCTGGCCACTTGGTAATATAGAAAAAAGAAGAAGAAGAATTATATTATTAATACTTATATTCTTCTTCTTCTATTTATATATATAAATATAATATATTTGTATATTATATATCTTTCTTTAGCAGACAAACCAGATAACGAAAATTTAAAAATCACATATTTTGGGTCTAGATATATACCTAGACATAATTATAATACTTATTGATACATAATACATATTCTGATACTAACCCATACCACTTACTTTTTCAAACAAAATGTATCCAGTAATTCTGATATGAACCCTGTATAGGTACCTACACAACTGTTCGGACTTTTTGCGATGTAGTCATTTTGCGACTTAGGTATTTTGAGATTTAGACATTTTGAGATTTGGACTATTTTATTTATTTATTTTATTTATTTTATTTATTTATTACATTTAGTACAGCAAAAGCCATTAATACTAAATTAACTAATCCTTTTATTCGGTCTTCTCGCAAAACCACAAGCATTCTAACATTATCGTCTTCCACTCATCAGCAAACAAATCCAATTCAGGGTTGGTCTCCACGACCGCGTTGAGCATCGTTAGCATACGCGGTATAGGGGAGGTGGACCGAGCTACAGTGCGACAAAATGGGACATTAAATAATTTGTGCTTTCTAGAGCGATTATAATTATTTGGAACAAATAATTGACACAGCTCCGCATGTAAGTCTGAGGCGTCGGTGTGACCATGTATGATTTTATACGCTGTTGTTATTTGGTCAACAGCCCGCCTAACTTTAAGGGAATTAAAATTTAAACATCCTAAAAGGAATTTAGTAGGATACATATAGGGATAGTATCCAAACACTCGTTTGTAGAGGTACCTGAGAAAAGCTTTTTGCACCTTTTCCAGCATGAGCATATAGGTAACCTCGTGAGGATTCCACACACAAGCGCTAGTTTCAAGCTTGCACCGAACTAATGCGTTAAACAAAAGCCTAATAACTGCCTGGTTATTAAAACCTTGACAGTTACGTAAAACAAAACCTAAGCGTCGGAAAGATTCCTTAGCCAAACCTATAATGTGTGTATGGAACGTCAGTTTGCTATCAAACGTTACACCGAGGTCTTTGGCTGAGGATACTCTGGCTATAGACTCATTGTTCACTCCGTAGTCGTACTGTATAGGACTCCGCATGCGGCCAAAGCTCATAATTTGACATTTGGATGTGTTAAATTCCATTTTGTTGGTGGTAGCCCATTCACTCAAGGCATCGATATCACGCTGGAGAGCTATACAGTCAGACACGGAGCCAACAGTTGCATATATTTTCAGATCGTCGGCGTAAAGTAGACATTTTGCATGTTTTATAATTTGTGGCAGATCGTTCACCATAATTAAGAAGAGCAAGGGCCCTAAAATGGAACCCTGACTCACGCCTGATCGTGTATGATACGCATGTGAGTTGTATGAGCCAAGGCGAACAAATTGCTGACGGTCACGGAGATAGTCAGAAATCAGAAGAAGAAGACTGGGTGTAAATCCCATGGCACTTAACTTACGTAACAAGATGTCGTTATTAATTCTATCAAAGGCCTTACGGAAATCGAAGTACAGCACATCAACTTGCTGTCCGCGGTCCATTTGAGAAGAAATAAAATCAACTAATGTCAGCAAATTCGTGTTAACTGACTTTTTGTTGCGAAAACCATGTTGTTCATTGCACATATAAATATCCACTTGTCTTTGAATTTCTTTATATAAAATGTGTTCGAATACTTTAGCAGGGGCCGACAGTATAGCAATAGGCCTGTAGTCTTCAACTGATGATTTTACCCCTGTTTTCGGTATAGGCGTAACTCTAGATAGTTTCCATTGAGACGGATATTTACCCGTGCTTAGTGATAAATTAAATATATGACATAGAGGTTTGGCTATGGAAGCTTTAGACTGTTTAAGGATATTGGCTGGAATATTATCCGGGCCTACAGAACTACTGAGTTTTAATTTACCGATACCACGTTCCACATCATTAATAGAAAATGGTGCTAAACTGATGGAGTTACTATTGCTGCAGGTATCAAGAGTACATATTTGTGAGACATTTAAATCAGGTGTTTCAGGTAAGAAAACACTGGCAAAGAAATCAGCAAAAGCATTAGCCGCATCGATACCCGAGAGTGATTGACCCTGATAGTTGATTGTAGGTTCAAATCCTCCTTTGCATCGAAGGGTGGATATGTGTTGCCAAAACTGTCGCGGGTTGTTTTTTATATTACGCTCTACATGATGTAAATATGAATTGTATGCAATATTAATGCGGTGCTTAAGGTTTGCTCTTAAATCAGAAAATGCCTTGTATTCCTTAAAACAAGAGGACTTTTTCCAAGCATGATGTAGTTTTGTTTTACGTCGAAGATCCGCAATTATATCACGGGTGTACCAAACAGGATAGCGTTTGCGACTGGCACTATTACGTAGTTTTTTTGGCATACAGTCGTTAAAAATATTATAAATAATTTCATAAAAAGTATTCGTGCAAAAAGTAATATCAGTTGACTCTACTACGGTACTCCAAGATTCCTCATTAAGTAGATTATAAAGACGTTCATAATCGCACTTTTTAAAATTCCAGTCCTTAGACACATCACTATTACTAACGGGCATAGGACGAACATGTGAAGCTGTGTCAAACTTTAAAGTTATACACAGCTTCACATGTTCGTCCTAGCACTATGAGCGACGTGGTCTATTTGCGATCCAGTCATTCTGATACCAACCCTGATTTATATCCCCACAAAAAAAAAAATCTAATGGGGTGATATCTGGCGATCTCACAGGCAGGTTTTCCTTTCATTTAATTTTTCATGTTTGTTAGAGAGATTTCATCCTTATAATTGACCCTAACGATCGATGCAATAAAAGTACAGGGTATAATTTTTTCAGATTTTAGCCGGTTCGATTCCCGGGTGTGGGAGAAGAGAATTTTCGAAAATCTTTGAATGCAGTTTGCTTTCTATTCAAAAATAAAGGAATGTTTCCTTTGAGTAAAATTTTCTATCTGCAGTATTAAGAGTACTTTCCCTCCAGGTGGCATTACAAAATTCCACCCTGTATAATCAGAAAGCTCCGAACTGCTAAGCTATCGGGAGTTACACGTGTTATTGTGAGTCAACCATAAAAGATAGCCATATGCTGTTGTGGGATATTTTTTAGATAATTTTATGTAAAACATTTCCGTCATAAATGATTTCTATGTAGCTTTAACCATTAAGGCTGCACACGCGACGGAAGCTTAAAAAATGGAGCAACTTCTCCCGTTTTCCCAACATTTCCCTTCACTGCTCTGCTCTTATTGATTGTAGCGTGATGAAAAGTATATCATAACCTCCCCAGGAGTATGAAGAATAATTGTACCAAGTTTCGTTAAAATCCGTCGAGTAGTTTTTGTTTCTATAAGGAACATACAGACAGACAGACAGACAAAAAATTTACTGATTGCATTTTTGGCATCAGTATCGATCACTAATTACCCCCTGATAGTTATTTTGAAAATATATATCATGTACAGAATTGACCTCTCTACAGATTTATTATAAGTATAGATATAGATAGAAGAAGATATAGATAGAAGATTTAATAAAACACTAGGAATTTCTACTGTATCGTCGATGCGTTTACAAACATTTAAACTCACATATACAAACCTTACACCCAGACCCGGAACAAATAGTTGTTCCGGGTCTGGGTGTAAGGTTTGTATATGTGAGTTTGTGACGGAACAAATATTTGTATGGCCTATCAATAGTGATAGGCCATACAAATATTTGTTCCGTGCAGGGATCGAACCCGCGACACGCAGCGCAACAGTCAATTGCTCAGCCACTACGCCAACCGTGCCGTCATACATATATATATTTATACCAAAGTGTTTTTGAAAATAGTGTCCTTTTTATAAATAAAGTAAGTTTGCAACACGGTAGATTAAAACAAAAGTTCTGTTTTCAATTATTAAAAACAACGAAAGTTTCGTAATATTCTACGCAGCTCGTATGTAACAAGAAATTGCAGCGCAGTGTTTTCCGCGCTGTAGTTTTAACAATGTAGTGCCGAATCGCGAGGTAAGTGCGGGCTCAGCATAAACTTGCCGCCGTACGATTAATAACGGCGGGGTTATGTATGCACGAAACCGAGCAAGTTGGCTTGTTAAGCCTTTGTGCTGAGTACCACTCGCATCCGCTCAATTGTACTCAATTGTACTATCCATGTGCAACCAATATCACAACATTTACGAACAGATACGAACTAAAAAAAAACAGATGAGAGTTTTACTTAATAAAAAGTTTTAACACTGCAAAATAGCAAACTAAATTGATCTTTCAAACTTTAGTTTCAAATGCGAAAGCTCGCTGGTCACCATTTGCATAACTTACACGTTTCATTTCCGTAATTACCATTCGATAGCTGCCATTAATCTTCTCGCGAAATCCCATAGCGAACGTCAATCGTTTCACTATAATCACAGGATTTGCTTTAAACGTCCGCATTCGTACTGGCCTCTTAGCGAATCCTTTTGAGAAAAAGTTGTTAAAAAAGCGGCACAAAAACAAAAGGAAATAGTCGGGGCGGTCCCCAGAGAGTCGTTGTTAGCCCTGGGACGGTACTTAAATCAAATGTTCACCATTCAAGGAAATTATAAGAACAGGGCACGGATTCGCCGTACCCTCCGAGAGAATCCCCTCGGATAA
This sequence comes from Diarsia dahlii, assembly GCA_949775195.1. NCBI lineage: Eukaryota > Metazoa > Arthropoda > Insecta > Lepidoptera > Noctuidae > Diarsia > Diarsia dahlii. The sequence continues at coordinate 12,668,766 of OX459200.1, forward strand.
AAAGGCTTACGTAGAAACAGTGTTGTGAATAGTTTCACTGTTCTTTACAATATTTTCAGGAACATACCTTTAATCAAAAATCTTAGAGTCTTCAGAGCTAAAGATAGAAAACAGTTATTGTACCTGATACAATGTAACTCAACAAAGTACAATATTATTGTCATGAGTAGAACGAGTACCGTGTCGGCTTGAAGAGAGAACATTGAGAGAAAACTTAATCAGAAGTATTAGTGAGAACGTTTTAATATTCTGAACGAAGTGCACGGTTAAGGATTTTCTTTTTTGTTGTTGTCTTCGAGAATATTACTTTACCTCGCAACAAACTTAAGGGGCCTAATCCGCTTTTCAACTCGAGCTTTTACTTGCCTTATGACAGCGAGCTTAGAGCTTCCAAAGACGCTGTGGAGAAAGTTTTTAATCTTTTCACATGTACATACGTACTCGTGACAAAACAACTTCACCAAACGCGGAGCTTGCGTATCAGACACAAACGGTGCGCTCCATACATAATTATCGTATCAAAGCGTATTCAGTATACGGATAAGAGGCGTATAAAGAATGGAAAAATAATAAGTAAAGCTTATGTGTCTTCAACATGTGTCCGTATGTCGAGATCCTCAGAAGCCGTCCCCTCTCGCCGGAAATGAATAAAATTTTCTTAGATAAATTGAGAGTTCGCGAAAACGTGTCGATTTCTTTATTTATTCAATACTTTTCTCCTTTGAAACGTTTCTCCTTGGATTCGTCCGCGCTTATCTTATATTTATGAATTCTTTTGGGTTATTGATGTAAAACCACTTTCTCCTTTTAGCGACATCAATATAGAAATGTTGCAACGTATACCCAGACACAAGACACCTTCAGAGAAATAAAAGAAACGTTTTTGAGATAGCTGTTAAATAATGTAATCTCATATTGTTAGTTGTATTATTTTCGTTATCAAACAACATCCCAAATTGGTAATTCGAACCAACCCGAGTTGTGTTTGTATAGGTCAACTAAATTCAATAGAGGTATGGAAAATACCGCTGACGCAACCGGTTTATCATACGTAATAATAAAAGGACGTTATCGTGTTTTTTCTCAGTTCCACTTCCATTTCATTCTAATTCCAATTCCATGATTTATTACGAGCGCCGTTTTTAGTATACCAACCAAAGAGACTGCGGAGAAGAGTTTCCATTAAGATTTTACAACAATATAATATTTATTAAAATCTCTATATAGTATGTTTTCTCGAGAACTTACTGAAATGATTTCAAAATACAGTTATAATCCTAAAATCTCACTGGAGCACTTTGTCACTACACCGTTAGTTACCTTTACACTAAATACGAAGCCCGAAAGCTCCATTTCACAAAGCCACCCGAAGCTTGAATAGGAATTAGTGCACATAATCTAAAAGAGCGCGCGATCGAATTTCGGCGTCCAAAATGTCCGATGTTATTAGTCAAACAGATATCCGGGGACTCCGTGAAAAATTCTCTTGGAGCCTCGTCGACCGCCAATATCTCTGGAAAACAGCTTAAAAACGTTTCGGTAAGTTTGGTTTTTCAAACCTTCGTTTTTTACACCCAAAGGGATTTGCGTACGGGCACTCTTCGAAACGTGAACGCAGAGTACATGTTAAGTAATATGCCTTTACCGTAGACTAATATATATTTAATTTGCGGTGTTACGCTAACCAGCTGTAAATTCTAGTTTACTTACTAGAATTTACAGCTGGTCACACACTGGACATATCCTTTTGTATTTATTACTTTAAGTTTTTTTTGGGTTTTTTAATTGTTAATAATCATAAGTAATCAGAATCTTACTTAAGAGCCTCCAACCTGATACATTTTAAACCTATAAAATAGCCTAACGTTCCTATTGAACAGTACCGGTTTAAAAAAATACAAATAACAAATAATCATAATTCAATTATTCAAATTCAATTGATGAAGCTGAAAATAGACCGCCACCGACGTAATCTAGAATTATTTACGTTGGATGCCTCAAATGATCAATATAATTCGTTGAAATGTACTCCAATTAATTTCCCTAATAATGATGTCAGTAAATGTAATTTTATAAATGTAACGGCAGTGAGAGTGACGTCACAAAAAATAATGAAGGTCTAAAAATTAAAAAAGCGTTTGTCTCTGAGATTGTTTCTTTTTTTTATGTACAATATCTTTATAGAGTTGCTTTGTCGTGAGTTTTCTTGGTCACAAGACCACTTAGTCCAGACATAACTGTTTTCACTATTACTGTTTGTTCCAATCCCTCAAGTTAGTAGATACGGTAGAACTGTTTTATGTACTTTTTTATTTGTATTTTTTTTTTGCAATAGCTGTTGCCCGCGACCTTTAAAGATTGGCCAAAACAAACAGACAGACAGATAAAATTAAAAGTTATTTTGAAAAAAGTACCGTTTAGTTCATTTATAACCATTCAGTAAAAACCCGCTATTTTGAAATTACAAACAGACACATAACATAATCGCGCCTGTAACCCCAGAAGGGTTAGGCTGAGATGTCGTACCTATTAGGTACACCCACATTTGTTCAGTTATTTTTAAGTGCCATGTAATAGGGGGCAAGCCTATTGCCATCAACCGGGCACAAATCCAGACTCCGTGGCAACTTTTAAGAAAATCCTGATGAAACAACTCAATAAAACTTTGCCCGGCCCGGGATTCGAACACACGACCTCATGCTCAGCAGTCGCACTTGCGGCCACTAGGCCAAAGAGGGTTTTTTTTTTAAATTATGGTCATAGTTTAAAACAAATATTAAATCTCGGTTATTGATTGGGCCATATATAAAACTCACAGCCAACAATACACAAACAATTTATTTTGAATACGTTTGAGACATCTTTTGAAGGCCTAATCGCTGCCGCCGCGGGCGTCCGGACGTCCGCCGAACACAAGGCGGATATAATGCTGCTAATTCGATTCCCGCTTACGGAAAGAAAGTAGCCTATGTATATTTGTACCGTGTTCTTCTTTCTGCCAAGTAATATCAGCACAAATACTGGGCTCTGAACGCCAAACATTATATCATCATCTGCCTAGCGTTTTTCCCAACTTTGTTGGTCGGCCTAAAGTCTAACGGGATGCAGCTGAATACCAGTACTTTACATAGGCGACTGCCTATCTGACCTCCACAATTCAGTACTGGGTCATATTACAAGATAAGGATTGGTAGCTGTTTTTTAGATTTCTAGGGTTGGGTCCCCTTGGTAAGACTGGTTGTCAGACTTTTGGGCCCCTGACTACCTGTAACGACTATAAGGGCTCGTTTACGGAGACGCGGGGCGTCGCGCGGCGCGTGCTTATGGCTCGTCTCGTGCTTTTTTACTAATTTACCGAGCGACGAGTCCACCGCAACAAACACTGCATTTTAAAGTAACGAGCGAAAAATCGCTTCTCGTAAAATCGACGTTTGAAATCGTTAACATTTTCATACATCGCCATGTGTTTGAAATAAAAACGCAGCACGCGCCGCGCGACGCGACGCCCCGCCTGTACGTAAACATGCACTTAAAGATGTACAATGACAGCCGGGACGAACAGCTTAACGTGCTTTCCGAGACACGGCGGAAACTCTGTATGTAACGGGTGCTCACCCATCCACGGACCACCCAGGCAAGCACTGCTTAACCTAACGATCGACCCGAGTGTCTGCTATTATTTTGCGACGAGCTCCTCTCAAACGCCAAACATTATATAAAGCGGTAAATACAAAACGCTATCTCCGAAGTCTCTAGTGATATCATCTCGAAACAGCTTTACCACTGAATTTGCGTGAATGCATACAACATACAACTTATATAAGGAGAGACACAAAATATCTGAAATCTCATCTAGGATTTAACCAAGCACGTAGAACCAAAAAGTCGTTTTATTTTTTTGCGGTGCTTTCTCCTCTAAAATTGGCTCCAGATCCATTCCTGTTGACAACTTTATCGAGCGGTTTTCGATAAATTGCGGCGAGGGAAAACTAAATAAATCCGAGAGGGACTTTAGATAAGGTAATGGCTTCAGTAATGTCTAGCGACTGCCGCCATAATGCAATCGGAAACCGAACCACACTAACGGTAAGACATCGACGTCGAACTACACAAGCTTTTCCACCTTTTTCCTTAAAATATATTGTCGTCATCTAGATTCACAAAACAATTAAGACATTCAGATGCAAATGTCTCTACCTAGCTACAAATAGATCCTGCTAATATTTTGCATTTAAAATGTCTTTGGAGGAAACTTTTTTCATTAAAATCTGGTCGGTTATGAAGGTTCCGTGATGCATAAAAGATCGTGGCTATTCTTTTTTCTTCCTTAACAGCTTAGGTAGGTACGCTCACTTAATTTTTTTAGGAGTTACATGTAACATTATGAATAAAATTATTAATACATATATATAGAATAATATGCAGAACTATATTTAAACCATATTGAAATCCTAACGATGTGTTTCGAAAATAAAAAGAAAACAATACCTGCTCGAGAATAAATACCAATACAGTAACTGTAACTATGGTGTCAACAACCTCGTTTTTATTAGCATAACCCACAGACAAATAAAATCAAATGATCTTACCTGTGCTAACTTTGCGGATTAAAAGGCTCTCAGTAGACAAAGCTATATAAAAGTTTAAATAGTTTAAGCGCAGTCTCAAACGCATATCGAAGTCACAAGACAAACTCATTGTCTCCGCGCAAACATCGCCAATGCAACTTCTCAATGAAGCCGAGTAAGATAAACTTCGCGATTCGGCTCATACTTAGGAAGTTCACGCGAACACTTCAACTGTAGAAAATCACCTGTAACCGCGCACGTAGACACTAGAGCCCTCAAAAACAACGGGATGCCCGAAAACTTCTAACAAACACTCAACTCACTAACTTGCTGGAGGACAACAACAATGGAGTTAGTTTAGGAAAAATACGTACGCTTAGAAATTAGTTGATGTTGGCGGTTTATTTACCTACTAGCTGAGCCCGTGACTTTGCCTGTGTACTGAAAAAACAAAGGTTTAAACAAATTACAAACGGTGAATTGAGAACCTAAAGTAGAAACTTAGGTATTCGTAAAGTACCATAGAGCGTTGATTAGACCTATCTGTAACACCACATTGTCACTTCTACTGGTTAAAATCCTTTCAACGCTGTAGAGTGTTTTCAGAAAGAGAAGACAAGGCATTACTTAGCAGGCTGATGATAAGCTTGATCGATTGATCCAAGATTAAGAGCACACAAATCGCGTAAGTATTTACTACTTTTTAATCAATAACTGTAGATCATCACTTGCAAAACTACATCCACTTTCCCAGAAAAAGATATAAAAAAACTGAGTGGCCCACAACCGTTAAGGCAGACTAATTCAACGGCAATGCAGGCAGATTGCCTCGGATGAAGGTATGGAGTCCGCGGCAAGCCGGATTAAACTTGTTTTTAAGTTTATCGTGGCTTTAATATTGTTCGCGAGGACTTAAACGCAACGTATAAACCTCGGTCGCTGGAAGTTACGTAGTAAGCGCATACAATAGTTGGGTTATATTGTTGACTACTTTCAATAGACGAGCCCGTGAATGGGACGTGTTTTTTTGCAGCTGTACAATAGTATTTTGTCATGGTACCTACATGTATAAATATATATTAATTACTTCAAAATAGGTAAATAGCAATACAACATACATGTATGTAGATGATGTGATAATTGTAAAGGCGTCGGACTGCGCCGTACTTTTCATCCAAAAGCACCAGACCTTAAAAAAAACTTAATTAACTTATTCACATTTCTTTCAGGTAGCCATTAATTCATTTCACGACAGAATACCGGAATTCCCTTCGACGGGATTTGTTAAATTGCATTTAAATCTACTTTCCACCCGGCTTACATTTCCGCGCATCAAGTCCTGGGAATGTACAAAAACATGAACCGTAATTTGCTAAGACGAATAACGTTTGATTTAATCCGGCACGTAGAGCGGCCCCGGGCCGGGCCCGTCGATTTACTTTTATTGCTATTTCGTTTTATTTCGCCGGCCCCGATGCTGTCTGATGTGGCCCTGTTTTCGGGATCGTTAACGGTAAATGTGCTAATCTTTTTTACAGAACCGTGGAGTAACAATAAGCGACTTTGATGGTCGTGGCCAGCGGACGCCGTTACTCTCGCTAATGTGCAACGATTAAGGTTTTACATTTTAGATGGTAAGGGTCCATTTTAAAAATCTCGACAACCCATTGTGCCCGACCCGTCGTTGAAATAAATGAACTTGACGATCACATGTTTTGTTCCTCGTTCCTGTTAAAATCTGGAAAGATAAACACGTATTTTAATATTTATGTGAGGGGTACCTTAGAATCCTTAACTTTTATACTCTCACGTCTCGCAAAGTTTCCCTGACTTGCATTTCAGCGTGTATACAAAGCTCTGTTAAGTGTATCTAACTTCGCGCCAAGAGAAGTCAATTACAACGACTCTAAAATACGACACCTCAAGACATTAAGAGACAAAGTTAAGCAAGCCAATAAACGCTTTAATCCCACCGCCTACTATTTAACACCAAGAAAACTTTGATAAGAGTTTCACCATTAAGTGTTTTTTTAATCCTGGGCTAAGGATTTTATAGGTGAAGTTTTTCGTCAAGACGGGTTCAAGTGAAAGCTTAAGAAAACCTTACGCTCCTTATTTTATACTCGTTGTATTTAAATACAGATTGAGGAAAGCGAGCAGCGAGTAAAGTAGTAGAAAAACTTTTCCTTAATTTTCTCGTGACGTGCAACGCAACAAAAAATACGTGAAAGATAGTTAGGTAGATAATAATAAAAGTCGTGACCCGAACACGTACGCATGCAGTATCTCTCGTAAAAAGAGTCACGAATCACACACACTACGTTTTCAATAAAGGTGTCGTTACAAGGATCCCCGCAAAATCGACAAAGCGACTGTTTCATTTTGAAGGTAAGAGCAATTCTACTCTTTTGTCAGATGGTATTGCCACTAAGTAGGCGGGATTGCGTTGAAAAGTGTTTATTTAGGGGACGTTTGTTTGTTTCCTCAGTATGCAAAATTGACTATCTGTGCACTTAACATGAGATGGGTGTTTTATTAGCTTTTATTAGGATGTTCCAATTCAACTGCAAAACAACTGTAATATATACCTAAACACTTTATTACACTCTACCGAATCGACAGCTGAGCATTTTTTGCTTGTTAATTTAAGACATGACTTTATAAATACTTCATGTACATATAATTATATAATTCATGTCCACCTTGGACCTAAAATTTACAAATAAAACACTTCAAAGAGAAACAAAACTTTATCACAGTCAATCCTAAAATGAAACACATTCCGAACACACAATAATACAATATTAGCGCGCCAGTTGACACCGCATTCACATTCAAACTAACGTGAATAAACGAGGGAAGTGAGGTTCGATTGAATCACTTTCGCACAATAGGCCTCATCACTGTCTGCGTGACAGCATAGTGAGCCCGTTTCGAGTTTATGCGATAGGAATTTATATTAATTTCCTGTGTCAGTCCGCCGGGAAACCAGTTGGTTGCAGTCGATGCGGCGAGCGCAAACTGCGGTCGGGCGCCTGTCCTGACCTGCTCCAAACACTGCAATGGACATGCCCCTATAAACTCACACGCTAATTTTACCTCACCCACGAAATTTCTATTCACACTATGAACGAGACAGTGACTGAACGGAAATACTACACACGCCACTAATTGGGAAACAATTTTAAACCAAATTATAGCGTGATCATGGAAATGAGTTCCGTATCCTATGTTCACATCTTGCGGAAAACGAGAAGGTAGCAAATTTCCAAGAAAATCTTTATTTCGGGCTAATTCTGTTTTATAGGTATTTTACATCCTAATTTATTTTACTTTTACTGCATCCCTCCTAATTCTAATTTAAAATTTCATTCTCATAATAGTAAAATATGAGAGGATAATGATTGTAATCATTTTCATCCATGATTTGATAAGTTAAGGGATGGGGTGGTGTCGTTGCGCGGTGGTGTGGTGGGTGTGGTGTGTGGGTGGTCGTTTAATACGAAGACATAACTAACAAACAAGTTTTATCTCCGTGAAAGTTAGCGGCGCACCTTCATCCTTCACGTGCTGATCTCCTGCCAACAATAAAGTAACGTTAAGCCACGGGATACCGGGATTACACTTATAATACTCAATAGCGCATGACTATATTTTAGAACATTGTAAATTCCTGAAACGTCCTGAACTTTGTGTTAAATATGGATGATATCGTTGGGGGTATAAACAACTTTTGCTTTTAATAAAATCCTTCGTATTTATGTTCTTCACCTGCGTACCTATAGTATGAAGTGTAGAACGTTTGTTATGTTTCACTAGTACTCGAAAATGGTATTACATTTTTTATTAACGGTATTAAGGTATTCCGGTTCTTAGAATAATAATTAATCATTCCATTATTAAAAATAACAAAAGAAAAACAGCACTCGCCCCACATGTTTATTTTACAATGCGAATAACGCAGTGGAAGCTCTTAAAACATAGTCTCTTATTCACGGACGGTGTCCGAAATCTGTATCAAAGTTAAATCTAGCACGTGAAGTGAAGTAATCCCTATTAGCCGACACTATATAGTGCAATAGGGGAGGTCCAGTGTTGTAGTAGAACCATCGAGCTTTACGGCCAATGAAAATGGAGCCGTTCTCCACTGAGGTAATTATAGGATTACTTACATGTGTGCCGTCCACCAGCCATCCACACTAACTTACATACACTGTCGCTTAGCAAAGATACCGTTATCATTTTGAATGTAATAGAACTAAGTGACATTCGGGCAATTTAGGGACGGCTTATTTTAGTTCGGTTGGGTTAAATTGTGTTCTGATTATTCATTTATAATATTTCGTTATATTTTAATACCAGAAAGCAGTGAAGCGTAGTGATGTGACCGTGGGACTGCCAAGTCACACACGCACCTGTGAGATTCATGTGAAAAACCACAGTTGAAGGAAAACATTACTAGTTTTGGTGAAGGTAAAATATCGTAAGGAAACCAAACCAGCATCCCTGAGAAATATTTCTCGACGGTCTGTAAAGGTAAGTCGAATCAAAGTCTATTGTTTTGGTTACCAAGACGTAGTTTTTTTTTGTCTAAGGTATCAAATATTAAAAAAATATTTTTTATGCAAAACTGACGCTGTTATGGCGTGATGCCTCCTCTAAGCGATGCAAAATCAACCGTTTCTCATTAGTTAAAAGTTTGTTTTAGTATGGCCAGAAATACCAATCTGGATCAAAATGTTTTTTGTGATCGCCAAATACATAGTACCCACATAATTGTAGATAACGTATTTAGAAGCACCTTAACAACCAGGTCATGATCTGCTTTCATTGACTTGATTTGGTAACGTATATCCTAGTACTAACTGGGTTGTAGAGATCAGAAAGGCAGTCGCTCCATGTAAAATACTGATTAGACTAGAAGCCGACCCCAAGAAGAAGAAGATAGTTGGGAAAAGGATTGGCAGATGATAAGTAAAGTAAAGTAAATTTTATTTTGCAAATATGGGTACAGTACATGGTGGAATAAAAAAGAGGTAGGTTCAGCCATATTTTACCGATAGGCATGCAAAAGTTATAATCTTACGCTAACGCAATGATGATGATTAAATGCGGTAAACGTGTCCAAAACCTAATATTACCATATTTGCAATAGTTACAATTTGGCACTTGGATAAAAATACGTAGTTCGATACCTTTGACTGTATTTAACGTGAATCCTGAATTTTCAGATACAGTTAACCTGACAGACTATTTACTATTCACTCTGAATGTAGCTGTAAATCTGGTTTAGGTTTATGCACTGGATTTTCTACGTCTATTTGGATCGCCTACATTTTTGTGATCACCCGCTGGTACCATTTCGGATAAGGTTAACATTTGCTGATTAATGTTTTATAATAATATTGCTGAAAACAATCTTAATTATAAACATTTAAACTCCATATAAAATTATATTATAAAACTTTATGCAAAACAAAACGGGCTTCCAAAAACCCATTATAAAATGTCGAAAATAACTTCACTTTCGGAAGTTGGTGACTTTTTCTGTTTTATTGACTTTTTAGGCCTTCTGAAATTATAGCTATTTTAGACTTTTTTGAAGTTTTTTAAAGTCATTTTTTCCAAAAATTTATTCACCAGGCATCCCATGAAAACCAAACGGCGCGTCGCGGTGGGCTGTATGCATTGATATAAAAACTAAAGATACGGTCGTCCGAACATTTTGCTCGATGCGTTCCCCATACAGAGAAACACTAACGTCATCTATAAGAACTAATCAGGCTGCTCGTAAACGTAACCTTGTATGAGCAGCGTGGCGTGGTATTATCGAGGTATAAAGAAATTAAATAAAGCTTTCATTAAAATGTTAATAAAAAAAAATGTTAAATTTTAATTTTTCATCTTCATTTTCTTTTAAACTTCGGTTTAGTCAAGACCTATTTGGGACCAAATTCGAGGCGTCATTTTATCATGCGGTCCGCCCAGTCCTTACGCAGTAATATATAAGTCAACGGCTGTATGACCAAGTGTATGAACATGAACGAGGTAAAATGAGAACGTAAGAATCGTACCAAGAGACGTTCTGTGGTTTCTGCCTACCCCCAAGGGAATAAGACATGTATGTATCACTTGAAAACCTAAATACCTACATGTCCACACAAATAAATTACAAAGCACAAAACCGTAAAGAAAAGACTCTCACAATAATAAATAATAATACATGCTTTCAAACCCCGGCCAGCAAATAAACACCACGAAAACCAACTCTATGTGCAACAATTAATCAAAATTAGTGACGTGTACGTATTGGCCCTCGGCTATGTATTAATTAGGTCAAAACATAGTGAGCTCGTAACGGGAAGCGCCTGTCTTCGGCACGGCACATTGTAACGCAATATCACCGGGTAATGAAGCCTCCCTGAGGATACCATAACACCTGAACGGGGAACAGTCTGGCTTCTAGCTTACCTACGTGTATCAGCGGAGATATTCAACACAATTCGGTTTGATTTTCTTAAATTTAATTAATAAGAACATCTTCTTCGGTCTAGCATTTTCCAAGAATGTTGGGGCCGACTTCTAGGCCTAGATAGACTGCCTATCTGGCCTCCATAACCCAGTTAATATTGGGTAATATGATACCCCTTGGGACGATTGATTGTCAGCCTTAATCTTTATTAAATGAACAAGAACATAACAGGTACATCATCAGTATCTGTAAAACTTATGGTAAAGTAGTCAGTTAATTTTCAGCAAAATTGTGTTTAATAAATGAATAGTTTAAAGGCCATACCTACCTAAATCATAAACGAGTCAAATTGAATGCCATTCAAAAGTTAATACTAAATCAGCAGCATAAACTACACAACCGTTCGATGATTGATTATAATAAAAGTTTAAATTACTATAAACTAGTATAACCCCGCGGATTTTATCCGCGTGAAAATGATAAAGTACTACTGTAACTAACAGTTAGTATAGTTTCTACAATTATATAATTAAACCATGGTTTAATTCGGACGACACGCGGCCCTCTATTGTCATTAGAACATTATTGTCGTTTTTCTCGGCCACGGTACAATTTTTTTCGGCTGAGAGGTTTCCTATGTCCGTTTCTGTACACTTGAGAACGTATATGAAAAACATTAGGATGATTGGTTCAGTGGTTTAGGCGAGAAGAGGTACCAATCAAACTTATTTTCGTATTTATTATATTACTTCGGATATCTATACACGAATTATATAGTTACAACTAGTGCCTACTACCTCTTTACGATCCTGTCTCGTATTCACGGGGAATACTAGCTCAAACTGCTAAGTAATTGATATCTTCAAATGTTAAGTTATACAACTTTAGCCTTTAGTATACACTAAAGACTAAAAAAGGGCAGTAATGATTGAAGCCGTATAGAATCTCAAGATAGCTCTATTCAACTCAATAAACCTCGTGCATTAATCCCTTAGCTTCCGTAGCTGATACAGTTACGAGAGTAAATACATTGCTTTGGACGATTCGGCAATACAAATATAAGTAGCAGCGACAATATTTGCGAAACTGAAGTAGTTCGTAAAATATCAGACAAGATGCGTGACGCCATAATAATAAGATGATAAGATATCTATGTCTTATATCTGACATGTAGGATGAAATAATATAATGGCGAGATATGGTAGGATGACAATAACATGATGGCAAGATACGTAGAATGAAATAATGGTTCACTAAAGTTTCATCAAAACTCCATTGACAAATTTTATTATTTTAATTTTATTTTATTCGACAAAATTAATTTAGTAGAATGAAATAATATGATGGCAAGACATGTAGGATCAAATAATATGATGCTAAGACACGTAGTTTGAAATGAAATGATGACAAGACATGTAGGATGTAATATAATGTGATGGCAAGACTTATAGGATGAAATAATATGATAGCAAGACATGTAAGATGAAATAATATGAGCCCAAGCCATGTAGTTTGAAATAAAATGATGACAAGACATGTAAGATGAAATAATGTGATGGCAAGACATATGGGATGAAATAATATAATGGCAAGACATGTAGGATAACATAATATGATGACAAGACTTAATTTGATCCTACTGGGATCAAATTAAGGATTGCAGAACATGTGGAAGTCAGTCTTGCCAATCTACATTGATTGGCAAGACTGACTGTCAGATAATGTGAGTATGTTACTCACATTGTTTTTTTGTTTTTACATACAGAGTGTCATATTTGCATTAGCGAAAAAGCTCTTTAAATAAAGATTTTAAAATATGCACATTTGCTGTCATCTTGAGAAGATAATTATAATAATGACTTAATTATTGAACCAGATATTATACCGAAATGTCTTTAGTAGATAATATATCTACTTTTACACGTGACTAGTAACTAGGTACTAGTACAGAAAACCTAGAAAACTGTACTAGGATATGTAATGCAGGCCAATTATTTGAATATGTCTGGCAATATGTTTTTTTTTCATACGACATTATGTAGGTCATCATATAATTATTTATCACGAGATAAAAATAGTCTCATTTCTTTTACTCGATTCCCAGGCTTAGGTTATTACTTGAGGGTGTAATAAGTGTCACACTCGGCTCAAGATTTATTGTAAGTAGGCAATCATTCCATCTTTAAAGTACCTCAGTCCTTATGAAAGCAAATAGATTTGTTTTAATAAAACGCTCTTTAGATTACGAACTCTCATTCGAATACACACTTACTACGTTTAATGTTACAGATGTTACCCGATATATAAAATATATAACAAAGAAACTACTTATAGTAACAAAGTAACACCTTTCCACAGCCCTTGATGCAATTTCAACGGCTCATTTCACACCCATCTAATCGAACGACTTTTTGGTACATCTGTTTGTACGTTGCCCCTTTTGCCAGTCGTGAATACGAAAATATTCAGGTAGAAAATGTTATATAAAGTAAGTAAGTACGTTTTTACGCAGCCATTTGCCTATAGAAATTGCTAATTTCTACGGAACGCAGAAACTTATAATGTTACACTAAAAATCTTTGTACAAAGAAGCTTTTCAATAACCCATTTAGATTGGATATGAAAGAGTTTCCTTTAAATTGCGCTGAACAAACTCTCGACCAGGATTTATGCTATACAAAAACTTTTTACAATATTAACGTAGACAACCTGCGACCTCATCTATCAAAGTGCTTTTATAAAGCATTGGTTTTGAATAAGGAATAAAAAAGAAAATAAATTATTTCTTTCAGAATCTACTCTGATATAGCCTGTGATCCAACCTCTTTTGAATGTCAACTCTAAACATGGTATAAGATTGCGAATTTAAATTACCATATTATGCCAAAAAGGTCTAAAGACCTCTTTAGTTGGGTTTTTTTTTTCTTGAAAAAAGTTGCCCCACACTAGGAATTTCTCCTGTATCGTGGGTGCGTAGACAATCATTGAAATTTACATACACAAACACGCATATTTGGTTATCGTTAAATAGTCTGCTTGCCTGCTCTAAACTAACTGCAATACTTTTCTATTCTCCCACAAAATGACAAAAATATGTGTCTGCTTACTTTCTCTTTAAAACTTTAACAAGAAACTTCAAGAAGAACCTAATTAAGCGGTACCTAGATTAGGATTACTTTTTCATTAATAAGAAAATAGCCAGCCCCTAAACCTTAACCATTGATGTAACTTAGGGCCGGTTTTTCAATCGCCAGATAACTTTTATCTGACGAATAAGTTTGTCATTTTGACAGTTTTTGTATAGACAATCTGTCAAAACATCACATTTATTCCTCAGGTAAAAGTTAACTGGCGATTGAAAAACCGGCCCTTAGTAACCTTTGCCAACAGCGTTTACGTTTCCGCGTTTTTTTTCGCTTTCCTCATGTTATTTACCAGAACACGTGCAGAAACGAATATTACTAACAGCACATGATTGAGCACACCCTACCTACAGTGTCACGAATTTTGCTACAAATTCACTGAATACATAATTTTCGGTTTTTGATCAATTTCTTTTCACCAGTATTGTAGCGTTCAGGCACTTTTTAAAACTATTTATACATAGCAAACAGTCACCATACACTGGCAGCAAGCACCTTCCACAGCTTCGGAAAATGCGACATGCGTTAAACAAAACACGCGAGCGACAAATGGTTCCATCTGTCATATCTAAACAGCTTTCTTCTTCCAAAGAGGAAAAAAACTTTCTTGTTTCATTTGTTTTCCCGGTGTTGCTGTCGCAAGTCGCGTGTTGTTTGAACGCATATCTCCTAAGCAAAGGATAAGACAGTAGCAATGGCATTCAAAATTACAGTCAAGTGTTCCTGCCAAGCCTCAAATAAAACAATATAAATTCAATTAATTACTGACAAATTAATGTGTGTATCAACAACTCATTTCAATCAGAGGATTTATTGTTTACATGATTGAAATTGGAATTTGTAGGTTCACTGTAATAGGTACTTAACTTATAAGCTATGGCTGCCTGTAATTATATTTATATAAAAAAAACACGGTTTGAATTGTTAACACCGTCGAGCGACTTAAATTGATCAGGCTGTACGAAATTCTACGAATTGTTCATAAACGATGAGTTCTTAGGAACCCATGTTAAACTGGTCTTTGTTCTGTGAAAACATTTTATTGAATAAAAAACGTGGGTAGGTAATGTAAGTATAGCGTTACATAACATAAATAATGTTGTATTCTGTACTTATTATAGTCGCTTTATCCGGCAGCTCATCGCTAATGAAAATGGATACTCTATGGCATCGATAACCAGAACTACAACGAGAGCCATATTTAACATTAAAAAAACCATGTTTAACGGTCAAAGCTCCTATTCTATTTTATTTATCATAATACTCAATATTTTAATAGTACATTAGTACATTTCTTTTGTATAATTTATAAAACAATAATACATCAACTTATTTAGAATGTCAAACATTCCTGCTATTTGGTCGTGGTACCAATTGAATGAACTATTTGAGGTGACGTCATCAAAACGATATCAAAACTGATATTTTTAGCAGTCCTGCATTAAGATTGTTTTAAGGACGTGATGGTACGAAAATGCAAAGTAAGACTTAAACAGGACTGTTTTAAGACGTTGTAGTAGCGCCCCAGGACTTGGTTTGAAATGGATGGAACCGCGACAAGCGCTTTATAAAGCTACGGCAAAAAAATTAAATGAAATAAATTCCTATGAGCAATCGAGCATGCCGCGAGATACAACTGAAATCACGCAAGGACCACAAGTATGTACACACAGGTGCGACCGCGACGCTTTGCACGAGGTCGTGTCCGACGTATTAAATAAAGGGCTTGTTTTCGGAGAATTTTCCGATATTTCCTTTCATACTTATAAAAGAGGAGCTCGTGGCTTAATAATAACTGCCTCTCGGGTCGGTCTTTAGGTTAAGCCGCGCTTGCCCAGGTTGGTCTGTGGATGGGTGACAACCCGTTACCTATCGAGTTTCCTCCGTGCATCGGTAAGCACGTTAAGCTGTTGGTCCTGGCTGCCATATATAGATCTTTGGCAGTCGTTACAGGTAGTCAGTGACCTGAAAGTCTGACAACCAGTCTTACCAAAGGGTATCGTATTACCCAGTATTAACTGGGTTGTGGAGGCCGGATAGGCAGTCGCTCCATGTAAAATACTGCATACAGTTACATAGTTGGGAAAAGGCTAGGCAGATGATGACTTATACCTATAATATTTTATTTTCTTCTAATACAAGATGAACAAAACACAACAATAAAACTTGTATCCGGATCCAACCCAAGCATGCGTGATCTTTATTGCGTTTGTAACTTGCTATTTCTCCAATCGCGATCCCCAAATGTTCCCCCACTCGTATTGCCCTAACGGTATCGCCGATGGGGTGATAGGCGGTTGTTACCCCTTTTCTTAATTTTCGAAACTTTGTTGCTTTTATCGTTATTTAAACATAATATAACATCACGCCTGTAATCCCCGAAACGTTAGGCAGAGGTGTACGTAATAGTACACCAACATCACCAGTTATGAAGTCGTAATAGGGGGCTAGCCTATTGCCAACAACACGGCACAAATCTAGACTCTGAGGCTGCTACTGAGAAAATACCTGATGGATAAACCCAATGCTCGACCTGGGAATAGTGGGAATCGAACCCAGGACCTCATGCACAGCATCCGCGCTTTCGACTACTAAGCCCACGAGGCAGGCGTTATTTAAAAAAAAAAAATATGCTAAGCATGGTATATTGTTCATTTGTTTTCATAATTATTTTAGTAGAACCGCAAACACATCTCTAATACAAACCCCGTTTTATATTACCCTCGGGATCGTGATCACTAAACCGCACTAGAGTCCATGCGATCGACCACAAGTCCACAACAATGTGACTCATCATGTAAGCCTGGTAGCAATTAATAAACAATATCCACGTTGTTGAATAAACTGTCATCGGTGTCGTAAATCAGTTTCAGTTAGCATGTGCCGGCGAGTGTGGACTGCCCGATAAGCTGTAGGTAGACTGACGAGACGAATTGCTACCGGTCCATCGCAAACCCACCGCTATAACTGGACCCCTCTCCTAACCCTCTACTTTGAAGCCTTTCAATAAACGCCGTTGAGAAAGCCAGCTTCATTAGAGACCCCATTTCGCTGGACACTTCCACATACGTTTATTTATCCAGGTATGAGGGTGCTATTTAAATGTTTACGTACTATCTACGCCAAGCTTTTGCGATGTCGAATAACATTCCTTAGTCACCTTAGTCAAAGAAAATGGATCTTGATAGCACTATTCCTAACTTTAGTAACTCGATTTGTATAAATTGTTGTTAACTTTTGTTCAAGTATGTAAATACGTAGATACTATGAACGCTAGAACAATACCTAGTTTACTATATAACCAATAAAGTACAAAGCTTCATTGTACAATCACGATGAAAATAAGTCACCAGTTTTAAAACAGAAAATTAAATTAAAAAGTGGCATTCGCACTTATTTCCTGCAGTCGTTCTACAATGTATGTAAATTGATACAGCCGCTTACTTTTAGAATGTAAATGTAATAATAAACTATGTGTGTATGTGTCAACTTAAATGAGCGCTTTATAAAAAGTTTTTATGAAGCTTGTTCTGAACTCGACGCGAAATATTCTGGGACACGTTGTTAGCGCAAAGCCTGGAACATAATCTCGCACTAGCGACGAATGAAATGCATACGAGATATCTACGACTAGCGACTGTAGCGCGTATCTGATGTGGAAATCTGCCGCCCGTGTTCATGTGAGATCTTGCAACCACAAGTTTTTATTTACTTTTTATGAAATGTTTTACACAACTTGCTACACGGTTGAGCTTAATTTTAGGTTAGAAAACTGTTTCTACTTTATTGGAGAAGTTATAATTGACAGGTATACAATACATTGATACTATTTTTAGGGTTCCACATCCAATTGGTAAAACGGGACCCGCTGTCCGTGTGTCTGTTTGTCCGTCCGTCACCGCTGTGTCTCATGAACCGTAATAGTTAAACAGTTGAAATTTTCACAGATGATGCATTTCTGTTACCGTAATTCGAAGACGTACAAGGTCGTAATATCGTAAATGATTGATTAGTCACGATCTCTACATATCTATCTACAGAATAACAACACGTTTAACACACTAGTTACACAGTCCTGGTTATTAGATACAGTCACTCTACATACAGTTAATTCACTACACGATAGCACTGACTCGGATGGGGTTCTCGGTGTTAAAACTAAACTACCTCAACATTGCAAAACGCTGAACCGTTTTTTTTTTTCGGACCAGAGATTTTTTATTCGCAAAATGCTTCTGACTATAAAAGTCATTATCTACTCGTTCATCAATCAGTCAGTACGTAACTATTACCCGGCTATTTTCACTGAATTTTCACACGGTCATTCATACAGGCTATTTCGTACGCAACGCATACATGACTGTTCTATTTTGATTTAGAAAGGTTTGTGCGATTTTGCGTTTAGTTATCAAAGTTATCGTACTCAACTTTGCAGGCGAATACTGAAATTAAGAATGAATCTTAAATTAAGAAGCTTTATAAATTGTGTAAAAATGTATTTAGATTTTGTAATTTTAAAGATAAATCTATTATGAGTTATAATACATTTATGTCAAACTTCTTCATTATTTATTAGTCAAAATATCTATTCTATTACCTAAGTGAAATTGAAAACTTAAGTAAAAACTAGCAATCATTTGTCTTCGTCAACCAATGTCATTCAAACAAAGGCATTTTTTCGAGACCGTTTAAGCAGGTGTCTCGGGACTCTTGGCCTTGCACTTACAGCAATCGACTGAAACAATTGCTCACTGAATCAAGCCTTTAGTTACTCTTCACAGGTATTCTAATTCAACAACAGCACTTTTTTAAACCTGTGAAATAGACACAAACGTGCAGCACAAAAAATTTAAAAGTATTAACGGCTCGCTCGTTCGGATTTGCATAGCGCTAACTAAACTGTTTTATCTATAAAACCGGCACAATCAAATCACAATCCTCGCCTAGTTCAATACGCATATATTACATACAAACAAAACTACGTGTTTACAATAAAATACTAGCTCGCATGGACACAATGAAAACATCGAATCGCCGAGGCTCGCCTCTTGTCACGCATGTAGATACAAATGGTCTGATTTATCTGCGATGCATGTCCGGCACTGTTGTTTTATAGCTCCATCATTGTGCTCCAGAGTCCACTGCAGTCATCCGATGACGACACGCGGGATGAACACGACCCGTTAAAATATTTGCAAATAAAAACAGGAGGGGAAATTGTTATAAAATGACGCGGTCAGGTTTATGAATGACATTATCATTTTTTTATGACTGGAACATGGTTTAATATTTTTTGGTAATTTCATTTCAATAAAAATCTGTTTGAAAAATGTGTCACGCCATTAACATGATATAACTAACCAGACCCAAAGTGAACTTTTTCAGTACAGTAGAAAATTAAATATCCACTGCTGCATGTTCTGGAAATATAACTGAACCTCTTTCTTCTTTGTCGAATCGATGGTACTTAACCGTCGATAAAAATGTTTAATTCCGAATTGAATAAATAATTACTGAATGCTGGTTGGGAACTAAGTTTGAAACCACAATACTAGAAAACAAAATGTTGTTTAGATTTTATGCACGGTTCAAACTAAGAAGCAATGTTTGAATTTAGAGCATTATGTTCCCGACAGATATCTATGGCACATCGGTTGCATTTACGGCGTCCCGAAGACATTACAAAAGCCATTCCCTTATCTAATGTTCGCTTTGGATTTATTTAACTTTTCCACGCCTTCACATCTTGAAAATCGTTCGATAAAGATGTCAACAAGAAAAGGTCACCAAGTCCGCGGGGACGCTTCGCAAACTCGTGTTTTTTATTGTCAAGCTCTTTGTTAACCGACGATATAGATTTATGTTCATGTATTTTATAATCTTATATCTATAAAAGCGAAAGGTCACTCACTCACTCACTCACTGATTCATCACGAAATCTCGAAATCCGCTGGACGTACAAAGATGATTTTTGTCAGGGAGGTAGTTTATGGTTAGTAGACGTCCGCTAAGAACGGATTTTGCGACAGGGCCGGATTAGGGTGGTCTAAGGGCCCTCGCAAGTTTGTATGAAACTCCTTCATTTTTTGTGCTACAATCTAGATTTTTGGCAGATACGTAGTTTATAGTCAGTGGGCGTCTGCTATGAATTAATTTTGCGACAGGGCCGGATTAGGGTGGTCTAAGGGCCCTCACAAGTTTGTATGAAAGTCCTTAATTTTTCGTGCTATAATCTTGATTTTTGGCAGAGACGTAGTTTATAGTCAGCTATAAATTAGTTTTGCGACAGGGCCGGATTAGGGTGGTCTAAGGGCCCTCGCAAGTTTGTTTGAAAGTCCTTCATTTTTTGTGCTACAATCTTGATTTTTGGCAGAGACGTAGTTAATAGGCAGTAGACGTCTGCTTAGAACCGATTTTGTGACAGGGCCGGATTAGGGAGGTCTAAGGGCTCTCGCCAGTTTGTATGAAAGTCTTTCATTTTTTGTGCCACAATCTTCATTTTTGGCAGGGACGTAGTTTATAGTTAGAAGAACTCTGCTAAGTACAGGTTTTGTGGCAGGCCAGAATAAGGAGGTCTGAGGGCTTTCACATGTTTGTAAAAATGTACTGTTTTTTTTTTGTACTAACAACCTGAAATTTAACAAGTCTAGAGTTTAGGAGTAGGAGATCTAAGCTAAGTTTGTAAGGAAGACCTGGACTAAGGGCTCCCGTAAGTCCATATGAAATCCTTGGCTTTTTGTACCTGGAAATTGACAGAGAGATAGAATATAGTTAAGACATTTCAGGTAGGAATAGATTTTACGACAGGGCTGGTTTAAGGGAATATAATCGCTTCGATTGGCATTTGGCATTCGATTTGACATAGTACCATCCACAGGCAGTCCAGACAAGAGAGTCAAAATTTCTACGCGAACGAAGTCGCGGGCAACTGCTAGTTATGTATAGTTGTTTTTGAGTTTATGCCTAACGTTCACTGAGTAAGTAAGCCGTTGGTCCTGCGCCTGATCTCTCTCCGGTCGTGTCGGATTGCCGTCCCATCGGACTATGAGAGAAGCAGGAACAGAGTGTACCTGCGCAAACACTTGTACACTATAATATATCCCGCGCCGATGGCTAATCTCCGCTTAGATTGGCCGCCGTGACCGAAAACGGTCAGGAGGACTATTATTATTAAGTACTTACAGCATTTACAACAAGGCTCTGAACAACAGGATTCTGTTAAACTAATAAAAAAGTTTTGTATAAAAATATAAAAAGCTCAATGTTTTAAAATACGAGTGTATTTGACACGTCTTGTCGAAAGCAAGTAGGTATCACAGAGTTAACTTGTACATACAACGTGGCGCAACAACACTGTGATTTGTTTTAAGGGCAAGTATATCGCTGTTGAACTTGACCTATCCTTGACCATACAAACAGAGGGTGCTCAACAGCTCACGCCTCGACCAACGAGTAGTTTTACTAGCATTTAAAAATCGTCATCTGTCCTGTCGTTAAATATCAAAACTTTTCATTTAGAACACCGATATTCAGTTCAAGATTCGGTCGCGGTCCACCTGCTTAGATCACCTGGGTGCACCACGGCCACTTTTACTTGACGATGGATCACCTAAATGATGACGAATAAGCAAATAAAAAATGACTATGTTATTGTATAGGAAAAAAGAGGTTTTATACTGAACCGCGCTTTGTGCATACGCATAAACAGTCTTTAATGTTTACACTGCTGGGACACAAGCCTCCTCTCTATGAGAGGGAATCTTGCACCAGAGTCGTTCGCGTCACCGCCGCCACCGAGAACACGGCGGGGCTCCGCACAAGCGGGGCAGACCTCCACGGTGTGCTCCTTCGTGTCCTCCGCCCGATCCTCACAATGGTAGCATCCGGGCGTTTCCTCCCGCCTGAATTGGTGCTGATGGTACCTCCCGAAACAACGGTGTCCGGCGAGGACCTGTGTCAGACGGAAGGAAAGGGTGCCGTGGCGCCTCTCAAGCCACTCCTCAAGAGGAGACTTACCGCCACTGTCGTGGCGTGCCCTAAACGCAACAACACCCTAAGTTAGGTTAATGACATTTAAATAATTCTTAGCGCATCCATTCTATTGAGCAGCTTAGCCGAGTAGATCCAGCTTCACTCGCGGCTTATGCTACAAGCGGATTATGTTAAATTCACAACACGCGCGAATAGACATCATATAGCTGAAATATCGAACAATACTGAGTCGTACTTATTTTTGTGAATGGCTTCTCGCAGTTCAACCTAGGAGGTTGTCGACTGCTTAACTGTGGGTGCCTTGAGTGTAAGGCCTCCAGCCAGGGCAAACAAACTAAGCGACTACGCGCTTAAGGGCGCCCTCTGTGGAGTACAAGCCTCGGCTAAGGGCGTCGCTAGGATAGCAAGAGCACAGGCTGAATCTGAGTGGTATACTGGGCTTTGCAACGGACTCGTAACTTAAATACTTATTTGAGCACATTATCTTAAAATAGCATACCTACGGCGTATTTTCTACGGCGCCGACGCCGACGACGCGCTGATGACGCGCGTATAACGCGCTTCAAACGACATTTGAACCCAACCTGGTAACCTAATTAAGAACACGGGGCGATCGTGAAACGCGCGTCGTCGTCGGCGCGTTTAAAATACGCCATGTGCTAGGGACCTTATTATAATCACAAACGAAGGAAGAACTTAAATGACAGATGAAAAACGAAACTCATAAAATAAACGAAATCACCGCTACAGCCAGTCAAATTCCGAGATTATAATAATATGGATAACGGCGATACTTAACGGTTTAAGGAAAGTAATTCCACTTTACCCTTTAACAGCTTTGATAAAAACGACTAATCTAAGGAGTCCGGTTGATTAACTTAAGAAAAAAATGGACGATTGAGCAGTTCAAGAAAGAATAAAAATTTGTTGGGCTATAAATTAACCGGCCCCCGAGGGCGAGCCTCGCAATCTGCATTAGCCGAGACGCACTTCTCTCCGGCGATTAAATGAAATTTCACGGCCGGTTGCCTACGGAAACTCACTGGACAAAGGTCTGGGATATTTAAATTGAATGCTTTTAATCCGGCCAACTCCCCCACTTTTTTCTTAAGATAGGATTTTGCTTTAGTACGCGGCGTCTTCGAATTCTAAGATTTTTTTAAATCAACTTTCTTTTCTTCAATCAAATGGTAGTCTGAAGCGCTATTCGTTTCGAAAATATCTCAACTATTTGGCCGAGTTCAAACGTCACAGTTTTTAGTGTTTATTTTCGAGAAACTACTAAAACAACCTATAAGAAACAAACATCTGGCTACCTTATCTTAGTTTTTTTTTGTGTACTTCGTAATTGGCGTATTGTTTTGTAATAATTTTAAGTTATTTTACTGTGAGCTGTGAAGCTACCCTGCTTAAATAAATAAATAACTATTTAATTTTCAGCACGTTCATCAATATGTTGTAACAATCACTAGTCCGGTCAATTTAGACATAAAAGACCATTGATAATAACTTGCCGTTTTCGAGAAAAATTCAAAAATCCTCAAATTTTGACCTTTGACCCCGAATAACTTTTATAGCACACATAGGATCGATGGGTATTTTTAAGACTTTATTTGTAATGGTATACCACAGCTCGCCACTAATATTTGGCTCTCCGGGAATTATTGTTATTTCAAATGACTTAACGGGTGGCTGTTTTTTTTTGTCCAGCGATTTTGTAATTATGGGTTTAATTCCCGGATCGGGCAGTGTCATTGAGTTATTTCATCAGGATTTTTTCAATAGCATCCACGGAGTCTTGATTTGTCCCGGTTCATACCGTGGGACATCAACATTACTGGCGAAATGTGGGTGTATGATTAGGTACACATCAGCGAAACCTTTTCAGGATTACAGGGGTGATTTTTTGTTATGTGTGAGAACTGACGACCTGATCAAAATGTTATAATATGGGTGATGACTACAAAAGGTGTCCTTTTGGGTGCTGTTAAGTATCTGTTTGCTGTATTAATTATTTCATCAATAATAATTATTGATGAAATAATTAATACAACAAAAAAAAACAAACATTAATTATAAATGTTTGTTGAACACATTGGTTTGCGAAAGCGATTATATTCCCTTAAACCGGCCCTGTCCCAAAATATGTTCTCAGCAGACGTCTTCAAACTATAAACTACCCCGGGATCCCAAATTTCAAGTTCGTAGCACAAAAAATGAAAGACGATCATACAAACTTGGGTGAGCTTTTAGACCTCCCTAATCCGGCCCTGTCGCAAAATCCGCCAAAATCTTAGCGGACGTCTACTAATTAGAAACTACTTCCCTGCCAAATTCATCTTTAAACGTCCAGCGGTTTTCGAGATTTTGTGATGAGTGAGTGAGTTAGCTTTCGCTTTTATATACAGGGCGTCCCACGGCTATGCCACATGGAGGAAAAGTACCTTGAATATTGTAGATAGAGCATTTTACTGAAAGGTTCATGGTCATGGTCTTCCTTTTATTTCTGACACTAAGTTATTTAGCAAAAAATAATCCTTATGATGCAGCCTTTCGATCGGTATGATAAAGCTACAAGGAAATTTGTTTTTCTCGAGTAGCGAGTTCGATTCCCGGTTCAACCAAGTAATTATTTAAAAATCTATGAATGCTGTTTAAATTATTTTTCAAATTAAAATAATGTCTTCTTTCAGTAAAATGCTCTATCTACAATATTCAAGGTACTTTCCCTCCATGTGGCATAGCCGTGGGACGCCCTGTATACTTATAGATTCTAATGCGTTGTATGTTTATACCAATTAGGCCAATTACGATATCATCAGAGTCACTGCAGTGATTGTTAGAATATATTTATGAACGTGCTGAAAATTGACAATCATTTTGTTATTTTGTATGCATGTATCTGCGACAAATAAATCTTTTTTCTTCCTATCTTTCTAGTCATAAAGGGATGGTTTGAGGGTCACCTATCACATTATTTTTTGATAGCGAATAATACCACATATTAAAATAAAAATAGCACCTTTTATTAATAATTTCTTCCTACCCCTATGGGGATAGGGCGTGAGTTTATGTATATCAAATCCATTTGATTTTAACACCGAATCTTTACTGTATTTCGTCGAAAAGGCAGAATAAACTTAAATTCTTCATCTCCCTATAATAAAAGAGATCACAGAATCACACAGCGTTAAACCGTCACTGATTTCTTAATATTTACAGAATTTTTTATTTACATGTAGGTAATCTGAATTTCGCAGTCTTTTACCATAATAATTAAACACAATTAAGTTTAAAAAACTTCCAAAGTTTAATCATGATTAAATTGATGCTTATTCGTTTTCTTCCATCGATTTATCGAAAGCTTCGTCTCGGTCTGCGTATCGCAATCGAAGCACCGGTAGAGGCAGTCCCTTCCACACTAATCGAGCAATTTCTCCCATGTTATTAAAGGAAAATGGGAATGTTCGCAGGCCGTTGCGTTCCAGAACAGAGTTTCTTATAGACGGTATTGAATTTTTAAACAAATTTTTCGACCCGCTGCCCCAGCCCAGGAACCCACTTTATGTTATAAGATTAGAACGTTATTACACCATTAAACCTTTATGAATAATTCTCTTTAAGTACATAGTTTTTTATACTTGATTGCCTTTTCTTAATTTGTGTGGTCCTAGGACTAAAAAGCACCTATCTATAGAAAAATAATTCCTTAGTTAAGATGATGGATTTTGTTCTCGTTCATAGGAAACGACCAACCGGAACCGTGCATCTTTTCTCGAAGTTTTATAAGTGACTATGTAGGCCTATGTGAAATAAAATATTTAAATTTTGATGATGAATACATTTTCTAACTAGAATATGCATTACATAACTCTCTCGTTCTATCTAAACATCCTATACTTATCTGCCTTACAAGAAAAAAGAATCAGCTCGTACAGTTTAATTGGATTACAAAGAACCACAAAGACAAAGCTTAAAAGCATTAAAGCCGTTTAAAAAATAGTACCTACACAACAAAAGATATTTCCCGAGGGTGACGTTAATGTTCCGGTGCCGGCGTGGGCCATTCGACCGAATCTCTAGAAATTAAAGCAGGGAAAAAAGTCAATAAATCCTAGAAGCAGGCTGGCACAGATAACGAATGTCTCCAAAAGAGACGCGACGCCGCTGTCATGGTAGAAAAATCGCGAGGCCACGCCTCTTCTTCTCTCACCTTTATGTGAAAATATCCAGTAATATCGTGCTAAGCCCATCTTCATCATTACTATTTAGAAACAACGGTTTTAGTCAAACTTACACTGTTATCAATGGCTTAATAACCACATACCTATCTCGTATGGTGTCGTTCCTAGATATGAAACATTTCTATGTTAGGGTTTTGGTTTCCGAAATAAGTCCTTAAAATAATCATATACGTGTGCGTATAAACATTTTAAATCAACGTGTTTTACGTGTAACAGTAATATTATTCACTGTAACAGTAATATTAGGTATTCATGTATCTATCCATAATCATCAGTACCTAATACTATCCGATACGGTGCCAATACATCTTCGCAAGTTTGTAAGAGTCGAAATGCGTCTGATACATAGACAAATTATAGCTTTTGCGCATCTTTGTGTGGCAGCTTTAGGTTGGTTGACACAGCTGTCAAAAATAACTCTAATATTGCCTGCTTAGGCGCCAGATTAGTGGCTAAGTAGTCAATATATCTACTACTTGAGCTTGGTTGAATACAAATATGAGCGTAAGTCTCGTTTCTGAATGTCAGCCAAAGTCCTTCAATGACTCGAAAGGATGAACGAAACAACCAACAAAATTTTTGATATTTAGGTAGGAACTTATAATTTAGGTAGGTACTTACTTTATTTTGATTTTAAAATATAACTTAATTGACTCACTAACCTACGTAAGAAAGAAAGGCAATAACTCATACAATTTTTATAACAAAAAAGAAACTAAATAACTTTACGTCGATAAAATACATTGGTTTTCATTGCAGAATAATAAGATCTTACAGTTCAGAAAAAGTTAAGTTCGTTCTACACCCTTCACATTTTTATCGCCAAAGTATTAATTGGAACAGTAATCGATATTACATGAACCACATAAACATCATTGCCCGCGGAAGTTCTAGATAGATATATCTCTCGGAGGCGGTTGCCGCCCCAGCTAGATAAATGCTGCAGTAAATATCCTTTTTATGGTTTTAACTGACGTTATTTCTACTACTTTAGCCACTATTTGCAACAAATTAGACTAAGAATAACAATAAAACCCGCCAAGTGCATGTTGCTTAGATAGATTTATCTAACTAGCCTTTCTATTTTCAAAAACTGCGGAACACTATTACCACTCATTTATGTTAGTGGTAGTTCGAAGCCCTGTCTTAATCTTGAGAAGGTTCTTTAATTATGATTTTAAGGGGGAAAGTTGCAGCACACTGTCTGTCCGCATGCCGAACGCACCGCGCAATCTACTTCTGGAAGTTGGTCAACTAATCCAAGTTTTCCTTTACTGGCTAATGAGACGAGTTTGATTCGAATTCCCGCCGCGCTGGGAATAGCCACCCTCTTTGAATAGCTCCTAGCTCGCGACTACTACTTACAAGCAAATAAGAATCAGGATTTTTGTAGTAAGAAATAAGTACGATCAATGTTACGATACGTCTATTTTTAGTTTCTTCTGTAATATCAACTTGACATATATTTTCTGAAAGGCTAGTTTTGGAAAAAATACTTATAGTCTAGTCAACAAGTGCTTTTTTGATGAACTTTTTTCAGCAGTCTCCGAAAATTATGATTGAGGTGTCATCCGATTCGGAATGGCATCCAGATGATTTTCGAAAAAAAATGAAGTTCCGCTTGCAAAAATTGCAAAATTTATTAACAATTAACTAAATAATTAAAAACGGGTTTAGTTTTTTGCAAATATCTCAAAATCGAATTATTTTTTTTCAAATTTGAAAAAAAGATTCAAAAAGAAGAGAAAATTTCCTAAAGAATGTTCTAACTCTCGGAATTGTAGGACCAATGTAATAACTTTCCCATCCGGTTGAAAACACGCCCGAAAACGAGTACTCCGGCTTGCGCAAGCTACTCTCGATTCGGACCTTTCATGACTAAATATTATTTAAACATATTAAATATGAGAATTAAAAATTGAAAAAATTCAGGCGTCTGCAGGATAGATCAATAAACAATAATCTGTGGTCCAAAAGTTTTTATCGCGAATTTTCAATAAGTTATCCATTAGTTAATTAACAGTTTTTTGTAGCACGAACATTAACATTGCAAGTGCGATAGTTGTTAAACTATTAATCTGAGATTTTTTTCCTTTCGTGGAGCTATTTTTCAAAGATCGTAAAATAGATTTTCGTTGGAAAAATTAAAAAAATGTTAATTTTCATTTTTTTATTAACAATTTACTGAGGTGAAAAATTACAAAGCTTCATTAGACATTCAAAAATTCTTTTTTTTATAATATAATTATTGAACCGTTTTTTGATGATCCAAAGCTACTTAAAAATTATTTTTAATATTTTCTATCTTCTATTGTTTAAACAATTTTTATAAACAAATGCGTTGTTTATGAGACAAATTAATTATTTTTTAATAACATAATCTTTGATGATAACTACGATTCTTTTTAAAAAATTCATTTCTTTAAAAAATAAATGTATTGCTTAAAAACGCATTTGTTGATTAACAATTATTTTCTCCCACTTCTAATTAATATTATGGAATCATTTTTTTCAAATCACCAGTATTTGTCTTTTATTTTCGATATATATAAAAAACAATAAGTTTTATTAATTTTTTCAGTGTTTATGTAATAAACAATTTGTAAAAAACAAATAAATTTTTACGTTATATATTTTTTCTTGTTTTACATATTGTCACAAAACCAGATATGATTTTGTTTTTTTCAAATTAAAAAAAAAGTTGGAAAAAAATTAAATGAAAAAAAAAGAATCATGGCTGTTTTTGTGACTATAAGTAAAACAAGAAAAAAAAGTTGATGTGGCACTCGGAGACTGCCGCGGTAAAGCTATTGCATAGCATTTTTATCAACTTATGCAAATAATTATTTATTTATTTTATTTATGCAGTATTTTTCATAGACTAAGCTAGTAAGAAACTCTATGACAGAAAATTTAAAAGAAAAAGTATTGACAGCTTGTCAGCCTGACGTGTGTACATTGAAAAATATGAAAATTATTTATTTTATTTTAGATATTTTATAAGAAAACGAATCGTCTTCTAAGACCGATTCGCAGAATAGTAATGCAAAAACCAAAAAAACGTATGATAGATGCGTAATAATAATAAAATGAATGTATATATATAGAGTACCTACTCGAGGAGTACTCACTAATTATCTTTCACTATTTTTTCGTGACTTTCTTCATTATATAATAAATGCACTTTGTTTATTCATATTTGAAACACTTTGTACACAAATTATACGAGTAAGAATATTTTAGAAGGAGAAAGCAGAGAGACAAAACAGAAAAACTTTACACATTTACAACGTGAGGTTATAAATTATTTAATTTGACAACCTCAGTTGCCAACCTTGTTATTTTCCGTAACCATAGCAACCTGGTTGAGTACTGAATCTTAAATTTTTTGTTAGGATATTTCTGGATTCGCTCTCCACGCTCAAGGCCCGCGATAGAAGCTATGCAATAGCTTAAAAATATAACGTAAAAAATTTATTGGTTGTTAACAAATTGTTTATTACTTAAACAATGAAAGTTCTAATAAAACAATATTTTTTTTATCTAGCGAAAAGAAAAGACAAATACTGGTGATTTGAAAAAAAAGATTCCTTAATATTAATTAGAAGTGGGAGAAAATAATTGTTAATCAACAAATGCGTTTTTAAGCAATACATTTATTTTTTAAAGAAATGATTTTTTTAAAAAAAGAATCGTAGGTGTCATCAGAGATTATATTATTAAAAAAATAATTAATTTGTCTCATAAACAACGCATTTGTTTGTAAAAATTGTTTAAACAATAGGAGATAGAAAATATTAAAAATCATTTTTAAGTAGCTTTTGATCATCAAAAAACGGTTCAATAATTATATTATAAAAAAAAGAATTTTTGAATGTCTAATGAAGCTTTGTAATTTTTCACCTCAGTAAATTGTTAATAAAAAAATGAAAATTAACATTTTATTAATTTTTCCAACGAAAATCTATTTTACGATCTTTGAAAAATAGCTCCACGAAAGGAAAAAAATCTCAGATTAATAGTTTAACAACTATCGCACTTGCAATGTTAATGTTCGTGCTACAAAAAACTGTTAATTAACTAATGAATAACTTATTGAATATTCGCGATAAAAACTTTTGAACCACTGATTATTATTTATTGATCTATCCTGCAGGCGCCTGAATTTTTTTAATTTTCATATGTATAAATAATATTTAGTCATGAAAGGTCCGAATCGAGAGTATCTTGCGCAAGCCGGAGTACGCGTTTTCGGGCGTATTTTCAACCGGATGGGAAAGTTATTAATATTGGTCCTACAATTCCGGGAGTTAGATCATTCTTTAGGAAATTTTCTCCTCTTATTGAATCTTTTTTCAAATTTGAAAAAAAAATAATTCGATTTTGAGATATTTGCTAAAAACTAAACCTGTTTTTTATTTTTTAGTTAATTGTTAATAACTTTTGAAATTTTTGCAAGCGGAACTTCATTTTTTTTTCGAAAATCATCTGGATGCCATTCCGAATCGAATGACACCTCAATCATAATTTTCCTCTTTGACTGCTGAAAAAAGTTCATCAAAAAAGCACTTGTTGACTAGACTATTAGTTAATTGACACGTTTAACAAAATAAACTAGCACGTTTAACCAATACCATGTTTTGAGGTATCGCGAACAAGGTTCATCAATCATGATGAATTTTTTTTAGAGCAACTACTTATTACATACTGTGATTACATACGGGACCGAAACGTGGTCGCTCACAATGGGCCTCATCAGAAAGCTCAAAGTCACCCAAAGGGCAATGGAGAGGGCTATGCTCGGAGTTTCCTTGCGTGATCGAATCAGAAACGAGGACATCCGCTTGAGAACCAAGGTTACCGACGTAGCCCGAAGAATCGCCAGACTTAAGTGGCAATGGGCAGGGCACATTGCTCGCAGAACGGATGGCCGATGGGGCCGAAAAGTTCTGGAATGGCGTCCGCGAACCGGAAGACGTTGCGTTGGAAGGCCTCCCACTAGGTGGACCGACGACCTGGTCAAGGTTGCGGGGACCCGCTGGATGAGAGACGCACGGGACCGGTCAATGTGGCGACACCTGGGGGAGGCCTATGTCCAGCAGTGGACGTCTTTTGGCTGAAATGATGATGATGATGATGAACTACTTATTACATAAGTACGTCATGAACTCACACCTTTTGCCCATGCCACCTGCTACGATATTTGCATATCTACTCCTTTCACTAGACTATTTACCACATTAATTTAATAAGTTGTACCTAATAAAAAAAGCCCAATAAAATAACACATCTTTATCTTCACAAGAAGTAACAGGCAGGACTGAGCACCCCTGTTAAATTACCCTTAAACATCAAAAACATGTTTCATCTCAACATAAAGGAGAACTAAATAAAAAAATACATAAAGATTTACTTAGATGAAACAGAGATTCTCGCCAGGCTTATTGGACTGCTCGTAGATAAACAAAGCGTCTGGCCTCCGTAATGGAAATTACATACCCCCGAGGTCGGAAATCAAATTGACAGAAGAGGTTAAACAAACGATGCGGTCAGGAGCCGAGACCGTAGTCCGTCGAATATTAATCGCTTAGTAAATGCGCTTTTATTTGTTTTTCCCTTAGCTGCTTTGTGGCAGTGTGAATAAGTGACAATCCCAATTGAACCGAGAACGGCTTAATTACGACGAATACTTTCTTTATTGTTTTCGATTTTTACCCGCCGTTTCGCCCTCGTATACCTTTACCATGAGAACTTACCTACTACTGGAATAAAAAGGATACCTACTTAATTCTAACTCAGGCCATTCTGCATGAACTGAGTCAGAACTTAGCATCCTTTACAAGACATACATGTGGAAGAGCATGAGATGCCCCAATTTCATCGTAATCTAGGGGTGAGACGGCATGGTGTGAAAAGGAAACCGACAAAAATATAAAAAAAATTATTACATAAATAAATAATCATTAAATAACACAAATATCCGATATTATGCGCTTTGACTGTTAGCCTAATAATAAAAACCATAGAAGTTCCTTTGAAAACATTGTAATTTTGCAAAAATTCTTTGGTAGAGAAAACAAAACGTGCAGACGCTCAAAACAAAAGTTATTAAATTAAACAACGTAGATAGGTACTAATTATCAACGTACTTAACATCTTCAGTAGAGTGTGCTGAAGTTAAATAATTAGAAGAAGAACATAAACTGACAGTTTCGCTACACTTGGATGGTGGAATAAATGTCTGCTCAATAATATTATCCTGTAGAAACTTTTTGCAATATGGAACCAGCTGAAACAAATTAAATGACTTTATAAACTTAAAGTTTTGTTTATAACGAGTAAAAACTTAAATCTATTA
Organism: Diarsia dahlii; assembly: GCA_949775195.1. Classification (NCBI taxonomy): domain Eukaryota; kingdom Metazoa; phylum Arthropoda; class Insecta; order Lepidoptera; family Noctuidae; genus Diarsia; species Diarsia dahlii. The sequence goes on from OX459200.1 coordinate 12,701,543, forward strand.
ATTTCAGCATTATTTCATCCTTCAAGACAATCAACACTTTGAAGTAAGTTCATCTCGTATAATTTCATATTAATTCTTCGACTATACAACGTTTGCTACAACCTGCTGTCAGGGTTCCCGAAGACCACAACTTAATGACTAATTTTCAATAAAGTGGAGACCAATCATAGGAGAGACGGGAGACGCGATGTGCATTACAAACAATATGGTTGGCCATTCCCACACGTTCGCCTCACCGGTCGTCTCGGCTTTGGTAGAAACTGAGCATTAGTCACATTACTGGCCCCAGAAAGATAAGACCCAGGTAAGACCCAGGATGATACCTTTCTTTTTCTTTTTTTTGTGGGGTGAGAAATTATCAAATAACCTCCCGCTCTGGGCAGAACGGAAGAGAATGTGAGACTTCTAATGACTAAAAACCACACATGTTCGTTCTTAGCCCTTCTGCCGAGGCAGCGGTATCTCTTTCGAACAACCCGCAGCCCCAACGGGAGGAGGTATTGATACCTTAGTCCTATCCATCGCAAAGAGTCCTCTGCCCATTATAACAATTCCTAAGTAAAGGCAAAAGTATACAAGACGAATATTTTTAACGTGTCACCTTCAGATGGTGTGCACGTGCGGCAGCATTTATTCTCTTGATTTCCTGTCTTAAATGACTAGTTTCTTCATAAATGTTGTCAACTCTCCATGCGTTTTCAGACATGATCAAAGGTAAAACGTAGGGTAGTCCTGCAACATCAACTAAGAATGAATCAATATCCAGCTGATAGGATAGATACACACTAATTTCCCATTTAAAATATCTATTTTCGCTTAAAAACGATAGTTTTTTAAACATTTCACTGTTTTCGTGCGATTACATGTAAGATCTATTAGGACTAGGACACACTAAAGAAATTGTGTGTTTAATCTCGTCGTGCGACGAAAACGCATCGTTCGATCGTACGATCGTTGCCAATAAGGACGCCGCGCGCCGCCTTATATTGATAAAAGTATCATTAGCATTTAGGTACGTACTAAGTACCTATTGTAATCCTACAATAAGGATAATATACTATGGTCAGGTCATTAGGTCCCCACTCCTTTGACGTAGGTAGTCAGGCCCACCGTCATCTCGTAGGGGCTGCAGGTTGTTCGAAAGAGATACCGCGGCCTCGGCACAAGGACTAAGAAGGAACATGGGTGGTTTTAGTCAGTAGAAGTCTGACACACCCTTCCACTCTGCTCAGAGCGGGATGGGATATTTGATGATTTCCCAACCCCGATAAAAAAATCCACCACAAAGGTCGACCGCCACGACGTAAAAAATCTTTATCTGTAGGTATTATAATATTATTTTTTCAATTAAGTCATCACCGTAGATCACGCTCTTGGGTGTTGGATCCCTTTATTCTACAGCACCTCTCGTTCCAAATCAAACAACATTTCCATCTCACCTTTTAAAGTTCCCAAGGAACCATCACTTATGATACCCACACTAATTTTCGATTCATTTACATTTTCAACGCATCGTGACATCCAAATACCATGTAAAGTTTTAGCCATTTCCGCAGACTTGAACATGCAGCCGTAAGGGTTAGTCGATGAAGCTTGAACCATCTTGAAGGAAACACAAGACAAGTTTTTAGAACTGGTAGTAGCAGCAGTGTTGCTTTTGTACCAGCAAGCCGAACAGAATAAAGAGTTGTTTCATAACATAGCATTTGAGCTTCGAGGGCATCGGACAGTGAAACATCAGTGACTGACCTGTCTATTAACTCGCAAGCTAGCCCCGTATCTGAAACCCAATAATGGCTTAGAACCTAAACCATACGAATATTGTTCCGTAAGGGAAACGCAGCGCAGCAGCCAATAATCGCTAAGCCACTGACTACAGGTAGCTGTTCCGGAAATATTTGAAAACGCACCCACGGTACAGGAGTTAATCTTATATAGTCTGTATGTTTAAAAAAATAAGCACCCCTTTTGGTGGAAAGAAAGATAACACGGAGTAACTGCAAGGCAGTTACTGATAAAATAGCCCCGATTATTCTTAAATAAATAAAGTCATCTATGAATGAGTTGTCTGATGATTTTAATTTATGACTTGCAGACTCGTTGAATAATATTAAAATCGATACCTTATTGATAAATTCTTTCTTCATCCAAGATGCATTGAACTGATTGTGCTCCATGTTAAGTTTTTCCAGCATTTCACGGGATATAGCATCCCAATCACATCCACTTTCTGTGTCTACTATAACATCATTAATTAAGTAGGGTTTTTCTAAATCTGCATGAAACACGACATCGTTTGCAGCCCAAACATAAACCATATTGAAATCAGAACATTTCACCTTAAATTAAATAAATTTAATTATGTTACTATCAGCCCATAAGATGTAAGTAGATGAATTATATTTCAGGTAATGAAAAAACATATAATATAAAAATATTTAGTATTTAAAAAGAGCGTTCGAAATCAAACAATATACATCAGAGCAAGCGAAGCGAACTCGAAATTATAGCATCTTTGAGAAATAAGTGATTGAAAGAGCGAGCGTACAGCACATTACACATTTTGTTCATTCATCCCAAAAAGGGGAATCATCATAATAATATTCTGCCTACTTTGCTAGCCTTCTCTTGTTAGTAGGTACTGTGTAATACAATACCCATTTGTTTTGGAGGGTGGGGAATTCAAATGACTCCTCGGCAGTGGCGGATTTACAGTCCTGGCCGCTCTAGGCCCAAGGACATGTGCCGCCCCTTTCTCAACTTTTATGGAATTTTTTGCAATTACCCGGTCAGTGTCTGTGAACTACTGAGACTGAAAAACGTAAGAAAATTCGAATTTCGTGGGCTACCTCGTCGCATCAACCTTAAGTCAAGTTTTATATTATTTGAAAATGTTACACTTTGCACATCGGATAAATTACAATTTTCTGCAACAATTCATAGAGATAGAGAAGTTTTTTGTACGAATTATGCATGAAGCTTCAGATAAGAGGGCACTAAATGCAAGAGCGAGCGAAGCGAGTTCGAAAATTTTAGCTCCTCACCTGGGAAAGGTTACTGATTTTCTTGTTTTCATTTAAAAATATATTTTTTATTTACTTTTACTACTAACGTATTGAAGGTATTTGATGGATCGGACAATTCAGAAGCCGATCGAGAGCGATCCAGAAAAATTAAGCGGGTGGTTAGAAGAATATAGTGCTTGTTTCTAGATTTTTGGGGCGGCCATGCGGCAGTCCGAAATATACGTTAAGCTATTTCGAAAACCCGCCCCAGAGCAGCGTAAGGAAAACACGCCAGTGCTTGGTTGTCCTTATTTTTACAACATAGTCCCGATGACAATAGTCATTATCAGATCTGATAATCATGACCTGACACTGCCTTGCTTCGCTTTCTGCCGCCCCTTGAAATATGCTGCGGGGGCCTAGGTCCCCCCGGCCCTCACCGCGCTGCGCTAGTGGGTATCCTTTTTTAAAGTTATTTTTTCGTTATTAGTAATGATTTTCTTTTTTCACGATTTGCCGCCCCTAGTATCTGTTATTTTGAACAACCCGCAGCCCCCACTGGCGTCGGCCCTGCAATGTTGCTGACATCTCTTTGAGGCGCGCGTGGAACACGAACGCGCTGTCGATACGGCTGGCCTGTCATCGTCATAGGACGGACGGTGTGCTAGCCACCGTCCACAGGCCCGCGCCTGGTGGCACGGTGACCGGAAGCCATCACGTGGACCCCGTCGCAATCTTATGCCCTTAAGTAAGACTGGTTGTCAGACATGTTACATGCAAAAAGGAGAATCTAGTTCTCGTTAGGTTTTGTAAAATACTGAGGTGTCATACTTTTCAAAAACACCGTGTCTAATATAACTATATATTGACTTTGTTTCAGACATGCATTGTTAAACTAACTATTTTGCACGTTCTTGATACATTTTCTACAAGTGAAGTATTATAGCGGAGATGGGTTCATTAGACTAATTATGGAGACACAGTAAAAGAAGATATCAACCTTCAGGTAGGCACTCAATGTAGTTTTTGCAATTGTTCTTAGAGGGGTAGAGAAAAACATCCTTTCAGGAGGTAGATTCTTAGCTATTGTCATCAGAATATCTATGACCAGCAAACCATCAGCAACAATAATAGGATTCCGAGGTTCTTTCACTGGTCCTCTTGTTTTTTTCTTAGTACCTTCATAATTTAAATCCTTTGCTTTTGCAAAACTGGTAGCAATTTTTATTATTAGGTATAAATTATAAAATTGTTCATTAGATTCCATGTTATTGAAATCAAACAAATTTGGATTAGCAAAACTGGTCATAAAGCAAAATACGTCAGCGTCTGTTAAACTGAAAACAATAAAAGTAGATCTATAAATAGGTACCTATATCTATAAAGACTATTTCAATAAATATCCTATTGAATCCTATTTTCATGAATTATTTCATGAAAAATTAAATACTTTTCTTAGCGAGCCTCACACTCAATTACTCTTCATAAAAAGCTTACTTACCATGGTATTTCCGATGTAGATCTTATTGAATTTAAACATGAGAAAGCACAAGAGTTATACTCTAGTGCTAACGCCCATGCTTCATCTGCCTCATTCGAATAAACTAATAATATCAAATCAATCATTTGAGTATTTCCAAAAACAGCTCCAGATAATATTTTAGTGATAGTTATCTGTGATGCCGGTAACATTGGATTTATCACCATAACTCTTATGGGAGGGATATATTTTTTGATTTGGAAATTCATTTTTCCCGGTGCGTATTTTCTAGTTTAATTTTTTTATTAAATTTCGCAAGTTTGTAAGTTACGAACACTGCAACAATCAAGCCCGGTAGATTACTTTACTCTTTGAATTAAAATATTGCAATGACAAGTGACTGACATGGGATCATAATAAAAAGAAGTTTAAAAAACAGAAAAAGGTTAAAACACAAAGTTTCCAAACGCATAAACTTTTTTTTAAGTCATCAACGTTTCAAAATATTCCTTATCGATATCTGTATGCATTGGAATAAACCCTAGCCAGAGAAATTAATAATTAGTAGGTACCTAACTACACCATCATCGTCATCATAGTCCTCAGCCCGACACTGACATCACCCCAATGCTATAATACACTCCTTTGCAAAAAAAACGGGTACCTTGGGAAATTTACGTTCTAAGGTCGATTTGAGTTAATTCAATGAAATTTAATTGTTTGACGTAGTCTGTATACTTATAATCGTGTAAATTAATACGCGTGAAGTTTTTTTTTTAAACATTTATTTAAAGATCATGTAGTACAGAGGTGGAACTTAATTTTAAACTCGCCAAACTATTACGTTTGATGGCGAGAGGCGCTCATTTTCAAAAACAATAAACCATCTTACTCACTATACTAACTACTAACAACTATTTACCTAATTAACTAACTACAACATACTATTCTAGAATGTTAGTAACAATTTAACTTATAAACTATGTTAGTTCTAAATATTAACAGGTAATAGGTACTTAATTATAGTTACATGTATGTATATACCATAGTAACCAGCGCGAGTGTATGACCAGGGGGTCTAAAACGGCCACTTTGGCAGATCATAATATGAATTGCGTTAAAAAGCGTAAAATGGATCTTTCAATATAATAACTGCGTCTGTAACAATTTAGTAAAATACGTCATAATTGGAAAATAATATGAATTGCGTTAACATTCGTAAAATAGTCACAGACGCAGTTTTTAATAAGAAAGGTCCATTTTACGCTTTTAAACGCAATTCACATTATGATCTGCAAAAGTGGCCATTTTAGACCCCCAGATGTATGAATGTGGACGAGTCAAAAGGAGTAGGTAGGTATGTAAGGATTGTAGCAGTTGGCGATAAGTGGTTTCTGTCTACCCCCCATGGGAAAAGGGCTTGAATTTATGTTATATACAGTTATATAGGTATAGGTTTAATCTTGTACAATTTAGTTCTGTATGCTATCTAGTATAAAGTTTTTTAATTTCGTCTTAAGTGACCCTTTACTAACTTTTACTTTATCTCTTAATAAATCTATTTTGTTAAACACTTTAGGTACCAAATACTTAGATGTTCTCTTACCATAATAGTTTGTTATCTGCGGCTGAATCAGTCTGTTTTCTCTAACGCTACGTGTGTTGTACTTATTTTTAACATTAACTTTAAATTCATCATTATTATAATAATACTCTAGGCCTACCAAATAATCTACTTTTTTATCTATGGGTATAATTTTACAGATGGGAAATAACTTATCATAATCTTTGTTGCACTTATCTTTAACTTTTTTACTAACTAGAAGCTTAATCAGTCTTATTTGTATATCTCTAATATCTCTGATATAAGTAATAAAGGTTCGCCCGTACACAAGAAGTCCATAACTTATTAGCGAATCGGCAAGTGCAAAATAAACAGTTCTTAACGTCTGTTTGTTTAATACATTTTTTAAGTGGTAAAATTTACTTAGTACCGATCTTAGCCTATTACAAACGTCATTTACATGTAATCTCCAATTAAAGTTACTATCTATCGTTAAACCTAAATATTTAAACTTATCAACACAATCCAGTTTTACACAGTTACAGTTACATTTATTTCTATGCAAACATTCATATGTATGTCCTATCACAGTAAGATATTCATTTTTTACCTTTTTTGCATTTCGAAGTGAACTGTGGCAATTTAAAAAAAAAATCTATGAATTCTTTAAAACCGATGTACACGGCCAAACAATAAGAAGTGGTCGGCAATAAAGACAAGAAGATTTTTTTACTTTGTTTAATTAAATAAAGTTACAAATGTTATAATAACCTAATAACGAGTGTGACCTCCTCTTGCCAAAATCACAGCTTGAATCCTTCTGGGCATGCTTTCCACGATGTTTTTAATGACGTTTTGAGGAATACGTTCCCACTCTTCTGCAATGACTCTTTTTAGCTCCCTGATGTTTTGTGGAGCATGTTGCACTGATCTTACCCGTCTCTTTAGAACATCCCAGACATGCTCAATTGGATTGAGGTCAGGACTTCGAGCTGGCCAATCTAAACGACGGATCCCAACTTCTTGCATATATACGCTTCCACGTCGCCAGAACGGTGCGGGCGAGCATTGTCGTCCATAAAAATGGAATCTTCCCCAAGTGCAGTCAATGCGGGTTGTGCATATGGAATTAGGACTTCCATTATGTACCGGTGTGCATTTAATGTTCCATTTTCTATGAGAACTAACTCCGTACGCCCCGTCGAATTAATTGCTGCCCAAAACATAACGGAGCCTCCGCCATAAGGAGTGATTTCTTCGAAACACACTTCCGCATAGCGTTCCCGTGGTCTTCGTAGCACTCGCCGGCGTCGGTCCTCTCTACACAAAGAGATTCTAGCTTCATCAGAAAACAATACTTTATTCCAGTCCTCCAGAGTCCATGAAGCACAGTTTCGAGCAAACTGAAGTCGAGCAACACGGTGCTCACGGAGTAATTTAGGTAGGAGTTACCGCCCGGCTCGGGGCCGGGCGGTAACTCCTGATATTGGCAGTCAAAAGCCTCCTCCTGAGACGGTCCACAAGCTAACTTCTACTCCTCTTACTTCTTCAAGGCTCTTCTTCAGGTCCACACTTGACGCCTTACGATTCCGCAAGGCCTGACTCACCAAAAAGCGGTCATCTCTTGGTTCTGTGCGTCGTTTTCTTCCCGAACCGGGTCTTCTTTTGACCGAACCGGTCTCTTGATACCGTTGCCAAGTCCTCTGGACAGTTGAACGACTCACATTTAGCCGCTGAGACACGTAAGTTTGCGAACAACCTTCTTCAAGTAGGGCTATAATTTTACCGGCCCTTATCGCTTTATCACTCATGTCAAAAAGTGGTATCTAATGTAAAAAGAAAGATAAAATTGTTTAATTTGCAGAAAATATTCAAAAAGTTTTAAAATTTTAGTAATCAGTAATAAAATCGTTTCAGCAATTCGCGCCATTAGTAAAGCAATTTTACAATAATCTACAATAATCATTATTTTCCTTTTGTTAATTTCAAAATTTAAATTTGGAACGTACAGAATCATGCCAGGATTCTTCAAATAACATGCCAATACATCGTCAAATTAATAAAACCTCTTACTTGTCCTTCTTCATTGAAGTAGAGAAAAAAATATGAAGTGCCCGTTTTTTTTGCAAAAGAGTTTAGATCGCGATGCAAGGGCAGTAGCATCATCCACCGCAGCAGCCACCGCAACATCCACAGGCTCCGCATATTACGTTATATTTTATTGAAAGGTAACTAGTACTGAAGCATAAAATAGGTCTACACTAGCAACTCAACTAATCGCATAGCGACACCTATGGGACGACACAGGTACTTCAAAGCCAGACAGCGAGCAACAAAATTATTGGTTAAAGTTTCAGTTAGTTGGAAAGAAATACCAAGAAAACCATGAATGAGTTATATGAGGAATGACATGGAAGAATAAGGTGTAAATGATAGCGTGAGGGTTGACAGAGGGGGAATGGAAGAAAAGACGTGTTTCACCGACCCCTACTAAGTAACTTCGGACAAGGGCAGGCAGATGACGATGAACATTGAATAGTCAGTCTTCAAATAAGAAAGAGACTACTAAACTAAATAGATCTATGTTATCCCCGCACATGATTCGGGCATGGTTCGGGTAATCAGTTCCAAAGCAAGCGGGCGGCTCCTTAGTTTATGGCATTGATGATGATATTGTACTCTTTGGATTACACTTTTGACATTGACAACCATTTTGACAATCTGTTAATGACAAGTGACGTAACACTGACGCGTTTACTTTTTGTTGTATTTTGCTCTAGCCCGAAATGTGGGAAGTGATAAATTGTGTCTAAAATCTAAATTATGGCCTCTTCTAGGGACAAAGATTTTGAGGTTTCACCAGCAACCTCAACATCTTCCGTGAAATCATCGTTTTTTGAAAGATCTCCGTCCGTTTCATCATCAAGAGAGGATAAATGGCCGGAACTTCTGTTATCCAGGCCATTACAGTCTTACTACTACAGTTCGACAAGTAAGTAGTTGAAATAATTATCTCTATAGTTGCCATAGTTATTGGCAAAATACTTCTAAGTTGTTTTATACTTCCAAACAATAAGAATCTGTTCAAAACTAAGTGGGTATGAATGCCGTATGCCATGTCCTTAAAATCGCCAATACTTCAGCGATTGGCGTAGCCACCTATTGAATTTAAGCCATTTAACATAATATTTCATAATGTAGTCATACACACCATCCACTCGAAAATTGGATACATTTTTGTTATGTTGTTGTGAATATCGCGTGACCGCTATATTGATAACGACACTGGCGCTTTATGTCTGCGTAAAAACAAAGATAGTGATGTTTTTCCTCCAAAAAGTTATTGACATAAAGGTACTACTACTGCAACTTTTATACTAAAAACTAAATTCCCCAGATCAAAAACTATTCTACAACCTGTTGGCAATAAGGGCCAATAGCTCTGTCTATTAAAATGCTGACCTTCAAGTAATTTCATATACTTAGCATGGTTTATCAGTATTCTTTTTACTTCTAATTCTGAATAAACCGTCATCAACCTGTTGATTTTCCATTTTTTTTTCTGCCCATGTAATAAATCCAAACCACTCATTCCACTATCAAACTGCAAACCTATTTGTAAAGAAGTTGACTAATTAGCTACATAGAAACAACTAGGTATGTAGATCTTTTTATTCAAGTGTGTGCAAGAATAAAGTATGCATTATGTTAAAAAACAACTCTGTCCAAGTAAGAGTATAATTAAGCATTGGGACTAGATTATATTTATGTAACTGTTTTTGAATAACAAGAAAAAAATACCCCAATAAAAATGTACTAAAATGAGCATGAATATTTTATTTGGTTATGGCACCTACTACTCGGTCACATTAACTAGACGCTTGGCATTGTAACAATAATGTCCAATAACAATATAACAACAACAGAAAACTAGCCAAATTATTGCAGTACCTGTTAGCATCTTTGTTACCGATTCGCGCGTCAATAATTTGGCTAGTTTTCTGTTGTTGTTATATTGTTTTTGGACATTATTGTTACAACGCCAAGCGTCTAGTTAATGTGACCGAGTAGTATATACACCTTATGAATCAGACAGAGGTTGTTCTTAACATATTGTATTTTACAAAGTTACAACTTAAATTATACAATTTACAAAATGCAAAGTAACATCTGTTAAAAGACAATAGGCATCTGTATTGGCTGTGTCTCCGACTTATATCAATACAAGTGTTGTTTTTGTATTTGAAACAAAAAAGAACAGTTTAACTAAACTTTAATTGGTACTTAAGGGATATGTTCTGTATTTTGTCATATTTGCCTGCTAGTAGGTTGTAACTATGTTGCATGCACCATGATCGGAGGACTAACAACAATTATTTTATTATCCCTGAATGAAATTTAAGAAATTACTTCTTTTTGATGACAGCGTGGAGCTCGTGGCTTAATAAGAACTGCCACCCAGGTCGATCTTTAGGTAAAGCTGTGCTTGCCTAGGTTGGTCTGTGGATGGGTGACCGCCCGACATACCGAGTTTCCTCCATGCCTCGGAAAGCACGTTAAGCTGTTGGTCCCGGCTGCCATATATATAGATCTTTAGCAGTTGTTACAGGTAGTCAGTGACCTGAAATTCTGACATCCAGTCATACCAAAAGGTATTGTATTACCTAGTATTAACTGGGTTGTGGAGGTCAGATAGGCAGTCGCTCCATGTAAAATACTTGTATTCAGCTGCATCCGGTTAGACTGGAAGCCGACCCCAATATAGTTGGGAAAAGGCTAGGCAGATGATGATGATGACTTCTTTTTGATGACAAAAATTATGAGTTGTGTTTGTAAGCTTGTTCCTAATTTGGTAACATTGTAGGTATTACTATTTCTTAATCCAATCATTACTTTCATGATTACTAAAATTAAAAACTTTTTAACAAAAAATAAAACCAACTTCAAAAAAAAACACAAAAAAGTGCAAAATAAACTTTAGAAGAAAAATCTGTTTCTGAAGTCGGTGACTTTTGTTTGTTTAATTTTTTTTTTTGCCACCGACTTCAGAAACAGATTTTTCTTCTAAAGTTTATTTTGCACTTTTTTGTGTTTTTTTTTGAAGTTGGTTTTATTTTTTGTTAAAAAGTTTTTATTTTTCACTTTTTAGTGGTTCACATGTTCATGGGTCAATGTGGACAATGTAGTTTTTTTTTTAGTTTTGTTGATTTTTCAAAAACTGCTTGTCCGATTTCGATAAAAAAATTATGGGACCATTTCAGAAGTACCTATACCCTTTCCAACAAAAAAAGAATTTTTCAAATCGGTTAGCAAGTGACGGAGTTATGCCCGAACAAACATAGAGAACCTCCTTCTTTTTTTAGAAGTCGGTTTAAAACTATACTCTTCTGGAACATTACCAATCATCATCACAAACTTTTTTAAATACATACTAAGCATTGGAATCGAAATTAAAATATTTTAATTTTAAAACAATTCAAGTTTTTTCTAATACCTTGCAAATAACATTGTTAGTCTCCCAATACAGTAAACATTCTGCAATAAGAGTTATTAATAAATGAAAAAAAAAAACATAAATGACTGTTGAATAACGGGACAACATCATTCAACACTTGAGATAGAGCTACAATTTTTGCTAAACATGTACATTTTTTTGACTATTTAAATAAAGTAAATCAGGTACATAGTATAATACCAATCATAAAGGTGAACTGCCGCGCATTATTTCACCAAACGTAATAAAACTGTTATTATTTACAAATTCCCTATTTTATTTCATTTTAAGTATCACCAAACACCTAACTAAACGAACGCCTAAAATAAATTGCACCTATTCAGACCCAAAAGCTATTCTTACTACTGTTTTTTCGTAAATTAACCGTTAATTAAATGTAACATACAATAATTTTTTTTTTCCGTGGTTTTCGGATACACAGCAGTTGCTGTCGGTCTTAACTTAAATGTCACAAGCTTCCTCGGTTTTCGAACAGATGGCACTATGCGCGCCGAGTATTGATTTTCCCGCTGTTGTAGGTACGACGTAGCGTTTGCCGGGAAATCAATATTTTGGACGTGGGTACTGGAGAAACCATTTCTCTCAACGTAGTTCGGAAAAATTGTTCCGTGTTTTATGTTATTATTAAGAAAGTGACTAATTCATACGAATAAGGACCTACGCTGCTCGGCATTGCGTTTTAAAGTGATTTGATAATAAATACGAACTAACTTGACCTTCAAAGTTGCGCATCGGGTGAAATGATTATAACGGGGTGATCAAAATTTACGCGACACTGTTGATTGTTTCGCTTGATAGTTTATTTGCTGCTTTATTATGCGTTCGCTTGCTGCCGTACATGGGGTGGATCCCTTGCCCGAGTTAGGCATTCCGTCTGCCATTCAACATCAGGGTGACGGCAACCCGGACGGTGATATGGCCGGCGCACAGGACACTATCTACCTGTGCAATTTCCGCGTTTCCGTCGACGGCGAGTGGCTCTGCCTGAAAGAACTGCACGATATGGAAATGCAGGATTCGTTCCATCGTCCATCTGCTCAAGGCACCATCACTTCACCTGACGATCCGATGAATACATTAATGGGTAAATTGATACACCGAACAAATGATGTATGTGTGAATGGTATTGACAATACAAACAATTTATTGTCATCTGTTGTAGCACGGGATCCTGTTGTGATCGAACGCAGCAATCTCGTGAACATCTCGAAACTGATTGTGAAGGAGCTGATCGAACAATCGCTGCGATATGGTAGAATGCTTGACAGTGATCACTTGCCATTGCATCACTTCTTCATTGTGCTCGAGCATGTTATGCGTCATGGACTCAAGCCGAAGAAGGTAACTAAATGAACTAATACTAATTAGTTAGTTGAATGGTCTAATGTTATTATTATGGTATCATTACCAAATTAGTCACTTAAAAACGTCATTATTAACATCCCTCACTAAAAACAACATGTAGAATGTAGGTAGATACTCGCAATAAAATAAGGAAAACCAAGTATTAATCTGACGAATATTTTCAGGGATTGCTTGGACCTAAAAAAGAGTTGTGGGACATCTTGCAAATGGTGGAGAAATATTCTCCCGAAGCTGCTGACATCACGGCTAGCGTCAGGGATCTCCCCACTGTTAAGTAAGTTACAACATAACATAACATCACGCCTGTAATCCCCGAAGGGTTAAACAGAGGTGTACCTAATAGTCACCCACATTTCGCCAGTTATGTTTACGTCCCATGTAACAGGGGGCGAGCCTATTGCCATCTACCGGACACAAGTCCAGACTCCGTGGCTACTACTGAGAAATTCCTGTTGGAAAAATCCAATAGCACTTTGCCCGACCCCTCATGCTCAGCAGTCGCGCTTGCGACCTCTAGACCAATGAGGCAGTCAAATAGAACAAATTAGACAAATTATATAAGCTAATATTAATGGGAAAAACCATCTAGTAGCTAGATATCTAGCCTTTTTAAAAATTATGGCGTGTTAAATGTCGACTGATATAAATCGCAGACTGCACTGCCTTTTGTATGATTTTTTCAAAGCATATTTACCCTCTGTATTATTTTATCGTTTTTAGTGTGAAATTTCTGACTTGAATTAAAGTTCGTTTATTTCATACTAAAAAAAAATAAAACCGACTTCAAAAAAAAAACACAAAAAAGTGAAAAATAAACTTAAGAAGAAAAATCAGTTTCTGGAGTCGGTGATTTTTGTTTGTTTGATTTAATTTTTTTGCCACCGACTTCAGAAACTGATTTTTCTTCTTAAGTTTATTTTTCACTTTTTTGTTTTTTTTTTTAAGTCGGTTTTATTTTTTGTTAAAAAGTTTTTATTTTTCACTTTTAGTGGTTCACATGTTCATGGGTCATAATTTTTTTTCTTTTTTAAAAACGTTGCGCCACACTAGGAATTTCTCCTGTATCGTGTGTGCGTTTACAAACATTGAAATTCACATACACAAACACGCCCAGACCCGAAACAACTATCTGTAGGCGATACAGACACCTTTTTTTTTTTTTTTTTTTTTTTGTTATTATTTTTTGTTATGCCCGAACAAACAAAAAAAAAATGTATTTACAAACATCCGAATTGAGAACCTCCTTCTTTTTTTAGAAGTCGGTTAAAAAGGGAAAATGTAGTCATGATTATAAGAAGAAGAAATATATATATAAATAATAAAATCACATTAGTCTGTTTTCATCACTTTCCTATTTCTTTTTAGAACCGCTATGGGTCGTGCTCGAGCATGGCTAAGATTGGCCTTAATGCAGAAAAGACTGGCTGACTATCTTCGTATTATCTTAGAACACCGTGAAGACACGTTGGAGGAATATTTTGAACCTCATGCTCTTATGCTGAATGAAGAAGCTGTCATTATAACTGGACTCCTAGTCGGCTTGAATGTTGTGGACTGTAATTTGTGTGTGAAGGTAACTAACCTACTTGTAAAATTTATGATACACCTTTGTTTGGAGGATGGGAAAGCATTAAATGATTCCTCCCGCTCTGGGCAGAGCGGTATGGAGTGCCAGACTTCTAGGTACAGACGGCTACACATCAAGCTATACAAATCCAGTTTACGCTGAACTCGCACTGTATGGAAATCCTATACAATGCGAGACCATCTTATACTGGAAATGTATAGCTTGATGTGTAGCCGTCTGTACTAACTAAAAACCACCCATGTTCCTACTTAGCCATATTGTGTCCAGGGCTGCGGTATCTTTTTCTAAAAACCCGAAGCCCCGACAGGCATACTTAGGGTTCCTGTTGACTTTGCTATCGTGATTCTGTATTGAGTTATTAAAGTTTAGAACTAGGTACAATAGTATATTTCATTATTAGTGCGGAAAGCCTGTCATTGCAAAGAGTTCCGACAAATGTCTACCCGAGCCGAGGCGCAGCCGAAGGTGAGGGTTGACAGTCGGAACAAGTTGCAATGACGGTTCCGCACGTGTACTGAACAACTATTTTTAATACAGTTGCGAAAAAATGAACCAATTTCATAAAGAATATTTTTGGAAAATGGCGCTAACCTTAAAAGATTTTATTTTTATTTTCAGAGATTTTTTTTATTTTCTTCACCCATTCTGGGTAGGCAAAGGGAACTATCCATACAGCCAAGTCTTCAATAGATTTTTTTTATTGATATGAAATGAAAATGAAATTTAATGAGATGAAATGGAATGAAACCTAACCTAACTCGTTGAATCAAATAATTAAATCTGATATTGAAACAAATTAGTAGCTTCTTTTTAGAAATATTTGCATGAATCATAAAAATTTCTATGATTTTTTTTTAGTTAAAACTTCGTGGTTGTTTTTTTAATGGACATTATTTTGACAGTTGGGAAAGAGAACGCACGAGTTCGGAAAAGGTAAAGAAAAAGCACGAGTACGTAATAGCCCACATCCCGAACGCTATACGTCCCTGCAATACGCCACTTTTTGAGCAACTGTATTAAAAACTCTTTTTTAGTTTTAACGTTTTAATTTCGAAATTTACATTACCTACCTAATTCTACTTTTACAAGCAAATACTCAAATTAGAATGAGTGTAAATCTAAATATGAGTTACCACGTAGTCACCGAAATTCAAAATATATTCTGATACACAGGAGGAAGACCTGGACAGTCAACAAGGCGTAATAGATTTCTCGCTTTACTTGCGAGGCAGTAACTCGTCCAATGACCTAGCCGGCAATGGTAACGGTGAAGAACCTAAACAACGCCACATTAACACAATGCTAGACCAGAAGAATTACATCGAGGAGCTCAACAGACATCTCAAGTGAGTTTCTAATCTATTATCTATTGTTATAAAGCTCACACGTTAATCTACGCAGTTTAATGTGTTCTTCAACAAATACTTTTCTATTTTGTGTTTTTCCCACAAAGTATGTAATTGTGTCTCATTAGCAAATTAGATCATTAATCAAGTTATTTGTGTTTCGCAAGACTTCATTTTAACTTCGCTATTTTTCAATGATAAGTAATGTGGAATGTAAATGTGTATTTAATGGATAGTTCACATTTTTACAACCTTATTTTGAAATGCTTAACTGAGCGTGTGAAAATTTACTTTCATTTTAGAGTTTTGACGTAATCTTATGATAGCATAGCCACAGTCGACGTCGTGAAGTATGTGACTTGTATGGAAATTAATCTGTTAAACTTTCGCGCTCTTACCTTTGTAAACAAATCGTACTGTTGAAGGTTAACTCAACTCACAAATATTAAGGTCATGAGCGAACATTTAACCCAGTTCATAGACCCATGACGATTGGAATCGCAATGGGCACCTACCACCTACTAACATAATCATAACTACCATAGCCTTTCTGATATTAGGTAATGCGGCTTGAATTTGTAGTAACAGCTATAATTTATCTCCCAAACCGAAACACACTGTCTGTTCTATGAGACTACATACCTACATCAATTCACACGTATACAAACGTCGCAACTGCTACTTTATAGGATAGGCGACAACAAAAAAAACGAATTAGTCCGTTAGAGATAACTTTCCAAAAAATATTGGAAACATATTTTTTTCCTTTTTACGTAAATAAATCAAAAATGAAGATGTTACTTACAGTGCTTCGAAAACTCATGTGACGTCACATATCAGTACATGTTTTACCTAAAAGTGACGTCACAAGCCCCACTCATGATCTTTGACGCATTTTATCCTCTTGATTTTTTATTTATTTGAAAAAACAAAATACTTGTCCAATATTTTCGATAATATCATATTTTTTTTAGTCAGTCGACATCCCTATTCTCATACTCTTCAAGATTAATCTACCTTATCACCATTATGCGAAGAAGTAAAGAGGTGTTGTTATGCAAATTTTATTTGTTTCAGTGCAACGGTAGCGAACCTCCAAGCCAAGGTCGAGAGCCTGACAACGACTAATGCCCTCATGAAGGAGGACTTAGCCATCTCCAAAAACACGATGATTCAGTTGGTTGAGGAAAACAATCAACTAAAACATGCGCTCGGTAAGTACCTACTCGACACTTTACATAACATTTACATTGAACTGAACGTTTACGGCTAACTTCAGGGTTTTGTTACATGAATGAAAAACTAAACCCGAATAGAACGCATTATTCCATATCTTCTACTTTCTATTCGAAAGTGCATTTAAAAAAAAGATTACAAAGAATTCTATTTTTGTCCAAATTCATACTAAAACGTCCATGAAATCGTTGTCATTAACCTCTATCATATAACAGTAGTCGCCGGAAAGGGAAACCACTCATGGTCATCGGTATTTACTATCGAAAACACAACGCGAATAACAATAACAGAAAATCCTGCAGATAAGACACCTTGCTTACAATGATGAGTCAGTCTCTATTGTATAGCTTAGTTGGCATTAGTACCTTGTCCGGACCTGACGCTCGCGTCATTATTTTACTGCCATTTATTATTTAACCACAGTGTCCAAACGTTATGCGCTATAAGTCAGCATTAATGGGTAATTCTACGGCAAAAAGTCAAACTAAACAAACTTTTTGGGCCAAATCCTGTGAGTTATTTATGTACCAGTGTAAATATACCACGCTGCAGTTTGTGTTTATTTGTATATTGTTAAAACACGTGTGCATTTTTTGTGCAGGGCAAGATATAACCAAAGACACAAGGATGAAAGTGACGGAACTGCAGTCTGATGAAGAGGTAAGGACAACAATTTATTTACTTTTTTCCTTTGCATTTATTTGGGGGAATAATCGCTCAACTTTTGGTTTTTGTTCGAATTTAAACGAAATAATTACATTCAGTATAATTAAATTAAACATGTTTTCCTCCTCCATTGTATTTTCTTTCACGTCTTCCTTATTGGAAATGCTGTATTTGTATGATAGATAATATAATTCATTATTTACATTTGTTATACATTATCGATTCTTCCATCGTCCCAACTAATTTTGCTAGTCGTCATCTCAATAGTATATCCTTTTGTAGTCATAACATCTTTCACGCAGACCATTCATCGTTTCTTTGGTCCTCTCCTAAACTTATTGCTATTCAAATTCATGCTCAAAACAATGACTGGTCATTCTTTCATAACTCATAATCATCATCAAAAAGTTCGTGCATTCACTAATATTATTGTTTTCTTTATTTTGTCCAATGATTCTTAAAATATATCTATCTACTGATTACAAATAGCCTCGTGATAGTTTTCATGATAAATGGCCAACGATAAGACAGTATAATCTTATGTGTGTACCCATGACTTTAATTATTGCGAAACTGCAAAGATTAGTTTTAATACAACCTACGTAAAGACTCTATAATGAAACACTGTCTTCCCTTCGATACCAAAAATAGTAAGTTCCTAAATAACGACTTCGCGGTTTAACCAAATAGAAATAGATACCTATAACAACGCGCGCGATTTTATAAATAGCACCAATAAATTACCACACCAGCACAGCGTCTGAACAAATGTGTCACTTTAACTTTCAGGAGAAACGTAGCGTCAAAAGCATCGCCTCTGATAAATCCAAAAATGATAGCGAGGCCAGCAAAAATTTGGAGGAAGAAAGGAAGAAGTATTTGGAACTACAAAGGGAGTTAGACTTACAGGTATATATTAGATATTACCGGTCGTAACACTTCTTGAACAATGTTATTTCATAAAATAATGTATGCTCGCAATGAAGTCAAGGTCGATTTTATAATGGCTTGTGGCCGTAGTCCCGTCACAATAACTTTGATACTATTAAGCAATGACCTGTCTGTCCAACGAACAGTGAAGTCTATTACCTATAGCTTCCATAAATATTTATCTCAACAGTGAACGCTAAACCAACAAATCTTATATAATGTTCTTTAAAATGTACTCTTCAGATTTCACTCAAAGCAGAAATGGAGGTGGCTATGAAATTGCTAGAGAAAGATATACACGATAAACAAGACACAATTATATCGTTGAGAAGGCAACTCGACGATATAAAACTAATTAACCTAGAGATGTACAAAAAATTACAGGTGAGTTATTTAATCGTAATTCATGCATGATTTTAATAACCTTTTAGGATTTTGTACCCTTACTTTCCATCACTAGTGGTTGACCAATCATGCGCTTGCGTCAATCGTTGCTGAAGTTTCTTCATTTATATTTACTTCATGGTCTGTTGATGATTAACAAGTAGATAACTGTGACACTAACTCTTACTTTCAAGTTGCAAGTATATCTAAATGACTCCGGTTTTAGTACATCGTTCATACCAGTTTAGCATTACATTTGTGTGCGGCATAGTCAGGTAACAAAGACGTTGCCCCGCGAAGGTCGCCCGTCCGCGTGGGTGCCTTCTAACACTGCTTGATTCCCGCCCGCATGCATTCTCATCATCCCATCAATTTGATTAATGAATTATATGCCTCTTTGTCTTCTCCTTTGTATTACATTTTTTGGATCGTTACTCGTTTCGACTATAAAAATATATTAAAAATGTACCTATGTATTCGTTTTTTACACTAATTGGTTCTTTGTCTGTTATTTATATTTATAACTCACTAACCTGCTAATATTATATATATAACCTATACTAATTCCATGCTGTATTCACAATGCCGCGGTTGTCTTACGGAAGGAATGCGAGATGGAACTGACGCAGAAGGGTGAAGTGGTGTCGAGGCTCCAGGGGAAAGCCGAACAAATTGGCAAAATACTTCACAACCTTGAGAAATATAACCACTTCTTAGGATCCGATAATGACTTAGTCAAAGCTCTCAGGTCTCCCACAACGAATGAAAGTAATCTAGGAGAAAAGTTAGAAAAACTGAAAGCACAAAAGGGTACAAAGTCGAAGGATGATGGCCCGCCTCATAAAAAACTGAATCTCCAGGAAATACCACCTTTCCGAAAGAGTAGTATAAGAGACAAAGTCGTCAATCAAATCCCGGAGTAGTCTTTGGTATTAACTCGATACGCTACATTCAATTGTTTGACTATCACATATTCAGGTGGTATTTCCTGTTCCCTAGATAATTATTAATGTATTATTACCTACTAACACATTCTAATATTATGGTGATATTGATGATGTTGAGGATAATATAATGGTTACACGTTATAATATGCATTTACATAATATTTAAATATTCATAAAAACCACTGTATTAACCTCAGAATAAATGTTATGTATGAATCTCTAACAATAACATCTGTCCTGTACTTATCTGCTTTAAACTAACAGAATTAATCTAACTTCCACTCAATGAGTTGTCATTTTATTCAGCTAAACTGTATTGGCCTTGTTTTAGGAATGTGAAAGTTCCTTGAAACATAAAACAGAGCTAATAGCCAAATTGGAAGCAAAGACTGAATCAATGGGCAGCACCATACATCAACTCGATGAGAAGTAGGTTTACATAATTTTTACTATGACATCGCATCAGGCGGGTTTCGGCCTGCGATCATCCGTCAGGATCGAAAGAGTGCCTGGATAATATATTACGCTGTTGAATGTAAACTAAGCGCTTGACATATCAGTACTCAACGCACTTAGGTGTGAGCAATGCACTGCTTGCGTGTGTCAACTAGCGGCAACTCTTTCCATTCGCTCGATATTGGCAAACCCTCACAATGAACTTAGTGAATGCAAAAATCAGTATTTTGATAAATTATTAAAATGATCCGGTGATAATGATCAATTGTTAACGTAATGCTACTGTTGCTTTTGCTTACTTGCTGTGATTCTATTCAATATCCAATTGTATCATTTTGTGAATTGACTTTAAGTTTTGTTAGGTTTTTTTGTTCTATTAAAGTTATTTTAAGGTGTTAATAATTTTTTTTTCCTCAAAATAAAATCTTATTTATTAGGTAATATTAATAATATATCTCTGTGTTACATATTTGTTATTTACTTTGATTAAAACAATTTAATTTTACCATATAGTAATTATGTAACTTAACTAATTAAAAGTACCTGTATTAGTAGAATAGAGAGCGTGAGGATTTGGTAGTGCTAATGAAGAGATTGGTATTTTGTATACTTTTCCAGTTGTTGTCAAAGTTACAATGTATAGAGATATTTGATTATTACTTTCAGAGGGTATATTATGATCTCATTTCATTTGGGTAGCTAACGTGTGCTTGGAAACTTGATTTTTTATTGTATACAAATATTGTGCTCGTTGATATCTAGCAGCAAATGTAATAAAAATCATTTTAGATATTTTCTTTTTAATCGTTTTGTAATTTTTACGAGGCGGTAGTTGTGTAAAAGCCTTATTTATAATAAAGCATATTCAGTCGCATTTTGTATTTTATTGAACTTGAAATCCAATGGACTTGCTTGTTTTATTTTTATGTTTATTGTGTAGGTTTGCCATTATCAATCTCACTCCTATGTTTGCATGCTTTGTGTGACTAAACAAACAATACCTTGATTGTGATAAATACTAACATACTAAGCGTTCGTATGTTCCTGGAATCAACAACAATATACTACACTATATTCATGACAATTGATCGATTGTTTACCATCGGCTCAGTCTGTAGAATCTTATCATAAGTTATTTTTTCTTTGCATAGCATATGAGTTGACTAATTAAAACTTACACTCATTTATAACCTACAATCAGTTAATCAGACTTGAATTTAGTGATGATTAAAAAGTCAAACAAGTTAGTCAAATAATGACCTCATATTATTAATTCTATTAGAGTTCGTGTAGTACTGATGACTAATGACCTGAAAAACACCTAGCGTGTTTGTAAAGCCAAATATGCTACAGTAAATCTAGTACACAACCACAGAAGCTTTAGATGTAGTATCACCAACAACACTGAGAAATCTTCACAGTAGGTACACACAGTACAGTCACCGTCAAAAGTCCCAGATATTTACGAATTTCAATGATTTAATGCAGAAAACTAAAGTGCGTCATGGTTTTTGAATGACATTGTCAGAGCACTGTTTATAAATAATTGTAAAATAGTATCTATTGAAAATTAAAGATGACGCCGTTCGTTCCAACTATGGCCACGCATCAATTGAATCATGACGCACTCTAGAATCTATGAATGGGGAAGACCGTTAAAAGCTTATGACGCGACCACAGCTAGGTCGATCTGACAATAAGATCTGAAATATAAATTAACATTACCAGATTATCGACCAATGACGATGCTTGGAACCAGCTATGCTAGCGCCATTTGTTTCACAGGTAGGCACCCGATTCTCCATCCTCCATTGATTTAAACATATCAAGATTCAGATACAATATTATAGCAATCTTGGTATATTAACATTTAAATGACTTTACAAAAAAATAGGCAATTTATTAAGTCATCTTGGTGTGACTGTACAAACAAATGAACTTATGCTAAAGATATGTACACGCTGAATAGGTTGCAAGAAGATAAGTTAGCTAGGAAGAGTTTAGAAGACAGTGCCCGTTCGCTGGGACAGAAGGCAGCGGCTGCAGAGACGAGAGCCGTGGCCGCTGAGGGAGACCTTAGGATAGAACGGGAGTGGAGGGTGTCTTTACAAGTAAGTACCTGTCAAATATTTTATTTCACACTTAACACTACACCCACAACTTCGTCCACAAAAAAAAATGATAGCTCGGCTAATAAGCAAAATACAAATATAATTAATAGCGTTTATTCCCGTTGTCCCCGTATGCCATATCCCCGTCACGGAGATAGCGGGACGTGATTAAATTTGTTTCCCGTTGTCCCCATAACGAACCTACGTTCGGCTAATAACGGGAAGTAAACTCATAAAAATACAAACTAGTTTTGCCTGGGCTAAACTAGTTCTTCCTTCACGTTCAGGGCTAGCGTTTCGGTCAGCACCAGAACCTAACTAACCGGACCTCGTGGTGCCCCTGACGTCGACCGTCTAGTCTAGGGTTATCGTTTCCGTCAGCAGGCCCACGTTTTTCCTTCTATTTTATTCAACTATATTAACGAGGACTAAGTACGGGGACAACGGGAAGTATTTTTAAATATTTAATTGAAGTAGGTACCGCTGTCCCCGTAGTACGGGGACACGGCGTACGGGGACAACGGGAATAAACGATTTATAGCTTATAGCAACATTGAATACGAGTAATGGATCTTTCGGTCAGTGGAAAAAAATTAACCATTAGCTCCGAGGATTACCCCCTACCTACATACAAACTTACAAACATAAGTTCCTTTAAGTATAATAATAAATGATACGTCAAAATATCGATGCAGGGTTCGGTAGTTTTCCGTGGATATGAAAACACGCATAGACAATCTTTAAAAAAAAATTGTGTTTATTTTGTTTTGTACATCGTTAGCCTCTCAATAACATCCCCAATTACTAAACGATACAGATCCAGTCCAGTCATTTTAGGCCTAATTAGGTACAAATCTCGGAAAATTGAGATACCCAGTATATTACCACATAAAAACTTGTATTTTGGCATCCTAAAAGTTGTCTCAAAATTCACATATGGTAGGGTGACCGCGTCTATTAAATATCTAAAAAAAAAAAATATTTCATGACTTTAAATATTATTGGTACGAACCTTTCTATGTATGACTATATATAGTTAGTTTTAAATCGTAAATTAAATAAATAAAAAAATAAAATTAATTAAATTGACACATTTAATAAAAACATCAATTACGAATTTATTTCTTTTCAGATTTTAAATAAGATGTTCTTAATTTATTTTTTTAAACTAAAAGCTTAAGATAAAAAATGATAATTATATGTTTAGTAATAAATTATAACCTTAATATTACGAGTTTTTGATCGAGACTACCAGTTGACCTCAGATTCTGATAATTCTCTGACCGCGCGCTCTACGCCCTTTAACTCGAAAACAGTTCAAGATATAAAAAAATGTTGAATAAAAAGTTGTAGAGAATTTAATTCTCCACAATATTAATCAGTTATACAAACAGCGAGAAACCCATAGAAAACGAGATATTTGCAAAAAAACGATTTTTGTGAGCTTTGACCTTAGATTTTTAATAGACGCGGTCACCCTACCATATATGTGAATTTTGAGACAACTTTTAGGATGCCAAAATACAAGTTTTTATGTGGTAATATACTGGGTATCTCAATTTTCCGAGGTCAACCCCTATAATGACTGGACTAAGACGTATCATATGATACTAAGGTGACCTGGCCCCCTACTATGACGTCTTAAAACAGTCCTAAATTAATCCTATTCCAGTGTGGAAATGTGACAGAGCTATACAGGGTGTCTAGCGCCATCTCTCTTCCCCACTGGATTAAGAATAAGTTAGGAATGTTTAAAGACGTCATAGTAGGGCCCCTGTAAAGTTGTAAAATATCGGTGGAATATAATTCAGAATAACTAGCTCAATGCACCCTGTCAGTTTGCGGAGGGCTGTCTCTTTACACCCTATATTATAATTTACTTTTCACTTCTCTCGCTCTAAAATTCGTCTTTATGTCGTGCGTAGGCGACATAAAGTAGCGTTTTATGCTCTAGAGCATAAAGTAAAATCATCGTCGAAGACCAAGGTAATCGGCACAGGTAATCGGCCCAACAGCCACAGGAACAACTTCAACTTCATAGAATAACCTCTTTAATTTAATTCGTTTCGCTAGTATTCTAATAACAAGGGATTACCGCTTTTCATTACGAATACAAGGAAAGTTGATGGGAATAGGCTTCCCCCAATTACCTAAATCTCTTGAAGGCAATATGCTTGCTCTTAATTAGGTTGGTTGATGGCAATAGGCTTGCTCCTAATTACATCATTTGATGGGAATAGGCTTACTCTTAATTACATTGATTGATGGCAATAGGCTTGCTCTCAATTACCTAAATCAGTGGATGGCAATAGGCTTGCTCCTAATTACATCGGTTGATGGCAATAGGCTTGCCCCTAATAAGATTGGTTGATGGCAATAGGCTTTTCCTAATTATATCGGTTGATGGCAATAGGCTTGTCCCTAATTACATCAGTTGATGGCAATAGGCCTGCTCCTAATTACATTGGTTGATGGCAATAGGCTTGGTCCCAATTACATCAGTTGATGGCAATAGGCTTGCTCCTAATTACATTGGTTGCTGGCAATAGGCTTGCTCCTAATTACATTGGTTGATGGCAATAGGCTTGCTCAAAATGTTTTTATAACTGAGCAGTATGAGTAACAACATAAGTCACGTGTTATGTCAAGTTTCCTACTGAAAAAAAAAAAGTAATTAACTTTTTTTTTTTCAGTAGGAAATTTGTGGCGGAACCATAATTATCTTTACAATATTTACAAGTTGCTGTTGCATTTCCTCGCAATCGAAGTGAAAAGTAGAGTGTAAAACTCGTCCATAAAACCCATTTTACTCTCTACTTTATATCCATCCTCGCTCGCAAGCTCGCATCGGATGGATAAACGTCTCGCGCAAAATGGTACGTTTTATGCACTTGGTGTACAATCTACTATTTTAACACGAATTCCTCGACTATTTATGTCCGTAGCTAATAGTGAAAAAAAACATAGGTGGTAGGTCATAGATGTATGGATATACCTAGAAAATCGAATTCATTTAATTAAATGGGTAACAGTACCTATAGTTTACTCTTACTCATCTACAAAACCTTCATTGAAACACAATTTAAACGACAAATCTTATCGTTATAATATTCCCGCATGACGTAATAAGACAATAGGTAATTAATGTTATTTAGTTGTTGCATTTCGCAAGAGCGCAAATCATTGTAATTTAAACCTTATCTCAAGGAAATAAAAGTCTATGACTACGCTCGTTATTTACAACGACAACCTAATAATTTAGTTTTCCTCGTAGCTTTAATTAATTAATAATCACTGTATTATAGGAATCCATGATGCGGGACCGCGATAAGATATCAATGCTGACACAAGAAGTGGAATCTCTGAAATCAATAGGCCAGGTAAACAAAACATACCTACCTATTTCGTAATTGAGTCATAGTACAGTCGAACAAGCTAATAAGTATAAGTACAGTTAGAGATCTATAGAATTCTAGTAGGTACACTGCAAATATTAACATGGTAAATATCCCGTTCATAGTACCTACTAATAGTAGTGTCAGTGACCATGTCAGTTTAAAAACATGGTAAATATCCCGTTCATAGTATTAATAGTACTGAAAATATTGATTGAAATTTTGTCTTATATATAAAGCGTTTCGCATTATGTGATTGATGTCAAACGCTGTATCAACTCAGTCCATTTAATATCTAGATTTAAATTATGTACTCTCTCTCCTTTTTGCAAATTACTTATCTAAAAGTACTGAAACTGTATTCAGTAGTACTAATTTAATGTATAAATTACGCCTCTACTTTTTGGCACCTATTTTTGTATTATAAAAACTCGAGGGGAATGGTGCTGATAGCCGAAATACAGGCTATGCCTAGTTCGGCTACAGACGCTAAACTCTTTACTGTAATTGAAATTGTTGCCACTTTCATTGTAATCATAGTAATAAGTTGTTTGAAATAAATTATTATTATTATTATTATTGTATCATTTCAAATCAGTCACTAATTGTATCTGTATAATCTTAAAAGTAATTAAGTAAATGAAAGTTAGCTGGCTGTATACTTATTAGCTTGTTCGATTGTACCGATACTTACAGATAACCACCCACGGTACAGTGCGATCAAATTATCTTGGCAGCTCCGAACTTCGTGCAGGTCATTTTGTTACAACGAATGTATAAAAGTGTTATGATATTTATTTTATTTGTATTTCTCACTGTTTAAATTAGATATTTTCTGATCGTTTAGGTATTGGTTTATCTGGCAATAACAGTTTTATTCCCAAGTTTACATGCGTAAAATTTCGCAAAGCCTATGTTCAGAGCTGCCAAGATAATTTGATCGCACTGTACATACATACATAAACTCACGCCCTTTTCCCACGAGGGTAGGCAGAAACAACAGAACGCCACCTGCTACGATCCTTACATACTTTTTCTGCTGCCTCGTCCAAAATTACTATCGGTACAACGACTCAATTAACATATTTTATGTAAATTGACGGCATGGTTGGCGCAGTGGTAGAACGATTGGACTGCTGCGCTGCGGTTCGCGGGTTCGATCCCCGCACGGAACAAATATTTGTTTGGCCTACAAATGCTTTCTATTTTTAATTGTTTTGTTGTTAGTTGATTCTTATTATATGAATACCCATGAAGTCGATGAAGTTTCGCCAGTTATTGGACCTTGTAGAACTCCATTAAATTCCCGATTTTCTAGATTAGGTACATAGATCTATGAAGAAACCCCATGGTGCAAGCAATCCAGGCAAACGTTACTTAAATAATGATTAGCAACTATAACCATACATCTTTTTACGTCTGTCAACTTTGATCATCATCATCTGCCTAGCCTTTTCCCAACTATATTGGGGTCGGCTTCCAGTCTAACCGGATGCAGCTGAATACCAGTATTTTACATGAAGCGACTGCCTATATATCTGACCTCCACAACCTAGTTTTGATCAACTTTGATCTGTGTTTATTAATAAATGCTATTGTGACTTAAATATAACTGTCACTCGTATCGATCTTTAGGTTAAGCCACGCTTGCCTAGATTGGTCTGTGGATGGGTGTCTCGGAAAGCGCGTAAATCTGTTTGTACCGGCTTCCATAAACAGATCTTTAGTGACCTAAAAAAGCCTGACAACCAGTATTACCAAAGGGTATCGTATTACCAGAACGCAGTACCAGTATTAACTGAGTTGTTTAGGTCAGACAGGCAGTCGCTCCATGTAAAATACTGGTATTCAGCTGCATACAGTTAGACTGGAAGCAGACCCCAAAATTTGGGAAAAGGCCAGGCATATAATGATGTCATTGATTGAATTTAAAAATATCTTCTTTCAACGTTCCAGAAATATCTGTCACTACAAGAAGAGCAGCACGTCTTAAAGACACAGTACGTCGAAGCGCAGAAAACTTTAGAAGAAGTCGGTGCTACACTGAGTGAGAACAAGCTTCAACTGGCAGAACTTCTGGAGAGGGAGGCCGCACAAACACAGACGGTGGAGGAAACGCCCACGTGGACACACGATAAGGACGCCACGGCTTGTACCGCGTGTGCCAAAGAGTTCTCTATCGCTAGGAGAAAAGTAAGTTAACACGGTCCCAAGCTCCCAACATATGGGTCGAACAATAATTGGCTATTTGACTACTGTTAAAAATTCACGAAAATGTTATGTTATTTCAAAGAACTAACAGAAATAACACGATGTGTGAAAAAAGTAATAACCTCGATAAAAAAATGGCTTAGTTTTAACTGATTTTAAATGACGTGCTAGACAAAGACACCGCTACAAAAATGTGACGTCATATTTCATAGGCATAGTTACTTAGTACAAATGGCCGTTTCGCACGACAAGGATAGAAAGTGCCCCCACCAAAAACTTCTAGAGCATGTAGCTACTCCGTTTTTTTATCGATTTTATTACTTTTTACATACATAGTGTTATTTCTTTGAAATAACATAACATTTTTCGTGAATTTTTAACAGTAGTCAAATAGACAATTCGTTTGTCCTCAACCCGCCTCCGACTCGTCGCATAGTATACGTAGCTATAGACGACTGGTGCTCATGCCCAGGACCCGACTAGCGGGACCAAACCTCAGTAACTTTAGGTTTAAACATATTCTACATAAAGACCGATACCCTGACTTATTAGCTCAGTGTGCACAAGTGCGACTGCTGGTCATGAAGTCCAGGTTCGTTTCCCGCGTCGGGCAAAGTGTTATCGGGTTTTTCCATTAGATTGTTTCAGTAGCAGTGACGGAGCCACACTTCACCAGTAATGTTTATTGTTTAGGTCCCAAGTAATAGGGCCTATTGCCATCAACCTGGCACTAATCCAGGCTCCGTTGCTGCTCCTGAGAAATTCCTGATGAACAGCTAAATAACACTGTGCCCGACCCGGGGAACAAACCCAAAACCTCATGCTCATTAGTTGCGCTTGCGACCTCTAGACCAACGAACGAACTAGTTCAACTTTAGTGAACATAGACTATCTTTAAAAATCGTATTAAATGACTATCTAAAATTATGTGGTTATCGGCATGACAAGCGGGCTAAACAAATCCAACTAAATTTAAAATATATATTGGAAGAACATAAATAGTTCAGTGGTTGTTCGTTCTTCAGAAAGGATTTGCGTAGTACTCATAACCTGCGTGCGTGTATGACCAGATGTATGAATATGGACGAGGCAAAAAGAGTATGTAAAGATCGTAGCAAGTGGCGTTCTGTGGTTTCTGCCTACCCCCATGGGAAAATTGCGTGAGTTTATGTATGAATGTATGTGTGTATAAATAGTATTTGTTATCTTTTACAGCACCACTGCCGTCGCTGTGGCCACATATTCTGCGCTGCCTGTAGCGACAAAGCAGTCGCGTTAGCAGGCAACACCAAGCCTGTACGAGTATGCGACGCCTGCTACGCTGAAGTGAGACTAACGTAGCTAATAATAGAGTAGCTTTGAATTATTCAAATTGACCAAAATAACATTGAATTTGCTGCCGGTCAGTTGCGGTAACATTGAATTCTTTACCGACTTTATGAGACCTGGCAACAAGGAAATGTTGATATAATATTCTGGGTTTAACGCTCAAAGTTAAGTCGGCAATTTGTTGAAGTGATTGTAAGTTGAGCATTGCGATCAATGATTCCGACGCGAATAAAAAAAAAACCATTAAATAATTTTATAGCTCACTGTATGAATTTGCGTGCGACACTTTAAGAGTCATAAAATTAAATAAATTTAATCAATTTAAAAGAATATTTTAAAGATTTCCTAACAAAAATACGTTTGTATTTACCAACGAAAATGTTAGTCAACCGTAATTATTTTTAACGATTGTTTGTCGACCACAAGTTTTTTAAGACTGATGCAAAACAGTACATACATTGTTATCGTTAAATCAAATTGCTAATCATTTAAATTTTACAAGTGTTTACATCTTTAAAATCATGTAGAAAAATAACACACCGAAACATATATACAATACTAATGTCGTATAAAATGCATTGAATTAAAAAGTCAAAAGGTCTATTTATAGTGTTGCTAGCTCAAATAATGAACTGTTCAGAGTTTACCAACCATAATACGATACTCGGTATTTTTTTAAACGTATTACTATCAGGCTAACGATATTTCTTCTAAAATCCTATTCAGTCATTTGGTTTTCTGCGTGTGTATACGACGTATTACTATCAGGCTAACGATATTTCTTCTAAAATCCTATTCAGTCATTTGGTTTTCTGCGTGTGTATACGACGTATTACTATCAGGCTAACGATATTTCTTCTAAAATCCTATTCAGTCATTTGGTTTTCTGCGTGTGTATACGACGTATTACTATCAGGCTAACGATATTTCTTCTAAAATCCTATTCAGTCATGTGGTTTTCTGCGTGTGTATACGACGTATTACTATCAGGCTAACGATATTTCTTCTAAAATCCTATTCAGTCATGTGGTTTTCTGCGTGTGTATACGACGTATTACTATCAGGCTAACGATATTTCTTCTAAAATCCTATTCAGTCATGTGGTTTTCTGCGTGTGTATACGACGTATTACTATCAGGCTAACGATATTTCTTCTAAAATCCTATTCAGTCATGTGGTTTTCTGCGTGTGTATAAGCCTACTAATAATTTTATTAAGATATTTTGTATCTCAAATAATAGGAAACATGTTTTATAGTGAATTTCAGAATTGGGTACCTTTTCTGAAACTGACTATAATCTGCGTAGTCTCTAATTCCTCTTAGAAGGTTTCGGAGTACAATAATTAAAATCCCAAGATTTATAATATTCAAATCAAAGAACAAAATATCCAGAGAGGAAGGAACATCGACTTACAAACTAATGCCACATAAGGATTAATAAAGTAAAAAATAGTTGTCGCAATAATGTTCTGAATTCTTGGTTACTGTTTCTGCGTCGATGTCCCCCTTATTATAAATGATGATATTATGTGTTATATAAAGCCTGAACAAAATTTGTTGTTCATGGTCTTAGCCTAAATCTTAGGACCATGTTTTATGTTTAGTACAAAACATTATTATTTCTTATTTTGTGATATTATTAAATAATCAAAATAAAATGAGTAAGTATGTGAAAATTCCAAAATATATTCTTGTTCATTTTTGATATTTTTACAATTTTTATTTTTAGTTATTGATAAACAAAACAATGCAAATCGAGCTGTAGTTTCAAATTCAGACAGGGTTGTTGAAAAATAATAAAGAACTGGTATTTCAAAATAATTTGGCCTAAAGTTTTAACAAAAATAGGTTCTATTAACCATAATGTAATGTGAAGAGCATCTTGTTTATTATGTTACAGCCTTGTCGTGGCATATAAAGCTGCTTAAATAATTAAAAGACGTTATTATATTATGGCTTTAGCCAAATGAGTTGCCACATTAATATTTATTCTAAATTAAAAGGACATCACCCATTCTAGACTGAAGTTTACTCAATACTTGACTGATACGCTCCCGAGGAACAGAACAGTAAAGCTTTGTTCCCTTACAAAAGAATGCTTTTATTTAGAAACCATTTGGCAGAAATAATAATAATTATATTTGTTTCTAATCGCCATTTAAGTAGTGGGTGTGTCCTTTGCAGCTTTATAAATGAAATTTATAGATATTTTTTGCCAAAATTTGTTGTTGTCCGTAGATAATTATTGTTAGTGTGGTGCTTAAGTTATTATGAGTGTTTATATTCTTATATAAATGTTATTAAAATAAACATATAATTGAATATTGTACATATATAATACCTGCTGTTTGTATAGTAATTATGAATTTCATACGTAATCTGGACATAAAAATATCCGAATGTAATATGCATATTGATTTTTATTTCATACAAATCATAAGTACAGAATTCCTCTATAATGTAGTATTAATAATAGTTAATCTGTTTTAGCAACACTACCAAAAAAACTATACAACATATTTTACTGATTAAATTCACTTAATTCTATAGGATTCGAAGATATAGTAACTCATAAACAATTTAATTATTATTTATCCGCACAAGTTATTTTCCGTGCAAACTATTACTGTTAAAACAAAACATAGATTGCCCATAGTCTGTTGGCCTTGGCCCATAAGCGAACTGCTGGCGAAAACTAGTTACATTTAAATATTAATTGTCGCAATTTCTAACTTACGTTTGATGTAAGGCATCGACCATGATAAAGGTGGGAGTAGGTAGAGATACAGTTTCTTACAACTGCTATAATGAAGTTTGTTCTAAAATTCGAGATTCAAAATTTATAGGCGACTTGAGTGAAACCGCGAGTCGTCACAGTTTTGAGAATTGATACGAAAACCGTCCCTATAGTAACAGTTACAGAGGATACTTTAGGATTCGATTTCGTTTTTAATTTACCATTCAGGCTTTACAAAACCAGTTTAAGTAGATCTCTCATTGTACGGGAAATCTAGACAAAACGAGGCTACGTTAAACTGCATAAATACCGCTTGTTGCGTGTATACTAACTCCAGTTGTTCAATTTAAAACATGATACTACAATAAAATACAAATTAGATCGTCGACAGTGTCAATGAACCTTTATGGTTACAAAAAGGTAAAGCTTCTAATCTATGGTTTCCGCTACGTCATCTGCCATGAGATAGTCCATGATGTGTGCCATGGCCTCGGGGTTTTCTTCTGGCACCTGTAATAACATAAAATCGGCTATAATTCATGAAGGTGTAGGAGAGGTGTAACTAATAGTACTTAAACTACGCCTATTTTCACCAGTTATGTCTTCATCTATCGAATAATATATAAATAAAAAGAGAAGTCCTGACTGACTGACTGACTCATCAACGCCCAGCCCAAACCCTTGGACCTAGAAAGCTGAAATTTTGCACAGACGTTCCCTTTATAATGTAGACAAGGAATAAGGAAGGATTTTTCGAAATTCAACCCCTAAGGGAGTTAAATAGGGAATGAAATTTTGTATGAAAAATCGTCATTTTTGATATTTTCCGACATCCAAGCGGGCGAAGCCGCTGGCAAAAGCTAGTTAGACATAACTGGTGAAAATGGGTGTAGGTTAGTTTGGTAATGGTAATACTGTTTTAGGTTAGTTTGGTAATGGTAATACTGTTTTAGGTACCAACCACACGCGCGATGTACTGTGTGCACCGTGTAATCGCACAGGCAAGACTGGTGAAGCCTGTGCGTGTGGTAGGCCCATAAGTCAAAGTCTCACGTAATAGGGGGCGAATCTATTGCTATCCATTCATCATCATCATCAGCCTATTGCAATCCACTGCTGGATATAGGCCTCTTTAATCTTACGCCACTCAACTCGATTTTCGGCAACTCTCATCCAGTTGTTATTGCTATCCATTGCCGGGCACAAATCCAGAGTCTCACGGACTCTGGATTTGTGCCCGGCAATGGATAGCAATTCCATTGAAAAATTTTAGATGGAAAAACCCAATACTGTGCCCGATCTGGGAAGCGAACCCAGGCTCAACTAAACTTCATGCTCAGTTGCGCTTATGACCTGCAATTTAATCTCTTTTCGTGAGAAAGAACAGGCTCCCAGAACCAACGCCTTAACGTGTTTTACCAGGCACAGAACAAGCTCGGTAATAATGGGAGATCACTTCCTCGGCCAACCTAGGCAAGCATGGCTTCATCTAAAAATCAAGCTGAATGGTTGTTATTGTTTAGCCATTAGCTCTAAGCTCTTATTAAGGTCCCATACCTCAAAAGGAAAAAACGGAAATTAGATCACAGAAATTAGTTCAACACTTATAGAAAACCTATAAGAAGGTCTATGATGCTAAAATAACATGGAAAACCTCTCAATATCTACTACAATGGTACGGAACCCTTCGTGTGCAAGTCCGACTTGCACTTGGCCAGTTTTATTAGAATATCAACGCCATAAAAAACAGAAATCGATTTAAAAAAGAAAAAACATATTTACTCACCCAGTGGCCAGCTCCAAAGACCCACCAAAAGCTTAATTTCTTCATTTCTTTATAATATCCGTTTTTACTGCCATGGATCAGATGTCTTTTGGCATTGGCAAAGTCAGCTGCACCGTGCCATTTTAACTTGTGGACCCAGTTGGAAGCACCTAAGGAAATAGAGATGCAATAAATAGGTATTAATTCTAGGTATAGGTATTATCTGCCAACAAACTGTTTTACAGTTTGGCAGAAGTAATATGCTATGTAACACGAATATGTAACCATGAATAAGCGATTTTTCATTTTAAATCTTTTATCCAGCATTTCTGTAGCCATAATATGTGTACAATGAAACGAAATTTAACGGAAATGTAATTCCAAATATGGGTGGGCTATGTTAGGTACCTACCTACCCGTCGAGGCTGCGGGTTGTTCGAAAGAGATACCGCGGCCTCGGCACAAGGGCTAAGAAGGAACATGGGTGGTTTTTAGTCAGTAGAAGTCTGACACTACCTTTCACTCTGCCCAAGAGCGGGAAGGGTTATTTGATGAATTCCCACACCTCAAAATGTACCTACCTACACCTCTGCCTACCGTTTCGAGGACTACAAGCGTGTTGTCATGTTATGCAGTACTCAGTATACAATATGGAGAGTCTACGTTCCAGTTGTAATATATAATTTACAACTGCTATCAAAGCGTGTTTCTAATATCGTGCCCTTACTTCAAAACCCAACTAACTGCACAAAATGTAGTTTCGAGAAAATCGTGTTTAACGGTGCGAATCGTAAAAATTCTATTAAAATACTTGATAAAGAGGCGAGTACGTGTATTTTGATTTCTTATTGTATTCATTACTAGCTGATGCCCGCGGCTTCACCCGCGTGGATGTCGTTCAAAGTATATACTAAAACCTTCCTCTTGAATCGCTCTATCGATTAATAAAAACCGCATCAAAATCCGTTGCGTAGTTTTAAAGATTTAAGCATACAGACAAAAATAGCGACTTTGTTTTATACTATGTAAGGATTCAGGTGGTGAAGGAAAAATAGCTTAATTCTCAAAACAAGTAGGAAAAATGAAGGATTGGCTTGATAAATGTTACAGATTAGTGGTTTTTCCTGTAGTCGCAATGTTTTCTTATGTTTTGAAGAATAGAGTTTAGACAGCAGTTTTTTTATGAATTTAATTAAACGAAATATTGATGTTCACCTAATGGGTAATTGCTAATACTAGAAAAGGAGAAATATTTAGTCTCATTACTCAGTTATTAAATTGTTATTGTTAATTGAACGTTAATCATGACAAAACCACTTAAACGCAGATAGAATGTTTTTCCTGGCGAGAAAAATTGCTTACAGTGCAAAAACATTGCTTTAACCGACACTTACTGGGTTTTGTCTGTTCTTTATTTAAAAAATCTCCTGATAAGTTACCTTAGCTAAAAGCTAAATCCAGAACGGAGCGTCATCTCGGAAAACGGGTTTTACCAGTATGTAGATCTTGAAAAGGAGATCCTAACGGTATTTGTAACTCATTTTTGCCCATAAGTGACTTTAGTTGGTTTTCGCTTTAAGGGCACGATATCAAAACGCTAAAGTAGGTAGGTATACTTACCTGCTTAAACACAACATCTGCCTAGTGACTAGCCTATTCTTTTCTATGTTGGGGTCAGCTTCTAGTCTAACTGGATGCAGCTAAATACAACTATTTTACATGGAGCGACTGCCGGTCTGACCTCCATAACCCAGTTAGGTAAGACTGGTTGTAAGACTTTCAGGTCACTGACTGCCAAAGATCTATATGGCAGCCGAGACCAACAACCTAACGTGCTTTCCGAGACACGGAGGAAACTCAGTACCTATGTAATGTGTGGTCACCCATCCACAGACCAACCGCAGCTTAACCTAAAGACCTCCTTAAACACACACCTTTTTAGGGTTCCGTAGTCAACTAGGAACCCTTATAGTTTCGCCATGTCTGTCTGTCCGTCCTCGCTTAATCTCTGTGACCGTTAGCACTAGAAAGCTGAAATTTGGTACCAATATGTGTATCAATCACGCCGACAAAAATTTCGCGCCAATGCGTTTTTTTTATTTCTTCTGTAGCTGCAATGCAACGCACACATTCTACCAAAGAGTTCGGCATTCAGCGCGTTTAGTTCCATTTTTAAAAATAAAACATTTTTTTTACTTGAAACTAAATCACGCACCAGCTGGCTGAACAAGTTGTCGTACGAGATTTAGTTTTAGCCCTAGCAATTATGCAATTTTACGCCCGCTCTGGTATGCTATTATGACGTTCTTTTTGAGCAAGAGTAGTGAAAAATGTTTTATTAGGGTAGCCCCCCTATATGTAAAGTGGGAAGTGATTTTTTTTTTTATTTCAACCCTAACGTGTGATATATTGTTGGAAAGGTATTTAAAAATGAATAGTGGTTTACTAAAACCATTTTTTGCTTATGTCAATAATTTCGGAAATAATCGCTTCAAAAGTAAAAAACAATGTGTGTGTGTCCCCTCCCCCCCCCCCCCCTCTAACTTTTGAACCATAAGTTTAGAAAATATGAAAAAAAACTGAAAAGTAGAACTTTATAAGGACTTTCTAGGAAAATCATTTAGAAAGTAAAAAAAATAATTAAAAATAAGTATACCTAGGTAAATACCTAAAAAAAAATTAAAAAAACATAATGGATCCCACCTTTAAACTCATAAGTGGGAACACTTATTGTGACGGACGGGAAACTACGGAACCCTACACTGAGCGTGGCACGCTCTTGGCCGGTTTTTTATTTTACAATTTATACTATAGTTGACCTCTATTTGAATGCCCAATAGTTTACAAAAAACGCAAGAGTCATTCGAAAAAGCTTAAAAAGGCGTTTGAGACTAAATCGATATCCATTTCTTTATGCTAATGCAACAGTTATTTATAAACGATATTTTTTTTTAGTTTAGCTAGATTTATCCATTATGGATATGGATGTTAAAACCCAACGAGTTTTTATTGAGCTACTAAAATTCACACGAAGTGCGGGTTTCCCGACGTTTATATGATTCTTAATATAGGTACACACGGCTACACATCAAGCTATACAAAACCAGTATAATCTGATCGTTCATTGTGCGAAAAGATCTAGTAAAGTGAGGCCAAGATTAACTGGTTTTGTATAGCTTGATGTGTAGCCGTGTGTACCCTCGGTATACTAGGAAATTCAGAATTAAGTTAGTTTTTACACTAAAAAATAAAATTTGAATATCTTGACGAAAATGTAGTAAATTTAAAAAAAATTGTAGAAATTCTATGTTTCATCTTTTGGCACTAAAATTATATAATCCGCCTTAACCTTACCGCCCAATGGGGTGACCACGTCCAAGTTTCCATTGTATATTGCTACCTTCAGTTTCGTCTTGTCCAGGAGGGCTTCTACTGTTATAAAAATAAATAAAACATGTTTAATAATTAATAAAAAAACACAATAATAAATTAATAATACAGGTAGGTACCTACAACTGTTTTAAATAGTTGTAATTTTACTTACAAAAAGAAACAGATGGTACAAGAAAGCTTTGTTTCAAACTTTGGTAAGCGCTTGCTGATAAATACGTCCATTTTATCGTTTTATTGACTCCGGCCAAAGTTGGCTTTACATAACGATTCATCTTGTTATCAAGTTCGTCGAGAGCCGGATAGGGACTGACTCCATACACATTGTTAAAGTTTACCTCTCCCTGACCGTTGAGAGTTCTGAACAAAATGTCGTCTAAAAGATCTGCTTGTAAATATTCTTGAGTTTCTATCGATCGAGCAAGCTTCCTCGCTACCTTTGATGAGGACAAATATAAGTTTCTATCTATCGCCCCCTGAAATTTAATAATTTTTGTTCGTTATGGGTACCTACGCTATTAATTAAAATGTTGTATTAAAGATGAAACACATACCGAGAGGTACAAAAATTCCGGTTGCATCAGAACGCTTTCTTTGGGATCAACCCAACCACCACCAATACCGATTCCTTTGAAATTTATTTTCAAACTCTTCTTTTCAATTGCCTGAAACATGTTATACTAAGGACATGTAATACTAATAAGACAGCATGAAATAGTAAAAGTCTGTATTTAGGTACATATAGGTACAGTTTTGCATTTGCATTACGGATCCTACCACACCACAGACGGGGGGAGGTCCTATACTGTGTATCAAGTTTCAGGTAGGTAATGAGATTTATTATAAACTAGCTGTGCCCGCGACTTCGTTCGCGTGGTTGTCGAAAACTAAAATGCGTCGCTTAGACAAAAGTAGGTACATTAAATCATTGCCCTGCGGGAACTTACTGACGCTATAGAAAATAAGAAAAGGGTAATGCAAAGCACTGACTATGTCTAATACTAAAGTTTAGATGGATGGATGTTTGTTAATCAACCACGTCAGAACGGCCGAACGTATCTTGATAAAATTTGAAACAGAGTAGAAGACTGACACTCCCATCCGCTCTGCGTAGAGCGGCAAGGGTTCTACTGACTAAAAACCACCCATGTTCCTTTTTAGCCCTTGTGCCGAGGGCGCGGTATCTCTTTCGAACAACCCGCAGCCCTGCCGGGTGATTTAGGTAGCCTGACTTGAGTCTAACAAAATTTGCACTTTATAGCTTAATATTTCACAAACGGGGATTCACTTTTGAAATATTATTCTATAGAGGGAAAAATATTTTTGAAAAAGTGTTTGGGCAAACTCACAATCTTTTTCAAAGACCTATCTAACGACACCCCATACTATGGGCTTCGCAAGAAAAAAAACATCCCCTCTTTTATGTGTAGGTACCTACTGGAGATACAATAAAAAAAATATTTTGCGGCATTTTATTTTACTGCGTAACTCATCTGTATATTGATGCTAAATTACAGCTTCCTAGTACTGTGCGGACGGACAGAAAGACAGGCAGATTCCTTTTTGACTACGGAACCCAATTTTATACTGTGTAATTAGTAATTTTTTATTTGATGACTCTTCACGGAACATATTTTTAATTAACACCGCGGTTCAGAAATTGGCATCAAATGAACAACGCCATCTATCGCAGACGAAGATAAACTGCTAAAATTGGATGCATGGAAAGCGATCAATGGTTGATCGCTTTCCATGCATCCAATTTTGATCAATCACACTATAGGGTTTAGGCTATGTAGACTTTGAAAGCAGCGTCATTTAGACTACCCACCTACAGAGTACCTTTAGCTATCATAACTTTTTTAAAGTTATCTTTTGAAGGCATTTATTAATAAGTTCCATATTCGCTTAATAGATGTCGTTACATGTCTCATTCTTGATCTTATGGATAAAGTTCTTCTTGAAAACTATAAATTCAAATATCTTTTGATAGAGAGCACCGATTACGATGAAACAAAGACGAAGTAATACCCCAAGTTACGCACAATATTTATGTATAAAAGTTAACTACATTAGTTTCGTAAATTTGACGTGATGCTTAGTCATCGAAACAGACAAACAGATAAACAGACAAAAATTCCAAAAACGCTGAAAATGAGTTCTGTTGGTAATACTATAACACCCTGACAATTCCTTTTTTAAATAATTTCAATTTATAAAAATATTTTTTCTACAGATTTATTATACCTATGTAGGTATAGATGTTTTTTAGGGTTCCGTAGTCAACTAGGAACCCTCATAGTTTCGCCATGTCTGTCTGTCCGTCCGTCCGTCCTCGCTTAATCTCTGTGACCGTTAGCACTAGAAAGCTGAAATTTGGTACCAATAAGTGTATCAATCACGCCGACAAAGTGGTAAAATAAAAATTCGAAAAAAATGTTTTATTAGGGTAGCCCCCCTATATGTAAAGTGGGAAGTGATTTTTTTTTTAATTTCAACCCTAACGTGTGATATATTGTTGGAAAGGTATTTAAAAATGAATAGGGGTTTACTAAAATCATTTTTTGATAATGTCAATAGTTTTTTAAATAATCGCTCCAAAAGTAAAAAACAATGTGTCCCCCCCCCCCTCTAACTTTTGAACCATAAGTTTAGAAAGTATGAAAAAAATCTGAAAAGTAGAACTTTATAAGGACTTTCTAGGAAAATCATTTTGAACTTGGATGGAAACAGTTTTTGTACAAAAAAGACAAAAAGTTGTACAAAATAATTTCTGGACTAAGTTTGTAGTATAATCGTATGCAAACATTTTTTTTAACTTCGTTTACATATTTTATTATCCTGAACGTATCTTTTTCAAACAAAAAAAGAATTATTACTACGGAACCCTACACTGAGCGTGGCCCGACACGCTCTTGGCCGGTTTTTTTATGTTTAGATACATACCGTGTGTAAGTAAAATGCCAGTCTTGGACACACTTTGCCGCCATAACTTTGACTGAATAAATATGTAGGGGTATTACGAAAGTCTTTGTGTCTTCTGAAAAACACTTTGATTGTCCTTGCTAGATCCATAGCTGTGAACAGAACATATAACACAAACCCTTAATTATATTGAATGCACTTCCTAAATTATTTAATTTTGAATGTAATTAAGTGGACAATAATGCTGCAATAATTGATTTTAAGAACTTACCCATTTCTCGATCCGTTTTCACTAACAGTGAATTGTTTGTGACGTAACTAAATCCAGTACCAACAGGGTGGTCTATGAATAACACGTTTCTGTCTTTCACCTGGAATCGAAACAAACCAGAATTTTTATTTTTAGTCGGAACTTACAGAAATTACGGCACGGTTGGCGCAGTGGCTCAAGCAGTTAAGGCGACACCCAACCAGGATTTACCAAAAACGTACTGTCTTTGAACGTCAAGTGTGAACTATAGGTTTGAAGTACTGAGGTGGGAAAAATATCCTGTAAAGAGAAAGAACTAAACTTGCATTATACCGAATCAAATCTCCGAATAAAGTTACTAACTCTTTAAAAAAAAAATATACAATTGCCTCATTTTTTTAACTTTATCGTCGAAAATCTCCGTAATTTAAGCGATAACATAAGTATTTTTTTCTAGAAATAAATAAAGAATACAATTATTTAATTTAATACCGGTTATTTTTTCAAATTATGTTAAGTTATTTATCATAATTAAAGGAAAACCCTTGAATATCAATAAACCCAAGCGCCTAACAAAGACTAGCCAGCCTAACACTGTACGCCCAAAAAGCAACCTTATTGAATCCGACTAAGGTGGAGTGTAGCACTACGCCTATAGTATAGTCAAACGGGTGCGTTGGGTCTCGCCTTAAGACTCTTGCGCTACGTGTCGTGAGTTCGATCCCCGCATGGATCAAATATTTGTATGGCCTACAGACAGATAGTTATTTCGGGTCTGGGTATTTGTGTACCATATGTGAGTTTAGTTGTCTGTGAACGCAACCACGAATCCACGATACAGGAGACATTCCTAGTGTGGGGCAAAATTTAAAAAAAAAACCGTCACTACTGTTTTTAAACCGGCTATACTTTCCCGGCAATGTGTGGCTATACTATTGCCAAGTATTGCGCCATCTCGAAAATATGGCCGGCTACACGTGAAAATGCTTGGCCAAACCAAATACCTATGTGTGGCTATATGGCCGGGCCATTACTGCAATATTGCATATATACATAGTATGGGGCAATGATGCGGCCAATCAACTGCAGCCTCTTCATCATCATCATAATCACAGCCTATAATGTTCCCACTGCAGGGACTCAGGCCTCTTCTTTAGGAGAGGGATGGGCTATAATCCACCACGCGGCCCAGTGTGGATCGGATATAATATACCTATGTCACATGTCATGATTTTTTTGGTTCTTCTAAGACATGCCGGTTTCCTCACAATGTTTTCCTTCACGTTTTGAGAGCAGTGGTGATGAAATAAATTACACAAAGTAATGCACAGCCTGCCTGGGTTCGAACCCACGACTGACTGTTCGTAAGTTGGGGCCGCCACTACTGGGCCACCGCTGCTCTCTCTGTAGCCTCTTATTACAGTAAAATATTGCTCGTTTAGAAGCAACTTTATGAGAAAACAAATCGTTTGTCACAATAAATAAACAAGTAGGTTATTCATTCCAACTAATGACAGCGCAATTTAGGTCAGCTTTTAATTTTCTGTAACTTGATCTCGGTGTAAACAAATCTAAATTATCCAAGACACCACTTAGAGGTGCCTAATTACTTCAGGAGTCGTATTACAGAAGCATTCGAAATGGCTTCCGTAAAGTTGATACCCTGCTTACGTCTTCCTGGGTCTTCGTTATATACTTATTGGCTTCCTCATTAACCGGCTTCAAAAAGGAGGACGTTATCAATTCGTCGGCGATCTTTTTTTTTACCCGACTACGGCAAAGCCAAAGGAGGGTTATGTTTTTGACTGGCTATGTATGTATGTATGTGAGTATCTTCATCTGTTCCCTCATAGCTTCTATCTAATCCACTTATCGGAACTCGACATATGAGGTTAAATGAGGTATCGTTAGAACCGTCTTAATTTTCCGCTGAACATAGGCTACGTGACGTGTCACAAAAAGCGATTTGGCGCCCTCTAGCGGACAAAAAGTAAGGCTTAAAAAATAAAAAT
Source organism: Diarsia dahlii (assembly GCA_949775195.1). NCBI lineage: Eukaryota > Metazoa > Arthropoda > Insecta > Lepidoptera > Noctuidae > Diarsia > Diarsia dahlii. The sequence goes on from OX459200.1 coordinate 12,744,151, forward strand.
GGAGATAAATACGCCGTGTTTGGTATCATTTGAAAGGTCCTCACATGTACATTTCCAAAATATTGCTCAAATTTAAAATCACGCCCTCTAGCGGACAAAAAGTCAAGAGTGAAAAAAAAATTAACACCATAATTGTTTAAATAAAAAAAGTAAAAAACTAAAACCCGACTACGACAAAAAAAACGACGCTGAAAAAGTATGAAACAAGATTTTCAGGATAGAACAAAAATAAAAGCCGTAGTCACACGTTATAGGTACCAACCTAAACATAATAATACCGTGTGACTACGGCTTTTCTTTTTGTTCTATCCTGAAAATCTTGTTTCATACTTTTTCAGCGTCGTTTTTTTTGTCGTACCTAGTCGGGTTTAGTTTTTTACTTTTTTTTTACGTAAAAGTAACATGTATGGTGTGCCAACCTTAGTGTGTACCTAACCAAAAAAACGTTAAACTTAGGTACTTCTCGAGAAAAAATCATTTCATAAAAATGTGCCTAACGTTCCTAAAAAAGTTTCTCTTCAAAATTACGAAACTCAAAAAAGGAGAAATCTTGACCCTACATTTAGCCAACAACATACAGGGCCTAAGGCACGCTACGCCACGCCACTGTAGTACAAAATGCTTGGTTGACGGCTTCTAAAGGGTTCATTTACACCCTATAAACTGAAATACCCTTTATTAATGGTAAGTACAATCAAGACCTTAATTTGTAAAGAAAATACATCATCCACATACTTACCCAAGTATGATTACGGGGCTGTAAATCCATGTTCAAAGGTCCCATTTCAGCGAAGTTTCCAATTCCACTTGCTGCAAACCCTGGACCTCCTTGTATCCATATTATAAGAGGTTTACGGTGTGCGTTAATTTTCGTTCCATTTGCAAAAAAAAACCAATAAAACATATGTGCACCTGGACGCACTTGTACGTAGCCATGTATATTGGACCACTGCTTATTACTCTTTAGGGCTTTCGTGTAAGGGTTTTCTGTAACAAAAAATACCTCAGTAGGTATATACTTAGATGCGTATTTTCAGCCGACAAACCTGCTGTACCTACCGAATTAATCTATGCATCTTTACAAATAAATAAAATTGAAGTACCTACCTATCTGTTTGTAATTTAAAATAACAGCGTTTTACTGTAAACACATAAAAGGATACGGTACATTTTTTTTGTCCGTAGTCCGTCTGTTTATTCTGGTAAATCGCCAAAACGGATTGACCGATTTTAATGGAACCTTTACTGACAGATAGCTGATATCATAAGGAGTAACTTAGGCTACCTTTATTTTAGAAAAAGGATAAGGTTTCCGTACAATATTATTAAACCTTTGATGAATGGATTGTTAACAAAATCCAACTCAAATAGGGGAGCAATTGTTTTGTAATAAATTTTACGTAGACGAAAGCCGCGAGCTACAGCTAGTTCTACATAAAATACCTCATCAATGAAATACCTAATTTAATATATTTCGCCATCATTTAGAGAATGTATCCTGGAAGATTTACCTATGTAAATTAATACAAACAAACAAAAAACACAAAATAACTTTTATATAGCAAGACAAGACCGCGGGTCAGTAACAAAACAACAGCATTCTGAAAACAATTGCGAAGAATTTTTACTCTCCTATTTTGATCACCTTTAAAATTGGCTGTTTGTTTTGCACACAATAATGAATTAAATTTAGGAATTGTAAATAACTTAATGCTTCTAACTAAGATTATTGAAAACTGTCTACCAAGCTTCTAACACCTTGGATCTATATATTATTATGTTGTCCATAACAAATATTTGTTTTCATAGCAAAAAAATCTCGATATTTCGACATGTCGGTACCTACATCACTATTATTGCATAGAAGCCACTAGTAAATAAAAAACAAAATTAAAAGTATCTGCTATATTAGGATCACATGAATCTACCGACTTTCTTCAAGCCCCGCTAAGACTTAGGTAATAATAGCTTCTAAAACTATTCTAGTTCGACGAATACTAAGGTTTAATTGCATACCTTCATACACCATTTCAGCCACAACACAAAGCATTGTAGTCATCCAAATTGCAAATAAATTCATTTTATGTTTTTTCTTTAAAAACTACACCCACTTTTATCGTTCACATGTGCGCTTTAGTGTCACTTGTAAACGATTAACATCGTTTTAAACGCACACCATGTGGTGATATCATAGTACCTATATCCTCTAATGAATTAATGAGACAAATCAACAAAAAAATAGCTAGATATATACAGGAGCTGGAGTATATCCGTAGTTTTAGAGTATGTCACGCGCTTCTCATTAAGAATTACGTAGGAGAACAGCGAACGTAGTTGCTCTAGGAGAAATATTTTGCACTGTGTTTTGTTTTGTATAGGTACACACGGCTACACATCAAGCTATACAAAACCAGTTAATCTTAGCCTCACGTTACTAGATCTTTTCGCACAATGAACGATCAGATTATACTGGTTTTGTATAGCTTGATGTGTAGCCGTAAGTATCGGCTACTCGGAATTCGTAGTACCTATAGGCCCATAACAAAGTAAATATTCATGTAAAATCATGAAATGTCACAGTACCTATAAGTTTAAACAAGAAAGGACACATAAATAAACAAATGAAGTTCAAAATTCCGACATTCCTAAAGTATAAATAATAAGCATTTTATTCCTTTATTTATCTATTTTCATATTATTTACATTTTTAAATATTCTTAATATACAAAATAATATAAAAAAAAACATTTAAAAATATAAAAATTAGTAGCCCACCGGCATTGGGAACAGGGTCCGAGCTACCGGTGGTCAGGGCTCTTGAGAGAGGAACTTCCTGACAATGCGCGACGTGTCCAGAAGTACTGCCTTCTGAATCAAGTCCTTGATCCAGCTACCAAGCGAGAGCCTCCTTAGATGTTCGTCGAGGCTCTTGGCTATTAAGCCATTGGCAGACACGACTATCGGCACAATGATTGCTGTATTCAAGTGCCACATGTCGACAACCTCGCAAGCCAGATCTAGATCTTACTTGAATTGCTTTTCTTTCTCTGTTTTCACGAGGTTCTCGTCATGCGGGACCGTTATATCAACAATCATTGCGCAACGCTCCGATCGATCTATCACCACAATGTCAGGCTTATTATCAACAATAGTCATGTCAGTGACGATAGGTCGATCCCAATACATCGAAATATTACCATTTTCGCGAACTGGGTCGGGCGCATACTTATAGTATGGCACTTCTGTTTCCACAAGGTTGTATTTCAAAGCAAGTTGCTGGTGGATAATCCTGGCAACGAGGTTGTGTCTGTGCAAGTATTCTCCATTAGCCAGACGAGAACGCCCAGAAATAATGTGTCGGATCGATTCTCCAGGACGGTGGCATTCCCGACATATAATGTCAACCGTGCAATCCTTCACAATGTATTTCCGGTAGTGGTTCGTCATCATAACTTCGTCCATTATTGCACAGACAAAACCTTCAGTTTCCCCGAAGAGGTTACCGAAACGCAGCCAGGATACGGACGCTAAGAAATCTACATCGGTTCCATGTAAGGCCCGGTAAAAGCGTCCGAGTAGCTCCTTGCTCTGCCATACCTCCCTGCGGTCATTAGTGTCTAATACTTTAGGTTTGCGCCAGTTCTCGTTAGCCAAGGAAAGCGGGGTAAAGCCCTTGTCCACTGAGACCACATCTCGGTGCATCCCCACGTCGGCTTCTTATAGGAAGTATTCCCTGAGACTGCCATGCATACCTCGGTTGTGTAGGGACTTAGCATTTAAGAAACCACGACCCCCACACTTCCGTGGGATATACTGTCTCATCACCGACGACCGTGGGTGATGCATCCGATCCTGAACCCTCCTGCAGTGTGCTAAGAGGGTTATTCTTTTTATTATTAGTGTTTCACATTTTAATAGTAGATTGTTAGTTAGTCTGAATACCTATGACAAATCGCTGAAACACGCTGTAAGACTATTAAAAAAATGGGGGTAAATATCCCGTTTTCAGTATAAATAATAATTTATACTGAAAAGGGGATATTTACCATGTTTACTTAGTGTTTCGAGTTCACGATATTTCGGCGCTGTTAAGCACCATGCAGCGCCGAAATATCGGGAACTCGAAACACTAAGTAAACATGGTAAATATCAAGTTTTCAGTATAAATAATAGTGTTAGTGACCATGTCAGTTTATAATCTTATCACGGTCTGTAAGGGTCCGTTTTTCCTCTAAATAAGTACACACGGCTACACATCAAGCTATACAAAACCAGTATAATCTGATCGTTCATTGTGCGAAAAGATCTAGTAACGTGAGGCTAAGATTAACTGGTTTTGTATAGCTTGATGTGTAGCCGTGTGTACTTATTTAGAGGAAAAACCACCAGGGAAAAACGGACTCTTACAGACCGTGATAAGATTATAAACTGACATGGTCACTAACACTATTATTTATACTGAAAACTTGATATTTACCATGTTTACTTAGTGTTTCGAGTTCCCGATATTTCGGCGCTGCATGGTGCTTAACAGCGCCGAAATATCGTGAACTCGAAACACTAAGTAAACATGGTAAATATCCCCTTTTCAGTATAAATTATTATTTATACTGAAAACGGGATATTTACCCCCATTTTTTTAATAGTCTTACAGCGTGTTTCAGCGATTTGTCATAGGTATTCAGACTAACTAACAATCTACTATTAAAATGTGAAACACTAATAATAAAAAGAATAACCCTCTTAGCACACTGCAGGAGGGTTCAGGATCGGATGCATCACCCACGGTCGTCGGTGATGAGACAGTATATCCCACGGAAGTGTGGGGGTCGTGGTTTCTTAAATGCTAAGTCCCTACACAACCGAGGTATGCATGGCAGTCTCAGGGAATACTTCCTATAAGAAGCCGACGTGGGGATGCACCGAGATGTGGTCTCAGTGGACAAGGGCTTTACCCCGCTTTCCTTGGCTAACGAGAACTGGCGCAAACCTAAAGTATTAGACACTAATGACCGCAGGGAGGTATGGCAGAGCAAGGAGCTACTCGGACGCTTTTACCGGGCCTTACATGGAACCGATGTAGATTTCTTAGCGTCCGTATCCTGGCTGCGTTTCGGTAACCTCTTCGGGGAAACTGAAGGTTTTGTCTGTGCAATAATGGACGAAGTTATGATGACGAACCACTACCGGAAATACATTGTGAAGGATTGCACGGTTGACATTATATGTCGGGAATGCCACCGTCCTGGAGAATCGATCCGACACATTATTTCTGGGTGTTCTCGTCTGGCTAATGGAGAATACTTGCACAGACACAACCTCGTTGCCAGGATTATCCACCAGCAACTTGCTTTGAAATACAACCTTGTGGAAACAGAAGTGCCATACTATAAGTATGCGCCCGACCCAGTTCGCGAAAATGGTAATATTTCGATGTATTGGGATCGACCTATCGTCACTGACATTACTATTGTTGATAATAAGCCTGACATTGTGGTGATAGATCGATCGGAGCGTTGCGCAATGATTGTTGATATAACGGTCCCGCATGACGAGAACCTCGTGAAAACAGAGAAAGAAAAGCAATTCAAGTAAGATCTAGATCTGGCTTGCGAGGTTGTCGACATGTGGCACTTGAATACAGCAATCATTGTGCCGATAGTCGTGTCTGCCAATGGCTTAATAGCCAAGAGCCTCGACGAACATCTAAGGAGGCTCTCGCTTGGTAGCTGGATCAAGGACTTGATTCAGAAGGCAGTACTTCTGGACACGTCGCGCATTGTCAGGAAGTTCCTCTCTCAAGAGCCCTGACCACCGGTAGCTCGGACCCTGTTCCCAATGCCGGTGGGCTACTAATTTTTATATTTTTAAATGTTTTTTTTATATTATTTTGTATATTAAGAATATTTAAAAATGTAAATAATATGATAATAGATAAATAAAGGAATAAAATGCTTATTATTTATACTTTAGGAATGTCGGAATTTTGAACTTCATTTGTTTATTTATGTGTCCTTTCTTGTTTAAACTTATAGGTACTGTGACATTTCATGATTTTACATGAATATTTACTTTGTTATGGGCCTATAGGTACTACGAATTCCGAGTAGCCGATACTTACCGAATAATTAAAAAAAATGGAACAGATTTTGTATGAAATGATCTGCAAAACAAGTAAGTTAACGGGAACTTAATCGTGGTTTGTGAAAATACCGTTTTTTGGGGGTGGGAAATCATCAAATGACTCCTCCCGCTAGGGAGTGTTAGACTTCTACTGACTAAAAACCACCCATATTCCTTCAGCCCTTTGTGCCGCGGTATCTCTTTCGAACAACCCGCCGGGCGTAGGCCCTTGCGGGCCTCTTCCATGTTGCTCCGGGTCTAACCGGATGCAGCCGACTATCAGTATTTTACGTAGAGCGACTGCCTATCTGACCTACTGGGTAATAGAGGTCACTGACTGGATAAATCAGGTCATTGACTACCGACGACTAGCAAAACACGACGACTGCAAAAGATCTATATAACAGCCGGGACCAACAGCTTAACGTGCTTTTCCTGCACGGAGGAAACTGGGTATGAAATGGGTGACCATACTGACCATGGTCATCCATCCACAGACCAACCTAGGGAAGCGCGGCTTAACCTAAAGATCGACCCGAGTGGCAGTTAGTACCTATCAAGCCACGAGCTCCTACCTAGTTGAGTTGATATAAAAATAAATATTAACAAACATGGTTTTTCAAAATTATTTAATTAAATAACAAATCCACGAATGATCCAATAATACTTGTCGACTTATTTGTTTGCTGAGACTTCTTCTGGCGTCTGTTATTTGGATAGTTTTCGGGGAAACGAAATTGGTTGTTGGAGTTCGGTCCTCCCAGTGGCGGGTTTACTACAGGGAAGGAAGGAAATCCCACTATGTGTCCAAGAAATCCACCAATGGGACCAGGCCTGTAGGCCGCCTGAGGACGGTCTAAAATGTCCTCCTTCACTGGTTTATAATGGTCTGTAAAAAAAAGATTTATGTAAGAAAGGAAGAAAAAAAATGTTGAACTCCACGATATGGCCCACAAATTCTGCAGCTTTCCTTGTTATATTTTTTTTTAACGGAGCCAGTGTTATTCGTGCTACCAAAATAAATCTAACAATGTAGGTATATTTTGTCCAAACCCGTTCATTCGTTTGGGAGAGTTATGAGGGAACAAAGAAACGGACATACATACAAGTCAAACGCATAACCCTCCTTCTGGGCTTTACCGCAGTCGGGTAAAAAAGGACTGTCTAATTAATACTTATCTCTGAGGTTCCAGTGTGGGGAACCATAAGGAAGGAAGGAATTTAACTCCCTTTCATATTAGGTACCCGACTACAAAAAAATAATAATTTGAGTCTTACCTGCTGGATATTGATACGATGGCGGCCTATAACCATTAAGACCATAGTTACCCTCAAACTGATACGGATGATGTGTGGGCCTCTGAGGTCGATGCGGCGTCGATGGTGGTCTATTAGCTCCAGAGTAATAAGGTGGAATGTAGTTATTGCCGTAAAAATAACGATCCTTCCTCCTATCTGTCTTTCTCCTCGGTCCGTTTGGTGTAACTGAAAATGTAAAACACACGTTTCATTTACCTATACCTACCTATTTACCTAAATACAGATTCCTTGAAAAAGTACCTATCTAAACATAGAGTTATAATAAAATAATTAGAATAGGGTATTTTACCAAAAAAATCTAATTAGTCCGTCTGTTAGATTATCGAAAAAAATATCGGATACGTGTTTTTTGTTTTCTCAAATTAATAAAAATTGACGAAGATGAAACCTGTCAAAGATCATGAGTGGGGGTTTTTCACGTCACTTTGTGGGTAAAAAAGTACTATCCTTGTGACGTCACACAGCTTGACACGACTTTTCGAAGCACTGTATCGTCTTTATTTTTTGTTTACGTGAAAAAAGAAAAAATACGTGTCCATTATTTTTTGGAAATCTGTCTGACGGACTAATTAGATTTTTTTGGTGAAATACCCTATTGCGGGGTGGGTGACATTGTCATTTGGCGACCGAGTGAACCAAGAAACCGTACCTAAATAAAGAAAAAAAAAACAACAGCAGCTCCTATGAAATATTGTTTTTCTTTTTATCCAAGCTATAAATAAGATTTAGAATAAGAAATTACGGTAAGGTACCAACCAGAGCTTAGATCCGTTTCGTCATAATCATCTATTTCACCGCAGTCGTCTTGGTCATCTTCTTGTGGTTGTTCTTGCAAATCATTGAGTGGATCCTGCTGTGGCCTATATGGTCTACCGGGTCCAAGGAGATCGTATATCAACCCTAGAGTTCGAGGTCTGCTCTGTTCCCAGCTGGCATGACGCCGATGCGGAGCAATCTTATTCGTGGGGCACAACGCTGGATTAACCGTCACTGCATTTAACTCAACCACGATTGACAATATCTATAAAGGTACAGAAATTAGATATCAGATATTACCATAAACTTAATTGAATAACATTACCTAACTTTAAAATTATAATAACATACCGATATAACAATAAAGAAATAATGTCCATTTGCTTCCATATTTTATTTAGTTTTATTTACACTGATCGAAATAATAAATAATTTATACACATGCAAAACTTTTCGCTTATGTGTCCGACTTGTATCTGAGTCTGAGTGTAACACTGACCGTATTGTTACTACTCCACGACTTGGGAGCTCCCACGCAACTGTGAAATAACTTCGAACTAAGCAACGCTTAGGCAATGGCTGGGCCATATAAGCAAAAATATTCAAAATCTTTAATCTTCTGGAAACATATTTTATTTACAAAAAATTTAATATTTGCAGTCTTTTAGCACTGTTTTATTCTTACACTGTGGGATTTTGACACCGATGAAAATTGATTAATACCTAACTAAAGAGACTCGATGAAATCTTGGTATTTATAAGCACGGAGAGACCACATACTCATAGACAAGCTAGGTAGGTACTTAGGTAGTGTAGGTTCTAGGTACCTAAGCACCTAGGCAGTATCGTTATCCTTTCTAGCTTACCTTGGTTCAGTTTTCAAGCACCAGTGATTCCTGAGTAGTACAAATAAAATGTCTAGGTATCTAAATAAAACTCTATATAAAATACGAACACGTTTAAGGTACCTACCAATACAATTTTGCAAGTAGGTACCTAAGCTAAGTGGTTAGGTATAGGAGGCGAGCCTATGTGCTAGGTATTGCTATCAACCGAGCGCGAGTCTGTGGCTGCTACTAAGAAATTTTAAAAATACTTTTCGTAAAAGTTCAAGAGAATACTTTTGAAGGCAACAAATCACTACCTAACCCTAATATCAGTCCTTCAAGGATGAAAAGGTACTGTCCGGAGGATTGGGACATCCATCCAGTCCACCTACTTATGTACTCCAAAAAATAAAATTGCACACAGCACGTAAATGGCATACATTTTCATAACAACACGTTGACACACACCGTCGAACTTAGTCCTCTTTTCGTAATGATTTTGTAATAGTGAATCCTTTTTAAGCAAGACGTGATTCCCAAGACCCAAATCTGCATCATACGTCGTGTATCATTTTGTAAACACGTAGGTTGATACTTTAAAACTCCATATAATTAGGTAGTTATTTCATAATCAGAATTAATCAGAAATAGTTCTGCTGGCTGGTGCAAATATACCTCGTTGGTCTACTTAAGGTTGCATCTTCGGAAGAGCTACAGCAGTAAATACTAGTTTTTCTATTAGGCATTTCTCAATAGCGGCACAGATTAGCGGCCCGGACTGTGGAGATGTGCCCGGTTGATGGCAATAAGCTGGCCCCTATTACATGGGGCTTGCTTGGACATCAACTGGCGACATGTGCGTTTACTCTGGTATTAGTCTTCCTAAACACTTATTACGTTCCCACCGCAGAGACTCAGGCCTCCTCTCTAGGAGAGGGATGGGCTATAATAATTCACCACGCGGGCTCAGTGCGGGTTGGTAGATGTCCCATGTCTTCGAATTTTTTGGTTCTAAGACATGCTGCTTTCCTCACGATGTTTTCCTTCACCATTTTGAGAGCAGCGGTGATGAAATAAATTACACAAAGTAATGTGCCCGCGTGGATTCGAACCCACGACTTAGGTACTGTTCGTAAGTCAGGGCCGCCACCACTGGGCCACCGCTGCTCCATTACTCTCCAGTACCGTTATTTACTTCTGTCAAAAATACAAAATATTCATTTTTCAATTCGAATTTATTTTATTACGCCAGTGTTCCAAATACGAGTAGGATATTTTAACTTATTATATTAGTGTGAAAGCGTTTATTGCTAGCAAAGCAAAATCATTTTACATTCATTATTATACAGGATGTAAACGCCAACCAAGCATTAGTACGTCAAACTCGGTCAAACTAAATACCACCACGCAAAAATTATTTCTGAAGTCTAAAGTTATTTCAACTTTTTGTGTTTTATAATAGGTTTTATTTAAAGAAATAGTAGATTGTACACCAAGTGCATAGAACGCATCACTTTGCGCGAGACGTTTATCCATCCGATGCGAGCTTGCGAGCGAGGATGGATATTAATAAAAAGAGTAAAATGGGTTTTATGGACGAGTTTTACACTCTAATTTTCACTTCGATTGCGAGGAAATGAAACCGCAACTTGTAAATATTGTAAAAATAATTATTGTTCCCGTCAATTAACTTTTTCCTTTTTTTCAGTAGGTAACGTGACATAACACCTGACTGGGTCGTCGTTACTCATACTCAGGGGCGTATTTACCCTAGGGCCATCCGGGCCATGGCCCGGGGCGCCAGTACGCCAGAGGCGGCGTTGCCGCCCAGCCGCCCCTGGCCGATTACGTTTTGGTTTTGGCGCCATTCATTCCACTTTTACTTCTCACCTCTTTTATATTTTCTTAACAATCTCAATTCAAGTTAACATAACAAAACCAGGCGGCAACGTCAGGTCATGATGGTTATCAGATCAGATAATTACTATAGTAATTCTCTGTCCAGATGGACGACGTTGTAAAAATAAGGACAACCAAGCAGAGGCATATTTCTCTCGCCGCCACCCTGGGGCGGTTTTTCGAAATAGCCTTACCTACGTATATTCCGGTCTGCCATATGCCGCCCAAAAATCAAGTGAACAAGCACTATTTCCTTCTAATCTGCCGCCCACCGCTTGCTATTCTCGGTAAAAAGAAAATTTAACCTATCTGGAATGCTAAAATTTTCTAGCTCGCTACGCTCGCTTTTGCCACCGGGTTTTCTTCATTGTCCAATTCAATCCCTCAATGCATAGTAAAAGTAAGTTAAATATATTTTTCGAACGTTAAGAAGAAAATCAGTTGCTTTTCCGAGGCAGGGGGCTAAAATTTTCGAGCTCGCTCCGCTCGCTCCTACATTTGCCATCATAACTGAATCATGCGTAACTTCTTAAAAGACTTTTAAAAATAAACCCGAAGTTTAACATTTTAAAATAATAAAAAAGTAATTTGACTTCTAGCTAGTTTTCTTGGCTAATAATGAAATTAGAAGAGGCTGTGAAATTAGGGTGGACCCCCGGCGACAAGAACGCACGCCACAAAACTGGGGTCGACACAGACGTTGAGGTTGTTTCCAAGCTCTACGACTCATTGATAACTACTTACTCGAAACTGCTTCAGAAAAAAAGAAAGCAAAAAAAAATGTATTTTTCTTGACTCCTGGGCTGGGGCGGCAAAAGTTATGGGCCCGGGGTGCCAAATTTCAAAATACGCCCCTGCTCATACTGCTCAGTTAGAAAAACATTTTGAGCAAGCCTATTGGCCATCAACCAATGTAATTAGGAGTAAGCCTATTGCCATCAACTGATGTAATTGGGGGCAAGCCTAATGCCATCAACCGATGTAATTAGGAAAAGCCTATTGTCATCAACCAATCTAATTAGGAGCAAGCCTATTGCCATCAACCGATGTAATACGGAGCAAGCCTAATGCCATCCACCGATTTAAGTAATTGAGAGCAAGCCTATTGCCATCAACCGATCTAATTAGGGGAAAGCCTATTGCCAGCAACCGGTATAATTAGGAGCAAGCCTATTACCATCAATCAAACTAATTAGAAGTAGGTAAACCTATTGCCATCAACCGATCTAATTAGGAGCAAGCCTATTGCCATCAACTGATGTAATTGGGGGCAAGCCTATTGCCATCAACCGATGTAATTAGGAAAATCCTATTGTCATCAACTGATGTAATTGGGGGCAAGCCTATTGCCATCAACCAATCTAATTAAGAGCAAGCCTATTGCCATCAAGCGATTTAGGTAATTGGGGGCAAGCCTATTCCCATCAACTTTCCTTGTATTCGTAATGAAAAGCACAGTGTTTACCTCGTGTTAAAGACTTATTTAGTCCCTCGAACTATTAGCGTCATCATAATATCGTAGCGTAATCCCTTGTTCTTTGAATACTAACAAAACGAATTAAAATAAAGAGGTTATTTTATAAAGTTGAAGTTGTTCCTGTGGCTGTTGGGCCAATTACCTGTGCCGATTACCTTGGTCTTCAACGAAGATTTTACTTTATGCTTTAGAGCATAAAACGCGACTTTATGTCGCCTACGCACGAGATAAAGACGAATTTTAGAGCGAGAGAAGTGAAATAGTAGATTGTACACCAAGTGCATAAAACGCACCATTTTGCGCGAGACGTTTATCCATCCGATGCGAGCTTGCGAGAGTAGAGAGTAAAATGGGTTTTATGGACGAGTTTTACACTCTACTTTTCACTTCGATTGCGAGGAAATGAAACAGCAACTTGTAAATATTGTAAAAATAATTAAGGTTCCCACCAATTAACTTTTTTTTTTCAGTAGGAAACTTGACATAACACCTGACTTAAGTCGTTACTCATACTGCTCAGTTATAAAAACATTTTGAGCAAGCCTATTGCCATCAACCAATGTAATTAGGAGCAAGCCTATTGCCATCAACCAATGTAATTAGGAGCAAGCCTATTGCCATCAATTGATGTAATTGGGAACAAGCCTATTGCCATCAACCAATGTAATTAAGAGCAAGCCTATTGCCATCAAGCGATTTAGGAAATTGGGGGAAGCCTATTCCCATCAACTTTCTTCGTATTCGTAATGAAAAGCAGTAATCCCTTGTTCTTAGAATACTAACGAAACGAATAAAAGAGGTTATTCTATGAAGTTAAAGTTGTTCGTGTGGCTGTTGGGCCGATTACCTGTGCCGATTACCTTGGTCTTCGACGAAGATTTTACTTTATGCTCTAGAGCATAAAACGCGACTTTATGTCGCCTACGCACGACATAAAGACGAATTTTAGAGCGAGAGAAGTGAAAAAGATTTTTGTTATTATAAAAAAACGTCTTTGAAAACAAAACGCATGTGGCTGTATGGCTAGTCGCCTTTGAGTGTCACAGAATCCAAAATTCATCAATGAAAAAGTCAGTTTTGACGTTTCGCTCATTCCTGTCATAATCATTGATCTGAAATTTCGAATGAACAAAAATAATGGCAAAAAAACAGGGAAAAATATATTTAGGCTATGAAGATGAAGCAGTTATTGACAAAAATCAAACCCTAGTGAACTATACCGTAAACAAAATTGGAGGACTACCAGTAAGTTTATTCAGAAAGTTGATTAAATTTACAAAGATTATTATCGACCACATGCCTTGTTTATGACTTAGTAATTTTTTTTTTAACAGGACTGGCCACCACTAGAAAATCTTCAGATTTCTACGAAATGTCCTCTTTGTGGATTACACAGGCTGCTTGTTGTACAATGCTATGCGCCACTCGATAATTCCGTTTACCATCGCACTTTATACGTTTTCGCTTGTATTAATCCTAATTGTTGGATTCAGTCTGAAAGGTAAATAACTTTAATATATTAAAACGTTTTAAATAATGTCAAATGTTTTTTCTAAGTTCTGCCTATTGGAATATGCATGTAGATAAACATAATATTAGAATGAATTAATTTAAATACCTATTTTTAACAAATTATTAAACAATTAAAACTGGAATATGACTACCAACAATTCTTATACATCTCTGTTAAATGGTAATGTGCCAATGAGACGGGCACTGCACCATTACATTACAAACAAACCTGTAGATATGATCAACTATAATAAATTGTTTTATTTTTAGTTGGTTGTGTGTTCGAAGTCAGTTCCAAGAGAACACTTCGAAGGAGTCAAGGAATATTGTGGCTGTGCCCAGTGCTGACAATACACTGTCATGGTGCCAGGGTTCTGACGAGTGGGACGAAAACGATAATGATACTGCCAATGGGAATTTTATGAATGTTGATAATGCCCCTAGCCCTAATAATGCTATACTAAGGTAAGTAGCAAGTCTCTTTGAATTATGTTGTTGATGGTCTAGCAAATTCTTTAAGTTTACCACAAAACTTGGAAATCAGTGTTACTGTGTAAATTAAGTCCTGCCCTGCAAATTGTGTAGCTAAACTCCAATTATACCGACTTTTAACTAGAAAACCCTCATGGAATTATTTTAGTTTTTAGTATTGAGTTCAAAAGTCTAATTAGTAGGAATCTTTTTGTTGTCTGAGGAACATTTTTATAAGAGGAAAAGTTCCAGAGATATAAAAACTTAGCAGGCTGTTAAGTATTAGAATTTATGATGATTCCATCTCTTGAAAGTGTCTAACCCACACTTCACGCTAAATATATTTTGTATTAGGAATAAATTATCCAGTGTGTTTAACAATCATTCACACATTTTTTGCCATTATCTCAAAAACTAGCTTTTGGGCTAAACAGCTTTCTAGCTAACGGCAGAACTGCTCAACTCAGCACATCCAGAAACTCACATAAGAAGATACTTGTTTACAATGACTTTTGTTTTCTAGGGTTTCAAAAGTCTTAATTAAGATAGGCCTAAAACTTTTTTTTAAATATATCCTTCTCTTGACAGAAATTCTGATGAAGATGAAGAGAGCAACTCAATTGAATTGGAAAATGTGGAGCAAGCTTTTGGAAATCTCCAAGTGTTTGATGCACATAATGCAAATATGTCACCTGTCCAAGGTATTTGTGATTATACATAAGTATACCTACCTTTTTTAACACCAATTTTTATTTTAGCACTTGGATATTATTTAGGTTTTAAATAATTACAAAATAGTGACTACACAACAGACAATTCTTGTGAACAGCTTGATCACAGGCTTAGCTGCTTAGCATTACTATACAACATTGCAATGCTGCCAGTCTCTTGGGCACATTATTAGTTGACAATGTTGAGGATGAATGTTTTGATACTATATTTTAGTATTTTGTTATGTACTAGGTAGTTTTATTTGATAATGAGTGTAGTTATTTAATTAAAGAGTGTCATTTATTTCAATCTATCAGTTTACTGTAAACAGAAGCTATCCAACACTGTTTTTTTTTTAATAATATAAAATCCAGGAGCCATGGGTGCAATTGGAGCGCCTGTAGCAGCAGCAGAATTAGAAGGGGGTGACGAACCTGGCATGGTTACTGTGGACACGCCCACAGCACCCACCAATGATGTTGAGGCATTGCTGCACCAAGTAAGTACTTTCGTTTGTATACCTATATAATAGGGGATCGGACAAAAAAAATCTAATTAGTCCGTCAGATAGATTTCCAAAAATTATTGGACACGTATTTTTTCTTTTTTTACGTAAACAAAAAATGAAGACGAAACAGTGCTTCGAAAACTCGTGTGACGTCATATGATAGTACATTTTGTACCTACAAGTGACGTTTCAAGCCCCACTCCATGATCTTTGACGCGTTTTATCTTCGTCATTTTTTATTGATTTGATAAAACAAAAAACACGTATTCAATATTTTTCGATAATCTAAATTACGGACTAAACAGAATCATATTATTTTGAACCAGTCCGATCCCCTATTGTTGATGCTAAAGTGCCTGTTTTAGCAGATGAATTGTGTTAAAAAGCGTAAAATGAACCTTTCATAATAGTAACTGCATCTGTGACCTGCTATGAAAGCCATGGGGAGGCCTTTGCCCAGCAGTGGGACAGGGTAGGCTAAAGAAAAATATAAAAAATCTGCTAAAGTGACCATTTTAGCACCCCAGATGCAACAAATGCTGCCACTACAGAGAAACAGATTGATATAATCTATGTTTGTTACTGTCACCTGATGCAATAAATAGGTACACCACTGACTTTTTGCAGTCATCTTTTTTTCACGTTTTACTAAGTAGATATAAATGCTACAGATAGTATAATACAACCAAACCAACATTTTTTTTACCTATATTGTCCCACTGCAAGGCAAAGGCGGGAGGCCTTTCCCTCCTTCTTCTTTTCGAAATCCTTTGAGAAAGAGTCCAAATCATCCTGCCATTTTCTTTTGGGCCTGCCGAATTGTCGTTTCTTGCTTTCAATACAAACATTATTTCTAAACATCATTTTACATCAACGCCAAAACGAGATGTTTATGCATATATGCGAGAATATGTAATTTCGCCTTGATTATATTTGCTGACTGTATTTCTTAATTTCAGACTGCAGAACTGCCACCTGACTTGAGAAGTCGACTGATGTGTGGGCCCTTACAATTTGTGCCAAAATTTATATATGTTGAAGAGGAATGGAAGAAGTCACTGGTTAATGATGATAAAGCCAATGAATTACTCAATAAGTACAAGATTGAGAATGGTAAGTTCGTAGAATATTATTATGTCAATAGGTAACCATTTTGTAACTCTTAGATGTCGTCAGTTATGTCTATGTCCCAAGTAATAGAGGACGAGCCTAATACCGTCACCCGCAAGCAGAAGTAACAGTCGCATGGGTCCCTGGTCATCAAGGACACGAAGGGAATGAGATAGCAGATGAATTAGCCAGAAAAGGAGCAGATGAAACCTTTGTGGGACCAGAGCCCAGGTTACCGATCCCACATAATATAACAAAAGGAATCATCCATAGAATAACTACAAGAGAGTCAAATAAAAGATGGAATGCAACAGAAGGTTGTCGACAATCGAAAATCTTCTTAAAGACATATGATGAAAAGAAATCCCACAAGCTACTCAAAATGAGCAGGGGAAACATAAGACTAGTAGTAGGGATCGCAACAGGACACTGTGGACTCAATAGACACCTGACGATTATGAAAGTAAAGGAAGGAAGCAGAAGAAACAAGTTTCCACCTTGTGGCGGAATGCACAATGTATGAGCCACTCAGATGGGAAATCCTAGGAACAGATGAGATTAATGAAGAGAAGCTCGCAGAAATCTCTACCGAACAACTGGTGAGCTTCTGCAAGGCAACAGGAAGATTCGCGATGCCGACCACCAGTAACGCATGAAGGGGATCCACCAAAATGGGGAACTGGGTGAAATAATCCACAACGAAAGGACTGATCGCCCGTCTGGTGTCTGCCGGCGTCCCCGAAGATAAATAGAAATAGAATACCGTCACCCGGGGACATAATAATATCCAGATTCCGTGTTTTTGCAAGGAAAAACCCAATAACACTTTCGTATCTAGACTGGAGCAAAGCGACGGTGAAGTTTAAGCAATTTTATTTTAATTTATATCTTTCAGAAATAGAAATTTGTGGAGTTGGAGGCGGAGGCGGTGGCGGAGGCGGATCTGATGACGAACCCTACGAGGAAGCCGCTCCTCTACACGGTGACCGACTGTTCCACGCCTTCTTGACGCGACTGCGCAATCATCCGGGACAAATACTCAGGTATTCAAAAGAAAATAACTAACATACCACTGATACATAATAAACCGTTCGGGTGAGTCACCCGGGACGTTGGGGACGTACGTCAGCTGTCAAACATATAACATGGAAATATTTTGTAACAAAACCACCTACCACCCCCTCCTCCACCTACTTATTGGTATCTAATCTAATCTTTATCATTTGCTAAGTTTAAGTGTCCCAGGCATTGATATAATAAAACCCAAGATACACACTCCTCAAAACCGTCCGCTTAAAATGAGTTCACAATGAACTCATTTCAAATAGTCTCGCGTCGCTCGCGTCTCTGCACGGTCGTACAAATACTTTTTAAATTGCTTTTTATAACTGCATTGTAAAAGGAATCTGCGTAAGGTTGAATTTGCCAAAACAAATATGTTTATAGTGACGATAACTACATATAGTAGTGCGTGTATTGGTGAGTGTTTGGCGACAGCTTCGACTGTTTGTTTTGTTCGAGACTGTGCATCTAGGGTTTTATTATATCAATGGTCCCAGGTTGTGTAATCGAACTCAAGCAGGTTTATGTCATATTTTTCACCACTGCTGTTCTTTAAACAGTGGAGGAACTATCCTAGAGCCAAAACATCAAAGACATGTGACATCTACCAACCTTTACTGGGACAACATAGTGGTTAGTTGTGGGAACATTATAGTTTAATTATGTTTATAATTTGCAGGTATTCGAGGGAAGAGCCTCCAGTCCTAGGAGCTCCCCTGCCCAGTACTGCAAGTACTCCGGAGTCACCAAGCGTCCCAACAATTTGCACTCGGTGTGGTGCAAGACTCTCCTGCGAGTTACAATTAGTTCCAGGATTTGCTGAAACTCTCCGCATATTAACGACCAATGCATCCCTTGCACATCTACACTTCCTGTCTGTCCTGATATTCACCTGCTCACAAAGTTGCTGGCAATCATCTGACACGATTGTAAAGGAGTTCGTTGTTTTTCAACCTGAAGTTGTTTAAAGTTATTATATAAATTGTTGTGTTATAATAATGTAGGTAATTTGTATGTCTGCAATATTAATTAAAACTTCGCTTTTTATGAGATTGTTCTACTATGGAAAGGAATTTTTGAAATGGTAGAGAAAAGGCTGGCCAAATATAATAATGAAAGGATTTTTATGTGAAAGTCACAGTTTACTAGTAAGTTTAACTTATTATTTCTAATATCCAAGAGTTTAACTTGTATAATATTACACTGTACTGTGATGGTGATCTTTCCATTAGGTTGTAATGTCAATAATTCCAACATTTAAATATTTATAGGAAAGTCAATAATTGTTATTTCTAATATTTAATAGCATTTTAGTGTGTAAGAAAGCTTAATTTATTTTGCGTACTGACCGTGTGTCCTAATCAAGGAATATCAATATATCTTTACAATTTGTTTAACAATATTTTATTAATTTATTTATGGTGGATTTGACAAGGTACCTTGTCGGATTCACCATAAAGAGTAGGATTTTGCACACTCCTCAATTTACTTAATCACTTATAGAATTAATTATTTGTTTAGATATCTGTCTACCAGGAGTAGGTAGAATCTTTTAAAAGCTTGACATCCTAAACACATTTTAATTTAATGCTTTCCTAAACTGTTGTAGAAATAAAAATAATACTATAATATTTGATTATAAAGGCCTGACCAAACTGAGGCGAATCCCACGTGGGATGCGAGACTCAACTACGCACGTCGATTGTACACAATGCTCATGGTTGTTTTGTTAATGATTAGAAAGTCCCGCAACTATTTGCGCCTGTTGGAACTTCTCCAATCACCATAAAAGTTGGTTTAAACAATCGCCACTAGTGACTTTCGTTCCACATCCCGCGTGGGTTCGTTCTTTGTGTGCCCAGAGCTTAATATAATTATAATTAATAATTTTACCAATAAATGTCCATAACTACTACTGGAATAATTTCAGAATAGTACCTAGATAAGAAAGTATGCGCCTTGATTAATATTAAAACAAATGCTTTTAATTGTTAAATATTTCATCTAAACTGAGTTTTTATGATCGTTTCAAATAAGTTTAATTTTATTAAATCAGCTTTTTACGATATTTTTAATTTTTTGAATGATAAGTCATTAACTGTTTTAAAATACCTAACTGCCGTACTCAGAGAGCTTTATTTATTACTTATGCCATCACTTAGTAAAGTTTTTGACAGTTTTGTAATCATTAAATATCTCTGAGTACCGCAGTTAGTACTGTTATTTACTACTTGCAAGTTTGTTAAAAAATGCTCAAACAAAAATACGTTATACCATACTATCTAAAACAATTAGTAAAGCGGTGAATATCCTCTTACTTACTAAGTAATAATAAAAATCTGTTTTCCGATCCATTATATCATTATTACAACCAGGGATGTTGCGAATATTCGTTTTCGCATACGCAATTGCAGAGCTTCCGCATCGATTTAGACATTCTTTATTTTTCCAGCGTGGTTCCCGTTATTGATAGATTATTATTATCTAACTAGTTATTTATCAATGTCACCACCGACACAAAGTAATATAAGTATGGAATGTTTTAATAATTCTTCATTCATATACCTACTTAATTTATACTTAATTTAATTTAGATTCTTTCGGAAGTTGAAAACTTCTACGGCCCGCTGTACGCATCGCATGCATCTCGACCGGATCCCGAAAATGAGGATTCCAGAGCCACCTTAACCCGCCATTTCACAGAAGACCTGCCAGAAGTCAGCCAAGATGAAATCGAGGCGGCTCTTAGACAGCTTAAGAATGGAAAAGCCCCTGGATAGGATGGGATAACGACTGAACTTCTGAAAGCGGGAGGAAGTCCTCTGTTAAGAGTGCTTCGGGAGATTTTCAACTCGATCCTGTTCTCTGGGAGAACTCCAGAAGCGTGGAAAAGGAGCGTGGTCGTTCTCTTTTTTAAAAAAGGGAACAATACCCTACTAAAGAACTATAGACCCATCTCGCTCCTTAGCCACGTATATAAGCTGTCCTCAAGAGTCGTCACGAATCGTCTAGCGCGAAGACTCGACGACTTCCAACCACCAGAGCAGGCCGGGTTTCGAGGAGGATATAGCACCTAGACCACATCCACACAGTGCGACAGATTATACAGAAGTCCGAGGAGTATAATCGGCCTCTGTGTCTTGCATTTGTGGACTATGAGAAGGCTTTCGACTCTATCGAGACCTGGTCAGTTCTGGAGTCATTGCAGCGATGCCAAGTAGACTGGCGGTACATCCAAGTGCTGAGGAGCCTATACGAAGACGCCACTATGACCGTCCAAACTCAAAACCAGCAGACAAAGCATATCCCATTGCGTAGCTAGGGGGGTGAGGCAAGGGGACGTAATTTCCCCGAAATTGTTCTCCAACGCACTGGAGGATGTGTTTAAGACGAAGGACGGGGCATTACCATCAACGGCGAGTATATATCGCACTTGAGGTTCGCAGATGACATCGTCATACTGGCTGAATCGCTGCACGACTTGCAACACTTGCTGGATGGCCTAGTGGATTCTTCAGTGTGCATTGGTCTCAGGGTGAACTTGGACAAAACCCAGGTTATGTTCAACGAACACGTCACCCCAGGACCTATTGTTGTCAATGGCGATCCTCTCGAGGTTGTTCGAGAATATATTTACCTAGGGCAAACTCTGCAGTTTGGTAAAAACAACTTTGAGAGAGAGGCTAATAGAAGAATCCAGCTGGGCTGGGCAGCTTTTGGGAAGCTTCGTCGGGTCTTCTCGTCACGCATTCCACAGAGCCTAAAGACCAAGGTCTTCAACCAGTGCGTCCTGCCTGTTATGACATACGGGGCTGAAACGTGGACCCTAACGATACGGTTGGTCCATAAATTTAAAGTCGCTCAGCGAGCTATGGAGCGAGCTATGCTAGGGGTCTCTCTCAGGGATCGCATCCAAAATGAGGTGATCCGACAGAGGACCAGAGTTGTCGACATAGCTCACAGAATAAGCATAAGCTGAAGTGGCAGTGGGCTGGCCATATTAGTCGCAGAACCGATGACCGTTGGAGTAGACGAGTTCTTGAGTGGAGACCGCGAATCGGCAAGCGTAAGGTGGGACGCCCGCAGGCTCGGTGGAGCGATGATCTTCGCAGAGTGGCTGGTAACAACTGGATGAGAGTTGCCGAAAATCGAGTTGAGTGGCGTAAGATTAAAGAGGCCTATATCCAGCAGTGGATTGCAATAGGCTGATGATGACGATGATACTTAATTTATATAATATCTTAAACATCCGCATCCGCGGATGTGAGCCTTTAAAACTCCGCATCCGCGGATGTGAAAAAATCGGCATCCGCAACAACTTAACATTACAAACTATCAAATGTCAATCAGTGAAGTAAGATAGTTACACACTGGTGAGAGAGTTGACATAATTATTTACTATACAACAAGTGGCTAATTGGTCTAGTTGTAGTGGTTGCAAGCGCGACTGCTGAGCATGAACGGCACATGTTGACGGCATGGCACGGTTGGCGCAGCCGCGCAGTGGCACAAGCAGCTGACTGCTGCGATATTTGTCGCGGAATCGATACCCGCAAGGAACAAATATTTGTATGGCCTACAGATAGTTGTTTCGGGCCTGGGTATTTGTGTATGTGAGTTTAAATGTCTGTGAACGCACCCACGACACAGGGAGAAATTCCTAGTGTGGGGCAATATTTTATAAAAAAAAAGAATTCTTGGGTTCGATTCCCGAGTCGGGTACCTAGTGTTATTGGGTTTATACATTAGAATTTTTTCTGTAGCATAAAATGTAGTCTGGACTTGTTCCCGGTGGATGGAAATAGGCTCGTCCGGCGCCCCCTATTATCCTATTATATGGGACTTATAAAAACACCAGGTACACCTCTGTCTAATCCTTGAGGTATTACAGCCGCGATTTTATGGGATTGAACAACAAAACCGCCCGACGCAGCTGACTCGAACTGTGTGAAAGTAGTATTCCGTGGAGGTTTAATGAAGACATATTATTTGTTATCATGTTTCCAACTCCTAAGCTATCAACAAAGTAATAATAATTTATGTTTACTGTTGGCGAAATCTTTTTATAGCGTAAATTGAAATGTTATCAAAACAAAAACATAACCTAAAAAAAATAAGTATTGGGCTTTTGTCCATGACCCTGGGCTGGCAGCACGGCACGTACAGTTACTTATAACGTGACCGAGTTACAAACTTAATTTTTTTTACCGAGTATAGTGTAAGTTTCTGCTGAGGTTACCCCTCTGCCAAAGTAAAACATAGCCATTTGACCATGCACGAGATAAATATGGAGACCACACTTCGAATACCTACTTGAAGCAAAACTTATGCATCGCTATCTCGCTCTCTGTGGGCTGACCCTCTCTTTCTAAGTAGGGTAATCTTTATTTTATTTTACCTAGGACATTACATAGTTCCTTTTCATAACTTGTGTTTGATTAAATTAATATATCCACATCTCTGTTCACTTCTAGATTGATGAAAGATGCCAATGATAAATTACGAAAGATCTGTATCTGATTTTTTTTGGCAGTTTGTCATTTTCAATCACGCAAAAAAGTCTTAGGTCGTATACGTACGTAATTTCGCACAGAAATAGAATATAGACCATGGCCAGTATAAAAGTTTAGTTCCTGTAGCAATACGAAATTAATGATCTTCTATCTATCTATATAAATAAAAAGAGAAGTCCTGACAGACTGACTCATCAACGCCCAGCCCAAACCCTTGAACCTAGAAAGCTGAAATTTTGCACAGAGGTTCACTTTATAATCTAGACAAGGAATAAGGAAGGATTTTTTGAAATTCAACCCTTATGGGAGTTAAATAGGGGATGAAAGTTTGTATGGAAAATCGCCATTTTCACGCGGGCGAAGCCGCTGGCAAAAGCTAGTAAATCATAATGACAGAAGAGGTGATGACACGACCACGGTGGTTGCCTACCGCAAGGGCTGGTGGGGTGGCTCAAGATAATGAATCTGGAAGGATTTGGGAGATTTTTGCCCAGTACAACTCTTACTATATAATCATGAAATCGCAAAAAAGAAATTAGATGTTTCTTTTATTTTGTAGACTAATGAAAATGATACATATATGATGATTTTTTTTTTAAGATTTCTGGGTAAGTCAGTGTTAAGGTTTTTTACCACTGTGGAATTTTTAATATTATGTATTTTCATCTAAATACGGGGCTATAATAGGAACGGTAATACATATGTATAAAACCTCAAAAAGAAACAAAAACACTTTCTAAATTAAAATCATTTTATTATAATATTTTCTATTATATTACGAAGATATGTCCTGATTTTTTTAGTCTGTCGTAAAACTCTTTGCTTAAGAAATCTTAGATTTCTTCTGCAGTATTTTTTCTTCAGTTGATTTTATTTACACCTGTACGCCCCTATCAATCTTCGTAGAGACCTGGGCTTCGCTGTTGACCTAAAACCAGAAGAGTGTGAAATCAGAACATAATTTTATATTATTCATTACATTTACTGTTTTATTTAATAGTAATTGGCTATTTGACTACTGTTAAAAATTCACGAAAATGTTATGTTATTTCAAAGAACTAACAGACATAACACGGTGTGTGAAAAAGTAATAAAATGTAATAAAGCGAGTATGATGACTACATAATTAATGAAGGTCCCACGAAAAGTCCCAGATACAGTGTTGCCAACTTAGTGGATTCTCCACTAAATCTGGTGGTTTTGACTTACCTTTTAGCGGACAAATATCGGTTTTAGTGGCTAGTGGATTTATCTAGTGGAATTAATTGGTACCAAAGAGTCGTATCAACCGGAGATTAACGATGATACGGACGGGAACGACTCATCTGAAGATAACTTAATAATATAATTTGATTAACATCTTTAAAAAAATAGATGTTTTTAAGTATTTTGTTCTGCCACAAAAGCCATTAATTAGTAGAGAGTTGAAATTTAAGTATTTTGTTCCATAATTTATGTAATTTTAATGTTACTGCTAAACTGCTTTAATAAACGTTTTTAAAAATTACTTTTTTCTTTAGCAAAGACCACAAATCTGCCAGAAATAAACAGTTAGTGGAAAATTTAGCGAATTTTAAGATGGTGCGATTTTTATTAGTGGATTTCTGGTGGTTTTAGAGGTCGATTCTGGTGGGGAGCTAGATACTTCGTTGGCAACACTGCCCAGATATATCCCCAATATGGTCACACTACTTCAGTATGACTCCATAAAAACAAAAACAAATAAAATTGCAGAAAGTCCATGAAATTCAATGTAAAACTGTTTGGTCTTTACATAGTTATCTAAGTTATCATTGACTAAATCATAGGTCAAGCTTTTATGAAGTAATTAATTGAAAATACAAAGAAATATGCAGAAATATGTTTACAATTATTCAGTGTCAAAAATCCCGATTTAAACACTTACGCGTGAAATCTTATATCACCTCCTGGACACCACGTACTACCACAACCACGCACTACACAAGTTTGCACCATTTTCTCAATTATAACTTTGATTACAGGCAAATATCTCAAACGAAACTGTGAACCGCAAAGTAAACAACCGCCATATTGGTACGATTTATGTTGACATGTGGGGCCAATGTTGCCACATTACCACATCCTTAGGAAATGGGAAAATAATTCACTGATTCGCCAACCTTGTCAAGCATTCGTGACATACTATTTTGGAATTTTAATTTCAGTAATCTTAGTTTAGCTTTTTATTTATTAGCACATTATTTGACAGTATTTAACTTCTGATTACATTTGTGTGGTGACTCTTTTTAAAAATGAATAAGGAGATTTTAATAACGAGATAGCAATGCTATCGTCCACCGTATAAAGAGAGGTCAGCCCACAGAGAGTGAGATAGAGAATCGTAGGTATTTGACTCAAACTTTTGTTCTAAGTGTGGCCTCCATATTTATCTATAACTTCATGGGTAGGGGTCGAACCTCATATCAAGTGGACTGAGTACGTGCCGCTCAAAAGCGTTCCGAGCGAGATTACCTCGAAAGAGAATGTCATCTCTTTCTAATAGGGTGACCAAACATTTTGTACTTACATTTGGGACAGATATAATTATGTGGCTGGCCTGGCTTCGCATTTGTAATAATTAAAAAAACTGACAAAAAAAGAAAGTTGAAAGTTGTTCCAAAAAAATGGTGGCATACGAATATATACACACCTAACTTAAATATAGGTACTCTAAGGAAACTTACTATTTCGAAAGTCGGTGTCTTTTGTCTGTTTTATTTAGTTTAGAAAAAAAAGTTGCAAATAAGTCTTTTTATTTTTCCACTACAAATACAAATATTGATTTATTTGCATTTAACATTCAACAGAAGAAACCTAACCCTTAAGGTGAATGCGACAAGGTAGCCCGCGAAATTCGAAATAGGATTCGCGACCGTAACAAATTGTGACATTACTGAGTAATAATGATTAAAATCACCAATACAACCCTCTCAGTTCATGAAGGTTCCTTGAGTGACTATTTGATGAATAGAAGAGAATTACTTATTACCGCCAATCGTGGCCACTTTTATCTTTAATCAGTAATTCTCTTAATTTATCAAGTCTATAATCATGAAAAGTGATTTTATAAAACTACAGGTTATTTACCAGCATGATATTGTTTTGGATATTTCAAATTTAATGTGATTTTAGAGTAAAATAAATAAGATGTGGGTGGCGCTAGTTTCGGTGCTTTTAGTGCCCTAGCATACAACCTGACACTGACAAGCAAATTGCAGAAAACGTAAGAAAATTCGAATTTCGCGGGATACCTTGTCGCATTAACCTCATGCGCCTACCACACGCTCACACTTCCCCACAGTCTTGCCTGCGCGATTACACGGTGCACACAGTACATCGCGCGTGTGGTTTGTAATGGTAATACAGTTTTACCAACCATACGCGCGAATTACTGTGAAGTGTGAACGAAAAGTGTGGTGAAGCTTGAGCGTGTAGTAGGCCCATTAACCTTCAATCAAGATTCCCTTATTATTGCTTTCAAATCCTAACCATTGAAGAGTAGTACCTGTCGCGAGGGCAATTGGTTTTATTTCTTTTATGTATATTATATTCTAGTCATCTCAAAGTTCACAAAGTGATTGGTTTTATGGTAACCATATATAAATGTACTGCTTCGCTTTAATCCCAACGCCTCACGATATAATAGAGGTACTCACCTTTGCAACTCCCCTTCGGTTGTGTAAGTATCTCGCAATCCAGTCTCTTATCTCCGGTCCGCAAGGGCACCGGAGTGTTATTCCTCCAGCTTCTCAGGAGTCAATAGGATATCTGTAAATTTTAAGTACCCATGAATCTTTGGGCTAAGTATTACCTATCTGTCTTCGTTGATGAAGCCTTTTATAGCAGTCATCCATTTACCATACCTATGATGAGGTTTGTTCTCATCACTAATGTTTGTGACACGTATGTGCTAATCAGATACTGGATTCTTTCCACGTCTGTTGAAGCACGCATCCCAGATCGACTTCGGCCCCTGGCCTCTTCGTCTGAAATGCTTCCCTCTGGCATTACCTATATAAAGGTGATATAGTGTAATTCAGATCGGTTTCGGCCTGCCGCCTTTTCGTCTGTAAAGTTCCCCTCTGGCATTACCTATATAAAGGTGATATAGTGTAATTAAACGTCCGTCGACGTTGTGCGCCCGTCGGCACATTTACGTAGGCAGTGGGGTTGGATTTATAAGGGAGGGCTTGCCCAAGACCCTTCCTATGGCTATAAACCCTAAGCGCTTTATGTCCGGACTAGCAGCTTGCGTGCGGTCGCTTTTATGCCCCCAGCCCAACGCTGAAGGCACGACCTACACATTTAAGTTTAGGTGTCTCAAATTGTTCGAACAGGTACAAACAAGTACCTCCACACATATTGTAATATCCATTAACTATATTATTTAGACTAACAGATAAATAATACTTAGCTTTACAGGAGGCCCGCGACACGGATGACAGGAATCCCCATGAACTCCAGGCACTGAATTTACTTCACTTGAAGTTACACTAGTTACTCAGACTGAATATGTCATGGCGACCATTTTAACGGGAATGGCTGGCGTCGTTTTGGCGTAGCGTCAGGTTGTCAATACTGATTTAGTGTTGCTATTTACATTTTAGTGTTGTGCAATTATATTTACATTTTTTAGGTTTGGAACATCGCGATTTCATCTTTCGCGACACTCCCGACGACGACATAAGTTACATGTGTTCCATCAAGTCTCGCGTCCACTCTCGGATCTTCTCTCGAGCCTTCATGGACGCGTCTCTCACTTCTCTCACTTCGGGAGTTTGAGTTATTTCATTTGTATCAGTGCTTTGAGGTATGCTATCATTATTGTGTTCTTCATCAAGAATTGTTGGTTCATCATTTTCTGAGGTAAGTGTTCTCTGAGTTATTTTCTTTTCTATCTCTTCTCTGTTTATGTGGTTTTCTGTTTCAGGTTTGTCAACGGGTTCTGCGGTTTGTGGAGTTGTGGATATTTCTTCGGTAAGAATGGTTGAGTCGAGTTCTTCTAGCAGAGGTAAGTTATCCCATGCTGGTGTAACATCTTCCTTTTCAAACTCAAACATAACCCTTTCTTTTCCAGATATATCTTCTTCAACCTCCAACGGATAAAGATGTGCGATGGAACGAGTGAATTCCGTATCATTCACCTTTACTCGCGCCACTCTGCATTGACCGTCGGCTCCTTTCAACAAAGATATAATTTTTCCAACTTTCCAGTTTTCTCGGTTCTTCGTATCTCCTAGTTTTGGAATTTCTAATTTTGTTATCCTTGGTTCTTTAAGAGAGTGTCGGTATCTCTCCCTTAGACTTGGTAGGTACTGGTCGACGAACATTCTCTTAAACTCTTTCAGCATGTTCTGTCCACGTTTCCAACCTTCTACTAGATTCTGTTTTGTTACTGTGCCTTCTTGTGGAAATTCTGCATCTGAAGGTGTTGTCACGATGCATTTATTCAAGGTTAGAAAATCTGATGGTTTGAGAATATCCTCTAGATCAGAACCTACGTACGTCAGTGGGCGTGTGTTTAATATTGCTTCTATCTCTTTTATGATTGTACTTAGTTGATTATCTGACAATAAACTTTTCGTCAGAGTTCTCTTGAGACAGTGTTTAACTAGTCCAACAAGTCTCTCATAGAAACCTCCATGCCATGGTGCTAATTGTGGAATGAATTTCCATTCTATGTTATTAGTGATGCAATAGTTGCTTGACAGTATTTCTGCAGTTAATTTAAATTGTAGTGCGTTATCTGAAACTATTCTTGTTGGTATTCCTCTGCAAGATATAAATCTTCGTAGTGCTAATAGACATTCCTCAGCCGTCAGATCCTTAACGACTTCCAAGTGTATAGCACGTACTGCTAGACATGTATAAAGACATATCCATCTTTTTTCTGATTTATTACTTGTCTTTACTTGAAGAGGACCCAAATAATCTATTCCGGTATATGTAAAAGGTGAACTATAGTTCACTCTTTCCTTAGGAAGCGCTGGAGTAGTTGGTAATTTGAATGGACCTCCTCCATGTTTGACACAATTTGTGCATTTTCCCAATATTTTCTTTACTTGGCTTCTTCCTTGGGGAATCCAATACGATAATCTGATCAAGCTTAAGGTGTGGTTGACCCCTACATGATAGTTTTTCTTATGTGTTTCTAGGATCATTGTGTTAGTGAAATCACAATCCTTTGGGATTAGTATTGGATATCTTTTATCGTAAGACCAATCAGCGTTTTGTAATCTTCCTTTACAACGTAAGATTCCGTCTATGTCAGTAAATACTCCTAAGTTTCGTTGTAGGTTAGTATCTTTACCTTCTACTTCCTCCGGGAAATGTTCTTTTTGAATCCTTTTTATCTTTTGTGTATGTGATAGTGTATCTTCCTCACAGTGTTCTGTGGAGCTGTTTCGTGATTCTTCATCTGATTGATTTTTCCGTTCCTGCTCCTTTGAGATCTTCTCTCCACTCGTGAGATCCTCCCCAACAGGAAACGAAAAGTCATGTTCCACAGAAGAACATGTGGGAGTTACTGCGACTTCGGTTTCATTAAGCAAAGAAACTTCGGCTCTACAACCTTTCGGCCAAGTTCTGGAGTCTTCCAGTAGAAAGCTTGGTCCGGATAGCCATTTTTGCTTGTCTTCTATAGAACTCGTGGGTCTAGTAGCCACGTCTGCTGGATTCAATCCTGTTGGAACATATCTAACTGTTACTGGTGTATTTCCCTTTATTTCTTCTATCCTCCTTGCAACGAATGGTGGTAGTAGTTTGTTGCCGTAATACCAATCAATCACTATTTGACTATCTGTCCATATAGTGCTTTCTGTAAATTCAAAGTCTAGGAACTTGATTACGTACTTCAGTAACCGGCTTCCTATTAGAACACCTAATAGTTCAAGTCTTGGAATTTTTAAATTGTCCTGATCCTTGATGGGTACCACTCGTGACTTTCCTATCACAAAGCTCAGTTCTTTTCCATTGGAAATGTATACAACTGCCGCATAAGCTTTGGTTGATGCATCTGTAAAAACGTGCAGCCTGATATTGTCATCACCAGCTTGTTTGAAGTATTTCCTTGGTAAAACAATGTTTTTTGTGTCTTCCAGCTGTTCTCTAATAATTTGCCACTCATTGGTCAATTCTTCTGGTAATGGGGTATCCCATTTGAATTTATGTATCCACAGATTTTGTAGTAAAAGTTTTGCTGGTAACAAATTTGGTGCAGCATATCCGCATGGATCGTAAATTGACGCTATGTTTTTTAGTATTTCTCTCTTGGTAGTGGCTTCTGTAGTCTTTCTTGGTCTTAATCTGATCGTATCTTCTCCTGTGTTCCAATTCAGTCCTAATACTTTAACTTCTACGTCTCTGCAGACATCCGATGAAGCAATGCTTTCTGAGAATCGTTTGGAATTTGAACTCCATTCTCTGAGATTCATTGAAATCTCTTCAAATGTGATCTTACACGACTCATACATCTCTGTTGCTTCTTGTACGGAATCTACTCCTGTGACAAGGTTATCGACGTAGATGTCATTCACAATGCGTTTTAGAATTTCCTCCTTGGAACGCAGTAGATGATGTTTCAAAGTAGCGTTTAGAAGAAATGGACTTGATATCACTCCAAATGGTACGCGACAAAATCGTAAGTGTAGGATGTTATCCTCCGTGGCCGCTCCTTTTATGTCTTTCAACCATAAGAATCGAGTTACGTCTTTGTCCTTTGCGTGTAGTGCTATCTGTAGAAAAGCCTTTTCTACGTCTGCTGTTATTCCTATTTGACGCGACCTAAACCTTAACAACATTCCGGTCAAGTCTTCTAGCATAAGTGGTCCGCAGTGTAAGCATTCATTTAAACTTTTGCTATTCTTGGTCTTTGCTGAAGCGTCATAGACTATGCGAGTTGGCTTGCCCGGATGACTAACACCGTGATGTGGTAGGTAGTGTATAGGATGATCTACATCTTCGACTCCCTTTTCATTGTCCGGTACCCTTTCAATTATTTCTTTTGCTAATTGTTCTTTTAATGTAGTATCATACGCTGTTAGTGAATCGAAATTTAATCGTTTGAGTAGATTGACTAGTCTGCCTATGGCTAGGCCGTAATTAGTTTCTAAATTAGGTGGGTAATCTATCCATGGCCAACTAACAGTGTATCTGTTATTTACTAGTTCTATTGTATCATTGAATTGGTTGATTACTTCTTCGTCCCTAGTCAATTTTGGTGAATCACATATTCCAATTTGATTGATGATTCTAGTTCCATTAGGCATTTAGTGCTAATTAAACCGGCTTCTTTTTAATAGCATTATTTGCATCTAAAATTCTATATTGCCTTCTAAATTACTAAGTCAGTACGTTTAAATTGTAATTACTTATGCCACATTCACTAAGCATCAAATTTTAATTAAAATTGTCATCAAATATTATTTAACAGCCACTAATAGTACGTAGATACTACTGTCGTGTCATCAAAAGGCTTAAATATAGAAGTTCAGAGCATCCAATGACCTAAATATCGAAGTTCAGAGTATCGAATATCCTAAAGATCGATATTTATTTACATGTTGTGCTAAAACTTAAATTATCGACAGAATCACTAGAACTTTATTTTTATCGGATAACTAGACAATAATTGTGAAAGCAACTTGGAAATAGCGTTGGTCACAGTTTCAACCTAACTTAACCTATTTCCCACAGTTTACAATGACGAATCATACAGTCTGCCTGTGACTAGTCAATTAGACAATGGTGAAAACATTTCTGTAACTAGTAGGTAATTTTAACGTAAATACAATAATCTAAAATGAAATAAAAGTTGACATTTTGAACTTGGGTATAACAACTTTAGGTATTTTTGTGCTTGACCTTCTCGGTTTTATTTATGCACTTCCTATAACAAAGTGCATTGTTATGATGGCCAACTTTGTTACAGTGTACACATTTAATTGACCTTTTACAATCTTTTACTTGATGATTTTTGCTTAGGCAGGCAAAGCAGTGGTCCTTTATTTTCTTTTTCCTTTCTTCCACAGTTTTAACAACCTTGCATTGATCATTGAAGTGCGATCCTTGGCAAAAAATGCATTGAAGTTTCCTTTTCTTTTTCATGGGCCTGTCTCTTTTACTTCCTTGTTCTTGAGGTCTTCTTTTTGTGGAATTACTATTGTAGTTACTGTTTTTATGGAATGGTTTTTTCTCACTAAACCTTTCTTCTCTTTTATTTCCTGGGCGGGTTTGACTTGAATCGTGGTTTTCAGAATTCTTGTGATTTCTGTTGGGTTTTACGGATTTTCCCTTCTTGTTGTGTGAACTTGTGTGTAACGTCTGAGTGGTATATTCTTCCAGATTTTCGGAAGTGATCCTATTTGCGTCTTCCCTAGCAGCTATTATGATTTCCAAATGTTGACGAATCTCTTCTATTGACTCGGTTTTTGCCTTTATTTTTAGTTCATACACTATGTCCGAGGGCATTTTTTCTAGGATCATGAATCTAAGATGATCGTGATCGACGTTTTGATTCAGTGATTTTAGGATTCTTAAATGTCTTTCTATTTGACCAAATGTGTTTCTTGCCTCTGTTGCGTTGCCTTTGGAGGCTTTTGGCACTTTATATAAAGCAGCGTAGTGCGCGTCTATGATGTGATTTGATAAAACTATTTTATCATTATAAAATAAGACTCGTGGTTGTGACATGAAAAATATAATTTGAATAATAACAGCGGTTGCTATGCAAAACTGAGCTGACATAAGTCTATAAAGGTTATCAAAAATAATAAGGTTCTAGTCTATCATACTTCTTAACATCCTCCCTTTTTGACAACCCTATTACTATATCAAACCAATTTGTTTTGCGATTGATACAATCCGTGGCTTATGTAATGCTTTGGTCAGTATATCCGCTAGTTGGAACTCGCTGGGAACGTATTCTACACGTATTTCTCCATTAGCAACGAGTTCTCTCACATAGAAATGTCGAATAGCAATATGCTTAGTTCTTCTATGGAGTTCTGGATTGTGTGAGATCTTTATGGCTGCATCATTATCAACCTTTAGCTTAGGTATTTCTTTTAATTTAGATATTTCACCAAAGAGTCTTTTGATCCAGACAATCTCTC
Source organism: Diarsia dahlii (assembly GCA_949775195.1). Classification (NCBI taxonomy): domain Eukaryota; kingdom Metazoa; phylum Arthropoda; class Insecta; order Lepidoptera; family Noctuidae; genus Diarsia; species Diarsia dahlii. The sequence goes on from OX459200.1 coordinate 12,777,573, forward strand.
TAGCCGCTTCACTGGCAGCAACCAATTCAGCTTCGGTGCTTGATATCGCAACACATGTTTGTCGTCGACTTGTCCAAGATATTGCTCCTCCAGAGTATAAGCATAATATGCCTGATGTCGAACGTCCGGTACTTTGGTCTCCACCGTGGTCAGAATCACTGTAGCATTCTAGAATTCCAGCATTGCAGCTCTTCTTAAAAACTATTCCATAGTTGAAAGTTCCTTTGATGTATCTTAGGATACGTTTCAGCCTCTGGATGTCTTCTTTAGAAGGGTTTTCTAGACTCCGGGATACAACGCTTACAGCATATGCTAAGTCCGGTCTGGTTCCAACGGTCAGATATGCGAGTGCTCCCACAGCTTCTCTATACGGAAATAAAACAGGGTCTACTACCTCTTTATCCAGATCTGGCAGTCCATCTTTTTGTATAGGAGTGGTTACAGGTTTGCAGTCACTCATACCAAAACGATCTAAAACTTTCTGAGCATAGTGCTTTTGCGACACTTTTATATTACCGTCATGGTCCTCTATTTCTAATCCTAGAAAATAGGACGCATCTTTTATTGTGATTTTAAATCTTCTCTTCAATTCTCTCATTATCTTTTCAGAATCTTCCTGATTTGTTGCAGCGACCAAACCATCATCTACATAGAGAGCAAGAATAATTTTGTTACTCGCACGGTTTCTTATAAACAGGCAGGGGTCGGTATCGCATTGATTGAATCCAATGGTTTTTAAATAATCCACCATACATTTATTCCAACACCGAGGTGCTTGCTTGAGACCATACAAACTTTTCTTGAGCTTACAAACCTTGTTAGATCCATCAGAGTAACCATCAGGTTGATTCATATATATTTCTTCACTCAGTGAACCATAGAGAAAAGCAGTTGATACATCAAACTGTGTGAGTTTTAGGCCTTCATTTGCAGCAACGCTTAAGACTGATCTTATTGTCGACATCTTAGCAACTGGGCTGAAAGTCTCATCATAGTCAATGCCTTTTTTCTGTGTATATCCTCTAGCAACTAGTCTTGCTTTGAATTTATCTAGAGAGCCATCAGCATTGGTTTTGATTTTATATATCCATTTACAGGATATAGGCTTCCTGTCTTTAGGAAGGTCCACCATTATCCAGGTTTTGTTTTCCTTTAAAGACTTCACCTCACTTTCCATTGCTTTGACCCACTGATCTTTATGCATACTAGTAATTGCTTCTTTGTAGGTTTTTGGTTCATTGATCTGATTAAAAATTTCATCTGACATCATGACGTAATCTCCGAATCTAATAGGCGGTCGTATTTGACTTCTATCTCGTAGAGTCACTCTAGTGGCTATCTCAGCTATATCATCTGAGATTATTGGTCGTCCAGTATCATCACCATCATCTAGGGCGTCTTCATAAGGAGGTGATTCTGGCATTGATGCTTCTGAAGACGTTTGAAATTGTTCAGTAGAGTCATCTTGGCTTTCTATTTCTTGACTCACAACCAAATCCGGCGATGTGGGGGGCAAAGTCGAACTAAGCTCATCAGAGCTACTTGCAGCGCGATCCAAGCTATTTTCGACACAATCATCCTCCCTTGAATCACACATCGGTGGTACTGTAAGTGGAAAGTGTGTTTCGACTGAAGGTTGTTCTTCCAAATCACTTTGACCAAATGGAGTCAATACTGATTCATTAAATGTAACGTCTCTTGACCTAATGAGTTTACCATGTTTATTCAGTAAGCGATAGCCTTCATCACCCTCATATCCAATTAGAATGCATTTCTCAGCCTTTTTAGATAGCTTTTTCCTTTTTTGTTGAGGAATATGAGCATAACATTCACATCCAATTATTTTTAGGTGACTGATTGCTGGCTTCTTCTTAAACCACAATTCAAATGGTGATTTTCCATTTTCTGAGGTTGGACCAGTTCTGTTTAACACGTACGCAGCGGTATTTATCAATTCTGCCCATGTAGCAGATGGTAACTGTTCGTGAGCATGCATCATTGTACGAGCGGCTTCAACTAAGGTTCTATTCTCACGTTCACTAAGACCATTTTGTTGCGGTGTATAGGGCATCGTAAGCCTTTGTCTGATTCCAGCTTCTTGTAGAATGCATCTGACGTTCTGATTATCAAATTCGCCTCCGTTATCGCTAAGAAATTCTTTAACAGAGTATCCAGCTATTTTACATTCTTGTAACATTTGTCGGAGTTTCAGGTAAACTTCCGATTTTTGTCGAACAAAATAAATGTATCTGTACTTGCTGTAGTCATCTTTGAATAAAACGAAATAGCGAAATTTGTTAAAAGAAGGAGGGAATGGACCACACACATCAGCATGTAAAATTTCTGCAGGTAATTTAGCTCGTACTCTTGTTCCGAAAGACTTTCTGTGTGTTTTACCATAAATACAGCCAGTACACAATTCTGAATCTAGTCGAACTTTAATTCCTAGTTCTCGTTCTATAACACCTTTAACGTGTTTTTTATTCTGATGGGCTAACCTTTCGTGATACAGTTGTAGTATGTTTTCTGTTGACAAAATGTTTACAATAGGTATTGACTTTGTAATAGTCTCTACATTGAGCTTGTATAAGCCACCATTCTTGATCCTTTTGCCAGTCAGTCTAACTTGTCCATCAACTTTCAGCGAACAGTGTTCCCTTTCAGACATGAAGACACTTTTATTTAGTCTGTCTTGAGTGGCCAGTACAGAAAATAGATTTCGCATAATATCAGGTACATACCATACATCACAGAGTGTTACTCTGGATTCCTTGCCATTGATAGCCGTTTTCAAGTCAACAGTACCTTTGCCAATTGCTTTGACAGTAGCTCCATTAGCAGTAATGACTATACGATTATCTTCAAAATGCTGGAAACTAGAAAAATAGTCGTTGCGGCAGGTGACATGATTAGTTGCACCATTGTCGACGAACCAACTCGATGTATCATAGTTTGTATGCATTGAATTTACATCTGTATTGACTTGCATGAGCATTAAGTTCAAACTTGATCGGGTCTGTTTACTTTCAGGCTTGGCTGGTTTACCATCAGCTTTCCATTTATGACATTGTCTCACTTTGTGACCGACTTTTCCACAATATCCACATTTCTTCTTTGCTTTGTTATAATTCTGTAAGGCTAGAGCTTCTGCAGGACCTTCATTTTTAAAAGAGATAGAGCGCTCATAGGCACAGAGTTGTGTAGTCAGATTTTCTATTGTTCTATCTGTCTTTGACATCAACATCCAGCTTGATTTGAATGAGAAATATGGTTCAGGTAGAGTATCCAGAATTTTGCAGATTAATAGGATATCTGGCAATTCAGACTTGTCTATCTTCATTAATTCATTTATCAAATCTGACCAAATGGTTTTTATTTTGGAGATATGAGTTGTGATGTCATGTGACGGATCTTTTGAATAGCTGAAAAAACTCATACATAGATCATAACTTTTGTCTTCAGACTTGCCATCGAACAAACGATGTAGTTCGTCCCAAACTTCTTTAGATGAGTTAAAACGCATGATTTTCTGAAGAGTTTCATCTGACATATTTGCGGTAAGCAGAAGTAATGCAGAACTATCAATTTTATTATATTTTTCCAAAGCAGTATTATATCGAGAAATTTCGTCGACATTATTGGTAATAGGTTTCACTGGTTTTATTAGATCACCGTTTACTGCATCCAATCCACCGGGCATACCTCTTAGTAGTAATGTCGCTTTAAATTTCCAAGTCGACCAGTTCTTCACACCCTCCAGGTGACCAATGTCAATTTTACAACTTGGTGATTGCATTATGATTATTCGTCTTCCCAGATTGTTTTAAACTTGGTTGATGACTTCTCTCGTTACTTGGAACGCTTGGAACCACGCTCTGCTACCATGATAAAACTATTTTATCATTATAAAATAAGACTCGTGGTTGTGACATGAAAAATATAATTTGAATAATAACAGCGGTTGCTATGCAAAACTGAGCTGACATAAGTCTATAAAGGTTATCAAAAATAATAAGGTTCTAGTCTATCATACTTCTTAACATGATTTTCTTTGCCGTATCTGTTCTTCAGTGTAGAAACAGCTATTTCATAGTTCTTATTAGTGGTCTCTATCCCTTCGATGACCTTCTTCGCTTCGCCTTTCAAAGAACCTTTAAGGTATAAAAGTTTATCTACCTCTGATAGGTCTCTATTTCCTACATTGGAGCAGAATTGGTCCCAAAATTGATGCCATTCCAGAATGTCTCCAGAAAATTCTGGCAAACTTAATTTGGGTAATTTCCCCATTAGTGCGGTATTCCTACCCGGTGATATAGTTGGTGCAGAGTTTTCTTTTATCCTTTTCAGTTTGATATTCATTTCCGCTAGAACCTCCTCACCGTTTAGTTGTATTTCACTAAAGGAAGTGACCTCTTCCACATAAGATTGCATTTCGTTTAATGATAGACTACTGTTTAACTCAGTTCCGAATTTTTTCACAGTTACCTCTAGCTTACCTAGCACTATTTCTAACTTTTCCGAATTTTCTTTATTAGCATTATCCTTATAGGTGAGTGCTTCTTCGGTTAGTTTAGAGATAGCATTTGATATAGACTCAAGTCGCCTTATCAGAATTTGTTCCATTTTGAAATTCTGAAAAAGTATTTTATAATTTTATACCTTGTATCCTATGTTAAAGATTTACATCATGTATATCCTTAAATTTCCCAATTGCGTGGCGTTCGCAATATAGTAAAATTGAAAAAAAAAAAAAATTTGTTTAACACCCTGTATGACCAAAAGTTTATCTAAAACCTTTTGTGAACAAAGAACTCTACCAACACCTGACATATAATAGAAATACATTTTATTAATGCCCTGTATATATAACAGAAAGTTTTAATTGTCAACCTGCATAGGACACAAAAGAATTTTATTGTCATCCTGTACAGGACAAAAAAAAAATTTATTGTCACCCTGTATACAACAAGTTAAAAGCAAGAAATATTTCACTATCTCTAGAATACAACATTTTCCATAATGAACTCAGCCCCTGAATTGTAATTATGGGTAAGGGAATTTCTCTTATACCTAAGAGGTTTCCGTATTTACTCAGAATATATTCTTATCACCGTTGCTGGTTGACGGGTAAAACTCTCAGTATTAACCCAGAATATATTCATATTACTGTTGCTGTTTGACAGGTGAAGCTGGTTTGTTTCATTATTTTTAATTTTCTGATATTACTTTTAAAATTTCTATGTCATTCACTCATCCCTCCATCAATCATTTATATGGTTGATGTTCTTGTTAATTATTTATTTATAAACATATCAGGTACCTACCAACATCATTTGTGTATGCATCCACAAATGATATTAGGGTTCACCTTCCTTAACTTAGTACTTAGTTAATTGGTACACTTTAGTAGCTAACATGAAACAATGCAGTCAGTCAGGGATGATGTGTATAACATGACAGTAGTTCACACATAAGTTATAACATACAATCCAGTTTCACACATGTCAATTTTATACTCATTTCTTTAAAGTAATTGTTAAAATAAACTTACAATGAGTGTTGATGTGTTTTTCCTTTCTATAGTATCAGTGATCTATAAATGAGAATAGATGTCAGGTGTAGATGTCAGTGTCACGCATCTGCCTTCATTTGCCCATCTGTATAGAGGGTATTAGGTATAAATAAACAGTTTTATGTGAGCTCATACACAACAATGCTGTCTTTTTGCAAATTTTAATACACCAGGTGTTCTTATCACAACTTTACAAAGTTACTCTTTAGTTAGGTACTTATTTATCTAACACAATACTATACAATGACGTCCGAGCTGAATTTCGCCCGTGCGCCCTTGAGCACATGTAGTTTTAACAAAGTATACTTTAAGTAGTTTCCTCTATTATTTGTTACAGCTTATAAATCGTGAAATAGTTTACCTGATAATCTTCTTAATTATTCCCAAGTTATTTTAAAATTCCTTTCGTTCACTGATAGAAGTAGTTATAACTTTCTTGAAGTTGTTTCGCCCAAACAACTCGTGGGTTTTCTTAATATCGATATCACTTTTTCATAGTTAAACGAATTACGTTTACTATAAGGTCAGGTTTCTATTAATTTTATTCTTTTAAAAGAATGTAACAAACAAGGAAATAAATAAGTTTTAGTTTTATCAATATTCAGTATGACACACGAGACACTACCGCCATCGCCATTTTGAATCCATCGAAATTTTCACAGTCGGATTTCGCAATTTTATCAATATTGTTTCGTGTGAGACTGCTTAATATGTTATTCAGTAAATTACTTTTGGAATTTACTTGACTGTATATAAGATTTATAGGTTTTAACTCTCTAAGGATAGGATAATCGTAAGTTTATTCGAAGTCCACTGCCTATTACTTCCTATTTCCGGTCAAAGAGAGTGTCAGTCATTCTGCCAAACTTGTTTTATCAAGTCCGCGCCAAATTCAAATTTAGAATGTTTAATTGGCTTATAACGTTGCACATCACACGTACACACGCTACATACCCATTCAATTTGCAGTAACTTCGAGAATCTTTCATCTCGGCCTGCTGTTCATCTCAATAAACTTAGATAAATGAACATTTACTCATCATCACCTTGACGTTCTAATTTTGGCGCCTATAGGTGAATTATTATGGACATCCGCTTATTGGACGTTAGTTCCCATTGAATTATATAGAGGTCGCTGCCAACCTGACTTAATACACAAATGTTATTATGTAGATGAATTTTTATGGACATCCGCTTATGAACATTAGTTCCCATCGGATTATATAGATGTCGCTGCCAACCTGATTTAATACACAAATATTTCTAATATTTAACAATAAGAGTCTGGATTGATTTTATGCCTTGGGATGCTTTAAATGTTACCGTTTTGTAATATCCCAGCATCTCCACCATGTCGCGAGGGCAATTGGTTTTATTTCTTTTATGTATATTATATTCTAGTCATCTCAAAGTTCACAAAGTGATTGGTTTTATGGTAACCATATATAAATGTACTGCTTCGCTTTAATCCCAACGCCTCACGATATAATAGAGGTACTCACCTTTGCAACTCCCCTTCGGTTGTGTAAGTATCTCGCAATCCAGTCTCTTATCTCCGGTCCGCAAGGGCACCGGAGTGTTATTCCTCCAGCTTCTCAGGAGTCAATAGGATATCTGTAAATTTTAAGTACCCATGAATCTTTGGGCTAAGTATTACCTATCTGTCTTCGTTGATGAAGCCTTTTATAGCAGTCATCCATTTACCATACCTATGATGAGGTTTGTTCTCATCACTAATGTTTGTGACACGTATGTGCTAATCAGATACTGGATTCTTTCCACGTCTGTTGAAGCACGCATCCCAGATCGACTTCGGCCCCTGGCCTCTTCGTCTGAAATGCTTCCCTCTGGCATTACCTATATAAAGGTGATATAGTGTAATTCAGATCGGTTTCGGCCTGCCGCCTTTTCGTCTGTAAAGTTCCCCTCTGGCATTACCTATATAAAGGTGATATAGTGTAATTAAACGTCCGTCGACGTTGTGCGCCCGTCGGCACATTTACGTAGGCAGTGGGGTTGGATTTATAAGGGAGGGCTTGCCCAAGACCCTTCCTATGGCTATAAACCCTAAGCGCTTTATGTCCGGACTAGCAGCTTGCGTGCGGTCGCTTTTATGCCCCCAGCCCAACGCTGAAGGCACGACCTACACATTTAAGTTTAGGTGTCTCAAATTGTTCGAACAGGTACAAACAAGTACCTCCACACATATTGTAATATCCATTAACTATATTATTTAGACTAACAGATAAATAATACTTAGCTTTACAGGAGGCCCGCGACACGGATGACAGGAATCCCCATGAACTCCAGGCACTGAATTTACTTCACTTGAAGTTACACTAGTTACTCAGACTGAATATGTCATGGCGACCATTTTAACGGGAATGGCTGGCGTCGTTTTGGCGTAGCGTCAGGTTGTCAATACTGATTTAGTGTTGCTATTTACATTTTAGTGTTGTGCAATTATATTTACATTTTTTAGGTTTGGAACATCGCGATTTCATCTTTCGCGACAGTACCTACATTCCATAATCAGCTCACCTAAATAACCTGAAAGAATACAACCAATATACCTACGTCCTCATAATATTTATTTAAACTCCTAACTCCTCTAACTCCTAACCGCTACGGAATCCATCATCAGCTCATGGATTGGATACGTTGGATTTGATTAAAGACCAAAATGGAAAAGTTTCAAAAAGTAAATAAAGAATTCAAATGTTTGTTTTGGTTATGTTTGAGATTAAGATGAGATATGAGATTTTATACCGATATTGATTATAGAAAAGGGGTATTCTTTACAATAATTTCATGATTCCCGTTTATAGATCTCGAACATAGTCACCCTAGTCTAGGGCATGCAATATCGCAAGGTTCTCAATTCCGGAACTGAGTTCCGATACTGGAGATCTGATTCCGGAATTCCGGAACTGGTTCCGGAACTGGTAATTTTTAAAGTGTGTTTCAAATCAAACAAGATTTATAATTATATCAGTCTTTTAATCATTTTCAGTAAAAAATTAAACAAATTTGGTCATCTTTCTCAATTATTACTCTAATTAAACATTTTAAAACCGTAAAATCAACAGGGCTTATAATTCACACAATAGAATGAATCATTAGTAGGTAATGTTATTAAAAAACATACGATATTTTATAAACAACAAATTGAAATATTGTACCGTATGGTGTCGGATGTAAAGAATAGCACCATCCCATATCTTTTCGTGGGTGTCGTAAGAGGCGACTAAGGGACTTACCAAGAGATTGGGTAGCAGCGTTCTCTGTGCCTTTGTAGCAACCATACTGCGATCGCCAACCCGCCTGCCAATTGTGGCGTTTATGGCAAACCCCTTCTAATAAATTAGAGCTCAAGGCAGAAATGGCCCCTAGTACACCGGCCGCCCGTCTACCCTCGACTACGATAGCGGACGAGGCAACGGCGGCGGCGTGGCAAGGGGTGCTAAGAATCCCCGGAAGAGATCCGGCTACCCCAAAACATACCGACGACTTGTCCTGGCAGAACACATACCGTAGGTAGACCACATACATACGCTGCGGTAGGTTATACAGAAGACCGAAGAGTATAACCTGCTTCTCTGTTTAGCGTTTGTGGACTACGAGAAAGCCTTCGATTCGATCGAGATTTGGGCTGTACTGCAGTCTCTCCAACGGTGCCAAATCGAATATCGGTACATCGAGGTGTTTGTACAAAAACGCTACCATGTGACATGTCAGTCCGACTTCAGGACCAGACCTCGGAATACAGGATAGGTTGCAGCAGTAGGTAGGAGCTGCAGCGCGGTGTGAGACAGGGAGACGTCATATCTCCGAAACTGTTCGCCGCTGCACTGTAGGATGTCCTGTCTTCAAGGTTCTAGATTGGAGAGGTCACCTTCGGTTTGCCGACGATATAGTGGTCATAGCTGAAACCATGGAAGACCTCAGTACAATGCTCGGTCTTAAAATGAACATGGACAAAACCAAGGTTATATTGAATGTTCATGTAACACCCACTCCTATCAAGGTCGGAGACTCTACACTCGAAGTTGTGGACGATTATGTCTACCTGGGATAAACGGTCCAGTTGGGTAGGTCTAACTTCGAGAAAGAGGTCTATCGTCGAATCCGTCTCGGCTGGGCAGCGTTCGGGAAGTTTTGCGGTATCTTCTCGTCCAACTTACCACAGTGTCTCAACTCGAGACGAAAGTCTATGACCAGTGTGTGTTGCCAGTGATTACATACGGGACCGAAACGTGGTCGCTCGCCATGGGTCTCATCAGAAAGCTCAAAGTCACTCAAAGAGGATAAAGAGGGCTATGCTCGGAGTTTCCTTGCGTGATCGAATCAGAAATGAGGACATCCGCATGAAAACCTAGGTAACCGACGTAGCCCGAAGAATCGCCAGACTGAAGTGGCAATGGGCAGGGCACATAACTTGACATAACTCGCAGAACGGATGGCCGATGGGGCCGAAAAGTTCTGGAGTGGCGACCGCAAACGGGAAGACGTTGGAAATTGACTTTGGGAAAGGTATCGTCCTCTGCTTGTGCAAAGAAGACTTACGGATTGTGTAATTAGTGGATCACACCTGCTAATATTAATCTTCTTTGTTTAATACGACTTCGCAAGTTCATCGCAAGTTTAGAACTCACAAAGCTGTTCTGTTCGTCAAGTTTCTTGAGCATAAACTGTAACGTGGTATCAGCTGTCTAAAGTGTCGCGCAAAAAATAATAATCAAAATATCAAAAAATATGAATATCGGAATTCCGGTATTACTCCTCTCAATTCCGGAATTGAAATACCAGGAAAATTGTTCCGGAATTCCGGAATTGCGAGATTCCGGAATTCCGGAATGCATGCCCTACCCTAGTCGTTATTTGTAAACAAAGTTAAAAGAACTTATCTGAAAAATGAAATCCCACGTCCTGGATAGGTACCCCTCACTTTCACAACCCTTCAGACAACACCATTTCACCATATTTGAAGACAAATATTTCGCTAATACAATTATAAACACTTGAAAAAGGAAAATTATTATTTCAACACGAAAATGTGTCCGCCATATTTTTTACGTTTTTTTTTATATGGCTATACAGTTTTTATGAATTTTGGCTCTAACAAATTTTAATTCGCAAGTATTTATTATTGAAAATGAAGTATTTGAATATTAAATTAATACTGTTAAATTTTATGGGCTAGTTTAGCTGTTTATGTGATTTTCGATTACTATACATTTTCCTGTTTTTTTTCACTGGCAATTGCAAGACAAGAACAGACAAACCCTTGAATTTTGTCTCGCTCTTACGTTTTGCTCGCACTTCGAAAAATCGTAGGGAAAGTAAAGTAATACAAACTATATATGTTTGACATAAAGTTTATTTTTAAACGGCATTTTCAGCCAAGGTCACCCTTCGTTGTACCCGCCTATACCCAGTACTCTTTGGGTCGAACACCGACCTCGGGTATATATATTCCGTATCACGGACAACACATTTTTAATAAACAGACCATAAAGTATACTGTTGTTTTTTACCTTCATCTTAAGGTGGATGTTCACGGTAGCCCGCGAAATTCAAATTTTCTTATAGAGTAAGATCCCAGGGCCGCCAGACGTCACGTATTTTCTGACGAAGGAAATGTGGACGATTGAGTAGTGTTAGTATGAACTAAGAACACACTACTACCAGCTAGCTTGCTTGGACGGCCAATTTTCAGGTATCAGGTCATCAAGGTACACAAAAACATTACTAACTTCACGTATTTTCTACAAGCTGATTTTTACGTATATTGTAGGCAATATCCTTAAAAATAAGTTGCCAATACTCGCAGACACTTCATAGCGGCCGTTTTGCTTAACAGACGATTTAAAGTTCCCAAAAAGTTTAGACTTAAACGTATTGTGGCTGTTTACCTGAGATCGCATGGCATCGCTCGTGTGGCTGACATAGAGACCTCCACTGGACTCATTCGGTGGGCATTCAACAGGATCTGTCCATTGCCTGTGTCTTCAGAATTTTGTTGAAAACGTTGCTTTCAACGCTTGGATGCATTTTGGAGCGCCTGCCTAAAATAGCATGGCAATATCCCGATCAATTAGCTTTAAGTATTAAATAATAAGGCGTTTAGTATTCTTTAAAGCGTCTGTTAGGCAATACGGCCGACGGAAAGTGTCTGGGTGTATTTGCGACTTATTTTTAAGAATATTGCCTAAAATATACGTAAAAATCAGCTTGTAGAAAATACGTGAAGTAAGTAATTTTTTAGTGTAAAATTGGCCGTCCAAGCAAGCTAGCTGGTAGTAGTGTGTGTCTTCTTAGTTCATACTAACACTACTCAATCGCCCACATTTCCTTCGTCAGAAAATACGTGACGTCTGGCGGCCCTGGGATCTTGGACTATTACGTTTTTAGTGATTTGCAGGCCAGTGCTAGGTTGTATGTTAGTGAAAATATGATTCGCGGCTGTAAGACGCACGGAACAGAAAGAACAGGGTAAAGAAAAAGAAGCAGTTAAAGAATTATAATCATCAAAATCATCATTACAACCTTCCAAGTTCATGTAACTGTTAAGAATGAGTATTTCATCAAAAGGTCATTCTTGAGAGTTACATGAACTTGGAGGGTTGTAATGATGATTTTGATGATTATAATTCTGTAACTGCATACGTTTTACACCCGCAAATCATATTTTCACTAACATACAACCTAGCACTGACCTGCAAATCGCTAAAAACGTAAGAAAAATTGAATTTCGCGGGCTACCCTGGAACATCAACCTTAAAAATAAATGTAACAAAAATAAATACAAACAGGTATTAAAAGTCCGTTTTCCATTTTATTGAACTATCATTTAAAATCAACTAAAATATTATTTTATTGTAATTTAGTCGAATACACACTGTGAAGAAAAAACGGAAGCCACATTTTTTATCTGTGCATCCGTCTTCCTTCCATAAATGAATCGGTGCGGCGAGGCGGCGGCATAGAAAGACTATCAATTTTCGTGAGTCGAATAGTGAATCTAGTCTAGAAGTTAAAGTTTCTAACATTTCTTCGCACGACACATTTACAGTGCCACGATTCTAACATGTCTATCGAAGCATCTGTCCCTCCTGCCGTATTGTGGGCCCAGCGCAAAGAAGACGTTTTTCTCACGTTTAGCATCGAGTCTAAAAACCCTACTATTAAAATAGAAAAGGATTCAGTTTACTTTAAAGGCGTCAATGCGGCAGACACTAAAGTAAACGAGGTAACTATACCATTATACGATGCGGTGATCCCTGAAACAAGCGCCTTCGTAAATAAAGGCAGATGCATAGAAATGATTCTCCGCAAAGAAAAGAAAGACGCTTCCTACTGGCCATCGTTAACAAAGGATAAGAAGAAACCGCATTACCTCAAGGTAGATTTCAATAAATGGAAAGACGAAGATGATGAAGATGAGAATGGTGGTGGTGGAGGCACCCCCTATGACATAGAAGAGATGCTCCGGTCTATGGGCGGCGGCGGCGGTGACAAGGCTGACAAACCCTCGTTCGATGACTTAGAAACAGACTCGGATGATGAAAATTTACCTGATCTTGAATAACACCCACAGAGTGATAAAACTTATAATTTAACGCATGGAAAGTACACTATGTATAAGATTTTTACAGTTATAATAAAATCACTGATAAAATGAACATGTTATATTCATTTTAATCATTGATCTGTGCCTGTAACACACACAATTTTTTTACTTTAAAGCAAATTAGCAAGTTTTAATCTGTAGCTAGGAAATATTTTATTTAAATATATTCAAGAAGCGTTATGTAGTGTAATGTTTTTCAATGATAATTATCAATACTAACCCTTTTATATTTGCCATTGCTCCATCACACAACCAATCAACTTATTTTGATTTGACTTTCAAGAATCATTATCTCAATAATTCATGCCACTAGTATGTGCACAAGACACAAACTTATACCACACAACATTACACCTGTAATCCTCGTAGGGTTAGGCAGAGGTGTACCTAATAGTACACCCACATTTCAGCAGTTATGTTTTAAGTCCCATGGAAAAGGGGACGAGCCTATTACCACGAACTGGCTCAAATCCAGACTGGCTGTTATCGAGAAATTGCTAATGGAAAAAACCCAATAAAACTCGAACCTTTTTTTTTTGGTGGGTGGAAAATCATCGAATAACCCCCCCCCCGCTCTTGGGCAGAGCGAAGGGGAGTCTCAGACTTCTACTGACTAAAATCCAAACCGGGATTTGAACCCAAGACCTCATGCTCAGCAGTTGTGCTTGCATCCAACTAGACCAGCGAGGCAGTCCCAAACCAGTAGCCAAGTTGTTTGACGATGGCGAAGCCCTACCTAGACAAGACTGATAAAGATTTGGCCAATGAACTGAGTAGATTTATTATGTCATTTACAAAATAATATAAAAAAAAACATTTAAAAATAAAAAAATAGTGGTCCACCGATAACGGGAGCAGGGTCAAGCTACCGGTGGTTAGGGCTCCAGAGGCAGGAACCTCCTCACAATACAAGCTGTATCAAGAAGTACTGCCTTCTGAATCAGGCCCTTGATCCAACCACCAAGCGATAGCTTTGAAAGGTGTTGGTCCATGCTTTTGGTTATAAGGCCATTGGCCGTTATGACTATCTGCACAATGATAGCCGAGTTCACATGCCACACAAATCGACTACCACGTGTCACTCTCTCTGGCAGGGCCACCAACAGGGATTTTAATTTTGATAACACAAATATTTTGTTGTTAATTTGTCCAAATTTGTCACCAAATATCAGAATTTGTTGTTAACTGGTTCAAAAGATATAAGAGTGTATAGGTGGCCCTGCTGGAGAGTCTCCAGCAGAGCCTAATTTATATCTCAAAAACTAGGGCACCTAGCGAAGATGGATCATTCTCATTAGTTCCACCAGCAATAAGTTCCATGGAACTAGTGAGACTTTTTTTCTCAGTAGTTCCATGCACTTTGATAATCCATTATCAAAGTGCATGCATAATGATGTTGATTAACTTTAGTTTCACTTGTTCCGAGTTCTTCCACTAAGAAGAACCATGGAACTACTGAGAAAAAAAAAACTCACTAGTTCCATGGAACAACTGATGGTGGTACTCACAGAACATAAAAAACACGTAGAAGTGGTATGTGACGAAATCTGTATGACTGTATCAGAACCAGTGTCGCCAAACTAACACAATCAAACCATTAATCATACAGTGCACTACAACTACACAATTTGTTTGATTGGTCGTTTCAATTTCAATCACAACTAGCGTAACTCACAGATTCTACATTTTAAAAATATACCTTCGTGGTATTACGATAGGATTTATTTTGCTTCACTCAGAAATAAAATACGACGTTTTGTAATCAGCAATCATACTAGAAATTATTGCCTAGTAAATTCCGCTACTCGTCCATAGATGGCAGTATTTTCAATGGACGCAATAATACACTTAAAAACTGCAGTAATAAGGATTATATTCGCGTCACAGGTCTGTATTTTTTGCTACTCGGCCAAGGAAGAGACACATTAAGCTTTTATCTATATTATCGATATAAATAGATAACCAATTTGTTTTGAAAAAAAGGTTGTGTTATTATAAACAAATAATTGTAAGTACCTAATAATAATTGTAAATAATACAACAAAATAAAATACAATTATTACTTACTTAGAACTATTTAAAACAAACCCAAACAAATAAATACTAACAGTTTTTCCATGAGAAAATTCTAAGGAGTTAACATAAACGAGAAATTATGCATGCGTCTTTGGGAAACCTAAAACCTGTGCCTAAAATATATGATTAATGAGTGATAGTTATAGAGAGATACTTTTTTTTGAACTACTTCCAACTTAGAGCCAATTAAAATGTCGTAATCGTAATTATTGCACTGCAGCATAATACTATTTACTAGTGAACATTTTGGATTTTAAATGCGAAAGTAACTCTGTCTGTCTGTCGCGCTTTCACGCCAAAACTACCGATTGACTGAATTGAATGGGTACATAGATAGTCCAGAGCCTGAAAAAGGACATAGGCTACTTTTTAAGGTTGTGGAATCTTGTGGAATCAGTATACCTACAGGATTTAGAAAATACGGATGGTTCGGCGCGGTTCCGAGACCCGCCTAAAGGGGGGGAGAAGGGGGGCAAGGGGGTCAAATTTGAAAAATAAATTTTACTTCCCCGAGCCTCCTCTATACGAATCCGTAAACAAAACAGAACACGAGTTTAAAAAAAGGGGTGAAGAGGGGGAGAGGGGGAGCTCTGAAAAATTATTTCGACTAACACATTGCCCCTTCCAATGAATCTGTAAAAAAAATGTTCCAAGTCTCTTAACTTCCGAGGTCCGCCTAAAGGGGGGAGAAAGGGGGCAAAGCACCACAGGATAGGTTTCGACGCCTACTTTAATACGCTACGGAGGTCGGGCAGTTGAGTGGAGGGTATACAAGTACAAAACTGCGCTGAGGTCCGAAAACAGTCTGCACACCAAGCCTTGGTGCAAGCTCGTGACCGTAAAGTTCGAGCACGTCGCGTTCGCGCGAAGAAAATAAGAGCTTTCAACTCAGCCGCAAAGTCCTGTAAGCAGGTGATCCGAAAGGCGCGTTTCGACCACGTCAGTCGCATAGGGACGGTGATGGTGAGAGGGATGGTGTGGTGCAGAGGTGTATACAGGGGTACTCCCTTACTTCTCCTAAAATTGTTTGTCTAAGTGGATGAATCCGTCCGCGAAAGTATCCTTTATGGCCGGCATGGGCACCGGGCCGTACGCCGACGAAGGAGGCCGGCGGAGGCCCGGCACTTCGGGGACAGAAGATATTAGAGTTATTTAATATGCGAGCGAAGCGAGCGCGCGTCATGGAGTAGGTACATGCGTTGCATGTATGAGTGACGTGACCAAAAGCTTTGTTATACTTTGTTCTAATAAAATTATTATGATAAATAAACATTATGTTATTTTAATTTCGGACTTAAAACTTTTATGGAAAACGATTTTATGTCTTTCGTATTTATTGATTAAAATATTTATGACAAATGGATTTAGGACATATTATATTTAGGGATTTCAATTTTATGGCATGTGATATGTAATATTTAGTTCGGGTCCATATTGGCTCACCTAAAGTTCTTTATCCGAAATTGTTCTTCCTAACGATTTGTAATCCGAATGATCACTCTTCCTAAAATTTTTCATCCTAAAGTTTTCATTCATACTATTTGTAGTCCTACCGACGATGTTCATAACACTCATGTTTCCGAAAATTGGAATTCATAATATCATTAGTGTAAATATATTTAAACTCCTACTGTTTTTTATCCTAACGCTTTTATTCCTAAACATAATTACCATAATATTTTCACTCATACAACTGTTTAGAATGATTAAAGGTCGTTTCACTGATTATTGTCTTGAAATAAAATAAATGAATGAAATTCAGGTCAGAGTGTCGTCTTGGGGGCACTATGAAAAAAATACTTAGAAAAATTTCGCGACCAATTTCGAGTTAGCGCTCGCCGGCCGCTGCCGCGGCACCGCTCGCTCCGCTCGCTCGGCTCGCGCGTAGTTGGTCACAGTTCTAACCTAACCTAACCTATGGATATCTTTGCATATAAGGTCCCATTAAAATAGGTGGAAAAATTTTAACACAGCGTTTAGTAAGCCTAACTAAAGACATCTAAACAAAAAAAAATACTATATCTAAAGTGATTTTATTTTGACTTAAAATAATAAATTGCCGGCACTCTAGAACAAACTCATCCTATAAAAGTAGGTATTTTATTTTTTATTCTTATTTTTTTTTTGCTATTGTCCTTATTTTAGCGGTCTGAATGATTTCTAAAATTTTGTCCACCATTTTAATGGGACCTTTTATAATACTGATTATTATGAATAAAAAGTAATATAAACAAAAAAAAGATATGACTTTGAATAATAGTGTAAAAGATGGTTATGTTGAGAAAATATAGGAAAACAAATAATAGTGTAATAGATGTTTATTGCTACAGACATTATGAAGTTGAATGCTTCGGAATTAAAACATTAGAGACAGAGAAGTTAGGAATTGCGATTGTTAGGATGAAAAATGTTAGGAAGAACATTTTCGGATTTCCAATTATCGGAGTTGAAATTTTAGGTGAACTTTGGCGCACCCATTTAGTTCGGGTAAGTTTTCATTCGGACATTAATGATGATTAGCACAAAAAAAGTTATGGCATTTTAAAAGGATAAAAAAGTTAGGTGACACAATAGAGAACCGTATACAGGCACTAAAAAAATACAGTAAGTTTCTATTTATAAACCTCTGAGACACATCTAAATACGTATCCAACACAAATTTAAGCATCCCAATCATATTATCAGCACTTCAATGAAAGAACTTATCTTTGGCCAACTTCCCAAACAAATACCTAGGTACCTATACGAGAAATTACTTACCTTATCTTTTCACGCCAACGCACAGTGTGTAATTTGACCTTAGTTGCGGACATGCTCGTTTTATGTATTTTTTGGAAAGCTAACAATCAAACAAAATGTGGCTCTGGTTGGCTGGACAAAACTTCAAAACTGCTCGCATTTAAGTAGGTCAATAGGGCACTTTATGTGACGGCTAAACACCCTTATTTCAGAATAGGTGACGCTACAGAATCTTAGATAATCGATCGAAAGCGTGTCCAGCCAGCTTGAAAAACCACTTTTCGCTGGTCTCTCAATCTCCGTAACGGAGGTGATTTTGACGACTTTTTGCATATCAACGGGCCACATAAATATGTGACAGGCATCAAGCTAAAAGTTTTGTGATACGTACAGTGGTTTAGTAGAAAAATGCAAAAAACTGAGTCCAGCCATCTTGAATTTACGTAGAAAACTTTTGGCTGGCACTTCCGAATCCCACATAACGGGAGCGTTTTCGATTAAATGGTTCCTTTACTAATACTTGGTGACGCAATGTGTGACAGTAATAACGTTTGATTTATGCCGTCACATGCAAGGGTTTACGAGATATCAATGAAAACTTAATGTATACTTGTGTCCAGCCAGCTTGAACTCAGGCTGGCTGGACACGTGTATCTCCGCTGCCTGATGATCTACGACCTTCAAAATGGTATCAAAATGTTGTGACGGGGACGATAATGATAACCTGAATTTGTGACGGAGAAACTTTGCGTAGTTTCAAAGATATTGATCATTTATTTATTTATTTAAACTTTATGCACATGATACATAGGCGGACTTAATGCCACATTTAAATTCACATTTAAATTTTCCCATACAAACATCCATTAATATTGTGAGGTGACCATATTTTTTACATAAATAAAGGATTTCTTTTTAATCGACTAATCGGCCGGTAGCAGGCGTAGCAGCCACGCCTGCTTTGTATTTGATTTCTCCGTGGGAATAAAAGGTTTTCCTGCAGTAAAAAGCGTAAGTATGTGTTAATTCAAAATATTAATTGAAAATGAAAAATATTTATTTGTTCCAAAAAAGGCAGTTACATGTATTATTATGAGACATCCCCAGTAAGCCCTTGCCCTTGGTGGTGCATTGAAACCAGCATAATCCGGACCATACGAGGTGCTTCAGCGTGATAAAAAGGTTTTCACTATTCTGGTCAATGGCAAGGAAGTCACAGTATCGATAGACCGAGTCAAACCCGCTTACATACTGCGTGACCCAGAAGCCACTCCATACACATCATCACACACACCCACCCATTCAACCAATCCTGCTCATTCGTCACAAGATCGACAACATGACACACACAAAACAACACATGTGACACAATCAGGGAACCAGAAATCACCAGATCGCGAAGCAACTGTGTTTCCAAGACTAGATCGGGACGTAGAGTTAGGTTCCCTGACTATTATCGCCCTTGACGGTCTCAAGGGGGGCTGATGTAGTGCCCGTGGTAGTGCCTAACCCACTACTATGAACGCCGCGAGGCCGTGACCAAGGAGGCGACATGCATAAGTCACTGGCCGGTGATGCGGCGCTCTATTCTCTAAAATAAAAGGAATGATGGTTTCAGACAAAGACTACAATATATATAGGGAGATAGACGGTACTCTCGACAGTGATTCCGTCATCACACAAGCAGCGCCATCTATCCGCCGTGATGGTGAACTACATCTATAAGTATAGCTACGTACACGTGACCGCTTCAATGATATTCTGATATTGTATATCGACATTTTCCCATAAAGAGATTTTTGACTTAGCTCTCAGTATTATCAAAAATCTATTTACAGGAAAGAGCCGATTTATCGATTTTATTGTCTGTAATAAAAAAACGTAAATTACTTACAAACTTTTATTTTCGAACTTAGTTATCAGTAGGTAAGGTTTACAATGAATTTTCTAAATAAATACATAACAAGTAGTAGGTAGGTATTCAATTTATGCAAATTTCGCTTGCTACAAGCCTATTAATATCCTTACAGGCACCTATTGTGGCGGGCTGTCAAACATATTTCATGTAATAATATATTTTATTTTAATGATTTCGTGTGATAAAAATATTTTCTAACATCATTGTAAAGTTTGTAAATTGTACTTACATACATTTTCATGTCTATAGTTTACACCTAGCTCCGAATTTTATTCCTGCTCTCCAACTATCATCCCGGTTACTCAGCACCTTCCATATATTGAGAGGCCCGCCAAACGGGCTCCTTCACCTTGTTTAATACAAAGTATCATACCTGTTGTCGCACTTGGTATTGCCATACCTGTTGGACTTACTTTTGCCATACCAGAGGACGAGAGAAGCGGCGAGCGCGCGAACTGGCGCGCACCTAATTTTTCAAGGGTGTTGCGGAGGCTCTTTTTACCACTCTCCATCGTCGAGACAACACCTCTTCGGGACCTCGATATCTCGGTGTATAGGTATCAGCCAGAAATAATGTTGGTATAACATTATTTCTAGACATTTTCATATTATTGTTCCAAAGCTTTATATTTGATTGCATTTTAAAAGTGTGTTCCGAACTGATTGTAAAATATTATCTTGCAATTGTACTGATTTAGTAATAATAATTTGTATGTGTGCTGTGTGTATCTGCTGTATTGTTAATAAACGTTTCTCTTGATTTACTGACCGTTATTTTTCTATCATCAGAAGTGACATCTGTACCTACGCTCACAATCATGCCACGCAGCCGCAAACGAGGATCAAGGAGGGAGCCATCGACAAGTTCAAGTACGTCGACCTCCAGCTCAAGCAGTAGCGCAAATGAACGGAGGCGCAAGAAGCGACGCCGCCGCTATAAGAGTTCGCAAACCGTGAGTCAGAATGTAGTTTTGTCGTCAGTGATTCCCGAATTCGACCCTCTCGTAGACAGCGTAGATATGTGGATAAATGTTATTGAGGCAAATTCTCGAGCGTTTGGATGGTCCGATAATATGACTAAATACCAGGCGCTTCAAAAACTACGTAATACCGCGAAAACTTGGCTGGACGCTTTGCAAAAAAATGAAACCAGGTGGACCACGTGGAAGTGGAAGCAATGGCGCGAAACATTGTCAGATACTTTTCAAGTAAGAAGTGATATGTTTAGATCTCTTAAAGATCTAATTGAAACGAAACCTTCAGCGAACCAGTCTTTATACGAATTTTTTTTTAAACAAAAGTCAAAAATAGATCGTTTGCAATTAGGTTTTCGAGATCGAGATATAATATCTATAATAGTAGGTTCAATAGGTGATAAAAATATCAGTGTAGCTGCCGAAGCCGGCAATTTTAGGTATTGTGACGACTTGGCCTCCTTTTTACACGGCAAAATTCAACTACCCGCGGTGAACGAAAACCTTTCTAGAAACGCATTGCCACCAAAACATTCGTCTCGACCGTTACAACCCGGGTACCAGACTGCTTCAAGTAAATCCGACATTAAAAGTGAACCTTCTGTCAATAACCATAGTGTACCAAACCATACCTGCTACCGATGTGGAGAGGTAGGTCATAGAAGAAATAATTGTACAGTCAAAGACGATGTGAGGTGTACTTTTTGCAAAAAACTAGGGCATTTAGAGGCAGCCTGTCACGCCAAATCAAAGTCAAAGGTCGAGAAAAATGTTGAAGTGAAAATGATTTCTGATACAAAACAGAAACAGAAGTTTTACAAACCGGTTTCAATAAACAACCAGGAATGTAGTGCATTTTTTGATATGGGCAGCGACTGCTCCTTAATTACCTCTGCGTTCGTAAACCAATTTAAGTTGCAACCTTTCTCATTGAATAATCCTATTAATTTAGTCGGGTTTACTAATGATTTATCCGCTATAGTAACTAAGGCTGTCTCAGTTAATTTTAGAGTCGATTCTGTGGAATTATTTATTACATTATACGTTTTTGATGCTCTGTCAAGCTGTGACATTTTGATAGGGAGAAATTTTACTGAGAATAAAAATATAATGTATGTTCGTGTCGGAGAAACTTTAACTTTTCAATCAGTTCGAGCGTTGAATGTGTGCAGCATAAAAGTTACTAATAATGTAACAAGTAAATACGAAATACCATTAAATAACTTATTATTAAAATACCCTCAATCTTTTGCCCAAGATTTATCGAATTTAGGAAACACTTCGTGTGTCGAATTAGAGATACAACTAACATCCAATAAACCTATTTACCAACGGCCGTATAGGATGTCAGAGTCTGAACGAGCTATCACGCGTGAATTAGTAGACGATCTTTTAAAAAATGGGATTATTCAAAACAGTAGATCAGCATATGCTAGCCCAGCTCTTTTGGTAGACAAAGCTTCTGGAGCTAAAAGGTTATGTGTAGACTATAGGCAGTTAAATAAAATTACTGTTAAGGAGAAATACCCAATGCCCATGATAGAGGACCTTATTGACAGATTGCAGGGATGTAAGTTTTTTTACTTCTTTAGACCTTAAAAGTGGCTATCATCAAATAAGCATAAAATCTGAAGATGTGCACAAAACTGCATTCATAACAAGTGATGGCCATTTTGAATTTTTGAGGATGCCGTTCGGTTTATGTAATGGGCCAGCTGTTTTCCAAAGACTAATGAATACTGTTTTGGGCAATCTACGTTTTGGAAGGGTAATATGTTACATGGACGATATCCTAATCGCTACGAAAACTTTAGAAGAAAATATGCTTTGCTTAGAAAAAGTACTAGATATTTTTGTTAAAAATGGGTTGACCATTAATTTAGACAAATGTGTCTTTTTCAAAGAAGTAATTACGTTCTTAGGATACGAAATTTCCGAAAAAGGCATTACTCCGAGTTCTCGTAAGCTAGAAGCTATTTCAAAATACCCAATTCCGAAGACAGTTCATCAACTAAGACAATTTCTAGGTTTAATTAATTATTTTAGAAAATTTATTCAGAATTGTGCGCTTCTCTGCAAACCATTGACTAGTTTATTAAAAAAGGGGGCAATTTGGCAATGGGGGGCCCAACAAGATCAGGCTGTAGCATGGTTGAAAGATGCGTTGATTAGAAATGCGGTACTCAGCGTTTTTGACCCCAAGTTACCCATTAATTTGTATACAGACGCTAGTCGTGATGGCATTGGATGTATTTTGACACAGCTCACTAGTAACGGTGAAAAACCTGTTTATTTTTATAGCCGTCAAACAAGCGATGACGAAAAGAAATATCATTCCTTCGAGTTGGAGCTTCTAGCAATTGTTTCTGGTTTACAAAAATTTAGGCATTATTTATTAGGAACGAGTTTTAAAATTACAACCGATTGCAATGCCGTACGTCATGCCTTGAGTAAAAAGGAGATAATTCCACGAATAAGTAGGTGGGTACTATATACACAGGATTTTACGTTCGAAGTAGTTCACAGGGCCGGGTCACAGATGCAACACGTTGACGCATTAAGTCGAAACCCTGTTTGTAACATCAATAATGTATCTGAAGTAGAATGTATTAACACAATTACTGAAGGTGATTGGTTACTAGCTGTTCAATTGCAGGACTCCAGTATATGTAGCATTAGGGAAATATTACAGTCAGGTGAGGCCGATACAAATAAAAATGTATTTAACGAATACGAATTATTAGGAAACAAAGTATATCGCAGAACTGAATTTGGTAGGCGTTGGTTAGTACCAAAGAAATGTATATGGTATGTCATTCGTGCTAACCATGATGATGTAGGACATTTTGCGGTAGACAAAACGATTGAGAGAATAAAGTCGAAATATTGGTTCCCTCGTTTAAAGAAAACCGTTTCGAAATATATTAAAAATTGTTTGAATTGTATCTATCACAAGAATGTTCACGGTAAAAAACCAGGCAAGTTGTACCCAATTCCAAAATTTGCTAGACCATTCCACACACTTCACGTTGATCACCTTGGTCCTTTTGTTAAAACTACGCAACAAAATACTTATATCCTAGTCATAGTCGACTCATTTACCAAATTCGTTTTTATTTCTGCTGTAAAGAACACTAAAAGCAAAGTGGTCACTAATGAATAAAATAAAATATTTAAAGTATTCGGAAGTCCAAAACGCCTAATTTGTGATGCTGGTAGTGCTTTTACATCCAAACTATTCACCAATTATTGTAAGGAAAATAACATTAGACTCCATATTATTGCAACTGCTGTCCCGCGCTCAAATGGCCAAGTCGAGCGCTATAATCAAACAATTTTAGATGCATTACGTAGTATGAGTGCCGATACCGATGATAATAAGTGGGATCAGCACATAACTAGCATACAACAAGGTATTAACAGCACAATTAATAAAACCACGTCTGCTGTGCCGAGTGAGGTATTTTTTGGGTTTAGAATTCGAATGAATAATGACGCGATCACTGACGATAATAACGAGCATTCTGTCGACGTCACTGCGTTAAGGAACAAAGTCGATGCAAATATAAAGACAAATGCTGAACGCCAAAAAGCATCCTTTGACTCTAAAAGAAAAGAGGCACCTATTTACAAGGTTGGAGACTTGGTGGTACTCAAAATTCCGAGTCACACAAATGATGGTCATAGCACCAAACTCTTGCCTCTGTACAAGGGGCCCTTTCAAGTAACAAACATCCTGGGACACGATAGATACCAAGTTGCGGACATGAGGGGAGCTGAAAGATCTTCCAAGAGATACGATGGTATTGCTTGCGTGGAGAATATGAAGCCCTGGATCCGCGTTGATGATGTACCGGATGTTGTCGAAGATGCCTAGGTACCTACCTAAATGGCAATAAGGTATATTTTATAATAATTACATAGCTATTCACAGTCGAATATTTGTCTATTCAGTTTTGTAATTTTTCTATTGTTCTATTCTATTTGACACTGATATTTCGCCAAATAGCCGTTATCATTCATGTTGTCCTTGTCCAATGTATTCGCTTTAAACATTATGGATTTAACGGGGTGTTCGGTCTCAGATCGATCAGCAACAGGCATCCGTAGTGAACGCTGTTGTAGCATACGTGGTGATACACGACTAGATTAATAACAGTGAACATTGATCTAGTTCAAACCACAGACTATGAGAGCATGTTAACCATCGATGGCATAGCATGCTCTAATCTGTCCGAACACCTTATCTACAGTCCGATGTTGAAGCAGGTCCCATATGTTCCGAGTTAATATACGGCTTAAATTAAGTATATTTTATGTTTTCAGCTTCTACATTGGACCATAACGCTTTCGAGGACGAACGCGTGAGCAGGACGGCCGGATGTTGTCGCACTTGGTATTGCCATACCTGTTGGACTTACTTTTGCCATACCAGAGGACGAGAGAAGCGGCGAGCGCGCGAACTGGCGCGCACCTAATTTTTCAAGGGTGTTGCGGAGGCTCTTTTTACCACTCTCCATCGTCGAGACAACACCTCTTCGGGACCTCGATATCTCGGTGTATAGGTATCAGCCAGAAATAATGTTGGTATAACATTATTTCTAGACATTTTCATATTATTGTTCCAAAGCTTTATATTTGATTGCATTTTAGAAGTGTGTTCCGAACTGATTGTAAAATATTATCTTGCAATTGTACTGATTTAGTAATAATAATTTGTATGTGTGCTGTGTGTATCTGCTGTATTGTTAATAAACGTTTCTCTTGATTTACTGACCGTTATTTTTCTATCATACCTGACTCAATTCTTGCTATTCTCTATCATCCACCTCATTGATGATAGGTAAAGGTCAAAGTTGGATAGCCCAAGCTCTTACCCTACCCTATAATTACCTATAGCACCTAAGTATTATAGAACCTTTGTTCTCATTACATTCGCAAAATATTATATTCTCGAATTATTATAATCTCAAAATAATAGGTCTTTACCTATGTAATTGCAGATTCTACAACCGGCATTTTCAGATTTAATTATCTGTGGATTGGCGCGTAATTCGAAATTCAAGTAAATTTTATTCGAAAGACGTGTTAATTTAATTTCAAATTTAGTCATTTGTTTTTTGATAGTTTTTTGTGACTTTTTGGTAGTTTTTGGCGCCATGGATAAACTACAAATTCGTACAATTTTCGAATATCAGTTCATACGTGGAAATACCGCTGCGCAAACAACACGAACATTAACGACGTGTACGGACTTAACACTGCTTGCATAAACACGGTCCATTAATGGTTTTCAATCGTTTTCAATCTGGAAATTTGTGAGTCGAAGAACGAGCCTCGCGGTTGGCCGGTTAACATTGTCGACAACGACGAATTGAAGGCGATAGTGGAAGCGGATCCAACTCAATCTAAGGCTGAGCTTACTGCAGGCCTTGGAGTTAGTGTCAAAACAACATTGAGGCACTTGCGTCAAATTGGAAAGATAAAAAAGCTAGATAAATGCGTGCCACGCGAACTAAGCGACCAACAGCGAGATTTACGCGTCGAAGCATGGATAGCACTACTGAATCGGCATAGAAACGATGAAATTCTTATCAAATTGTTACCTGCGATGAAAAGTGGATCCTGTACGACAACCGTAAGCGTTCGTCTCAGTGGGTGGACCCGGGTACATCACCTAATCAGTGCGCTACAAAAAAGATTACTCGTAGGAAGATGATGGTGACTGTCTGGTGGACCAGTGCCGGACTTGTAAACCACAGCTTCTTACCGAATGTCACAACAGTGACGGCAGATGTCTATTGCAAGGAATTGCAAACAATGATGGAGAAGCTCGCAATTCAACAGCCAAGACTAGTCAATCGTTCTTCCCCATTGCTTCTCCACGACAACGCGCGAGCTCACACTTCACAAAAGACCATCGCAAAGCTACAAGAGTTACAGCTGGAAGCTCTCCGTCACCCACCGTACTCACCGGACCTTGCCCCAACAGATTTCTACTTTTTTCAAAATTTAGACATTTTTTTTAAGTGGTAAAAAATTCGACACCCGAGAGGCAGTACAAAACGCTTACGCTGACTTCATCGCCTCCCGTCCGGCAGACTTCTACAGTAAAGGGATAAACAAACTGCCATCAAAATGGCAAAATTGTATAGATCATTTGGGCCAGTACTTTGATTCGCTGAAATAAAAAAAATACCAAAATTTTTATATTTTAAAATTCTCATACAAAAAGACTTAGTAAGAAGTACAATCAAACACAGTGAAAAATAAAAATGAATTTATTTAAATCAAAATCTCTTTATTCCAATACCTAGGCATCATGGATGCATTTATCACTATGGTTGATGTTCCAGGGTAGCCCGCGAAATTCAAATTTTCTTACGTTTTTAGCGATTTGCAGGTCAGTGCTAGGTTGTATGTTAGTGAAAATATGATTTGCGGGTGTAAAACGTATGCAGTTACAGAATCTCAAGAATGACCTTTTGATGAAATACTCATTCTTGACAGTAACTTGGAAGGTTGTAATGATGATTTTGATGATTATAATTCTGTAACTGCATACGTCTTACAGCCGCGAATCATATTTTCTAAATAACTCAGCTTTTTTTTTAAGTCGGTTCAATAGTTTTAAATATTAGTAGTAGGTACCTACTTAATAAATAGGGAGGTAAATAATTAGTACCAAAAAAAACAAGAAAAATAATTTTATTCACTCTATTCAATTTTTTTGGCACTCGAGTTTCTCTTTAAATTCTTAAGCGCTGTCTCAGTTATTTTTACCTTTACATTGGATAAATGGAATTCTTGCCCATGTCTTCGAACATTCAAAGTTATAGTCATACAGTAAATAAGTCTGTTTAGGCTCTCACATTTCAATATGTATGCAACTCCTTGACCAGGGCAGAATACTGGGGCGCCAAAGCTCTGACAATCGAACATAAAGTATGACGATCCAGCCCTTCCAAATCCCAAGTTCTTAATGGAACTTGTTAGTATTCCCAGTTCATTACTTTCATTTTCAAAGAAATAAATCAAAGCCTTACTTAAATTCATTCGATCAGGAAGAGTGTTGTACACAAATCCGAATACAACTGTGTTAAATTCAAAGGCACACGAGAATGGGGACATGTGGTCGCATTTGGGATCCAAATCATTAAGAGTAACTTCGTAATTAGAATTACTTCTTATTTTATTAAAAGTCTGTTGGTGGTATTCATTACCGCCAAAGACTATGCCATCTAGGAATCCACTCGTCCAAGCGCTAAGGTCGCATGCTTTGGTCATTGCAACGCCAACCGCGATCGTTGCAAGGTACTGCGTACCGCGAAGATTATCAAATCTTTTATCCAATGGATGCATTCTTCCCCATAACGAATACAAATCACCTGGAAATTCAATGTCCCAATTTTTCCACATAGTTTGAGGTGATTTTCTCGGCAGACCTAGGTCATTCTCCCTATTCATTCGAGACCATGGTACCAAGCTGATATTCAGCCAGTACATCTTCTCGTCTACTGTTGGACGTAGTTTTTTGAGCTTCAAATATGGTATATTCGGATTAACGTCAGGTTTGAAGAGCGGACTTAATCTATAGTTATAAGAATACTGCCGCGGTGCACTCTTCATGGTAGTCAGTTCAAAAGTGTAAAAATCAGGAAAGTCTTTTTCACCTGACTTCATCTTTATTCGCTTAAGTAAGCCCTCAAAGCTTCGATATAACGTCCAGGTCGCCACTGGTTTTCCTTTCTTGGGTTCCTTTGTAGCTTTAACATTTTTGGGTTCTTCACCAGGTGGTGCCGGGTACGGGTCGAAAAAGTGATAATATCCTTCTGCCTGACATATAACTATACTGTATTTAGAAAATGTTACAATGACGTAACGCAGTCTTCCTAATACTGCTTTTAAGTACTGCTCTATTGTTTTCTCTTTGTTTTCATTAACAACTAATATTTTTTTAATGTTGATGTCTATTAATTTCCCGTCCATGACAAGATTTTTTATGACCCTTTTCTCGCAAATGTTAAATTTTTTAGCCTTTCTGAATATTTCCATACCTTTTTCAATGCAGATGTCAACCATGAGGTGGTCCCACGTTGTGATGCGATGCATCGACGCCATTAGCATAGCTATGAGACAAACGAAGTGACAAGACTTAATCGGGCCCCCTCCCTCTCCAGACAGGGCAGTTGTTCCTTCTATTTTGTACTCGCCATCGATTAATTGATAGCCTATTATATTTTCACTCCTAGCTTCTTTCACATGTAATCGTCGCTTTTTTGGATCTTTTTCGGATTCTAGAATGGTCTGTTTAGATTTAACCGCCTTACTTTCTCCAGTATTTTCATAGTCATAATCCTCTAACTGGGTTCGGGCCTCTTTTAAAAGTTGTCTGACTATTACTCTACTTAAGATAAATTGTTGATCATCAACTGGACCATCCTTGTTGAAATTGATTCTGTAAAAAAAAAATGGGAGTAAATAAACAAATGCTGACTAGACTACGCAACACACAGAAGCAGCGTACACGTGCCGCGTTGCGCACACGTACCGAGCACGCTACTCGTGTTGCTGGCTGCGGGTTGTTTGACAGAGATACCGCGGGCCCGGACACAAAGTGCTAAGAAGGAACATGGGTGGTTTTTAGTCAGTAGAAGTCTGACACTCCCTTCCGCTCCGCCCAAAGCGGGAGGAGTCCTTTAATGATCTCCCAACCAAAAAAAACTCTGGAATGGCCGTCTACACTATTTACCCACAAACGCACTGGGTGGAAAAATGGCTGACGCATTCCAGTTACAGTTTAGATTATTCTAGCTCATAAATCTAAGAAGATCCTCTATATACCGTAACTCAATTTCTTACATTTTTGAGTTAAGTTCATATCATTCTGAATATCGCTGACTACTGCGTGGGCCCAGGGTCATTTTTGTCATATTATGAAATACCTACTGTTTTATGACATTGAAATGCGAATAGTTTTTACCTGCTCACAAGATCATGAAGTGATCGGAATCGTAGAAAGCATGCCTTTCCGTCTTTGACATTCTCGTCCCTAAAACCCATGCCATTACAAGTACTGCCGTCGAACAAATAATAAAGCCCATTTTTCTTGAAAACCGCACAACTGTACGACGAAGTAGTTATCAAACCTCGATCATATCTGCTGAAGAATTTTCGATTCAATATGTCTTCCATTTGCCAGCTAGCACCTTCTCCGACAACATCGATATTAGCGTGATATGCCTGTAAATATTATTAAAATAATAGTAGTATCTGCACAGTAGATATTATTACCTACTAACCTTAATTTATTACAAATACATAATTATGTAGAAACAAACCTGATGTCCAAGCTCAATCTTAGGTATAATGTGTACCGGAGCAAGTTGAAATTTCTGTTGTTTATTACTATAAAGTTTGTTAGCCGTGTCTACTACATAATCAACGATAGTAGGTCCCCAACTATGGATCGCATATTTGTAAGAAATGACTATTGCCATGATTGCACCAAATGGCATTTTATCAATAGATTCTGGGTCTTTCCCATTCGAGAGACTTGTTGTTCCTCTTACAATTTGAGATAAATCCGGCAAGTCATAGAAGTTACTCGGTTTCTCAAGTTCATGTTCGGGATTATCCTCAAGCTCATCTTCGATCAGTGGATTAGTCATTTTATTGCGGATTTTTCGCAGTTTGGAGCGCCGCTGAGCGTCTTCTGTGAGAAGAACGCGGCGATCAACGGCGACTGGCGGCGCGGCTTGGACTTCATCTTCTGCTTTCGGAGCCTCCGCAGGCGCCGGTGCCAGCTACAACGACAATACAAATATAACTGCACACAACTAAGTTTCATTACATGTTAGCCAAAACTAGCTAAATATTCGCCCAGACAAATGTGTGGGTCCGATCTAATATGAATTGCGCTTGAATGGTTGCGTACGGGCACTTCCGGTTCGGGCTGCGGTGAGGGTGGCGGTGGTGGCAGCGGCGGCGGTAGCTCCTCCGCTTTGCGGCGCGCCTCTTCTTCTTCCGCCTTCTTTCGAGCTTTTTCTGCGAGCATCTCCTCGTCTTCTTCCTCTTCTACCTGTTCTTCTTCCTATAATTAGAACATAAATAAAATAGAAAATGGATAGATTGCCAAGACTAAGTACTAAGTATTAATTACGTCTTGGAGCCACCGTTCAAATTCAAATACTTTATTTCGAGCGGAAATTCATATAAGTTTTAGTTAAAGTGTACTAGTACATTTTTGAGGACTAACTAACAACACTGAACCATATAATTATAGATGGGTACTATGGATGGACAGTCCACTCTGCCAGAAATCATTTCTAGAACCCTGTTAGGGCTGACGATGACTCGAACCACTGTCGATGCTGCGGAGAGTCGGAGACCTGCGCATTATTGTGTAATTTAAACAATCTACACGCGCAGTCACGCGCTGCCGTAAACATCCCTGACGCACTGCAACGCCATGGCAATGGCAACCTCTTCAATTTTCTAATCGCATTATAGAATTGGACACGAAGGGAATCATGCGACGCTTGTGAATAATTTTCTCACAAGCTGCATTTAAAGAAGGTATTATAGAGCGTCACGTTTACGTCTGCAGTACAACGAGCAAACATGCGGTATAGGTACCTATAATATTTGCGCGTACGGACAGAGCACTTCGTTTCCTTTCAATGTCAGATCTTCATGGTCGGTGGTGGCCAAGTGACCCAAGTACACAGGTATTTAAATTGTTCCACTCGCTCAAAAGGATTTCCGATTTGCCGTTGCAGCGAGCAAACTTCTAAAGAAAAAGGTAATAAAACAATTATTTATTAAAAATAATGCTTACCTCAATTCCACCTTCCGGCTCCTGAAAGTTAATGTTCAAATTAATTAAAATTCCAAGTAGATACAGATGCCCGCACTTCAAGCCAAACTACCCGAATAAGTCCATCTTAATCAATCAATATTGCACATGCTTTGGCGATAAAGTAAAATATCTATTAAAGAAATATACATTGTAAATGACAAAATCATTATACCCTTCCTTTTGGCTTCGTCGTAGTCGGGCAAAAAAGAATATAAATTCAAGTACCTACATGAGGAATGGGCATGAGGTTCTTGCTGATCAACCTTACGGTTGGCACCGTCAAGTCAATGAAAGTTGAAACTGAACGCGTAAGCAACGCGCCACCATCGTGTGGGGTGGGCGGGTAGCACCACGCGCAAATGCAAACCTGTTTTTGTCATCTCGCAGGTTAGCCTATATGGCTGACTTTTGCTTAACCGGACTATCCCGTGGGGGCCTTGAGTGTTAGTCCTCCAGGGTTATAAAACTTATAAAAACTAAGAGACAGCGCGCTAATGGAGGAGTTAAACCTCGGCTTACGGCGTCTTTAGAGAGGGCAGCAAAGGGGCAGGGAGAGAGCGTGCATCTTGCCGACATGGTTCCTTCTATATTTTTAGTAATAAGTTGTGTATAAATGCATGAAATAATGAGGTGGCTGACCACAGGGGGCGGCGGCGTGGGTGGAGGGGTGGGCTCGGGGTCGGGGTCGGGCTCGATAGGCTCATTGGTCTTGTCACGCGGCTTCGGCCACGGCGGGACCACCTGCGTCACTGACACCGTGGGCGAGTCCAAATTCACTGCAACACGTAAGTAAACAGGCACACATATTTGGAAAGTTAAAATCCACCAATTTGACACACACAACGAGTTCTGAACTCCACATACCAGAACCGCTGCAGAAACCGGCAACTTTCGTATTTGTTCAGCAGATATGCCACCGATGTTGCTTTTGGATTTGGTGGGTGGGTTGTGGTGAATTGAGTGTTCTTAGGCATACTTAAAATGACCAAACTCAGGAATAAACCTACTAGGGCGTCTACCACCACAACTACTTGCTACATATAGCCAAGAGCATAGCCAAAGGACGTTGCCTGTAACCAGCTTCCAACATTTCGATGACTGTCATCATCTCTTCTCGGGTTAAATGACGTCGTCGCACCATAACAAAATATTTTTTTCAGTCCCACTTCAGAAATTGAAACTTTATTTTAAAAATACACTTACCGACTTTCGGTTCAACTGGTTCGGGGCTAAGGTTTTTAAATCTGAGTGGTACAGGTGGGATGTAATCCTCTTGTATACTCTCTACTAATGATATTATATCGCCCATTTGTTCCTCGTCAACTTGATCCTGTATCTAAATAGGTACCGAATTTTTAATTGACTTGTTGGCTTGAAAAAAGCAGTTATACTATCTAAAATGTTCTTATTTCGGCGCTGATTGAAGCATTGTAAAGTCAATAATGTATTGAGGTCTCGCCTAGCTAAAAGGACATTCAGGACAGCCCATGAAATTCAGTTATACATTTAACCATATTTTTTCAACATAGCCGGCAAATTCTTTACACTAAATAATTACAAAAGTTCAGACATCGTGTAGTTGATACGGCAGATGCAAACATTAGAACTTACTTTATGTGTTATTTTGTCCAAGGTTTCTACCGGCAAAGCGTCTGAATAGATCTGTTGTCCATCTCCCTGCGCTTTACTCGTTGGCAACACTTTTTTCTTTTTTTTAGGCCCAGGTAGGCCAGGATCGCTCAGCTTACATAACAGTTGTATCTGGAATTAGGCAACTTGAACACAATTACCATGTTGGTGTCGATTTTATTGATTTATGTATCGTGTCTAAGGCTGCTGTCGAATTGTACATGGTATGTATTACTAACAATAAATTAGATTTGTATGAAAATAAAAAAAATATAAATAAAATATCATCATCATCATTTTCCTGCCCTTATCCCATTCTATTTGGGGTCGGCGCAACACGTTTTCATCTACCATTCTTATAAATGATTATTTTTATAATTATTATTTAATCTATAAATCGGTGACAACAGCAACTAGTAGGTAGTTGCTGTTGTCACCGATTTATAGATTAAATCACAGGTACATAAAATACTTTATAAAAAAAAATTGGTAACAAATAAGTAATAAAACAACACAAAGTTATCCCAATTTTACCTTAGGCTGTTTCTTCTTCAACTTCAACACTTTGAATGCATGCACGTAGAATTGTGTTGTAGCTGGTAAATAATCCCAATTATTTCTAAGTACGTTTGCCAGTGTTTGAGTATTCAAAAGCATCTGGACGCAAGCCTTACCAGGCTGCATCGATCTCATGCCATCAGTAGTCCGTGGGTAAGGATCAAACAGATAGAACATATCCTTCTGTCTCCAAATCGCAAGCATGTAATTATTAAACTCCAATATACCGCTGTTATACTCGTGACTAAAGAATTCTTCAAGACCTCTGTCAATATTAAGCAAGCATTCTTTTGTTGTGAAAAGTTGTCCTTTCACTCTTTCTCTGTATATTATTATCTCACATGCGTAAGGACCTAGCATAATTTCATTCGGTATATTATCAATGGTTAAATCAATCATTACTTTTGGGTGCGTGCATTCAACATACAGCTTGTTGCCCAGTAGCAATATTTTGTCCAGCGTCTTTGAGAACCAGGTGTTAGGTGGCGATATTTTGGCGTAAGTCATCGCAACAATGGCTATTGGCAATTGCTGCCTAAATTTAGCTTCCTCAAAACATCGATCCCCTAAATGCATATTGGCATTTACAATAGCACAGTTTTCATTTAAAATTCTGTATCCCATCATGGCTTTTTCAGCTTGAGTGAGATCTTTTTCAGACTCGAAATCTTCATCACATTTCTCGCTTGCCATTTTCAAAACTTTGATGGCAGCCAAAACGAATTTTTGGTCTTGCAGAATGCTGCGTGCTAAGAGGACATCAGCAACTGCATCGAGATCTTTAACGTTAATGAGAGCAGCTTGACCTTTAGCGAAATTGGAGTAAGCTTTAGAGTCTCTTCCAGCTGGGTCGAAAATGTAATAGCATACACTATCTTTCCAAATCACTAATTTGAGGACCCTGGTGACCAAAATATTATATAAATTAATAAAAAAGTGTCTGTTTGTAATTTCAAAAGAACAGTTTTTTATTGAATGCTTTTATGAAAGTAACTATATTTCTAACAAAAAAGTATTTTTTATTTTTGTCTGTCGGTTGGTTCCAGCTAATTTCCGAAACAGCTAAACCACTTTTGACGGTACTTTTAAATTCCGTTCCAAATAGATAATTTAAAAAAATATCGTGCATAGTTAGTCACTCACATTATGTTCTTTCTTAGATAAAATATAAAAAAGATGCAGCTCTCTTACCTCGTTAACAATATTCCTGCCCTATTCTCTTTGAAGAAAGCTTTCAGACCTCTGCATAAGTTGTATACTGTGGGATCTAACGTCATCGTGTATCCCACGATGTCTGGTTCACTCAGCAAAACTTGCATCCTTTTCCCATTCAACACCAATATTTGTTTTTTCCCGAACTGTAATACTTCGCAAATACCCTGAACTGCTGAATGATCATGAACTTTATCTAAGCATTGGATATACCTGTAAAAAAATCAGTTTAATATTTTTAAGGTTTAGAATAAACCCCGTCGGTGCTGCGGCCTCGACACATTGGGCTAAGAAGGAACATGGGTGGTTATTAGTCAGTACAAGTTATACATATTACTATGTGGGGCAAAATGGACGACATAGTTACCATCGGGGGGAAAACCTTGTTAAGGCTGGCCATAGGACCATGGAAAGTGGCACGAGATGAACCAGCAGTGGGTGAATTTAGGCCGTGGATGACGCTGCTGCTGTTATAAACGTGCAGCGTGTACGACAACCAATCAAGCTATATAAAACAACTTTATCGGAGTGTTAGTGACCATGTCAGTTTAACATTCTAAGAGCTAGGACAAAATGATAGTGCTTAATCACATATGTACAGTCACCTGCAAAAATGCATGGGCAATTCAGAACTGAAATCGTGTGAAGCGAAAAACGACGCCCCCTACCGTAAACTAGTTATCGACTATAAACGTTCACAGGAAAATACACACTAAAGTATGCATGCAATTTTGCAGGTGACTGTACATAAGAAATCATACCATACGTCACCGGCGTCCACTAAGTTGTCGATCAACTTCATCGTCCATTGTTTAGGGTGGTAATGAAATGCTAAACAATATGCCATCACGCTCATTGTCAGCGCTTGACGACCTCTTGATCTACCACCTGTGAAAGAACAGGCACAGAATAGGGTCCAACTACTTCGTCCAAAATTATTCTCATGCTTAATAGGCTGAGGAACTTAGTAAAAACCGGTTTTAAACAAGTTTCATTACTTTTTAGGGTTGCGTAGCCTGTCTGTCTGTCCGTCCGTCCGTCCGCACTATTGCTCAGACTCTTGGTACTAGAAAGTGTACTTGGTACTGTAATTTGACATGAATATACAGATGAGTTACGCCGACAAAGTGGCAAAATAAAATATTTTTAGTATTGGGGGGTCTCTTAAAAAAAATTGAGTTTTCACTTTTTCGATTAAGGGATTCGTTTGTGAAATATCAGGTGTGGTTACCTAAACGGCTACTAAACAAGGTGGTTTAGCTGTTGTGTTTGGGCGTGTGAAAAGTTTGTTTTATTATTACAGTAAACAATTTTCGTTCGGAGGCAGGTAGGCAGCCCGGTTAATCAATTTAGTAAGTTCACGTATTTTGATGGGCAACTACGGAAACCCTACATTGTGCGGTCCGACATGCACTTGGCCGGTTTTTCTGCTACTTTTATTTATTCAGCATTTAATTTGTGTGACATGGTGTTGAAAGTTAGCATTATTTAAACAACGGACATCCACAGACTTAGCAATAGCATATTTATAAACAAATGGCACG
The DNA here is from genome assembly GCA_949775195.1 of Diarsia dahlii. Taxonomy (NCBI): domain Eukaryota; kingdom Metazoa; phylum Arthropoda; class Insecta; order Lepidoptera; family Noctuidae; genus Diarsia; species Diarsia dahlii. Next base: position 12,814,289 of record OX459200.1, read on the forward strand.
GTTGGGGCAATGGCTGAGCGACTGGCTGCTGCGTTGCTTGTCGTGGCTCTAGCGACACCGAAGCACAAACACTTACCGCGTATTCAGTACTTCGTTCTGAATCATACCACAAACAAATGAAACAAAGTTTTTATCGATTATTAAAAAAATAAGCCATTTAAAGTTATACCGTGTAAGCCGCTTTTGTAGGTTACCTACGCCTGTTTACTTTTTCAAAGAGAAACTTACCGAATTTACTATTATACATGTTGAATGATCCCGTCAAAATACCAAAGTGAACATCAGGTCTCTTGTTTTTGTTACACCGGACTACTGTAAGAGAATGCGTCCGTAGACTTCCTTTTTTTAAATCCCTTGGTATTTCGACCTGAAATGAGAAAGATTTGTGATGTTTTGTGTAACGAACTTAGTAAAAGTTACAGCTGTATTTCCAGTACCTACTAAAACGATTTTTGAAAAAACGACGTACGACATAATTCGTTCGTTCGTTGTGTCATATCCCCGAGAGTAGAGGTGTTTTATGAATTGCTATTTACTATTGACGAAATGCAATTCGCTTGCATTTCGTAAATAGTAAATGTTTAAAAAAAAAAGTTTAATAGGAACCTAGATAAATATCGTCTGTATTCGAATAACATAATTTTAAGTTGGTAATATGTTTGTATCGCGAATGATTTTGGTATTACGTTTGTATGGAGAATGTTCGTTCACCGTCCCCTTAATAGCGTTTAAATCTAGATCTCAGCTTGGACAAACCCAGCCTTCCACCAGGCTAAAATCTTATCCAGGACTGCAGTCACGGCTATATCACCCCCTACCGCATTGAGGTTTACCCTGAGATGGCACGGACATAAAATCGCTAGCGTCGTGTCCTCGCTATAAACTACCTACCGGCTAGTATTATATTATCTGTGCTACCGGTATGGTGGCCTATCAGAACCAGACGCTGATAAACTCCAGGGTTAACTTACGTGCTCTTGTGTAATTGGTTGGTCATTGCAACCCTCATCATCATCGCCATCTTGATTAGCTGGATCCTGTGAACTCGATCGCTTCTCTGAACCTGATGGTCCTCCAGCATAACTTCTGGAAGTTTTACTGCCATGATATCCATGAGATGACTTTGATGTTGAGGTTACACGTCTAAAGAGTTCAAAGAAAATAATTATCCTTTTTTTACTATCGATAAAGTAATCTTAAACTTTAATTACTAGAAATATTTGGTATAACGTGCACACCAGTGCACACAGTGAATTTTCGTCATTTTTAGGGTTCCGTACCTCATATGGTAAAAAACGGAACCCTTTTTCTTGACTTCCGGACTTTCTTGTCCGTCTGTTTTCGAGTAGCAGGAACGACGTGATTTTTTTTTTGTTGCTTGTGGAGGGCAGCAAGGAACAGGCCGAATCAGATCAAACTTTCTTTTGTAGCTGTTATTATTTTGTCCTGCCTGTTTTTTTCCTTCCTGGCCGGTTGAACGTCAAAATGACTCTGTGATGTTCCTGTGATAATAAACGAAAGTAAATTACCCTTTCCCTCTGAATTTCTGTCTCTTAGATCCTTTTTTCCCTCTATGTGCCGGACATGTTCTGAAAACATTTAAGGGTCGTTTTAATGTCCACATTCGACAACGAGTTTTTTTATATCCTATATTATTATTCTAGGGTTGTATACTAGAACTGGTTATTTAATAGGGACTCTGGGAACTTGCTCTATTAGATATAGGTACACACCGATTTCTCTTTCCACGGCATCTTTTTCTCCCGCAGATTCTGAAAATATAGATACATTTTTGATTCAATTTTGTTTTACCTATTTATTATTATTCTAAAAAAATTTGAATCCGTAGACTTACCCTCCCTTGTAGCAAGGCTTTGGTTTCTCGGGTCTGTAACCAATTAAAGATTGTGAATCCTATAGTACGAAAGTTTGATAATCTCTCTCAAGCAATTGGTATGTAGACACGGGGACACATAAAGCTATACATTTCCAGCATAACAAGACCACACTTTGTATACATTTTCCGTAAACTGAGAGATCCGAATAAACTGGATATGTATAGTTTGAATGGTCGTCGTGCGTACTGGAAGAAAGGATGATGATATTTTTCCCGGGTGTACATAGACTATTAACACGTATAGCACGTTCTCTTCGAGATACAATATAAAATAAAAATATCACTGCATATTAATAGAACAAAGTCCTCCGCCGCGTCTGTCTGTCGGTACGTGTGTCTGTCTGTCTGTTCGCGATAAACTCAAAATCTACTGCACCGATTTTCATGCTGTATTCACCAATGGATAGAGTGGTTCTCGATGAACGTTTGAGCATATAATTTGACGCAGGCGAAGTCGCGGGCTACGTTAAAAAAAAAAAACATAAATAGATACCTTTTCATACCGGGTACAAAACCAGGTATGCGAATATCTTCAGGGACGAAATCATTGTTCTGATTGACGTATATCCCACTGTGCGGCGTGTTTTTACTGAAATAATTTAATGGTTGTTTCAATGGTTTCTGTATCTAGCTTATAATACACAGGGTGGTTAAGGACTTGTCTTCCTTCCAGAACGTGATAGTAAAACTATTAAGAATATGCAGGATTAATTTATAAAACCTAAAAATCCCAACTGAAAAGTAAAAATAAAGCACCACCCAAGCAAATATTTATTATAACATGGAATTCATATGTTATCCGTGAGGCTGTGTAGCGGCTTTATACCTTTGCTTCTCCTTCAACCGCGAAAATAATAGTACATTGTTACCTTAGGGGTGAAAGTAACTTATTTAGTCCCCGAGACGAGGTTTGGCGCCTGAGCGCAGCGAGGGCGCTAATAGTTCGAGGGACTAAATAAGTCTTTAACCCGAGGTAAACACTGTGCTTTTTATTACGAATACAAGGAAAGTTGATGGGAATAGGCTTGCGCCCAATTACCTAAATCGAAAGAATGAAGAAAGAAAAAACAAATTGACAAAAAATTTAAATAGTAAACATAAGAGAAACACTTAAAATCGGTTAAAACTAATCGGTGGATGGCAATAGGCTTGCTCCTAATTACATCGGTTGATGGCAATAGGCTTGCTCCTAATTAGATTGGTTGATGGCAATAGGCGCGCTCCTAATTACATCGGTTGATGGCAATAGGCTTGCTCCTAACTAGATTGGTTGATGGCAATAGGCTTGCTCCTAATTAAATTGGTTGATGGCAATAGGCTTGCCCCCAATTACTTCGGTTGATGGCAATAGGCTTGCTCCTAATTAAAGGGGTTTGAACTTTTTTGTATGGGAGCTGGCATATCGACCCACCGCCATTTTGATTTTTTTTCGAAATCGCGGCCCACGATGAAAGTGGTATGTATGGATAGAAGATATATAGACGAACAAAAAATGTCCAGTAACGCGGTATCCAAAGTGTCACGTTACCGAGATATTTGAAGGTAAAGGTGAACATTGAGTACAGTGACCACATAAAAATTAGACCTTTTACGTGTCTATAGACGTTTATTATTATTATTACTGGTTATTGAAAGAGAGTAGGCACATTACATACTACTAGGAGCACGAGAAAACTATTTTTTGACTTAACATAGCGTTTCATTGCGATGCGAAGCGATTTTATTGTGCGTATAATAATAATCAACCTGGAAACTATTATTTGGATACAATTTAACGCCTATACACGTAAAAAGGCTATTTTTTTAAATATTTAATGATTGTCGATGTACTCATTTGTCGATCTTTAATTTCAAATATCTCGGTAACGTGACACTTTGGGTACCATGTTACCGAACATTTTTTGTTCGTCTATATGTCCTCTATCGATACATACCACTTTCATCGTGGGCCGCGATTTCGAAAAAAAACAAAATGGCGGACAGTTTGATATGCCACATCGGTTCTATCCCCTTTGTTGATGGCAATAGGCTTGCTCCTAATTACCTAAATCGGTGGATGGCAATAGGCTTACTCCTAATTAGATTGGTTGATGCCAATAGGCTTGCTCCTAATTACATTTATTGATGGCAATAGGCTTGCTCCCAATTACATCAAATAATTTGACAGCTGTCAGTAGAAAGCGATTCTCCCTAGGGCTGAAAAGTAGTACTTTCAACCCGCTCCGCAGGCATGTCATGACCTACTTTCAGAGTATGAGTAATGAAAAACAAATTAAATCTTAGTCTACTATAAATTGATCAAAAACTCACTACATAGTCCAGTCAACAAAGAGATTGTAGAGTGCGTGAGCAAGGCCCTAAGCAATTACTTCAGAAAATTGTTCAGGGTGCTTAGAGAGTTAACATACTAAAAGTCCTGACATCTAGGGGGTGAGGCGGAGTGGGGGGAGGGGGTTAAAGTTCCCATTTTTCAGTTTTTCGCTAATATCTTTTAAACGGTGCGTCATGGAGATAAGAAGTCTTCTACGCAATGAAAGCTTATAAAATTATGTACAACTTTTATTTTATACACTTTTTCACATTCCTACCTATTTTCGAACTACACATTCCGGAAAAGTGAAAATTGAAAAAATCTGCTTGAATTGAACACTACCTTTTGTATACTACTTCCTTCACGTTATCTGGTGATAAAAAGTATCTTATATCTTAATCAACTCCTACTATATCAATTTACTAAATTTTATCCAAATCTGTACAGCCGTTAGGATATCAAAACTTTTATCTACACTTGTCTTAACACTTTTTCCAAATTTTCACCAGCGTACTGGTAATCACTGGTATCGGTACTTATTGAGGGAGGTCAGTCTTGCTGGTGCGCCATATCATTTGAGGAAGCACATCTTCCCAGCCTCTTCAACCTCACTGTGCGTGGAGGTAGGCTTGTAAAAGATCGCAGAATATTATTTTTTATATTATTTTTTAAGATTTAAGGTACTTTTTATCCCCAAATAACGCGAAGGAAGTAGTATACAAAAGGTAGTGTTCAATTCAAGTAGTTTTTTTTTTCAATTTTCACTTTTCCGGAATGTGTAGTTCGAAAATAGGTAAGAATATGAAAAAGTGTATAAGATAAAAGTTGTACACAATTTTATAAGCTTTCATTGCATAGAAGACTTCTTATCTCCATGACGCACCGTTTAAAAGATATTAGCGAAAAACTAAAAAATGGGAACTTTAACCCCCTCCCCCCACTCCGCCTCACCCCCTAGATGTCAGGACTTTTACTATGTTAACTCTCTAAGCACCCTGAACAATTTTCTGAAGAAATCACTTAGGGCCTAACTCACGCACTCTACAACTCCATAAGGGTGATTTATTGAGTGGACTAAAATCGTTTTATTAATTTATTTCTTCGAAAGTGTATTTGAAAAACGTCGTTTGATACACGTGGGAATTTGTTATTGCACTTCTCGACCCCATGAACGCCCTCACCATTCGCCTCGAATGCAATAACAAACTTTCCGCACTTGTGTCAAAATGTACTATTTCAGCCATTGGTTGCGGAAAAATAAGAAAAACGCACGAGTGGGAAACACATTGCATGTCGAACCTAATCGTAGTGTATTATGAGCCAGTTTTCGAGGAAATGTATTGAAAAATTAATATTTTTAGAGTGATGTGATGAGAGTGGGTACGAAATGTACGTACTTAATAATTTATGCGATATTTTTTTAGTATTTACAAATGTTATTTTTAAATTGGCTTTATAAGATTGGGACATTTCACAAAAAAAACTAACTAGCTCAAAAACTACTTAATTTTGGTTTAACATTTTATGACGTCCTGCAAGGAATACCTCAAATTACCTATAAGTATATAGTCGGGAAAAACTATCAGTCTTCATATGTAATAGGGTCCGTCAAAACATTTGTTGATGTATTAAGTACATAACAAATAAAATACCAATAGAATTGAATAAAAAAACGAATTGAATTTGATATCAATTAAATATTCCTTACTCGAAAGCCCATTTTGGAGGAAGAGGCGGTCTCAATTGCGAATATTTGACGGTTGCTCTTTCGGCACGAATTCCATCATTACTTGTTTTTGGACTTGGGACCTAGAAAGAAGCAATAAAGTATAATTATGTATTATATTGTAATTAGTTGAACAGAAGTATAAACATATATAAACTCAAGCCTATCCTCATAGGGTAGGCACAACTACAGACATAGTCCGGCCAAATTAGTCTACAAAATAGGGGTGAGGTTACAATAATTCCCACCCAGCTGAAAAATTGGTAGGATTGTTCAAAACATATTATAAATGAAATGTGAAAAGTCCTCATCAAACCGACACCTGGAAAAAAAAATTTCGGGGTCAAACGACACAAAAAAAGTTTTTTGCAAATATCTTGTCTCCTAAGGGATTATTGCTATTTGTAATTCAGATCAATATTGCAGCCATTGCAGGGGATTAAATTTTCTACAAGTTTTGTTTAAAAACATTTCTATAAACGTTGAATCGTATTCCAGATAGAGGGCAGAAAGCGTGTGGATAGAGCATCAGTCAAAGACTCACAAATAAACTTACATTCAAGATAGATCTACTCGATGTGGAGTGCCTAACAACATTTGTAGGTTTAGCAAGAAGTATTTCACAAGGCTTCTTCTCGTCGTACGTAACACGCTTCTTCTCTGGCAGGGCAGTGTCACTAAACTTAAACTTTCGATATTTAGGCCTGGAATAAATTGGGTTCGGAATTTTAATGAAGATAAGATAAGGCCTTTTTAATAAAAAAATAAAATTAAAATGTTGCTATTACGGTTACTTACTACAGTCTTCATTCTACGTTAGTTCTTGCTAAAGCGGTCAGATAATCAATACAAGAGCCATTAAAACTGGACTAAGGGTGAGGACGTAAAGAGGCAGGTTCCCGGTACGGACAAACCGGTACGGGTAGGTACCCATACAGTACAGTACCCGTACGGGCATAATATCCATCGGTACATACCCGTACCGGCAAGCCCGTACCGATAACCTGTACCTACATGCGTACAGGACTAAATAAAAAATGTGCAGCGACATGGTGGTATCTCAGCAGGAGTATTGAGTCTGGAATTGTATCTAAATCGGCTTGTTAAAAACTAGGTTCGCATGGTTACCTAAATGTGTTTTCTTAGGTACAGTCAGCATCAGAAGTAGATTAACACTAGGTAGGTACCTACCTACTCAAAGCTTCAAAACAGGTTCTTTAATAAAAACTTGTTAGATATTACTCGTTGCGTTGATAACAAGTTATTGAAGAGTAAAAAATATTTTAAAGAATAATCTTCTGAAATATTACAAATAATAGCTGAAGTCCTGAACATCAAATAATTAAAATTACGAAATGTACTTACTACTTCTGTTGCTGACCATAACATACACTTTAAAATACCGAAACATTAAACGTGCCTACCTTGAGCTGTAGGATGGTTCCTGATCACAGTGACTGATGTATTGTAACCTGAAACATAAATATAGGTACCGATATAAGTACCTAATATGTCCGTCCAGTTTTGTAAACACTTAACTTTATATTTCAAACCTTTTTAAGTGTTTGTTAATTTTTTCGAGCGTATGGCACTTGTGGGCGACAGCTGAAAATCAGCGTCAGGTGGTTTTTAAACTGTGTTGCCATCTGGCATTATCTTCTTCTTAGCGTGTCGATGACAATTTAAATTGAGTCGGCCCAAAATTTGGCGACGAGTTTGGCACTTTCAGTAGCTTCCATCAGCTCCTGTGATGTGCGTCGTTATTAGTGTAGAGACTGCAGGCCCTGCAGTCTCTACACTAATAACGACGCTACGAATGTCGCTGAGTCGAGAAATCGTAAACTTTCTGTAATAGATTTTCAGCTTTATTTCAACAGTATAAGGTTGAAAATCTATTGAAGAAAGTTTACGATTTTACGAGTTAGCGACATTCGTAGCGTCGTTATTAGTGTAGAGACTGCAGGCCCTGGGCCTGATCCAGCTGAACACCAGTGCCAACACTGCAGTCTCACCTCGCCATACAACTGAGTACCTACTTAAAAATTGTTACCTACTGAAAATTGAACTATAAGTTAAGCACTGTGCTAGAGTGACATACTACACGCTCGCTGTCCATAAGATAGGACAGCTCTGTTACCAACATAATAATTATCTGCCTGCTTTTAAGGATATTAAGGTGAGGCCAAACGAGCGTAATTTTGTGAGTCGTGAGTCGCAGAATTTCTGTCGCAGAAATTGTGTGTGTTGTGTTTTGTGAGTCGGCAAAAAAATAATTTTGCGTCGCCCGTGTGAATCAAATAGGACTTTTGTCAAGTATGAAACCTATTGCAGCAGAATTTCTGCGACAGAAATTCTGCGACACCCTTATATGGATGGTACATTTCCAGTATAAGCTGGTCTCGCATTGTATAGGATTTCCGTACAGTGCGAAATCAGTGTAAACTGGAAATGTATAGCTTGATGTGTAGCCGTGTGTACGTATGTATAATTATGAGATAACCTTGAATATATAGAAGGCTTCATTGGCACGCATGGTTCCTTCAAATATAGTCGTTTCATCGGCTTAGTTTTTAATTTAGGTTGTTTGCTCTTGGGTTTCTTCCAGCCTGAAAAAGAGTAAATTCCCTAAACTAAACTCTCATAAACAGACACCCACAGACTCAGATTCAAATAAAGGCGATCAGTTAGATCAGATATCAAAAACATCTTTACACATTGAGGTATAATGTACTACGTACAGTACTTATATCTCGATGTCTTTACATGTTTTCGTCAAGAAAGAAATTAATTTAATGGACTTCTAAAAAAAGTTAGCCACTCACTGTCAAGGTTGCCTTCAAATTGAAGAGCCCGAACAATTTCGCCAACATCTTTAGGGTTGGTCAAATCAACTGGTTTTTTCTTTGTAGGGGGTCCGCAAACATTTTGCATTTCTCTGACACATCGGCATAGTCTGGAAGTAATTAATATTCCAATTTGTTGTCAAGCGGTAGAAAAACTTTGATTTCGATTGCAGAAAATAATTGATCTATAGGTAGGTACTTACGATTTGTTTTTATTCTTTTTATTCATTTTACTTTAAATTTTAGTTTTGTGAATTTGATAGACGTCTACATGACAACAATATCAACCCATTCTAAAATTTTAAGAAATAAAAATCAAGTAGGTAGGTCTGCTGGTTTGGCGTAGTTTTTATCCGACTGTGGCGAAGCCCAAAAGGAGGGTTATTAAACCATATCTATCCTATTTTAGAGGGTTAGTCCCGTTTTTAGGGTTCCGTAGTCAACTAGGAACCCTTATAGTTTCGCCATGTCTGTCTGTCCGTCTGTCCGTCCTCGCTTATTCTCTGTGACCGTTAGCACTAGAAAGCTGAAAGAAGAATGGGTATTTTTGTATAGACCCCGTCCCTTTCCTTGTAACACTTTCTCCTATATATCAAATGAAAGAGCGTTAAAAATTCATAATTTTATTGTATGACAGTAAATGTGTGAATAATGGGGGAAAAAAGTTATTCACCGATAAAGAAAGAAAATATTTTTTTTTTTTTCGTAGAACCTGCTTGAGTGTGGTGTCTATTGATAGGTCTTTTAAAATGACACTGAGGTTACTAAAACCATTTCTTCTCAAAGTCAATCGTTTGAAAGATAGACACTTCCAAAGTGCAAAAATGTGCCCGGGGACCCCCTCTAACTTTTAAACTAATTATGTGAAAAATCTAATAAAAATATATGCTGTAGATCGCAATGAAAACTCACAACCGAAATTAGTTTGAACGAGATATAGTCAGCAGTTTTTGAGATATAGCTCATTTAAAAAACCGCAAATATAACTTTGTCATTCATACAAACACCATGAAAAACAAACTTATCACAAAATATGTATTTATGTTGCCGCTTTAACAACAAATAATACAAATTAAAGGGGACTTCCCTACTACGATGATGCAGAACCTTTCATGTGCGAGTCCGACTCACACTTAGCAAGTTTTTTTTACCCAATTCATTTTTTTTTCAATTATTCACACGGTTACTGAACCGTGTGAATAATTGAAGAATTGAATTGAGGAAATGGAATACTTCTATGATGTATACACCATAGAAGTATGTCTAAATTAAAGTCCAAGAATGACTGACTAAGAAATCAGAATCGACGGATCCGTGTTGCTGAGAGGCCGCATTTTATCGTGGCATATATAAAAAAAAAAACTTATATTTTGTTCAATCCTAACACAGAGTGTAGTTAGCTTGGGGCAGTTTTCAGCAATAGACAGTGATTCAAGAGGAAGGTTTATATGTAGCACATTGCACCCGTGCGTAGCCGGAGCGGGTCGTTAACTAGTAAAAAAATAAAGAATAAATTCAATTCTTTATCGGTGAATAACTTTTTTCCCCAATTATTCACACAGTAACCTTGTGAATAATTGGAAAAAAATGAATTGGATTAAAACTTTGCCTAGTCGGACTCGTACATGAAAGGTTCCGTACCATAGGGCACGCCACGATAGCGGCGGTAAGTCCGCTCATTGAGGAGTAGCTAAAGAGGCACCACGGGCGCCCTCTTCAGCGGACACGGTTGTTTCGGGAGGTACCTGCACCGAATCAGGCGGGTGGAAACACCTGAATGCTACTATTGCGAGGATCAGCCGGAGGATACGGTGGAGCACAACGTGGAGGTCTGCCCCGCTTGGGCGGAGCCCCGCCGTGATCGGCGATTGGCGGCGGTGACCTCTCGCGTCCAAGCTCTGGTGCAAGCCATGGTCCGGGGCGAGAGGGAATGGGAAGCCGTCGCCTACTTCTGCGAAGCAGTGATACTAGCGAAGGAGGTGGTAGAACGTGAGAGGAAGAGAACCTCTCGTCGCAGCCGCCGCGGGAGACGCTCCGGGCGTCGGGGGCCACGTGATGGCTTCCAACAACCATAGACGCGGACCTGAGGACGGTGAATAATGGGCTAGCTCGCCGCCGCGCCGTCCGTCTTAGGAGGACGACAGGCGTGTCGACGTCGAGTTCGTGTTCCACGCGCGCCTCAAAGAGATGTCAGCAATATGGAAGGGGCCCGCAAGGGTCGGCGCCCGTCGGGGCTGCGGGTTGTTCGAAAGAGATAGAGCGGCCTCGACATAAAGGGCTAAGAAGGAACATGGGTGGTTTTTAGTCAGTACAAGTCTGACTAAAATCTGGGTTTAAAAAAAAAAAATCCGTACCATCGTCGTAGGGTCTGCCCTTTAATTTGTATTATTTGTTGTTAAAGCGGCAACAGATATACACACTTTGTGATAAGTTTGTTTTTCATAGTGTTTGTATGAATGACAAAGTTATATTTTCGGTTTTTTGAATGTTCTCTATCTCAAAAACTGCTAACTATATCTCGTTCAAACTAATTTTAGTTGTAAGTTTTTATTGCGATCTAGAGCATATATTTTTATTAGATTTTTCACTCCCTTATTTTAAAAGTTAGAGGGGTTGGGGGACACCTTTTAGCACTTTGGAAGTGTCTATCTTTCAAACAATTGAGTTTGAGAAAAAATGGTTTTAGAAACCTCAGTTTCATTTTAAAATACCTATCAATAGACACCCCACTCAAGTAAGTTCGATGAAAAAAAAATATATTTTTTTCTATCTTTATCGGTGAATAACTTTTTTCTCCCATTATTTACACATTTACTGTTATACAATAAAATGATGTACTTTTAACGCTCTTTCATTTGATATATAGTAGAAAGTGTTACAAGGGTAGGGACGTTTTGCCCCTTCTTCTTTGGTACCAATATGTGTATCAATCACGCCGACAAAGTGGTAAAATAAAAATTGGAAAAAAATGTTTTATTAGGGTAGCCTGTGACGTTATTTTTTTTGTCTCTTTCTGCGACACGCTCTGCAGGTGTCTATACCATTCTCTGTCTACGCTTGCAAGTATGGAGTGCACGGTGCACCGCTCGTTGCCCGCTCCCGCGCCGCTGTTTTCGAGAACCGGTCCATTTGATTGTACGCATGATCCTGCCGCTCCCGCGCCCGCGCTGCCGCGCGCCGGCCGGCCAAGAGCGTGACCCGACACAAAAACAAAAAACACAAAATAATAAAAAAATAATAATAATACAAAAAAAAAACAGTTAAAAAACAAATGTTGCTAATGTTGTTTTAATTACAAATGTAAAAACAGTTTCTCAGTCAGGCAGAGGTTTGCTATTTGGGATATTTTCAATGAGTCACTTAAGAAACAAGGAAATAAACATGAGGAGTGTAAGTATGAAGTTTAAAGGCCGCGCGAATCGTCCTCCATCGGCATTGGGCTCGCGCTTTGCGTGCTGGGTTGCCAGGAGACGTGGACGGTGATGCCACGTGAATGGTGAGGTCACGGCATCCCATTTCCTCTCGCCCCGGACCATGGCTTGCACCAGGGCCGGACGCGAGAGGTCGCCGCCGCCGACCGCCTCCAAAGGGGGCAGACCTCCACGGTGTGCTCCACCGAGTCCTCCGGCCGATACTCGCAATAGTAGCATCCAGGCGTTTCCTCCCGCCTAATTCGGTGCAGGTACCTCTGGAAACAACCGTGTCCGGTGAGGATCTGTGTCAGACGGAAGGTCAGAGCGTCGTGGCGCCTTTCAAGCCACTCCTCAAAGAGTGGACCGCCACTGTCATGGTCATACAAGACACCTAAAAATGTTATAAAATTAATAAGTAAGTACGTAAGTACTTACCTACAATTTACCCAGATGCAACGGCACAAGGATATTTTGTAGTGTGGTGTGTGGTACAATCATAGTTTTTGAAAATACTTATATCCTGATCTGAGGGCTGTCACATAAAATATTTTGCAATTAAGTATAAAAAAATAAACCAGCCAAGTGTATGTCGGACCACACACCAGCACCACACAATGACCATCGCGAGAAAAAAAAAACATCCCCACTTGAGTGTGTACACATACACACGGGAGATGCCCCAATGAGGTTTTACCTAAAAAAATGTTTTCATCATTTATTTTATTTGGCTACAATTTAAATGCTCACCAAAAAAGATTTTTAGACCCAGTAAAATCAACGTTTGAAATCGTTAACTTTTTCATACCATCGCCATGTGTTTGAATTAAAAACGCAGCACGCGCCGCGCGACGCCCCGCCTGTACGTAAAAATGCACTAAAGAGTCAAAAGAGTCTTTGTCTTAAGAGTCTTTGAGATATAGGTAGTGCGGACGGAGGCACGCACAGATATACAGACGGACATGGCGAAACTAAAAATGGTAGCTACAATGAAGGTTGTCCCCCAAAAAAAAATATTGCCTCCTTGCAGGTTTGACTGCCAATTGGAGAATAATCCTCTCAGTTTGAAAGTCAAAGATTATTTGTCAGTTCAAGCGTGATTCTAGCTAGCTCATACTTAGAAATTATTACTAGTGTGCCTACAAGACAGTTACCTACCGTGAAACAACAGGTAAGTAAGCGTGAAGCACAGTGTTCACTGTGCTGTTATTATAACAAACTTCTTGGCTTCTAAAAAAGGTCTGTACGCCTTTTTTTGGAGGGTTAGAAATCATCAAATGACTCCACCGCTCTGGGCGGAGCGGAAGGGAGTGTCAGACTTCTATAAATAAATAAATAAAATAAAAAAGCCTTTTAATTCCAATAGCTTCAACAATTAAATCACATAACCATAAAAAAATTGTTTAGTCATGCGAATAATAAAATTCATATTTAAGGACAACACTCATGAAAATTGAATAATAAATAATAGATCTTAACTAAAAATAGCAAATAAGAGCAAATTAATTATATAAAATAATTTAAATTAGATAATCCAAATTGAATTGATTCAAGAACATGCAATAATATTTTATTATAATTTAATTGATTTGAATTAAAAACTATAATCAAAACAAATTTATTACTACAAAACAATTTACATTAAATAATCCATATTATTATTGAATCGATCATACGTGCATAATTATACTTTTAATAGATTTGAATTAATAATAACAGTTAAAATAAAAATTGATACAAAATAATTTTAATTGAATAATTCACATTGAATCGACATGCAATTGATGCAATATTGTAACTTTAAATATAAATCATGACATTATTAAATATGAAAAAACTATATGGTAACCTATAAAATAAATAAATTATAATGACAACGCTAATTGGACCCCTTTTCGGGTAAAGGCCTCCTCCAGAGAATGCCAATTGTCTCTGTCTTTGGCGACATCTGGCCAGTTTTTTCCCGCGATTGCCTCTACTTCGTCTTTCCATCTCGCTTTCGGTCTTCCTCTACGTCTAAATCCGTGAGGGCCTCTCCATAGCGTCACGGTTTTTGTCCATCTGTTGTCGGTATAACGGGCCACATGCCCTGCCCATCTCCATTTTAAACTCCTAGCGAATGGTAGAGCGTCTATGACTTGAGTTCTTTTTCTTATTAAATTGTGTCGTACCCTGTCTTTTAGTTTTAAGTTTAGGGAACTACGTTCTAGTGCTCTTAGACACGATACGATTTTTCTGTTGGTTGTGGAGTCGAATATCCACGTTTGGCATCCGTACGTAAGGCAGGGTAGGAGGCATGAGTCCATCACTTTCTTTTTCAATTGCAAGTTCATTTTTGATTTCATAACCTCTTTGTAGGCCCAGTACTTCTTCCAGGTAATTGCAATGCGCCTATCTATCTCTTCGGTATTGTTCTCTCTTCGGAATGAGACTTGCTTGCCAAGGTAGATGTAGTCGTCTACGTAGTCCACGATTACGTTATCCACAGTTATTGGTTTTTTAGAGTGGTTAGTCATGACTTTTGTTTTTGTGATGTTCATGTCTAGGCCAATATCTGTGCTGACCGCGTTGAGCTCTTCCATCATCGTCTGTAGTTCTGTAGCGTCTTCCGAAAACAGTACGATATCGTCCGCAAACCGCAGATGGTGAAGATGTTTCGTCCCTATTCTTATGCCTCTTTCTGTCCAGGGTAGATCTTTCATAATGTTTTGTAGTACCGATATGAAAAGTTTTGGCGATAGTGGGTCACCCTGTCTAACTCCTCTACAAATTTTTATTCTTTGACCTGAGTTTTCTAGCTTGATTTTACTTGTACTGTTTCTATATAAATTATGTCCTTTATTATTCTGATGTACTTTCCATTTACGTTTTGATTTTCTAGGGCGTTCCAAATACTTAAATGTGAAATCGAGTCGAAAGCTTTTTTAATAATTCGACGAAAGCTACATAGAGTGGTTTTCTAAATTCGTAGTACTTTTCGATTATTTGTTCGAGTACTTGTATGTGGTCTGTAGTGCTGAAACATCTTCTAAAACCAGCCTGTTCTGTTGGTTGGTGTGCTTCAATGGCGCTGTCAATTCTTTCGTGTAAGCAAAAAGCAAAAAACTTATATAAACTAGGCATTAAGCTTATAGGTCGATAGTTTCCTACATCTGTTGGGTCGCCTTTCTTATACAGTAGTATAATTTCCGACTCAGCCCATGCCTGTGGCGCCTTCTCTTCTTTGAGAATTTTATTGAATAATTGAGTCAATGGCCCTAAAATAAAAGTTTTTGCGAGTTTTATGGCTTCGTTGGATATGCCATCAGTGCCTGGGTTTTTGTCGTCTTTCAGTTTTTCGAGCCTTTTCAGTATTTCAAACTCTTCAAATTTTAAAATGTCTGTGATTTGTGTGTGACAGTTTGTTGTTTCCTCTGCTTTCTGATTTGGCTCTTCAGAGGCACTGTATAATTTTCGATAAAATTCTGTTGCTGTGTCGATTACATCTGCACGACTTTGGTGTTTTAAAGCCTTGGAATTCTTCTTTATTTGAATTTTTCTTTATTTCTTTGTTTGTACTATTAAATAATCTTGTAAGTTCAGCCTTTTCTTCGTGGTTTAGTCCCGACTTGTACATTAATTGATTTCTTTGTTTCATTAGATTTTTCGTACTCTCTGTTAATATTGTTGATTTTCTTGACGCTTTGATTTCGCTGACTTGTAGGCAGTTTTTTATAACATTTTCTAATTTCTGGTAGGAAGTGTTTACGCTTGTGTTGTATTCGTCGTATAAATCCAGCTCAGAACTCTTCATTTTGGATAGGAATTCTAAACGTTCTTCGTTTGTTTTCAGACTATTTTGAAAGTTTGAAAAGTGTTTCCTGCTCTTCTTCGTTGTTTTTAATTCTACAGTGACTCTAAGCATCTTGTGATCGGAAGGGAATATGGTAGTTATAGTTTCGTAGTTGGTGAATATTTGAGGTGCATTAGATAAAATAAAATCAATTTCGTTTCTTGTTTTTTTGTCTGGTGAAAGCCATGTCCATTTTTTCTTCATTTTCACCTTTCTGTCTGAGGCCGCGGTATCTCTAAAAGTTATGAGAGAAAATCCATGAGGATTTGCTCTCATAACTTTTTTATTTTTGGGTCTACGACTAAAACTTACCTACTTTACAATAGTTGATAGATAATCTTATGTACCACAAAATGTTAACTAGACCTATAGTTTGTTAGATAAACCCTCAGGATAAACCATAAAAACCATTTAACCAAGATGGCAACCGTGGGACAAGGGTTGCAACTTGCAACCCTACAAACTTGGATTTAACTTTAAACAGTAACTGAAACTGAACCCTTGCGTCCTCTTTTTTTTTTTTTTTTTTTTGGTGGGTGGAAAATCATCGAATGACCCCCCCCGCTCTTGGGCAGAGCGAAGGGGAGTGTCAGACTTCTACTGACTAAAAACCGAACCCATGTTCCTTCTGTGCCCTTGTGCCGAGGCCACGTCATCTAGTACTAAAATCCGCGGCCCCGACCCTTGCGTCCTCTAACAAATGCTTTTCAATGGACTATTAATACTATGATTAATTCCCATGTTCGCAAAGCAATAAATAATTTGATTTCGTTTGATTAACTGGAAATCGCACTACCACTAACGTGTTGAATTGTTTTTTTTTTCAGAAAATGGGAATAGTGGGATGTTGTTGGGCAATAGTGTGGATTGTTGTAATGATATTTATAGGCTTTTGGATAGCTGGCATTGCTGCTCCATTCTACATAGCACTCTTACCCTTAACAGTCTGTATAGAACCGTGTTCGGTGAGTACCTACTTAAGTTGTTGGGTAATTAGGGAATTGTAAGGATCGTAGCGGATAGCGTTCTATGGTTTTTTTCTACCCCCATGGGAAAAGGGCGTGAGTTTATTATATACCTCTATGTATGTTCTCTATTATAATAGGTACGTCTCTAATAGAGTAGGTAGAGGTACCCACAAAAATCTACCAGAGAAATAATGTTACGCGCCACCCGCCGTAAGCGCACCCTTAAACGAAATAATGTATTTTTTTTTAATTCAATAAATTATAGATCTATTTATGGATGGCTCCTAATGGTTATTCCAACATAATTATGAATTATGGCTAACCATCCAGACGACACATGTTCACAAAAAAAAACTAAAAAGTAACAAAACTTTATTGATTGCAGGCTATCACAGATTTATTGCTGTGGGTAGTGCAATTCCCGCATTACTGTGCTGTACACATGATGGAGGGATCAGGACCATTTTGATTACATATTTGGATTATTAAGAAGAGGTGCACTAATCTAGTCAAATCAACCGTCGTAATGCAGCTATTGGTATAATGCCCTGAGCGGAATTGTCCTCTCAACTTATACCCATGTGAGTGACTGCAGTAGGTACCTACCTATATTTCTGGCAATGTCTGTTAACAACAGTTAGTGCATGTTTATGTACTAGGCGGGGCGTCGCGCGGCGCGTGCTGCGTTTTTAATTTAAACACATGGCGATGTATGAAAAAGTTAACGATTTCAAACGTCATTTTTACGAGAAGTGAGTTTTCACTCGTTGTTGCGGTGGACCCGTCTCTCAAAAGCACGCGACGAGCATTCTGCACGCGCCGCGCAACTCCCCGCGTCTCCGTAAACGAGCCCTTAGTTATTAAGAAAAAGAGAAGGCTTTACCTTGAGCGGGGGCTTTTCCTCTATTGCAGGTGGTGCGCCCTCTGCACTATCGGCAAAGCCCGAAAGCCGGTACCCGGCTGCAGGATTTTAGGGACCGCCTCTAAAACTTCTAGGTACGTCGCTCGCCCTGTCACAGATTTTGAACCCGTGTTATTGCCATGGTTTATATTCAAAATATTAATGATGTACCTACCTAGTCTTATTTTTATTCCCTCTACAATTCTACTTAATAGCGTGAAATTACGAACATTAATTAATTCGTGTCGACTCCCGTGCCGCATGTAGGTACGCGTACCTAACTGCTACGTAGCTGCTCTACAGAATGAGCTGATTACTTGTCATGCCCCAGAACCCGGCTAGCGACATTAAAATCTAAGTGAGCTCAGGGTTATCGAAGCTAAATTATATTTTTTTAGGTATCAATAACTATTTTTTTTGGAGAACCCTGAGGCCGATTGGCGTGACATAAAATGAATTTGGATCCGGGTGTTTGGGCATAGCACAAGAGCACAGGGTTCCCGTTGTGTAACTATCCGCGCATAATAATATGGATTTGAATGTCGGGTTGCTACCAATATTTGCATTTTGGGCATACTTGCCGAGATTGCAGGCGTGTTTTATCTCATTTTCAACAACACGGTCAAGAGTGTCAGATGGGTTGCCTTTCGGTTTGTCTTATTATACCTCATTACAAGCTAAATGCAAATAGTGCACAGCTAAATCTAAATGCATAATGCAAGTATGCATTTGCATTATATAATCGACTTCTAGGTTAATCTTTCTAGGCACAATATATAATATAAGGAATCAATCAACATTAAAAGGGACAACCCTATGGCTTCAATGGAGCGTAGGTAGTTATCGCATCAACTAGGCTTAGTTTCGGTACTGTCCTTATTTATACTGTGTTCTAGGCTAGAAGATGCGGTTAGAATAACCATGCAGGCTGCAAGAAGAGCTCACACGAAACTGACCGTGGAAGTACCTACCTAACAGGACTGTCGCAAGCCATTTTTTTTTACAAAGTATGGCCTTGTGAATTATTTTTGGTACTTACCTATTTATTTTTCGATTTTATAGTATTTTTTTACAAATTATTTATTTGTAAATGGGTACTTTTAAGTAGTAGGTATTTGGCAAAATACAGGTACCTACTTTTTTTTGTAAGTATTCAATCTTTTTATTATTAATTATGCAGTGTTTATGTACCTAAATAAATACGCGTTAAGCCTTTTATTATTTCTCATTTCCATGGTGTTTTAAAATATTTTTACAATGCAACAAAAATAATATTCATAATTAGTCAACATGCAATAAAATGTCAATTTTTAATATAGTTTCATTGATATAATAAAACCCAAGATACACACTCCGCGTCTCAAAGCATAAAATGAGTTCACAATGAACTCATTTCAAATAGTCTCGCGTCGCTCGCGTCTCTGCACGGTCGTACAAAATGCTTTTTATATTGCTTTTTATAACAGCAATGTAAAAACAACTTTAAGGAATCTGCGTAAGGTTGAATTTGCAAAAAAATATGTTTATAGTGTAACGATAATTAGTGCGTGTATTGGTGAGTGTTTGGCGACAGCTTCGACTGTTTGTTTTGTTCGAGACTGTGCATCTAGGGTTTTATTATATCAATGTATAGTTTAATTTAATTAATCTATCTTTTTATAGGTACTTATAATAAGTGAAAAGGTTTACAGCAGGAGCATTAGGCAGGAGCTTTATCGGGAAACTGTAGGTACGAGTACGGTCTACATATTATTATTATGGGTAGGTACTCGTACCTACAGTTGTTACAGTGCGAAGTGTTGGTAATCAGGGTGATAGTCGTAATAGATGAGATTTCCAAGCAGGGATAAGAGAGGTAATGGGTTGTGTGTGGGTCAGATCTTCTCCTAAGGCAGTGGTCGGGCGAGAGAACGACTAGGTAACTATCGGCGATTTTCTCTTTCAAGAAACGCACAATAAATAGGGGAGAAGGAGGCAGCTTTGAACAGAGGCAGATTTGAACAAACAAGTTTACGCGGTTAGATTCAAATGTATTTTAGTACCAGAGATGATTTTGGGCTGGCAGCACAGTTACCTACAACCATCGCGTAGTATCTGTGGCGTTTGACAGAGCTTGAAACTGAACTACCGGCCATGTTCAGTGTTGCCAACTTAGTGGATTTTCCACTAAATCTGGTGGTTTTGACTTACCTTTTAGCGGACAAATATCGGTTTTAGTGGCTAGTGGATTTTTCTAGTGGAATTAATTGGTACCAAAGAGTCGTATCAGTCAGAGATTATCGATGATGATATTGATGATCCGGACGGAAACGACTCATCTGAAGATAACTTAATAATATAATTTGATTGACATCTTTTAAAAAATAGGTTTTATTAAGTATTTTGTTCTTCCACAAAAGCCATGAATTAATAGCGAGTTGAAGTTGAAGTATTTTGTAACATTGTAAGTAATTTTCATGTTATTGTTAATAAACGGTTCAAAAAAATATTATTTCCTTTAACAAAGACCTAAAATCTGCAAGAAATAAAGTTAATTTTCGTCGGCACCATCTTGGATTTTCATATTGGTCTCATTTTCGTAATCAGCGACCCCAAAAACCATGAAAACGACACCCATGGCGGAAAAACCAAAAATTTTCGTCGGCGCCATCTTGGATTTTCATTTTGGTCTCATTTTCGTAATCAGCGACCCCATAAACCATGAAAACGACACCCATGACTGAAAAACCAAAAATTTTTGTCGGCGCCATCTTGGATTTTCATTTTGACCTCATTTTCGTAATCAGCGACCCCAAAAACCATGAAAACGACACCCATGACTGAAAAACCAATAATTTCGTCGGCGCCATTTTGGATTTTCATTTTGACCTCACTTTCGTAATCAGCGACCCCAAAAACCATGAAAACGACACCCATGACAGAAAAACCAAAAATTTTTGTCGGCGCCATCTTGGATTTTCATTTTGACCTCATTTTCGTAATTAGCGACCCCATAAACCATGAAAACGACACCCATGACTGAAAAACCAAAAATTTTTGTCGGCGCCATCTTGGATTTTCATTTTGACCTCATTTTCGTAATCAGCGACCCCAAAAACCATGAAAACGACACCCATGACTGAAAAACCAATAATTTCGTCGGCGCCATTTTGGATTTTCATTTTGACTTCATTTTCGTAATCAGCGACCCCAAAAACCATGAAAACGACACCCATGACAGAAATACCAAAAATTTTCCTAGCCGCCATCTTGGTTTTTTATTTTGACATCATTTTCGTAATCAGCGACCCCAAAAACCATGAAAACGACACCCATGACTGAAAAACCAAAAATTTCGTCGGCGCCATTTTGGATTTTCATTTTGACTTCATTTTCGTAATCAGCGACCCCAAAAACCATGAAAACGACACCCATGACTGAAAAACCAAAAATTTTTGTCGGCGCCATCTTGGATTTTCATTTTGGTCTCATTTTCGTAATCAGCGACCCCAAAAACCATGAAAACGACACCCATGACTGAAAAACCAAAAATTTTTGTCGGCGCCATCTTGGATGTTCATTTTGACCTCATTTTCGTAATTAGCGACCCCATAAACCATGAAAACGACACCCATGACTGAAAAACCAAAAATTTTCGGCGCCATCTTGGATTTTCATTTTGACCTCATTTTCGTAATCAGCGACCCCAAAAACCATGAAAACGACACCCATGACTGAAAAACCAATAATTTCGTCGGCGCCATTTTGGATTTTCATTTTGACCTCATTTTCGTAATCAGCGACCCCAAAAACCATGAAAACGACACCCATGACAGAAAAACCAAAAATTTTTGTCGGCGCCATCTTGGATTTTCATTTTGACCTCATTTTCGTAATCAGCGACCCCAAAAACCATGTAAACGACAACCATGACTGAAAAACCAAAAATTTTTGTCGGCGCCATCTTGGATTTTCATTTTGACCTCATTTTCGTAATCAGCGACCCCAAAAACCATGAAAACGACACCCATGACGGAAAAACCAAAAATTTTCGTCGGCGCCATCTTGGATTTTCATTTTGAGCTCATTTTCGTAATCAGCGACCCCAAAAACCATCAAAACGACACCCATGACGGAAAATCCTAAAATTTTCCTAGCCGATATCTTTGATTTTTTTTTCCGAAAGATTCATAAAAGTGAATATTTCAATGCAACATTCGAAAGATTCCCCATTATTTCTAAAATAAAGATTTCTGTTACCCATTATTTATTGTTAGGTACATAAGATTTTCTATCGACTAATAAGACGTATCATTTACGAATAAACTTTATTATAAGGTTGCACAAAACGTTCCTTTCCAACATAGAACACAACTACAAATTGACTACAATAATTTAATTTTATCATAATGAATTACAAAGAATACTTACGTTTAAACTGTGGACAACCTCTGGTTTACCTGTATTCGTATACGTAACTCACACTAAGGCACGCGGGAGCGCGAGCGACATAGGTCCGTCCTCCACGAGCCCTCAGGCGTGACCACAGAACACATATACTCTAGGGCGTGACTGAGCGTATGGCGGCCGTACATCAACTAATAAGGCATTATTTTGGAAAATCGTAATAAAAAAATGAGACGGCGAAAAATTCCAAAAAAATATAATAAGGGAAGGTAAAGTGTTGTACTATAAGTAGGTCTAAATTTTTTTTGTTAATTTTGTCTTTATCCTATGTTTAAACCATATTTAAAGTGCATACATTTTAGCTCAGTATGGCTTTTGAATATATTTTTTTTTTGCTGCGACTCCATTTCTATCTCAATTCTAATTAGATAAGGACCTTCAGGACTATATTACCAGTAAATAGACATTTTTTTTCAGATTTTTCCGTGTTGCCAGTTTGTCACCAGTAGCAGGAAAAAACATATTGTATGTTTTACGTTTGCTTGAAATTGGGTGTCGGGAAATTGCTATTTCTCGAAATATTTTAACATTTAAAACGTGATTCTAATTAGATAAGGACCTAAAACAAAGTCAGATTTATAAATTCTCATTGAAATATTATGCCTTTATCTATAAATAAGACGTGTCCAGGACTTGTAAAAGTACGTATTTTCGGAAAATCGCCCAAAGTTTGTGACAACGCTCTTAAACTGCCACCTCCAATCAAAGCCGCTGGTACATCACGTACCTACTGCTGCCATGATAGCTTTCAAAGAATGGGTATTTTTGTATAGACCCCGTCCCTTTCCTTGTAACACTTTCTCCTATATATCAAATGAAAGAGCGTTAAAAATACATCATTTTATTGTATGACAGTAAATGTGTGAATAATGGGGGAAAAAAGTTATTCACCGATAAAGAAAGAAATTTTTTTTTTTTTTTTCGTAGAACCTGCTTGAGTGTGGTGTCTATTGATAGGTCTTTTAAAATGACACTGAGGTTACTAAAACCATTTCTTCTCAAAGTCAATCGTTTGAAAGATAGACACTTCCAAAGTACAAAAATGTGCCCCCACCCCCTCTAACTTTTAAACTAACTAGGTGAAAAATCTAATAAAAATATATGCTGTAGATCGCAATGAAAACTCACAACCGAAATTAGTTTGAACGAGATATAGTCAGCAGTTTTTGAGATATAGCTCATTTAAAAAACCGCAAATATAACTTTGTCATTCATACAAACACCATGAAAAACAAACTTATCACAAAATATGTATTTATGTTGCCGCTTTATCAACAAATAATACAAATTAAAGGGGACTTCCCTACTACGATGATGCAGAACCTTTCATGTGCGAGTCCGACTCACACTTAGCAAGTTTTTTTTACCCAATTCATTTTTTTTTCAATTATTCACACGGTTACTGAACCGTGTGAATAATTGAAGAATTGAATTGAGGAAATGGAATACTTCTATGGTGTATACACCATAGAAGAATACTTCTATGGTGTATACACCATAGAAGTATGTCTAAATTAAAGTCCAAGAATGACTGACTAAGAAATCAGAATCGACGGATCCGTGTTGCTGAGAGGCCGCATTTTATCGTGGCACATATAAAAAAAAAACTTATATTTTGTTCAATCCTAACGCAGAGTGTAGTTAGCTTGGGGCAGTTTTCAGCAATAGACAGTGATTCAAGAGGAAGGTTTATATGTAGCACATTGCACCCGTGCGTAGCCGGAGCGGGTCGTTAACTAGTAAAAAAATAAAGAATAAATTCAATTCTTTATCGGTGAATAACTTTTTTCCCCAATTATTCACACAGTAACCTTGTGAATAATTGGAAAAAAAATAATTGGATTAAAACTTTACCTAGTCGGACTCGTACATGAAAGGTTCCGTACCATAGGGCACGCCACGATAGCGGCGGTAAGTCCGCTCATTGAGGAGTGGCTGAAGAGGCACCACGGGCGCCCTCTTCAGCGGACACGGTTGTTTCGGGAGGTACCTGCACCGAATCAGGCGGGTGGAAACACCTGAATGCTACTATTGCGAGGATCAGCCGGAGGATACGGTGGAGCACAACGTGGAGGTCTGCCCTGCTTGGGCGGAGCCCCGCCGTGATCGGCGATTGGCGGCGGTGACCTCGCGCGTCCAAGCTCTGGTGCAAGCCATGGTCCGGGGCGAGAGGGAATGGGAAGCCGTCGCCTACTTCTGCGAAGCAGTGATACTAGCGAAGGAGGTGGTAGAACGTGAGAGGAAGAGAACCTCTCGTCGCAGCCGCCGCGGGAGACGCTCCGGACGTCGGGGGCCACGTGATGGCTTCCAACAACCATAGACGCGGACCTGAGGACGGTGAGTAATGGGCTAGCTCGCCGCCGCGCCGTCCGTCTTAGGAGGACGACAGGCGTGTCGACGTCGAGTTCGTGTTCCGCGCGCCTCAAAGAGATGTCAGCAATATGGAAGGGGCCCGCAAGGGTCGACGCCCGTCGGGGCTGCGGGTTGTTCGAAAGAGATAGAGCGGCCTCGACATAAAGGGCTAAGAAGGAACATTTTTAGTCAGTACAAGTCTGACTAAAATCTGGGTTTAAAAAAAAAAATCCGTACCATCGTCGTAGGGTCTGCCCTTTAATTTGTATCATTTGTTGTTAAAGCGGCAACAGATATACACACTTTGTGATAAGTTTGTTTTTCATAGTGTTTGTATGAATGACAAAGTTATATTTTCGGTTTTTTGAATGTTCTCTATCTCAAAAACTGCTAACTATATCTCGTTCAAACTAATTTTAAGAGCATATATTTTTATTAGATTTTTCACTCCCTTATTTTAAAAGTTAGAGGGGTTGGGGGACACTTTTTAGCACTTTGGAAGTGTCTATCTTTCAAACAATTGACTTTGAGAAAAAATGGTTTTAGAAACCTCAGTTTCATTTTAAAATACCTATCAATAGACACCCCACTCAAGTAAGTTCGATGAAAAAAAAAAAATTTTTTTCTATCTTTATCGGTGAATAACTTTTTTCTCCCATTATTTACACATTTACTGTCATACAATAAAATGATGTACTTTTAACGCTCTTTCATTTGATATATAGTAGAAAGTGTTACAAGGGTAGGGACGTTTTGCCCCTTCTTCTTTAATTTCTCTAACTTTAGATTAGGTTAACTAGATATTTTGTTTGCATTGACTCCCAAAATAACTCCCAAGTTATATTGAAAGATTGGCCATACAAATAAATATAAACTTGATTTATAAGCATTTAAACCTTTAATTCAGAACTGCCCCAGGCATGTTCGAAGCTGCCCCTCATACGGGGCAGTTATCAACATTTCCCATCTAACACCAAAGATAGCATAACCGCCTAATATCAGGGTTATAGCTTAAGAGTTCGTATGATGCCGTTTTGGTGATATTGGGCGATCTAGATCTCGGTATCTATATGACCTAAGAATTCGGTATTTGGACACCATTAAACTTGGACTCTTTAAATCTGTACCTACAAGCGAAAACACGATTGGATGAAAAAACCTCGATAGAAAAAAAATACTAAAACAACTCGTTTTGAACTTATTTAGAGTTGGATCTCTGAAACCTTATGAACATTTCCCATCTAACACCAAAGATAGCATAACCGCCTAATATCAGGGCGATTATTTGATGATAATTTACAGGTTAATGATGAGGCTAACCATTCCAGGAAAGTAGGTACAGAAGTTAAAAGAGTACCTACCTAAATATTGTGGAGTCGTGACTTATTGTTTCAAAAATGTTCAAAACTGCCTCCTTCTCCCCTACTACAGTGCGGTCAAATTATCTTGGCAGGTCCGAACTTCGTCAGGTCATTTTGTTACAACTAATGTGGACGTAGTTATGCAAAAATGTTCCAATCCACAGTGACTTCAATTTGAGATAAACGCAATTTAGTGTTTCAGTGGTACACTTTTTTGTCTTGACTAATATATAGGTACTAATACTATTGGTTATATTGAAGACAAATATAGTTGTTAAATAATAATGTATGATTTTTTTGGATATTTACATTAAATCGGTAGTAATTAAAAAAAAATGGGATTGGAACATTTGTTTTGTATAAACACGCATTTCAAATTATTTTGCAAAAACGTTCCACGAAATAATTGAATACAGATAATTGAATACAGATAATATATAACTTTACCTTGATATCAAGTAAAAAAAGTAGTATGAAATAAAATAAAACTAGAAATGATTCATCATCATCATTCATTTCAGCCAAAAGACGTCCACTGCTGGACATAGGCCTCCCCCAGGTGTCACCGCATTGACCAGTCCCGTGCGTCTTTCATCTACCGGGTCCCCGCAACCTTCACTAGGTCATCGGTCCAACTAGTGGGAGGCCTTCCAACGCAACGTCTTCCGGTTTGTGGTCGCCACTCCAGAACTTTTCAGCCCCATCGGCCATCCGTTCTACGAGCAATGTGCCCTACCCATTGCCACCAGTCTATCGATTCCTCGGGCTACTACGGTAAATTTGGTTCTCATGCGGATGTCTTCATTTCTTGCATAATTATCCTCTATCTATCTTCATTCGAGCATACCCCTCATGCCTTTTGGGTGATGTTGAGCTTTCTGATGAGGCTCATTGTGAGCGACCACGTTTCGGTCCCGTATGTAATAACTGGCAACACACACTGGTCATAGACTTTTGTCTTGAGACACTGTCGTAAGTTGGACGGACGACGACGAACGCTGCCCAGACGAGTCGGATTCGACGATTGACCTCTTACTCGAATATAGACCTTCCCAACTGGACCGTTTGTCCAAGTAACATGGGTGGTTTTTAGTCAGTAGAAGTATGATACTCCTTTCTGCTTCGCCCAGAGCGGGAGGAGGCATTTGATGATTTCCCACCCACCAAAAAAAAAAGGTTGATCATCCTTAGGTGCCAGAATGGCACGTTCGCACAGTCACAGTCACTCCATGGATCTGCTATGTAGGTTTTGGACATCTGGATATATTCGCGCTATTAAGTCATCATTACGGTGGACACAACTGAGGCAAGATCTGATATAGCCTTGCCCTCTGTTTCCCTATATTCTTATTTTGAGGAGGAGATCAGAAATTTTTATTGTTCAGCACAAACATAACCCATTTTTTTTTGGAGTATGGCAAATAATAAAATTCGGTGGCTACGTTGCTGCACTGGCGTCACAAATCACTAATTGCCGAATAACGAAAACCCTATAGGAAAATAAAAAAACAAATGTTTCACACACCACCATAATAAATAATATACTATGTAAAATAATGCTTCAAATGGACAAAATTAACTAAACATTGAATTATGTAAAGCTTCTGTGTCTTCTCTTCGTTGCTCTTTTCTTTTCTGTTCCTTTTTATATGCTTCATATGCTGCATCATCCGTGGGTAGTTCATGTCTACAGAAAGGACATGAATTGGTCTACAAAGAAAAAAATAACTATTTATAAAACAATGTAATCAAATCTTAGTCAATTTTAACTAATTTTTTTTTAGTTTTGGTATTTTGGTATGTCGAATAGATTGCACTTGGGAAACATGTGTTTATAAACTTCATAGTTTTAACACTTGATCAAGCGACTTCACAAACTCTCAAGCAATTAGCTTGAGAGTTTATTTGTTACATGGCTGTAATGTAACTCAATTCACCTAAATAGCTTTTCGAGAGGTTGAAGGAAGAAGGGGAGTTTTCATTGTATTTTCCCTAGAAAGCGTGAAGCTCACGCAATTATCTAAACAATTACCTTTTCAAGCCATGTTAATATGCACTTAGCATGAAACTGATGATGACATGGCAGTGCCTTTGCTGCTTCTCCAATACTAAAGTTTTTCAGACAGATGGGGCAGCTTTTATCATCACTGTCTATCTTAATTTCTGGTAAATTTGCAACAACTTCTTTTGAAGCAGGTGGGGGTAAGCTAGAAAAAAAAATGTTATTGAAAAACAAAAGTTATTGATGGCCACTTTTTTAGAGAATCAGAATAAACAGAATTTGGCAACTCCTGAATTGATTAAAATAATAAGTAAACTCTTTTGCAAAAAAAACGGGCACTTCATATTTTTTTCTCTACTTCAATGAAGAAGGACAAGTAAGAGGTTTTATTAATTTGACGATGTATTGGCATGTTATTTGAAGAATCCTGGCATGATTCTGTACGTTCCAAATTTAAATTTTGAAATTAACAGAAGGAAAATAATGATTATTGTAGATTATTGTAAAATTGCTTTACTAATGGCGCGAATTGCTGAAACGATTTTATTACTGATTACTAAAATTTTAAAACTTTTTGGATATTTTCTGCAAATTAAACAATTTTATCTTTCTTTTTACATTAAATACCACTTTTTGACATGAGTGATAAAGCGATAAGGGCCGGTAAAATTATAGCCCTACTTGAAGAAGGTTGTTCGCAAACTTACGTGTCTCAGCGACTAAATGTGAGTCGTTCAACTGTCCAGAGGACTTGGCAACGGTATCAAGAGACCGGTTCGGTCAAAAGAAGACCCGGTTCGGGAAGAAAACGACGCACAGAACCAAGAGATGACCGCTTTTTGGTGAGTCAGGCCTTGCGGAATCGTAAGGCGTCAAGTGTGGACCTGAAGAAGAGCCTTGAAGAAGTAAGAGGAGTAGAAGTTAGCTTGTGGACCGTCAGGAGGAGGCTTTTGGCTGCCAATATCAGGAGTTACCGCCCGGCTCGGGGACCTAAATTACTCCGTGAGCACCGTGTTGCTCGACTTCAGTTTGCTCGAAACTGTGCTTCATGGACTCTGGAGGACTGGAATAAAGTATTGTTTTCTGATGAAGCTAGAATCTCTTTGTGTGGAGAGGACCGACGCCGGCGAGTGCTACGAAGACCACGGGAACGCTATGCGGAAGTGTGTTTCGAAGAAATCACTCCTTATGGCGGAGGCTCCGTTATGTTTTGGGCAGCAATTAATTCGACGGGGCGTACGGAGTTAATTCTCATAGAAAATGGAACATTAAATGCACACCGGTACATAATGGAAGTCCTAATTCCATATGCACAACCCGCATTGACTGCACTTGGGGAAGATTCCATTTTTATGGACGACAATGCTCGCCCGCACCGTTCTGGCGACGTGGAAGCGTACATGCAAGAAGTTGGGATCCGTCGTTTAGATTGGCCAGCTCGAAGTCCTGACCTCAATCCAATTGAGCATGTCTGGGATGTTCTAAAGAGACGGGTAAGATCAGTGCAACATGTTCCACAAAACATCAGGGAGCTAAAAAGAGTCATTGCAGAAGAGTGGGAACGTATTCCTCAAAACGTCATTAAAAACATCGTGGAAAGCATGCCCAGAAGGATTCATGCTGTGATTTTGGCAAGAGGAGGTCACACTCGTTATTAGGTTATTACCTACATTTGTAACTTTATTTAATTAAACAAAGTAAAAAAATCTTCTTGTCTTTATTGCCGACCACTTCTTATTGTTTGGCCGTGTACATCGGTTTTAAAGAATTCATAGATTTTTTTTTTTAAATTGCCACAGTTCACTTCATGCGTATTAATTTACACGATTATAAGTATACAGACTACGTCAAACAATTAAATTTCATTGAATTAACTCAAATCGACCTTAGAACGTAAATTTCCTAAGGTGCCTGTTTTTTTTGCAAAGGAGTGTAGTTATACACTTACGTAGGCCACTGTCCAATTATATCTTCATCATAAAACCCGAAATCTACAAGGAATCTCGCCATATCTAACAAATGATTTGGTTGTTGTCCATCCTGCAATTCTGCCCAACCCATTTCTTCAAAATATCCAGCCATAGTTTCTTTCCACTGAAACACTATGAGAAGTACTATAAATTTTAAAACACGGGGCCCTTTTTACAGGCTTTTCCAAAAATCATAGACGAAATTAAACATATTACATTACAATACATACGGGTATTAAATTATGAAAGGCTCATTCTCTGTATAATCAGGAAAAACAAAATGTAGTCCCAAAGCTTCAAGGTTAAAATATAGATGGGTCAGTGGGTCGTCTTAGGGGGGACACTGATAAAAGAACACAGTAACAATGATATCCTTGAGAGTGGAAGGAAATCCGCCCCTAAGACGACCCACTGACCGAAAGAAATCTCATAACAGATGCTGAGAATTGATCTATCGAGGGAAAAGGTAAATTGGAAATGTTTAGAGAAGGCTGTATAAGGCGTTTGCTCAAGTGGTGCCTCAACGGATAAAAATAGAATAGAACAAGAATTTATGCAACGAAAATCACATAACATAGAAACTTACCTGCTCAGTAGTATTTATTAAGTATACCTAAGTATTTATTATACTTTTATCGTATTTCATGAAAATAATTATTTAGTTTCCAAGTATTTCCTCAAAGGAATTGAATCAATTAAATTAATATAAGAATTTTATAGACCAGTTCACACTCACAAAAATAAATAAATCATTATTGACAAGTCACGATGATGACTTGACAAGTTGACATTGACAGTTTGACACTTCTTGATTTTTTTTAATATTCGTTCCTGGCGGAACAGGTTAAGGTCTAAAGACCATGCTGCCTAGTCATCAGTATTTTTCTTGAGGTTCAATTCATCAGTACAAATCCATAATATAGGAAAATCCAATAAAATTCATTAGTTTTATATAATTAATTATCCAAATCGTTTTAGGTTTTATTTACAACATTTAAAAACAGAAAACTACTATTTACAGAACTAAGATAAAAATAAAATATATACAAGTATTAAAAAGGAGAGTAAGCAGTACTTGAAGCCAGAGGCCCGACTCCCACTCACCCACAGCCAGCAGGTGGGCACACTCAGCAGTATTGGTTGACGTATTAATAAAGTTATTCCGTACCAACCTGCAGAGCGGCTCATCCACGGGCTCATCCCACTGTCTCTGGGAAAATGGGTTCTCGTGCCGATCCGTGCTCGGGCAAGCCATTCTCCAGGCGCTCTCTGCATCAGACAAGCACGGCACTTCCGAGTCAACCAGGGAGAGGGTTAGCTGGTTAGCTTTTCAGTGCTGTGGACAGACGACAGGAACGTAAGCTTACACTAGTTTTACGGACGCCGCGCCGAAGCCACCAAAACGAATTGGAAGGGTGGCTTGCTGCCACGCTCGGTCGTCGGCCACATTAAGAATGGATGTACCTAAGTGTGTCTTGGATAATTTGGTAAATTTTGTCCAAAAGTTGTGGTTTCGTCCACAGAGGAGAAGAACGAAGAAAATACATAAAAGGACCAAAACAGCAGTATCTGCTAAGGGTGAAAGCCGAATGTAGGTTAATTTTGGAGAGTCTATCCATTGAGGTATATGTAAGGAACTTTTTTATAAAATTTTGTTTTGTGGGGCTATTGAGATAAATTTGCCTATTGTCGATTGTCTGTCGGTAATGTCAGGGAGATAAATTTCGCATTTAGAGCAAGGGCAATAGAGGAGTTAAGGTCCAGGCCAATAGATTTAAATGAGTGCAATACGTCATATTGTTGTTTGAGGAGTTGTAAGTCATTCAAAACCTGAGTTCAAAACGGTGTCGATATCACCTCCTAGCGTTCCATCATCTAAATACCATACGTTGAATTTGGAATTTAGTTGTTGAATTATGGGATGAATAGCCAAACTGAAAATGACAGGCCCGAGAGGAGGATCAGTTGGCAATTTTTATCCAAATTGACACCAAAAGTATAGTCTGTTTAAAAAGTCATGAAAAAAATGAGGCCGCTGCGGACTGCGGTCGTGCATATAGCAATCCTGAGGTAGTGTGTGCGACTCACAGAACATATATACTCTCTAGCGAGGTGCGACTAAATTAATCAGACGAAATTGATTTTGATACTAGTACATTATTTTATATTAGAAGCAAACCTGGTTTTAAGGTTGTTGCGACAAGGTAGCCCGCGAAATTCGAATTTTCTTACGTGTTTTACAATTTGCCGGTCAGTGTCCAAGAGACTTTTATGAACTAAAGTCGTAAAATCCGTAATCTTATTAAAAAAAATACAGAAACCATAGACCAGCCTATTACTGTCCCACTGCAGGGCAAAGGCCTCTTGTATGGGAGCTGGCATATCAACCCACCGCCATTTTGTTTTTTTTTTTTCGAAATCGCGGCCCACAATGAAAGTGGTATGTATGGATAGAGGACATATAGACGAACAAAAAATGTTCAGTAACACGGTACCCAAAGTGTCACGTTACCGAGATATTTGAAGGTAAATATGGACATATGAGTACAATGACCACATATAATTAGACCTTTTACGTGTCTATCCCAGGTAGCATTTTTACGTCATTATGTCGTCCGTTAACGGTACTGCTCGACGTAGAGACGTCATGTCGTGACGTCGGGGAGTCCCATCAGATGACGTCAATTTGTCACAGCCTCAAGACGTCAGTTTACAGACATATATATAAGTACCGGCCATGTACCGGCTATACAAATCCTTGTTATAATGTATTAGTATTTGCCCTTAGTATTCGCTATGATGGTGGTAGACTTCACTCATGGAATTATGTCGGTTAGATGCATTCTATAAAATGTTCTTTAGCTCTTTGGGACCAGATACGTCATGCAACAGACGTCAACCGGAGGACAGATTTAGACTATTATGGGATAGACTGTAAAATGACGTCGCTAGGAGGTACCATTTATGACCTATACAGTACGTACAGTACAGTACTATAATGGTACGTAAGTATGACGTACAATAATGACGTTACTTTACTGACCCTGAATTGACCTGGGATAGGTAGGCGTTGATTATTATTATTACTGGTTATTGAAAGAGAGTAGGTACATTACATAAGTAGGTACTACTAAAAGCACGAGAAAACTATTATTTGGATACAATTTAACGAATAGCCTTTTAACGTGTATAGGACACGTTAAAATGGCGGACAGGTTGATATGCCACATCGGTTCTATCCCCTTTTTTAATCATGTTTTTTTTGTGGGTAATCATGAAATCTTGATACCGTTCCCGCAACTTTTGACACCTCCAACAAATATAATATTTTTCATCATGTTTTCGAGAAAAATAAGCCAAGTAAAAGGAACGCTGAGCGCAGTGCAGCGGTACCTATGGTTGCGCACGATAAACAGTATTGTTTCCTAAAGTGGTACTAGGCCATTTGTGATTGTAATGTGGTCATATTGTAGAGTAATAATTGTGGTGAACCTTTTTACAACATTATTTATTCTTCTATGATCATAGATCAGATATGTCTTAATCAAACTGTCTTAGGAATGAATTGTCAATTTTCAACAATATGTAACGTTTTGCAAATTAAAACCTAAAGTATAGGTTTTGTCTGTTATTTCAATTTAATTTGCAAACAAAACGATTAAGATCCCATGGACAAATATCTACGACCGGAGCGGTTCGATGGCGACCCGTCCCTAAGCAAGGCGGCCGCGGAATGGGCACACTGGAAGAAAACTTTCGTCAACTTCCTTGCGGTGCAGGACTCGAATACTACAACTGATAAGGTCAAGCTTACTATATTAATTAATCACGTGTCTCCGAACGTGTATACCCATATAAGTGAATGTGAAACATACGAACAGGCATTGAACCTCTTAAACATACTTTATGTAAAACCAACTAACATCCTGTATGCACGCCACGCTCTCGCCACACGGAAACAAAGTAGCCATGAGACTATCGACACATACATCCAAGCCTTGAAGCAGCTGTCCAAAGATTGTAACTTTACGGCTGTCGATAGTAAGACCAACCGGGATGACAACATTCGCGACGCTTTCATAGCTGGCATCTCCTCGACAAAAATAAGAGAGAGACTCCTCGAAAACCTTTGCTTAACTTTGGACGAAGCACATAACCAGGCGCGTTCCTTGGAGATGGCTGAAGTTAATACACTACATTATAACAACATAACTATGAACGCGGCTACAGAAAACATCTCTGATAACACTAATGTACGGAATACTCCTATGCCAAGTGGAAATGCAAGTACCTCTGCAGCCACGCCGGCGTTCCAGAATTACTCGAACCGCAAATGTTTCTTCTGTGGAGGACGGGTGCATCCGCGCAAGACATGCCCCGCCTTCAATGTGACATGTCAACTTTGTAACAAGAAAGGGCATCTCGCGAAAGTCTGTCGCAGTAAGAACCTAACTAGCGCTGCCGCGTCTGACCAGGAAAATGTCACCGCCTGCATCATTGCTGCATCACCGTCGTCCTTATACAAAGCAATTGTCCCTGCATATATCAAAGGCATTAGAGCTGAAGCACTATTGGACACAGGCAGTTCTAAAAGTTTCATTAATTTCGAATTTTCTAAACTGGTTTCTCTGAAGATAAAACCAAGCCAGCAGACAATATCCATGGCCTCTTTTAATCATATATCATCAGTCAAAGGAGAAACTTGCCTCACGCTTACCTTGGGTAAACACACATATGAGAACGTTCAACTGCTTGTGATCGATAATTTATGTTCAGATATGATTATAGGACACGACCTATTAGAGAAGCATTCCTCACTAGAATTCGCATTTGGTGGCCCGAAAGAGCCTCTTGTCGTGTGTAACGTACGTAGCCGAAGCATCTGTCCCTGCTGTGCCTTTATTCGCCAACCTATCTCCCGAATGCAAACCGATTGCTATTAAGTCTCGAAGATACAGTGATGACGACCGACGTTTTATTGAAGAGGAAGTGAAGAATCTCTTAAAGGAAGGTGTCATTGAAGAGAGCCGGTCACCATGGCGAGCGCAGGTACTGATCACTAAGAATGTGAATCACCGTAAACGCCTTGTAATCGACTACTCCAGAACTATAAATCGATTCACAGAACTGGACGCCTATCCACTTCCTAGTATAGAGGAACTGATATCAAAAGTGGCAAAATACTCTGTATTTAGCGCCATAGGTTTAAAAAGCGCCTATCATCAAGTTCCTATTTTGCCAGAGGAGAGACCATTCACTGCGTTTGAAGCAATTGGAAATCTATACCAGTTCCGACGTATACCATTTGGAGTGACCAATGGAGTTTCTAGCTTCCAGAGAACTATAGATTGGCTTATTCGAACGGAAAAATTGAAAGGCACATTCGCATATCTTGATGATATCACAATTTGCGGCAAAACACCAGAAGAGCACGACTATAATCTGCAAAATTTTATTGCAGCAGCTAAGAAGTACAGTTTAACCCTGAATGAAGCAAAATCCATATTTAAACAAACTTCTATTAACATACTTGGTTACACGATCGCCAACAATATCATCAAACCCGACAATGATAGATTAGAACCTCTTCTAAACTTACCTCCACCTCAAGACTTGCCCAGCTTGCGAAGAGCCCTGGGTATGTTCGCTCATTACTCTAAGTGGATACCAAACTTCTCCGAAAAGGTACATGAACTATCAAAGACCAAGACATTTCCGCTGAGTGACAATATCATTAAAGATTTTCAAGAACTTAAGAACGCCATAATCAAGTCTTGTGTTCACGCCATTGACAATAATATGCCATTTACTGTAGAAACTGATGCCTCGGAACACTCAATTGCGGCAACTCTTTCGCAGGCGGGCAGGCCTGTAGCATTCTATTCGAGAACACTTAATCGAAGTGAACAGAATCATTCAGCTATTGAAAAAGAAGCTTATGCAATCGTAGAGTCTTTGAAGAAGTGGCGGCATTTTCTAATAGGGAAATCATTTCTGCTCGTCACTGACCAGCGATCCGTCTCTTTCATGTTTAATGCTAAGCACAATAGTAAAATTAAAAACGAGAAAATACAGCGCTGGCGATTGGAACTATCTCCATACAAGTACGACATCGTATACAGGCCTGGCACACAGAACCATGTAGTGGACGCCCTCTCCCGTGTTTGCGCCATCGTCGAGACACCTGCAAAGTTACGATCACTTCATGAAGCCCTTTGTCACCCGGGTGTAACCAGAATGGCACATTGGGTGCGTTCCAAAAACTTAGCCTATTCGATTGAAGAGATAATGAGTATGACGAAAGACTGTCGCATCTGTTCTGAGGTTAAGCCTAGATTCATTAGAGCTGATCCTCAAAATAAACTTATTAAAGCGATAGCGCCTTTCGAACGACTGAGCATGGATTTTAAGGGACCAGTACCATCTAAGTCGAATAACAGATTCATTTTAACAGTAATCGATGAGTACTCCCGCTTTCCGTTCGCCTTTCCGTGCTCTGATATAAGCGCAAAGACTGTAATCAAGCATTTAGACAGCATTTTTATCATGTTCGGCATGCCTACGTGCACTCGGACCGACGGACATCATTTTTATCGGCTGATGTAAAAGATTTTCTACACTCCAGGCAAATAGCGACGAGTCGTACAACGCCGTACAACCCTCAAGGCAATGGCCAAGTTGAAAGGCTCAATTCTACGCTCTGGAAAAGTGTACAGTTAGCTTTGAAAACTAAGAACCTGCCAATAGAGAGCTGGGAAGATGTCCTACCGCAAGCATTGCACTCCATACGCTCGCTTCTTTGTACTAGTACAAATTGTACGCCGCATGAAAGAATGTTCCGCCACTCTCGGAGATCGACGAATGGAGATTCTATTCCCACATGGCTATCTGGCTCAGAGTACTTATGCGACGCTTTGACCGGAAAACAAAATATCAACCACTAGCCGAGGAGGTGGAGGTACTGGAGACAAACCCCACTTATTCGTTCGTTCGAACAATGGATGGTCGCGAGACTACTGTATCCAACCGCCATTTAGCACCTTTGGGAGGCAATCGAGAAGATATTCCCACAATAAACGAATTTGTGGACGCCGAACCCCAAAGATCGCAGTCACCATCACCATCTTGTTCACCACCAACTTCGCCTTCTTCACCGACATCTTACTCAACACCAGTCTCGCTGCCAGCTACTCCTTCGTCACCGCTACCATCGGAGGATTTGCAAGTGGCACCGGAACCAGAACAAATGAGCTCGGACGGGATCGAGCTCCCAGTTTCGGAGCCACTCCGGAGGTCGGCCAGATCACGGAATCCACCGAAGTTTTTGCGCGATTACATCTGGCCGGGGTGAATGTGGTGAACCTTTTTACCCGACTACGGCAAAGCCAAAGGAGGGTTATGATTTTGACTGGCTATGTATGTATGTATGTATGTATGTATGTTTGTATGTATGTATGTGTGTATCTTCATCTGTTCCCTCATAGCTTCTAATCTACTTAACGGAACTCGACATATGAGGTATCGTTAGAACCGTCTTAATTTTCCGCTGAACATAGGCTACGTGACGTGTCACAAAAAGCGATTTGGCGCCCTCTAGCGGACAAAAAGTAAGGCTTAAAAAATAAAAATGGAGATAAATACGCCGTGTTTGGTATCATTTGAAAGGGCCTCACTTGTACATTTCCAAAATATTGTTCAAATTTAAAATCACGCCCTTTAGCGGACAAAAAGTCAAGAGTAAAAAAAAAATTAACACCAAAATTGTTTAAATAAAAAAAAGTAAAAAACTAAAACCCGACTACGACAAAAAAAACGACGCTGAAAAAGTATGAAACAAGATTTTCAGGATAGAACAAAAAGAAAAGCCGTAGTCACACGTTATAGGTACCAACCTAAACACTTTAATACCGTGTGACTACGGCTTTTCTTTTTGTTCTATCCTGAAAATCTTGTTTCATACTTTTTCAGCGTCGTTTTTTTTTGTCGTAGTCGGGTTTTAGTTTTTTTACTTTTTTTACAACATTATTTATTCTTCTATGATCATAGATCAGATATGTCTTAATCAAACTGTCTTAGGAATGAATTGTCAATTTTCAACAATATGTAACGTTTTGCAAATTAAAACCTAAAGTATAGGTTTTGTCTGTTATTTCAAGATACTTTGAAATAGGCTGAAATAAAAAAGAAAAATGATTATGTTTGACTTAGCTGTCAGCGTTCTTTTTACATGACGCGACCGCTCATTCAATTGTACCCGTATTCTGTGTAAAAGTACTCTGTGAATTGTCCGGTTAATAAATAAACCGGTTAAAGGTTGGTTTCTTTGCTTAGTAGATTTGAGAATTTAAATAGGTTTATCCCAAAAGCGACAAACAACAACAACAATTTTTTTGATCAAAACTACCTAATAAAAGTGAATAAATGGTGATGACGCAGATCAGGAATTTTAGAATGAAATCATAAGGCAAGTGAATTGTCAGTTCTAGCTATTCATTTATCTTGTACTAGATATACTATAGGTATAGGTACAACGACTTACGTAAACAACGGGCCATCGTAAAGCAAAGCGCATAGTAAAACCGGCCAAGTGCATGTCGGGCCACGCACAATGTAGGGTTGCGTACCTAGTTGAATCCTGAATCGAAAAGTATTTGATCAAACTCGCAATATTTTTTAAAGACCTATCCAACGACATCCCACGCTTCGCGAGAAAAATAAAATCATCTCCACTTTTATGTGTAGGGTAAGATGGTCGACAATGAACCACCTACATTTTGAAGAGCTGTAACTCTACTCCTAGGGGCCCTAAGTACCTATATACTTTTTACTTACAATTGTAGATAATATAACTGGCTACATTATGTAGTACTTCGTTTTTGTTGAAGTAGCATAACTTCCAATCTATTTATTTATTTTTATTTTTTGGGAAATGATTCACTGTGTACACTCAATGGTACTCAATGAACCGAGGGCTGGTATGGTACACAGTGAACCGTGTGTGCAAACAATGAACCATGCCAATGATCAAAGCGTTAACATTATTGAATTATAATAAATCGTTGTTAAATAAAACTCACTAATTTGTTGTTACGATCAAAACGCACCATTTTTAACTTTAGTTTCGTAGGATTGAATGATGTGACTTTTTTTACATTAAACATGCTTCTGATTTTTTAATGGACAAATCAGGGGTGCATTTTCAACCAGTCGCTATCCGC
Organism: Diarsia dahlii; assembly: GCA_949775195.1. Lineage (NCBI taxonomy): Eukaryota > Metazoa > Arthropoda > Insecta > Lepidoptera > Noctuidae > Diarsia > Diarsia dahlii. The sequence goes on from OX459200.1 coordinate 12,853,526, forward strand.
CTTTCCTTTTCGTTCCAACTAGTGGGATATTCGAATTTATTCATTTCCGCCTTTTGCAAGGCGAAATTTCTCTATGAATCACTGGTTCATTGTGCACTCTCTCAAAGTGGTTCATTCTGTGCTACCCTATACTTACAAATTTTGAGATTAAGTAGCCTAACTATCCAAAGTAAAAGCGCAAAAATCCACCAATTTATCAATCCAATTGATATTCAGCTACTATTTACGCAAATAAAATGAGACGAAATTTTACTAACGTTATTTTTATACAATTTTCACTACAAAATAACCCTCCTTTTGGGCTTCGCCGCAGTCGGGTAATAAGGGCGTGCGCGGTCGCTTTCGCCGCTAGGTCGCTGTCGATTGGGCAGGGAGGGGGGGGCGGGGCCCTCAAAAACGTTTATTTTATGCAATTTGCATCAAATGGTAACGTCACATTTCTGAATTATTTGCATGGTTCACTCTGTAGGTACTGCTGGTTCATTGTCAACCACTCGACCCTAGGTAAGTACCTACTGAAAATAATATCCAAAAAAAAAATTTTGCGATGTTTTTTACAACTTTGTCGGCGTTACCTACTCATCTGTATTATATTCATGACAATGCCAAGTTACAGCTTTCTAGCTTGTAGGCACTTACAGTTTTTGAGCAATAGTGCGGACAGACAGACATGGCGAAACTATGGGTTCCTTGTTGACTACGGTACCCTAAAAACCAACATTCAGATAAGGTATACGATACGCTCATACGCCCGTACGCGCGAAGTGTTACTCAATGTTTATTAGTTTCACGTCGTCAGTTCTCAAGTGGAAAGTGGCTAGGCTGGTTGCCGAACTCGTGCTTCTGAATTTCTTCTTGTGCGACGCACTACGATAACCGGTAAGTTGTTTTCAATACCTACACTAAACTTACTCCAAAATTTGTTGGTTCCATAGTTTTATTGTAGGTAAGTAGGTACTTACCGCTTTTAGGTTTAACGTCCGGTTTATAATAATTAGGTATGTCGTTACAATTTTTAATATCGTCTTTATTTTTGTTTTATTTTTGTCGACCTAAGAAATTCACAGTAAAATAGTTGTGGAATTCATAATTTATGCTAAAAAACAAATAAAATAATTTTGTCTAAAAATTAACATTAATTAGTGTTCTATAAATAGCAGTTTTCACATTCCTAAATATTAGCCTACTTAGCGACTTCGAGTTGATGCCTCTCCTTCAAAATGAAAAGGAATGGAGTTTTTAGATAGAAAAAATAACAAGTAATTTTAAATGTTAACTAATTCTCGCAAGTTTGTGTTGAAAAACGGAATTTGATAACCAATAAGATAACCCACTGCACACTTCCTTCAAAATGTACTTCTGTAAGTACTGATTCTATTTAAAAAATATCGCATCAGAAACCTCGTTCTATTTGCATTCGTGACAACGTTGACACCAAATGAATAATATTACAATAATAGGACGGAATCTAGTACAGTTTTACTAGGTACCTAACTACTTACATCGTTTTGCTTTTGATGACTTCATCCGAAAAATATTTCTTGATACTTTGATACGCATGTCGTATCTACGCGTGTACCCTTCATGGTTAAGATGATTAGTACCTAGTTTACACACCTACAACTTATTTACAAGGCGGTTTACTTGATTCAGGTACCTAGGTTTCCAATTAACGCCCAGTCCGTTATTTTGTCAAAAAGGTCGGTAGGTGTGGTCGACATAATATACACCTGTTTTTTTTAAATAACTAGTTATGAATAGGAGTATAGGAGGTAGGTACCTACAATCATTAACATAATATTTATTTACTGTGAAATAGACAACATTCAACGAATTATCTATTTTAAACTTGTTCACAAGAATTGTGTTATTTTTAACTAGGTAGGTACCTAGGTAATAACAAAGCACAAGAAAGTTATCGCAATGGCAGCATTATTTACTTTTGTTATCTAACTGCTGATAGGATGTAGAACATTGTTATTCTCGAAATAATCACTATGACCCAGGTACGCTTGAATGGACGAGTAGGTTACCATAGCCCTCTTGATACTTTCATTAGATTGAAATAAAATACAACCGATTTATGGTTTCTTTGACCCCGTCTCGATTACGTTACACGTGGGTAAGTTGGTGTAGATGTAACTTTCTCCGAACCTATATTTTGTTTTGGCTTCGATAGAGTAGCTATTAGTAGTACCTACGTACCTATTACTTTGTATATAAACCTACAAGGCTACAACACATGGTCAGAAGATCTAGTGTTCTAGACCCTCGAGAGCGAGACTCGAGACTCGTCGTTGTTTTTTTAATATTTAGGTGAAGGTTTTAGCTTGCTGTTTAGCTTTAGATCATGCTACCCACAGAGTGTTAGTTTGTTAGATACTTATTAATAATTCAAGTCACATCACGGTTCAAGTCAGGTAGGTAAAAAAAAAATGCTGCTAAGTAAGTACCTGTATAGGCATGTTTTTTTATTGTCGTTGGGAAATCTTGTTTGAAATTTTTCATTGGTTCTATGTACCTACTTACGTCATATTTCATAGCCATTAGTGTATTAAGGTTCACCGTTCCGAAATTAACAAAAACAACGGGCGAACTCAAACAACTTTGACACATCGATTAAATGAGAAATTCGGGGCCAATACACTACCCTGAGGAAGTCTATTTTTTTGGGCTCGCCATCTACTTTTGTCTTCAAGGAGGTGCACCTGAAATCGTCGGTTACCTACTGAGCAGTTCTCGGAGAATTTTGTCTGAACTAGAAATCCTCTGTCAGATTGGACGCTTTCCATAGTAGGCGTATATTTACGGTGTCGTATGCTGCTGACAAGTCCACAAATACTGCTCCCGTCGCTTTTTTGGATTCATACCCATCCTCGATATGTTGGGTGAGGTTAAGTACCTGGGTGCAGCAAGATTTTCCAGGCCTGAATCCAGCTTGTTCTGCGATTAGTTTTGGTACAACGAGTTGTGTGAGACGCGATAACAATAGTCTTTTGAACAGTTTATAGGTGTGGCAGAGTAAGGGTAGAGGACGAAAGTTTTTAGGGTCGTCATGTGGTTTTCCTGAGTCCCTATAATGCCCGTCACAGTAATGCACATACCAGCAATGCACGACACTGGAATGTACAACACAGGAGTGTACGACACAGTAATTGGCGACATCGCGATGTCGCCAATTACTGGGGTGTACCTTGCTGGTCCGGCCCAAGAATGTACAACACAGGAGTGTACGACACAGTAATCGGCGACATCGCGCGATTGGTTGGCCGACTAGTTGGGCAACTCGAAATTTTGGGACTTGGATACTAGGTAATTGAGCTAGGTAGTGCTGCCGAATTAAATTGTACTCCATGACGTGCGCTCGCTACGCTCGCATATTTAAAAACACTAATATCTTCTGTCCCCGAAGTGCCGGGCCTCCGCCGGCCTCCTTCGTCGGCCTACGGCCCGGTGCCCATGCCGCCCATAAGGGATACTGTCGCGAGACGGTCGTATTATAGGAACACGAAGAAAAAAAGAAGGAACCACGGAATTTTCCAGTATTTTATTGTATCACTCGTCCCTATTGTCACATGGCTTTTTACTTTTTTAATGTGACGTCACTGTTTGTTTTGATTCCAATTCTCGTGCTGTACAGCCCGGACAATCGAGGTTCGGGCCGAGAATGCACGACATGACAATGTACAACATTGGAATTCAAAACACTTACATTCCTATGTCGCGCGTTCTCGTGTCGTGCATTCCTATGTTGGGCATTGCTGGTTCCCGTTTTCCTGGTTTTGGAATAGCGATGATTTTTGATCTCCTCCAAAGGCGAGGGATGTTTGCTGACTCCAAACAGTGGTTAAAAAATTGCAGCAACCACGGCTCAGAAACGGGACCGAGGTCAATGAGGTTTTTCATTGACCGAGGTGTTTTATTTGTTCGACTGAGGTCCGCCCAGGACGGAAGCAGTCATTTTGATGATTTCCCATTCTTAAAATAATGGGGTTTGGAATGATGTACCTAGGTATTGTAGGTACTGAATTTTCTCTCTGTATTAACCGCTTCAGTATTTTTTAAGTTGATAAATAAATTGCCCTATGTATAATTCAATAAGTTGGACTAGGTATATCAATTTGTACGTCTCGAACTCTCGATAGTAGGTAATTATTATGGTACAGTATTTTTACTCATGAATGTTTTCCACTTGTCTACATTTCGGCCCCATCGGCCATCCGTTCTGCGAGCAATGTGCCCTGCCCATTGCCACTTAAGTCTGGCGATTCTAGGGGATTCTGGGGATTTCATGATCGGACAAAAAAAAACTAATTAGTCCGTCAGATAGATTTCCAAAAATTATTGGACACATATTTTTTCTTTTTTCACGTAAACTTAAAATGAAGACGATACAGTGCTTCGAAAACTCGTGTGACGTCATATGATAGTACATTTTGACGGCTTCGGCCGTCTACGAAACCGGAGTTTCGTAACTGGTTTCGATGAAGGAATGATTTGTCCTTGTACGTAACTGGTTTCGATGGAGGACATATTTGTCTTTGTACGAAACCACGGTTACGTACAAGGAATTTTTGCAAAAATATGAAATTATACTAGTTACGAACAAGGAATACTAATTCTTTTATCGAAACTATTGATTTATGTGATAATTGGTCCAGGATCTCATAGCCGCAAATATCAGGCTAGTTGCAGTAGTCCGGTTGTTAGTCCGGTTGAATTATAACACCGAACTACTGACACTCTCTTTTGTGGCAACAGTTCGGTTTCTTTTTTTTTTGTTTGAGAAAATAAGAATAGGTAGTAAAGTCCCAAAAACTACCAGGAGAACAGAAGTAGGAAGGAGGTTTTGTATTACAAAAAAAGATACCGCGGCCTCGACACAGGGCTAAGAAGGAACATGGGTGGCTTTTAGTCAGTAGAAGTCTGACACTTCCTACCGCTCTGCCCAGACTGGGAGGAGGCATTTGGTGATTTCCCCACTAATTTACCATTCTGGCCTCCTAGTAGTTTGTGGGACTTTACTATCCTGGTTTCCTAACTCCAACAAAAAAAATGCATGGTATTAGAAAGGCATAGTATAGATTTGATTTAAAGATTTTAATACCTCCTGCCTGCTTCTGTTCTCCTGGTAATTTGTGGGACTTTACTACCTATTCTTATTTTCTAAAACAAAAAAAAAAGAATCCGTACTGTTGCGACTAAAGAGTGTCAGTAGTTCGGTGCTACCTATATTTCAACTTACCTTGTTTCAATAATAATTACAAGATGAAGGTTAGTTCAGTAGACAGCAAACGCGTCTACTGAACTACTTCAATCACCAAAATAATACCTCAATCGAAACTAGTTACGTACAAGGACAAATCATTCCTTCATCGAAACCTTAACAGTAAATTCTTCGTACGTAACCATGATACATAACCGTGGTTTCGTACAAAGACAAATATGTCCTCCATCGAAACCAGTTACGTACAAGGACAAATCATTCCTTCATCGAAACCAGTTACGAAACTCCGGTTTCGTAGACGGCCGAAGCCATTTTGACGACACAAGTGACGTTTCAAGCCCCACTCCAAGATCTTTGACGCGTTTTATCTTCGTCATTTTTTATTGATTTGATACATTTTGATAACAAAAAACACGTATTCAATATTTTTCGATAATCTAACTTACGGACTAAACAGAATCATATAATTTTGACCCAGTCCGATCCCCTATTTCTACATAATAATTATTATGTCGATTTTATCAAATACCTACACGTGAATTGCGATAAGCTGTTGTATATTTTTTATCGTTCGTTATAACAATGTGTTCCGAAAATATTTGTTGATTGTGTACAAATCCTATTTTTATTAGTACTAATATACAAAGTAATACATTTGCCTGTGTTTGCAACCGAGCCCAGAGGGTTTTACAGCTAGAAATGTTAGAATATTTAGCAGGAAAAATGAATAACTCAGTTGGTAGGTAGGTAGGTACTTGGTAGGGCGTCATGGGAGAACGCTGAGCTGAAGAAGATATTGTGAGAATTCACAAATCTGACGATTTTGCAGGGTCTTTTATTCTCTTTGAATTTCACGTTATGAAAGGACGACCGCGAACATAAAATATGCTGCATAAAAACTTACCTCTAACTTAATATATTTGTGTTCATGTAAGCGTGGAAAATACCTGTAAATCAAGTTTTAAATTTGTATCACTGTTATAATGATTATGAGTTTTTAATGTATATTTAACGTTAATCTATACTTCTATCAATAAAAATAACGACTTCTAGACTACCATATAACGTTGTGCTTGTGAACTTGTGACATGCAATCTGAGGTTAAAAACCCCGCTCTACTGGGTTAAAAACCCCGCTCTACTGGGTTAAAACACCCTTTGTCATTGATATTATAAACCTTTGTGAAGAATTTTTGAAGGGCAGATGGCAACCCTACCTACTGATAAGTAGAGTTGCCATCTCAAAAAATTGGAAACCAGGACAAGACGCGTGAAAACCCCGGATTTTAGAGCCCTAAACCCGGACGTGTCAACAGGTTTTTTTAAACATAGTCAGAGTAAAAAAAATTTGAAAATGTCAAAATCACCTTTTTATCCGGGGAAATTTGGACGGATGGCAACCCTACTTATCAAACTTCTAGATATTTCCTGCGGCTTCACCCGCGTGGAAGTCGGTGAAACTACAAAATTGACGATTTTCCATACCTAGGTTCTGCCCTCGACTTCGTCCGCGTCGAATATGCATATTGTATAGTAGTAGTACCTACCTATATATAAGTAGGTAGGTACCTACCTAATATTAGTGTAAATAGCATTTCATAAAACAATTAGGCTAGGGAAATCAGAATCTGAGAGATATCCGGAAACTTTCTGAGCCATTAGCTACTTAATTTTGAAAACATTTAATTAAATCTTTTTGCCATCTATTATTACGCAGAGTTGACTGTTCGACTGTTTTATTACACATTGCCACATTGTATTGCAAAAAAAAAGAAACTTCTTCATCAACAAGTTCATTCTGTCCACTGTGGCAGTTGCTTGGCGTTATCTTATCAGTCAGCGAATTTGATATTTTTAAAGTAAACTAAGAGAGGCTTGGGAGGTTGCCTATTGGTATTTTCTAACTGCCCGGTTGTAGGTGTACCTATGCTGATTTGTATTCTTTTGTTTAGTTCAGTTTATTAGAATTACTTAGTTGTAGTTAAACAGCTAGTTGGATATGTGATCGTGTCGGATGATTGGCTCATCTGTCTAACATTTGATTTCTGTTTTTTTCCAGAAAATGGGCAACATCATATATTCGATCATTTGGCTCTTAATCCTCATATTTATATCACTTTGGCTGGCTGGCATTGCTGCTGGTATCTACATTATTGTTCTGCCCTTCACAGTCTGCATAGAAGCGTTATCAGTAAGTTTTTTATTTTATTAAATTATCTGTTACCGAAGGTTATAATTAAATAATAGTAGGTAGACTGAACACCATCCTGGGGCGGACAGATACCTGCCTTTCTGACAGAAACTACCACTACTTTTGAGAGAGAGCTGGGGCTTTCAAAGTCAGTCATGAGTAGGGTTAACATGATACCATCCATCCGATTTGTCTGGACGTGTCCATTGTTTTTGGCTACTTTAAATGCCAAACAAAAAAACTTTTTTTTTGTTTTAAACCATCCAGAAGTAGGAGCCCCGTTACTGGGCCTACGGGGCCTTAGGTACCTATTTACCTACTACTTACTTCAAAGGAAAAATGTCCGAACTTTCTTGCAAAGGTCCAACTATTTTTCAGAACCTATCAAATTTCTAAACTGTTATGGTAAACCGAAGATATATTGTGGAGAGCTCGTGGCTAAATAATAGCAGCTGGCTTGGGTTGATCTTCTGGTTATGCTGTAAGGGTTATCACGTATCAACCACCCATTACTTAGCGTGTTTCCTCCCTGTACCTATCAGAAAACACGTTAAGCCATTGGGCCCGGCTGACATTTTTAGATGTTTGAAAGAATTGACAGTCAAAGACCCGAAAGTCAGACAACCAGTCTTACCAAAAAAATTATAGTACTAGAGTCCACGACCAAAAACCATATCGTTAGGTAAGATGAATTTGAACACGAACTGGGCACAATATCTGGCTCGCTATGGAAAAAAACTGGCTGACGGTTCTATTACAATTACAATAAGTCTGATATTAAAAATGTTAATAGGTACGTTTCTCATTTTTTCAACCATTTTGCGCGTCACTAGTGACCCTGGGCGCATATTCAAAATGATAGTTCCCAGTTCGGATTACCGAAATATGGTTTTCTATTACAATTACAATAAGTCTGATATTAAAAATGTTAATAGGTACGTTTCTCATTTTTTCAACCATTTTGCGCGTCACTAGTGACCCTGGGCGCATATTCAAAATGATAGTTCCCAGTTCGGATTACCGAAATATGGTTTTCATAAACGGTCAATTGTACCTACTTTTCGGTATCCAAATCATACTGACTTCTAGGAAAAATAATGATAATTTCTTTTGGCAAGTTCGAAAGCGCTTTCGAGTATGAAATCTATCGATTTTATACAGTTTTAGTCGTAAAACGATGAGACGAAATCTTTGGTCATGGACTCTCGTACCACATTTATTTATACTGTGCTCGTACCTACTATTAGAGGTAGGTACCTACTTATACCAAGTTGTTCATTTTTTAATTTATTTTTTTTTGTTTCAGGGTCTCACAGATTTTTTGCTGTCGGTAATACAGTTCCCGAGATACTGTGCCCAAGGGATGGTGGAAGGAAGAGGACTCAATTAGATTATAATATGAGCACTATTCTAGTCGAATTAACAGTTTTAACCTAATACCAAATGGCGCTAACTACTATGTTGTGACTTTGTGAGTGACATGTAGGTAGGTACTTGTAAGTACATACCTATCTATTAACGTTAAATTCCGTTAATGACAACTGAAGCAAGATATACCTACCTACCGAATTTGAAATTAATGTCAAAGCAACGTCTTGTGTTTTACACTTAATTTTTAAGTACAAAATGTATTAACATAAACTTAATAAATGCTCTAAATGTTGAACACCGAAGAATAATTACCATTAAATAGTTACGAATAAGTAAGCAATATAATCTGTGGCAATATCATCAACGTCGCATTCGAGTCTTATACCTTCTACAGCCGGGCTATGTTTGCCTGACGACTCAGCATTATCTATGGCGTGGTAACTGTTTGAACTACCGTTACTACATTCAGCTATCTTCACATTTGAAATCGAATTAGAATAATCTTTAAAAATAAGTCTTTAACAACAATAGTCTGATCAGTGCCTTGGCTTGAAAGGGTATCATGATGTGAGTTGTGACCTGAAATGAAAAGGAAGTGAATTTTGAAATTATGAAAAAAAAAAGGCTTGACTGTACCTACCATTAACTCGAGATTAAATGTATTATGTAAGCATAAAGGGTGTAAACGTACTCTACACGAAGCCGTACTGTGATTATGTTCATCAAACTAAGTAACCCTACGAAAAAAATATTCCTGGGAAACAACTTTTTTTTTATTGATAAATCACGTTTTACGGTAAAACTCAATGTAGCACACTCAAAACATTATTCTAATGGACGCTTTGAATAAAAAACGGGTCATGGAGGCAATTAAAGTAAACTTAAAAATTTGGAAATTTGACCTCCAATATCTCAGTAACTAAAAGGTTCCCAGGTACGGTCCAGAACAAAAAAAAAATATCACAAAGACGAGGGGCACCTTCTGGCTTCGTTAAGAGTACTTTTACACCCTTTATAATATTATGTAAGTGTAACTTTAATAAAAAAAATCATTACTGTTAAAATAAGGTAATAATATATTGTTTCACATAGCACAACGTGTTTCAATAATTTATTTTTATTTTATTTGGAACTAGCGGACGTCCCGCGGTTTCACCCGCGTAGTTCCCGTTCCCGTGAGAAAACAGGGTTAATAAGTAGTTAACCTTTGTTACTCAGGGTGAATATGGCTTTGTAATGGTAAAAGAATTTTCAAAATCGGCGCAGGAGTTTTTGAGTTTATTCATTACAAACATACACACAAACATACAAATATTTTCTCTTTATAATATTAGTGTTGATTTGGAATAAGAAATAAAAACATAAAAGGCAGAGCGGAAGGGAGTGTCAGACTTCTACTGACTAAAAACCACCCATGTTCCGTCTTCGCCCTTGTGCCGAAGCCGCGGCATCTCTTTCGACAATCCGCAGCCCCGAATGACTGGATCGCAAATAGACCACGTCGCTCATAGTCCACATCTCGTAACGTCTAAATCTCAAAATACCTAAGTCGCAAAATGACTACATCGCAAAAAGTCCGAACAGTTGTGTAGGTACCTATACATATCTATTAAGGTTCTTAATGTTGGATGATTTCATGCCTGGCCACTTGGTAATATCCACGATAGGAAGTAAAACATGTCATGAATGTCATGATCAAAATAAATAAAAAGTAAAAAAAAAATATAATCTATACTTAATATTATAAAGCTGAAGTTTGTTTGATTGTTTGTTTGTTTGTTTGAACGCGGTAAACTCAGAAACTGCTGGTTGGAATTGAAAAATTCTTTTTGTGTTGGATAGTCCATTTATCGAGGAAGGCTATAGGCTATATAACATCACGCTACGGCTAATAGGAGCGGAGCATAAATGAAAAATGTTACAAAAACGGGAAAAGGTATTTCCTTTTTGAGAGCTTCCGCTGCGTGCGCTGCGAAAACGGTTTAAGTTACGCTAATATCATGTATGATGGAATTGTTCCTCTTTAAAAGTTCTAAAAAAAAGTCCGCGACAGCATATATCTATCTTTTAAGATTGACTCACTGTAACCTTTTTTTACAGTTAAACTGTTAGGTTAAAAAGAATTATTTTTTGCGAAGCTTATTTAACCCATATGGTATTAATCTATATCTAAATTAATGTGTTTGTTAGAACGGAAATTTAATATACATAGAATATTTGTGCCCTTTACTCTATACAGTTTAAACAAATATCTTAGAAGATATCGCAATGTAAAAATATCCGCGCGGCAAAATATATTTCGCGCGTCGCAATGTAGATACGGGGGATTCTGGCTGGCCTCCGGGAAATTCAAATTCAAAATATTTACTGCATCGTAATGTTTACAAGTAGAGAGTGTTATAGTATATTTAACAGTAAGAGATACCTATAGTAATTCACACTTTAATAATAATCTAAACCATCTGAACTAATATAATAAAGAGGAAAGATAAGATTTTTTGTTTGTTATGATTTAGCTTAATTTATGTCGGATAGTCGATATCGAGAAAGGTTTTAAGCTATATTTATGTGACGCAGACGAAGTTGCGTGGGTCAGCTAGTTCCTTATAAATATTTATTTATCACCTAAAATACAAGCTAAACTACAAATAATTATTGTTAATCCTTATGAAATAAGAAGTATATGGAATTATTTTATTAAGGATATTAATTTTTAGTTTTTTTCTCTCGGTAATATAATTAAAATAAAATAAATGTTTAATGCCGTAAATGTCTTACTTCCCTAGCCTATTGCTTCCCCAAGAATTCACTCTGCCTTTACACCAAACTTGAACCAAATCGGTCCATTTTGATGCTTGAACAAACAGACAAACCAAACAAACAAAAATTTAAAAATCACCCATTTTGGGTCTAGAACTCTAGATAGATAGACATATAATACATACTGATACATATTCTGATACCAACCCATACATACCACTTACTTTTTCAAACAAAATGTATCCAGTAATTCTGATATCAACCCTGTATAGGTACCTACACAACTGTTCGGTCTTTTTGCGATGTAGTCATTTTGCGACTTAGGTATTTTGAGATTTAGACGTTACGAGATGTGGACTAAAAGCGATGTAGTCATTTTGCGACTTAGGTATTTTGAGATTTGGACTATGAGCGACGTGGTCTATTTGCGATCCAGTCATTCATGTGGCTCTGGTTGGCTGGACATTTCTTCAAAACTGCTCGCATTTAAGTAGGTCAATAGGGCACTTATGTGACGGCTAAACACCCTTATTTCAGAATAGGTGACGCTACAGAGTCTTAGATAATCGATCGAAAGCGTGTCCAGCCAGCTTGAAAAACCACTTTTCGCTGGTCTCTCAATCTTCGTAACGGAAGTGATTTTGACGACTTTTTGCATATCAACGGGCGTCACATAAATATGTGACAGGCATCAAGCTAAAAGTTTTGTGATACGTACAATGGTTTAGTAGAAAAATACAAAAAACTGTGTCCAGCCATCTTGAATTTACGTAGAAAACTTTTGGCTGGCACTTCCGAATCCCACATAACGGGAGCGTTTTCGAATATGGTTCCTTTACTAATACTTGGTGACGCAATGTGTGACAGTAATAACGTTTGATTTATGCCGTCACATGCAAGGGTTTACGAGATATCAATGAAAACTTAATGTATACTTGTGTCCAGCCATCTTGAACTCAGGCTGGCTGGACACCTGTATCTCCGCTGCCTGATGATCTACGACCTTCAAAATGGTATCAAAATGTTGTGACGGGGACGATAATGATAACCTGAATTTGTGACGGAGAAACTTGCGTAGTTTCAAAGATATTGATCATTTAAATTTTCCCATACAAACATCCATTAATATTGTGAGGTGACCATAATTTTTACATAAATAAAGGATTTCTTTTTAATCGACTAATCGGCCGGTAGCAGCTACGCCTGCTTTGTATTTGATTTCTCCGTGGGAATAAAAGGTTTTCCTGCAGTAAAAAGCGTAAGTATGTGTTAATTCAAAATAATAATTAAAAACTTTAACAAAAAAGAACAAAGTGCATTGCACTCAGTGATGCCAATTTAGCATTTTTTCATGTTGTTTAGCAAACTTATTAGTTGTTTAGCATATTTATAGCATATAAAATAATTATAAAATAAAATACATTAATGCGTACGCAATTATTTCCATTTAGAAAAAAAATCCCTTTACTATATTGTTGGCGCTTCTGGTGCCAACATAATGGAAAGAGTATTTTTGAGATCATAGTCGATTAAAACAGTATGTATATTTTGTTAAATAATAAAAAAGTTAAAACTATGTTACGTTTCATTTGACACTGAAAAATGTTAGCAGATTTTTTAGCATTTCTATAAAGCAATTGGCATAATTTTAACACCATTTTAGCAGATTCTAAATCGGTCTTGTTGGCAACACTGATGCACTGACACTGAGATTGTACACAGGCTGTGAGTGTGACAGCGTAATAATGGTAGTACGTACTAAAACCAAATGAAGACTGATGCTGTGATTTATTTTGTGTAATAATTTTATTCTTTTCCATAAATAGGTATTGAAGAATATTTTAGTTTATTCAGCTATTTATATGATTAAAATGACGACCACCGGCTTCATTTGCGCTTCAAACACTTAGGGCGGCGGTAAAAACAACGCTTTGGTACAAGGCGGGGGTTATTGAAGTGCAAATGGAGTTGCTCGTCGTCATTTTCGTCATTGAAACGCTCTAGCGCAAATATTTTTTTTTTTTTTTTATTTAATCTTATTTACTACAATCTGTCACCGTGCTGGAACATTGAGTAGTATGTCGGTTGGGATTTAAAATGTCTTGCTCGGTATATGACCTTAGATGTCACATCCTACTTTACTTCACAGGAATTTATTTAAGTATGTCCTGGGGCATTTTCCGCTTTAGTCTGCGAGTTGTTCGGATTTCTTCCATTAAGATTTTTGCCAGGTGGTTTGGGTGATTTAAGATCCTTTTTTTATATGTTTTTGTGTACTGCAGAATTTCTTGCCTGACTGTATTAACTTGCAGGTCGTGATGCAACTGTTCGTTTGTAACGTACCAGGGGGCATTAGTTACCATTCTTAGCATTTTGTTTTGAAATCTCTGTACTATTTCGATGTTGAAGTGGGAGGCTGTCCCCCATAATTGGATCCCATACGTCCAGATTGGTTTGAGTATAGCCTTATACAAGAGTAGTTTACTGCTCAGTGACAATTGTGATCGGCGGCCCATCAACCAGTAGAGCTTTCTTATTTGCAATCCGAGCTGTTTGCGTTTGGTAAAAATGTGTTTTTGCCATGTAAGTCGCTTATCCAAGTGTAAGCCTAGGTATCTCACGTGATCTGATTGGGGTATCTCAAGGTTGTTAAGCTTTAATCGCGGGCAGGTGCCTCTCTTCAAGGTAAAGGTAACGTTGACGGATTTAGTTTCGTTTGCTTTTATTCGCCACGTCATAAGCCAGTTTGAGATGTCGTTTAGACCATCTTGTAGGATTTTCAAGCTGGCTGGACACGCTTTCGATCGATTATCTAAGATTCTGTAGCGTCACCTATTCTGAAATAAGGGTGTTTAGCCGTCACATAAAGTGCCCTATTGCCCTATTGTAAATGCGAGCAGTTTTGAAGAAATGTCCAGCCAACCAGAACCACATAGTCATTCTGATACCAACCCGAGCGAAGGGGAGTGTCAGACTTCTACTGACTAAAAACCGAACCCATGTTCCTTCTTTGCCCTTGTGCCGAGGCCACGTCATCTAGTACTAATAACCCTTAATTTGACAATGGGAAGTATAGGTACCTACTGGATATGTCATTGCCTTTGAAACAAGTAATTAAATTTAAAATTTTAAAAACCCCCAACTCCATGAAGATAAAACATTGGTTCTCCACTTTTGCTCCCTTTAAATCAAAGTTTGACCAAGTTTAAAGGGAGTAAAAGTCAAAAAACAATTTTCAAGCTTTTTTGTTTTAATTTCATTAGTTTATATTCCTCATTCCCTTTCAATATAGTGTACCATCGCCTGCAATAATGCATGGGGAGTTCAGAAAAAATACCGTGTGAAGCAAGAAATGACGCCACCTGGCGTAAATAAGTACTCGACTAGCAACATTGATTATATTGTTGATGCTACACTAACTAGAGGGCGCTCACGTAGTATAAAATGTTTATGTAGTTTCTTTTTTCTGTTTAGACATTCAAATAATTTGTAATGAATTATTTCTATTATATAAATTTATTCCTAACTACCAACTATGTTTGTTTAAATTGAATATTATAATCATTCTAAAACTATCTGATTTTAATTATCTATGTTTTAGTTTTCAAACTTGAGGGTAGGTCGAATATGAATTCATAAATAAATTAGTAGAGGGAGAGCCGGCTGCAAAAATACCTACCTCATCAGGTACCCCAATAGGCTATCTTTAGATCGTTAACCGACACTTAAACACGTAAAAAAAATCAGGTCTGCCAGTGCCGATCCTGCCGGGTCATGGAAAAAATTCATATTTTTTGTCGTATTTTTTTGGTGAAAATTACGTCACTAGGTACCCGAATTAAAGTGCTGGCAACAGTTAACCATTGATTAATTACGTAAAAAAAAGTAGGTCTGCCATTGCGCACTCTGCCGGAAGTACTTGGCAGTCCTCTAAAATATGGCCCCTCCAGCACCATGAACCTACCTCATCGAGTACCCTGATGGAACCTACGCCAAATAATAGCCAAGATGCCCTCGATAGAGGATCAAAAGGTCTGCCAGGTCTAATCTTGCCGGAACTTAGTGTTTAAAGCATTTGAAGTTGGTATGGTAAGTAGGCAGCATTATTTCATACAAAGAAGAAGGGGCGAAATGTCCCTTGTAACACTTTCTCCTATATATCAAATGAAAGAGCGTAAAAAATAGATCATTTTATTCCATTACAGTAAATGTGTGAATACTGGGGGAAAAAAGTTATTCACCGATAAAGAGAGAAAATATTTTTTTTATTTTTTTTCATCGGACATACTTGGGTGAGGTGTCTATTGATAGGTCTTTTAAAATGACCGTGATGTTTCTAAGATCATTTTTTCTCAAAGTCAATCGTTTGAAAGATAGACAGTTTCAAAGTGCTAAAATGTGTCCCCACCCCCTCTAACTTTTAAACTAAGAGAGTGAAAACTCTAAAAAAAATATATGCTGTAGATCGCAATGAAAAATTACAACCAAGATTAGTTTGAACGAGATAAAATTAGCCGTTTTTGAGATATGGTACATTTAAAAAACCGCAAAATTAAATATAACTTTGTCATTCATACAGTTTCTATGAAAAACAAACTTATCACAAAATGTGTATTTCTGTTTCCGCTTTAACAAAAAATAATACAAATTAAAGGTGGCTCCTACGATGGTACGGAACCCTTCATGTGCGAGTCCGACTCATACTTGGCCAGTTTTTTTTTTATCCAATTTATTTTTTTCCAATTATTCACACCGTCCATCACACGTTTACTGTGTGAGTGAATAATTGATTTATTTTTTCCAATTTTTCACACGTTTACTGTGTGAATAATTGGAGAGAAAAGTTATTCACCTTTAAAGAAATGATTTTTTAATTTTATTTTTTAGTAGTGCTAGTGACCCGCCCCGGCTTTGCAAGGGTGCAATGTGCGGAATATAAAACTTCCCCTTGAATCACTTTTGTCTATTGCTGAAAACTGCATTAAAATCCGTTGGGTACCATCTATCTGGCAGAAACTTGATGCTCCGAAATTTATTTGGCATACCACACTTGGCATATTCTTCTTTGAACGAATGTGTTTATGGCAGATCAATTATTTAGTAGAATACTCATTTCGCAGAATGTTTAAATAGCCGAATTTTCAATGGCATACTTTTAAGATGGCAGAATTTTATTTGGTAGATTTTTATACGGTATAACGACCGTCTCGCGAAAGTATCCTTTATGGGCGGTATGGGCACCGGGCCTTAGGCCGACGAAGGAGGCCGGCGGAGGCCCGGCACTTTGGGGACAGAAGATATTAGTGTTATTTAATATGCGAGCGAAGCGAGCGCGCGTCATGGAGTACATGCGTTGCATGTATGAGTGACGTCATTATTATTATTAATAATAATCATTATTATTATTATTTTTGACATACATTTAATGTTCTCAGCTAGAAATTATAGCCGGAGTGAGCTGATATTATTATAATTGGGAGGGAGGCATAACAGTTGGTGGTGTGAAAATCACCAATTTACGTTACGCCGATGACACAACTCTTCTTGCAGCAAACGAGTCTGAAATGGTCGCACTTCTGGACCAAATGGAGCGGATTAGCGAGGAGATGGGACTTTCCATAAACAGGTCCAAAACCAAGGTCATGGTGGTGGATAGATCTGGGAAGTTGGAACTCACTGGCGCGTTGGGCCTAGAAACAGTGGACAATTTTATATACCTGGGTTCCAACATCAGCAACGATGGTTCGTGCGAGAAGGAAGTACGCAGGAGAATTGGCATGGCTAAGAGCGCCATGTCCCAGCTTGGAAAAATTTGGAGAGATCGCAACATTTCCGTAAAAACTAAAACCAATCTGGTACGGACTCTAGTTTTCTCGATCTTTTCTTATGGCGCTGAGACTTGGACACTGAAAGCTGCAGACCGTGAACGCATTGACGCCTTTGAGATGTGGTGCTGGAGGAAGATGCTCCGTATCCCCTGGACAGCATTCCGGACAAACGTCTCAATATTGCGTGAACTCAAGATCTCCTCGCGGCTGTCATCCGAATGTTTACGCAGAGTCCTGGAATACTTCGGTCACATTGCAAGGAAAGACAGTGGCAACCTCGAGAAACTCATTGTGACCGGCAAAGTAGACGGGAAAAGGCCTCGTGGACGCAGCCCAATAGCCCGACCAGATCCGCACCGCGCTCAACTCTAGAAAGAAAGAAAGAAAAGAAAGAAAAATATTTATTTGGGACAAGCACAGAACTACAAAAAATAGTAATAACAAAAAGAATATAAAGCTAAATAAAAAAGAGAAGTCCTGTGCGAGGCCAAAAAGGCTCCTATCTCAGCATGATGCTGCGATAAATGAAAACAAATACCGCAGCGCTGGTATTCTGATAGGGGCCCACTGTGATGTCACGGTTACACCTACGGACACAAAATACATTCACACACAAAAATAAAAAAAATAGATAAATATAATACTCACAAATAAAATAAACACTAAAGTCTATATTGAATAAAATAAAATATGTAAACAAAACTTAATTATTAATAATCGGCTCGGCTGCACCGAGACGTTCCGACTTCGCTTGTCAATGCTACAGACTATTGTCCATGGTCCATGAGAAGCGAAGGGACGCGACGCGAGCGCAGACGACTGGATGTCAATAGTGTCAATGTCAAAGTGTTTTTGAAGAAACAACATGAAAACAACAAGAAAAAACTTCCGAAACAATAAAGCACAACAACGGAATGATTATAATTATGCTACTACAGAGATGCGATTAAACTTAACTCTACGTTTCATAATGCCCTCCACACCGCCCGAGACAGAAATAGATGGAGGAAAATCGTACGGGAGAAAGTGATATCGAAGGGAGGTCACGACCCTCATCACTGAGGAATACGACGCAAGGAGGAGGAGCTGATAATAATAATTAATAATAATAGTTATTATTATTATTGCATGTTACACGTATGAAATGAAATGCGTGCCAAAAGACGATTCTGATTATGAATTTTCGGCGAAATGATGGTTCTGGAAATGAAGTTTATGCTCAAAGATGATTCTGACTTACAAAATTATGCGTTTTGAATTTATGGTAAATGAGTGTATGCCAAATGATTTTCTGCGAAATGAAGTTCCTGCCATCCACTGTTATACAAAACAAAATTCGGGTATAAAAAATTCTGCTAAAAAAGGTAGACCCAAATCCGTTACCATGTTTGTGTGTTTATGAGCAATACACTCAAAAAGTATTCGTACTTTCTACGATGACATCGTCCCAAGCACGAGCAGGGCCAACGAAGTTTTGAAAATGGCGGCGATGTGTTTCTGTGTGATTTCTAATCATCATTATTTCATCAGAGCTGTGGTGGCCCAGTGGCTGCCTCGACTTACGAACAGTAAGTCGTGGGGCTCGAACCCAGGTAGGCACATTACTTTGTGTAATTTATTTCAACACCACTGCTCTCAAAACGGTGAAGGAAAATATCGCGAGGAAACCGGCATATCTTAGAACCAAAAAATTCTAAGATCTGTGACATCTACCATCCCGCACTGGGCAGGCGTGGTGGATTATAGCCCATCCCTCTCCCAGAGAGGAGGCCTGAGTCCCTGCAGTGGGAACATAATAGGCTGAGGATGATGATTATTTTAGCCGAAAGACGTCCACTGCTGGACATAGGTCTCCCCCAAGTGTCGCCACATTGACCGGTCCCGTGCATCTCGCACCCAACGGATCCCCGCAACCTTCACCAGGTCATCGGTCCACCTAGTGGGAGGCCTTCCAACGCAACGTCTTCCAGTTCGCGGTCGCCACTCTAGAACTTTCGGCCCCATCCGTCATTCGTTCTGCGAGCAGTGCGTGGTTTTATAAATATCCTCATGCATGGTCTCCCCTTCATCGTCGGCGTGGTGTCCCGAGGTCGGCGCGTAGACCTGTATGACCTTCAGCACACATCTTGAGGATATTTTGAGTATAAGGTACACCACCCAGGTCGACACACTCTCGATCTTCACCACGTTATTCATGAGGGACTTGTGGACGATAATCCCAACACCACCCTGGGACTGCCGGTAACCCTCTCGGAAGTAGAGTCGGATTTCAGGATTATCGTGTCCTCCCCCTCTCTTCGGACCTCAAATAATTCCACAATACTCCATCGCAACCTGCTCAATTCCTCTTCGAGTTCCGTTACTTTTAGGTAGCCGGACCTTTTCCCTTGCCACGCCGCTGCCTCGACCGCTACCGTAGTCGAGGGGTACTAGGGGCCATTTTTGTGCGCTCATTTCCATTTGGGAAGGTTTGCCATAATCGCCACGCTTGGCAGACGGTTTCTTAAGCGCAGTAAGGTCATAACAAAGCACAGTAGAATGCTGCTGCCCATTCTCTGGTACGTCCCTTAGTCGCCTCTTGCGACACTCACGGGTAGATATGGGATGGTGCTATTTTTTACGCCCGACACCATATGGAACGCGTTTCTACGTTTTGATCTTGTAAACTACGCAATGGATTTTAATGCAGTTTTTAGAAATAGACAGAGTAATTCAAGATGAAGGTTTATATTCAGCACATTGCACCCGTGCAAAGGGCGGGGCGGGTCGTCGTCTTTCGGCTGAAATAATGATGATGAGAAATTCGGACGATGTCATCGTAAAAAGTGCGAATACTATTTGAGTCTAAAAAATTAAAAAATCATTTCTTTAAAGGTGAATAACTTTTCTCTCCAATTATTCACACAGTAAACGTGTGAAAAATTGGAAAAAATAAATCAATTATTCACTCACACAGTAAACGTGTGATGGACGGTGTGAATAATTGGAAAAAAATAAATTGGATAAAAAAAAAACTGGCCAAGTATGAGTCGGACTCGCACATGAAGGGTTCCGTACCATCGTAGGAGCCACCTTTAATTTGTATTATTTTTTGTTAAAGCGGAAACAGAAATACACATTTTGTGATAAGTTTGTTTTTCATAGAAACTGTATGAATGACAAAGTTATATTTAATTTTGCGGTTTTTTAAATGTACCATATCTCAAAAACGGCTAATTTTATCTCGTTCAAACTAATCTTGGTTGTAATTTTTCATTGCGATCTACAGCATATATTTTTTTTAGAGTTTTCACTCTCTTAGTTTAAAAGTTAGAGGGGGTGGGGACACATTTTAGCACTTTGAAACTGTCTATCTTTCAAACGATTGACTTTGAGAAAAAATGATCTTAGAAACATCACGGTCATTTTAAAAGACCTATCAATAGACACCTCACCCAAGTATGTCCGATGAAAAAAAATAAAAAAAATATTTTCTCTCTTTATCGGTGAATAACTTTTTTCCCCCAGTATTCACACATTTACTGTAATGGAATAAAATGATCTATTTTTTACGCTCTTTCATTTGATATATAGGAGAAAGTGTTACAAGGGACATTTCGCCCCTTCTTCTTTGTATGAAATAATGCTGCCTACTTACCATACCAACTTCAAATGCTTTAAACACTAAGTTCCGGCAAGATTAGACCTGGCAGACCTTTTGATCCTCTATCGAGGGCATCTTGGCTATTATTTGGCGTAGGTTCCATCAGGGTACTCGATGAGGTAGGTTCATGGTGCTGGAGGGGCCATATTTTAGAGGACTGCCAAGTACTTCCGGCAGAGTGCGCAATGGCAGACCTACTTTTTTTTACGTAATTAATCAATGGTTAACTGTTGCCAGCACTTTAATTCGGGTACCTAGTGACGTAATTTTCACCAAAAAAATACGACAAAAAATATGAATTTTTTCCATGACCCGGCAGGATCGGCACTGGCAGACCTGATTTTTTTTACGTGTTTAAGTGTCGGTTAACGATCTAAAGATAGCCTATTGGGGTACCTGATGAGGTAGGTATTTTTGCAGCCGGCTCTCCCACTATAGTAGGTAGTAGAAATAATTAGATTGAAGATTTATGAGTTATGATATTGATTGTTCGCTAAGTTTGTTTCGATAACCTCATTCTAAATTGTTTAGCTCAGTTTTATTTTAAGTTAGGTGAATTAACTTTTTTCATCAGAATGAGTACGCGTTGTAATATTGTTTTCGTTACAAGAGCTCAAATAACTGATTTGCAAAATCAAGGCAAAAACTTATCGACACTCGAAACTTGTCGACTTATATTGTTAACGTAAGTAGTTTTGATTTCAAAATTTTTATAAGAAAAAAAAATGTTTTAATTACGACTATACCTACTACTTAATAAATAATCATTATTGCGTATTATATATTTCTGTTATATTGTTGCAGAGAAAAACAGTTGTTCTATTGGTACGACGATTTTAAGACGAGGGTTCTTTGCAACACCATCAAAGAACTAGTAGACCACGGCTCATAAACACATTACAGCGTCAAATCGTGTTATGAGAGTATGAAGAAAATGGATTCCTGCCGATGACCGACTATGCTGCTTTGCAAAATCAACTCAAGTGTTGACAATGCCCGTCGTGCTCTTAAAAGTGAAGAGCTGCATTATAGGAGGCATGTTGTGAAACCCTGGCCCACAGAAAACCATAAAAGGGCAAGATTACAGTTCGCTTTGGATCATGTTAACTTTGATTTGAGTGATGTTTTTTCATCTACAGATGAAAAAACTTTTAAGTCCAGTGAACACGGACGCATAAGTTTGTGGTGCCGAAATAATACGTGATAAACAAGTGGTTATGTAGTGTCCAATATGCTGGTCATATTACAGTGAACGTGTGGGGATAGATAAGTGTTGCCGATCCAGGATTTATATTTCATAATACTTAAAAACAATATTACTTAACTTTAGTACTTATTATTTATATTAATTGGAGGCCGGGTTATTATAACCTATTACATGATTTACGTATTTTTAATAACTAAAAAAAGTCAAACACAAAAATATTTTTTTTTTACATTAGAAGAACCTTTTCGTATGTTTTTGTGCAATTGTATAGCTATTATCCTACCTATTTGATTCATTTAACTTTTCACTTTTGTGATGAAATAATCCGGTCTCCTGTTTGTCTTTGGTTCCTCAAGGTAAAAGCTTCAATCCTCTTTCCGATTTTGGAAACGAATACTTAAGCTATGGCCTCAATAAGAAGTTTTATATAATATAATAATGTTGAACGATATTAAATGTCTGTTTTTGAATAATAAACTGTAAGAAATAAACCTCTAAAATTTGTGTGATAATGTATTTTTGTTTGTCTCCGTTAATCCCTATTGCTAACTGACTACTAACTCGAATATTAGGTATATTTTTGAATGCTATGCGCACTTATTAGCTTAATGAAAACATTCCTTATGGTTTCTTTTGTTTTTTTTTTATCATTTAACTTCTCACTTAATCCAACCTAATACGTGTTTCCTAACTTCTTACTTACCTAACCTATTTCCAAGTCAAAGTCCATTTTTTTCTATATCTCAACAGAATAGATTACATTTAGTTAGGACTAAGTTATAAAAATCTACCTCCTTTTTATTTCACCTACAGGTGACACCGGGTAATCCGGACATTGTCATTGCGGAAAGTAAAAACTTTAAAGGTTTAATTTCTTATTATTATTTAAGTAGGAATTACAAATAAAATTGCTGTGAGGTAGAAACAGATATAAAACTTATGCCACCTACAAGTGACACTGGGGATTGAAGAGTTTAATATCACAGTTGTGCAGAAACCAAACGCCATCTATTAGTTATTTTCGAAAATTTGATTTCTACCTTCACAGAAAAATAGGCCCTAAGGTATCCATGCACTTGTGTGGGCGACTGTACATTATTCTACAAATCAATCCCTTTCATTTTTTTGCTACCCATATTGAGGAAGTTGTAAATTAAACAAACGTAATTCGTCATTTTGTGATAGCGGCCATCTTGGATTTGTTACTTGTTTTAGTGTATGTATTCTACTAATCAAGCCCTTTCATTAATTTGATGGGTACCCATATTGATGTGTTGTGAAAAAATGTACCTAATACGCCATTTTGTGATGGCGGCCATCTTGGATTTGAAATTTGTTATAGTGTATTCTACTAATCAAGCCCTTTCATTTGATATCCATATTGACGGAATTGTAAAAAATATGTACTTAATCCGCCATTTTGTGTTGGCGGCCATCTTGGATTTGAAATTTGTTATAGTGTCTTTATAGTATTTTCCCAATCAAGCCCTTTCATTTGATACCCATATTGATGGAGTTGTGAAAAAATAATATGTAAATCGCCATTTTGTGGTGACGGCCATCTTGGATTTGAAATTTGTTTTAGTGTTTAGTTTTATACTAATCGAGCCCTTTCATTTGATATCCATATTGATAGGAGTTGTGAACAAATACGTAGGTACTTCGCCATTTTGTGGCGGCGGCCATCTTGGATCGATGTTTTTCAAACATAGAGCTAAGAACACTCTCGATTAATTCACCTTTCAAACAAAAAAACTAAATCAAAATCGGATCATGCGTTCGGGAGCTACGATGCCACAGACAGATACACAGACACACGTCCAACTTCTACCACCCCGTCGTTTTTGCGTCGGGGGTTAAAAATAATGTACGAGTTTTTCTTTGTCAAATAAATTGGATAAATCCTTTACGATATACCTACCTACATAAAAATAACTGTCACTGAGCACGAGTGTTCTCGGTCAGTCAGTCGATGCCACAATGTTGCGAAGGATGAGGGCGCTGTGACCGCTCTCGGAAAGTCTCGATCTATCTGTTTTTTTGTTCTAAAATATTTTTTTTTTTTTTTTAATTTTACTTTTTATTTACAACATTTAAAAACTACTATTTACAGAACTAAGATAATAATAAAATATATACAAGTATCAAAAAGGGGAGTAATTACAGGGCGTCAAAAAATTCCTCCACACCGCTGTCAACAGGAAAAGTGCCCAGAAGGCTGGCAGCATTGCCACGTTGAATGGCAATGCTGATTTCTTGCCCAAAAAATATTCCTGCCCTCTGGTCACGTGAAGAGTCGACCAACCGCTTGGCAATTTCCTGATAAATTAAGTGGGCACTCGGACCCCATGGCCCCATGTTTCAACCCCAAACGTGTATTTGCGCCGTTTAAGGTTTTCAGCACCTGCAGCAGCCGCCCCAGCACAGCTCACCGTGCTAGGAAGATGGGATGGCGCAAGGGTGCAGTCGACACAAGTAGAAAATTATTTTTTCACTATGTATTCTAAAATGAACACAAAGTACCTATACATAGACTACTCTCATTATTTATATGATGGATTTTACATGGATTTTACGCTATTCGTTGTAAAAGTCGCATGTCCAGTATATTTCCCATTGCCAAGTTCGTAGTAAAATAGTATGGTTTAGTTAGGTCCAGTATACTGGACATAGCCAGATTAAGGACATAGACCGCAATAGGGAATATTCATGTTTTTCTTTTTTGTCTTAAATTAATAGTTTACTATTTTATAACGTAGAAAAAAATATTAATGGGCTTCAAAATACTCTAGATATTTTTAAAAATGAAATTTAAAACTTTAAAAAAAATTAAGCAGTTCAAACGCCGCCATTTTGCGCACGCTTTGCGTGACGTCACATGACACGTCCAGTGGGTGTTTCACAGAACATCTACTTAACCTAACGGGATACAATGTCGTGTCAGATGACGTCACATTTCGTTCGACCAATGGTGGCGCGTTTTGGAAGTTTGAATTTCGCTCCCTTATTTTGCACTTTTTGAATATTATTTTAGGAGTTATTCCGGTCTGATCCCCTAAATCTGATACCCTAGGGGATCCGTTTTATTATAAATTATTTTCTATTCCGGTCTGATCCCCCGTAAAAGAATCGGATACCCTGACACATTTTTAGGACAGTCAGCAACAAAAATTTGTACAGGTTCTATTAGATTTAAAAAAAAAGAATAGGTAGTAAAGTCCCACAAACTACCAGGAGAACAGAAGTAGGAAGGAGGTATTGGAAATTGGAATCTTCAAATCAAATCTATATTATGCCTTTAAAGTAAAGTCCCACAAACTACCAGGAGAACAGAAGTAGGAAGGAGGTATTGGAAATTGGAATCTTCAAATCAAGTCTTTAATATGCCTTTAAAGTAAAGTCCCACAAACTACCAGGAGAACAGAAGTAGGAAGGAGGTATTGGAAATTGGAATCTTCAAATCAAATCTATATTATGCATTTATAGTAAAGTCCCACAAACTACCAGGAGAACAGAAGTAGGAAGGAAGTATTGGAAATTGGAATGGAATAGTTTGTGGGACTTTACTATCCTGGTTTCCTATCTCCAAAAAAAAAGTGCATGGTAGGTATTAGAAAGAAATAATATAGATTTGATTTAAAGATTCCAATACCTCCTTCCGACTTCTGTTCTCCTGGTACTTTGTGGGATGATCGTACAATTTTACGATATAGAAATAAAAACTGATTATTTTTTCATTAACAACTGTTTTTCGGTTGACTGTACTTCACTTGTACTTGTGTCAAAAAGGGGATCAGAACGGAATGATAAATTACAGGGGATCAGAACGGAATAAACAAAAGAAAAATATTGGCAGTGGATCGGTTTAGGGGATCAGACCGGAACAACTCTATTTTAGGGGTTTAAATAATCAGTAAATAAAAAAAATCCTTTTCATTATAATATTACGATAATAAGTATTCGAGAAAAAAATATTTTAGGCCATAGGGAATATGCATAAAATTTTTATGCATATTCCCTATTATTGATAAGGTATTATGAAATTATATCCGCATTAGGCGGCGTCCTAATTGGCAACGATCGTACGATCGAACCATTTCTGTTATCTATGGATCGAACGATGCGTTCCCGTCGTACTTACGACGAAATTAAATTTAATACACTAGTTTCTTCAGTGTGTCCAAATAGAGCTTGCAAGTGATCGTGCGATCACAGTGAAATGCTTAAAAACGATCGTACGATCGTGCGATCGTCCAATCAAAGCTACAAATCTCTTCTGATTAGTCACGCGTCATCGTGCGAACAGAACGCGGGGGGCGGGGACGGCACAGGTGAGTCGAGATGAGAGAGAACGCATCTTTCGGTCGTACGATGGTGCCACGGATGGTGCGTTGCCAATTAGGACACCAGTTGGACTATCGTACCTACGATCATTTTCATCGCACGGCGATGAACGCATCGTTCGATCGTACGAGCGCTGCCAATTAAGACGCCGCCTTACAGATCATTTCTTGATACCTATCAATAACATTATTGACAGGTCTTCCAAAAAACATTACACACTTCAAAATTAATTATAAAATCCAGGCTCAAGTGGGCGAGTGGTGGAACTCGCGGCCATTGTTACCAAAGTACATAGCTCTTCAAATAACTCCTCGTATCCTATATTCACAGAAGCAGAAATAGCTTTTATAATGATTATGTACCTACTTAGGACCAATAGGGTTAAAACTTTATCAGCATCCTAAACAGACGATAGAGTTTAAATCACTCGTTGCTGCTTGGTGTAAGCGGATACCAGATCAATACATTTTGAATAAAAACTACCACGCAAAAACAAAGGGGGAGGAAAGGGAGGAGGTCAACGGGCATTAACGTTTCACACAACCGGTTTTAAAAATTACTTCGGTGAAGGAAAACATCGTAAGGATACCAGCATGCAGTAAATCCAAGTCAGAGGCCATGGACGGTATGAAACCGTCCAGGGGGCCTAAAATTGCCGCTTTAGCAGAATCATAATAGGATAATATAATAATAATAATATGAATTGCGTTAAAATTCGTATTCGATAACATACCAAGCCGTTTCTTTTTCCTAAACTTTGTTTTGTTGCAGGGTCTCACAGATGTTTTGCTGTCAGTACCTAGTATAATTCCCAACATATACTGTGCTCAAGGGATTATGGATGGAAGAGGTCTCAATTAGATTATAATAAACACTATTCTAGTCGAATTCACAGTTTTAACCTAATAACAAGATTTGAATAGAATTGAAAAGGGAGAGATTTTGGAAATTGATGAAGGAATAAAAGACTTGACTGTAGCATTAACTTGAGATTCAATATAATTAATATTATGTAAGTATACAGGGTAAACGTACAGTGCGATCAAATTATCTTGGCAGGTCCGAACTTCGTGCAGGACATTTTGTTACAACTAATGTATAAAAGTGTTATGATATTTATTTGTATTTCTCACTGTTTAAATTAGATATTTTCTGATCGTTTAAGTATTGATTTATCTGGCAATACTTAATAGTTTTCTTCACAAGTTTACATGCGTAAAAGTTCGCAGAGCCTATGTTCAGACCTGCCAAGATAATTTGATCGCACTGTACCTACCCTATAAGAAGCCGCATTCCGTACATCCTGTATAAAACTTTTTCTTTAGCAGGGTAACCCTAACCACTTCTAACCAAATTCCTAGCTATGGCCTATGGCCCCAACATTGTTGGGTGGGATCGCCCCGGTGTGCATCATACTTTAAAAAATTATTCCTGGGAACCAATTTTATTTTTGCGGTGAAAGATTAGGTACGTTTACGGTACCTTTATTTCAATGTAGAACACTCAAAACATTGTACTAATGGATGCTCTGGCGACATGTTGTCGACGACTGATGCGAGCCAAAGGATGTGTAGACAAACAACGTTGCTAAACAAAAGTTCCGCGCTAACTTTCAACACGTTGAGCAACATGTCGTGCGCCAAATGTTGCCTAGTGGATACAAGGCTTTACTTCGGTGAAGGAAATCATCGTGACGTGAGGGAACCAGCATGGCTGAGAGATATTTCTCTCGGCGGAAAGAGAAAGTCAGAGAGAAAGTCTCGGAGTCAGAAGCCATAAAACCCCGTCCAGGTTACACACCAAACTTAGAAGATCTGGGGATCTAAAATGGCCACTTTAGCAGATCACAATATGAATTGCGTTAGAAAGCGTAAAATGGACCTTTCATGATGGAAACTGGGTCTATAACCATTTAGGAAAATAGATCATAATAGGAAAATAATATGAATTGCGTTAAAATTCGTAAAATTTTCACAGACGCAGTTACTATTATGAAACTTCTATTTTACGCTTTTTAACGCAATCCATATTATGATCTGCTAAAGTGGCCATTTCCCCTGCTCTAACATTTGATTGTGTTATTTTTCAGAAAATGGGCAACATCATATTCTCGTTTATTTGGCTCATACTCTTTATATTTATTTCATTTTGGCTGGCTTTCATTGCTTCTTTTATCTACGTTATTCTCCTTCCCTTGACAGTCTGCATAGATGCGTGCACAGTGAGTATTTCATGTTTTACTTTACCCTAAATTAGGTTGTTACCGAAGGTTTAAATAGTAATAGTATAGCCTGAACACTCCTGGGGCGGACAGATACCTACCTGCCTTTCTGACAGAAACCACTTGGTGTTATACCACTACTTTTGGGAGTAATGGGGCTTTCAAAGTCAGTCATGAGTAAAGTTATCATGATATCATCCCTCCGATTTGTCCGGACGTGTCCGTGTTTTGGCCTTCTTCCGTCCAGAACTCCAAAGTTCAAAAAACAATTTACTTAAAGGAAAATGTCCGAACTTTGTTGCAAAGGTCCGACTTTTATTCAGAACTTTTTCGATTTGGTAAACCGAAGTTACATTATATGGGAAATCTCGTGGCTGTTTAGCCACGAGATCTCCCATATGCTGCGCGGGTCTATTTTCAGGTTAAGCCGCGCTTGTATAGGTTGGTCCGTGGATGACATAGGTACCATTTCTTCTCCCTGCATCAGGGGATCTAAAATGGTAAACTTTTGCAGATCAATATGAATTGCGTTAAAAAGCGTAATTAACAATTCATATTATTTTCCTATTATGATCTATTTTCCTAAATGCTCACAGACAGTTTCAATTTGCAATTCATATTATGATCTGCTAAAGTGGTCATTTTAGACCCCCAGCTATTATTTGGTACAGGTTTTGTGCGTGGCCTGTAAGCATTTTGAAAATAATATTGCAGAAGTTAGGTAGACCACTCTTCATACAAAAATATTCCAACCTCTTTGGTTGCTTATGCTTTGACTTTTTGTTGCAGGGTCTCACAGATTTGTTGCTGAAAATAACACAATTCCCGAGAACCTGTGCTCAAGGAGTTATGGATGGAAGAGGATTCGGTTAGACTGTGATATAAACACTATTCTAGTCAAATTAACAGTTTTAACTTAATATCAAATGGCGCTAATTAACGTTGTGAATTACATGTCGGTACTTGTACCTACGTACGTATTATGGTAGGTCCAGGGTGGCCTGCGAAATTCGAATTTAATACGTTTTAATTTTAATCATTATTACTCAGTAAAGTCACATTTTTTACGGTCGCGAATCCTTTTTTATTTAACATACAACCTGACACTGACTGGTAAATTGCAAAAAAACATAAGAAAATTCAAATTTCGCGGGCTGCCCTGGAGCATACACCTTAACGTTAAATAATGTATGACAACTGAAGCAAGATGTACCTTCCTACCTTATAATGTCACATTTCTGTTCTTGCGTTTTACACTTAATTATTCGGTACCTACCAAATGTACCTAATAACACAAAGGTGAACACCGAACAATATAGGTAGGTACTTACATTGCAAAAGTTTGCCCCTCATGATTTGCTGTTAGTTTCGATTTGCAGTTTTCTTTACTGTTATTTACCTATTTCTTGTTCATGCCACACTTTCTTCTTAATTTTTAGTAATTACTAAGTATACCTACTAAATATACCTCTAATCCATCAGTTAGGTACTATCGGCAAAATATCTCGGAAGGTACAATCTTGGGGCACCATGTGTCCTTGAAGAAAATATGGCATAAAATAGGTAAGCAAATAAGAGTAGGTACCTATGTAAAGGAAACCACAAATCGAAACAAAGAGCGAGAGCATTTTTGTGTTCGTTTCCATACAAAAATAATATACAGTTATCATGGATTTTCTCCTTAGTGCTGGTCAAATAAAAAAAGCATGGAAACATTTTTTGTTGCCCTTGAAGAAATGCAATTGTATTATTTACTTTTTTTTATTATTAAATACTTTTTCAATTTTTAATTCTATGTCCAATTGTCTGGATGGGCTCGATCCAATGTGCGGCGTTGGCATCCGTCGAATTTGAGTAGTTTATACCTTCTACAGCCAGGGCTATGTTTGCCCGACGACTCAGCATTATCTATGGCGTAGTAACAGTAGAATGGCACTCAGCTATCTTCACATTTGAAATCTAATTAAAATAATCTTTAAAAACAAGTTTATTTAATACAAAGCAGGGGTTTGCATTTTTTTGTATGGAAGCTGTCATATCGACCCACCGCCATTTTGATTTTTCCGAATTTCAATACCTAGGTATTCCAATGCTCAAAAGTCTGAAAGTCATAATACCTACCTACCTAAAATTATAATCTCTATTATTCAAAATCACTAAGTTTATTTTACCGAAATTCATAAATGCGATTTGTTTGTTTTCCGATGTTCATATAATTATGTCCAAAGAATCGAATCTAGTGCCCGACCGATGAGATGTCTGTCCGAAAAACGCCATTCCGATTTCCAGTATTCCGAATAAACTGCTAATATTTTGATTCTATAGGGTAGATATTGGATATAAGATTAGTGACAGTAAACGAATCGCTGCAAAAAAGACTCCACGTAGTCTTGTCTGCCTTACCCCGAGAGTATAATTGAATCCGCGTAGGCGCGCAGCCGTGGCAGAAACCATGCCTGCTGCATTCTTGCTTGCTTTTACGAGGCGTTCGAATTATAATAGTCGGAATTCGTATTTTTGATGTTTCGAATTATTTATTAAGTCGGATTTTTTTCTTTTCGATCATTAATTTGTAACTCGGCATTTTGAGAATAGTAATTATAAACGTTAGGAATATTGTAATTTCAGAATTATGAAAATATGATGAATGATACATTGGGAAATTGATGAAGGAATAAAAGACTTTACTGTACAATACAATTAACTTTAAATTAAATGCCTATACCTATCATTTAAGTAGGTATGATTATAATAATAATTTGTAATTGTTTTATTATATATTCTAAAGGTATATAATATATTATAGATATTGTTATATTACTTAATGTACCGAAGAAACCATAATTGCGTTCTGTAAGTGTATCATTATTCAAAAAATATTATAACACACTGTTTCACATTGCACGTGTTTTATTAAGTTGAGCCTTAAAAATACATACGGTCGGCCGTATTGCTTAACAGACATTTTTTAAGCTCCCAAAAAGTGGAGACTTAAACGTATTGTGGCTGTTTACCCGACAACGCATGGTATCGCTCGTTTGGCTGACATACAGACCTCCACTGGACTCATTCGGTGCAGGGCATTCAACAAGATCTGCCCATTGCCTTTGTCTTCAGAATTTTGGTGAAACCGTTGCTTTCAACTCCCGGGCGCATGTTGGAGTGCCTGCCCAATATAGCATGGCAATAACCCGATCAATTAGCTTTAAGGGCCTTATCATACTAGCGGATTGCGAACGTCTTCAAAGCGGAGCGGGCGCGCAACGAATTCGTTACGGACACACAACGAACACGCCGCGCATGCGCTGCGAAATCGTTGCGGACGCGCAACGGGTTCGCCGCGAACAGTGTATAACGTGTATTGTTAAATTATCGCCGTAGGTACAATACACTGCACACTACCTACAATAAGTTTACTCATACCTTCATAGAATGTAATCTCAATAATTTTGGTTTGGACAGGTTTTATTTGAACATATTGTATAAATTAAAAGCAATTAGAATAAGTTTTAAAATAGTTTTATTTTACACAGTTCTACTAAATACATTTTTTATTCAACATCAAACTGGAGCAGTTTTTTTTTTAAAGTGACCATCAAATGAACAGGTGAGGTAACCGGTCAAACATTAAAAGATTACATAATAAATACAACTAAGAAACAAAGATTGTATAAAGCTGCGAGCGTAGACCGTGTAACCAGGCCTCACCGGTAGGCGAGGCCCAGGGATCTAAAATT
This sequence comes from Diarsia dahlii, assembly GCA_949775195.1. NCBI lineage: Eukaryota > Metazoa > Arthropoda > Insecta > Lepidoptera > Noctuidae > Diarsia > Diarsia dahlii. The sequence continues at coordinate 12,886,054 of OX459200.1, forward strand.
GGCCACTTGAGCATTTCATAGTAGTAAACTGCGTCTGTGACTATTTACGAATTTTAACGCAATTCATATTATGATCTGTTTTCCTAAATGGTCGCAGACCATAAAGAAGAAGATGGTCGCAGACGCAGTTACTATTACGAGCTTCGTTGTCACTAGTACCATAACAGTTCCATGATGGAACTACTGATTGTTTTTTTTTATCACTAGTACCATTTAAAAAAAATCTGAAAATAGTGGAACTAATGTTGAATTTGTTATCATTAGTTCCATTATAAACGAATCTGAAAATAATGGAACTAATGTTGAATTTGTTATCATTAGTTCCATTTTAAAAGTATCTGAAAATAATGGAACTAGGTAATGTTGGATTTTAATATCAGTAGTTCCACATTATTATTTTAGGCACTTGTGAAAATTTTTAGAGGGTGTAAAAACACTAGAGTTAAAAACACTTATTTTTAGGGATCCGTAGCCAAATGGCAAAAAACGGAACCCATACAGATTCGACATGTCTGTCTGTCCGTCTGTGATATACATTATACGGACGAACGAAATGATAAATTCGGAAACTATTAAGACTACACAGTTGAAACAATGCATTATATGAACCGCTTTACATTTTTTATACAAAAATAAAAAAAAAAGATACACGGAACTAAAACTAAAAAAAACTTTTTTCATCAAACCTACATAGAAAAAAAAATATAAAAAGAAAATGAAAAAAGAATTTAAAAAAAACTTGAAAAACTAATATTTACAAAAACAGCTGTGAAAAATTTTAAACTTTGACCCCCAATATCTCCGTAACTAGGGTTTCCCAGGTATGGTCTAGACTCTAGAGCAAAAAAGTGATCGCTGTGGTTGGGAGAACAAGTGCCCTTCGTTTACGTTAACGGTACTTTTACAGTTTACACACTTTATACTTACGTTTTTAAGGTTCCGTAGTCAATACGGAACACTTATAGTTTCGCCATGTCCGTCCGTCCGCACTATATCTTGAAGACTAGAAAGCTGTAATTTGGCATGAATATCCAAATGAGTTACGCCGACAAAGCAAAATTTTGAATTTTTATTTTAGGGTATCTCCAGTACACATAATTTTTTTTCTCGCGAAGTTCATTCTGTCGGGTATCGTTGGATAGGTCTTTAAAAAATATGGCTCGTTTGCTCAAACAGTTTTTTGATTAATAGTCCGGTCAATTTAGACATAAAAGTAGTGGTCACAATAACAATAATTCCCACAGAGCCAAATATTGGTGGAGAGCTGGGGTATACCATTACAAACAAAGTCTTAAAAATCCCCATCGATCCTATGTGTGCTACAAAAGTTATTCGGGGTCAAAGGTCAAAATTTGAGGATTTTTGAATTTTTCTCGAAAACGGTACGTTTTATAAAAAAAAAACCTCAACTTAAAGTTGTAGATCTTAAAATTTTCTACAAAAATGCTTTTCATTATTATTTTCTAAGAGTTACCATTCCTGAGATATCGCGATTCTAAGAGTCACATTATCCTTTATATAAAAGCGAAAGGTAACTCACTTCTCACGAAATCTCGAAAACCGCTGGACGTATAAATATGATTTTTGGCAAGGAGGTAGTTTATAGTTATTAGACGTCCGCTAAGAACGGATTTTGCGATAGGGCCGGATTAGGGTGGTCTAAGGGCCCACGCAAGTTTGTATGAATCAGAACTTGCAAAAGCTCATAGACCACCCTAATCCGGCCCTGTCAGAAAATTAATTCATAGCTGTCTCCACCGATCCCGGGATCCGATTTGACGTAACACGGATCCCGGCGATTTGTCTCCACGGGGATCCGTTTCTACAAAAAAAAAATAAAAAAATTGTGTCCACGGATCCCGGAATCCGTGGCTACAAGAAATAAAAAATAAAAATGTAGAAACGGATCCCGCGTACAGAGTTAAGAAGTTAAGCATAATATTTTTCGAAACTGGTTTTCTTTTTTCTACTTTCAAACGAAAAGAAGTTATAATTTAAAATTATAAGGATTGGTGTAGTAAAGTCTCACAAACCAAACCAGGAATCCAGAAACATGAAGGAGGTATTGTCTATATTCTTAATAGGAATCTCATAATCAAATCTATAAATCTATATACCTTTCTAATACCATGCAGCTTTTTTTTACCTGAATAGTAAAGTCTTCGAAACTACCAGGACAACAGAATGGTTAAGTATTAGTCATGAAAAAAAAAGTACAAGATAAAATAAAAGGACCTTTTATAAAAAAAAAAAACTACCAGGAGGCCAGAATATGAAGGAGGTATTGTATATTGTTAATAGGAATCTCATAATCAAATCTATATACCTTTCTAATACAAAGTTTTTTTTTTTTCATTAGTCTTCGAAACTACCAGCAGGTACACCAGAATGCGGAAGTATAGCTCCCGACACGTAACTTGGCAAGGTTTCGAAATTCGAATTTAAAGTTCGCGCATCGTCAAACGAAAAAAGATCACTTCTTTTCGTTTGACGATGCGCGAAAATCTGATTTAAATCAGTTAGGTTAGGTTTAATTTAAAAAAAACATATCGAATGTACCTATATCAAAACATCATTAATAAAATTATCATCAATAAATTATTTCATAGTATCAAACAGAATGAAGATACTCTTAGTAATCAATAATTGTTACGTTATATTTAACAAATCATCACTAAATCAGAACAACACCTTATATTAATAATAACCAAAAATAAAATGTCTATGCAATAACTTAAAAATTACTATTTAATTTTATTCAGAAGTGAGTAGTTAATGCTTTTTTTACAATATTTACAATCAACAATTTACAGAACTTTCATTAAAATATCTCTACAAGTAAGTACAAAGTGAAGAATTACAGGGCGTCAAAACTCTCGTCCACATCGTTGTCAACAAGAAACTGCCCAGAAGGCTAGCAGCATTGCCACGTACAACACTCTGATCACGAGAAGAGTCGACCAACGGCTTGGCAATTTCCCGAAATACTAGGTGGACACTCGGGCCTCATGGCCATAGTATTTCAGCATTCTGGTGTACCTGCTGGTAGTTTCGAAGACTAATGGAAAAAAAACATTGTATTAGAAAGGTATATAGATTTGAATAAGAGATTCCTATTAACAATATACAATATCTCCTTCATATTCTGGCCTCCTGGTGGTTTTTTTTTTTATAAAAGGTCCTTTTATTTTATCTTATACTTTTTTTTTCATGACTCTAATACTTCACCATTCTGTTGTCCTGGTAGTTTCGAAGACTTTACTATCCAGGTAAAAAAAAAGCTGCATGGTATTAGAAAGGTATATAGATTTATCGATTTGATTATGAGATTCCTATTAAGAATATAGACCTCCTTCATGTTTCTGGCCTCCTGGTAGTTTGTGAGACTTTACTACACCAATCCATATAATTTTAAATTATAACTTCTTTTCGTTTGAAAGTAGAAAAAAGAAAACCAGTTTCGAAAAATATTATGCATAACTTCTTAACTCTGTACGCGGGATCCGTTTCTACATTTTTTTTTTCTTGTAGCCACGGATCCCGGGATCCGTGGAATAAAAAATTTTTTTTTTTTTTGTAGAAACGGATCCTGGGATCCGTGGATACAAATCGCCGGGATCCGTGTTACGTCAAATCGGATCCCGGGATCGGTGGAGACAGACCCCATAGCAGACGTCTACTGACTATAAACTACGTCTCTGCCAAAAATCAAGATTGTAGCACAAAAAAATGAAGGACTTTCATACAAACTTGCGAGGGCCCTAAGATCACCCTAATACGGCCCTGTCGCAAAATCCATTCTTAGCGGACGTTTACTAACTATAAACTACCTCCTTTACAATCATCTTTATACGTCCAGCGGTTTTCGAGATCTCGTGAGGAGTGAGTTACCTTTCGCTTTTATATAAAGAATAATGTGACTGTTAGAATCGCGATATCTCAGGAATGGTAACTCTTAGAAAATAATAATGAAGTACATTTTTGTAGAGAATTTTATGGTCTACAACTTTGAGTTGAGGTTTTTTTTTGATAAAACTTACCGTTTTCGAGAAAAATTCAAAAATCCTTAAATTTTGACCTTTGACCCCGAATAACTTTTGTAGCACACATGGGGTCGATGGGGATTTTTAAGGCTTTGTTTGTAATGGTATAGGTACCCCAGCTCTCCACCAATATTTGGCTCTGTGGGAATTATTGTTATTTCAAATGACTATATTGACCGGACTTTATGGGATTCGTTTGTGAAATATTAAGCTTTAAATTGCAAATTTTTGTTCTAAACCGCCTTTACGGGTTATGTTTGGGCGTGTGAAAAAATTCATGGCAGTAGCATATATAAGGAAAATAAAAGGAAAACTATCACAGCTAAGTAGACTTTACAAGTGTACGAGTAATAGTCAACCAACTTATAAAATGTACTTGTATGATATATTTTCCTATACTATAATGTATGGGAGCGTTGGTCTTTACAATAAAAATCATCGTTAGGAGGCAGGTAGGCAGGGTGGTTAATCAATTTAGTAAGTTCATATATTTTGATGGGCATCTACGGAACCCTACATAGTACGTGGTCCGACATGCACTTGGCCGGTTTTTCTAACTAGGGACAAAAATAATCGATATTACAATAAACGCCCGATGGACTTTTAAACTGGCTGTCTCATCAAGTATCGCCATGTAAACCAATTCATTCGCAAAAAAAATGTTTACTGATTCTATTCGATCATAACTATTATAAAAAGTAAAGATAGACAAAATAAGTTTTTGTTGATTTTATTGAATATAATTATTATATAAAACTAAGTGTTTTTAACTCTAGTGTTTTTACACCCTCTAAAAATTTCAAAAGTTCCTAAAATAATAATATGGAACTACTGTAATAAAATCCAGCATTACTTAGTTCCATTATTTTCAGATACTTTTAAAATGGAACTAATGATAACAAATTCAACATTAGTTCCATTATTTTCAGATTCGTTTATAATGAAACTAATGATAACAAATTCAACATTAGTTCCACTATTTTCAGATTTTTTTTAAATGGAACTAGTGAGAAAAAAAAACAATCAGTAGTTCCATCATGGAACTGTTAATGGTACTAGTGACAAAGAAGCCCTGTGGTTACTCCTACGCAATATCTTTATACCTATACATATTTTATTTAAATAATGTAACTAGTACATGCGACTGTCGCGCTGCTAACGTCCTAATGTGAAAGCGGCCTTACACAGACCAAGCTTCATGCAAAAAAAATATTTCATCACCTTTCATACACATACTGCGGAATGCCTTACATAAGGTACACACCTCTATATAAGTCACATCACTTTACTTGACTAGTTATTGTGACAGGATAATAGTATATCATTTTAATGTTGTGTTTTGGGGCATTTTATGTGAAACCCTTCCTGGCCATTTCTATGTAGAGGACACGTCTTTTAGGTTTTCTCACTGTTGAGAGCTGATGCGTAACCGACATCCTCACGCCCGAGAATCATTGTAACTTCAGAAATTATATTTGTGATCGAGCTTAGAAATTCGTCAGTGTAAGCCTTGCATTTTTCGACAGAAATTCTGAAACAAAATGAATTTACTTTTGAGTACCTACTATTTATTCTAACTACAGCAATTTGTATACAAATTCCGTACCCAAAGGGTAACGGGAGCCTATTACTAAGCATATGCTGTCAGAGGGCTATATCTCATAAGCCCTATTAGGTAGACAATTGAAAATGTCATAGAAATGTGCTTCTGTGGCCCTTGAACTTTAAGCTGAACCCTTCTTCGATGATACGGTCTTTAATCGCGAGTTTGACTCACACTTGGCCGTTTTTTTATTTAATTATCTAAAATAATGGTTACCTGTATCCAACCAGAAGGTCAGCGTCCACACGTTGAATGTCAATATCAGCCTGCTCCAATAAAGCAGACATACTTCGAGAAGGATTCTTGGCCTCATGGTCAAGCATGCTAAAAAGAAAAAGAAATATATAAAGGAGATATCACAGTGAGGGGTGGTTGGACGCGGGAAAAGAGTTTTTGGAATGACTTGACACGCCTTTCCCCACCAGTGGGACAGTATGTTCTTGTAACAAAAACATATTTTATCACACCTTTATGAAACACTCAGTACCGTCGGTGATCTGTACATGGATTGGTCTCTCTTGTTATAATTCACTTAACAACACCAAAAAACATCTATTGACAGAAGTAGTTTTAAAGATTTTGTAATAGCGAGTAAATAGGGTAGTTGACAAAAAAAGGTCTAATTATAATTAGACCAAAAAATATTGGACACATATTTTTTCTTTTTTCACGTAAACAAAAAAAATTGACGACACAGAGCTTCGTTAAGTCGTGTGTACGTCACAGTTTGGTACATTTTTTTACCAGAAATTGACGTCACAAGCTCACAACTCATGATCTTTGAGACGTTTTATTTTCGTCAATGTTTATTAATGTGATAAAACAAAAAGCACGTATCAATTTTTTTTCGATAATCTAACGGACGGAGTAAACTTCATATTTTTTTTTAGTCAGGAAACATCCCTATTGCCATCAATCGGGCAATAATACAGCCTCCGTGGCTGCGACCACTAGATCAACGAGGCCGCCTCTGTCACACAGACAATAGTCTGCCGAAATCTATCTATATATATAAACTAGTATTTGCGTGGCTGCGCGAGCTGCGCGCAGCTCGCGGGGCGTGAAGGGGGGAGAGGGGGCGCTTTAAAAAATGATTTCGACTATCGCATTGCCCCTTTCAATGAATCTGATATACCTACCTATGTACACCTACCTACTACCAACCTACTACTTACCTACACCTACCTACTACCTACCTACACCTACCTACCTACACCTACCTACTACCAACCTACTACTTACCTACACCTACCTACTACCTACCTACACCTACCTACCTACACCTACCTACTACCTACCTACACCTACTACCTACCTACTACCTACCTACCAACTACCTCCTACTACCACTAAAAAAACATTACCCTAAAGTTTGCTTGTCGTCGCCCCTGAGTTACGCTTCACCCACTCAACCTTCGTTACGCTAAGGAGGTCGCCGGCTCGCTTCGCTCGCCACCTCCCCCCTCCGCTCCACTCGGTCTCGCAGGTTCGCTCCACTCAGTACCTACCTACCACCGGAAAGCTATCATGACATTATCCCTACGCTACGGGGGTCGCCGGCTCGCTTCGCTCGCCCGCTCCCCCCTTCGCTTTGCCGCTGTACCACCACCGGACAGGTTTCGACGCCTATTATAATATTTGTTCAAACACCTAATGGCTATCTCTAACCGTTATGAAGTTACAGCCCTTTTAATTTTAGGGGAGGTTGGGGAGGGGAGGGTATACAAATTTCAACGCCCCTCAAATAGATTTAGGTAATAATCAAAAATTTTTTCAGGAGTAAAAAAAGATGTGAAGAGGGGGGGGGGTTGAAGGGGGGGAGTGGGGGGAGTTTCTAAAAATGATTTCGACTAACGCAATGCCCCTCTATATGAATCTGAAAAAAAAATCGTTCCAAGTCTCTTAACTTTCGAGATCTGCCTAAAGGGGGGAAGATGGGGGGCAAGGGGGGCCAATTTGAGAAATGATTTTTACTTCCCCGGGCTTCCTCTATACGAATCCTTAAAAAAAAACACGTAAAATCTCTTTATTTCCGAGATCCACCTAAAGGGGGGGTGAAGGGGGGCAAGGGGGTCGATTTTGAAAAATGGTTTTTACTTCCCCGAGCCTCCTCAACACGTAAAATCTCTTTATTTTTGAGATCCGCCTAAAGGGGGGGTGAAGGGGGGCAAGGGGGTCAAATTCAAAAAATGGTTTTTACTTTTCCGAGCCTCCTCTATACGAATCCCTAAAAAAAAACACGTAAAATCTCTTTATTTTCGAGATCCGCCTAAAGGGGGGGGTGAAGGGGGGCAAGGGGGTCAAATTTGAATAATGGTTTTTACTTCCCCAAGCCTCTTCTATACGAATCCCTAAAAAAAAAACACGTAAAATCTCTTTATTTTTGAGATCCGCCTAAAGGGGGGGTGAAGGGGGGCAAGGGGGTCAAATTTGAAAAATGGTTTTTACTTCCCCAAGCCTCTTCTATATAAATCCCTAAAAAAACACACGTAATGTCTCTTTATTTCCGAGATCCGCCTAAAGGGGGGGTGAAGGGGGGCAAGGGGGTTAAATTTGAAAAATGGTTTTTACTTCCCCGAGCCTCCTCTATACGAATCTCTTAAAAAACACACGTAATGTTTCTTTATTTTCGATATCCGCCTAAAGGGGGGGTGAAGGGGGGCAAGGGGGTCAAATTTGAAAAACGATTTTTACTTCCCCGAGCCTCCTCTATACGATTCCCTGAAAAAAAAACACGTAAAGTCTCTTTGATTCCGAGATACGATAGGGAGGGGGGAGAAGGGGGGGGAAAAGGGGGGGTTTGGGACTTTTCCCATACTCACGAGAGTTAGTTGTTTACAAATCTGTCAAAATATACCCACCTCCCCATCCACCATCTGGGAGAACAATTCTGTCAATCAGTGAGTGAGTGAGTGGTAATTTAGCTTTATATAGTATAACTAGTATTTGCGTGGCTGCGCGAGCTGCGCGCAGCTCGCGGGGCGTGAAGAAGGGGAGAGGGGGAGCTTTGAAAAATGATTTCGACTAACGCATTGCACCTCTCAATGAATCTGAAAAAAAAAATGTTCCAATGCAGCTCGCGGTACTACCTACCTACACCTACCCACTACCTACCTACACCTACCTACTACCTACCTACACCTACCTACACCTACCTACTACCTACCTACACCTACCTACACCTACCCACACCTACCTACACCTACCTACACCTACCTACACCTACCTACACCTACCTACACCTACCTACTACCTACCTACACCTACCTACTACCTACCTACTACCTACCTACTACCTACCTACTACCTACCTACTACCTACCTACTACCTACCTACTACCTACCTACTACCTACCTACTACCTACCTACTACCTACCTACTACCTACCTACTACCTACCTACTACCTACCTACTACCTACCTACTACCTACCTACTACCTACCTACTACCTACCTACTACCTACCTACTACCTACCTACTACCTACCTACTACCTACCTACTACCTACCTACTACCTACCTACTACCTACCTACTACCTACCTACTACCTACCTACTACCTACCTACTACCTACCTACTACCTACCTACTACCTACCTACTACCTACCTACTACCTACCTACTACCTACCTACTACCTACCTACTACCTACCTACTACCTACCTACTACCTACCTACTACCTACCTACTACCTACCTACTACCTACCTACTACCTACCTACTACCTACCTACTACCTACCTACTACCTACCTACTACCTACCTACTACCTACCTACTACCTACCTACTACCTACCTACTACCTACCTACTACCTACCTACTACCTACCTACTACCTACCTACTACCTACCTACTACCTACCTACTACCTACCTACTACCTACCTACTACCTACCTACTACCTACCTACTACCTACCTACTACCTACCTACTACCTACCTACTACCTACCTACTACCTACCTACTACCTACCTACTACCTACCTACTACCTACCTACTACCTACCTACTACCTACCTACTACCTACCTACTACCTACCTACTACCTACCTACTACCTACCTACTACCTACCTACTACCTACCTACCTACTACCTACCTACTACCTACCTACTACCTACCTACTACCTACCTACTACCTACCTACTACCTACCTACTACCTACCTACTACCTACCTACTACCTACCTACTACCTACCTACTACCTACCTACTACCTACCTACTACCTACCTACTACCTACCTACTACCTACCTACTACCTACCTACTACCTACCTACTACCTACCTACTACCTACCTACTACCTACCTACTACCTACCTACTACCTACCTACTACCTACCTACTACCTACCTACTACCTACCTACTACCTACCTACTACCTACCTACTACCTACCTACTACCTACCTACTACCTACCTACTACCTACCTACTACCTACCTACTACCTACCTACTACCTACCTACTACCTACCTACTACCTACCTACACATACCTACACCTACTTCCTACCTACCTACACCTACCTACTACCTACCTACCTACACCTACCTACCTACACCTACCTACTACCTACCTACACCTACCTACTACCTACCTACCACCTACCTACTACCTCCTACTACCACTAATAAAACATTACCCTAAAGTTTGCTTGTCGTCGCCCCTGAGTTACGCTTCACCCACTCAACCTTCGTTACGCTAAGGAGGTCGCCGGCTCGCTTCGCTCGCCACCTCACCCTTCGCTCCACTTGGTCTCGCAGGTTCGCTCCACTCAGGACCTACCTACCACCGGAAAGCTATCATGACATTATCTCTACGCTACGGGGGTCGCCGGCTCGCTTCGCTCGCCCGCTCCCCCCTTCGCTTTGCCGCTGTACCACCACCGGACAGGTTTCGACGCCTACTATAATATTTGTTCAAACACCTAATGGCTATCTCTAACCGTTATGAAGTTACAGCCCTTTTAATTTTAGGGGAGGTTGGGGAGGGGAGGGTATACAAATTTCAACGTCCCTCAAATAGATTTAGGTAAGAATCAAAATTTTTTTCAGGAGTAAAAAAGAGGTGAAGAGGGGGGGGGGGGTGAAGGGGGGGAGAGGGGGGAGTTTCTAAAAATGATTTCGACTAACGCAATGCCCCTCTATATGAATCTGAAAAAAAATTCGTTCCAAGTCTCTTAACTTTCGAGATCTGCCTAAAAGGGGGGAGAAGGGGGGCAAGGGGGTCAAATTTGAAAAATGGTTTATACTTCCCCAAGCCTTTTCTATACTAATCCTTAAAAAAAAACACGTAAAATCTCTTTATTTCCGAGATCCGCCTAAAGGGGGGGTGAAGAGGGGAAAGGGGGTCAAATTTGAAAAATGATTTTTACTTCCCCGAGCCTCTTCTATACAAATCCCTAAAAAAACACACGTAATGTCTCTTTATTTCCGAGATCCGCCTAAAGGGGGGGTGAAGGGGGGCAAGGGGGTCAAATTTGAAAAATGGTTTTTACTTCCTCGAGCCTCCTCTATACGAATCCCTAAAAAAACACACGTAATGTCTCTTTATTTCCGAGATCCGCCTAAAGGGGGGGTGAAGGGGGAAAAGCGGGGCCACTTTGAAAAGTGATTTTTACTTTACCGAGCCCCCTCTATACGAATCCCAAAAAAAAAACACGTAAAGTCTCTTTGTTTCCGAGATACAATAGGGAGGGGGGAGAAGGGGGGGGGAAAAGGGGGGGTTTGGGACTTTTCCCATACTCACGAGAGTTAGTTGTTTACGAATCTGTCAAAATATACCCACCTCCCCATCCACCATCTGGGAGAACAATTCTGTCAATAAGTCAGTCAGTGAGTCAGTGGTAATTTAGCTTTATATAGTATAAAATGAATTGCTGTTCGTTAGTCTCGCTAAAAGTCGAGAACGGCTGAACCGATTTGGCTAATTTTAGTCTTGAAATATTTGTGGAAGTCCAGGGAAGGTTTAAACGGTGAGAAAGTGGTAGTAGGTAGGTAGGGTAGTAGGTAGGTAGGGTAGTACGTAGGTAGGGTAGTAGGTAGGTAGGTAGGGTAGTAGGTAGGTAGGGTAGTAGGTAGGTAGGGTAGTAGGTAGGTAGGATAGTAGGTAGGTAGGATAGTAGGTAGGTAGGTAGGGTAGTAGGTAGGTAGGGTAGTAGGTAGGTAGGGTAGTAGGTAGGTAGGGTAGTAGGTAGGTAGGATAGTAGGTAGGTAGGGTAGTAGGTAGGTAGGATAGTAGGTAGGTAGGATAGTAGGTAGGTAAAGTCCATTTCACGAAAGAAGTCCCGCGGACAATTGTGGAACTAAATTTGACAGATGGGGAGATATGGCGAGAGAGAGAGAGATAGCAACATTATGTCGCGCGAATACAGCGCTGCGTCTGCGGGACTTCTTTCGTGAAATGGACTTTATGGTAGTAGGTAGGTAGGGTAGTAGGTAGGTAGAGTAGGAAAAAGAGCATTGTAACGCATACCGGGAATACCTAGTATAATATAAAAAGGTGAATATTTACCTTTCTAAGGACCTACTTAATCGAAGAATATGAAGTTGCGCTTTTTCAGCCCTTTTTTGTAGTTGATATTTCTGCGCAGTTGATTGTCCTGGCTCCTGGAATTCTTGATATAACTGATAGCTATGCAAAAAAATATCCATAATAAATATTTAATATTAAAATGTTTTCTTTATCTTTAAAATCAAAACCTGTTCAATTTACTTACCATAAAACTTGTACTTGGCTTAGAGCCTCTTTTATTTCTCGTAAAAACGTATGCATCATGTATTTAATTTTTTTATTATTTTCGTCAATCAAAACAGCGTCGTTTAGAGTTTCAGGTTCATTGGGGGTAGTTGTATCTGCCACCTTATTAGTCTGTTCATCAGTTTGTTTCCCTTGTCCATTCGCATCAAGACGTAGCTCTTTGTTATTATTGATTAGTTTTCGTTCAAACATAGAAAATTTTGTGAATGTTCTTATAATTTTTGGTTGATTAGTTGGGACATCACTGTCACTTCCTTTTTCAGGTGTCGTATTGGCATTCTGTAAGTTGTTTACTTCTTGCTGTGAAACAGTTGAAGGTTGTGTCTCATAATCTTTTACTGGCGACTTATCCTTGTTTACCATATTGTTTCTCAAACTTTTTCTCAGTGGAAATGGAACATCAATTCTACGAATAAATTTAATGGGTTGCCGTAACTCCTCCTAAAATAAAGTAAGTAAAAAATTATTATCTCTAAGTTAGATATGAGTGTGATGACTTTCCTAGCATTGTTGTTGAAACAATACAATATTGGTGCCTTTGACTAGTTCACGACACATGAACAAAGGAACTGGATCCTTTTCAGGGTTTGGGTTTGGTTTCGCCAAGTCCGTCTGTCTGTCCGCACTATAGCTCAAACACTCCAGACTTAGTACTAGAAAGCTGTCTCTGGTCAAAAATTGAGGCTCCGTGGACTGTTCACTAATAATACTTACTTCATAATTTCAGGCGAAAGACGTCCACTGCTGGACATAGGCCTCCCCTAAGTTTCGCCATATTGACCGGTCCCGTGCGTCCCGCATCCAGCGGATCACCGCAACCTTCACCAGGTCATCGGTCCACCTAGTGGGAGGCCTTCCAACGCAACGACTTCCGGTTCGCGGTCGCCACTCCAGAACCTTCCGGCCCCATCGGCCATCCGTTCTGCGAGCAATGTGCCCTGCCCACTGCCACTTAAGCTTGGCAATTCTTCGGGCTATGTCGGTAACCTTGGTTCACGTGCGGATGTCCTCATTTCTGATTCGATTACGCAAGAAAACTCCGAGCATAGCCCTCTCCATTGCCCTTTGGGTGACCTTAAGCCTTCTGATGAGGCCCATTGTGAGCGACCACGTTTCGGTCCCGTATGTAATTACTGGCAACACACACTGGTCAATGTCATAGACTTTCGTCTTGAGACACTGCGGTAAGTTGGACAAGAAGATACTTCTCAGCTTCCTAAACGCTGCCCAGCCGAGTCGGATTCGACGATTGACCTCTTTTTCAAAGTTGGACCTACCTAACTGGACTGTTTGTCCCAGGTAGACATACTCGTCTACAACTTCAAGTGTAAAGTCTCCGATCTTTTGAGGAGTGGGTGTAACATGGGCATTCAACATGGCCTTGGTTTTGTCCATGTTCATTTTAAAACCCACTCTTTCGGAAGCTCTACTGAGGTCATCGAACATTGTACCTACTGAGGTCCTCCATGGTCTCAGCCATGACCGCTATATCGTCGGCAAATCGAAGGTGAGTGATGTACTCGCCATTGATGTTGATGCCTAGTCTTCTCCAGTCCAGAACCTTGAAAACATCCTCCAGTACAGCGGTGAACAGCTTCGGAGTTATGACGTCTCCCTGTCTCACACCTCGCTGCAGAAGGATAGGTTTCGTGATCTGGTCCTGAAGCCGGACTGACATGGTGGCGTTTTTGTATAAACACTTCAACACCTCGATTACCGGTATAGTCAATTTGGCACCTTTGGAGAGACTGCAGTACAGCCCAAGTTTTGATCGAATCGAAGGCTTTCTCGTAGTCCACAAACGCTAAACAGAGAGGCAGATTTTACTCTTCGGTCTTCAGTATAACCTGCCGCAGCGTATGTATGTGGTCTACGGTGCTAAAGCCTTTTCGGAATCCGGCTTGTTCGGGAGGCTGAAAGTCGTCGAACCTGCGCGCGAGACGATTCGTAATGACTCTGGAAAACAACTTAAAGACATGACTCAGAAGTGAGATGGGCATTCTTCAGTCGGGCATTGTCGCCCTTCTTGAAGAAGAGTACCACCACACCTCTGCAGCATGCCTGCGGCGTTTTTCCCTCGAGTATGGCGGAATCGAACAGCTTCTGAAGGGCCTTAAGGACCGGTTTACCACCCGCCTTCAGGAGTTCGGCCGTAATTCCGTCATCACCCGGTGCCTTGTTGTTCTTAAGCTGTTTCAGAGCCATCCTAATCTCGTACAGGCTGACATCCGGGATGTCTTCGGTATAGTGTCGGGTCAGTCTAGCTCTGGGGTCTTTCGCTAGATCTTCATCGGGTTTACTGGTTGGCGTGTACAGCTGCCCATAGAAACTCTCGATCTCCCTCAGAAGCTCCGGTCTGGTTGATACGATCCTGCCGTCGTCGGTCTTCAGGTTCGTGAGCTGGCTTTGCCCAATAGACAGATCTCTTGCAAATACCTTAAAGCCCTTATTCCGCTCAATTGCCTGTTTAATACACTCGGTATTAAAACGGCGGAGGTCGCTCTTTAAGGATTTAGAGATCTGCCTATTGAGCTACCGGTATTTACACGCCTCGTCCGACGACTGCAGGATCATTTCACGCCGCTCCTTCATGAGACTAAGAGTTTGATCAGAGAGCCTCTTGTTCTTATTCACACGACGTGCCTTGAAGAACTTAGACCCCGTTGTGTGGACAGTTTCCACGAACCCATCGTTGTATTCGTCCACTAAGCTTCCTAGGCACTCGAAACGATTCTGGAGTTCAAGCTGAAAGTTCTCGGGGTTTTGGATCTGGATCTGTGCTGGACGGAGCGTAGACTTCATCAGTCGAGACCTTTCAAGCTTATACTTACTTCAGATATTATATTTTCTTTAGATTTATCGATTGTTACTTCTTTGGTGCAACTGCTTTCAAGTAACATTTCTTCTTCATGCGATAAAATCTCGTCGTCATCAATATCTGCAAAATTTTATAGGTTTATATAGTTGAGTAAAATGAAATAAAGTTATATAGGTCTATTTTCCACAAAACATGAAATATCATTCATTCTCTTTCCCTTATCCCAGTTCATTTGGAGTCAGCGAAGCATGTCTTCTTCCATACTTCTCTATTTGCCGGTTTTCAGCAAGGTGTTTGAAAAGGTAATGCTTTATCAAATGCTCATCCACTTTAACACCAATAAAATCTTACATGAGAAACAGTATGGTTTCACCAAAGGATGTTGTACGACTGACGCCGGTGTCACCTTATCTATACTAATACAAAGCCACATTATTGCTGAGTGTCATAGGTTATATAAAAAACCGAAAAATAAAAAGGCTTTTACGTGGTAGTCCGTTTTGCAAAGTGAATCGGAGAAAAAACCGAAGCAGCGGTGGGCGCGGGATGGTTTTGGGTTTAATTCGGTTCGCGTTCGTGCTCGCTTCGGGAGAAAGGGGCGTGGCTTTTTACATCTGATCTGAGAGGTAGGTACCCGCGCGGCCCACTCGCGTGGTCGGCTCCTTACGCAGCGGACGTCCCCGAAATTGAATTTTTCGAAACGAAATTAGCACACTTTCGACTAATTATGCCCAACGAAGTGGGCACGGGTCAGCTAGTTAAAACATATATTTACTACGTGGAGAGAGTCACAAGATGCCATAGGGATCTTCTGTGACCGCTCGAAAGTATTTGATTGCGTGAAATCTTATTTGAACGATAGACATCACCAAGTACAAACTTAAAATATCGCACACGTTTTCTTCTTATGACAAAGGCATCCACTAAGAAATGATTTTTCAATATTCAACCCCCAAGGGGGTGCAACAGGGGATGAAAGTTTGTATGGAAAATCGTAATTTTTGATACGACAACCACGCGGGCAAAAACTAGTCAATAATAAATCAAAAAACATAAATAACAAGTCAGCAAACTATTCGTATCATTTCAGTAATCGTTAATGGAATAGTAAGCTTTTAACATCGCTTTATTTGTTTTTCTGACATTCAAAAGTGCCTGTAATGGTTTAATTGAAATAAATACTTTGAGTTTGAGTTATTATTCGTCATCTCATCAGACACCTCCTTTGTTGCCATAATATATCATCCTTCACATAGCTCATCCATCGTTTCTTTGCTCTTCCTCTAATCTTAATCCTTTAATCTTATGCGCATTCACATTCATCATTATATTCTTAGTGAATTGCATGTATTAGTAATGCAAAAAACAGACTACAACTGTTCTTACTGTTCCATAAAGACTTTTTCTGTTAGCAATTTGAAGCTAAATCGCCAAAGATTTACCTACCAGAAAAAGTATCATGGTGTGACAAATCATATTGTCTATTCTCGCTGTAAGAGTTGTTGTTGCTTTCCATGTTCGGATTTCGTATATCATATAACAGTTTATTTAATGAATCCACAGCGATTTGTATATCTTCACAACCGGCCACCTCCTAGAAATACAATCAGGTATATTTTACACCTGTCAGATTTTAAATTCTTTCCTTTAGCAAGTCAGAACAGATATATTTGAAGCACTGGGAAGGCCATTGCATAGACACGTCTATTTAATCATGTATTGAATTTATAAGAAACACCAAAATGGCTAGGTACATATTCATCAATATGTGCATGTGGATTGAGTGATCCTCTCTTCAATCTAACCGAAAGTCGAAGTGGATTTAGTTAAAAATTGTTAAAACATTATGACGAAGATTAGTTAGTTTTTTTTAACTTCGTCATAATGTTTTAACAATTTTTGTCAGGTTGTATCTATCTATCTATCTATCTATATATTTGGTTAATTTTAGTCTTGAAATATTCGTGGAAGTCCAGGGAAGGTTTAAACGGTGAGAAAGTGGTAGGTAGGTAGGCAGGGTAGAAGGTAGGGTAGTAGGTAGGTAGGTAGAGTAGTAGGTAGATAGGGTGGTAGGTAGGTAGGGTAGCAGGTAGGTAGGGTAGTAGGTAGGTAGGGTAGCAGGTAGGTAGGGTAGGAAAAAGAGCATTGCAACGCATGCCGGGAACAGCTAGTGTTAAATAAAATAGGATTCGCGACCGTAACAAATGTGACTTTACAGAGTAACATTGATTAAATTGACCAATATAACCCTCTCAGTTCATATTCTCCTCCTTAGTCAATGGAATTAAATCAACTCAAGAGGTATATTTATGATTTCAATGATTATAATATCTAGCTTTCTGCGTCACACACAATAATTATAAAGCTTATAAACCTTCCTCGATAAATGGACTATCCAAAACAAAATTTATTTGTCTATTTCAACCAGTAGTTCCTGAGTTTATCGCGTTCAAACAAACAAATAAACTCTTCAGCTTTATAATATTAGTTTAATATTAGCATTACGTGCGCGAACCCTATTTTATTTAACATACAACCTGGCACTGATCGGCAAATAGCAAAAAACGAGAAAATACTACGAATTTCGCGGGCTACCTTGAAGAAACCTTAACCCGGGGCAGCGAGGCATCTATTTACTTTTAATTTGGTGGTTTTATTCTAAACCATTACTAGTGTTTCTTGTTAACACCACACTAAGTATTTTCGAACCTAAATAGTAGCGGAAGAGTTAATGCTCGACCCTCGTGTAACAGTATGAATTGAGGGTGTGACTCTCCATAAGAAAATCTTATTTTTACTGACCGGTATTTAAATTTTTGGGTACAATATGACTCCATCAGTCATATTGTACCCAAAAATTCTTGAGTTTGTCTATTTACATTGAAATATTATTTAATTTGTCCCAGACTTACCGTTATCTCATCAAGCAAATGCAAGCTGTAACTATACATTTGCATATAATATACTGGTGTCATGTCAATTATTTTACCTGTAATTTAATAATAATTCTCAAAAAATAGCATCATTGTATTGTACTTATATATGTTACTGGGCAAACCCATTTTCAGGCAATATTAGTTTGTCCCAGGTCAAACTAGGACTCATCACAAAATAACGACCATAGAGCAAACCGTTAAATGGGTTAGGTTAGAACCGAGACAAAAAACGCGCGACCCGAGCGAGCGCTACATCTAGGTTGGGTGCATCGTAATTGCTTTGTTTGGGTTTGTGTATCCTGACACGATCAAACGGTTTGGCCAAACTAGTTTTGCTCGAAATAAGGTTAAGCCGGTATTATATAAATAGAAAAAAATCTCTTTACCTGAGTCGTCACTGGCTTTCAACAGAATATCTGATAATTCATTAGCTGCTGCAGCAATACCTTTATTCCCATGGAATTTTATTACAATGCATTGCACTGCCTCATGTAATGTCCAAGGGGGAGGCATAGATTTATGTGTAAACTTTGGGTGTTGTTGTAGCACTTGACTCAAAACCTCTTCCATTATCTGAATGAACCTTGAAACCCATTCATCACATTTAGTCCTCAAATACTGTTCCATAGCAATGCTTTCAACTTCATACATGACTTTATTGTCAACCGGCTGTTGAATTATCGAGTAAGTTAAATTGCTATAAGTGCCATCATTATATACATTACTCTCAATATTGGATGTTGATGTTTGCTCAATAGTAACTTTTTCTTTGCTGGTGGCATTTGGTTCGGCGTTAATACTCAAGTCCATAAATTCAATATTCTCATCTGAAATTTTACTTTCGATGCGTAATGCAGGGTTATTCTCTCTATCTGGCAGTGTGTATGATATCTCATTATTTAGAATATTGCTTTGAGATTCTACATTATTCGTATTGCTTTGATTATTATTTGAAAGAATTTGTTCATTGCTTTGAGATGTGTTCCTCCTTCGACGCCATTTAAACTGCTTCTTTTCAGTTTCAACGGAATGTATTATTGGCTGATGCGATGTAGAGCGCTTAAGGAGTATTTCTCTCTTTTTAGCGGGAGTATTTGAAAGTAAAGACGCTGAACGTTTTGCAATTGGTTGTGACTTCGAAACTGCTTTTGGTGATTGTTGTTTTACCACATTCACCGTATTAGCATTGATTTCTTCCATATCAGTTTGAATACTTACATCTGCGGTATGTTTCAATACTATCAACTCGTCTGGTTTATCTGGTGTATTATTTTGTTTCGGTGAAATATTGACATTGTAGTTAGAACTTTGAGTAGCTCTTACAGGACTAGTGTCTATGTTACGTTGTACATTATTTGGCACAATTATTTGGATTTTATTACAAAATTCATTTGTCATGAAAGGTGTTTTAGGACCAGGTGATTGTGACACCGAGGTAATTTTATTTGAATTTCCCATTAAAAAGGTTTTAACATCATTGATACTAAATATATGTATATATGAGGAGTCTATGTTCAAGATCTCACTATCGTTAGAAACAAGAATCTGAAAAATAAAATTGTTTAATTTGGTTAATTCGTCTATTTTAAACCGAGAACTTAAAATAGTACGTCTTTTAACAGTAGGTATGGCAAAAGATACAGGAAAATCAAAATATATGCCAATTTTCAAAATTATACGTACAAACATACAAAATTGACCGTAGCATGAACTGAAACTTAAAAAATATGGGTACAAAGAAATTGCCTTAACCCTTTAAGCGCCGACACCGTAATATCACGGGTTCTAAAAACAGTGCCCGAATCGCCTCACACGTATTATTACGTTATTTGATTGAAAAAGTTCTTTGATGCGCACAAACTTTAAACAAAGTATAATTATTTTGAGATCCAGGGTCTATCTTTATTGTAATGCAGGGCGCGGGCTGCGGGTTGTTCACAAGAGATACCACGGCCTCGACATATAGGGCTAAGAAGGAACATGGGCGGTTCTTAGTTAGTAGAAGTCTGACACTCCCTTTCGCTCTGCCCAAGAGTGGGAGTTATTTGATAATTTCCTACCATTTGCAATGAAAGCGTGTTCTTTCATTACAAAATCACATAGTGTTACTTTAGTAAAGAATCAGAATACAATAAAGTGGATTAAAGCTTGAAATTACATATTTGATTTTTACAATAAAAATATAGCAAAACTCGATAACGCAGAACCTCACTAGTGCAGACGGTCACCAAATCCGATTCAAAAAGGGAAGATATAAATTTGTTTGAAATAACTTCACGCGAACGAAGGTAGCTTATATACTAATATAGATCCCACCAAAAACAAAACTTGTAAAAAAAGCCAAGTCGCGCAATTCAGTTCTTCTACCGTAAAAAAGTAGTGAGATCTATGTAATACCAAGTCAGTTAATTTATTCAGTCCCTACTTAAGGTACCTTCTATCTTAAGTTATTACTTAATAAGCTAACCTACAAAATAAATAGATTGACTTGGCCATCGCATCACATTGGCCAATGCGATGGCGATTAGTTAGCCATTAGAACGGTCTGTTTAATATTGGCAAATGCGATGCGATGGCCAAGTCAATCTATTTATTTTGTATAAATTCAGGTTTCTAGTTTCTTCGACAACGAAGTTATATGGGGTCGAAAATGGCCTGAACTGTTTCGAGAAAAGGATGGTACGGCCGTGCCGCTTTATTGCTCGACTTGGCGGGGGCACTCCCGTGCCCCCAGATAATACTCACCAGATGATTCTTGTTATCTAATAGTTCTTTGCAAGTTGCAAGTATAACTTCTGCCGTACCGTCACCTTCCACTTTAGATGGCTCTTTCGCTGTAATGTTCAATAGTATATTGTTTACAGCGTGTATCAGCAATACAAATATGGTTGGTTATATACAGTGTGTTAGGTTAAACAAGGGACATATTGAAGGAGGGTAATCAGTATTCAATTCTCGTCGCAAATATGTAAAAATAGTACAAGTGCGGAAAGTTTGTTATTGCATTCGAGGCGGATTAAACACCCGAGCCGGCTTTCACATTCTTTCTCCTGATGGGCTTTCTTAGGAATATTGAAACAATTACAGCCTTTGGCTTGCACAAGATCATCTTTCATCATAATGATATTATTACAATATTCACGTTTGAATGCTTTTTTTGAAGTTCACCTGGTCTCTTGTGTGTTTTAAATTGAGCCAAGGCCTACATTCAGTCACATTGCTAACTTACCTAAATAGGCATAACCAATCTCAATCTGTTGGGACAGAAATCGTAGAATACGTTTTGCTTGTATATCTTCTGTGCTATTAACATGAGTTTTAAGCTCTTCCATGACGCGTTTTGGAACCATAAGATAGCATTTTTCATCTGTAACAAATTATTTACAAAATTAAGAATTATAAACCGATTCTATTTGAATGCTTATTATCACAAATTGTCCTATTTCATTACCGTCATGAGTAAAAGCAAAAACAGTTGCCCTATATGTATAAATAGTAATGTCTCTTCCTGACCGTATTCTCCATGGCGGCCACAAGAATGAGTACTGACACAGGTCTCTTCCCTTATTTTCGTAATACCATGGGATGGCAAACTGGCACAACCAAACAGAAATCAGGCCTCAGACCAACGGCTTAACATGCTTTTCAGGGCACGGGGTACCACTCACACACTCAAGTCTGCTACTGAGAAATTCCTAAGTGGCCAATAACACTATATCCGACCTGAGAATCATAGCCTGAACCTCACATTAGTCAGGCTTTCTTGCAAATTTATGGGACAAATTGTATCTGTTTCATAAATACTTTTGTTTTTTTAATTACCTGAATCTGTTAATGTTGTCAGAAATTTAAATTCATGTAGCAGTACCTCCAGATCAACAACAATAAACCAAGCATTTGGATTGGCATCTGGGGCAGCTAGACATTTTAAAGGTTCCAAGTCAATCTTAGAGGGTTTTTCTTCACATCTGTTCTCCTGAAAATTTAATTTTAAAAATCAATATTATGTGTCTTAATATTTAAAAAATAACAGTAGGGTACTATCCCATTATTTTACATACCATTCCAGAACCTACATTTTTTGAATGATTTCCTTCAACTTGATTAGCAAAGTGAGCAGCAGTATCTGCTTGTCTCGTATTATTATTTGCTGTTAGTAAACCTGATACTAAAAATCAAAAGGAAGTTTAATTAAAATAATGATGCCAGTATTATAATAATAGTTATAAAAATTAATTTCAAAACAAATCAAATCATAATCCAATTTGGCTAGACGAGTTATACTTCTCAAACACAGGATATGCCACACCTATCTTGCCCGTTGTGCACAACTGCATGTTGAATGAGTTAAATGAAGCAAACAACAAAGCTGACCAGATTACTCGATACACCATATTCGATAAAAAGAAGAATAAAACGAAAATAAATACCTCCTGGGTTAGTAGATTTCTTATGGAAGAATGATATTTTCTTCTCTCTTCTCTTGAATGCAATTTTTTGCCTTAAGTCATTTTTTTTCTTCATTGTCCACTTTATACCTTGGTCATGGCTAAACTCTCTTGGATAATATGTCCGATCACTCGTAATTGACTGACTTGCATTTCCTAAATGATTAAAAACAAGTGCTGTTGCAGGTTGTGACACATTTTGTGACAAGGCAACATTCAGGGGCAACAGATTGTGGTTCGCGGCAGGTGCTATTGCACCTGCAATTAAAACTTGTTGTACATGAGGAATATTCCATACCTTGGGATTATAGATGGTAGCAGTTGTGTTTAAAAAACTATCATTGGTGCCCTGCATTAAGCCTGATATTTGATTAAAAGGAGTGTGAAAAGTGTCATTACTATTCCCCACATTTGTGTATGTTATGAGTGAAGACTGTTGTTCTGAAAATTTATTTATTACAAATTGTTCACTTGAGACTGATGGTTCTGCAGATTTCTTTAAAGTAGCAGGTGGTTTATCCTTTGGCTCTGGACATTTTATAGGTTCACCACCCTGTAAGTTTTGTAGTTGTTTTGTTGCACGTTTTGCCTTTTCAATCTGTAAAAGAAGATATTATTTATTATGGAATCAATATTTCAATAAACACAAAAAACATCATACACCGTGTTCCCATTAATATTATGTTTTAGTTCCATTATAAATATATGTATTATAATGTTTTATATGATACAGTGGATTTCATTTATTGCCCTTGGTTGTAGCAACTTTTCCGTTTATGTATTATGATGTTTACACCTATGTCCTGTATTTATTCATTTTATTCCATTATTTCAAAAGTATTTGAATTTTTAAATTAGCTAAATTATGTTTTTATGACATGGTATTAGCAAGGCCTAATTTGTTAAGTATATGTACTCAGATCAATGATCTGAGTTTCATCATCATCAGCCTATAATTGTTCCCACTGCAGGGACTCAGGCCTCCTCTCTAGGAGAGGGATGGGCTATAATCCACCACACGGGCCCAGTGCGGATTGGTAGATGTCGCATATCTTCGAATTTTTGGTTCTAAGACATGCCGGTTTCCTCACGATGTTTTCCTTCACCGTTTTGAGAGCAGTGGTGATGAAATAAATTACACAAAGTAATGCGCCTGCCTGGGTTCGAACCCACGACCAGATCCTGACCTGAGTTGATCTGAGTTTATGTATATTTAAATTTTAATGTGACATTCAAAGAAGGTAATAGGGGATCGGACGGGGTCAAAATAATATGATTCTGTTTAGTCCGTAAGTTAGATTATCGAAAAATATTGAATACGTGTTTTTTGTTTTATCAAATCAATAAAAAATGACGAAGATAAAACGCGTCAAAGATCTTGGAGTGGGGCTTGAAACGTCACTTGTGTCGTCAAAATGTACTATCATATGACGTCACACGAGTTTTCGAAGCACTGTATCGTCTTCATTTTAAGTTTACGTGAAAAAAGAAAAAATACGTGTCCAATAATTTTTGGAAATCTATCTGACGGACTAATTAGTTTTTTTTTGTCCGATCCCCTATTGTATTACTTACTTATTTTTTTTATTTATTTATTTATTTATAACCAACATAAATTATCAGGAACACCACACATCTAAGTGTAATACAAAAAGGACAACAGCTGCAGAAGAAAAAAAATTGACTTGAATAACAGCAATATGTATTACCTGCGCATCGTCGATATCCCAAACAGCTACTCCAGTACCAGTGTTAAAATAGTATGTCGATCCTGGATGCGATTTAGATTGGCATATTATCCAAGAATTGCCGACAGAAGTAACTTTACGCCTGTTATCACTCATAGTACAATACTGTAGAACACCTCCACTGTATTTATTTGTAATTTTAACAGAATTATGTTGCTTTGTTGACCACTGAGCAGCAAGTGCAACAGACGTATTATTCCTATAACCTGTGCCTTTAACCAACAAAAATCTCCATTCTAAGAACACACGCCAAGATCCAAAGAGTTTGTTAGTAATATTTTTGGTAATAATACTGCTGTGATCACTCATCAAGCTGATCCACAGATCCACAGAATATGTCAGTCAGTGACGCTGTGACGCTAGAGCACAGAACACATATACTGCTAGAGGTGGGCGTTGAATCAATAAACTGTTTTTTTAACGACTTTTAATTCGTCAACGAGTTAACTGATATTCATCAATTCTTCTTCTAAAAATATAAGCTGTTAATTTGCACTCAACGCATTAGGAAAATAATATTATAAACTTTTCTGAACTCTGAATTTTGATACGGAACGAATATTTCTGAAGGAAAGGAACGCCGTCGTGTCGCATAAAATTCACATAGAAATTAAATAATCTTAATTTTTATCAAATCAATCTTCAATAAATTAGTTGCAACAAAATTGTTATTGATCGAAAATTCGAAACCGTTTGGCAACAATGATATTCTAGTAAATACAAGGACGTTATATACTACTCGCTAGAGTATATATGTTCTGTGATATACTATCAGTAAATATCATTGGTTGGCAACGTCAACGTCAACAAATCCGACAAGTTAAGGTAGCCCGCGAAATTCGAATTTTCTTACGATTTTTGCAATTTGCCGGTCAATGTCAGGTTGTATCACTACTTATCACTACATAAAGTCGCTTTCTCTGTCCCTATGTCCCTTTGTATCTTTAAAACTACGCAACGGATTTTGATGCGGTTTTTTTTAATAGATAGAGTGATTCAAGAGGAGGGTTTATAATAATATGTATAATAACATCCATTTGCACCCGTGCGAAGCCGGGGCGGGTCGCTAGTGTTAAATAAAATAGGATTCGCGACCGTATACTTGGCGCCACATAAAAAGAACGCTGAGGGGAAAGCGGGGGGGGGGGGGTTCGCGCAGTAGTTTCAATAGGCGTATTGTTTTATTTTCGAACTAGTATTGCTTATTAGTAGGTTGACATCGAAAAATATATTAAATAAAATATCAATTAAAAAAAAATTAAAATATTAATTTAATAATGTAGAATTAACACACATTTTGTGTGTGTGTTGTTAATTATTACGCATTTTTGGTGGTACGCTATTGGTCCGTCTGGGGCTCCACCCCCCCCTCCCCCCGTCCCTACCTCATACCGCCAAATAGACCGATAAATCGCCTAATGCGCAGCTTGACCCCCCAGCGCTCTTCATAAATGGCGCGACCTTTAACAAATGTGACTTTACTGGAACTCAGAAGTTCTAAAAATTAAATATAAGAAAAAAAAAACAAATAAATAATAATTGTTTATTTATAAGAAGGGGCACATTTACAATAAAATAATAATAGTGTTACGACGGTCATCTAGAATCTTCGAGAAACCTCGCTAATAACTGTGAAGTACCTACCTAGACTCGCGTAAATTCTAGTAGGTAGTAGTAAGTCCCTACTTGCAGTCCGTAGGTATTAAGCGGCGCGCAGCCCGTAGGTATAGTTCCATTGTATGTCATTGTAATTTCGACCGTATGCCGAGGGCGTAAAGTAACTTCTTCCTTGTCGGTAATTTTTTAACGAATTATTATTTATAACATCGAATTTATATCAAAAAGAAAATATTATTGTCAAAACTATTACTTTTTACTAACGTAGCCGTTATTCGATACCCATTTGTAATTTCGATTTGAGTTTAATTTTCCCTAGGTTCTAAGTGTTGTTATCCTATTGCTTGTAACACCATATATATTTTTTTAATGTTTCTATTTACTTCAATTTTGTGATGATTTTATTTAATGAAACAAACCAATATATTATAGTATATATATATATTATTATAAATATATTATATTATAGTAATTATATTGAATGTTTTTGTAATAACTATCAAAAGACAACGCAGCGACATTTAGAAATGAATTGAGTACTATAATTGTGGGAATATCTTTAGAGCCAAGAAACAGCTGATGGCACTACCATCTTTGCGAAATGTCACTTCAAGGCATATGCCCCCCCCCCCCCCCCCCCCCCGAGACAACCGATGGGGAAAAAAGGTTCTCGAGTGGCGACCACGAACCGTAAGACGCAGCGTTGGCAGGCCTCCCACCAGGTGGACCGACATCGGAAACAAAAACTAAAACATAATCATATTTTAGTTTTAAAATGTACACGTGATAATACTATATTATTAAAGTAATACACCCAAGAGTAATACACCCAAGACTACATACAAAAATGATGAATGATTGATTATTTTTTCTAAATAATATTATGTTCAATATACAGAAAACTCTACGTCTATATATGAAATAACAGACAAAACCTATACTTTAGGTTTTAATTTGCAAAACGTTACATATTGTTGAAAATTGACAATTCATTCCTAAGACAGTTTGATTAAGACATATCTGATCTATGATCATAGAAGAATAAATAATGTTGTAAAAAGGTTCACCACATTCACCCCGGCCAGATGTAATCGCGCAAAAACTTCGGTGGATTCCGTGATCTGGCCGACCTCCGGAGTGGCTCCGAAACTGGGAGCTCGATCCCGTCCGAGCTCATTTGTTCTGGTTCCGGTGCCACTTGCAAATCCTCCGATGGTAGCGGTGACGAAGGAGTAGCTGGCAGCGAGACTGGTGTTGAGTAAGATGTCGGTGAAGAAGGCGAAGTTGGTGGTGAACAAGATGGTGATGGTGACTGCGATCTTTGGGGTTCGGCGTCCACAAATTCGTTTATTGTGGGAATATCTTCTCGATTGCCTCCCAAAGGTGCTAAATGGCGGTTGGATACAGTAGTCTCGCGACCATCCATTGTTCGAACGAACGAATAAGTGGGGTTTGTCTCCAGTACCTCCACCTCCTCGGCTAGTGGTTGATATTTTGTTTTCCGGTCAAAGCGTCGCATAAGTACTCTGAGCCAGATAGCCATGTGGGAATAGAATCTCCATTCGTCGATCTCCGAGAGTGGCGGAACATTCTTTCATGCGGCGTACAATTTGTACTAGTACAAAGAAGCGAGCGTATGGAGTGCAATGCTTGCGGTAGGACATCTTCCCAGCTCTCTATTGGCAGGTTCTTAGTTTTCAAAGCTAACTGTACACTTTTCCAGAGCGTAGAATTGAGCCTTTCAACTTGGCCATTGCCTTGAGGGTTGTATGGCGTTGTACGACTCGTCGCTATTTGCCTGGAGTGTAGAAAATCTTTTACATCAGCCGATAAAAATGATGTCCGTCGGTCCGAGTGCACGTAGGCATGCCGAACATGATAAAAATGCTGTCTAAATGCTTGATTACAGTCTTTGCGCTTATATCAGAGCACGGAAAGGCGAACGGAAAGCGGGAGTACTCATCGATTACTGTTAAAATGAATCTGTTATTCGACTTAGATGGTACTGGTCCCTTAAAATCCATGCTCAGTCGTTCGAAAGGCGCTATCGCTTTAATAAGTTTATTTTGAGGATCAGCTCTAATGAATCTAGGCTTAACCTCAGAACAGATGCGACAGTCTTTCGTCATACTCTTTATCTCTTCAATCGAATAGGCTAAGTTTTTGGAACGCACCCAATGTGCCATTCTGGTTGCACCCGGGTGACAAAAGGCTTCATGAAGTGATCGTAACTTTCCAGGTATCTCGACGACGCGATGGCGCAAACACGGGAGAGGGCGTCCGCTACATGGTTCTGTGTGCCAGGCCTGTATACGATGTCGTACTTGTATGGAGATAGTTCCAATCGCCAGCGCTGTATTTTCTCGTTTTTAATTTTACTATTGTGCTTAGCATTAAACATGAAAGAGACGGATCGCTGGTCAGTGACGAGCAGAAATGATTTCCCTATTAGAAAATGCCGCCACTTCTTTAAAGACTCTACGATTGCATAAGCTTCTTTTTCAATAGCTGAATGATTCTGTTCACTTCGATTAAGTGTTCTCGAATAGAATGCTACAGGCCTGCCCGCCTGCGAAAGAGTTGCCGCAATTGAGTGTTCCGAGGCATCAGTTTCTACAGTAAATGGCATATTATTGTCAATGGCGTGAACACAAGACTTGATTATGGCGTTCTTATGTTCTTGAAAATCTTTAATGATATTGTCACTCAGCGGAAATGTCTTGGTCTTTGGTAGTTCATGTACCTTTTCGGAGAAGTTTGGTATCCACTTAGAGTAATGAGCGAACATACCCAAGGCTCTTCGCAAGCTGGGCAAGTCTTGAGGTGGAGGTAAGTTTAGAAGAGGTTCTAATCTATCATTGTCGGGTATGATGATATTATTGGCGATCGTGTAACCAAGTATGTTAATAGAAGTTTGTCTAAATATGGATTTTGCTTCACTCAGGGTTAAACTGTACTTCTTAGCTGCCGCAATAAAATTTTGCAGATTATAGTCGTGCTCTTCTGGTGTTTTGCCGCAAATTGTGATATCATCAAGATATGCGAATGTGCCTTTCAACTTTTCCGTTCGAATAAGCCAATCTATAGTTCTCTGGAAGCTAGAAACATTGGTCACTCCAAATGGTATACGTCGGAACTGGTATAGATTTCCAATTGCTTCAAACGCAGTGAATGATCTCTCCTCTGGCAAAATAGGAACTTGATGATAGGCGCTTTTTAAATCTATGGCGCTAAATACAGAGTATTTTGCCACTTTTGATATCAGTTCCTCTATACTAGGAAGTGGATAGGCGTCCAGTTCTGTGAATCGATTTATAGTTCTGGAGTAGTCGATTACAAGGCGTTTACGGTGATTCACATTCTTAGTGATCAGTACCTGCGCTCGCCATGGTGACCGGCTCTCTTCAATGACACCTTCCTTTAAGAGATTCTTCACTTCCTCTTCAATAAAACGTCGGTCGTCATCACTGTATCTTCGAGACTTAATAGCAATCGGTTTGCATTCGGGAGATAGGTTGGCGAATAAAGGCACAGCAGGGACAGATGCTTCGGCTACGTTACACACGACAAGAGGCTCTTTTGGCCCACCAAATGCGAATTCTAGTGAGGAATGCTTCTCTAATAGGTCGTGTCCTATAATCATATCTGAACATAAATTATCGATCACAAGCAGTTGAACGTTCTCCTAGGTGTGTTTACCCAAGGTAAGCGTGAGGCAAGTTTCTCCTTTGACTGATGATATATGATTAAGAGAGGCCATAGATATTGTCTGCTGGCTTGGTTTTATCTTCAGAGAAACCAGTTTAGAAAATTCGAAATTAATGAAACTTTTAGAACTGCCTGTGTCCAATAGTGCTTCAGCTCTAATGCCTTTGATATATGCAGGGACAATTGCTTTGTATAAGGACGACGGTGATGCAGCAATGATGCAGGCGGTGACATTTTCCTGGTCAGACGCGACAGCGCTAGTTAGGTTCTTACTGCGACAGACTTTCGCGAGATGCCCTTTCTTGTTACAAAGTTGACATGTCACATTGAAGGCGGGGCATGTCTTGCGCGGATGCACCCGTCCTCCACAGAAGAAACATTATTTTGCGGTTCGAGTAATTCTGGAACGCCGGCGTGGCTGCAGAGGTATTTGCATTTCCACTTGGCATAGGAGTATTCCGTACATTAGTGTTATCAGAGATGTTTTCTGTAGCCGCGTTCATAGTTATGTTGTTGTTGTTGTGTAGTGTATTAACTTCAGCCATCTCCAAGGAACGCGCCTGGTTATGTGCTTCGTCCAAAGTTAAGCAAAGGTTTTCGAGGAGTCTCTCTCTTATTTTTGTCGAGGAGATGCCAGCTATGAAAGCGTCGCGAATGTTGTCTTCCCGGTTGGTCTTACTATCGACAGCCGTGAAGTTACAATCTTTGGACAGCTGCTTCAAGGCTTGGATGTATGTGTCGATAGTCTCATGGCTACTTTGTTTCCGTGTGGCGAGAGCGTGGCGTGCATACAGGATGTTAGTTGGTTTTACATAAAGTTTGTTTAAGAGGTTCAATGCCTGTTCGTATGTTTCACATTCACTTATATGGGTATACACGTTCGGAGACACGTGATTAATTAATATAGTAAGCTTGACCTTATCAGTTGTAGTAGTCGAGTCCTGCACCGCAAGGAAGTTGACGAAAGTTTTCTTCCAGTGTGCCCATTCCGCGGCCGCCTTGCTTAGGGACGGGTCGCCATCGAACCGCTCCGGTCGTAGATATTTGTCCATGGGATCTTAATCGTTTTGTTTGCAAATTAAATTGAAATAACAGACAAAACCTATACTTTAGGTTTTAATTTGCAAAACGTTACATATTGTTGAAAATTGACAATTCATTCCTAAGACAGTTTGATTAAGACATATCTGGGGGTCTAAAACGGCCACTTTGGCAGATCATAATCTGAATTGCGTTAAAAAGCGTAAAATTGACCTTTCATTATAATAACTGGGTCTGTAACAATTTAGTAAAATACATCATAATAGGGAAATAATATGAATTGCGTTAACATTCGTAAAATAGTCACAGACGCAGTTTTTATTATGAAAGGTCCATTTTACGATTTTAAACGCAATTCACATTATGATCTGCAAAAGTGGCCATTTTAAACCCCCTGATCTATGATCATAGAAGAATAAATAATGTTGTAAAAACCGACTTCGACAAAATTAAAACACAAAAAAGTGAAAAATAAAAAATCAGCTTCTGAAGTCGGTGACTTTTGTTTGTTTGATTTCATGTTTATGCCACCGACTTCTGAAGCTGATTTTTTATTTTTCACTTTTTTGTGTTTTATTTTTGTCGAAGTCGGTTTTATTTTTTGTAAAAAAGTTTTTATTTTTCACTTTTTAGTTAAAGATTTTATGGTTCACATGTGCTTACCCCTTCACAACGTACCGGCGTGATGTTATGTTATGAACTGGTGTAAACAATAGACAGTCATGAGATTTCAGCAATCCCAGTCCATTTGCTATCATTAATTGAGGAGTTCCGTTGCCTATCTCCGAAGTTCTTCATCAGATCTTCACCAAATAGTTTTTATAACCTTTGTAGTGAGTACAGGCGTGATATTATGTTGTGTGATGGCGTAAACAATGCTTAGATATGCTATAGCAACAATCGCGGTTAATCTGCTGTTATTAACCGACTTCAAAAAAAGGAGGAGGTTATCAATTCGACTGTATTTTTTTTTTTTTTTTTTTTTTTTTTTTTTTTTTTATGTTTGTTCGCTCATAACTTGCGACTGGGTGAACTGATTTTCATGATTCTTTTTTCATTTGAAAGCTGGTGCTTCCCGTGTGGTCCCATTGTCACCATTTAAATATCTGATGATGGGATCTTGTAGAAATCGAGGGAACTCTTCAATAAATAACAGCAGATTAACCGCGATTGTTGCTATAGCATATCTAAGCATTGTTTACGCCATCACACAACATAATATCACGCCTGTACTCACTACAAAGGTTGGTGAACATATTCTGATGAAGTACTTCGGAGATAGACAACGGAACTCCTCAATAAATGATAGCAAATGGACTGGGATTGCTGAAATCTCATGTCTGTCTATTGTTTACACCAGTTCATAACATAACATCACGCCGGTACGTTGTGAAGGGGTAAGCACATGTGAACCACTAAAAAGTGAAAAATAAAAACTTTTTTACAAAAAATAAAACCGACTTCGACAAAAATAAAACACAAAAAAGTGAAAAATAAAAATCAGCTTCAGAAGTCGGTGGCAAAAACATGAAATCAAACAAACAAAAGTCACCGACTTCAGAAGCTGATTTTTATTTTTCACTTTTTTGTGTTTTATTTTTTTTATTGAAGAGTTCCCCCGATTTCTACAAGATCCCATCATCAGATATTAGAATGGTGACAATGGGACCACACGGGAAGCACCAGCTTTCAAATGAAAAAAGAATCATGAAAATCAGTTCACCCAGTCGCAAGTTATGAGCGAACAAACATAAAAAAAAAAATAAAAAAATACAGTCGAATTGATAACCTCCTCCTTTTTTTGACGTCGGTTAAAAAGGTTCACCACAATATTTTTTTTTTTATGTATGTTACCTGATTTCTCCCCCATTTGTGAACCGATTCTAAAAATTCTTTTTTTATTTGAAAGAGTATACTCCTGAGGTGGTCCCATTTTAATTTGGTGAAGATCTGGTGCTGATCTTCGGAGATATACTATGGAACTCTTCAAAAATAGACGGCAAATCTGACGTAATTGCTGGAATCGCTTGGATGTTTATTGAATATACATTATCATGACGTAACATCACGCCTGTATGCTCTGAGGGGGTATGCAGATGTGTACAATACACATTTTTTTAGTTGTTATATATGAATTACATAGACACGTATGACGTGTTTCGTGCTTTTTCTGACGCTATTCAAGTATTCGCATCTAGCAGTCATCACTTGTCTTCATGCTCTTAACCGTTGTGGAGTAGTACCACTCCTCAACGGTTAAGAGTTGAACTTCGATCAATAATAATGTACTAGATTCCCGATAAGCGCTTCAAAAACGACCCGAAATATAAGACCACAAACGTATTTGTGGTCTTATTTCAAATTAGTATGGTCCAATCATAGCCAACATTAAGACGTCAAAATACCGCAGTATGCGTTCAAAGACTGCGTAAATAACCACCGTAACACCAAGGTTTTGGAAGGAATATCTTTTTTTCGGTAATTTAATATCATTATGTGCTTTTTCATAATATTTAAACATAAATAAACTGTAAATATACCTAATTAAATCAGCGAATATTATAATTGTTTGGCCAATGTTTGCTACAACGCACCAACTATTGTATCATGTTCTTGAACAAGGAACGCTAGTTCCGCAATAGAATAAGCACGACATTGTACACAAAATGCTTTTAACCGTATTGCTTAGAGTTTAAGTTTCATTTTAGAATGAATATTTTTGTACTGATGACTTTTTATTTTGGAGCGACATTTAAAATGTTTTGCTTCTAATCTTTCTCCGATGAAAGGGCTTAAATAAATATACTTTACAATGATAATTAAACGTTATGTTTAAGTGTTAAGGTTTATAATCATCTGAAGTTGTTAATAATATTGAACTTTTTTCTAAGATGTTATGTAGATGTTTACGTGTGTGCAAACGTGGCCACTTGAGCGACTTAGTTTTGTTCCTGATGCTTAATCTAGTACTATTATTGATCGAAGGAGTTGAAAGCAAAAATATTTAGTTGAATCTTGAAGGTTAAGGGTTAGGTTTCTTGGTTGAATGTTAAATGCATAGTAAATATTTGTATCCGATATATTTACAGGTATAAAGGTACTTATTACAACTAAAAATGAAAAATAAAAAAACTTTTTTGCAAAAAAAAACAACCGACTTCAAAAACACCAAAAAGAGAAAAATAAACTTAAGAAGAAAAATCAGCTTCTGAAGTCGGTGGCAAAAACATACATACACACGAACATATAACCTCCTCCTTTTTCGAAGTCGGTTAATAATTAATTGAAAAAAGGATAAAATAACATAAAACCCACCTTAAAAAAACCCAAGAATGTCCGTCGGGGGCTGCCATTAAATGAACTAGTTTTGCAATGTTCAGCTCCCGACGGACATTCTTGGGTTTTTTAAGGTGGGTGTTTAAGTGTTTTATGTTATTTTATCCCTTTTTCAATAAATTTTTAACAGTCGTGGGTTTTTTCAAAAATTTTAATTTTGCTTTTTATTTTAAACTTTTTTAAACTTTTTACTTTTATTTTTATTTTTTTATCTAAGAGCATGCACCAATCAAACTTAAACCCATATCTGAAAACTGAATCAAAATCGGACTTGTAGTTTTGGAGAAAAATGGCAACTTTGATTTGCACAAAAAATGTTTGCTGCAGCGCCCCCTGTTGAGTTGTCACCGTAACACCTATCTAAGAACATGCACCAATCAAACCCAAACCCATAACTGAAAACTGAACAAAATCGGACTTGTAGTTTTGGAGAAAAATGGCAACTTTGATTTGCACAAAAAATGTTTGCTGCAGCGCCCCCTGGTGAGTTTTCACCGTAACACCTATCTAAGAACATGCACCAATCAAACCCAAACCCATAACTGAAAACTGCATCAAAATCGGACTAGTAGTTTTGGAGAAAAATGGCAACATGTATTTGCACAAACACGCAAACAAACAAACAAACACACAAACAAACAAACAACCTCTCACCCCAAACGCATATACCGTCTCCGTTCCGTCGTGGGTAAAAAAACAAATACCTGGAACTTACAAAAAGTGAAAACCGATTGGGGATCGAACTCGCGAACATGTTTAACATTTTTGGAAATCCTTCAACATTATAAAAAATCACAAAAAGTGGATACTGACTGTGATTTGAACTTGCGTACCTTTGTTTCAGGTATGTAAGTCTCCGTACCGTTAGACTACGTACACCAGTGACAAATAGTTTGAAATAAACCTTCTATTTTAATTAGTATGACAGTTGACAGTTCGATTGTGGTTCAATACCATAAATTTGAAATGCCGTAAAGGACTTCAGCTTTCTCTTGGATTTGCAACGCTCGCACCAGGCGCCTAAAGTGAATAATTGCACAGCACGCTCGATGTCTCTTGCGTTATTTCGTATTTCCAGTATCAAGCTGTAAAACAGTTGAGGATTATGGATAATGCAATACTGCTCACCCCCATAAGTTATTATGGGGCTAATATATAGCCCATGTGTTATTCCAGACTATAATCTACGTCTGTGCCAAATTTCATTCAGATCTGATCAGCCGTTCTGGCGTGAAAGAGTAACAAACATCCATACATCCATCCATCCTCACAAACTTTCGCATTTCTATTATTAGTAGGATTATCTCGATTAATCTCGAATATCTTTTGTTTGCTTGGGTATAAAAGGACCGATTGAGGACGAAGTGAGTTAGTTCACTTTTAAGCGAGACAACGAGAGGTTCGAAGAGATATCTAGTGCGACAAAGTGTTCAGAAGTGATTTTGTGATTGTGAATAAGTGTTTAGTGAGTAATAAAGTTAATTTGTGTGTTTAATTGGTAGTGTTTTTATTTATCCCATACCCAGCTCGGCCAGCTCGTAACAATTTGGTGTCAGAAGTGGGATAAAGAATGCCGATTCTACCAAAAGACGATACGGATGCTATCCGTACTAGGAGTCAGCGGCAACAAGGTATGGACCAAAGGCGATTTGGAGACTCCCCGACGCAGACACCGGGTGGTGTTCAGCCCACGTCAGAACCAGTCGCTGGCCCATCCGGAGCTACTCCAGCATTAGCGGCGCCTGACTTGTCTGCCTAAATGGCGCTGCTGCAAGACCAGGCACGTCGTTAAGAGGAGCAGGCGCGCCAGTTGCAGAAACAGTTGCAACGGGATAAGGACGAGCAGGCTCGGCGTCAAGAGGAACAGATACTTCTGATAAAGGATCTTCACGCATCAGTTGGAAAAGAGCTTAGTGTGATGAAGGAGCAGGTACAGCAGCACGACAACCGTATCGTAAAGGCCGAAATTCAGATCGCCGATGTGAAGAAGGCCTTAAGTGAAATTAAGGTTGGAGACGGGTCTGTAACTTCAGTGATTGCTGCCCCTTCGGTGCGCGGGTTTAAAGTGCCTCCATTCGACGGAACATCTTCGTGGTCGGCCTATAAAATTAAATTTCGTGGCCGTTATGAAAGTGAATTGGTCGACCAAAGTGCAAGCCATGACCGCGCTCACCTTGGGTCTCCGAGACCAGGCCCTTAACATTCTTGAGGCCCTCGGCTAGGATGTGACCTACGAACAGTAGCTGGAGGCATTAGAGTCCAGATACGGCGACCGCACCTGGGGCATGGTTTTCGTGCCAAGTTAAGGGATCGCGTTCAACGTAGTGCCGATAACTTACAGCAGTGGGCCCTGGAAGTTGAAAAGCTGGTTCGGAAAGCATACCAGTCCGCCCCTGCAATTATTGATGGAAATCTGGTACAGGCGTTCATCGATGGAATACGCGACTTGGAGGTTAGAGCCGCTGTGAGACTTGGGCATCATGAGACGCTGAAAGATGCTTTGGCCCATGCCTTAGAAGTAGAGGCAGTGAGGGAGGTTGTAGCGTCACCTGTACGCGACCGCCCGCAAGGATACAGCCCTAGGTGGAGAAAGGGGTCATCTTCGATCAAGCTGTCCTATAAGCGCAGCTCACCAAGAGAAGACCAACCTCAGCAAGGAAAGGTGGCTGAAGTGGCTGCCCAACCACAGCAGGGAAACGAGTAAATGCCAGGACTGGGAGTTGGGGGCCGGTGCTGGCTGGTTTTGAAAGAGCCCCGAGGATCTCGATTATTCTCGATCTCACTAGTACATGACGGGAACAGCTTGACCATCAACGGCGAAGTCAACGGAACTCCATGCAAACTGACGTTGGATACTGGAGCTTCTCACACGGTTGTCAATTCACATTTAGCAAATCGGTCTCTGGAGGGCTACTTCAATAACCACGACCGTATATAATTACTAACAGCTACCGGTCAGCACATAACCGTCCGAGGTAAGAAGGAGGTGGAGACGTGGAGTTAAAGTTAGGTGATAGAATTTACTGGCACAACGTCATCGTGGCCGACATAGTGGACGATTGCATCTTGGGCTTGGACTTCATGCGGAAATATCGTTGTGAGATCGACATGGACCAAGGAGTGTTGAAATGTGGTTCCGAGGAAGTCTTCATGGAAGGTGCACCATCAGGGAAAGTGTACTGCTTGAAGGAAATTGTTTTTCCTCGCAGTTCAGAAACGATCGTGCTCGTGCCAGTCAAGTTACCACAGTTATTCTGGACACAAAGATCGAAGTGTCCTGATTGAAAGAGTGAACAATGAGTTTTCATGGAAGATGACACGAACTCTGGTAAAGGCCAACAACATCTCAGCTGTACGCATCCTGAATCCAAGTGACAAGGAGCAAGTGATTAAGAAGGGCGCCTTGATCGGCACTTGCGAGGAAGTAGCTTGGATGCGTCAATAGCAAGATCTACCTACCGGAAATCAAATTCGTAGCGCCAAATTCGACGTGTCAACGCTTTAAGAAAACTGTCATTGAAGGAGAAATGGACAAGGTGAAGAAGATGTTACTTCAGTACGCCGGTATTTTCTCTACGAATGATGCTGACATAGGGAGAACTGGAACTGGTTGTGGCAGTTTAAAGTTATTCCTTTCGGGTTATGTAATGCTCCTGCAACTTTTGAAAGGCTGATGGAGCAAGTACTTGCCGGGTTGATCGGGGACGCATGTCTTGTCTATCTAGACGACATAATCATTGTGGGCCGTACGTTTGAAGATCACCTTAGAAACCTCAACCGAGTGCTGTCGAAGATCCAAACAGCAAACCTGAAGTTGAGTCCGCAAAAGTGCTTGTTTTTCAGGAAACAAGTGAACTTTTTAGGACACATAGTTTCGGGGGAAGGTGTTCAAACAGACCCAGAGAAAGTAGTCGCCGCCAAGGATTGGCCAGTTCCGAAAGACAAGACACAGGTCAGAGCATTTTTGGGTTTGTGCTCCTACTATCGCCGGTTTGTGAATAATTTTGCCGACATTGCGAAAACTCTACACAGACTCACTGAGGAAAAGCAACAATTCTGTAGGGACGAGAACTGCGACGCCGCATTTCAAGAAATAAAGCGACGTCTGTGCAATACTCCTATTTTGGGTAATCCTGACCCGGAAAATGACTTTATAGTCGACACAGACGCAAGTAATACTGGGGCGTGTTATCTCAACGGAAAGGAAATCAGGAGGTTGTTATTGCTTACTTCAGCAAGTCTTTATCCAAACCGGAAAGGAATTACTGCGTAACGAGACAAGAGCTGCTCGCCGTAGTGAAGACATTGCGCAGCACTTCAGTAAGTATTTGTTGGGACGGAAATTTCAGCTACGAACTGACCATGCTACATTGAAATGGCTATTACAGTTCAAGAATCCAGAGGGACAAGTGGCGAGATAGATTGAGCTACTGCAAGAGTTTGACTTCGTAACTGAACATCGCAGTGGGAAAACTCACGATAACGCAGATGCCTTGTCAAGAAGACCTTGTCCTGAAGACTGCAAGCACTGTGCCAGGCAAGAGACTAAAGAAGTAATGCCCGTGAGGATGCTTAGAACGGATCTCAGCGATGAATGGAAGGAGACTACAACAGGCTCAACAAAATGACTCGGACATCAAGCCAATCTTCGACTGGATCAAAGCTGGTGCTCCGAAGCCCAAGTGGAGTGATGTGGCTGCGATGAGTTCCATCACGAAGAGTTATTGGGCACAATGGAACAGTTTGGAGATCCAGGATGGAGACTTATGTGCCGTAAATGGGAAAACGCTCGAGGGGACAGATGTCATCTACAAATGGTGGTCCCTAAAGCTAAGGTACCGGATGTTGTACGGCTCTACCATGGATCTACTGGATATAACCTAATAAAATACTTTTCGCGATTTCATTTACCACTTAGTCAGCGTAACTAATCTGTATATTCATGCCAAATTACAGTTTTCTAGGTATGAGTTACGTTTCTTTCTTTCTTTTTCTTTTTTAGGGGTTTTTGAGCTAAGCTGAGGATAGACAGACAGACGCGGACGGACGCACATGGTGAAACTTTATGGGTTAGAAAAACAAGCTGTCAATGATTCCTCATTACGAATCATTGACAGCTTGTAATATTTGAATGTCTTTGATTGACGGTGGTTTTGTCGCGCTGGAACTTGTGAACAAAATGGTACTATTTTGGATTACTCTTGTTCTAGCACTGTCTGGTAAGTATTTTCTGTTATTTTAATAAGTTAAGACATAGCAATTAATAAAAAATACATACTTAGATGTAGGCTCGATGTAGGCACCTAGTAACTGTTAGGCTCGAACTCCACCATAGCGGAGACGAGCGGAGATGATTATACCTATTTGTGTCTATTGGTTTTTCTATTACAACTGTGATCCATTGTTGTGTACCACCTGGATCATTCAGTACCACCCCCCGTTCATCGTGTACCCTTTCGAACAATCTGCAGGCACCGCGTGCACCGTACTGCAAAATTACAGCGGGTCTGATATCTGTTTGAGGCGCGCGCGGAACACGAACGCGTCGTCGACACGGTCTGTCGTCGTCATAAGACGAACGGACGATGAGCTAGTCCTGCATTACTCACCGTCCATAGGCCCGCGCCTACGGTGGCCGGAAGCCATGACGTGGCTCCCGACGCCTGGAGCGTCTCCCGTGGCGGCTGGGACGAGAGGTTCTCTCCCTCTTACGTTCCGGTACCTCCTTCGCAAACATGACTGCTTCGCAGAAGGAGGCGACGGCGGCGGCGTCCCATTCCGTCTCGCCCCGGACCATGCTTTGAACCAGGGTCAAGCCCGCCACAATATTCCCAAACCACTGTAACTCCTGTTAGCCAGAATCAACAGTGGCGACCACAAGAAAAGCGCCGAGGTCGAGGTCGCCGCCACCAATCGCCGCTACGGGAACACGGCGGGGCTCCGCCCAAGCGGAGTTATCCTCCACGGCGGTGTGCTCCATCGTATCCTCCGCCTCGCAGTAGAAGCATCCGGGCGTTTCCTACCGCCTGATTCGGTGCAGGTACCTACCTCATG
Organism: Diarsia dahlii; assembly: GCA_949775195.1. Lineage (NCBI taxonomy): Eukaryota > Metazoa > Arthropoda > Insecta > Lepidoptera > Noctuidae > Diarsia > Diarsia dahlii. The sequence continues at coordinate 12,926,161 of OX459200.1, forward strand.
AGACAACCGTGTACGGTGAGTACCTGCGTCAGGTGGGAGGTGAGGGCACCGTGGCGTCTCTCCAGCCACTCCTCAAAGAGGGGACTTAGGTGTACACTATGAACCATATATTTATTTTAGAAAAACCTGTATTCATTTTTGACGGCACGGTTGGCGCAGTGGCTGAGAGATTGGACTGCTGCGCTGGGTGTCGCGGGTTCGATCCCCGCACGGAACAAATATTTGTATGACCAACAGATAGTTGTTTCGGGTCTGGGTGTGTTTGTGTATGTGAGTTTAAATGTTTGTGAACGCACCCACGATACAGGAGAAATTCCTAGTGTGGGGCAACGTTTTCTATAAAAAAAAAAAAAAAAATTAGGCAATAGCAAATATTTTCAGGTTATTTGCAGGTTGGTAGTTTATTAAACAATCTATATTTTGAGATAAAAATATTTTCTTAGACTGCAATAACGACCGCGCTCTTCTAACTTTTGGTGGTTACGTGGTTCAACGGCTACCACCCTACCCTACTCACAACCGCTTTAGGCTACCACTCTTTTACAGCCTTCAACAGCTTAAAGATTGTATTAATTTTTAGGATTGAATGCCGAAGGAGAGTTTTGTATTCTTCATAGTCCTGATTCTCTAATGTTCAAACCAAAAGGTGTAACGGTGGACAGCATGCTGAAAGAGATTTTCGCTGCTGCTCTTGGACTCTCTGTTCATAATGTACGTATTTTACGAACCGCTATAGGCTTAACCACTTTTAAATATAGCTATTAGGTAATTTCTCTGTACCCTGTATATTATTTTGGAACCCGGAGGAATGCCAAAAACGGTTGAACGTTTAGGAACTACATAAGTTCTTCTTGTTTCGTCGTGGTCAACAAGGAACCCTAATAGTTTCGCTATGTCCCGTCTGTCTGTCTGTCCGCAGCTGAGCACAGAGACTCATAAAAGCCAATTTCATAAATCACTAATTCGACTCGATTTTTATTCGCATAGTAGTTTTATTTTCCTCGGGAGTGTTAATGTTGGTTTCACCTTGCGTGAGCACTGAGCAGGAATCACTTGCTACACTCAAGAGCCATTCTTAATTCCTGCTGCGTGTGTGTGTAGGTATAGTATATCGCGCACCTTGTCACAGCTGAATAAATTACACTACTATTATACTATTACGAGTTTGTAGACCACAACAGCACTGTTCACAGGATGCAGAATGGGAAGGCTTGCATATCATGGACCCTTTCAACACCCCTGAAGCTGCTGTGGACGTTCACATTGATGGCATTTTCGCAATTAGTGAACATGTAAGTGCCAAATACACACATCAAAAGTGTCTAGGGATCAAGCATTTTTATGCGGATTTCTTGAGATTGAGATGTGGCTTTGTAATAAATTTATGATTTTATAAATTTATATGGATCCTTTTTGGTGCATTTCATAATTTGAATCAGGAACTGTCAATCAAATTCGAGTAAAAGATGAAAATCAGCTGTCAATATTTTCCCTATAAAAACATACAACGCATTGAAGACATTATTAGTGCCATATTAGTGCTACTGTTTCCCTACTACTGATTAAAACCAACGTTATTATGGAGCGGCGACGTCATTTAAGCAGGGAAGAAATGCTCAGAGCCGTGGGAATGATAGAAGCTGGTTCCCGGCAACGTACTGTGGCTTTAGCTCTGAATACAAGTCAGAGTGTTATCAGTCGACTTTGGACACGTTACCGAAGCACTGGTACCGTGGCTGAGCGCCATGGAGGACGGTATCGCTGCACCACACGGAGACAAGACCGATAGATTCAAATCTTAACTCGAAGAGCTCCAACAATAACCGCCATGATGTTAGCCGTAAATCTCATTAACCGACTTAAAAAAAGGAGGTTCTCAATTCGTCGGCTAGGAAAATTTTAGGTGTCTCCGTCATGGGTGTCGTTTTCATGGTTTTTGGGGTCGCTGATTACGAAAATGAGGTCAAAATGAATTTTTGGTTTTTCGTCATGGGTGTCGTTTTCATGGCTATAGGGGTCGCTGATTACGAAAATGAGGTCAAAATGAAAATCCAAGATGGCGGCCAGGATTTCTTTTTGTTTTTCCGTCATGGGTACTATTCATGGTTTTTGGGGTCGCTAATTACGAAAATGAGGTCAAAATGAAAATCCAAGAAGGTGGCCAGGAAATTTTTTGGTTTGTCCGTCATGGGTGTCGTTTTGATGGTTTTCGGGGTCGCTGATTACGAAAATGAAGCCAATCCAAGATGGCGGCCAGGAAAATTTTTGGTTTTTCAGTCATGGGTGTCGTTTTCATGGTTTTCGGGGTCGCTGATAACGAAAATGAAGCCAAAATGAAAATCCAAGATGGCGGCTAGGAAAATTTTTGGTTTTTCCGTCATGGGTGTCGTTTTCATTGTTTTTGAGGTTGCTGATTACGAAAATGAGACCAAAATTAAAATCCAAGATGGCGGCTTGGCATGGTTTTTGGGGTCACCGACTACGAAAATAAGGTCAAAATGAAAATCCAAGATGACGCTGACGAAATTTTTAGTTTTTCCGTCATGGGTGTCGTTTTCATGGTTTTCGGGGTCGCTGATTACGAAAATGAGCTCAAAATTTAGTAATACATAAAATGGGTTTGTTAAACATGAAGTCGAAATAAATATTAATAAGTTATACTAGACAAAATGTAAAATAACTGTCATGAAAAGGAAAAACATGGAATTATAGGCATTGTCATTCAAATAGTCCGTTCGCCGTTATCACGTTTCCACCGGACACCACGTGGAGGTGGACTGACACCCAGTGTTTTTTTTTGGTTGTTGTTTTTCATTCTTCTGCTCGAATCTCAGTTTTATATTGTGCATTCTGGCCTCCTCCGACAAGTCGTTGATTATTTTGAAGATAACTGGATCGGAAAGTTGGAAAGACGGGGCAGGTGAGCTCCTAGATTTCCTATTGATCTGTGGAATACTTTTGAAAATCTGATCTGAACATTGTGTATAAATGTAAAAAAAAAATCAATGAAAAAAAACAACCAAAAAAAAACGCTGGGTGTCAGTCCACCTCTACGTGGTGCCCGGTGGAAACGTGATAAAGGCTAACGGACTATTTGAATGACAATGCCTATAATTCCATTTTTTTCCTGTTCATGTTATTTAACATTTTGTCTAGTATCACTAAATTAATATTAATTTCGATTTCATGTTTAACAAACCTGTTTTATGTATTACTAAATTTTGAGCTCATTTTCGTGATAAGCGACCCCGAAAACCATGAAAACGACACCCATCACGGAAAAACCAAAAAATTCGTCGGCGCCATCTTGGATTTTCATTTTGACCTTATTTTCGTAGTCGGCGACCCCAAAAACCATCAAAACGACACCCATGACGGAAAAACCAAAAAATTTCTTGGCCGCCATCTTGAATTTTCATTTTGACCTCATTTTCGTAATCAGCGACCCCAAAAACCATAAAAACGACACCCATGACGGACAAACCAAAAAATTTCCTGGCTGCCATCTTGGATTTTCATTTTGACCTCATTTTCGTAATCAGCGACCCCAAAAACCATGAAAACGACACCCATGACGGAAAAACCAAAAAATTTCCTGGCCGCCATCTTGAATTTTCATTTTAACCTCATTTTCGTAATCAGCGACCCCAAAAAACATGAAAACGACACCCATGACGGAAAACCAAAAAAATTCCTGACCGCCATCTTGAATTTTCATTTTGACCTCATTTTCGTAATCAGCGACCCCAAAAACCATGAAAACGACACCCATGACGGAAAAACCTAAAATTTTCCTAGCCGACGAATGGAGAACCTCCTTTTTTTTAAGTCGGTTAATGAGATGTACCGTCTATCATCAGTTCAACCTGACCACTCGCTTGCTTCTGGCAACGATTGTTTCCAAAACCAAAACTCTCTCGCTTGCTTTCGGCAACGATCGTTGCCAAAATATATTTTTTGTTAAACAACTCTAAACTCTATTTTAAAGACTGTAAAGTCCTTTCAAAACGCCTTTAAACCATAGATTATTAGATTGTTTATCATTTAGACGCAAGTTTGCAACATCACCCGACGAATTTTTTTTTACAATTAATAAGTGAAGTTTGAGGCCGACATTTTGTGTTTCTTTGTGCTTTGTGTCCTTTTATTTTTAATGACGATTTTTACCACAATCGTTATTGTTTCTTGTTCAATAGTACAAATAACTAGTCTAGTTTATTAAAATGACGAAAAACTATATACCTTTCGCGCAAACTTTTTCACAATTTCACGTTATTCGACAAACCGGCAAAATATGCTCGACCTTAACTTTAGCCTCTTATAAAATATTTTACACTCAACTTTTGTCAAAATAACAAACGTTACTCTTTTCCTTATCTTTTTGTCTACACAAAACAATAAACAAAATTACGCTAGGTCTCTCGTATCGATTGTAAATCAAGTTTTAATAAGGGGCGGCTGCGCCGAGTGTTTAGGTCAAATTTCACGAGCAAAGCTCGACGGTTTTCTTGAAATCGAAAGCAAGCGAGCGGCTAATAGCCTGAAAGAATACAACTATCGATCCATAAGTACGTATAATTTTGAAAGAATTTTCTTTCAAGTCCTGACCGTTGAGGAGTTGCACCTTCCGTCATCAGCGCAGCCTCATGAAATTATGATTATCATACGCAAATATTTGAACAGCTTCTGAAAATGTATGGAAAACGTTATGTGCGCCTATGACATTCGAGGGTTGCCCTCAATTTCTCAGAGCTCCCATCATCAGAAACTGACTTGGTGACAATGGGACCACCTCGGGAGTATACCCTTTCCAAGACAAAAAGAATTTTGAAAATCAGTCCACAATTGACGGAGATATTCGCGGACATACAAACACGAATAGAGAACCTCCTCTTTTTTGGAGGTCGGTTAAGAATATATATCGAAGTACAATCGACAATAACAATCGATCTTGAAATTCGACTTCGATTTCAAGATGAAAAAAATTTTAGCAATCTTTACAAACTAGCAAAAAAAACATGTTTGATCAAAATTAATAAGTGTATCAAATTGTGGTAATCGGCTTACAATCTCGAAAATATGAATACGAAAAACACGGGAGCGTTTGTGACACAAAGCGATACGTCCGTCCTTTGGCAGTGGCCGATTCGTACTGGCGAGATAGAGTTTGCGCGGTCGATAATATAGTTAACTTTGGATTCAATTTACGAAATGAAATTATAGTTTATTGATAAAATAAAAATACGATTCTATTAGAAGGTTACCTTAAAATTAATACGTAGTTTTTGAATTTTCTCTAAAGTGATTCTAAGGTATAGAAAAAAAATCTTAGTTGTCGAGACATTTTGTAAAAATTGCGATGTTTTAACATTTTTTTTCTGCTATTTTTTGTATTGAAGTCGAAAATGTGACTCCTTGGTTCACCAGTAGACCATATGGTGATGTTATTTATATTTTTTTTAATGTTTAGAATCGTTTGTAGTGTTATGTTCGGCTAAGCCAAACGTAACTCGATCGATATTTTTGCGGAAAAGGGCTTTTCAAAAGCCCTTTTCCGCAAAAATATCGATCGAGTTAATAATCGAGTTTTTGCCATTTTCCTAATAAAGGGATTTTTGACATTTGAACCACTAACATTAAAGTTCGAAAAAAAGACTGAAATAACAGTTTTCTTTAAAATTTTATTGGGTAACTTAAGGCTCCTTCCACGAAATCATCTCATTTTGATCAATTTTGATCGCTTCGTGTGGGAAATCTATGAAGAATTTGAAGCTTCCTTTTGGCTATTATAAGAAACGAGTTCTTTTTCTGGCGGATAGTGGTCAAGAATTTTCAAAATAATGTTTATATTAATGGCAATCACCCGTATTCAAAAGCCCTTTTCCGCAAGAATACCGATCGAGTTACGTTTGGCTTAGCCGAACATAACACTATATACCATTCGTCGATCGATTTTCGACTTTAATACAAAAAATAGCAGAAAAAAAATGTTAAAACATCGCAATTTTTACAAAATGTCTAGACAAATAAGATTTTTTTTCAATACCTTAGAATCATTTTAGAGAAAATTTAAAAATTACACATTAATTTTAAGGTAACCTTCTAATAGAATCGTATTTTTATTTTATCAAGGAACTTTATATTTCATTTCGTAAATAATCTATATTATCGACCGCGCAAACTCTATCTCGCCAGTACAAATCGGCCACTGCCAAAGGACGGACACGGTACCGCTTTTGTGTCACAAACGCTCCCATATTTTTCATCAATATATTTCCGAGATTATACGCCGATTACCACATTGTCATTTTGATACACTTATTAATTTTGATCATACATGTTTTTTTTGGCTAGTTTGTAAAGATTGCTAAAATTTTTTTCATCTTCAAATAGAAGTTGAATTTCACGATCGATTGTTGTTGTCGATTGTACTTCGATATATATATTTTTAACCGACCTTCAAAAAAGAGGAGGTTCTCTATTCGTGTTTGTATGTCCGCGAATATCTCCGTCAATTGTGGACTGATTTTCAAAATTCTTTTTGTCTTTAAAAGGGTATATATAAGAGGTCCCATTGTCACCAAGTCAGGATCTGATGATGGAATCCCTGAGAAATCGAGGGCAACCCTCAAATTTTATAAATTTTATAGGCGCACATTACGTTTTCCATATATCTCCTGTAGCTGTTTAAGTATTTACGTCAGGTAATTATAATCTGATGTCACTGCGCTGATGATGGAAGGTACAACTCCTCAACGGTTAGGAGTTGAAAGAAAATTCCTTCAAAGTTATACGTACTTATGGACCGATAAGTGGTTATATGAGCAGTGGTGGCCCAGTGGCGGCAGCCCCGACTTACGAACAGTGAGTCGTGGGTTCGAACCCCGTCAGGCACATTACTTTGTGTAATTTATTTCATCACCACTGTTCTCAAAACGGTGAAGGAAAACATCGTGAGGAAACCGGCATGTCTTAGAACCAAAAAATTCAACGATCTGTGACATCTACCAATCCGCACTGGGCTCGCGTGGTAGATTATAGCCCATCCCTCTCCTAGAGAGGAGGCCCGCCTGAGTCCCTGCAGTGGGAACATTATAAGCTGATGATGATGATGATGATGGACCGATAGTTGTATTCTTTCAGGCTTTTAGATTGACCTGATGATTTATGGTAAATCTCATTAACCGACTTTAAAAAACAGAAGGTTCTCAATTCGTCGGAATCTATCTTTATTATGTATTATTATGTATATTCACCGATTACTCGAAGACGCCAAGCGATATAGAAATTTATTTTTTTGTTGGAAAGGTAGGAGGTTTTATCCCAAGGGTGGTACCATGATAAGGAAATCAGGATCTGATGACCATATATTACGTGTTTCGTGCTTTTTGTAATTATATGGTTGTATTCTTTCAGGTTATCTAGGTGAGCTGATTATGGAAGGTAGGTATTCACTTTTATGAATCTTTCGGAAAGAAACAGGAATCTTTCGAATATTTCGCTTCTTTTATATTGTTTACATTTTTGAATTCCATCACTTGAATTATAATATTATCAATTTGAATGTCAATGACTTCTATGAATATTTGTACACCTTAGGGTATAACACAGTGCGCTTGTATTTTTTTTATAACAACTATTTACTATACCTGTGTTAATCAAATGATTAAATGACTTAAGACTTTGATAAATTTAAAAAAAAAACAAGTTTCCATGAAATTCGGCACTCCGACAGTCGGTAGGTTCGATTGGTTCTGAGAAGCATGGTCCTACGATGCACCGTTTTCGAGTTATGGACTTCAAAAATGATGTTAAAAAAAATTGATATTGAAATATCTCGGAAACGGAGCGTCCTAGGCAAAAAATTACCAAAATTTCACCCGGGCCCCTGTGGTATCCCCGTGATATTTAAGTAGCATTCACATGCCACCAAAAAAAAAAGAAAGTAAAAGTTAATAATAAGAATAACATTTAATCAATTTTATTGTACCGTGTGGTTTTTAATTTAAGAGACTAAATTGACACTTGGAAATGTCAAACTTCCCTACAGTGTTGTTGTAATTATATGGAAGTTTGACATTTCCAAGTGTCAATTTAGTCTCTCAAATTAAAAACCACACCTTAGACAGTCCTAAGCCTACAACCCCCTACCTATATTGTGTAGATTTAAAACATGAAAGATTTCCAATTCTTTCGAATCTTTTCATACTTTTCCGTAGGTACCTACTATTCGAAAAAAACGTTATAAATAAATTTATACTGGCCAATGTTCTTGAAACTTCCGAAAGTTACATTGAAAAAAACGGCATTGGAAAGAAACGGGGATCTTTCCGTTTTTTTTTCAACGTTAGCTGCTGAAAGCAATAATAAGAGAATCTTCAAGGTTAAGGGTTAGGTTTCTTGGTTGAATGCTAAATGCATAGTAAATATTTGTATAGAATATTACAACTAAAAATGTAAATATAAAAAAAGTTTTTAAAACCATGCACTTACATGTAATCTTGATCAGGGTAATGCGTTAAATGCGTATGAAGACCATGTAGATTAGTGTATGAGATATGGTTCCCGATTCCTTACTGATCTTCAGAAAAGGTTATGCTCAGGAATCGAACTCGTTGATTTTGGAAATAATACACTGCTGTGTTATTAGATTTGAACCACCCCTTTTTCCAAGATGGCGGCCGTGGGATAAGGGTTGTAAGTTGTAATTGTAACCCCACAAACTTGAATTTTACTTTAAGGCTCCTTCCACGAAATCATCTCATTTTGATCAATTTTGATCGGTTCGTGTGGGAAATCTATGAAGAATTTGAAGCTTCCTTTTGGCTATTATAAGAGACGAGTTCTTTTTCTGGTGAATAGTGAACAAGAATTTTCAAAATAATGTTTATATTAATGGCAATCACCCGTATTCAAAAGCCCTTTTCCGCAAAAATACCGATCGAGTTACGTTTGGCTTAGCCGAACATAACACTACAAACGATTCTAAACATTAAAAAAAATATAAATAACATCACCATATGGTCTACTGGTGTACCAAGGAGTCACATTTTCGACTTCAATACAAAAAATAGCAGAAAAAAAATGTTAAAACATCGCAATTTTTACAAAATGTCTCGACAACTAAGATTTTTTTTCTATACCTTAGAATCACTTTAGAGAAAATTCAAAAACTACGTATTAATTTTAAGGTAACCTTCTAATAGAATCGTATTTTTATTTTATCAATAAACTATAATTTCATTTCGTAAATTGAATCCAAAGTTAACTATATTATCGACCGCGCAAACTCTACCTCGCCAGTACGAATCGGCCACTGCCAAAGGACGGACGTATCGCTTTGTCACAAACGCTCCCGTGTTTTTCGTATTCATATTTTCGAGATTGTAAGCCGATTACCACAATTTGATACACTTATTAATTTTGATCAAACATGTTTTTTTTGCTAGTTTGTAAAGATTGCTAAAATTTTTTTCATCTTCAAATCGAAGTCGAATTTCAAGATCGATTGTTATTGTCGATTGTGCTTCGATATAAATTTTTAACCGACCTCCAAAAAAGAGGAGGTTCTCTATTCGTGTTTGTATGTCCGCGAATATCTCCGTCAATTGTGGACTGATTTTCAAAATTCTTTTTGTTTTGGAAAGGGTATACTCCCGAGGTGGTCCCATCAGTTTCCGATGATGGGAGCTCTGAGAAATTGAGGGCAACCCTCGAATGTCATAGGCGCACATAACGTTTTCCATACATTTTCAGAAGCTGTTCAAGTATTTGCGTCTGATAATCCTATTTCATGAGGCTGCGCTGATGACGGAAGGTGCAACTCCTCAACGGTCAGGACTTGAAAGAAAATTCCTTCAAAATTATACGTACTTATGGATCGATAGTTGTATTCTTTCAGGCTATTAGGTTGAACTGATGATAGACAGAACATCTCATTAACCGACTTAAAAAAAGGAGGTTCTCAATTCGTCGGCTAGGAAAATTTTAGGTCATGGGTGTCGTTTTCATGGTTTTTGGGGTCGCTGATTACGAAAACGAGGTCAAAATGAAAATTCAAGATGGCGGTCAGGAATTTTTTTGGTTTTCCGTCATGGGTGTCGTTTTCATGTTTTTTGGGGTCGCTGATTACGAAAATGAGGTTAGAATGAAAATTCAAGATGGCGGCCAGGAAAATTTTTGGTTTTTCCGTCATGGGTGTCGTTTTCATGGTTTTTGGGGTCGTTGATTACGAAAATGAGGTCAAAATGAAAATCCAAGATGGCAGCCAGGAAATTTTTTGGTTTGTCCGTCATGGGTGTCGTTTTGATGGTTTTTGGGGTCGCTGATTACGAAAATAAAGTCAAAATGAAAATCAAGATGGCGCCGACGAAAATTTTTGGTTTTTTCGTCATGGGTGTCGTTTTCATGGTTTTCGGGGTCGCTGATTATGTTTTCGCAAAGTCGAACTGACGGTTTTCACGCAGTATTACGAAAAAAGGTTGCTTCACTGGTGCATCGAACGCGGGTCAGTGGCAATAGTATCCTGAGAGTACTGGCGGAGTGTCCTTACTCCCCTGTTCTGAGACATTTTGTGGAGAGGGTGGTCAACTAGATAGCTTAGATAGCTCGTCTTCTGCTTGATTACTCTCTGGGCAACTTGCCTCAGACAGATAAATCCTGATGTGTTGCTGGTGTTGATTGTGTTTTGTTGTGTATTACTAACATTAGTTATAAGGCACTGTTTACTAACAAAATGGATTGTATTGTTGTCCGATACTGAATAAATAATAATAATAATAATTACGAAAATGAAGCCAAAATGAAAATTCAAGATGGCGGCCAGGAAAATTTTTAGTTTTTCCGTCATGGGTGTCGTTTTCATGGTTTTTGGGGTCGCTGATTACGAAAATGAGGTCAAAATAAAAATTCAAGATGGCGGCCAGGAAAATTTTTGGTTTTTCCGTCATGGGTGTCGTTTTCATTGTTTTTGAGGTCGCTGATTACGAAAATGAGGTCAAAATGAAAATCCAAGATGGCGGCCAGGAAATTTTTTGGTTTGTCCGTCATGGGTGTCGTTTTGATGGTTTTTGGGGTCGCTGATTACGAAAATGAGGTCAAAATAAAAATTCAAGATGGCAGCCAGAAATTTTTTTGGTTTGTCCGTCATGGGTGTCGTTTTGATGGTTTTTGGGGTCGTTGATTACGAAAATAAGGTCAAAATGAAAATCAAGTTATCGCCGACAAAAATTTTTGGTTTTTCCGTCATGGGTGTCGTTTTCATGGTTTTCGGGGTCGCTCATTACGAAAATGAAGCCAAAATGAAAATCCAAGATGGCGGCTAGGAAAATTTTAGGTTTTTCCGTCATGGGTGTCGTTTTCATGGTTTTTGGGGTCGCCGACTACGAAAATAAGGTCAAAATGAAAATCCAAGATGGCGCCGACGAAATTTTTGGTTTTTCCGTCATGGGTGTCGTTTTCATGGTTTTCGGGGTCGCTCATTACGAAAATGAAGCCAAAATGAAAATCCAAGATGGCGGCTAGGAAAATTTTTGGTTTTTCCGTCATGGGTGTCGTTTTCATGGTTTTCGGGGTCGCTCATTACGAAAATGAAGCCAAAATGAAAATCCAAGATGGCGGCTAGGAAAATTTTAGGTTTTTCCGTCATGGGTGTCGTTTTCATGGTTTTTGGGGTCGCCGACTACGAAAGTAAGGTCAAAATGAAAATCCAAGATGGCGCCGACGAAATTTTTGGTTTTTCCGTCATGGGTGTCGTTTTCATGGTTTTCGGGGTCGCTTATCACGAAAATGATCTCAAAATTTAGTAATACATAAAATGGGTTTGTTAATCATGAAATCGAAATTAATATTAATTTAGTGATACTAGACAAAATGAAAACAATGAAAACGACACCCATGACGGAAAAACCAAAAATTTTCCTGGCCGCCATCTTGGATTTTCATTTTGGCTTCATTTTCGTTATCAGCGACCCCGAAAACCATGAAAACGACACCCATGACGGAAATACCAAAAATTTTCCTGGCCGCCATCTTGGATTTTCATTTTGGCTTCATTTTCGTAATCAGCGACCCCGAAAACCATCAAAACGACACCCATGACGGACAAATCAAAAAACTTCCTGGCCACCATCTTGGATTTTCATTTTGACCTCATTTTCGTAATCAGCGACCCCAAAAACCATGAATATGACGACACCCATGACGGAAAAACAAAAAGAAATCCTGGCCGCCATCTTGGATTTTCATTTTGGCTTCATTTTCGTAATCAGCGACCCCGAAAACCATGAAAACGACACCCATGTCGGAAAAACCAAAAATGTTCCTGGCCGCAATCTTGGATTTTCATTTTGGCTTCATTTTCGTAATCAGCGACCCCAAAAACTATGAAAACGACACCCATGACGGAAAAACCAAAAATTTTCGTTGGCGCCATCTTGATTTTCATTTTGACCTCATTTTCGTAATCAGCGACCCCAAAATCCATGAAAACGACACCCATGACGGAGAAACCTAAAATTTTCCTAGCCGACGAATTGAGAACCTCCTTTTTTTAAGTCGGTTAATGAGATTTACCGTCTATCATCAGTTCAACCTAATAGCCTGAAAGAATACAACTATCGATCCATAAGTACGTGTAATTTTGAAGGAATTTTCTTTTAAGTCCTGACCGTTGAGGAGTTGCACCTTCCGTCATCAGCGCAGCCACATGAAATTATGATTATCAGACGCAAATACTTGAACAGCTTCTGTAAATGTATGGAAAACGTTATGTGCGCCTATGATATTCGAGGGTTGCCCTCAATTTCTCAGAGTTCCCATCATCAGAAACTGACTTGTTGACAATGGGACCACCTTGGGAGTATACCTTTTCAAACAAAAAAATAATTTTGAAAATCGGTCCACAACTCCACACTTGTCGGAGATATGCGCGGACACACATAAAAAAAAACATACGAATAGAGAACCTACTTCCTTTTTAGAAGTCGGTTAAAAAGAGACGGAAACATTATTTATTTTTGACGTGTTAAAGTGCTTTCACAACCAATTTACAGCAAATATTAAAATCTGTGATTAAAATTGATATCATAATTTTTTATTTTAATTCATGTAACACCTAATTGAACCATTTTTATGTTGATTGATATACTGTACCTATACACAACACACATTCTAGACTTTTTTTCAAAGCCGTACGCGTGTACTTACTTACTATAAAATTATGTCACCTATAGTACATTACTGCAGCGGCCAGCAACAGAGGCATTGATGGACGAACGTGTAAATGTGGGCCGAGGCGAAGCCGAGGCACACATACGTAAGTCCATCAATGCCTAGTTGTGGCCAAGGCTTGTATAGTACTTTTCTCAAATAATGCGAGGAAATTACATACAATTTACTTTTCAAAATCACATACAACAATAATTTTTCATGAAGAGTTCAGCCAATTCGAAATTTAAATAAAACCTTTAATAAGTCACCTCCTTGGTTGCTATGGTTCAGAGTAAAAGATCGTTCCATTTTTAAATAACACGACAGATATGAGTTTAGTATGTAATTTATTTGGCCGCTAAACACGACAGATATGGATTTTCATACAACTTTTGCCGGCCGCTGGTCGCATGTATCTGGCCAGTACAGCAATTTCGATTTATCTCGAAGAAGGTTGTCAAAATAATGCTCAAATTTCCAAGCATGTTTGAGAAAATGAGATTTACCGTCTATCATCAGTTCAACCTAATAGCCTGAAAGAATACAACTATCGATCCATAAGTACGTATAATTTTGAATTAATTTTCTTTCAAGTCCTGACCGTTGAGGAGTTGCACCTTCCGTCATCAGCGCAGCCACATGAAATTATGATTATCAGACGCAAATACTTGAACAGCTTCTGAAAATGTATGGAAAACGTTATGTGTGCCTATAAAATTCGAGGGTTGCCCTCAATTTATCAGAGTTCCCATCATTAGAAAATGACTTGGTGACAATGGGACCACCTTGGGTGTATATTTTTTCAAACATAAAAATAATTTTGAAAATCGGTCCACAATAGGGGATCGGACAAAAAAAAACTAATTAGTCCGTCAGATAGATTTCCAAAAATTATTGGACACGTATTTTTTCTTTTTTCACGTAAACTTAAAATGAAGACGATACAGTGCTTCGAAAACTCGTGTGACGTCATATGATAGTACATTTTGACGACACAAGTGACGTTTCAAGCCCCACTCCAAGATCTTTGACACGTTTTATCTTCGTCATTTTTTATTGATTTGATAAAACAAAAAACACGTATTCAATATTTTTCGATAATCTAACTTATGGACTAAACAGAATCATATTATTTTGACCCTGTCCGATCCCCTATTGTCGGAGATATGCGCGGACACACATAAAAAAACATACGAATAGAGAACCTCTTCCTTCTTAGAAGTCGGTTAAATAGAGACGGAAACATTATTTATTTTTGACGTGTTAAAGTGCTTTTACAACCAATTTACAACAAATATTAAAATCTGTGATTAAAATAGAAATCATTCTAAGACGTACGTTGTACACACGGCTACACATCAAGCTATACAAAACCAGTTAATCTTAGCCTTACTAGATCGTTTCGCACAGTGAACGATCAGATTATACTGGTTTTGTATAGCTTGATGTGTAGCCGTGTGTACTTACTATAAAATTATGACACTTAAAATAATAATCGTCTAAAATCAAATTTTTCAATCGTAGTTCAACGCTCGAAATACCCGTGTGTGCCTTCGTCGGTGTTATCGCTGCACACAAACATAGCATTGCACCGAAATTGCCTAAAGTTCCGCAAGTCTTGTCTGTACAAGACCTCTTAAAGTCATCATAAATGGATCGTATTGTTTAAAATTTTCATAAACCTATTCATTATTTAAAAAAAAAATCTTAATATGTAGGTCTTTCATAATCTAAATCGAATTATTTCGTCAGATAAACCCAAGATAAACCATAAAAACCATTTGGACCACCCCTTTTTCCAAGATGGCAGCCGTGGGACAAGGCTTGCATGCAACCCCACAAACTAGAATTTTATTTTTTTATGGCAGTGGTCCGACCGCCGACGATGAACGAGAAACGAGTAGAACTAGAAACTGTAAACGAGTTGGCGATCAGCGGGAAACGAGTGTGTAGTTTCGATAGTTTTGTCGCTAGGCTATCAGCGAGTGTGCAAGTGTGACGAGCGATTACTCGCGCCATTCGCCCGCGGAAGCTCAGTCCTGTGCAAACCTGTAATACATCATCGTTAACGTCATCATCGTCGAGTAACGATGATGTATTAGCTCGTCGCTCGGCGACAAAACGAGTAAGTGCATGTTTACGTACGCGCGACGCGACGCACGGCGCGACCTGCGACGCGACGAGCTTCGCGACGTGCGATTTTTGTGTTTACGGACACGCGATGCATGCAGCGGCAGATATCATCGCACGCGCAAACACAAACGTATGGCAATGTACTACGTTGTTCATAGAGACGCGGGGCGGTGCCCGCGGCGGCGCCCGCGGCGACGGCCGCCGCGACTCCCGCGGCGGCTTTTCAAGCGGGTAGCTAAGCACGCGGTGTTCTCAATCAAACCGACTAGTTTTAGGTATTGCTGTTAAAGTAGTGTTTTTGGGGTCGCTGATTACGAAAATGAGAATGAAAATCCAAGATGGCGCCGACGAAAATTTTTGGTTTTTCCGTCATGGGTGTCATCATCATCATCATCATTTCAGCCAAAAGACGTCCACTGCTGGACATAGGCCTCCCCCAGGCATTTTTGGGGGGGTTTGCCATAATCGCCACGCTTGGCAGGCGGGTTGGCGATCGCAGTATGGTTGTTACAAAGACGCAGAGAACGCTGCTGCCCATTCTCTGGTAAGTCCCTTAGTCGCCTCTTACGACACCCACGGGAAGATATGGGATGGTGCTATTCTTTACGTCCGACACCACACGGAACATGGGTGTCGTTTTCATGGTTTTCGGGGTCGCTGATTATGAAAATGAGCTCAAAATTAAAATCCGAGATGGCGGCCACGAAAATTTTTGGTTTTTCCGTCATGGGTGTCGTTTTCATGGTATTCGGGGTCGCTGATTACGAAAATGAGGTCAAAATTAAAATCAAAGATGGCGGTCAGGAAAATTTTTGGTTTTTCCGTCATGGGTGTCGTTTTCATGGCTCATTTTCGTAATCATCGACCCCAAAAACCATTAAAACGACACCCATGACGGAAAAACCTAAAATTTTCCTAGCCGCCATCTTGGATTTTAATTTTGAGCTCATTTTCGTAATCAGCGACCCCGAAAACCATGAATCAGAAAAAAGTTCCGTCGCGGGTATCGCTTCATCGAGAATTGCCGCTGCGTGCGTCGCCGTGATAATCGCCGCGATAATCGCCGCGGGCATCGCCGCGGGCGCCGCCGCGAGCACCGCCTCAAATTCAAACAATCGCGTATAAAATCGCTTCTCCGTGAACGCACTCATACACCGCCATATGTTTGAATTTAGTGCGGGCCGCGACACCGGTCGCGCCGCGCATTGCGTCGCGCGTACGTAAACATGCACTAAAGCGAGTCGTCGCCGGCATCGGCAGTGGGAACAGTCAGAGAGCAACTTTGAATATACCTATGCATCTCTTTCGTTTACACGGAATGTATATTTATTGTGCGTTTCTTGAGAGAGAAAATCGCCGATAGTCGTATTCTCGCCGGCCGGCGGTCGGACCACTGCCTAACTGACCCCCTCTTGATATCTAAAAAATAAAATTACGACCTCTAACAAATGCACGCGCTTATAAGTCCAAAAAAATTAACATTTCATTGAACTTTACATCAAGTAGGTATCGCTCTTATTTTCAGATTGCATTGAAGGCAGAAATATTTCCGTTACTCGTAGATGAGAATGAGCCGAATACGTTCGAAGGTGTAAAGCTTAGAATGAAACAGCGCTTCGATGTCGGAGGCAATGAAATCGTAAATTTTGAGCTATCTGAAGTCACTAAGGTAAGTAAATACGTTCATTCGATTTGCTTTAAATTATCGTCAGGTTTTTTGTGCCGGCATTCGTTTCATTCAGGCCAGCCAATTGATTAATTGTCAAGAAGAGCCTCGCTCGACCAATGGAGGCCAACAGGAGTAAAACGCGAGTTTTATAAAGCGTAAAAGTATAAAATTCACTGCAGTAAACAAAATCAGAAAAATATATGATATTCTTCAGGATATATGCTAGTAACATAGTGTTGTGAAAACATAATACAACTAACTTTGCCAGATAGAAATAAATCACGAAGAGATCTCTAAAATTTTCTTTCAACGAATAAAAACCATACTATACTACATGATATCATTGTTCAGATTTTTTTGCCAAATAATTTTTCAAGCAACATACTAAATTCATAGTGTTTTACTTTTTTAGTCCAATTAATATAGTTTTTTGTAAATCGCAAAATACCACTAATTTCGTACTTTCGCCCGCAGTGAAAGACGTAACAACCGCTTTGTAGTGCAAGCTGATTAGAACTTTATTCTAACAGTATTTCAAACGAAGTTTGAACCACCACAAATAGAGTTGCTAATTTGAGGTAGTATATGCTCTTAGGAGGCTCTCTCTCGTGATGCAACTGGATCAAGGGCTTGATTCAGAAAGCGGTAGTCCTAGACACGGCTCGTATTGTTAGGAGGTCCCGCTCTCAGGAGCACACGAACAGTGTCCCGGAAGGGACATTCAGGGTCAAGTACACGATCTCTTTGATATACAAAATACTTTTCATATAAAATAAATTACTTTTCATCCATTAACCAGCTTGGTGAAGGTCGTTCTATGGGGGGTTCTTATAATATATAAGGACATTATAATTATTATGTATTGTTAGCTTTTAAGCGTTTTGGTGGAAAACTCAAGCTTACAATGTATTTCTGAATAAATTAATAAATAGGTAATACGGCATTACCTACAAAAGGTAAATAAGTAAGTAGCTAAGTAGGTAGACACTTATTTAAATAGGTACTTTAATTTTCAGTTCAATAATATGAAGACAGTATTTGGTAAAGTGGATGGTGCATCTTACTCGTCAAAAACGAATCTTAAAGGTAACTTGAAGCATACAGTAATGGAAGATGAACAGTTTTTGAGCGAGCTAAGAACTTTGCGAGCTGTTATTGAAAAGGTAACTTTATTTGGGTACCTATCCATTTTTAGGGTTCCTAAGAGAATTACTGATTAAAGATAAAAGTGGCCATTTATCAAGTCTAAAATCATGAGAAGTGATTTTAAAAATACTAGGTACAGGTTATATATTAGCATCAGTGTTTTGGATTTTTACAATGGATTTTAACCATAAACAAAGATTTTTCCATACAATTTGACATGAAACCTTGCTACAATCTGTCATTTTGTCGATTCTTCCGTCGACAAAACCCGTTTCTTCGATGGTCATGCTAAGCCGGCTGGAGGAACTGGTAAAACTTTTGTACTTAGATACAAATATTTACATATTTTAAGCCAAAAGAAAACAGAATATCCTGCCCATAGCGTTTTCTGGTATTGCAGCAACTCTGTTAGAAGTTGGTAGAACAGCTCACTCGCGATTTAAAATTCCAATTAATTCAAATGTATTTTCTTATATTATACGTCTCATAAATGTCGTTACGGTCACCGGCCGCTAATAGTTACTAAGGGAAACTCATTTAATGATTTAGGATGAAGCACCTATGACTAAATGTCATGATATTGATGTAGTTGATCGACTCCTACAAGATATAATGAAAAATAAATTACCTTTTGGATGCAAAACTTTATTATTCGCAGGAGATTTTCGTCAGATCTTATCAGTTGTAGTTAATGCGTCGCGTCACGAAATATATAGAAAAGCATTTTCATTGTTGCCAAACTTTACTCAACTCCAATTGGCTCATAATATGAGGCACACATAGGCACACGATGATTTACAGTTTGCTTAATGGGTATTAAAGGTAGGCGATGGATCAGCTAACGAGGATGGTGACGACCATGTTGAACTGCCTCTGCGATGCATTGTAGATAATTTAATTGTAGATCATATTTTTGGTGTCTGTTGATACAAATAATTACAAAAGTTATTTAATCAAAACTATACTTATCTATACTTATAATAAATCTGTAGAGAGGTCAATTCTGTACATGATATATATTTTCAAAATAACTATCAGGGGGTAATTAGTGATCGATACTGATGCCAAAAATGCAATCAGTAAAATTTTTGTCTGTCTGTCTGTCTGTCTGTCTGTCTGTCTGTCCTCCTGTCTGTATGTTCCTTATAGAAACAAAAACTACTCGACGGATTTTAACGAAACTTGGTACAATTATTCTTCATACTCCTGGGGAGGTTATAGTATACTTTTCATCACGCTACAATCAATAGGAGCAGAGCAGTGAAGGGAAATGTTGGGAAAACGGGAGAAGTTGCTCCAATTTTTAAGCTTCCGTCGCGTGTGCAGCCTTAATGGTTAAAGCTACATAGAAATCATTTATGACGGAAATGTTCTACATAAAATTATCTAAAAAATATTCCACAACAGCATATATCTATCTTTTATGGTTGACTCACAATAACACGTGTAACTCCCGATAGCTTAGCAGTTCGGAGCTTTCTGATTATACAGGGTGTAATTTTGTAATGCCACCTGGAGGGAAAGTACTCTTAATACTGCAGATAGAAAATTTTACTCAAAGGAAACATTCCTTTATTTTTGAATAGAAAGCAAACTGCATTCAAAGATTTTCGAAAATTCTCTTCTCCCACACCCGGGAATCGAACCGGCTAAAATCTGAAAAAAATATACCCTGTACTTTTATTGCATCGATCGTTAGGGTCAATTATAAGGATGAAATCTCTCTAACAAACATGATAAATTAAATGAAAGGAAAACCTGCCTGCGAGATCGCCAGATCTCACCCCATAAGATTTTTTTTTGTGGGGATATGTAAAAAATCTAATTTACATGAAATCTTATGCGAATGACAACGAGTTGAGAGTTGAAGTTCAGAATACGATTTATAATATTCACCACAACACTTTATTAAAGGTTACTAGAAAAATTTGTGTATCCAAGAGAAATGGAGCTCATTTCGAGCAACTAATTAGGTAGTTTACCATTTTTTGCAAATAATTAAACTAATTTAAGATTTCCTGGTTTTCTTTTCATTTAATTTATCATGTTTGTTAGAGAGATTTCATCCTTATAATAATTGACCCTAACGATCGATGCAATAAAAGTACAGGGTATATTTTTTCCAGATTTTAGCCGGTTCGATTCCCGGGTGTGGGAGAAGAGAATTTTCGAAAATTTTTGAATGTAGTTTGCTTTCTATTCAAAAATAAAGGAATGTTTCCTTTGAGTAAAATTTACGTAGGTACTCAAGACGCTTTTTGTTACGTAAGAAAATATGGACGTCCTGACTTATTTATTTCTGTAACTACCAAGCCCAAGTGGGATGAAATCACTCAGGAGCTTCTTGAGGGTCAAGCAACGCATGACCGCCATGATATTATCGCAAGAGTTTTTCATTTAAAATTAAAATCAATGATAGATCTACTTAACAAAGATAACATTTTTAGTATAACGCGGACGAAGTCGCGGGCAAAAGCTAGTCCCTAATAAAAACGATGATTGTTTGTAATTGAACGACCAAGTTGTTGAGAAAATCCCCGGCATGTTTAATGAGAGTTCTGACGCTGTGGTTGAGGACGATTATAATGATGTTTTAAACTATCCTGTAGAATTTCTAAATTCTTTATCGCCTGCAGGACTACCACCACACAAAGTAATGCTTATAAGAAATTTAAACCCTACTGTTGTGTTGTTCGACGGAACCCATCTTATTATTAGAGCGTTAGCTTCACGTGTCATTGATACCGAAATTATTTGTGGGCGGCACCAGAGTTTTTATTCCTCGAATTCATCTCCAGCCATCTAACATTCAGCTGCCTTTTAAATTTAATCGGCTTCAATTTCCCATCCGCATAGCATTCGCTATGACAATATACAACAATACCTATACAAAAGTCAGGGACAAAAACTTTCGACAAAATCAGTCTATTTTCACCCACGACGGAACGGAGACTGTATTTACCCACGACGGTATGGTTTTCTCCAAAACTACTAGTCCGATTTTGATGCAGTTTTCAGTTATGGGTTTGGGTTTGATTGGTGCATGTTCTTAGATAGGTGATACGGTGACAACTCACCAAGGGGCTCCGCAGCAAACATTTTTGTGCAAATCAAAGTTGCCATTTTTCTCCATTCTGTGATGGTTTCAGATTTGACTGGTGCATGTTCTTAGATAAAAAAATAAAAATAAAAAGTTTAAAATAAAAAGCAAAATTAAAAATTTGAAAAAACCCACGACGGATAATAAATTAATTGGAAAAAGGATAAAATAACATAAAACGTGCCTTAGAAAAACCCAAGAATGTCCGTCGGGAGCTGAACATTGCAAAACTAGTTCATTTAATGGCAGCCCCCGTTAACCGTCGTGGGTTTTTTCAAAATTTTTAATTTTGTTTTTATTTTATTACGTAGGTAATCGTTTGTTTACCCATGGCCAGCTATAATGTTGCCTTCTCTCGAGTTCAAAGATTCGATGATGTAAAAATCCAAATGATCAATATTCAATATCATTTGGATTTTTACATTGAAAGGTGATATATAACTAAAAATGTTGTATTTAGAGAAAAGGACATCATCCATTTTGGTCCAAATGTCAAAGTGCCAATAAAACAAAGTGCTTTATTCTGAAAGAACTCGTTCGCCTTAGCATTTTTTTATATGACACCAAAGCTGTGGCACCAATATACTTGGTGGTATTCATGCTAAAAAAACCTGATTTTTCATACATTTTTCCTTTCAATAAATCTGAAAAAAAATATGTTCCAAGTCTCTTAACTTCCGAGATCCGCCAAAAGGGGGGGAGAAGGGGGGCAAGGGGGTCAATTTTGAAAAATGGTTTTTACTTTCCCGAGCCTCCTCTATACGAATCCGTAAACAAAACAGAACACGAGTTTAAAAAAAGGGGTGATGAGGGGGGGGGTGAAGGGGGGGAGAGGGGGAGCTTTGAAAAATGATTTCGACTAACGCATGGCCCCTTTCAATGAATCTGAAAAAAAAATGTCCCAAGTCTCTTAACTTCCGAGATCCGCCTAAAGGGGGCAA
This sequence comes from Diarsia dahlii, assembly GCA_949775195.1. Lineage (NCBI taxonomy): Eukaryota > Metazoa > Arthropoda > Insecta > Lepidoptera > Noctuidae > Diarsia > Diarsia dahlii. The sequence continues at coordinate 12,948,359 of OX459200.1, forward strand.
ATGGGGCAACTTTGAAAAGGTAGGAGGGGAAAAGGGGCAAAAAGGGGAGGTTTTGCACTTTTTAGCTACTTATACGCTTCACCCACTCAAGACCTGCCTACCACCGAGGAAAAGCTATCGTGACCTTATCCCTACGCTACGGGGGTTGCCGGCTCGCTCCGCTCGCCCGCTCCCCCCTTTGCTTTACCGGTACCACCACAAGATAGGTTTCGACGCCTACTATAATACGCTACGGAGGTCGCCGGCTCGCTTCGCTCGCCACCTCCCCTCTTCCTTCCACTCAAGACCTGCCTACCACCGAGAAAAAGCTATCGTGACCTTATCCCTACGCTACGAAGGTCGCCGGCTCGCTTCGCTCGCCCGCTCCTCCCTTCGCTTTACCGGTACCACCACAGGATAGGTTTTAACGCCTATTATAATACGCTACGTAGGTCGCCGGCTCGCTTCGCTCGCCACCTCCCCTCTTCGCTCCACTCAAGACCTGCCTACCACCGAAGAAAACCTATCGTGACCTAATCCCTACGCTACGGGGGTCGCCGGCTCGCTTCGCTCGCCCGCTCCCCCCTTCACTTTAACTTCCGAGCCTCCTCTATACGAATCCGTAAACAAAACAGAAAAAAAAGGATGAAGAAGGGGGGGGTGAAGGGGGGAGCTTTAAAAAATGATTTCGACTAACGCATTGCCCCTTTCAATGAATCTGAAAAAAAAAAATGTTCCTTGTCTCTTAACTTCCGAGATCCGCCTAAAGGAGGTGTGAAGGGGGGCAAGGGGGTCAACATTGAAAAATGGTTTTTACTTCCCCAAGCTTCCTCTATACGAATCCCTAAAAAAAAAACTCGTAAAGTCTCTTTGTTTCCGAGATACGATAGGGAGGGGGGAGAAAGGGGGGGGGGAAAGGGGGGGTTTGGCACTTTTCCCATACTTACGAGAGTGTTTACGAATCTGTCAAAATATACCCACCTCCCCATCCACCATCTGGGAGAACAAGTCTGTCAATCAGTTAGTCAGTGGGAATTGAGCTTTATAATTATAGTATTTTTAGAACTCAAATAATACCAAGTATAGTGATGCTACAGCTTTGGTGTCATATAAAGAAATTCTAAGGCGGACGAGTTCTATCAGAATAAAACACTTTTTTATTTGGCCGGCACTTTTACTTTTGGACCAAAACTGTATGAAATGTGGATGATGTCCTTTGTGATTTAATTCTTAAAAAGTATACCTTTGCCAACTTCTCGGGGGAGATAGGTACCTACTTACCTATTCATTGCAAAATTGAAATTGTTTTTTATATAGTCTAGTCAACAAGTGCTTGCTTTTTTGATCAACTTTTTTCAGCAGTCTGCGAAAATTATGATTGAGGTGTCATTCGATTCGGAATGGCATCCAGATGATTTTTGAAAAATTTGAAGTTCCGCTTGCAAAAATTGCAAAAGTTTTTAACAATTAACGAACAAATTGAAAATGGGTTTAGGTGTTTTGCAAATATCTCAAAACCTAATTAATTTTTTTCAAATTAGAAAAAAGATTCAAAAAGAGGAAAAAAATTCCTAAAGAATGTTTTAACTTTCGGAATTGTAGGACCAATATTAGAAGCGTTTTTCCTGAAATAAAACGCATATTAAATACTTACCTTATTTGAAGCTTACTGTTTGAGATAGGCCCTATCTGTTTTCCGGTTATTTATGTCTTTCTCCTTCACTCCTATATATCTGTCTCGCTCGCACACTCCCCACCAGGCAGGTCCAAGCGCAGTCGAGAGGCTCGCAGGCATTCATGAACCATTGAGTCGAAAATACCAGGCAGAAATTAATTGTAAGCTTCAAATAAGGTAAGTATTTAATATGCGTTTTATTTCAGGAAAAACGCTTCTATTAAATCCATGACCGTTATTTGAAGCTTACTGTTTGAGACGTGTTTGTTATCGCCTGGTGGTGGGGACGCCAATGTGAAATAAGTTTGATTGACTTCAGGAAAATAATCTATACCTATGGATTAAGCGATAGATATCCATTATTTTGGAAGATAATATATTATTATATTAAACAGTTTTGGAGTGTGCAAGAAATAAATACAACAAAAATCAATCATTGACAATTCTGTAATAATCACAACAATCACTCTATAAAAATAAAAAATTTAATCAGCTGGGTTGAACATTCTAGTAATGCTGTTGTTAGCAGAGGCTGGCAGTATCTCTCGTCTGTAGAAACGTGTAAAAGTTTCTTTGGACTTCCAATTTCCTCTGGACAAAATTTCATCCAGAGGTAAGTTATCAGACCAATTTTTTGAAGATACTGCTGATCGTAGACTTCCAGGTGTATCGGATATACCAGCCTCTGTTAGTACAGTTTTAACCCATCCCGCAATTACAGTGCGAGAGGTCGCCTTTGCTTGTCCTCTGATATTTATGAATAAGTTTGGACAATTACCGGAATCTCTTCTATCTTTAAGAAGATCAATTAATTTTCTGACCCAAAACACAGGATCCAGATTTTTATTACTCGTATTAGGCAGTAACTTCCATCCCGATTGCCTATGAGTGTCACTGTCGGTTTTAGAGCCAAATACTGGCTTTAAAATAATGTTACTGCCATCATCGATGCAATGCTCTGAGTCCACTAGTAGCAATGTCAGATCGTGAACTCGTCTGCCTGAGCATAGGAGGAGGAGTGTTGCTGTATGTCGAGAAGTGGCAAAAGGGTTATTTTCATCTACAGTGTTTGAACTTAAAAAGGAGGTCAGGACATCTGTATTCCATACAGGAGGCTTCTGGGCGACAGGCTTCTTTAAAGCAATAGACTTTAGGACGTGTTTTACTAATGTATGCGAATTTATTCGTCCAGCATCTTCGGCATTACATAGAGTAGCCACCACCGATTTGTGAAGCAAAATAGTGTTATAAGAAAACTTGTCGACTAGATGTAGGTCCGCTAGATATCTAGCAACAATGGGCCCTGTTGGGTGAAAAGGATCCAAATTATATTTTTTTGACCAAGATACCCATCGATTCCACGCGACCTTATAGGTTTTAAGAGTCGAAGTACGCCACGAGGATTTAAGTAGTTGTATTTGATCTTCATTCCAACCCGTCAAACTCTTCGACCACCCCCACACTTCCAGACTTCGAGCGCCATCTCTTGAACCTTGGGGGGTGGCAGACCGGTCGTGGTGTCTATTAGATTCTCCTTGAGATTGGTGATCGACCACGGAGCTGCTACTGCTCGAGCTTTGAGATCGGCCCGCCAGAATACCCGACTCCACCGGGGGACAATTAAAAGGTACAGCCCGGTCGCCGAGTTGAGGTGGGTCAGCACTTTGGGTATCAGGTATGGTGGTGGGAACACCCATGCAAGGTGGTAGTTCCACTGCCGGGAAAAAGCATTGTGGAATAACGCTTGGGTATCTGTTAAATCCAGAGACATGTAGTTGGCTACCACGTTTGCTCGACTGGACGCAAATAGATCTACTACCGGAGTGCCAAACTTGTGAAATACCTTCTCCGTGCAAGCGGGCAGAAGATGCCATTCTGGTACTAGCTTGTGTCTGGAGAGGTGATCCGCATGTCCGTTGTAAATGCCGGGTATATAATTGACTGTCAGATTTATCTGATGACAATCTAGTAAGCGGAACACTCTGTACGTTACTTCCATCAGAGGTGGCGATCTCGTGCCGCCCTCGTTCCGTAAGTGGGCCACAACTGTTCGATTGTCGCACTGGAACAGAGCAGTGGACTTGCACAGTAGAGGCCCGTGGGTTTCCAACACTTTTAGGATTGCCAGCATCTCTTTTAGGTTGCAATGTAAATGTTGTTCTTGAGCAGTCCACACACCTGACACTGCGTAACCGTCCACCTGAGCTCCCCAAGCCAGATCGGAGGCGTCTGTGGTCACAAAGTGAGTTGGTGGTGGTAGATGGATTGCAGATGTTTGGTGGCAGTTGTGAAGCCACCACTGAAGGTCTTCTAGGACTTCGTCTGGTAAGTGGATCTCCTTCTTGACTGGCATATTTAGAGATGCATTTAGGAAACTGAGCAGAGACCGGTGATGTAGTCTGCCCTGTGGCACCACAAAACATGCAAAGTTTAGAAAGCCCACTAGGCTTTGCAATTCTTGCAGGCAAGCCCTGCCTGAGTTCAGCCTTGCAGAGACCTTGTGGATAAGATTTCTGACCTTGTCTTGCGGCAGAGATTTTTTGTTGGCCCAAGGATCCCACTGAACTCCCAGATACACAAGACTCTTTTGTGGGGTTACAACGGATTTCTTTAGATTTACTTGCCACCCTAGATATTCTAGACGGTTCAGGAGAGTACGAACGTGAGTTTGCAGAGTGTCCTTGTCCTGGTGAACTACCAAGAAGTCGTCTAGATAGACAATTATGCGCAGATTCTGTTCTCGCAATGTTTGAGCGACCCAGTTGCTCAGAGAAGCGAACACCTTCGGTGCTGTACTGAGGCCGAAAGGTAAGCAGGTCATTTCTAATAGCTCCCCTTGGTAAATGAGGCGCAAAAATCTTCTGTGTGCCGGAGATATTGGTAAATGAAAGTAAGCTTGCGAAAGGTCTACTTTGCAAAGCCAGTCGCCTGGCTGGAGGAACTCCGGTACACGAAATACATTTATCAGGCTGGAGGGTTCCGTGATTACATAGTCGTTTAAAGCTCTTAGGTTGAATATTGGGCGGTCGGAGCCATCGCTCTTGGGCACAAGAAACATTTTTGACAGGAAGCTCGGGGAACGTCGCACTGCTTCTAATACACCTTGATCTTTCATCTGACTGATGAGTGCCGACATCGATTCGGACTCCTGTGTGATGTAGGGCCCTTTCCTCAAATGTGGCAACATTAGGGGTGGTTTTAGAAGAAAGGGTATGCGATACCCTGTTATTATGCGCAACAGAAAGTTTGGAGCACCCATTTCCTCCCATCGATTGTAAAATAGTGCTAGTTGACCTGCCCTGAATTCTGTCGAGTCAGTACTTACGGTTTTTGTTCCCAGAGTTGTAGTCCGAGGAGACTCCGGGGCGTTTACGGTTTCCTTTGCCGTGACTCTGAGGCTTGTAGTTTTGGCGGCCACCTCGCGAGCGAAATGAACCTCTGTTGTTGCTTGTAGGCGCCGTGCGACGGTCACCCTGGTTGCTCTGTCGCTGAGGACGTTCATGATAGCAGTCTTGCGAAGACTGGCGGTATTGATAATGTGGATGAGGCACAGAGGCGCAGCATCCATGGCTGGTACCCTGCGAGGGTCCATGATAGTGAGCCGACCCCTGCGGGGGGTGGCGTGCAGCCTTGCTTGGTCCTGCTTGCGAAGCAGAGCCACTTGTAGGTTTAACTAAGGGCATGAATGTCTTCTTAACCCCACCCATTTTTTCAAGGGCAGCGGTAAACGATTCGCTTTCGAATAAATGGCGGTTGGATGGTGGGATCTTGCGTAGCGTTGCCTTAATTAAAGGATCACGAACGTGATTAGTTATTCCATCTCGGCGCATTTGTATAACTTCAGCCCTGTGTCCACAGATAAGCTGCAACAAATCTGAAGACGCTTTGTGGAAATCACCTTTAGAAAAAACCTCCGTGATCTTATCCTGCAAGCTATTAAAATTTAAACCCTGTTCTGCATGAGCCCAGGATAGTAGTTCTGTCAAAGTAGATGATAACGCCTGCCTTTGTTCCAGCGCACAAAATGTAAGAGCGGCGTAAGCCTTGTCAGCATAAGCCAAATGGCGCAACTGATCATACGCACGAATCTCCTCATTAGCTTCTAGGTCAATAAAACCAGGCGTATGGCAATATGATTTCTGTACTTCAGAGTACCTGACCTCACTCCATTCACTTTTATTAAAATATTGTATATCCTGAAGGGCTTTCAATAAATTATCGGGTGCTTTAGGAACCGTAGGCTCTTTCAGTTTTGTTTCAATATCGAAATTGAAAGGCAGTTGAACCTGAGTAGGCTCACTCGCGCACGCGTCACTACCATCATTGTACAAGATGCCACTAACACTGTCATCAATCAACAAGTCGTTGTCTATAACTGACGCGGGCTCCGCACCGTCACATGGCACTGATGATGATAAAGCAATTCGATTACGTAATGCACTCACCTCTCGGAATAACTTGTGCATCTGCCGCTTGTCTTTTCGTGATTTGCGACTATGTTTGCCCCCCCTTCTTTTGTGGTGACGGCCACGTTTCTTCTTTCGGTCGGAAGAGCTCGCAGAATCCGTGGAATCACTTGACGAAGAAGAGCTGCTACTAGATGATGAACTCCTAGCTGAGCGTGCACGTTTCCGAGAACTGGATTGAGTCGGTTTTGGCACACGATCCCGCGATAAATCATGTCGCGGTTCCTCATCACTCGCGTTCACACATGTACTATTTTTATCTAAATTATCCATCCTAAAAGTAAAACACTTTTTAAAAGGTAGGTATCTGTAAAACAGAAAAATTCACAACTAGTACACAGTATAATATGACACTTTATACTGAGATTAGGAGAAAGAACAATAAGCAAATGTTTCTAGAAACAAAAAGAAACCAAGAAAAATAACGCTAAAAATACGTTACATACCTGCGTAATCAATTTGAATTATGAACGATAATATCAAATCGACTTTAAATACGAACGGTAACACCGTTTAAATATGAAATTAACTCACGCGCAGGTAATACTTCTATTTACGGTGAACTTCTAGCTTTAGTGAAGGTGAAGACAACCGTACTCGTCGGAAAACAAGACGCCAATGGTTCATGAATGCCTGCGAGCCTCTCGACTGCGCTTGGACCTGCCTGGTGGGGAGTGTGCGAGCGAGACAGATATATAGGAGTGAAGGAGAAAGACATAAATAACCGGAAAACAGATAGGGCCTATCTCAAACAGTAAGCTTCAAATAACGGTCATGGATTTAATAATAACTTTTCCATCGGGTTGAAAATACGCCCGAAAACTACGCTCCATTCGGACCTTTTATGAATAAATATTATTTTCAACACACTTACATATAAAGTGGCTCTTAATTCACTGCAATTAGGCACATAATGACACCTATAATCAAACTGTGACTTTTTCATTGCTATTATTCACTAGTGAGATAGGGTTTTTTTTAAAATTTTATTGGTTGAGTTGCTACGTTCATAAAAAAGTTTCGATACAAAAAAGATCGTGTTCAATAGTAAAAATAAATTAATGTACTTAGTGCTTGCTCATTTCATGCAAAGGAGAATGCCAGCGGCACTATGGGCAAATGTACTCAATTCAACATTTTTGTGTCTTCATCAAATCATCTTTAAAATACTGGATGGCATGTCTAAATACTACCTCAGAAGATTGAACACAATAGACAATGGCATTTTCGAGATATTTACAAAAATGAAATGACTATTTTTAGGTTATGCTCAACCAAAAATTAGTTGAAAATAACTATTTGAAAGGGTCTGAATGGGATTACGAGTGAGCTTTGTGTATTTAAAGCATATTTTAGTAAAATGTGTCACGGTTTAGCTATTTCAGGTGGCCCGTGTCTGGTGACCACCTGTGACTAACTCACCAATTCTAACTGATTTAGATTTTGAGCATTTTAAAATAATATTCTCGCGTTTCATGAAATTGCAAGGCATGGAAGAAATCATTACTAAGATAATCAATCGATCAGTGTTATTTGTAGATACTATTCAAATCAGGTAGTGGAAATCATGAAATTGTCTTTGTAAGTAGGGTGGAAAGGGAAAACACACAATACTAAATACAATAAATGAAATAATGATTATTTCTGGACTTTATTTTATTCATCTAAAAATAGTGTATCCAAAAATGGAGCTGTAACACTAACATTGTTATAACGTCCCCAGCTTAAATAGCTACCATAATATGCACATTAAATGCACACAGCAACCATCAGTTCTTCTCCGTCCCAAAAGTTGTTATTCAAATGGATACTGCAGATCCGGGCACTCTAAGGAACATAATTATATTTTGTGGCGCCGCGTTGTATCAATAATCCTTTAACTATTGATGATCAATACCAATAGACGCTCATTATTGTTGCGTTTGGTGTGGCAGCAACACGTTTATATGTTCTTGAATTAACCTTATTAACAATCCATAATACTGGTCGACCAGGGTTCTGGCAGGAGGGGTGGCATTGGAATGTTAAAATCTTGTTCAATATGTGTCTGAGATCGGTTTTGGGTAGCAGAATCTTCCACTCAGTCAGCATCGTGAGTTTGTCTGGTTGCAGTTATCCAGCATGTTCGGCAAACGCTTTCCAGACGTGACACCTGTAGATCAATACAATACATATATAATATACTTGTTTATAATTTGACCAGCCTATATATGTACAATCACTAGTAAGATAACAGTAAACAGTGTGGACTAGTGTAGTACGCAAGGGAATTCGTAGCTGATAGGCTAAAAAAACAAGCTAACGTCCTCAATCGTATGTGTATAAAAAAATATTATATAATTACCTGATGAGATAGTACCCCTCGCAGTAATAATTATTTTTTTGTGGGCAGTCTAATGGCACTCGGTGAGTTCTTGATCTCAGTACGGAAACCCCACAGGTGTCAACTGTCCCTGGGATGTGAGTGTATTTTGCAACAGTGTAACACACTCCTGACACAATGTGCCTTCGGTTGTCAGCTGAAAAAAAAAAAAATTTAAATAATTATATTTCTGTACAACTAATCTTAAATGATAGGTACCTACTACATACAATTAATATCCTCGAATACACACTGATTAGGATAAACCATCTTAGTTAATAAGTTGGTTATTAACAACACATCAGTATGAGGTTCCTACGTATATAAGTTATATTAAAATCCGGTAACTCAACTGGTGAGGTGAGAAACTAACACACACATGGATTTTACTTTTGCCCTCTAAGATTTGTTATTTGGTACTTAAACATAAAAGTACAGTTCCTAAATAAAAACACCATTCTACGTTATAAGACAATGTTTACTCTTACCGGTGTTGGTGAGATCCAGACTCGTAAAATGTTCATGATGTTATTCGGGATCTCCGACAACATACTTCTGTGCATAAGTTGCGTTAATCTCAAAGAGCAGTTGAGACATCGCACCACAGTTGCACTCGCCATGATCACAACACAAAAAGTCCTGTATTTAGTTATAAACAACACATACGGTGCAGCGGCGTTAGAAGTATGTTTATTGTCAATGGGTTGGCAGCATTAACGGAGTAACTAAAAGGTTCGACTCGAAGCACAATGTAACAAAACCAGCAAAAATAACATACCGTCATACTGTATTGTAAAAATATGACAAACGCACAATAAATGTTAATGTACCCGCACTACGAGTAACATAATCCCTAGTATTGTCAGGTGATAGTAAAAAATGGCGTCCTATGACGTCGGAAATATAAAAGTACTCATTTATTGTTTGAAAAACTATCCCATTGTAAATAATCGTTAATACTTATTTAAAAAATGTATTTTTATTTTAGATATTTAATGCTGTTTTAGGTTTTGATACACAAGTCTTTTATCAAGAGTACTGTACGCGGGCATTCTCCTTTGAATTTAAATAGATAATTTCAACTTGTACGTTTTTATTAAATGAAACTTTCACTCAAATAATACAACTTTTATTTTCTCTGTAAAAAAACTTAAGAAAACTTTTTCCTCATTTTATACGTGGCTAAAACTCTATCGCGCTCATTAATTTAGTCCATGGCCGATTGCCATTGTTTTTATTATATTGAATGTGAATTGAATGTGAATTTCATGGTGGCGCCACTGGTCAAGAAAAAATGCATCGCTACGTCAAACTTAGTACATTTATTTTAGTTCCGTGTTTTCCCGCATGCACACATAAGTTGGTCGAACTGTAGATGCGCGCGCATTCGAAAACCAATTAATTTTTCCCGCTATTGTGAAAAAAAATCAGAACTCGTTTTAACTGTTGAAGATGACTTTTTAGTATTCTTTTCTTCACAAGTTTGTTGAAAAACGTCGTATGATAGGTACACGTGTGTATTGATGATTACCGTCCTCGGCTTTCGTAAGACCCTCACCTGACGGCTCGGGTCTCAATGGCGCCTCAGCGGTAATCACCAACGTTACACACTTGTACCATAATGTACTATTAAACTTATTAAATATGAAAATTAAAAGTTGAAAAAATTCAGGCGCCTGCAGAATGAATCAATGAATCAATAAACAATAATCCGTGGTTCAAAAGTTTTTATCGCGAATTTTCAATAAGTTATCCATTAGATAATAAATAATATAATAAACAGATAAATAAAATAAACAGTTTTTTATAGCACGAACATACAAGAAGTACATAGCAAGTGCGATAATTATTAAACTATTAATCTGAGATTTTTTTCTTTCGTGGAGCTATTTTTCAAATGTCTTAGAATAAAAAAAATATATCAAACGAGAGCCTCATTTGAAAAATTTAAAAATTTCAAAGCTTCATTAGACATTCAAAAATTCTTTTTTTTTATATTATTATTGAACCGTTTTTGTATGATCAGAAGCTACTTAAAAATTATTTTTAATTTTTTTTATCTCATGTTGTTTAAACAATTTTTATAAACAAATGCGTTGTTTATGAGATAATTTAATTTTTTCCTTAATAACATAATCAATCTTTGATGATAACTATGATTCTTTTAAAAAAAATCGTTTCTAAAAAAAATAATTTATTGCTTAAAGAAAGACGCATAATTATGTTGATTAAATTAAATTTTTTTTTTCAAAAATCATCTGGATGTCATTCCGAATCGAATGACACCTCAATAATAATTTTCAGAGACTGCTGAAAAAAGTTCATCAAAAAGGCACTAGTTGCCTAGACTATTATTGGCTTCTCAATATTATTTTTGTGTAAGTATAAAGCACAAAAAGTAATAAGTACTAACCTACCTACCAAAGTAAAGACAAAGGCTGGGTGCTTAAAAAACAGAGAGGTTTACAGAGAATAAACCTTAATGCCTGTAGCACACCTCCGCTGCGAAACAACAACTGCGAAACCGTTGCGCGAGTTTCGCTGTACAACAGTACCTACTTCACTTACCTACGCGAAACTATTAGCGAAAAAAAGTAAAAAACTAAAACCCGACTACGACAAAAAAAACGACGCTGAAAAAGTATGAAACAAGATTTTTAGGATCGAACAAAAAGAAAAGCCGTAGTCACACGGTATTAAAGTGTTTAGGTTGGTACCTATAACGTGTGACTACGGCTTTTCTTTTTATTTTTTAAGCTTTACTTTTTGTCCGCTAGAGGGCGCCAATTCGCTTTTTGTGACACGTCACGTAGCCTATGTTCAGCGGAAAATTAAGACGGTTCTAACGATACCTCATATTATGTCGAGTTCCGTTAGGTAGATTAGAAGCTATGAGGGAACAGATGAAGATACACACATACAAACATACATATGACGAAGGTAGCTCAACTATTTCAGGGTTCATCGTTGTCAGAGTACAAGTTCAGCATGGCGGAGGTACGAAATAATAGTCTCAACACTGGTTACAACCGCCTATTTATTTACTTCCGATAACAAATTAACAAAATCTCAAACGATCAAGCCGATGGAAACGGATTAAAGTACGGAAACGCGGTCAGTTCAATACAGGCGGGCAAAACGACCGTTCGCACTCGTGTCTCTCCAAAAAGTAACGTCCCTCAACAGTGTTGCCAGATGACCGTCTCGCGTTCCCCCCAAACTTTCTCCGAAATCCCCCCAAAATCCAGGTTTTTAAGAAAAAAACCCCCACAAATGGAAAAAAAAAAATTTATTAATCATTATAGATTTTTGAATAAAAAAAAGAAAAACAATTTTATGCTATTTCAGCAATGGCTTCCATGACACTGTCAGTATCATAGAGTAAAGTAATATAACGGGTGTCAGTATCTTCACACGAGTCGTCTGCAGTCCCGTACATTTTTTCAGAGTTAAATCTCTTTAACATATTTGCACTGGGTTTAAAATGAATACACCCTTCTACTAATGAGTATTTATTCTCAAGATGGATTCGGCAGTTTGAATGGCTAACCTGTTTCGTAGCTTGTCTTTTATAATCGCTACTTGCGAGAAGGCTCTTTCCACAACTGCGTTAGAAAAAGGCAACGACAAAATTCCAATTGCCAATTTGCTTTCGTGTGTGTCAATGAATATAGTAATATAATATAATTATGGTGTATGTGCTTTCACTGATTAGTTAGTGGTTTGATCACGATCAGGTATTATATTTTCTAATCAAACATTAATTAAATAAATTTTGTACTTAAAAATCCCCCAATTCCCTCCAAACCCGTTTTTTTCCCTCCACGAATCCCCCCAAAAATACTGTCCCCCCAATTGTCCCCCCATACCTTAAAAAAACCCCCAGATTTGGGGGGATTCCCCCCAATCTGGCATCACTGCCTCAACTGCCCTCAAGTCAAATGCGTCTAACGTCAACGTCAACCGACCACTGACCACTGACGTCTGACATATCACAACTGACAGCTGTCAAACCAGTGCTGCCACGCTCTGTATCGACCTCACCCAAGCTCACTGCTTGACGTTTCCGAAACGATGATAGATGGCGTTATTCTAAATTGTCAACTCTAAATATTGTGCCTCGGTGTTGAATCTGCGACACATACATACATAGCCAGTCAAAATCATAACCCTCCTTTGGCTTTGCCGTAGTCGGGTAAAAACGGGCGGAGATGTAGACGGCGCCTGAGCAAATGAGCGAAATCGTGTTAGAAAGAGACAACATCATATAGTCAGTTTTGTACGTTAGAGCAGGGAATTTCACTCCTGTTTCGCCGCCAAAGAACTCACAACTCACAGCGAAACTATTGCGGTTTCGCCCTTTGAGTTTCGCAGCGGAGGTGTACTATAGGCATAAAAGCTATTTGTTTTGTTGTTTTGCTAATTTATAGGTATTAGTTTATTTTGAAAGTTGATTTAAAATTAAAATTATTAGTATTAAACACAATGAACGATGCCACATGCGTATTTTGAGTCACATTTCACCCGAGGGAAGCCCGGTTTTCATCTAGTATTAAGATATTGTGCGATTACCATAGTTTTCGTTTTATTGATTCGATGTTTAGACTTTTTTTTTGTTTTTCTCTATGCCTATTATTATTCTATATATCGGTTCGAACCCAGTCAGGCGAATTACTTTGTGTAGTGTAGGCAATTTATTTCATCATCACTGCTCACAAAACGGTGAAGGAAAACATCGTGAGGAAACTGGCATGTCTTAGAACCAAAAAAATCGTAGAAAACCATAAGTGACCCTAACCCTACACGGTCGACGTCACGGGCACCCCGAGCACCCCGAGGTTCCTATGAACCCTGCAGATAGAAATAGGAGCCCCGCGCACGTGTATCGCAATTTAGGATAGACGGAATGTCGTGGCTCGGGCGTCGATATGACGCGCCATTTCGGCACCCGCGTATCCTAAATATATCTATAAAATTTGAGTGGAATAGGAAGCCTCCCGCGTAGGGCATGCATTCCGGAATTCCGGAATCTCGCAATTCCGGAATTCCGTAACAATTTTCCTGAAATTTCAATTCCGGAATTGAGAGGAGTAATACCGGAATTCCGATATTCATAATTTTTTGATATTTTGATTATTATTTTTTGCGCGACGCTTTATACAGCATACAGCTGATATCACGTTATGCTCAAGAAACTTCTTTGCGAGTTCTAAACTTGCGATGAACTTGCGAAGTCGTATTAATTAAACAAAGAAGATTACTATTAGCAGGTGTGATCCACCAATTACACAATCCGCAAGTCTTCTTTGCACAAGCAGAGGACGATACCTTTCCCAAAGTCAATTCCCAACGTCTCGTTCCCGATTGTGGTCCCCACTCCAGAACTTTTTGGCCCCATCGGCCATCCATTCTGCGAGCAATGTGCCCTGCCCATTGCCACTTCAGTCTGGCGATTCTTCGGGCTACGTCGGTAACCTTGGTTCTCATGCGGATGTCCTCATTTCTGATTCGATCACGCAAGGAAACTCCGAGCATAGCCCTCCCTATTCCCCTTTGAGTGACTTTGAGCTTACTGATGAGGCCCATGGTGAGCGACCACGTTTCGGTCCCGTATGTAATCACTGGCAACACACACTGGTCATAGACTTTCGTCTCGAGTTGAGACACTGTGGTAAGTTGGACGAGAAGATACCGCAAAACTTCCCGAACCCCGAAAATCCCGAATTGACCTCTTTCTCGAAGTTAGACCTACCCAACTGGACGGTCCAGTTGGGTAGGTCTGTCCCAGGTAGACATAATCGTCCACAACTTCGAGTGTAGAGTCTCCGATCTTGATAGGAGTGGGTGTTACATGAACATTCAACATAACCTTTGTTTTGTCCATGTTCATTTTAAGACCCACTCTTTCGGAAGCTCTACTGAGGTCATCGAGCATTGTACTGAGTTCTTCCATGGTCTCAGCTATGACCACTATATCGTCGGCAAACCGAAGGTGACCTCTCCCATCTAGAACCTTGAAGACATCCTACAGTGATGCGGTGAACAGTTTCGGAGATATGACGTCTCCCTGTCTCGTCTCACACCGCGCTGCAGAAGGATAGGTTCCGAGGTCTGGTCCTGAAGTCGGACTGACATGTCACATGGTAGCGTTTTTTACAAACACCGCGATGTACCGGTAGTCGATTTGGCACCGTTGGAGAGACTGCAGTACAGCCCAAATCTCGATCGAATCGAAGGCTTTCTCGTAGTCTACAAACGCTAAACAGAGAGGCAGGTTATACTCTTCGGTCTTCTGTATAACCTGCCGCAGCGTATGTATGTGGTCTACGGTATTAAAGCCTTTTCGGAATATATGTCGCCAGGACAAGTCGTCGGTATGTTTTGGGGTAGCCGGATCTCTTCCGGGTATTCTTAGCACCCCTTGCCACGCCGTTGTCTCGTCCGCTACCGTAGTCGAGGGTAGACGGGCTGCCGGGTACTAGGGGCCATTTCTGTCATGCGCTCTAATTTATTAGAGGGGGTTTGCCATAATCGCCACACTTGGCAGGCGGGTTGGCGATCGCAGTATGGTTGCTACAAAGGCACAGAGAACGCCGCTGCCCAACCTCTGATCCCAGTCCCTTAGTCGCCTCTTACGACACCAACGCGAAGATAGGGGATTGCTATTCTTTTCATCCGACACCATACGGTACAATATCTCAATATTATGTTGTTTATAAAATATCGTATGTTTTTTATTAACATTACTAATGTTTAATTCTATTGCGTGATATATAAACCTTGTTGATTTTACGGTTTTAAAATGTTTAATTAGAGTAATAATTGAGAAAGATGACCAAATATGTTTAATTTGTTACTGAAAATCATTAAAAGGCTGATTAATTATAAATCTTGTTTGATTTGAAACAAACTTTAAAAATTTACCAGTTCCGGAACCAGTTCCGGAATTCCGGAATCGGATCTCCAGTATCGGAACTCAGTTCCGGAATTGAGAACCTTGCGATATTGCATGCCCTACTCCCGCGCCATGTAGGCGCCCGCCGCCATTTATGTGTGGCCTGTCACGCCTAACTCTTTTTAATTTTCGTGGTTTTTTTTAAATAATTTTGTCATTGTGTTGGCGTCTTGTTAATCACCTATTGGCAATTTGCAGGTCAAGGATGGAGTTTTGCATTCTGACAAAAAAAATGATTTCTTCAATTTTCGTTTTCGGAGTCTTCATACTTTGTCTGACTACTATGGTCCATTCTCCAACCAAACCAAAGAAGCTATGATACTTTTGGGTAAGTATTAAAAAAATACTGTTTTTACTTTTACACCCTTTATTTATAACGTTCCCAGAGGGTTGTAATTATACGACTGTAAACGAAGACTGACTTGAGTTTCGTTTACTCTCAAACTCTCAAGTGAACTCTCATCATCATCATCATCATCAGCCTATAATGTTTCCACTGCAGGGACTCAGGCCTCCTCTCTAGGAGAGGGATGGGCTATAATCCACCACGCGGGCCCAGTGCGGATTGGCAGATGTCACAATCATGTCTTCGAATTTTTTGGTTCTAAGACATGCCGGTTTCCTCACGATGTTTTCCTTCACCGTTTTGAGAGCAGCGGTGATGAAATAAATTACACAAAGTACCTAATGCGCCTGCCTGGGTTCGAACCCACGACCTACTGTTCGTAAGTCGGGGCCGGGGCCGACACCACTGGGCCACCGCTGCTCCCAACAGTGAACTCTCAACCTTTCATAAATGAGTAGGTACCAGTACCTACTTCTATTTAAACTGATTAAATGTGAATGTTTTGACGACACGTTTGGCGCACTGACCGATTAGACTTCAGCGCTGCGTGTCACGGACTCACGGGTCCGATCCCCGGGCTACTTCCGTGCCGCGAATCTTTTAAGGGAGCGCACTGCCAGCTAAAGGTATCTACATAGAGAAAAGTTAGCTAGGTATAGGTATTGCTTGACGGCGACACCGACTCCTACTTGGGTTTAAAGATTCTTTATTTATTCTATAAGAACATACCTACATCGTTCACTTAATAAATACATAACTAAGGTAACATATAGGTAGTCCAGTCCAGTGGCTGTTAGCTACTAGACATAGCTTGAATCGGTCATTGTGGGCGACGGGCCTAAGAATTTAGGTAAGTACTTACATCATAGGCTTCGATCTTTTCAATTACATAGGTACTCTATAAAACGCTGAAATAATATATACCTACTCTATAAAACGCTGAATTAATAATCTATTTTATAGAACTTAAATTATTGTTTTGTGAAGGTGATGCGCTCCAAGACCTCACTAAAGCATTTGTAAAAGCTTACGATGGTTCCGTACTAGTCACCGTTGTCACCTCTGAAGTCAGTCATGCGTCACGTCGTTTTGCTAGAGCGGTGACGGTGGAACCTCTTGGTCACTCGGAAAAGTGGCCGTATCAGTGGCTAAAACAGCAACCCAGTCAAGAAAAAAAATCGAATGTGGCCCAAAGTGGTCTCAGACAAGAAAATAGTGACAAAACAGATAGACGAGATGGAAGTTCTGATTATTCAACGGGAATTTTAAATACCGTTGCCAATGAACCTGTAAGTGATTTGACAGTACAAGAAAATGATGTCAACACAGCTGGATCAGAAGGAAATTATGGTTCTTCAATTATGCGTGACGATACCGCTAAAATTGGAAGAACCAAACTTGCAGCAAGGACCTTTAAAGATATGAAACCTGATGTAAGTTTGGACCAGCAATATTGCAAATTATTTTATTTTATAGTCATTCTTGCCCGATTTTAAGTTTATTCGAAATTTAGTTATCATGGCCACGGAACAGAAAAAAAAACAGTGGAAGACAAAAATACGTACTTAAATAGGTTAACCATAGAAATGTAAATATACAACAATATTTTATTGCGTTCTTACGAATATTACGAAAAAATTTTAAATGCAAAATTTAGTCTGCGACCCTATGTCGCATTTTACCAGAAATTCGTATTGAAAAAGATCGCTGTAAACTGGAACTGGAGGTAAAATCTCAATGTAACTAACATAACGAGCCCAAACTCGGTATTCCTAGCTCTACTCGTTTATAAGTTCCAGTAACAGTCTTCAAAGTATCCGTTGAGTAGTTCCGAAGATTAGCGTGTACAAACAAACAGACACACAGACAAACAGACTTTTTTTTTCGATTCGTGCTCTATTACTGTTTCTAAACCCCCCTCAATTATTATTTTTTTAATATATTCAATGTACAGGCACAGTTTTTTTACTGTTTTATTATATGTATAAATAGATATATAGATAAAAGCAATAAGCTTTTGTCCTCCGGAAGTCCGGACTCAATGGAGTGACCTGTAGGGCTATTGCGTATCTTTTTAATGTCAGTGGCTATCATAAGTGTCCATAGATTATCTGTAAATTGGTTATGGTTTGGTACATTTTTTTCTTAAAAACTCACCATTTGACAGTTATTTGATAGACACTATAAGTTATCCACTGTCATTAAAAGATACGCAATAGCCCTGCTGAAGGTATACTTTGAAGACTGACTGTTACTGGAACTTATAAACGAGTAGAGCTAGGAATACCGAGTTTGGGTACGTTAACGTACGATCTACATTAGTCTAATTATACGTACGAGTCGGTACGACTAACTCGCATCCAGTATGAGCGCTCCCATAGTCACAGTATAAATATCGTACAGTAGTGTGACTCGGCCGTGTACTTGAAATAAATGCCTACAGCCGCGCCATAGTATAAATATCGTAACATGTGCCTACTTTGTGTTTCCATTCAGTTTTGTGATCGTAAATATACTCTTAAAAACAAATAAAATACTTTGTGAATTGAATAGAAAGTGTTCAATAAACGTGCGTGTTGTATTTTGATTGATAGATTTAATTAAAAAACCATGTTTTTTATTCGGGACATTTAAAGAAATACTTATCCATTAAAAAGACACACATTATATGCCTACCTACTAGTAAGTGAAATTATTAGTCTTATCTTTCAAAGTTTCCAGGTAATTAAAAAAAAGTTATCTCTGGATACGTTATTAACGAATTCATAAAACCAAAAACAACACAATATATCCCACTCGTCATATTAAATATGTACTTGTCTTATTTTTAGAGAAAACATCGCGCATTTATTGTTAAAAAACAACACACCGTGCGCTCGTCACTGCGGCACAGTCGCGACTGTCTGCATCCCAGGCGCATCCCTTAATCGAGGCGCGTAGGCATAGCTCGCGCTTCGTCCGTTTGTATGAAGTCAAACTACTGTATGATAATATCGTGACTGAGTGTATCTGATCTGACTGTCGGAGATAACTTGCGTCGCTAATGAGCCCTGTCGGCGAAGTGTCTTGTTGGCGAAAAGTCCCGTCGAAGTAGTCTTGTCGGTGTTCAGTCTGTCGGCGTAGTGTCTGTCGGCGTTTAGTCGTACACTCGCACAAATACATTAAATCAGCTAAAAATTGCCAAACCCCTTCAAGTAAAAGTACATAATACACTTGTACAATATTCAGACTATATCTTAAAAAGATATAGTACATTTTTGCACTTTAAAAATTGCCACACCCCTTCAAGTAAAAGTACCTACAGCTTGGCAAAAAAGTCTAGAAACGGAACTAATTTTTTTGTTTGCTGGCAACAATTAAAAACTTATGACGTTTGGTGTAAACAAAGTTCGAAAGTTAATTAAATTTATAATTGTGCGCTAAAAACGTGATTAAAGCAACGTAGAGTAATACAAAATGAATAAAACCATCCGAAGTGCTGGCAGAGCGATAATTTATAAGGTATATAGGCGATGTTTGGCAGAAAAAGAGGCCAAAACCATTCTCTCCGATCTCAACGATGTTAACTTATGAACCGCTGAAATGACAGGTATGTAACTGTTTGTTTTATTGTTTTTAGATGAATTAAGTGTTAATTTATGAACCCCATTCTGTTTTGACTTGCTTGCATACGAAATAAGTGGAATTTTGAACAATAATCATCGAGCACATAGGTTATGTTTACATTTTGTCTGACATTACCTTGGTTACCTTGGTATAGCGTGTCAGATTAATGTTGATACTTGAGTGGCGTACTGTGCAATAATTGAATTTAAATTCGATTTATATATAACTTTTTTGTTGAATGTGATTTCAAGGTGATAACTGTTTGTTATATCATTAGAATTACAAATGTACCAAAAATGTATTATTTTTAATTTGTTATTTAATAACAACATAAATTAATATTTCATATGAATCACTTAATAGAAGCAAAATGCATTTTTTTATGTATATTCATTTATTCACTTTAGGTAAATCAGTAAGCACCATAAGAAGAGTCGTCCTGGAAGGAGATCGAAACAAAGGCGTATTTTCTACACCCGGAAAACATAGAAAAGGTCGTCCCAAAAAAGAGTTGGAAGATTTATTAGAATAAATTACAATAATTATTTCTACGCCTTTTTTTAATCCCAGAAAAATTAAATAACAGTGCTACTAACATGTATTTATTTTTAGGTAGTTACATGAGGAGAATAAATTCTGGTTCAATAAATAAATTTTAAGTATAAAAAAAATAGTAATAAAAGTATCAAGACGATAGGTTGGTACGCGATACGGTCACAACGGGTTGCCATATGAACAGCACAGTGGCGCCCCCCGGATTTTCTACTCTTTTTTGCCAAGCTGTACTTAACACACTTGTACATTAAACTTTCTTGATCCTTTTGTACTATCAACACTTATTACACTCCAAAAGCACTGATAACAAGTATGACCAGATATTCCAAATGTATGTTTGTGTTTTGAAACTTTCTCCAGTTGAGAAACTTAAAATCAGTTAAAGTACATCTTATTGGATTTACAAAAATAAAGGTCATTAGTATAATACACCATTCATGAAACATTATTGGAAGATAGTTAATACAACTGTTACCTACGTTTTTGGTAGAAAGAGACGGAATAACGGTATTTCGATACGCGGAAACGAAAGAGCACGAGATTTAGTATATTTGGCATTCAAAAAGTGAAAATTGAAAATTTTGTAGTTAGTGCAATTGTGAACTAAGGCATCGATATTACCGTGCCATAGTACTTGGAAGGTTAGGATCGTTCGTACCTGTACGCACGAGTAAAATTCGTACGAAAACGCGTCCAAACTGAGCGCGGCTTAATGTGTTTAGAAATACAATCGGCAAGTGCAGACAGACCGAGTGGCGAGGCGGTGCGTCAAAGAAAACCCCTATTTATAAAGGTTTAGGTACCGCTACCGGTACATTTATAACGGTTATGGTACTTCTACCGAAATATACCGGTATGCATTTCCAACCTCAAAATTCCGCTACCGAAAAACGTAACGGTATCGAAATATTTCGGTAACCCTTATTTAACGGTATGACGTCATACCGAAATTTAAAGGTACCGTAATTTTTGGGTAATTCAGTCCCTGGTTTAGGTACAGGAGGTTACCCTAAAAATAACTACAATATTAAGTAGGTAACAGGGCTCGGAACCGGTTTAAAAAGAGCGGTTAATTTCGGTTAAATACCGGTAAATATATCGTTACTCCATTTACCGGTTAAACAAGTGAACTGTTTTGTAACCCAAATGATAAAAGTTACCGGTTACATAACCACAAACGATTTTAAAACCGTAATTAACCGGTTAATTCAGTAATTCGTTATTTTTTTCGTCTACATTTTTAACACTTCTAACAAGTTATAGTGACATTATCGGTAAAATATAACCGGAGAACATGAATGGTGTGATAATTTCCATAATCAAAACCTAAATTCGTGAAAATCCGGTTAGACACATAAACTGGTTAAAACCGGTAAAGTGCAACCTTTAACCTAGATCGATATCGGTTTGGGGTCAATGACCGTAACCGGTTAAGAATTTTAACCGGTTTCCGAGCCTTGGTAGGTAGCGTAAAACTTTTGAGACCAACAACCGATCCAAAATAAACTTCATCTAAGTGGGAAAAAGTTGATTTCAACTAAACATTCTATTAATTTAATTATTAATTATTAGAAAATAAAATCGCACTTTCCGATGGAAAAACCTCAACACTAAGTAAGTACTTTAAAACAACAGTTAAATTGTGGCATGCGTGCCACGTCTACTTTGCCCTTTTCCACTGTTTTTTCTTCCGTGATCAAGGCAGTGTATGTACTTTGACGCTAGTAGTAAGATGGCAGGTAACTTTTTCGTTTTTCTTCCAATGTAACGTATTACTTTTTTTTATTAGGAACTACTTGCAGCACAACTCGAAACTCATGCTACCTTCTTCCTCTTTTTTCATTTTGGTTTGGCGTGGTTTTTCGCCATGTTAGCAATTATAACTTTCCTCTGCGAAATGGATCCAGGCAGCGACACAATTATTTACAGGCTGACTGCCCCTAGGCCACTGAAATGACAAGAATAGGAATATAAACTTGCAATAAGTTTGATACATCAGGGTCACACACTCAAACTTGGCATGGCACACTTGAGACAAGTTTAAATAAAAGGTTCTAGTTTCCAAGCAAAATGTTTGTTTATTTTTATAAAGTAATATAGTCTTTTCGCATCCCCGTCAAAAGCATAAAGGCTGTGAAAAACAATGACGAACAGAAATCGGCCATAGCTGAACATTTACTGCAGTCAGGCAGGGCCCAATCACTGGATCGAATTCCACAAGCCACGTATTTTGTCAACGGACAAACATTACTTACCCAGGCTGACAAGAGAAGCAATTGAAATAAAGAAACACAAAAATTTCAATCGAGAAGATGGCTTTAAATAGGGTATTTCACCAAAAAAATCTAATTAGTCCGTCAGATAGATTTCCAAAAAATAATGGACACGTATTTTTTCTTTTTTCACGTAAACAAAAAATAAAGACGATACAATGCTTCGAAAAGTCGTGTCAAGTCGTGTGACGTCACAAGGATAGTACTTTTTTACCCACAAAGTGACGTGAAAAACCCCCACAATTTTTATTAATTTGAGAAAACAAAAAACACGTATCCGATATTTTTCGATAATCTAACAGACGGACTAATTAGATTTTTTTGGTAAAATACCCTATTGTCAAGTACGTGGAATCCAGTTTTGAGTATGCTCAAAAGCAGCAAGCAACGTATTAAAGAATCCAAAAAGCCTGGTGATACTGTGAGTGTGTTTTGCCGTGACTTAGTGTCGAGTTCCAGTAGTGCGCGTAATAAAAGACAAAGAAAGAGGGTAGACAGATTCGTCTGCTCCTAACAATTTTTGCCATCCACCCGCATTTCTCCAGTCAACCCGCGATCATGGCGCTTGCAACAGCGTCGAAATATCGGGAACTCAAAACAAATAACAATCACGGAAGATATCCCGTAAGTGACATCTTTCCTTACATAGTATAAAACAAAGTCGCTATTGTTGTCTGTTTGTTTGTCTGTATGCTTAAATCTTTAAAACTACGCAACGTATTTTGATGCGGTTTTTTTTAATAGATAGAGTGATTCAAGAGGAAGGTTTTAGTATATAATTTGAACGACATCCACGCGGGTGAAGCCGCGGGCATCAGCTAGTTTTAAATAAAGTTCTACTTTTCAGATTTTTTTCATATTTTCTAAACTCATGGTTCAAAAGTTAGAGGGGGGGGGAGGGGCACATTGTTTTTAATCTATTGCATAGATTCTATCGCGGGCCTTGAGTTGAGCGTGGAGAGCGAATCCAGAGATTTCCTAACAAAAATATTTAGGATTCAGTATTCAGTACTCAACCAGGGGGTCTAAAACGGCCACTTTAGCAGTTCATAATAGGAATTGCGTCAAAAAGCGTAAATGACCTTTCATAATAGTAACAGCGTCTGGGACCATTAAGGAAAATAGATCATAGGTAAGTAATAATAGGAAAACAATATGAATTGCGTTAAATTCGTAAAATGGTCACAGACGCAGTTACTATTTTGAAAGGTCAATTCATATTCTGATCTGCTAAAGTGGCCATTTTAGACCCCCAGGTTGCTATGGTTACGGAAAATAACAAGGTTGTCAACTAAGGTTGTCAAATTAAATAATTTATAACCTCACGTTGTATAGATAAAGGTGTAAAGTTTTTCTGTTTTGTCTCTCTTCTTTCTCCTTCTAAAATATTCTTACTCGTATAATTTGTGTACAAAGTGTTTTAAATATGAATAAACAAAGTGCATTTATTAATGAAGAAAGTCACGAAAATATAGTGAAAGATAATGAGTGAGGAGTGAGTACTCTTTACACCATTGACTTATATATTACTGCGTAAGGACTGGGCGGACCGCATGATAAAATGACGCCTCGAATTTGGTCCCAAATAGGTCTTGACTAAACCGAAGTTTAAAAGTAAATGAAAATTATAAATTAAAATTTAACATTTTTTTTATTAACATTTTAATGAAAGCTTTATTTAATTTCTTTATACCTCGATAATACCACGCCACGCCGCTCATACAAGGTTACGTTTACGAGCAGCCTGATTAGTTCTTATAGATGACGTTAGTGTTTCTCTGTATGGGGAACGCTTCGAGCAAAATGTTCGGACGACCGTATCTTTAGTTTTTATATCAATGCTTTACACATTCATTTTAATATTAGTACGCATCTATCATAAGTTTTATTGGTTTTTGCCTTCGATCAATAATGTACTAGATTCCCGATAAGCGCTTCAAAAACGGCCCGAAATATAAGACCACAAACGTATTTGTGGTCTTATTTCAAATTAGTATGGTCCAATCATAGCCAACATTAAGACGTCAAAATACCGCAGTATGCGTTCAAAAACTGCGTAAATAACCACCGTAACACCAAGGTTTTGGAGGGAATATCTTTTTTTCGGTAATAAAATGTTTTGCTTAAAATCTTTCTCCGATGAAAGGGCTTAAATAAATATACTTTACAATGATAATTAAACGTTATGTTTAAGTGTTAAGGTTTATAATCATCTGAAGTTGTAAATAATATTGAACATTTTTCTAAGATGTTATGTAGATGTTTACGTGTGTGCAAACGTGGCCACTTGAGCGACTTAGTTTTGTTCCTGATGCTGAATCTAGTACTATTATTGATCGAAGGTTTTTGCATTACTATTCTGCGAATCGGTCTAAAACGATTCGTTTTCTTATAAAATAACTAAAATAAAATAAATAATTTTCATATTTTTTAATGTTAGACATTTTACGTCAGGCTGTCAATACTTTTTCTTTTAAATTTTCTGTCTTAGAGTTTCTTACTAGCTTAGTTAGTCTATGAAGGTTAGTTTTGATTTATATAATGTACATCGCGCGAAATTCGAAGATCAAACTCTTAATATCGTTATTTTTGTTCAAATTTTTTGAATGAATAATTATTTTGGTGTGTAATGTACACTAATAATACCTAATTATTTATACCTATTATTGCATAAGTTGATAAAAAATGCTATGCAATAGATTTACCGCGGCAGTCTCCGAGTGCCACACGTTTTTTTACTTTTGGAGCGATTATTTCCGAAATTATTGACATTATCAAAAATTTATTTTAGTACGGAACCCTAAAAAGAGACATGTGGTTACAAAATAAGAAATAGTGAGCGATCCATAGATCCGTGTGCGCGGTTCTCGTTTAATTCTTGTTTTTAGGGTTCCGTAGTCAACTAGGAACCCTTATAGTTTCGCCATGTCTGTCTGTTCGTCCGTCCGTCTGTCCGTCCTCGCTTAATCTCTGTGACCGTTAGCACTAGAAAGCTGAAATTTGGTACCAATATGTGTATCAATCACGCCGACAAAGTGGTAAAATAAAAATTGGAAAAATATGTTTTATTATGGCCTATGTAGTACCTATAGATCTAATTATTTTATGTATTCGTTAAAACCTTCGATCAATAATGTACTAGATTCCCGATAAGCGCTTCAAAAACGGCCCGAAACTTAAGACCACAAAACTACAAAAGTATTTGTGGTCTTATTTCAAATTAGTATGGTCCAATCATGGCCAACAGTAAGACGTCAAAATGCCGCAGTATGCGTTCAAAAACTGTGTAAATAACCACCGTAACGTAACCTTCGATCAATAATAGTACTAGATTAAGCATCAGGAACAAAACTAAGTCGCTTAAGTGGCCACGTTTGCACACACGTAAACATCTACATAACATCTTAGAAAAAAGTTCAATATTATTTACAACTTCAGATGATTATAAACCTTAACACTTAAACATAACGTTTAATTATCATTGTAAAGTATATTTATTTAAGCCCTTTCATCGGAGAAAGATTAGAAGCAAAACATTTTAAATGTCGCTCCAAAGTAAAAAGTCATCAGTACCTACAAAAATATTCATTCTAAAATTAAACTTAAACTCTAAGCAATACGGTTAAAAGCATTTTGTGTACAATGTCGTGCTTATTCTATTGCGGAACTAGCGTTCCCTGTTCAAGAACATGATACAATAGTTAATAATAATAATAATAATAATATTCCACAACTATCACACAACGCCATCTAGTCCCAAGCTAAGCAGAGCTTGTGTTATGGGTACTAGACAACTGATAAACATACTTATATATTTCTAAATACATACATATTATAGATAAATTACACCCAGACACAGAACAAATGATCGTGCTCATCACACAAACATTTATCCTGGGTGGGAATCGAACCCACGACCTGCGGCATAGCAGTTAGGGTCACTAACCACTAGACCAACAGGCCAGTCGGTGCGTTGTAGCAAACATTGGCCAAACAATTATAATATTCGCTGATTTAATTATATTTACAGTTTAATTATGTTTAAATATTATGAAAAAGCACATAATGATATTAAATTACCGAAAAATAGATATTCCTTCCAAAACCTTGGTGTTACGGTGGTTATTTACGCAGTTTTTGAACGCATACTGCGGTATTTTGACGTCTTAATGTTGGCTATGATTGGACCATACTAATTTGAAATAAGACCACAAATACGTTTGTGGTCTTATATTTCGGGCCGTTTTTGAAGCGCTTATCGGGAATCTAGTACATTATTGATCGAAGACCGTAACACCAAGGTTTTGGAAGGAATATCTTTTTTTCGGTAATTTATTATCATTATGTGCTTATTCATAATATTTAAACGTCAAATCATCAAACGTCAAACATCGTCAAATGGATAGTCAATCACTAAGAGGACCCTCACTTAGCTGCAGCCTAATAAGCTATAACTGTAAGTCGCTCGTACGTTCTATGGACCACGTAAGAAACTTGTGTCGTCGAGCGGACATAATAGCCCTTCAGGAGACGTGGCTGTTCCCGCACGACTTGTCGATACTTGGAACAGTCGACCCGGATTTTGACTTCTGTGGCAAATCGGCAATAGACTCGTCTGCTGGTCTAGTACGAGGTAGACCATAT
The DNA here is from genome assembly GCA_949775195.1 of Diarsia dahlii. Taxonomy (NCBI): domain Eukaryota; kingdom Metazoa; phylum Arthropoda; class Insecta; order Lepidoptera; family Noctuidae; genus Diarsia; species Diarsia dahlii. Next base: position 12,975,220 of record OX459200.1, read on the forward strand.
GGTGGTGTTGCTGTGCTCTGGCGTAAAAGTGCATTTACTTCGGTTACGGTAATCCCGTGTAATAGTGTGCGTCTCGCGGCAATTAAGGTGGTTGTGTCCGATCGTTGTTTTGTGGTGTTCTCTGTGTACATGCCGGTGAACTCAGTAGAAAACTTAGTGGAATTTACCGACTGTCTGAGTGAAATAAGTGCTATAATCGAGAACACCGAAGTGGCGAATGTATACGTTTTAGGAGACTTTAATGCTAGTCCTTGTTCATTGTTTGGAAAAGAACTTCTAAAATTCTGTAACGATCAGCATTGGGTATGTGCGGATATAGAAAAATTAGGAATATCATCGGACACCTTTACTTTTGTTAGTGATGCCCACGGTAGCACAAGCTGGCTCGACCACTGCGTGGTAACAGAGTCGGCTTGGCAGTCTGTACGGTCTATAAGGGTGAACTACGACTGTACTTGGTCCGACCACTACCCGCTAGAAATATGTTGCGATTTTGCTGTTATGAAACCACAGTTGATTTGTCATGAAAACACCCCCAATAGTATACTGTGGGGAGATAGGGATGAACAACAAAAGCAGCTTTTCGAGAAAATTTGTAACGATCACTTTAGAACGGTAAATTTCCCAATAGAACTGTCGGGGTGTTGCGATGGTTTATGTAACAATAAAGAACATAGGGCAGTTATAGACCAAATTTACAGAGATATTGTTATGACTATGAGTCAAGCGGCTGTGATTAGCTCTAAGTTTAAAAATAGTGTAATCAAGCGAAAGCGTGTGCTGGGCTGGAATAAGCATGTTCGTGGTGCTCACGAAGTGGCAAGGCTAAATTTTCTGACATGGTTACAATATGGTAAGCCTACAGGTGGACCTGTATATAACGACATGGTGGAGTCTCGGCGCACTTTCAAGGCTAAACTAAGATGGTGTCAAAATAATACAGAACAAATTAAAATGGATATTCTTGCATCACACCATGCAGATAAAAATTTCAAAAGCTTTTGGAAAGGCACGAGAAAACTAAACAGTAATCCCACAGTCCCTTTAAACGTTAACGGAGTAACTGAGCCGCGTGGCATTGCGAACATGTTTAAAGGTCTATTCCAGCTGGAACCTCTTTCCAGCGTGTCGGGGATGCTCAATGCTAACGAAGTCGAGCAAAATAGCTTTGGGTCATCAGTATTACCCTCTTTTACTGCTAAAGACATATCCGCCATTATAAAGCGTATGACTAGGGGTAAGTCCCCAGGACACGATGGAATTAGTATTGAGCATCTGCAGCATGCGGGGATCCATTTGCCGAGGGTTCTAGCTATGTTTTATACATTTTGTTTACGACACTGTTATCTGCCTGAGGAATGTATGAAGACCGTAGTTGTGCCAATAATCAAAAATAAGACTGGTGACGCTTCAGATAGTAGCAATTATAGGCCCATTTCGTTAGCTACCACAGTGGCGAAAGTGCTGGACAGTCTGCTTAATCGTATTTTGAACAGACATATAAAACTAAATGACGCTCAGTTTGGTTTTAGGAATGGGCTGTCGACAGAAATGGCGGTTCTGAGCCTTAAGCACACTGTCCGGTACTACACCGATAGGAAGACTCCGGTCTATGCCTGCTTTTTAGACCTCTCGAAAGCTTTCGATTTGGTATCCTATAACGTGCTGTGGAACAAAATGAGGACAGAAACCAGCCTTCCAAATGAAGTCATTAACATTTTTGATTATTGGTATAACAATCAAATAAATGTTATAAGATGGGCGGGCGCAATCTCCGATGAGTACAGATTGAGGTGCGGAGTAAGGCAAGGAGGATTAACCTCGCCCAGCCTCTTCAATCTGTACGTAAACGGTCTCATCGAGAGGCTCAGTGACACCAAAGTTGGTTGCTCCATTGACGGAAAATACGTCAACAATATTAGTTACGCTGACGATATGGTGTTGCTGGGCCCCTCCATAAGTGCCGTTCGGAGACTCCTCGCCATATGTGTGGACTATGCTAGGACTCATGGGCTCAGGTATAATGTTAAGAAAAGCGAACTCTTGGTATTTCAATCACCTGGTCATAAGGTGACGCACGTACCACCCGTCTTCATAGACGGTGTTTCATTACCAAGAGTCTCGCGATTCAAGTACCTGGGCCACTGGGTCTCGGAGGACCAATCAGACCACGAAGATATTGAGAGAGAGCGCCGGGCGTTGGCTGTCCGATGTAATATGTTGGCCCGTAGATTTGCGCGCTGCAGTAATGCAGTAAAAGTAACATTGTTTCGGGCGTTTTGCCAGTCATTTTATACGTGCAGTCTATGGGTCGAATATACGCAGAAGACAATCAACGCCCTGCGCGTACAGTATAACAATGCCTTCAGGATGCTGATGCGGCTGCCGAGGTACTGTAGTGCGTCCGGCATGTTTGCAAACGCTCATATTGATGGCTTTCATGCCATTCTCAGAAAGAGAGCAGCATCCTTGCTTAGGCGTGCCCGCGGCAGTAGCAACGGCATTCTCAGTGTTGTGGCCGGCAGTTTCGACTGTCCAATATTGTGGCATTGTGTACAGTTACATGTCAAAAAAAAATTGAATAGTGGAACAACATGCAGTACGCTTCACGTTTGTTGACTGATTTGCCCCATATTTGTATTTTTAATATTTGTTGTTAATTGTATTATTCATAAGTTCATGACATTCTAATTAATTTATGACATTATTTCTTATTTAATTTAACTTATTTTTATTTCATTTTAATTTTAGATTTCGGAAATTAACCTATTAGTTGACATTTGAAAGACTACATAATATATCACTAACACTGTATTATTTAATTTTTTATATTGCAATGTTAATTTTACTATTGTGAGTGTGTATTTGTCTGTATGTGTCCTGTATGATTTTATCTGTTTATGTGTCCTGTATGATTTTACCTGTTTACTAACATAATTTTAAATGTGATTACTAACAATTTTATGGATATTGTATGTCTGAAATAAATAAATGAATTGAATTAAACATAATTAAACTGTAAATATAATTAAATCAGTGAATATTATAATTGTTTGGCCAATGTTTGCTACAACGCACCAACTATTGTATCATGTTCTTGAGCAGGGAACGCTAGTTCCGCAATAGAATAAGCACGACATTGTACACAAAATGCTTTTAACCGTATTGCTTAGAGTTTATGTTTCATTTTAGAATGAATATTTTTGTACTGATGACTTTTTATTTTGGAGCGACATTTAAAATGTTTTGCTTCTAATCTTTCTCCGATGAAAGGGCCTATATAAATATACTTTACAATGATAATTAAACGTTATGTAATCATCTGAAGTTGTTAATAATATTGAACTTTTTGAAGTGAAAACTTCTTTAGCGGCGCTGAGCACTTTTTTTGTATGGGTAAAAACTTTCAAACTCGCGTCAGGGTCACGTGATGCTGATCGAAAAATCGTAAGATTTTTCGATTAGCATCACGTGACCCTGACGCGAGTTTGAAAGTTAATATTGAAGTTTTCACTTCTGCCGGCACTCCCGGAGTGCTACCTTTTTTCTAAGATGTAATGTAGATGTTTACGTGTGTGTAAACGTGGCCACTTGAGCGACATAGTTTTGTTCCTGATGCTTAATCTAGTACTATTATTGATCGAAGGTTAAAACGCAGGGCATGGTCAATCGCCATTCGCCAGGTACAGACACATGGAAGAAGTCTCTTTGCTACCGCTAATGCCATCTATCGGCTTTTGAGAGAATACTCAAGAAAGTTTCGATACATGGGCGCTGCTGCGGCAACAAATATTGGTGCGGGGATTCATCATGAGAAACTAAATATTTAATTTCAAATAATAACCTAATATATATTCTATGGGAGAATCCTAAAATAAATATTTTTTTCTCAAACATGCTTGGAAATTTGAGCATTATTTTGACAACCTTCTTCGAGATAAATCGAAATTGCTGTACTGGCCAGAGACATGCGACCAGCGGCCGGCAAAAGATGTAAATCAGAACGTTCGGCCAGTCGAGATGGGGAGCTGGCTGCTACTCCAGTATTTAGTGACGATAAAGTGACGCATACAGATGCCAGCCAAAGAATTGGTGACAGAACAGTTCGAAAGTTATAAGCATTTATTTATGGCCGAACGACCTGATATCAGAACGTTCGGCCAACCTGAATCTCCGTAACTGAGGACCTTAGAGAAACTGTTACTGAATAAAGACTTAGCGATGATTTGGTGACAAACAACCACTGCTTTACTTTTACTCGTAATGCCACCGGTTAAAAGCAAAATTAATTTTAGTTCCTGGAACATCAGGACGTTCGGCCAACGTTATCTCCGTAACTGAGGACCTGGGAGAAACCGTTTATCAATAAAGATGTTGTGACGACACTGAAACGAACTTTTATTGTTTTATTTTAATTTATGACGGCCCCCTTTTATAGTAAATTGAAAATTTAACATAATAACCTCAAAACATTGGGATTATAAATTCCTCCTCAACGAAGAAGCCCAGAGAAACCGTTAATGAATAAAGATTTTGTGACGACACTGAAACGAATTAGTATTGTTTTATTTTATTTTATGACGGCCCCTATAAATAGTAAATTGGAAATTTAACATATAACCTCAAAAAATTGCGATTATTGATTCCTACACAACGAAAAAACCTAGAAGACTTCTAAAATCCTGATGTGTTATAGGTTTTCAGTGCGATGGTGTCAGTATTTTTGTTGATTCGAGATTAATCTATAAAAATGTACTACCTATGGTGGATGGCGACTGAAATAGGGTGACCATGTATTCCAACGAAACAAGTACCTATTTGTCGAGTGCCTACTCAATTACCTAAACAATGAAGCAAAACACGTCGAAAATGTTGAAATAAGGTGACGATGTAGATATTGCAACAAAATAAATAGATACGCGGACGGAGGAATAGGAGAAGGAGTGCAGATAACTAATATTTTATATAATAGATATGCATTAGAGATAAATTGAAAAATTACATTGAAATGCTCGGAATTCATTGGGCAAAACACCGAACCAATGAATCAATCCTAACCGAGCTCAAGCTACCAATGAGGCTCAGCATCATAATATGCTCGATAAGAAGTTTTGAGTTCTTTGGGCACATCGCCAGAAATAGAGGTGACATAGAAAAGCTGCTGATAACGGGCAAGGTGAGCAGGAGAAGACCCAGAGTAGAAGCCCAATGCGCTGGTCAGACCAGTTCCGCTTTGCCCTAAACACTTATGTCTGCGATGCCTTACATGCTACCAAAGACAGAGAGAGCTGGCGCAAGACAGTTTGGGAAAAAGGCATTGAGGAAAAACGACGCAAGGAGGAGGGAAAAGAAGACAAATTGATATAAAAACAATACATACACCACAAAGCGTTATGAACTTATGATATTGTAACCTTTTTGCTTCTACTTTTTATTATTTTTCTGGGTCTGTCACTGTCACATGAATAAAAATAATTGAAACTATAGATCGAATTTCGACTAATAGATCACTACTCATTGATATATTAAAAGGAGGAAGATACGTTACGCGCTAACATCGCAATCAGAAAACTGCACCGAAACTCACACATCTATGATTAAAAAAAGACATAACATTACAAAGCAGGAATAAAAAAAAAAGAGTTTCCACTTTCGTTTGCTTTAAGCCAAAATAGACTCGACTAATATGTATGTATGTATGTATGTATGTATGACTGGCCTGTTGGTCTTGTGGTTAGTGACCCTAACTGCTATGCCGGAGGTCGTGGGTTCGATTCCCACCCAGGACAAATGTTTGTGTGATGAGCACGATCATTTGTTCTGTGTCTGGGTGTAATTTATCTATAATATGTATGTATTTAGAAATATATAAGTATGTTTATCAGTTGTCTAGTACCCATAACACAAGCTCTGCTTAGCTTGGGACTAGATGGCGTTGTGTGATAGTTCTGGAATATTATTATTATTATTATTAAAGCAGCAGCAGCAGCGTTGGCCCAGGGGTGGCGGCCCCGACTTACGAACAGTAGGTCGTGGGTTCGAGGCACATTACTTTGTGTAATTTATTTTCATCACCGTTGCTCTCAAAACGGTGAAGGAAAACATCGTGCTGAAACCGGCATGTCTTAGAACCAAAAAATTCGAAGACATGTGACATCTACCAATCCGCACTGGGCCCGCGTGGTAGATGGCCCATTCCCTCTCAAAGAGAGGAGGCCTGTGTCCCAGCAGTGGGAACATTAACAGGCTGTTGATGATGAATATAACAAAGACTTCACAAGTGGACACTGGTATGCAGGCATCTGCTCAACGTTGCTTGTACCTATATAATTAAATATTACGACGACGTGTTTTACTTCATTGTTTAGTTAATTGAGTAGGCACTCGACAAATGGGTACTTGTTTCGTTGGAATACATGGTCACCCTATTTCAGTCGAAATCCACCATAGTACATTTTTATAGATTAATCTCGAATCAACAAAAATACTGACACCATCGCACTGAAAACCTATAACACATCAGGGTTTTAGAAGTCTTCTAGGCTTCTTCGTTGTGGAGGAATCGATAATCGCAATGTTTTGAGGTTATATGTTAAATTTTCAATTTACTATATAAAGGGGCCGTCATAAAATAAAATAAAACAATAATAGTTCGTTTCAGTGTCGTCACAAAATCTTTATTCATTAAGGGTTTCTCTGGGCTTCTTCGTTGTGGAGGAATTGATAATCCCAATGTTTTGAGGTTATATGTTAAATTCTCAATTTACTTTATAAAGTGGCCGTCATAAAATAAAATAAAACAATAAAAGTTCGTTTCAGTGTCGTCACAACATCTTTATTGATTAACGGTTTCTCCCAGGTCCTCAGTTATGGAGATAAAGTTGGCCGAACGTCCTGATGTTCCAGGAACTAAAATTAATTTTGCTTTTAACCGGTGGCATTACGAGTAAAAGTAAATCAGTGGTTGTTTGTCACCAAATCGTCGCTAAGTCTTTATTCAGTAACAGTTTCTCTAAGGTCCTCAGTTACGGAGATTCAGGTTGGCCGAACGTCCTGATATCAGGTCGTTCGGCCATAAATAAATGCTTCTAACTTTCGAACTGTTCTGTCACCAATTCTTTGGCTGGCATCTGTTTGCGTCACTTTATCGTCACTAAATACTGGAGTAGCAGCCAGCTCCCCATGTCGACTGGCCGAACGTTCTGATTTACATGGCAAAAGTTGTATGAAAATCCATATCTATCGTGTTTATCGGCCAAATAAATTACATACTAAACTCATATCTGTCGTACTGTTATTTAAAAATGGAACGATCTTTTACTCTCAACCATAGCAAATTAGCAACCAAGGAGGTGACTTATTAAAGGTTTTATTTAAATTTCGAATTGGCTGAACTCTTCAACGCGTGAAAAATTATTGTTGTTTAACAACTGTATTTTTAAATAAAAAGTTCTGCCTAGGTACTACTTAGTTTTAATTTCCTCGCATTATTTGAGAAAAGTACTATACAAGCCTTGGCCACAACTAGGCATTGATGGACTTACGTATGTGTGCCTCGGCTTCGCCTCGGCCCACATTTACACGTTCGTCCATCAATGCCTCTGTTGCTGGCCGCTGCAGTAATGTACTATTTTATATTGATAAAAGCATTGACGCTTCACCAAAGGTATTAGAAAAAATTAAACTCTTTAAATTATTAGAGTAAGTAATTTGTAAGGTCTATTGATATTGTGCCTATATATTGCGTCGAATGCCAAAAGCCTATGTTCAGACCTGCCAAGATAATTTGATCGCACTTGTACATACATCGACATTCGACCACAATAACATATCTCTAGCGAGAAGAATGTCAAGTACGAACAAATAAAATGGCACGATTTTGAGCGCCTCCTGGTGGGTGCCCCCGGAAACTCGCGAAAGCGGGTAATTTAAAATCCGATTTCTTGTTCGACCGCTCTCCACTAGATGGCGCTGCGCCCGTGACGCGTATTTCTGAATCGAGGAAGTCTGCCCACAAAACATGTGGTCGAATGTCGACAGTCGATGTACAAGTGCGATCAAATTATCTTGGCAGGTCTGAACATAGGCTTTGCGAAATTTTACGCATGTAAACTTGTGAATAAAACTGTTATTGCCAGATAAACCAATACTAACTTAGACGATCAGAAACTATCTAATTTAAACAGTGAGAAATACAAATAAAATAAATATCATAACACTATAATTATACATTCGTTGTAACAAAATGACCTGCACGAAGTTCGGAGCTGCGAAGATAATTTGATCGTACGTCGACCGAACTACCGACTCGCAGAACATAGTAAAGTTACATACTCTTTGGAATATAGTACCGACTCTATTTTACTCTTTGGTCGATGGTTATGTTGATGGTCACGTCATCACGTGGTTTATTTTTTACAGATTGTTTCGTACTCGATTGCAATTTTGCACAATCATTATATTTTTATTTGCTTTATTCCACTGAAACTATTTTTCTTTAGGGAAGCAAAAAATGTATGACACGTTGTACTCAATATTTTATAGACCGTATGTAGACCGTACATACTTGTTCTCGCATACGTAAGTACCTACATTTTTCAGAGAGGTCCGGTGAATTGGACAGTGAAAACGATATGATTAATTTATGAATGATATAAATCGAAAATGAGTTTTTCTATGCTTTGTAAATTGTTAGCGCACTCATATTTACAATAATCGGGGAGATCCGTCCAAGGATTGTCAAGTGGTCTAGGTAGAAAATTTATTTTTGTCATTAGGTTGGTATCAAAAAGAATATTAGATATGGCAATCCAGAAATCATATGACAGTCAGTCGTTTAATTCCGACGAACAAAATGGCTGTAGCCATGGGTCTGTTTTGGATTTCTCTTGTTTTATCCGTAATTGGTAAGTACATTTAAAAATGTATTTTAGAGAAGCATTCCCTACGCTTACTTTAACACACTTATACATTTTAGGCTCTAATGCTGCCGGAGAGTTCAGTATCCTTCATAGTCCTGACTCACTAAAATTTTCGGGATATGGAAAAACCTTGGAAAGCCTTCTGAAAGAGATATTTTCAGCTGCTCTCGGACTCTCGGTTGAAGAGGTATGTATGCGAACAACAATTTCAGGTTTAACTTACGAAAATAGATGCATAGTTTATGAGAGAATAGTGTCATAGTCTTCATGCCCCTTATTTAGGACTTTTTCATGATTTGTCTATAGCAAACCTGAATTGCTAGTTTAAAGTTAGTATATTACATAAAGCCACTTTAAACCACTTGAATGCTGACAATGAAATGTGTTCCGTACTTCGCTAAATACCTACATAGAACAGTATTGTATTGGTCATCCCAGCAAAATATTGTCTCCAAATGAGACACTGCTTTGGAAATTTTAGGTAGATAGATGTCCCAAACCTAACTAAAGTACTCATTATCACCTGATAAGACAGCACATGGTTTATTTTTGTGTAATAACTAAACTAAAATACTAATATGTAATAACTTTCAATTTTTAAGAATTCAGAATGGAAAGGCATGTATGTCACAGACCCTTTCAACACCCCCGAAGCTGTTGTGGAGGTATATATTGATGGAGTCTCCACCCTTGGTGAAAACGTGAGTTTGATTTATTCATTTTAATATTATTATTTTAATATCTTGTTAATTTCCAATTTGTATCAGATTTTGTTAACAATTTCAAGGTTTTCTTTCTTGGAACCCTAATCCTTTTTCATGAATAAAAGGACATTTAGTTACTCCTTCTAGCATCAGTTGTATGATAGTAAAAGTTTTCTCATAATAAGTCCAGCCGTTTTGAAGATTAGCTGGAAGAAACTGGCAGACCGACAGACAAAAAAATTGTTTTTTTTCTGTTTTTGCTAACGTTTAATACTTTTATATTAATTCAGTAAACAGCTGTTATTTTGAAATAACAATCGAATATTTCAACTTTACTTATTTGTGCCGAAGATGAATAAAATGCTGCAAAGCATTTGTAATGCAATTGGACGTCACAGTTGCGAGACACATTTGACTGCTTTATTTTAGCACAATGCACAGGGCTCATCTTCTTCTGACCTGACTTGTGACAATAATATATGTTCAGCTGCATGTTTTCTGACATAAACAGGTGAAGTTATCGTTGCCTTCATCTGTGCTCCAAGCTTAGTTCTGATACTCCCATTTTTCTAGAGATAAGATCTTGCAATAAATCAGTGAAATACCAGCGTGTCTATGTTGGATCCTAATGGTCAGGCTAGCAAATGAGCTTTGTTCAAAATCAAAATCAAAATATTTATTTCAAGTAGGCCAGTAACAGGCACTTTTGAATAGTCAAATTAAACTAACTGCGGCACTCAGAGATATCCAACGATTACTCAAGCCGCCACCCAGCAAAGGCCTGACATACTTTTGTATGACAAAACAGCCAAAACCTTTACCAAGCGACGGCCCAAGCAACCACTGAAGCTCTCCGAGTGCGGCAGTAAACTACTAAACTAATGAAGCTAAATAAACTAAGCTACAGTCCCAGTCACAAGGCATAATAACTCGTGAGTGTACTGTAGTTGCCCAAAGCGTTGGTCTCATGAGAAGAATGTTACCCTGGTAAAGCAACTGTTCAAGAAGTAGTGTCCATCAGGATTAGCAATGATCGTTGGTTCTTCAACTCCTGAATTTGACGTTTGGGCAGGACGAGAACTTCATAAGCTATGGGTGCTGGAATCAGATGCCTTAGAAATGGGTTCGAAAATCTAAGAACTATTCGTAGGGCAGACTAAAACTTCATCGATGTTGGTGCCATGGCCATGGTCTTCTTTGCCTGCCTTGTGGTACTACTATCTCAGCTGAAGCAAGTAACTAATGTCGATTCAAGTGATTTATATTGTCACAGTCTTTGTCACTGTCCGAAATGGTACCGTCACAAGGCAGATCAATGTATACATCGAAACCCCTGGACACCTTCCTCATACTCAAGTGACTTCAGGGCTTCGGTTCTCTCGTCTATAGAGAGCACGGGCCAAGATCACTAAAAGAAAAATTATGATTATAAAGCATGGTATGTACCCAAGGGAACAACCCCTTGGGCACATCACATACCATGCTTTGAACCAACCAACGAAAATGTATCGAGTGATTGCAATTAGAAAAATATATTTCATTAGCAATATTTACATCGATATCTCTAGAGCACATATTCAGTTCAATATAAAAAAACAATTTTGGTAGTAAAAAAACATTGCACACAAAACACTTTATACTATCTGGGGGCACGGTAGTGCCCCCGCCAAGTCGAGCAATAAAGCGGCACGGCCGTACCATCCTTTTCCCGAAACTGTTCAGGCCATTTTCGACCTCCTATATCTGAATACAACAAACGAACTGCTAAACAAACACAAACTGACACGCGCGATAACACTCGAACGCCCCCGAGTCGACCCGATCTCCGCTTACGTGCGACCCGAATGCGCCAGAATATTTCCGATCTCGTTCACCGCGCCAATATTCAAATCAAACTGATCGCGTCAACGCAATAAAGGGCCGAATATCCGGCAACCGGATATCCGGCGCTCCGGCCTAGTTGCTTGCCGAATATCCGGTATTTGGTATCCGGCCAAACTACTATCCGTTTCATCTCTAATTATAACTAATCAAAGTTCCTTAGTTTTGTCACTCACTCACTCACTGACTGACTGACTGACTGACTGACTGACTGACTGACTGACTGACCGACCGATCATCAAAAGTCTAAGGAACTTCTAGCCGACATAGAAGCTTCAAATTCACAATATAATGTTTATATCAAGGAAAAACTAAAAAATGTTGCAATTTCAGTCTAGTTTTCTAGATACACCAACTGCATAAGTAACTTTGTAATCCCATATAAATGTATTGGATTACAAAGTTAAAGTTACATTTTCAGTGAATGAATTTCACCGGTTGATCTGAAATTTTGCACGTATGTGTGCATCGCCTTACAATACAATATTATGATGACATGGAGCTGATCTGATGATGGAGGTGGAAGGTGGCCATAAGAACTCCGTTATAAAACGACGCAACCCCATTGAATTTAGACTCGTTATATTTGTCTTGACGAGTTCTTTGTCTTTAGATTATGTCCAGGGTCTGATGATGGAGCTGGAAGGTGGCCATAGGAAATCCATTTTAGAATGTCATAATCCTATCGAGATTGGACTCGTTTGATTTGCCTTAACGAGTACTTTGTCATTAGATGGTGGTCAGGGTCTGTTGATGGAGGTGGGAGGTGACCATAGGAATTCCGTTGTAAAACGACCTAACCCCATCGAGTTTGGACTCGTTTGATTTGCCTTGGCGAGTAGGTACTTTGTTTTTAGATTATGTCCAGGGTCTGTTGATGAAGGTGGAAGGTGGCCATAGGAATTCCAATATAAAATGACTTAACCCCGTCGAGTTTGAACTCGTTTGATTCGGCTTTCAAGTACTTTAGCAGTTCTTCAAGTTCGTATAAATCTAGTATTGTTGATCATTATAAGCATCTGCAAAAAAAAATGAGATCCCACTAAAAACAAAACTTGTAAAATAAAAGCCAAGTCGCACAACTCAGTTCTACCGTAAAAAGTAGTGAGATCCATGTAATACCAAGTCAATTAATTTATTCAGTCCCTACTTAAGGTACCTTCTATCTTAAGTTATTAGGTAGTACCTAATAAGCTAACCTACAAAATAAATAGATTGACTTGGCCATCGTCAAGTTGCGATCGTGGAGACCGAATGTCTCCACAATCCCAGCAGTTTTATTATTAGTCATTATTACAATAAAGAAATTGGTGGCAATAATTGACAACATGTAACTTATCATTTGCAGTCTGGATTGAAGTCCAAAACCTTCCCGCTGATTGTAGATGAGTATGAACCTGATACCTACCAAGCCGTGAAACACAGAATTAATCAGCGCTTCACAAGCGGAGGCAACAAACTTGTAAACATCAATTTATCTAATCGTTATGAGGTAAGTTTTTTGTATCTCCACATTTCAACAAAAATTCTCCTACTGCACACTTACTATAGTCATTCTGCTTCTCGGATTACTCTAAATATGCCATGTAATCCCAATCTCTTCATCTTAAAAGTATAAATAAGTCAATTTCAATCCTATTAGTATGACTGTGAGGCAGCATCCTAATTTCCTTGTTTATTTGGTATTTGTTTTAATTTTTCTTAAGTTTTCTTTCCCACTGCTAAGCAAAGGCCCTCTATAGAATACAAAAATTTAATTTGAGACAAAATGTTATTATTTTGTTCGTTTTTTCAGCTGGAATCAGGTGTTTTTGGTGAGGTCACATATCCCAAATCTACTAAACAAATTCTTAAGCACTTGAAACTCACCGTAGATGAAGACAACAATTTCCTGGATGAGCTTGAGACTCTGCAAGCTATTATTAAGAGGGTAATTATGTTTTTTGCAGCAGATATACAAATAGCAGATATTTGTTGTAGGTACTCAAGATTATTGATAATGTAATACTACTTAATTTACAGGTCCAGAATGGAGCTATAATTCCAGACAACATTATTGATTTCTTTAATCTCCGTTTCCGATCTCTTCATCCTTTATGTGACTACCATGGTCCCAACTCCCTTCAAACCAAAGAAGCAAAGAAACTGTTAGGTAAGGTTTTTTTATGACAAACTAAGGTAAAGATATAATAAACATTTTGTTTTTAATACAAACTAGTGACCCGCCCTGGATTCGCACAGGTGCAAGTGCAACTTACTAATACAGAAAATGACAAAATTTGGGTTATTGTAATTGTTCATGGCAATTACAAACAAACCAAAAGATCAAACAGTCAAATTAGATGAGCCATTCTCTAGTGATGATCTGTCATACATGTGGCAATTGACATTTATTTAAATAAAACATTAATAAGTTTTAACAAACAATTTCTTTGTTCTCGTCCAGGTGATGCTATCCAAGAACTTAACAAAGCGTTCGTCAAAGCCTATGATGGTTCCGTATTATTCACCGTTGTCACGACAGATGTCGCCCACACACGTCGTCAGGCCCGATCTGTCGGGGCTGATGGAAAACAAATCGGCGAAGGACCTGTTTACGAATGGAATGTAAAGGAATATAAAGCTGTAAGTTTAGCTACTGTTCTGTTAATGTACTGTGTTTTTTTACTTCCTCATAGTTCCGATTTTCTTTCTTAACACCCATCTTGCAGAATTTTCTTCGGTACGCTTAAGTCGTTACGCGTCAATTAGCGCATCTAATATAAGCATTACGTGCAGGCATCCGTTATGCACCAGCTAGACTTGAATTTATAAGATAAATTCAAGTCTAGCTGGTGCATAACGGATAACAACAACGGAACCTTTTGACCGCCACAGACGACAAGCCAAAAAGACTTTTTTTGCTTGTTCGGCTTGTCGTCTTTAAGTGACTGTGGCGCTCAAAAGGTTAATATTACATAAAATATTGAATATTTTTGATTAAAACACTTTGATGCTAGACAAGAATTTAATTTTCAGGATAACAGCACCAGTGACAGCTACAGTGATGACTACCCTGCAATCTTCAACATTATTCTTTGGTTTGTAGTGGTGATGGTATTCACTCTTATCGCAATTGTCTACTCCCTTATTGATATGGATCCTGGCAGAGACTCCATCATCTACAGGATGACTAGCACAAGGATGAAGAAGGACAATTAAGTTCTTTTAGAACTTGCATCCATTGTTATTAAGTTCAAAATGCAGTATTGGATGGTTACTCATGTTTATCTACACAATGGAACAAGATAAATCGCATTGTTGTTCCACAGTTGGATGACAGAAATTAATTCTGAAATTGTTTATAATTATCTTGATGTACATGTGTAAAATAGTGTTTTTTAGTTTTTAAGTAAATAATGTGTTAGATGCAAAAACCATTGTTATTTAATTACAAATCAAATATTTATATACATATTTTAAGCCCAAAAATAAAAATACTTAATACATACATTTATTAATTCATTACAGAGAATTATAGTAAAATTTTTTGCTTTTAAAGATTGCTGTTATTTATAAATTCAGATAATTATTTAAAAAAATAAATATAATGTAAACTATGATTGTGTTCTATTTTACCACTTCTGTAGGTGAATACAAGTATTATGCTGCGCTTACGCTGAAATTAGTCAAGTTCACCAGTTTAGTGTTGATATTATGTGAGTAGTGTGTGTACATTGTAGTGTGAGGTACTGTTACGATTTGGTGAAAAATAAAGTACATTCCCTGTAAATCTGATTTCATTTATTGATTTTTTTTTACAACGATTATGGTGAATAATAATATATACGTGCAGTTTTCGAGCAGCTGTGGCCCAGTGGTGGCGGCCCCGGATCATTCTCATTCCATGGAACTAGTGAGACTTTTTTTTCTCAATAGTTCCATGCACTTTGATAATTGAACAAATGAAACAAAACTTAATCGAACTCGTATCACTAGTTCCACCGTAGTTGTCCCATGGAACTAGTGAAACTTAAGTTAATCAACATCATTCTCATTAGTTCCACTTTCTAAAAAATGTCATCCAAAAGGAATAAAACGCACAAAACATTCAAAAGTCTCACTAGTTCCATGGAACTAATTGCTGGTGGAACTAATGAGAATGATCCGCGGCCCCGACTTCTGTCGGTTTGATACAGACGGCCTACCTATAGCCACACGGGGATCGGCGGCGGGCGACGCGACTATTCGCGCGGCGGCATTTGCAGGCCACGGGGAGACGCGTTCGCCGCCGCGACCAGTAAGGAAGTCCGGGAACAAAATGTCTGTATCAAAGTTATCTCGATATTGCTTACAAAGTAATAATTTTTTGGTTCAAGACGTTATATTTGGAAGAGATTGTGGAAGTACATTATGAATAAATAAAAAATAAAAAAAATAGTTTTCGATATATTTGTTTACAAATTTTTTATTTTTTTGTGGAAGTACATTATGAATAAAAAAAAAAAAAATTATTATTTAATAAAATAAAATAATTAATTATTTAATTTTAATTAATTAATTCATAATTTACTTCAAATGACCCCGCCTGCTTAAATATCGAGGTATAGATGGAGAATTCCACTAGAAATACAGAATGTAGGTATCATCTACTAATCTGCATTGGGCCCGCGTAGTAAATTATAGCCCATTCCCTCTCAAAGAGAGGAGGCCTGTATCCCAGCAGTGGGAACAAATATAGGCTGTTGATGATGATGATTGATGAAAGTTTTCGTTAGTAGCCGCGTACTGACACTACTCTGACTTAGCGAGCAGCCGCAGACGTTTGCCGCGCGAGGCCGACTCTATTTATGCATACCACGTGCGCCCAGGCCGAGCCACGGGTGAGGACCCAGCATAGAACGCTCAGTTAAACACAAACGGCTTTTTCTGGCTTTTCTTTCCGCATGATCCTACCTATGAGATTGTAGAAAAGATTTTTTTGTAAGACCGCTGTCCTAATGGTTCTCCACGCATCTTAGTCCTATAATAGTAAAGTCAAAACATTGTGCGTGCCAAAATAGTCGGATGGGGTCGGTCGCCGAGTAATGGGTGTTCAGAAGGTTGCGTGGTTACTGTCTGGCCGCGCCACAGAGATGGCATCAGTTGTTAATAAATTGTTGATGATGAGTCTTCATGGGCTAAGTAACGGTAACGGTTTTTGCAATTCGCAAGTCAGTGTCAAGCTGGATCATTGCTAGAATATTCAATTAATTGATTAGTCATAAACTTTTATCTAAAAAAATCAATAAGTTATCATAACTAAATCAATCAATCATTAGTTATGATCAGGGTTGGAAAAAAAAAACAGTTTTTTTTACATTTTATAAAACAAACAGTTTAAAATGTTTTAAACAGGTGTTTTTTTTTCCTAAGTTAGTTATCATCCATTTTTAATTGATTAAGCCTGATATATTTCACTTATATACTATTTTAAAAACTGCATGACAAAAATTTATCATAATTCAAAACATTCTGTATGTTCCTACGTTCATTTTTAGTAGGGAAATCTCCAAAATTTCTCTTAAAATAAGGGGAATACATAAAACATATTTTAAATAATCACGTTCACGAATTACGGAAGTTCTGGGAATTCCCCGGGGGACTTTACCAATGGAGAATAGAGCGGACTTTCTTTCTGATTTTTCATTTCACAATAACACAAAAACCTTTGGATTTATTCAAACGGATGTACGAAACAAACTTGGTAACGAGAAAGCTGCAAAACTTGTCAATTTTTAAATACCTAAATAAAAAATAATAAATGTTGTCTAATCTGCTAACAAACAAATATAATTGTACGTGGTCGTTTTATAATAAAAATTGTTAAATATTTCTTGATTAAGGATTTTAAATATTAAAAACTGTTTAAAGGTCAAGTTAAAAAGCCACTTTAATTATTTTATAAAAATTGTTTAAAGTTGATTAAATAAGGAAAAAAATAACTACTTAGTATTCATTTATTTTTGCAATTAAACAATGTTTTCAAACACCTAATAAAAAACTATGTTTTATTTGAAACTGTTTTAAACACTGTTTAAAACACATGTTTTAAACAACTTGTTTTAAACATGCCAACCCTGGTTATGATTGATGACTAAATTGAAAAAAATAAGGTCTTTTACTCTATTTTTCTTATCGAACCCAAGTCCACCGGTAGTAAAATAAAATCTTTAGTATTAAGTCTGTCTTTGTGTGAGAGAATATTTTATTGACTGTAATTATTATTTCTATATATTTATTGTTATTATATTTAAACTTATTTAATTCAAATTCAAATAATTTATTGTGGATCATAGGTTCATAAGATGTTGTGTTAAATACGGGTTTCAGCTATGTCCCGCCATTGAGGCATACAAAGTTTATGTAACAGTTCGGCAAAAACAATACAATATCTAGAAATTAATTAATAAAATAAAATTGAGATCAAACAACAATAAAATTAAGATAGGTACAAATTACAATACATCAAATCTGTCATTTTGATTAAATTGGCAAATTATTAGAATATTTATGTCAGATTAACAAATCATTTTATTATATGGACTTCAAATTTAAATAATTCATTTTTTATCATAGGTCATAAGTTTGGTAAATATATATTTAAATTAAATTACAATAAGTACATCCATTCTAATTGTCATTCAATACACTATGTTTAAACTAGTACAATATCTAAGTCAAATTAACAAATTATTCATTCAATGGATTTGCTTCAATGTATTGTCATCTAGAAATTCCCTTACGGAGTAATAACATTTATCTATCAATAATTCAAGTAGTTTTTTTTTGAAGGTATATATATCGCTCATAGTTCTGAGAAAAGGTGGCAGATTATTAAAGATACGTGGACCCATACAAAAGATGCTTTGGTGTAAAAGCTTTGTTTTACTGGCTACGATGCGCAGCTTGTCTTTGTGTCTGGCCCTAGTGCCAAAATCAAACAAGTTTGGGTTTGATTTTATAAACATTACAGCTTCATATATATATACACAAGGGAGAGTTAATATTTTTAAATTTATGAAGTGTGGTCTGCATGAATCTACTTGGTGTATATTGCACATCGATCTGATACACCGTTTTTGAGCTCTAAAAGCATGCTCGTTCTCTACAGAGTTGCCCCAGAATATGATGCCGTAGCGTATAATTGAAGCAACATATCCATGGTAGGCAGTTAGTAGTGCAGACTGACTGACAGTGTTCCTTAGTCTGTAAAGAGCATAAGAGCTCTGACTAAGCCTTTTGCAGACTTGCTCAATATGTGACTTCCAATTTACTTTGCTGTCAATATAGAGACCCAGAAATTTGGTTACATCTATTTCTTCTATGCTGGTTTCAGAGCAAGATATATTTAGGTTGGTATCCGGTTGTACTCGCTGTTTAAAATTCATGATTTTTGATTTTTCTAGGTTTATTTTTAAGTCATTTTTACCAAGCCATTTTATAATTGTTGTTAGGGTGTTATTTATGTCAAGTTTTAGATCATTTATGTCAGTACCGGTAAACAATATAGTACTATCATCAGCAAATAAGGTCATATGGTGCATTGTAAGTGTCGACATGTCATTTATATAAATTAGAAAGAGTGGTGGGCCTAGAATACTGCCCTGAGGGACACCGGAGAGGATAATTCTAACCTCAGAAACAACGGTTTCTTCAGTTCTGGTAGTTAGGGAGACTCTTTTTAATTCTACCATCTGTTTTCTGTCACTTAGATATGATTCAATGAGTTTGTATACGTTACCTCTTACTCCAAATGCATATAATTTATTCAATAGTATTTTATGGCTGACTCGGTCGAATGCTTTTGACATGTCCATGTACAGAGCTATGGCCGGCGACCTAGTGTCCATATTTAGAAGGACTTTGTTTAAAAAGTTATATATTGCGGTATTAACCGATTTATTTTTCCTAAAACCATATTGACATGGGGTAAATATGTTATTACTTTCGAGAAATGGGTAGAGGCAGTTATATATGTTTTTTTCGAATATTTTAGAGAAAATGGTTATTAAAGCAACTGGCCTGTAGTTACTGATGGAAGATTTTTCATCTTTTTTATGTACTGGTTTTATAACTGTCAATTTTAATTTCTCTGGAAAAATACCGTGTTCTATGCACAAGTTAATAATGTAACTTATAGGAGCAGCAATTAAAATTGCTACATCCTTAACGATCTTTGTATTAATACCGTCATATCCTGCGCTATTTGTATTCCGCAGAGAAGTAATAATTTTAAGAATGTCTGAAGGAATTGTTGGGGGCATGAATATTGATTTAGAGTTAAATGTCAAGTTAGAAGAATATGAATTAAGATAAGTTTTGAGGTAAATGGATGGCAAAGGGTGGCAGGTACCTTACCTATGTGCCTGTGTGCATCACAACGGACCCACACAGCAGGTATTAGCATGATGCTCCCCACCCAACCTCTCATACGCCGCACGCGCGGATATCGATTACTTCCGTTAAGGTTGCACAAGCCAGTCATTCTTCCATACAAACGTAGTATGGTGATTACTCCTCTGGTTGACGGTGTAGGTTCAAAATTAAAAATTGTATCAACTGGTCTTGTCATTATCTAGGTCTCTATGGAAGCAGAATTGGAAAAAATATTGGTTTGGAAGTTATGAGCGTCGAAACTTTCATATTTTAGCACTAATTTTAACCATCTTTGGGCGTAAATAAGTTACGTATATAGTACGAAAATGAAAAAAGCGAAACCATACAGACATAGATTAGTTATTAAAGAATTCAAATTATTTTATTTTGAACAGATACATTCAATGATTTTTCATGGTATCCATACTACCAAAGGTCTGCATAGAAACAATCGCGCGCCCGTTTTAGTTGTGTCTCTTTCGCTCGTGATGTCGGATATGAAATAGCATGCATTTTAGCCCCGCCCACCAACTAGTTCGTGCCGTTGGCTTGTTTACCCTTTACATCAAATCATCACATCTGTTATAAAATGGCATACGACCACGGCTATTATCTTTGCCGTTGTTTGGTAAAAGTGTCAATTTCAACATTTTTATAATACCGTATGCGTCGCTTTAGGCGGACTGGTAAGCAAGCATAAAATTAGTCCTGACTTTAGTCAATCATGACTAATGATTGAATTTTTTTGTTGTCAGTCTTTAGTCATGATTGAACAATTTAATAGTTAGTCATCAATCTAACCAAATTTTGCCCAACACTGGGCTGGATCTAGATCATCTACCTGCCCTTGTCTCGTGGTACATATCAGCTATAAATGTTGTCACACTTGTCACTACATATTATATTACAAAGTCCTCCGCCGCGCCTGTCTTGTCTATTCGCGATTAAATGTTTTTAAGGATTTTCGATGTGACTCGCCAGGTGTGTCATGGGCCTCTAGTGAAATTTGCTTATCACGCGCTTGGCGCGTCATTGGCCATGAGTCGGTTAAGGTCAAAGAAAGAAAACAACAAAAAAATGTATTAAATAATTACTATATTTGAAAAACTATTAGTATTATAAAAATATTATGAGTATTCATTATTTATTTCATCTTTTAGTAATTGATGATCAGTATCAGTACCCACCAGTAGGTATAATATAGCACCTTCAACTCTGACCACTCAGAGAACACGCGAAGTGCATGACGACTTCGCACAGTTCGCACGTTTGTTCTAAAGATTAGAAGTCACGCGACTATTCACGGCCATGACTCAAAACTTCCGATCAGCAATTTGGTCCGACACCTTTTACCCGTTATTTCAACCAGTACCAGACGTTTTGCGAATCGGACATTCGATGTCTACCCATAAGTACGCCAGTTTCAATACAAGTTATTGAAACAACTAATAATTAGTTATTATTATCTTAAACGAGATTTTGATAGTTAGCCTATATTACGTAATTAATAACACTACACATACATAAGATAATAAAATTATTAGTTTCAAATACCAATTTCTTATTTCAAATTGTATTTACTACTAGGCAGACAAGCATGTAATATTTTAAGGCACAGAATTAATACTAAACTCATACATTATTTTGTTAATGCTAGTGATTAAATAATACATTATTATGAATAAAAAAACTATAACATGGCAAAAAAATGGGAATGATGTTTCCATTTTGCCCCAATGTACTTTAGTTTGGTTAGAGCAGATCTGTCAACTGCACCTGCTGCTGCTCTGCTATCATAAAAATATATTATTGAAATGTTTTCAATGAATGTTGTTCCTTTTGTAATGGCGGTGACTATGGAATGAAACCTTCTCAAACTTGGCACACGCAAGTGCTGGAAGAGGGGCAGTCCTTGTGGTCAAATTATTAACAACAGAAGGGTGTGTTCCCTGAAGTCTGCAACAATTTTTACTGATTGCATTCTTAGTTATTTTAACGTTAGTAATTAGAAGTGAGGAGTTACGGGGTAAAGTGTTGTGTTTAACGGCGGATTGTATAATGATGCGCACGACGCAGTCTTCGGCGCAACTCAGCCGGGAACTTCTCGTAACAGCGACGGCAAGCGGGGCGCTCGTCGTATTCATAGAACTTGCTTCTCGTACTAAGTGCTGCATCGCACACAGAGCAAGCGAAGTGGTGTACACACCAAGCCTTGTTCAGAGCCGTGAAAACTAAACGAAAAAACAACAAGTTATTTGTGGATATGTTTCACCAAACTATTAATCGACTTGGCTGCTGCAAAATACTTACCATCGCCAGCAATCACCTGGTTGCACACATAGCACAAGTTGCCAAACAACTGGTGGTAATGCTGTTCGCAGTAGGCTAGCCCCTTCTTCTCATAGTGGCGATGGCCATGGAAAGGCTTCTCACATTTGGCGCAAACAAAGTGCTGCAAAAAAAAAGTAATCTTTCATTTTACAACAACATCAATTATCTCAGGCTACAATGGCTTTGTACGTGTACAATGTACTACACAAACCTTCTTCGTGTATTAATCTATCTAATGCTGAAAGCTACATTAAAATCCGTTGTGCAGTTAAAAGATCTAAGCATACAAACAGCAGGAACGACTTTACACTATTCAAAGATAAACTAGCATGATATGTGTATAGTAAATACAATTTTTATATTAGTGTATGTGTGTGTGTTTGTTTGTTAAAGTTATTAATAAGAGAAAAGTTAATTGTAGCAAGTCAAGTTACACACCTCAACATGCCAATGTTTCCCCAGGGCAGTAACAATTCTCTCTTCGATAGGACGTCGGCAAGCTCCACAAATGGGAATACCCATTTTATCATGGCAACGTAAGCAGAAGAGATTATTCTGAAGAAAAAAAATATATTAAAAAAGGGAAAATATTATTTGATGCTTGTTGATTTATTGTAAATGAGCACTTTTATAAATAATTATTAAAAAAGAAAGGAACTCCATTTCATGTTAACATGATAATTATCTTTAAACATTGAAAGGGTGATGTCGGGAACTAAACAAATTGGAAATTACTGCCGCGCGGGCTTCGAGTGTGGTTTGGAGTGCACCAGCTGGCGCAGAAGCGCGGCCCCGTTAGACTCGCGTCTTTAGCCTTATATACCGCCGTCCTTTCATAATAATATATAATATTGTACATATTATCTGGTTTGCACTAATATACGTCTTAAATCGTCGAATTCGTTTAATTGCGGACATCACCCTCCAAAGTGGTGACCCCGACGTGATCCTCCAAAAACATAATTATTAAAATAATATTTGGTATACAAACATAATAACTGATGTTGATCCTCTCATTTGTTTTTGGTCTTTTTTTATAATATCCATTATTCAAGTCGAGCGTATATTGGTTTTAATCAAATCAAATAATTTTATCTAATAATATGAATAGATAGGTGTTACATAAATGTTACATTACATAATATAACACTATGAATCCGAATATGGTTACTCATAGTAACCATTTCTGATACCTATACGAAACTGACAATAAAATCTTATAATAATCGAAATACGAATAAAACATAGTGTCTTAATAATATTGTGTATTATGAATAATTATATTATTAATTCTCAAAGTGCTCCTTTTTCAAAATCATGATATTAAGTCATGGTACCAACAAAAATATATTTACCACATCATTGGCAGCGTATCCAGGGCGGTTTTTGACCTCTCTAGCGGTATGATCAAGCTCCACGCCACACGTAGCACATGTGAAGTGGTAGCCGTGGTATACCTCGCCACGGTAACGTAACGGCTCACCGTCAATAACGCCACTGCGAAACAATTTCCAAATTTATTTATAGGGACTGCCTCGTTGGTCTAGTGGTCAACGCGCGACTGCTGAGCCTGGTGAGCTCCTGGGATTAATTCCCGTGTCGGCCAGTGTTATTGGGTTTTTCTATCAGGAATTGCATATTAACCTTTTGACCGCCACAGACGACAAGCCAAAAAGTACCTTAACTCGACAGACGTAAGGTACTTTTTTGCTTGTTCGGCTTGTCGTCTATACGTGACTGTGGCGCTCAAAAGGTTAAGTAGCAGCCACTGAGTCTAGGTTTGTGTCCGGTTGGTGGCAATAGGGTCGTCCCCTATTACATGGGACTTAAATCGTGGGAAAATGCGGGTGTATGAATGGGTAGGATCTCTGCCTAACCCTTCGGGAACTACAAGCGTGGTATTATGTTATTAACTTGGAAAACTACTATTAATATCATAAACGGGATATTTACCATGTTTGATTTTTGTCTTAACTAGGAAAAATCTAGATTTTACTTACTGGCACTTATGGCACATGTAGTTAAGCAGCCCGTCGGCCTTAATTCGTGCGTTGCAAGTGTGGCATAGGGCACGCCCACCATTTTTAATAAATCCTGCATCCGCAAGCTCAACATTACAGTCCTCACAGCGAAAGCATGCAGGATGCCAGTTGGCATTCATCGCTTTGATCACGCGACCAATCACAAATTCACCTGAAACCAACATTTTGAGTCGTATTATCAAATTTAAAACTTAAGGTGAATGCGCACCTGACAGCGCCGCACTCGCCGCAGTCATCCATTTCCATCGAAAATGCGAATGGCGGATAGGTGCGCGATGCCGTATATACCTACTATTTCATATAAAGATTATAAAATGCGATGACTGCGGCGCGGTCAGGTGCGCGTTCACCTTTACGGTGCCAACTGCCAAGCACCCAGCATACGGGTCGAACTAAACTTCGTAAACCTATGGAAGACTTGTGCTCACGCGGCATACAATAAAAATGGATAATTTGTACTTGGCAGAAAAAGTGTTAAAGTCAAGTTTTATCACGTCAGTTATCAGTTGGTATCCTTATTTTTTTGGTGGGTGGCAAATCATCAAATGACTCCTCCCGCTCTGGGCGGAGCGAAAGGGTGTGTCAGACTTCTACTGACTAAAAACCACCCATGTTCCTTCTTAGCCCTTTGTGTTACGGGGCCGCCGTATATCTTTCGAACCTGTCGCAGCCCTAGGAGACCGAACTTCATTCATCTTTTTAGCGAATAAAAAATATTGTTTATTTATAAATGTGTTTCAGAATAATAAATAGAATAATAATATTTTAGTTATAAAATAAGTACCGCATTTTCCGCAACAAGGTGCAAACAGCACTTGGAAGTCACGTTCACAGTATTTGCGACCTTCAAACTCGTAGAATACACCTTCAGGAAACACACGGAAACATTGTGCACATCTGAAAGATAACAATATTAAATAAATCGACAAATTTCCTTTAACAGTAGCAGTACATATTGTAATTTATTCAATAGTGTTTCTTATAAAAAAAGAACAGAGAAACTTACACAAAGCAGTTGGTATGCCAAAGTTCACCATTAGAGTTGACAATCTTTTCATTAGGTTCAAACCCATCCCCACAGCGGGTGCAGAACATGTTGTCCAGAGACATTGTTGCTAGTCTAGAAAGAAAACATTTTTACATTTTCAAGATAAATGTATTGAGAAATTCTCAGACCCGTTGCACTGGTTTTTACAAGGTTCTTCTTGGGTGCACTTGCATAGTGTGTACAGGGATAATTTTCTATGAGGTACTTGACACCACCAATCAAATGACATACTTTGCATCATAAGTCTTGCCTAAGTCGGTCTGTGGATGGGTGACTACCCAACACATACAGAGTTTCCTCCTATCTTTGGCAGTTGTTACTGGTAGTCAGTGACCTGAAAGTCTGAAAACCAGTCTTACCAAAGGGTATCCTATTACCCGGTTTTAACTGGTTTGTGAAGGTCAGATAAGATAGGCAGTTAATTGCTTCATGTAAAATACTGATATTCAGCAGCATCTGGAAACCAACCCCAATATAGTTGGGAAAAGGCTAGGGAGATGGATGGTGTCAACTACTTAGGGGCAAAAACAGGCCTCAGTGAGTTCGCTCCGCTCTCCATATGCCATGTGCAGGTTAGGGACATTTTTACACGTATACTTTTTCAAATACAGCATTGTATGGTTTTCTAGTACCTATACTAAAATACAAAGTGTAACAAGTAGTCAGGGTCAATATTCTGTGTATTGTTAAGTATTTTAAAGACATTTTCCTGATGATGAAACAGGTCAATTCATATTAAATGAGTTGTTTAGGTTTAATATGCTTGTTGGTATTTGGAATATTAGAGGAAAAATATTACAATTAATGAGGTGGTACCAAATTATTGGTTTTTACTGTAAGTTAGTTTAAGAATATCTCCGAGGAATATGACTACTGAATGATTATCGATAAAAGCCTCGTATAATATTTGTTTAAATGAAGCAAATTAATGAGGCCTAGCTAGGCCACGAATTATTGAGCTTGAAAGTAATGATTATGAATGTGCTAATCTTATTAGAAAAACGTTAATAATGCATGTGGAGGTGTGGTGCCAGTTATGAGCAATCAAGGTAGGTATGTATGTTAACCACTCCCTCCCACGACTGCAGATGTAGCTTACCCTGGCATTTTCGCCTTCAGTTGTTTACTATACCAAAAATACTAGTGTTCTTCAACGTATGTTCTGTCAAAAAGAAGAACACTTGGATAATTAAGTTAAACACTAAACTTCAACTCCGTGATTTCCTAATAAAGTGGACACAAATAGAAATGATGTAACTGTGTCATAAAAATAGTAGGAAATAAATAATAACAAAAACATGACAAGATTTACTTACATACGGGGTCGGTAAAAATGATGAAAATAAACTTCTGATTTTCTGAAACAATAATCTGAAAGAAATATTTAATGATTCAATCAAAATAATAATAATCTTTGACGTCAACCGAAGAGTGACTAAAGTGTAGTGTTGCCACATGCGGTGTGGTCAAAGAGTATAGTAAGTAATATAGAATTATAGATGGGTGTGGTCGTGCGTGGTGTCGTGTGCAGCTGCTGTGACTTGTGAGCTTATGAGCCGCTGTGCTCGTAAAGTCGTAACGTTCTAACGGGGACGCGGCTTTATACAATAGTCTTATTATTGTCTATTGCCTATTGGTTTGTTAAAACCATGAAGTTATAGATAAATATGGAGGCCACACTTAGAACAAAAGTTTGAGTCAAATACCTACGATTCTCTATCTCACTCTCTGTGGGCTGACCTCTCTTTCTAAGGTGGACGATAGTATTGCTATCTCGTTATTAAAATCTCCTTATTCATTTTAAAAAAGAGTCACCTCACAAATGTAATCAGAAGTTAAATACTGTCAAATAATGTGCTAATAGATAAAAAGCTAAACTAAGATTACTGAAATTAAAATTCCAAAATAGTACTTCACGAATGCTTGACAAGGTTGGCGAATCAGTGAATTATTTTCCCATTTCCTAAGGATGTGGTAATGTGGCAACATTGGCCCCACATGTCAACATAAATCGTACCAATATGGCGGTTGTTTACTTTGCGGTTCACAGTTTCGTTTGAGATATTTGCCTGTACAGTGCGACATAAAAGAGTAGAAATTAAATATTTGGGAACTAAAATGTTTTCATTTTCTGGCAACATCTAATATAAGTACTTGAACTGTCAATTCTTCTTGATCGGATTCGTTTCTCGTTAGAATTTTGCTTTTTGAGTGTTATTTCTGAGTCTGGACAAGAAAACAGTGATGTATCATGAATAAGGTAATTCGTGGAGGTGCCCGTGAAATATTTTATAAAGTTTTCATGCGGTGTTAGGCCGAATTTCAAGCTGGGAAGCTACTTTCCAACTTAGAAGATATTTGTCATCGTACAGCAGATTTTACTGGTAAGTAACTATTGAAAGTTGCACTTAACGTTAATTACAAACGATTCATATATTCAGGGAGCAAAATTATCGAGCTAAATATTATTTACAAATAAGTTATGAACCATTTTTGAGGTTATGTTATGATAAACAAATACCGGTGTAGTTATAGCGCGACTTAACAACGTTGCTACTTGATAGTAAGAAGGTAAAAACAATTAATGTAATTAATTGCGAATCACGAAATACGTTTTTTGCTATAAGTACCATAAGTATAAACTATAAGTACCATGCTTTGTTTGTTTTAGGTGTTTTTGTAAGCACAGTGCTCAGAATCGTGCAAAACGGCATCGAAACCGGTGGGAAATTCTCGACACCGGCTAAAAAAGGTATTGGACGACTTCGACACCTGTGCAATTCGGCAAAAGGTGTAGAATATTTGGATTTTAATTTATTAGATTAATATATTTTATTATATTTGAGTGAACTTGTGTTTTTATTACTATTACATTTCAAATATATTATCTGTCTATCTAAGCGGAACTTATTGAAAGCAATTGAATAAATGATTAAATATCGAGTAAATATTTTAAATAAGTATGTATAAACATACTTAATTACTCAATATTTATGTCTAATAAATAAATAATACTATTCAAGTATCAAGATCAGCTGCGTCGTACTAACTGGGTTGCCACCTGAGCGATGGTGGCGCCCTCGTTTATTTTCTACTCTTTTATGTCGCACTGTAATCAAAGTTATAATTGAGAAAATGGTGCAAACTTGTGTAGTGCGTGGTTGTGGTAGTACGTGGTGTCCAGGAGGTGATATAAGATTTCACGCGTAAGTGTTTAAATAGGGATTTTTGACACTGAATAATTGTAAACATATTTCTGCATATTTCTTTGTATTTTCAATTAATTACTTCATAAAAGCTTGACCTATGATTTAGTCAATGATAACTTAGATAACTATGTAAAGACCAAACAGTTTTACATTGAATTTCATGGACTTTCTGCAATTTTATTTGTTTTTGTTTTTATGGAGTCATACTGAAGTAGTGTGACCATATTGGGGATATATCTGGGACTTTCCGTGGGACCTTCATTAATTATATAGTCATTATCATACTCGCTTTATTACATTTTATTACTTTTTTCACACACCGTGTTATTTCTGTTAGTTCTTTGAAATAACATAACATTTTCGTGAATTTTTAAAAGTAGTCAAATAGTCAATTACTATTTAAATAATACAGTAAATGTAATGAATAATATAAAATTATGTTCTGATTTCACACTCTTCTGGTTTTAGGTCAACAGCGAAGCCCAGGTCTCTACGAAGATTGATAGGGGCGTACAGGTGTAAATAAAATCAACTGAAGTAAAAATACTGCAGAAGAAATCTAAGATTCTTAAGCAAAGAGTTTTACGACAGACTAAAAAAATCAGGACATATCTTCGTAATATAATAGAAAATATTATAATAAAATGATTTTAATTTAGAAAGTGTTTTTGTTTCTTTTTGAGGTTTTATACATATGTATTACCGTTCCTATTATAGCCCCGTATTTAGATGAAAATACATAATATTAAA
Organism: Diarsia dahlii; assembly: GCA_949775195.1. NCBI lineage: Eukaryota > Metazoa > Arthropoda > Insecta > Lepidoptera > Noctuidae > Diarsia > Diarsia dahlii. Next base: position 13,004,503 of record OX459200.1, read on the forward strand.
AATTCCACAGTGGCAAAAAAAACCTTAACACTGACTTACCCAGAAATCTTTAAAAAAAATCATCATAAATGTATCATTTTCATTAGTCTAAATAATAAAATTTAAAATAAAAGAAACATCTAATTTCTTTTTTGCGATTTCATGATTTTATAGTAAGAGTTGTACTGGGCAAAAATCTCTCCCAAATCCTTCCAGATTCATTATCTTGAGCCACCCCACCAGCCCTTGCGGTAGGTAACCACCGTGGTCGTGTCATCACCTCTTCTGTCATTATGATTTACTAGCTTTTGCCAGCGGCTTCGCCCGCGTGAAAATGGCGATTTTCCATACAAACTTTCATCCCCTATTTAACTCCCTTAGGGGTTGAATTTCAAAAAATCCTTCCTTATTCCTTGTCTAGATTATAAAGGGAACCTCTAGTCTGTGCAAAATTTCAGCTTTCTAGGTCCAAGGGTTTGGGCTGGGCGTTGATGAGTCAGTCTGTCAGGACTTCTCTTTTTATTTATATAGATAGATAGAAGATCATTAATTTCGTATTGCTACAGGAACTAAACTTTTATACTGGCCATGGTCTATATTCTATTTCTGTGCGAAATTACGTACGTATACGACCTAAGACTTTTTTGCGTGATTGAAAATGACAAACTGCCAAAAAAAATCAGGAACTTTCACACTGTAAGCAAACAGCTTCTTTCGTAATTTATCATTGGCATCTTTCATCACGTTGCGTTGGAAGGCCTCCCACTAGGTGGACCGATGACCTGGTCAAGGTTGCAGGAACCCGCTGGATGAGAGACGCACGGGACCGGTCAATGTGGCGACGCCTGGGGGAGGCCTATGTCCAGCAGTGGACGTCTTTTGGCTGAAATGATGATGATGAATGATGATCTTTCATCAATCTAGAAGTGAACAGAGATGTGGATATATTAATTTAATCAAACACAAGTTATGAAAAGGAACTAAGTATGTAATGTCCTAGGTAAAATAAAATAAAGGTTACCCTACTTAGAAAGAGAGGGTCAGCCCACAGAGAGCGAGATAGCGATGCATAAGTTTTGCTTCAAGTAGGTATTCGAAGTGTGGTCTCCATATTTATCTATAACTTCATGGTTAAAACCATGGTTAAAACTGACACTGACACTGACGTTATTAAAATTTGTACTGTTTCGCGGTTTTAGTGACATTCCGTTTGTTTTTCCCGTGCACTTGAGGTTAATTTGTAAATAATGATGGAAACTAAAGAGAACTTAAAATCTGCTAAAGAACTGGTATTAGACGAACATAAGTTAGTAACGTATATTTCGCTTAGCAAGGAACTGTGTATTCATGTGAACGAAGCTAAATCTTTACTGAGTGAATTAGTACAAGACATAAGAATTTCTCAACCAGAAATTGACCTTAGTGTTTCTTACGTAATATCTGGTTTACTCAACAATAACAGTGGATGTGTTACTGTATGTTCTGAAACAGACTTAGACACTCTAAAGAAAACATTAAAAATCATATTTTATGAGCATGTTTACTGCGTTAGTCGAGGACCAAAGTGTGTGGATAACGTAGCTTTGATCGCACTAAACAAATTTGAAGATCTCCCCTTATGTACCGGCTTAATAAAAGCTAACTCTTGCTCGAAGAGAACCGATCATGAAATAGGAGACTTGATTACGAAAAATCATGCTCTGAATATACCTAAATCATCAAGTATTCAACAGAAACCTAAAGATAAAACAAAAGAGGTTAAAAAACTCGAAGAAGCTAAATCAGTGAGTGAGAGTAAGTTAGTGCCTAAGGCAGAATCTAAAATTCCATCCCCCAAGAAAGATACATCAAATAATCACAAAACAAACGCCAATAAAATAGCTGCAAAAGGTATTGCAGGATTTTTCAGCAAAGTTAATAGTGATGTCACAGTAGCCAAGAAAGCTAAAGTTCATGAAACTAAGACAAAAGTGGAGATAGAAATCAAAGTTGAGCCTACGAGTAATACTAGCAAATCACCTGATACAGCAGCAAAAAATGCTTCATCAAAAACTGTGAAACCTAAAGCAACCATTAATAATGCTCTCACACAGATAAAAAACACTGCTAAAGTAGATAAAAAACGTAAGCGCCTTTTACACGTGTCTGATAGCGAGAGTGAAACAGAGCAAAATGATTCTTTCACTAACAATGAAATGGATGTTGGTCATGAATCTGAAGATGAAATACCTCCAACACCAACCATAAATACAGTTAAAATAACATCAGGAATAGTTAATCCCAAGAAAAGGAGAAAGATTGTAGACAAAACATATACAGATGAAGATGGTTATATTCTAACAAAGAAAGAAGAAGTGTATGAGAGTTTCTCAGAAAATGAGGATGAAGAAAAAGATAAATCCAACCAAATAAAAGAAAATGGGAAACAAGAAAAACAAAATGGACTTGAGAAAAATAAACTAGAAAAATATCATGGTGTACATGTGAAGGAAAATACTGAACAAGTGAAAGTTATTAAAAATGAGCCTTCACCTAAGAAAACTAAGAGTAAGAAAATATCTCCACCAAAAAAAGGGAAGCAGCCCTCAATTAGTAACTTTTTTAAAAAGGTCTGATGTAAATCAACAAGAAACAATCATGCTATTCTTTTAACTGATGTGTATGGTATTATTTTCTTTCATGTCGCTCACTGAATGCAAAAGGGCCACAAATCAAAATGCATCTTTTTTATACGACGGCCAAAATAAAATTTTGAAAAGGATTTTTTCAAATATTTCGTCATTTCTTATGTAATAATAAAACATGATAATATGTCTTTAGATGCTTTTTACGTGCTCTATCGATTGAAAATATGAACATTTTCATAGCTGCTACTCATGAAGCTAAAAACGCACAAAAGTCCCTTTTGCATTCAAAATTTCGATCAATGTCATAAAAATTATGTCAAAAATAAAACCAATTCTTAAAATATAAATGGTTTATTAAGGTTTATTATATCTTCTTCGCAATAATAATGATTCTAAAAAGTCTCTTAGTAGTGACAGATCAAAACATGTTAGTAAACAGACAATAAAACATTATCTAAAATAAATGACAACATCTACAACAAAAAAAAACTTAACTTCTAATCATTATTAAAGTACCGTTACAATGATTGAGATCAAATTGTGTGACTATTATTCTAATCAAAATTAAATATCTCTAAAACTTTAACATTATTAATTTGTAGAATGTCGTTTTATAGACAAGAATCACTTTAATTAACAAAAAATACTCTAATCACAACCATTGAGCGAACCAATCAGTCTCTGGAACTTAAATCTTATTATTAAACTTCTACAAAATACAATACAAAATAAATCAGATTAGTTTTAATAACTAAATAGCACAAAATATGTATTTAATAAGGCACTTTCTTAGGTAGGTAGGTTTCTTTCTGGGTAGGTAGGTCGGTGTTAGGTCTTAGTGGGGTGTGCTCCTCAGCCAGGGAACACACTCCTATAAAGTGCTAACAATACCAGTAGCGTACGCTTCGAGAGTGCGGAGTCGAGGCTATCAGGCGCGCACCGACAAGTTTCTTCGTATACGTCCACGCCATCTTTAGGCTGACGCCTCGGTCTATTGATGGGCCCACACATACACCAGTGTGGGTCGTCCTACTCGGGCAATGCTGCGGTCTGAAACGAGTCTCTGCACATTTTCCACCTACCTCGAGGCCACAGCAGCAAAATACGAAGAGCGACAGGCGAACCTTCGGCGCCTTAAAACCGAACAAACTGGCTGAGCCGAGCCGTGGCAGCGTATAACCACACTTCGGGCCCACATGGCCCTGGCGCACTAAATACCCTCAGAAAGTTGTACCACACCTACCAAGGGCAGGTAAGTGTGAGTTTTTGTTTAATTTAATACCCATGCCCAAACCAAATAAAATGAAGGCACAGTTTAAAAATAAACTACCCCAGGGGGGTACCACTACCTCAGGTAGCGGAGAATCCCTCACTGAGCCTAGCTCAGTCTGTCCCACGTATTCTGGGGGGGACAAAACTTGCTCGAATTTAGATTTGTCGGGCCTGGCAGAGGCCATACCCTGTGACACCGACATCAAGTCACAGTGGACCACAGTTACCGCCCATGAGCAACCCTGCAAAAGGAGCTCGCGCGGGAACCAAAAAAGTACCGAAGGGCAGAAGGGCCAACCTGAATGTAGTCGCCAAAACAGGCGCGCAAGAAGGGAAGCCCTAAAGCCCCATTCCTTACCTCACCCTAAACCCGCTCCTCCTGTGACGGTGACTGCAGCTACGGAAACGCAGCGCGAGCCTGATCAGTCCAACCCGAGGGAACCGGCAACAGAACCCAGAGGAACGGAGTCCCAAATCCCACCACCATTACCACCACTACCAGGTCAGCAGATTAGGAGGCGCAGACCGAGGGGTCATCGTGGACGGCGACCTTCGTTGTAGGGTTGAAAAATGGGATCCTTAACACTGTCATCTGAAGAAAAATCGGCATTTGAAGAACTACTTGATGTTGAAGAATCACTAGAGTCTTCGCTTTCAGAGTCACATGAATTACCACTTGAGTCGCTCGGTTCAACGACTTTCCCTGTAATTTTTTTATGAGCTGTTACAGGTTCTATATCAAAATCTTCTTCCTCAAGTAATGATAGGTCAGGCTGGCTATCTGGTATGGAGTTTGCATCTAAAGAATCATTAGATAGTGGGTTTGGATGAAGCAGTGCTGGAGTATTACGTTCTGGTGCGTCTTGAATGTTCTGGGTCGATAAAGGTTGATCATTATCTGATTCTTGAGTGAAGGTCGCCATTTTCAAAATTAATATTGCTCGGCTATTCATCCTGCAATTAATTATTAATCATATCATTTAAAAGCCAAGCCAAAGCCATGCTCAAAACACAATTCACGATTATTTACATCATCATCACCCACCCTATCACAGACCACAGCTGGGCTTACAGGTACAGGTGTATCATATTATTAGATATTGTTAGTAAAAATTTAGTATGATTCTAAGTTTATTGATAAAAGCGTTTCCTTTAATGCCCATAAAACAGCTGTAGAAAACACAATTTAAAACATAAAGATTATTACAAAAATAAAATAAATACTTATCACATTATCATAAATTATTGTCATACAAAACGGACACATTTCTGAACTTTCTACTCTAGCTTTCAAAAAATAATAATCAATCCATGCATAATTCCATGCAAAACGAACGCATTTCAAATATGGCACTGTTGTAATAAAAAATAAGTTACTATTGCACGATGTTTGAATACAATACAGACGTATTTCAAATGATGGCCCTGTTGTATTACAAAATATAATTATACTTACTTGATGTTTGAATGTAAAACGGACGTTTTCCAAAATATGGCACTTTTGCAGAGAACTATGAACACTAACTGCAGTATTATTTCGCTTTGTGGCCTTTTTGCACGCAACTGACGTGCGTACGCGTCGAATTTCGGGTTGCAACTCACAAAATGGCTGCTTTGCTCTGAAGTTAGCTAACAAAAAGCACCAATGCAAAAATGGCGGTCAGTCGGTTTGGGAATAGTGATGCGAAAATGACGGGTGTCTTTTTTTACTAAAATAATTTAGTCGATTTTGACCTCATTTTTGCAATAAAATGATTTTGAGAATTTTTTGATTTGTGCCCCTTTTGCATTCAGTGAGCGATGTATTAGATATTTGGTTCAATTATGTTTGTATAGTAAAACAACAAACATCAATTTATGTTTTATTTTTATTGTTATTTAATAAACATGTTCATTAAATATTAAAAAAATCAGTATATTTGTCTATCTCTTTGTTCCAATAGCGACAATCCAGTCTGGATGAACTTTCACATCTACCAGATATGAACATTTTGTGTTGTAGGTTGACGATTGAATATCTTGACTTGATAGTTGCCTGTAAATTAAAAAAGTTCAGTAAAAAGTGAGTTATTTGGCTCTCAAGTTTAGAGATGCCACATCAAACAGTATTTTTCACAAAAAACAAACATACTTAGAGGTGGAATCCAACATCATTTTAACAATCCCATCCATGCCAGCAGAACATAGTAGATAATTGTCAACAAAGGGGTCAGTGGGATCTGGAGAAACTCTGTTAGTCAAACTAGGCTTGCCTATAGATGACCAGTCTAGTGCAGTAACCTTCCCATGGTGACCTTTATACTCATGAATACAGTTGCATCCTACCAAATCCCAAACTTTGACTTTCTTGTCATCACCTAGAAAAAAGAAAAGACTTCAGTAGGAACCTAGGAACACCATAAATAAATAACACCAATAAAAAGATAAACAAATTACCAGCACTGGCTAAATGAGATCCGGAGGGAGAGAAGGCAAGTGTTCTGATAATGCCGCGGTTACCGCACAAGATACGCACCAGTCGCGCATCAGATACCATCCATAAACGTATGGTCCGGTCTGCACCTCCGGTCGCTATGTATGCTTCATTTGGGTGGAATTTTACACACTGCAACAAAACATGGCTATTAGAAACCCCATTTTATGCAAATGCATATAGTGTTTGCACATTCCGAATGAACTATTTAGATTTAGAAACATCATCTATACATCGGGATGCTGTGGCGTCTTCATTAATTAGTTATTAATATTATAGGTATTACTTTAGTGAACTTATTATGTAAATAGTATTATAAGTTAACTGTAAAGTAATACCTATAATATTAATAACTAATTAATAATTAATGAAGACGCCACAGTACCCCCCATAAACTGGACACTTACTGTGACATCAGCTACATGGCCAACAAATATTCGTATTGGAAAAGTTCTACAAAGAGACCACAGTTTTGCGGTCTTGTCATGAGAGCCGGTGACGAAGAGCCCGCTCTTCGACACATCCATGCACCAGATAGGGTAATTATGACCTCTGTAACAAGGAAACATTAAATTGACGATTGTACAAGAATAGTAACAAAACTGAAGTGTGAGTCGGACTCGACATGAAGGGTTCCGTCCATGTTAACAACAGAAATACACATTTTGTGATACGTTTGTTTTTCCATACAACAGACATGATTTTTTGCCGTTTTTATAGATAATGGTACGGAACCCTTCATGAGCGAGTCCGATTTGCACTTGGCCGGTTTTTTAAAGACCTATCTATAGACACCCCACACAGGATTGGTGAAAAAAATTTTTTTTTTTTTAAATTAGCCTATTCTGTCCCACTTCTGGGCAAAGGCCTCCCCCATTTCTTTCCAGCTCTCCCGGTGTTGTGCCTTCTCTGGCCAATCAGTCACGAACGAGTCCAGATCGTCACGCCAACGTTTCTTGGGTCTGCCTCGGTGACGACGACCGTCTTCAGGCACCCAGTGTGTGACGATTCTGGTCCATCTGTCCTGATCTCTCCTGGTAATGTGACCCGCCCAGTCCCACTTTAACCTCGCAGACTTATCGCCAACATCGGCGATGCCTGTCTTGGAGCGTATTATGGTGTTGCGAAAAAAATAATAGTTTAATAAACATTTTTTTTTTATCTACCTAAGTACCAAGTTTCAAGTTTTTAGTTTCCGAATAAAGTGGCTGTGACATACGGACAGACAGACATGACGAATTATATTATTATGATCTATAAGGGTTCCATTTTGTTGCCATTCGGCTTCGGAACCCTAAAAAGGGCAAAATATTTATGATTAAACTAGCACTTTGCCCGCGACTTCGTCCGCGTGGGTTTCGTACTTTCCTCTAAAAAATTCGAAGGCTGATTTTTCAATCGATAGATAATTTTTATTGACATCTGACAGTTTTTGTATGGAAGAATTGGCTACGTGAACATCTAAAAATAGGAAACAGTATGTACCTATCCAGAAATATGCGGGTTAATGGCTATAACAAAACAATTAAGTTTTTATAATATTTTTTTATAGACTACATTCTTGGTCGTTCTGGAGGGTGTTACCAATATGACCAGGCTGCAAGATGAGCTCACACGAGAGCATGCTACGTAGAACTGACCATGGGAGAAACAGGGCTGTCGCAAGTCAACTCCTGCAAATTTAAGGGTTTGACCCTTTGATTTATTTATTGTCATCGCAAAGCAAACTTTTAAAGGGAACTGAAGTCTTTTGAATTCGAAAGGGAGATTTGGAAAAACAAAAATGCCAAATTTCATAATTTACTTAGATAGATGTTCGTGCCAAGTTTCATGTTTATTAACACAAGTAATAAGATTTTCCATACAAACTTTCATCCCCCTTTTCACCCCCTTAAAGGTTAAACTTCCAAAAACCCCTTCTTAGTGCTCCCCTACATTATAATAGGAAGCCGTGTGCAAAATTTCACATTCCTAAACACAAGTAATAAGATTTTCCATACAAACTTTCATCCCCCTTTTCACCCCCTTAAAGGTTAAATTTCCAAAAACACCTTCTTAGTGCTCCCCTACATTATAATAGGAAGCCGTGTGCAAAATTTCACATTCCTAAACACAAGTAATAAGATTTTCCATACAAACTTTCATCCCCCTTTTTACCCCCTTAAAGGTTAAATTTCCAAAAACCCCTTCTTAGTGCTCCCCTACATTATAATAGGAAGCCGTGTGCAAAATTTTACATTCCTAAACACAAGTAATAAGATTTTCCATACAAACTTTCATCCCCCTTTTCACCCCCTTAAAGGTTAAATTTCCAAAAAACCCTTCTTAGTGCTCTCCTACATTATAATAGGAAGCCTTGTGCAAAATTTCACATTCCTAGCCCCAGTAGTTTCGGCTGTACGTTGATATGTCACCCAGTCAGTTCTCCTTTTAATATATATAGATATTGCTTTAAATTGCAAACTCGTCCCATTTACAGAGTGATTTAGCAAGTTCTCAACCTGGATATGAATAGAAATGTTTGTATTTACATGTGAAGAATGTTTGGATATGGAAAATTTAAATTAAATATATCTTTACAAACCATTCTCAAAGTGCTCATTGTGTTGTTTTCCCAACTCCCTGTCTGGGAGTTCAGAGGTCCAACATAATTATTATTATGTGTTCCGTTTGACGTCCGAAGTCCATTATGAGAGAGAGTACTCGCTTCCTTCCATGAACAGCTGCTAGTTGTCGTAACTTCCGCCTCGTAATCGCGCTACTAGCGCCCCCAAACGCCATGTCTGTGAACTACTTTCAAAAACCGCATACAAGCCGCCATGATGAAGTCTTATGTCATTGTTGCGTCGTTTTCCGAACTGTGCGCAGCTTTGTTAGATTGTCAGTTATTCGAATTTTAAACGATAATTTTTATTTTAGAACTTTCGAGATTAAAGTAGAAAGTTTATTTGAATAACTAAATTAATTTTCCGTCTCGTGAACTGTGGTTATTTTAAACAAAATGGACGGTGAAACGATATCTGTAGAGCCTTCGACCTCTTTCCAAAATAATACTTTTCGTTCGCAACAAAACAAACCGAAGCGAAACGATAAAAGAGACAAACGAAATTTCGATTTCTCTTCAAAAAAGAAAGGAGGGGGGAAAGATAAGAACGGGAGGCGAGCGGGACATAAGCATAAATGACTATTTAATACCGAGTTTTTGGGGCGGCTGTCTTCAGCATTATACAAAAATATGGAATCATTTCGACCCTCCAAAATCCCTTTTTAAAAATGATATCGGGAGCTCGTATCCCCTTCAATCGGGCTCCGCCCTTAATCCTGCCTACTTTGGACAACCTGTCAAAATTTCAAACACCTGTTTCGGAAAAAATGACACTAGAAATTCACAAGATGATTCAAGAACGAGTGTTAGAGCCTGCCCCTTCGACTCCATCGTTCATTTGCCCCCTGTTCATGATCACAAAGAGCAATCACAAAACTCGAGTGATATTCAACTTGAAAGCACTAAACATATATATGGAGCCAAAGCATTTTCATCTTTTCCACCATCAACAAATGCCTTCGTTTCTGCAACAAGGCGACTGGATGGTCAAGCTGGACCTCAGCCAAGCCTATTATCATCTCCCAATACGGACAGAACACAGATGCTTCTTGCGCATCAGCTACGGTGGTCAACTTCTGCAGATGACATGTCTGCCATTCGGCCTGGCTGCTGCTCCCAGAATGTTTGCTACTATAACAAACTGGACTGCAGAATACCTTCGCACAAAAGGTCTGCGCGTCGTCGTTTATCTAGACTACTTAATAGTTCACCAGAACAAGGAAGTACTCAGCACACATCTTAACATAGCTGTACGCTTCTTGTCCAGTCTGGGCTGGTGTGTGAATCACGAGAAATCGATCACCAGGCCAACAAGGTCGATCGAATATCTCGGCATCAATTGGGACACACAAACAAACCGCAAGTCCCTACCACCAGAGAAGGTAAGAAAAAATCGACAGATCCTCATGGCCACACTCATAGCGGGCAGTTGGACCCTCAAGCAGGCGCAACGCCTCTTAGGGATACTCAACTTTGCGTCCTTCATCACCCACCGGGGAAGGATGCATTGCCGAGCGCTGCAATGTCACATCAAGGTACTGCGACAAAATCCTCGCCAAGCGGTACAGCTGACACAAGACGTTCGCCAAGAACTCGAGTGGTGGATGGAAAATGTAGATCAAAAGACAGCAATTCACACAGATGTGCTACCCACAAACTTTGTCATCACGGACGCTTCGGACATTCTGTGGGGTGCTCTGGTCAACAACAACAAGGTACAGGGTGCATGGCAACCCAACCAGAAAAAATGGCATTGCAATTTCAAAGAGATGTATGCTGTGATTGCTGTGTTGACGAAGGAATCCAGAGCCCTCCGGGACTCCAGGATCATTCTACAGACCGACAACAAGACAGTGGTCTCGTACATTCGGAAGGAAGGCGGCACAAAATCACACCGATTGATGAAATTGACACGAGAATTGTTGACTCTGGTCGACGACCTCAATGTTGTACTGATCCCACACCACCTACCAGGGCTGTACAACACCGAAGCCGACCACTTCGCGCCGGCAGCGAGTGGCACCTGCAGGTGGCAGCAACATCAAAGATATTCCAGACTTGGGGAAAACCGGACATAGACTTGTTCGCGTCACAAACCGCACACGTTGTGATAAATTACGTTTCCCTAGATTCCTCAGACTCCAACGCCTGTTATCACGACGCATTCAGCAGATACTGGCGATACGACCTCGCATGGGTGTTCCCACCGCCGGCGTTGCTTCCACGAGTTCTGCACCACCTCAACTCAGCATCAGGTCGGTACATAATAGTAGCACCCAAGTGGAAGAAACCCTTTTGGCGACCAGACCTGAAGAATCGATCCTTGTCACGGCCGCTGAAGATCAGAGACCTGAAGAAGACCTTGGTGGACACGGTGACCGGCCTACCACCAGCTCATGTCAACGAACTGCAGTTGGAAGCCTGGCTCATTTCGGCTGGGACGCCATGACAAGCGATTGGTCTCAACAGGAGAAAGATCTTCTTTTATCCTGCTGGCGACCTTCAACTCTTAAAACTTACACTCCTATTTGGGGTAAGTGGTCTTTGTGGTGTAGGCAAAATAATGTAAATTTCCGTATACCAAATCCGACAGATGTTGCGAAATATCTAGCATATTTATACCTTAATCAAAAGTTAGCTTATAGAACTATTCTTGTGCACAAGTCCGTTATCGCATCTATTTGTGAAACTGCCTCAAATATTAGAATTTCTTCTAGCCACATTGTTAAGCACATTTTGAAAGCAATATCAATTGCAAAGCCGTTGCCACCTAAGGTGCCCACATGGGACCCCAGGGAATTAATTACTTATTTAAAAGAAAATACTCCTGACACCAGTAGTTTGTATGAAGTGTCTAAGCGAACGGCGACTATTTTATTATTATGTTCGGGGCGTCGAGTGCACGACCTTTTCCTTTTGCATATTGACTCTGATCATTTTGTAGATAATGGGGATTCCATAACTTTACACCCAGTATTCGGCCAAAGACCGATAGCGCAACTTTCCAGCAATCCAGTTGGGTTTTGTTGGCATCCCAAAATCAAAATACAAATCCATTATATTGGCTCCGCATGTTAAAAAATTTATCAAAGGAAAGACGGGGTTCATTAACAAACTTGTTCATAACTACTAGAGATCCTGTTAGAGCAGCCACACCAACTATAATTGGTGGTTGGGTAAAACGTGTTTTGTCTGATGCTGGAATACAAGCCTCTCCAGGCAGTTTTAGATCGGCCGTCTCCTCATTAAATTGGCTAGAAAATTATCCTATAAATGACATATTATCTAAAGCAAACTGGAGGCATGAATCCACTTTCAGAAAATTTTATCGCAAAGAAATTAGATCTAGAAACGAAATGTCTTCGGTACATTCGTTAACAAGTTTATTTCAAGTCCCTAATTGATTCTAAGTTAGCTGATTTTTTCAAATCATATTGATTCAGGTTAAATTTACAGAAAGGCACGATTGTTTACTTACGTGGCCTTTTTAAATTATTTTATATAATTATTCTGCCAGTGCTTAAATGGCTAGATTTTTTGTTTATATTTAAAACTTGTGTATATGAAGGTACTTATGTTGTGAAATGGTGATTAAAAATAATATTGGTTTATAATTCACATTGTTGCTTTTCATTCATACAATCCACCAGGAGATAACAAACATATCTCTCATAATGGACTTCGGACGTCAAACGGAACACATACCTAATATAAAAATTTTACCTTCAAATAAAATTTGTATTATGTTTCCTGAGACGTCCGAAGTCCAGGTAAGGTCTTCCTGGTGCATACCTTCCTACCGTTGTATCATTATGAGCCGAACAATGACATAAGACTTCATCATGGCGGCTTGTATGCGGTTTTTGAAAGTAGTTCACAGACATGGCGTTTGGGGGCGCTAGTAGCGCGATTACGAGGCGGAAGTTACGACAACTAGCAGCTGTTCATGGAAGGAAGCGAGTACTCTCTCTCATAATGGACTTCGGACGTCTCAGGAAACATAATACAAATTTTATTTGAAGGTAAAATTTTTATATTATTATAAAGACGCTCCCTCATCTGAAGGAATTTCCAATAATGTAACACTGTGACTTTCATTCTCGAGCAATAGTGAGTGAGGCAAAGTGAGCATAGGGTAGTTGGCAAAAAAAAAAATTTAGTCTGTCAGATAGATTTCTAAAAAATATTGGACACGTACTTTTTCTTTTTTCACGGAAATAATAAATGAACAGATGAAGACGAAACAGTGCTTCGAAAAGTCGCGCGACGTCACAGTTCGGTACATTTTTTACCAGAAAGTGACGTCACCACTCACCAGCCCCCACTCACGATCATTGCTACGTTTTATTTTCGTAAATTTTTTTATTAATTTGATCGAACAAAAATCACGTAGGTATTCAATATTTTTCGATATTCGTTAGAATATCGACGGACGGAAGACGGACTAAACAGATTCATATTTTTTTTTAGTCAGTCAACTACTTAACCTAATAAAGGTACAATGTCGATTTAGATATAAAATCGAAAATCGACTCTTGGATTGTTACATTACAGGCGAATGCTCCATGGAAGGAGCGATTTTAAGGTTTGAAAGAACAAACCTGTAAATTGCAGCACAGGAATAATCAGCAAGACGCCAAGCTCGTACTGTGCTGTCATGTGAAGCTGATACAACTAACTCTTCTTCTGGGAGTACACTAATAGCTTGTACTGGCCCAGAATGCCCTCTCAATGGCACCCCAGCGCCTATTTGTCTGAAAGTTAAAGTAGATTATTTACCTTACCATTCCACATCTCTAGCGTATTGTTTTTAAACAAATTGATATGAAATTCATAACTCGAACCGGCTAAGGAGCTACATGGCATCCATTCTCATTCAAAGGGGATAGAACCGATGTGGCATATCAACCTGGCCGCCATTTTGTTTTTTTTTCGAAATCGCGGCCCACAATGAAAGTGGTATGTATGGATAGAGGACATATAGACGAACAAAAAATATCCAGTAACATGGTACCTAAAGTGTCACGTTACCGAGATATTCTAAGGTAAAGATCGACAATTGAGTACAACGACAATCATTAAAAGTAGATTTATTACGTTTATAGGCGTTAAATTGTATCCAAATAATAGTTCCCAGGTTGATTATATTATACACACGAGAAAATCGGTTCGCATCGCAACGAAACGCTATGTTATATCAAAGAATAGTTTTCTCGTACTCCCAGTAGTATGTAATGTGTGTACTCTCTTTCAATAAACTGTAATAATAATTATAAACGCCAATAGAAACAGGCCACGTAAAAGGTCTATTTTTGATGTGGTCATTGTACTCAAATGTTGATCTTTACCTTCAAATATCTCGATAACGTGACACTTTGGGGTACCATGTTTCATGTCATTTTTTTGTTCGTTTAAATGTCCTCTATCCATACATACTACTTTCATCGTCGGCTGCGATTTGGAAAAAAAATCAAAATGGCGGTGAGTCGATATGCCAGCCAGCTCCCATACAAAAAAGTTCAAACCCCTTTCTCATAGAGTTTGTACATTTACAACTGCTACAAGGTAGGTATAGGGTTATATTCAACTGTTAACCTAAGTACTTACAAAGTATTATCATCAGGCACCAGTTCATGTGGTACATAACATGCTAATTCCACTTCGGAAATATTTCGATTGACTCTTCTGTTGACATTGTTTTGTCCCAGGTCCCACAAACGGATTTCTGAGTTGCTAAACCCTCCACATAACATGTTACAATATGGATCAGTTTTAGCACAAATTAAACTGTAAACAAACATAAGCATAATATAGTTTTATAATATTATAGTCTTTCTTAGGCTGATTGATAATTGGGTGCATTCTTTAAGAATACTAATTTTGACAATTTTGGTTCCAATATCTTCGGCCTAGCTTTTTCCAAACTATGTTGGGGTTGGCTTCCAGTCTAACCGGATGCAGCTGAATACCAATATTTTACCTCTATCTGACCTCCACAACCCGGTGATTACTGACTGGATAATGCAATATAATATGGCTACTGACTATCTGTAGCGAGAACAAAGATGTTAACTTACTGAGTATCTGGTGCAGCAATTTTGTACAACTTTAGAGGTGCTGTGGATTCTCTAACCCCTTTTATTGCATCTTGGAGTTCCATCAGTTCCTTATCAATACTTAGGTATTCTGCATGACCATTACAATCAGCAAAAATATCTGGAAAATGATATGTCCTGAAGATAGTATATCAATTAGGTAATGTTACTTTATTTCTCAGATAAATATAATTTTAGAGTTTACCATTTGTGTCTGTTATTTTTTCTTCTGAACTAGTTCTAGTGACACTTATTTCTTCATCCATTTCTTCTTCTTCATCTTCCTGTAAGCATGATAACCATAATAATTATTATACAGCTTTCAGTTTTAACCATATTTATCTGTCCTGTAACATAACTAAATTATTACACAAATAAGGAATTTTGGAAATCAGTTCATAAATGACGGAGTTATCATGCTTGTACTCTTACTTATTGCGATACTGTATGTGTGTCTGGGGAGATGATTGGCCTCTCCCATTGGTCTGGCTGCTCACAAAAAGTCCCCTATCATAATTATACCAAAAATCAAGACTGAGAATGTAAGTAAAGTGAGTATTACTTTTACCTGCCTTCGTTCAGCACCTGGTACCTGACAACTGGTATGCATTCACTCAAAGTATGTACTAACACTACATTATATTTCTCAGTAAGTATTTTATTTCTGAGAAAATAAGTAATGTCTGGGGCTCGTCTGGGGGCTCTGAGATCTTGCTCTAAAGTTAGTGTTAATGATAATAATTCATTAAACTATCTACTGAGTACCTTTCAAACATAAATTTTCTTTGAAAATGTAAAGGTGTAAAAAACAATAGAATAGTAAAGATCTGATCATGATCTGAACAAATCAACAAAGGAGAAAGGGTAACAAAGTATGGGGATGTGTGGTTTGATGCAGTTTATGTGTATGTTGGTGTAAATGGATTATACTCACAACCTTCTTTTTATTAGGGTCATTGTTAATATCAATGTGAAACCATGTTTGAAGAACTTGTATAAGCAGGACATGGCCATTTTTAGCTAAATAAGCTTTTAACATATTTAAGGCATCTTGAGATAGAGTTATATCATATTTACATGACCTGAAATACAAATCAAAATGTTATATATGGAAAGGACAACCAAGAACATTTTATCAAAGTAAGAAATAATTATTATAATAATACTATATTGAATACATAGATCACCTGAATGCAGCAATCGATGGTCTTGTTTCAACCTCCTGTAAGGTATAAATGGAGCCAATGTCATCCAGTATTTGATTCATGTAATCTTTTTCAGGAGTTTCATTGTCAATTGTGCCATTTTGTAAAGAATTGAATAGCTGCTCTAAGCTATTTGGTCTGTACAATGCTGATGGCAGATTACCATCAATTGGTTGATGATATGACAACTCCCTTTGAGGCAATGCAGCTGAATGTCTTTTCAGGAACATCTGTGCTGGGCCTCCATGACCACCCCGTAACATTTCTAGGTATAAATGACAAAGTAGCGGGCAAAGCAAACCAAGAAGTTCATTTTTCACTTTTTCTTGCTTGATATCTTTTATGAAGTTAACCAATCTGAAAATAAATGAACAAGTACTTTAAACTTAATTCAGTTATTTAAGATTGTTCCGATTATTGCAGGATTGCGGGTATGATATTTTTACAGTGGCCGGTAGATACTATAACTTTGAAATAAACCAGAATGTGGCTAACTCCCGCCTTTCTTTAACTTTGTAAGATCCATCCATATTATTGTAACAAATTAAGTGGTCAGTGGGTCGTCCTAAGTTTGTGATTTGAGATCAAAATGAAAAATCTTTTCAGACCCCTTTAATTTTTTTCATTTTCACAGGACAGTTAAAAACAACGCTATTACCTTGTGTACTGTAAATCGTATTGTCCAGAGTCATTGTTAATGCAAGAAAACAAAATAGAATTAGCGCGACTTGCTTCACATTGAACTATCGTCGCCACAGCCATTTGTTCAGCACTTCTGCTTAAATTATTATTGTTGCTAAACACGTCTATGTCCTGAAATGTATGAAAAAGAAACAGAATGATATTAGGGCAATCGCTTTCTTATCAAAAAATTCATTCAAGTAAATGTATCACTCACAGGATAATTCCGACGTTCAAGGTAGGAAGTGACCGCAGCTTTAATTGCATCATTTCTAGTCTTTTTCATTAAAGACATCAGTTTTTAAATTAATAATTTAATAAAAATAACCAAAATAACGCACAATTTGTTAATATTTTTGACATTCACAAATCAAATCACAGCAGTGCAGTGTTGCCAACGAAGTATCTAGCTCCCCACCAGAATCGACCTCTAAAACCACCAGAAATCCACTAATAAAAATCGCACCATCTTAAAATTCGCTAAATTTTCCACTAACTGTTTATTTCTGGCAGATTTGTGGTCTTTGCTAAAGAAAAAAGTAATTTTTAAAAACGTAAATTATTAAAGCAGTTTAGCAGTAACATTAAAATTACATAAATTATGGAACAAAACACTTAAATTTCAACTCTCTACTAATTAATGGCTTTTGTGGCAGAACAAAATACTTAAAAACATCTATTTTTTTAAAGATGTTAATCAAATTAAATTATTAAGTTATCTTCAGATGAGTCGTTCCCGTCCGTATCATCGTTAATCTCCGGTTGATACGACTCTTTGGTACCAATTAATTCCACTAGATAAATCCACTAGCCACTAAAACCGATATTTGTCCGCTAAAAGGTAAGTCAAAACCACCAGATTTAGTGGAGAATCCACTAAGTTGGCAACACTGCAGCAGTGTTGCCATCAAAGTTTCAAGCTCCCCACCAGAATCGACCTCTAAAACCACCAGTCGAAATCCACTAAAAAAATCGCACCATCTTAAAAAATCACTTACTTTATTTCTGGCAGATTTTTGGTCTTTGATAAAGGAAATAATATTTTTTTGAAACGTTTATTAAAGCAATAACATGAAAATTACTTACAATGTTACAAAATACTTCAACTTCAACCATCTTCAACTCGCTATTAATTCATGGCTTTTGTGGAAGAACAAAATACTTAATAAAACCTATTTTTTAAAAGATGTCAATCAAATTATATTATTAAGTTATCTTCAGATGAGTCGTTTCCGTCCGTATCATCATCGTTAATCTCGGACTGATACGACTCTTTGGTACCAATTAATTCCACTAGAAAAATCCACTAGCCACTAAAACCAATATTTGTCCGCTAAAAGGTAAGTCAAAACCACCAGATTTAGTGGAAAATCCACTAAGTTGGCAACACTGAATCACAGAGAGACTAGAGAGAGAGAGACAAAGAAAGATCACAGACAAGTTTTTTTTTTTAAATATTTTGTGGCTATGCCACTGGCTTGGTTACAAGACTCCAAACAAGATGCACTATGCAGTGTTGCCAGCCCCAAGAAACTAAAAACTATGGTTGCACACACAGGTTGACAATGGAAATCCATTTTTCTTTATTAGAGTAAGATCCCAGGGCCGCCAGACGTCATTGAGGTATAATGTACTACGCACTTATACCTCAATGCCAGACGTCACGTATTTTCTGACGAAGGAAATGTGGACGATTGAGTAGTGTTAGTATGAACTAAGAACGCACGACTACCTTACCTTACCTTACCTACCGGCTAGCTTGCTTAGACGGCCAATTTTCAGGTATCAGGCTATCAAGGTACATAAAAACATTACTAACTTCACGTATTTTCTGACAGCTGATTTTTACGTACCTCTAATGTAGGCAATATCCATAAAAATAAGTTGCCAATACTCCCAGACACTTCCTAGCGGCCGTTTTGCTTAACAGACGCTTTAAAGTTCCCAAAAAGTTTAGACTTAAACGTATTGTGACTGTTTACCCGAGAACGCATGGCATCGCTCTTGTGGCTGACATACAGACCTCCACTGGACTCATTCGGAGGGCATTCAACAGGATCTGTCCATTGCCTGTGTCTTCAGAATTTTGTTGAAAACGTTGCTTTCAACGCTGGGGTGCATGTTGGAGCGCCTGCCCAATATAGCATGGCAATAACCCGATCAATTAGCTTTTAATATTAAATCATTAGGAGTTTAGAATTCTTTAAAGCGTCTGTTATGCAATACGGCCGACGGAAAGTGTCTGGGAGTATTTGCGACTTATTTTTAAGGATATTGCCAAAAATATACGTAAAAATCAGCTTGGAGAAAATTCGTGAAGTAGGTAAGTAATTTTTGTATGTACACACGGCTACACATCAAGCTATACAAAACCAGTTATTCTTGGCCTCACTCTACTAGATCTTTTCGCACAATCAACGATCAGATTATACTGGTTTTGTATAGCTTGATGTGTAGCCGTGTGTACACAACTAGTACCGCGTCCTGATACCTGAAAATTGGCCGTCCAAGCAAGCTAGCTGGTAGTAGTGTGTTCTTAGTTCATACTAACACTACTCAATCGCCCACATTTCCTTAGTCAGAAAATACGTGACGTCTGGCGGCCCTGGGATCTTGGACTATAAAGGTTGGCCCGCGATATTCAAATTTTGTTACGTTTTTTGCAATTTGCCAGTCACGTATGTTTTAAAGGATTCGCGGCAGTAACAAATGTCTATTTACAATATTTATTTTAATAATGATTAAAATCACCAATACAACAGTCTCAATTCTTAGAGGTTTCTTGAGTGACTATTTGATGAAAACGGCTTTCTTGAGAACTTTATGAATTGAGTCGGTTTTTTTTTATCTCTTGTGAAACGAAATTAAATAAAAGTAGTTTAAACTTAAAGCAAAGGGCCATGAATTTCGTGAATTAAAACTGTTATGATTAAATAACTTGGGCCCCTAATGCGTTCATAAACTGGCATAGCCTAAATACTATCTCTGGGTTCATAACTTTTATTTAAGAACTAGCTGACCCACGCAACTTCGTCTGCGTCACATAATATAGCCATAGTAAAAGAAGGGATATAGCTTATTTAACCTTTCTTGATAAATCGACTTGAATAACTTGGGCCGAAGACAATAAAATCTCAGAGGACCCACTTGACTAGTAGGTCTTGGGAGACACATCAGTATTCGGAGACCCACCAGTGGGTCTGATTGGTGGTTCCTTGAAGACGAAGTGAATTTTTTTTTCCGTTTAAGCGGTCTCCAGTGAAGTCCAGTGCTTTTGCCACAGCAGGTCATGGGAGTCTTGCTGCAGTCTAGATAACAGAACTATTATTTGGCATGTGACGATGCACAGCATCCTGTGAGAGGGCGTTGTATACTTCCCGTTAATTTTCAACCAATCAGAGCTCTTTTAGTCACGTGTTTCCGGTAGTCACGTGGTCCCAGGTGGCGTGTTCGCTAATGGCGGACTTTTACCTCATAGCGTCGTTACTTCTCGAGCAAGCAACATCTAAGTTACAGTTTGCAGTTATTTTTAAAACATTTGGAATCGTATTTTATTTCAAAAAGAAGTGCTAAGTGTTATACATTAGCAATAAAATAAGTGAAAATTTTATTTTATTTCAAAAAGAAGTGCTAAGTGTTGTAAATTAGCAATAAAATTAGTGAAATTCTTATTTTATTTCAAAAAGAAGTGCTAAGTGTTATAAATTAGCAATAAAATGAGTGAAAATCAAATAAATAGTGCTATTACGAATAATAGTGATTCGGAACAAAAAGTGCAGGTAGGCGACGACTTGATGTCTTCATCGAGCCGTAAACGTCTGCTACAAAGAGTGATTCGAGCTCTTCGCAATCTGACTCTTCAGGTTCTGGTTCTGAGGTAAAGCAACGGAAATGCGGTAAGTCTTCAGACATCTCTAACCTTATGAAACAAGTGGCTGTACTAACGAACCTTTTAATGCAAAAAGTTCGTACATTCGTATCCGGCTCGACACCGAATACAGCGGCTTATGTGCTGAAACCAGTTCCTGGTTCTAGCTCCGCATTACCCTAAGACCAATAAATGTTTAGTGGAGTTTCGCGGTTAAATTTAGGTCCCTAAAGGACCCTAAAGTGCCTCGCTCTAATCCGCACCTCGTGAAGCGACTTGAAGCGTTACAAGCGTTCGGTGAGTAGCCATGGAAGGATGTGCGCTACGTGGACGCCTTGAGGATTCATAACACTTCACCTGGTTTTGTTGAACTTGATATTACCTAACGATGAACTTCGACAGGTTGTTAAGAGTAAAGATAACGCGGCGAACTCCGAGAGATTGATAGCAGCCCTGTGTACCTAAATTTTTAATTTCACAACGCGAGTTACTGAATCAAAGCTTACAGAATTTCATTGATTGGATAGCTTCTTCTGATGCTTCACTAACAGCATCTTAAATTATTTCGATTTTTATTTTCGTTAAAATTTCGCAATCGTTTCTATCAATCTTTCTTTCAATCATTTCTACCCTCATTAAAATTTCACAAAATTAGTGAGGAAATCATGCAGCTCGTTTGCGGAAAATGAGCTGAATAATATAGAAAACCGCCGGGAGCGTATCCTAAGCGAAATTGCAAGTAAGAACCTTCGTGACGGTCTGCGTAAGATCCCTCCGAGTTCTAATTTTCATATAAAATTTCGGAATCATTTCTACCCTCATCAAAATTCCACAAAATTTGTTAGAAAATCATGCAGCTCGTTTGCGGAAAACGAGCTGAATATATAGAAAATCGCCAGGAGCGTATCCTAAGCGAAATTTCTAATGAGAACCTGCGTGACGGTCTGCGTAAGATCCTTCCGAGTTCTGATTGCCTATTCGATGAAATTCAGCTGCGCGCTTACTTTCGTCAAAAGATTGAAATTCTAGAAGGGACAAGACCCCGGCCATGCAAAGTAACAAGAACAAAAGGACACCACTTTTACGGAGGCTGTCTCCGAGCGTATCGGAGGCAGTGTCAGACGCTTTGGGCTCCGAAGGCCCTTCTCGGAATCATCACGGGAATGCGTCTGCCATTTACCTCCAAACCACCACTGATTCATCCATCAGCACGAACTTTGCATCAATTCAAAACAAGAACAAAAGTTCTACATTATAGAAGAAACATGACACACAGCTACACCACTTTTACGGAGGCTGTCTCCGAGCGTATCGGAGGCAGTGTCAGACGCTTTGGGCTCCGAAGGCCCTTCTCGGAATCATCACGGGAATGCGTCTGCCATTTACCTCCAAACCACCACTGATTCATCCATCAGTACGAACTTTGCGTCAATTCAAAACATGAACAAAAGTTCTACAATAAAGAAGAAATATGACACATGACTCGCAGCGACACCACTTTTACGGAGGCTGTCTCCGAGCGTATCGGAGGCAGTGTCAGACGGTTTGGGCTCCGAAGGCCCTTCTCGGAATCATCACGGGAATGCGTCTGCCATTTACCTCCAAACCACCACTGATTCATCCATCAGTACGAACTTTGAGTCAATTCCAGACCATTCAATCACTAGAGATGTCAATCTAGGTGAAACAATTATTAGAACAAGGCGTTCTAGAAGGTGTGGATCATCGCGATGTCGGTCCGAGTTTTTTCTCAACAATGTTTCTCGCAAACAAGAGCGACGGCTCCAAGCGGCCCATATTCAACCTGAAGCGCCTGAACCGTCACATAGTTCCGAAACCATTCCACCGGGTCTCTCACTTTCAGATATCCCATTTTTTACAAAAGACGGGGCTGGATTGTGAAGCTGGACTTTCCTCAGCACTTGCTCGTAAGCGTCTTGAAAAACTACCGACAGTTCCTCAGACTAATTTATGGTCAAACAATTCAACATATTACCTGCTGAATTTCTCAGTGTTGACCAACTGGGTGGCCCTACTTCTACGATCCGATCGAGAAGTCTTCTGCGGTCTTTTTCCATTTGTCATTTGGAACACCAAAGAGAATTTCAAGTATTTACCCAGGCAATTCTATCCCTTTCGAAGTACGAAGAGGAAAAATTTCACGGAAGGAAGCTCAGATTATTTTAGGCACTCTCAACTTCGCCAGCTTTGTCAATCCAAGAGGTCGTTTTTACTGCCGCCAACTTCAAATTCTTTCTCGGACTTTGAAGCGTCTCCCTCTTCGCAAAGCTGTAGAAATTTCACAACTGGTCATGAAGGATCTGGAATGGTGGGTCACACGGACACCCTTAGAATAGCCGTTTGTTCGGTGCAGCTTGCACCTGAAGTTGATTCACCATTTTATGACGACGGGTGCTACAGATTACGGGTGGAGAACACAGTTAGACGATCTTCCGGTTTTAGGAAACCAGATCAGCGGTGCTGGCACTGCAATCTCGCGGGGAACAGGTAGCAGAATAGCATCTACTGAGACCAGCTCTCAGATAATTATTTCGTAAAGTTGGGGTTCCCAAGTAGACCTTTTTGCCACCTGGGAAACCAGGGTTGTGATGGAGTACGTTACCAAAGAATGTCCAGACTCATTAGCTTAATTTTGCAACCCCTTCAGTCGCTATTTCAGCTGGCGTGGGTGTTTCCGCCTCCCAGCCTAATCC
Source organism: Diarsia dahlii (assembly GCA_949775195.1). Lineage (NCBI taxonomy): Eukaryota > Metazoa > Arthropoda > Insecta > Lepidoptera > Noctuidae > Diarsia > Diarsia dahlii. Next base: position 13,028,022 of record OX459200.1, read on the forward strand.
CTCGAGCCCTTTACTATCTGAACTCGGCTCAGGGCAATTTATTGATAGTGGCTCCAATGTGTGAAGTGGTTACTGGAACTTCGACGCCGAGCTCTCTGCAGATCCTTGAGTATCCCCAACCTAGGTCGAGTTGTAGATCGGAGCACGGGCCTGCCACCTCCTCGCATTCAAGACATAGAGCTCTATGTTTGGAAGATAGAGGGTGGGGCGAAATAAATAGTAATTGTTCAGAAGCTGTTAGGTCCCAGCTCCGATCTAGCTGGAGCACACTTAGAACTTATAGACCGGTCTGGTTCCGGTTTAAAGATAACAATTTTGACTTCAATAATTCTCCCAATAATATTAGTTTGTCAAGCCTCGATTAATTGAGGAGAGATGAGCCTCTCCTACCATATTGTTGCATAAGTCTGTAGTTCTGACTTTTGAACGACCGTCCTGTGGCGAAAATTTGAATGAAGACTTCTTAGTACAACTAATATGCTTTTAATGTTATTTCGCTACAGTCGCCTAGAGCAGAGAAACCTAGGCTCCTATTTGGGATCCAAGCGAACTGGTTGCCTCGATGCAGACGAACCCACCAAGTAACTATATTGATCAGGGTGATCATATCATTATGTATCCCGTGTTTGGGTCAAAGACGGACACTGCTGTGTTCAGGCAATCAGGTCGGAAACTATCTTGTTACGCTAACGTAAATATATGTCCAGTTAGTTGGTTTAGAAAAGTTTTGGAATTGGGAAGACCGAGACGTACACCCAATTGTAATCATTCATTGTTTGTATCAATTCGAGGTCCCACACACAGTGCATCACAAATTGTGATAGGTAATTGGATTAAAAGCTTACTAAAAGATGAGGTTATATCTGCATGACCTGGAAGTATGAGTTCAGCCGTGGCTTCCTTGAATTGGTATGAAAATGTCTCAATAGAAAATATTCTCTCTCGTGGCAATTGGCGTGAACCGAATACTTTTGCTTAATATTATTGCAAACAGATAGTCTAGGATCTTACTTCGAGTAATCTCTCGAATAATTTTGAACTGGTATAAGATGAAATCGATTGTCTCTATCGTTGTTTAGTGATTCTTATTTTTTAGATTATTACATTATCCTGAACTATTTTAAATGTAATAGAAATAAAAATATTACCTAATTACCTACTTAAATTGAATTAGCTAGAAGCTGATTATTCTGATTCGTATAAAGAATAGATGTTGCGGTGTTACCATGGTTTTATTTTTTCAGTAAATATTATCATATTCTCACATAGCGTCGTTGTGGTCACCAGGAGTTATAAACACGTCTCTCACAGGATGCTGTGCATCGTCACATGCCAAATAATAGTGCAAGTTTTACATAAAAATAAAACTTGTATTATTAAGCAGAGACGATGCACAGCATCCATTTAAGGTCTCCTGGTGAGAGACTTCTATGAGGTAAAAGTCCGCCATTAGCGAACACGCCACCTGGGACCACGTGACTACCGGAAACACGTGACTAAAAGAGCTCTGATTGGTTGAAAATTAACGGGAAGTATACAACGCCCTCTCACAGGATGCTGTGCATCGTCTCTGCTTAATAATACAAGTTTTATTTTTATGTAAAACTTGCACTATTACTCTTGCCATATCCCCACAAGTTACATCCTCCACGAGGCTTGTGAAGCTATTAATATGGAGTTTGGAGAAATTAGGGATAGAGAACTTTAAATGAAATATATTTTTAAGATCAAATAGGTTTATTTAGATAATCATTCGGAAGTAGTCAAATTTTTACCAAGACAAATTATAAAAACTACTATCAACAATAGCAAACAAATTAACATTGGATAAACATATTACTTTCGATAAGTTTTTAGATGTCTCATTTTCCTTTATCATCATCAAAAACTAAACTAATGTATGAATATCATTAATTATGTCATGCTCCACAGAACCACTTTGACTATCTTCTATAGATATATAATTCTACTGTACGTGTACACGTGTTCAGTTCAGTGACATACACACGCGTGTGTATGTCACTGAACTCCTAAACGGCGGGACAGATTTCGATGAAACTTTCTTGGGATATTTCAACGGGTTTTTGGATGGTTTGAAACACAATTTGACCCGGTAGGTGGCGCTGCTGTCCAGGCAGGACGACGTCTGCCAGGGCCGCTAGTAGTATGAAAAATTACATATTAAATGCACAATAATACAACTAACAATACACAATAATTGCTACAAAAATATAGACATTAAATGCATTTTATACTATTTGTACATACTGTCAAAGTGGTTCTGCTGCAGAGTATGACACCAATTATTAATTATTGTTGTAATATTAAAACAGAATTCATCATCCGAATTTCTTGCTTATGTGATAGATAACATACAGACTGTCCATTTTTTGAATTTAGGTTTAGGATTCGGATCTTTAAAGCGAACATCAACAAAACATTACGAATAAGGTGATCAGTAGTAATTAGATAACATAGGTACTTAATATTATTTGGTACTTACTTAAAGTAGTAAAAAAAAATACTATGACAACTTATAACAATGACAACAAATAAAAAATTACTTCAATTGAAGAGTTTTTCATTAAAGTTGAATAAACATATTATTTTCGATGAGTTTATTGTAGACCAACTGATTCTCCTCATCTCTTATCTCTACTAATGGCACTAAGTCGTCGTGACTTATAACCTTCACACTGAATGGTCCTTGATCTAAGAATAGTTCAGTGTATTCTTTTCTTACATTGCCGATATCTACATCTGGATTTAGTTGCACTCCAAATAATTTGGCTGTCATAGTAGCAGGTGGAAGTTTTGCCCATTCCTCGCTAATTTCCCTTGTGTCAGCTAAAGGAATAACACTCATATTGCCATAGTCAACATACTTAACTTTGATTTGGTTTGTCTTTTCGTTATACTGCAAAATAGATGCACGATACCATTGATTGTCTTCAGGGAATATTGCTACACACGCTTTATTTTCGAATAAACCGCTTAGGGGTGGCAAGTTCACACTTTCAGTGTTTATTTCCTCAAACATTTGGTCATACACAGTAGTAGTCTCATCATCAAGAATTAAATTTAGTTCTAATGTATGAATATCATTAATTGTTGTAATATTACAACGGAATTCATCATGTGAATTTCTTGCATATGTGATAAAACTTCCATTCAGGGATTGCTCTTGTTCCATCAATGTGTTCCAGTCTGCTCCCTTTAGGGAAATAATAGATGAATCCGGAGATGTATAAAACTGCTCAGCAGTAGTATCTGTATCATCAACCACAACGTAATCTGGGCCGGAATCTGATTCAATAATATCCTCTTTTATTAGCTCCTTGTTTATTTGTTCAACGGGAGCGAATTTCGTGACAAGGGGCTTGCTGCCATCTCTGTACTCTGCCATAGAAAACTCTACTAAATGATCATTGATCCATAATTTATCGTATTTTAATTCTATAGGTATAACTCCATTAACCGGTTCACCAGTTACCTTGACGTAACATTGTTTTTCAACAATAGTTTTATGTAAGTAGTCCAATGTGATTCTTTCCCACTGTTCGCCAAGGGGACGTATACGATCTAAAATACATTTGTGCGCTTGGATTGGTACCTGGTGGAGAGGAATACTTTTTCTCATATTTTCAAATTTACATTTTTCTTCACACCCATAGTCAATGTAATGAATTAAACATTCAGAATTTTCTTTGTTTACTTCTATTACTCTGCCTCTATAATAACGGCTGTCTAAATAGTATAACGCAACACATGGCTCTCCTACAGTCCATTTATTGAATTTAGCTTTAGGATCCGAAACTTTAAAGCGAACAGTAAGCGCCTGACTAATGAGGTCTAACGTATCTTTTTGACGTACGTCATGTAAGAAGATCACACCGTCGTTGTTTATGTCCCTGCAATAAAGGAAAGCAGTTACTTAAAGCAAGCAATTTTTATAAATAATAATATAACATTGCAGAGGATGTAAAACAACAGTTCACGTTATTTTAAAAAAGAAACAGCTAATTCTAAGAACAGTGCGTATTTTTCCAGCGTAGACAAGCGTGTTCAACGCTATAAGCGAGATTCGCAAAGAAATACGCAGTGTTATATATAACTGGGCCTGGGCCTGCAGTCTCTACACTAATAACAGCGCTACGAATGTCTCTACGTCGTATCGATGTCAAATTTCTTTAATAGATTTTCAACCTTATGCTGTTGAAATAAAGCTGAAAATCTTACAGAAAGTTTATGATTTCTCGACTTAACGACATTCGTAGCGTCGTTATTAGTGTAGAGACTGCAGGCCCTGGTCGATAGAAGATGCACCAAAACCCCATAATCACAATAGTTCATTAGTAACAGAAAAACATTTAAATTAGAAAAGTACTTACGTTGGTAGTGCAGTAAACTCCATATTTGGCAGTGGTTCTGGTGGTAACCAGTCATTTATATACGTAACATTTGACTCTCGGTTCTTGCTAGAACAAGGATTGTTATCTTCGTCCTCGAATGGCTGCACCATTCCTATTTGCGAATTTACGTTCATATCTTCATCAGCTTCCCCTGTGTTCAAGGGTGCCATAGGTATTGGTTCTGTTTCTAACTGCAACCATTCATTGACAGATCCTGTGATGTTGAGAAAAGATAAAGTGTTTTCAGTATCCTCAGTATTTTCTTCAGTTGTAACCTGCAGAAAAGAAGATAAATGGTTAACAAGAAATAAAGCATTCAGCGGAAGATGCGCTGTATTGTATGTGCACTGGCCAGTGTCAATACTTGCTAGATGAAACTTACCACTTGCGTTCTATCTGGTACACAAAGGCCTCGTTCAAGAATTTTGTCATTTAGACAACGCCAGCTGGATATATTAGGTTCCAAAGCACCTCCTTGTTCAGTGTGATACACCCATAGTTGGATAGGCATACTTTTGTCTTTGAAGTTGCCTATTTTTGTGACAAAAAATCTTTTATACTCATCAATTAACTCATTTAAACAGTCCTTTGTAATTGTAGGCCACTGTTCACCCACAGCAGGCATAATTCCATATAGATGGCATTTTATAGCCGCGTCGCCGAACGTGGAAAACTCAGGTGTCAACTCTTTCAAAGCAGACTTGGGAACAGTTTCAATACAGGCGAAATCACTGTAAAACACTTTGGCGTTATCATTTTCTAATTCAATTATCACAGCACGACGCCAAGTCTGTGATTGAATACATAGTGTGGCGCATCTGTCGCCAACCTGCCAGTCTTCTTTACCTATGATTTTATCATTTTTACAATACGTTTTTTGCATTTTTTCGAACAAATCTTGAAAGGTCTGTTGCTGATGAACGAAAGCCACGTATATTAGTGAAGGTGACTGGCAATTTAGAATTGTAACCTCCAATCTCAGAGGACCCTTATCTTTTGCCTGCAAGTCGTCGTCGATTCTCTTTTTTTCAGGCTTTCTTTCATTTACCTCTCTCTTTAGAATCGTTAGTTTTGATTTCGCCGGAGCAGAAGTTTTGGGTTGTTCAAGCGGCGACTTATTTGTCAAGAACTGTTCCTCAACTGGAGTTTTGTTAAACATGTAAACGCTGTAAAAAAAGATAATTATGTACTTTTAGTACACACGAATTCTAATAAAGTTAATTCTTGCCTGCGATAAGATGTGATGGATATCCATCACTATACATTTTCTAATCGTTAATCGTATTTGTTTGCGTCTGTTTTGGAATAATTAGAAAATCCTTACCCAAACGTAATGGCGAATTTATGTTTGATCATCTCATTATTAATGCAAATGACATTGTCGTTGTCTGGATTGTAGTAAAGAGTAACGCCAATGGATCCTTGACTGCGGTGAGATCTGTTGCGGTTGTCCTCTACTCGCAGTTCCAGTAAAAAGGTCATATATTTCTGTAGAAGTTTCACGGACGCCGTGCTCCATTTCTTATTATATGGTGTTATGCCAGCTAGATGGCACTCTGTCGCCTGTTCGTAAAAACATAAAATATATTATTACCTTCACCCTAAAAGGGACGACACGATTTCTAACTTTTCGTGGTTATTTAGCCACGAAAAGTTAAAAATCGAATCGTGTCGTGTTGTTTCGTGTAAAAAACAATTTTTTACATATTAAAATTATGCAGCATTATTGAGAAAATTGTTTTTCTTCTTGCAATTAAACATGGCACTCTAGAAATGTACAACAAAGTACATAGTTAATTTAACGCAGTGGTTAATTTAATGCATTTGAGTTGATTCAACTACCGAAGCAGACACTTTCCAAACATTTTTGAGTTTGGCATAATTAGGGAATATTTAGGTTGCTTCCGAGCTGCTTTGATGGTCAATACAATACTTCGGGGAAGTCGCTTAAGTATAGTGACCTTCCTGAAGCCGAAGGTAGGTTATATTATGTTGTAACAGCATAAATTAACTTACAAGTGCACTGGTGGTGGTGAACTTGGGGTGTATGTAGCGTAGAGCGGTCCAGTGCACTAGCACCACGAGCCCGAGGTCGGGCAACGTGACGCGCACGCGGCTTCGCCCCGGCAGCTCGAGCACCACGCCGCGCGCCCACGTCACTTCCGACGGCACAGACTGGCAGTTCTGCAGGTTTACCGCGCAGACCAAACCTATTTCGACACCGCAACAGTACAGACCACCATCATTAAACAAAACGGAAATTTTTAAATGCCTAACTATTATGTTAAAAATTAAACTTCTTTATTATAAATCCCCCTTATTCTATCCCCATTAAATTACGGCTATATTATTCGAAAAAAAAATAAGGTCATTCATTTTATTTCGTTTGGTTTTATTTGTGGGGGGCAGTTGGTAATATTGTTTCCTACCTGCCGCCATTTCTAAACTTATATAAATTCGGGGCACAACCGTTTAGTTAGTGGGCACAGGTTATCTCGTAGGTACTTATGACAATTCAGAATTATTGTTTTTCATTCGTGAGACCTTTCTGTGTTATTTTTAGCGTTGTTAACAGTAGTTATCTTAGACTTCTTAGAGCATAGGTGTCGACCGAGGTTCAAAAAGATATTAGTGCGATAACAAAAATAGACCGAAAAAAAAACCTTTTTCTTACCTATTTCTGGTAAATACACGGATCCAACGTTAGAACCCAAATTATACTCTTGTTCCAAGTCTTCCGTGAGTTTCTCGTAAACATTTTGGAGCTGTTGCTGGAAAGGATAACAAATATCATTAAGCTGTTAATTTACAATAGCATTATATCTCAACATTACAAGCATAAGGTCGGATGTAAAAAAAACTCTCGGTATTTGTACATCCGACCTATTCCATCTGATGTCAATTATTCTGTAATTATTATAGTAATAATAAAACTTACTTTTCTTACGTAAAATTTGTCAGGGCTGACAACGTGTATTAGGAACACAGATTCTGAATTTTTTTCACAATAACTCTCATTGTGACTTGGGTATAGCTTCAGTTTACCTTTTACACCCTTGATTGCAGGATACTGAAAAAAAAAGAACCGAAATACAAGGTCTGAAATTTCACATGGCATAAACTTCGATAAATGATTTTATAATTATCGTAAAAAGAATTACCGGTGCTCTCGGGTTAGGCATTTTCGCACGATCATGGAACACTAATGCATGTGCTAGACTGACCCCGTTTTCGAAAGTGGTGACGTCACACTCTAGTTTGAAATCAACGTTAGATATTGGTATAATTCGGCGTATATGAATCACAGCTTGTTTGCTAAAATGAAAGAACTCATTATGATAATAGATTATAGAAGGGAGATACCGACTTAATAAACAAGTTTGAGTTTTAAGTCTACATAAACGAGATCTAGGTTTAAGAAAGAAAGAAAGAACACATATTTATTTAGCACATGCCACAAGTGGACACAACAAACAATAAACAAGTAATTAAATTTAAAATTTAAAAAACCCCCGACTCAATAAAGATAAAACATTGGTTTAATCACACTCTTTCCGCCTTATTACAAAAGGTAGTTAAACCTGGTTTAACTTAGACTTGGTTTATCTCGCATGCTGTCACTTTCTTTTGAATATTATTGAAGTGAGACGTCATGCGAGATAAACCAAGTCTAAGTTAAACCAGGTTTAACTACGTTTTGTAATAAGGCGGTTTAAATCAAACTTGGTCAAACTTTGATTTAAACGGAGTAAAAGTGGAGAACCAATGTTAAAAGTCAAAAAACAATTTTCAAGCTTTTTTGTTTTAATTTAATTAGTTTTTATTCCTCATTCACTTTCAATATAGAGTACATTATTCTACAAATCAATCCCTTTCATTTTTTTGCTACCCATATTGAGGGAGTTGTAAAAACAGACGTAATTCGTCATTTTGTGATGGCGACCATCTTGGATTTGAAATTTGTTTTAGTGTATAGTATTCTACTAATCAAGCCCTTCATTTGATACCCATTTTGATGTGTTGTGAAAAAATATGTAATCCGCCATTTTGTGATGGCGGCCATCTTGGATTTGAAATTTGTTATAGTGTACAGTATTCTACTAATCAAGCCATTTCATTTGATACCCATATTGATGGAGTTGTAAAAAATATGTAATCCGCCATTTTGTGATGGCGGTTATCTTGGATTTTAAATTTGTTATAGTGTCTGTATAGTATTCTACCAATCAAGCCCTTTCATTTGATACCCATATTGATGGAGTTGTGAAAAAATAATATGTAATCCGCCATTTTGTAGTAGCGGCCATCTTGGATTTGAAATTTGTTTTAGTGTATAATAATCTACTAATCAAGCCCTTTCATTTGATACCCATATTGATGGAGTTGTGAAAAATATGTAAGTACTCCGCCATTTTGTGGCGGTGGCCATCTTGGATCAATGTTTTTCAAACATAGCTAAGAACACTCTCGACTAATTCCCCTTTCAAACAAAAAAACATAAATCAAAATCGGATCATACGTTCGGGAGCTACGATGCCAGACAGACACACACATAGACAGACAGACACGCACGTCAAACTTATAACACCCCGTCGTTTTTGCGTCGGGGGTTAAAAATAAAAAGAAACTAAACAGAAAAAAGAGAGTGTGCATGTGTGTTTGGATACAGAATGTAGCACTACTTTTCCACCCACCATAATATGCACTGTATATTAAGGTGAAAATACAATTTTTATTGAGTCTCCTGTGTTACTACTAATCATTGACGTTCGGATAAGTTAATTAAAGCAAACTTACTTGTCTATGATATTTTGAATGAGGAATGAATCTTCATTGGTCCAATCGCATATTTTGGGCATACAATTAAACAAAGAACAATTAATGGCGAGCGGATAAGGACACTGTATTTGCGATGGAGGCAAAAGACGTAACCTAAAATGGAGAAAATATTTGTTATATCACACAATTCGTTATATCGAAAGAGGCTTTTCTAATGAAAAATTGTAAAAAGACTTACCTTTCAACGGGAACAAACTCAGTGCTTCCGAAATCAAAACAGAAAACTTGAATTGTTGGATCCTTCTTAGTCATGTCTACACTAAGAACGCGGCATCTTTGCCACATATTATCAACCTTATTGAAAGCCAAGTATGTTTTACCTGCGAACAGTACAACTTAGAATCAAAATCGAAATTCATTTTATTCAAACTAGGCTGATAATCAGCACTTTTCGAACGTCAAAATTTATTTACTAAAGATAGTCCCCCAAAACGCCCACCCTTCAACACTTCCTAGTGTTTTAGCTGGAAAGAACTCCCCAGCAACACATATCTGTCTGCTAGGTTAGTAGAACCAGACCTAATACAATAGTGAGGTATAAGTTAATATAATGATGGCACGGTTGGCGCAGCGGCTGAGCGATTGGACTGCTACGCTGCGTGTCGCGGGTTCGATCCCCGCACGGAACAATTATTTGTATGGCCTACAGATAGTTGTTTCGGGTCTGGGTGTTTGTGTATGTGACTTTAAATGTTTGTAAAAACGCACCCACGATACAGGAGGTATTCCTAGTGTGGAGCAACGTTTATTTAAAAAAAAACAGATTTACTACAGACACAAATCAAAAACAAAAAAAAAATAAAAAAAAATATATATCACTAAACTAATTACAACACCTTAATATTGCTTAATTGTAAGAGGACTACTGTAGGATATTATTGCTCTGGCTGTCTACAAATACAAAAAAATAATAAATATTATGCAAAATGCTTACCCGGAGTAATATGATTCAGAGACGGCCTGGCGAACGATGTAGCATTTCGGAATTCCCGTAACATATCTTTGACCAGATCTTGGAAGCACGCTCTTTGCACAAAGAAATAGTGTGGATTCACAATATGTGAAATGTAAACCAACTCTTGGGAACCTACAATTTAAATGGCCCATATATTATAAATCATTATATTTCATAAATAATATTTCATTGTTTAAAAATATTAAAATACCTTCAATTAACTGCTGTGGATGTTGAGTTTCGGGAGATGGTGAAACCGGCTGACCTACAGGCTGTTGCTGATAGTTATCTAAAAATAGCCATAATTATAAACCATAGAACATGAAATACATATAGATTAGAAGTACTTTGATACAATAGCTAGTGTCCGACCGAAGTCTTCTAGCAATGTCCCGTCGGGGCTGTGGGTTGTTCACAAGAGATTCCGCGGCTTCGACATAAGGGGCTAAGAAGGACCCGCCGGGGCTGTGGATCCCGTCGGGGCTGTGGATTATCGAAAGGATAACGCGGCTCCGACACAAGGGCGAAGAAGGAACATGGGTTTGGTTTTTAGTCAGTATAAGTCTGACACTCCCCTTCGCTCTGCCCAAGAGCGGGGCCCCCCCCCGCTCTTGGGCAGAGCGGGGGGGGTTATTCGATGATTTTCCACCCACCAAAAAAAAAAAAAGGGTTGCGCCCTGATGAACAGCATAACGTAACATATATTTATACACCATACCTGTAATCCCCAATGGTAACTGGACCTTACAGTATGTTAAAACGAAAAAACCCAACCATGAACAGAATTCTTAGGATCATTACTTTTCATCTTCGGTCAAAAATCGACCTTCGGTTGGATACTACAGCATAAAAATGGATTGATATAACAAAGCTAAAAAAATTAAAATGTAATCACTGTATTGTGGATACAACACGCAATGGTTTTTTTTTACAATGAGGAAATACAGTGATTACATTCTAATTTTTTTAGCTTTATTGTTTGGTCTCAATGCTTAGTTTTGAACCTTTAAATAGTTTATCTACCACAAGGCTAAAAAAATCTAAGCCTATAAAATGTAATCATGAAACACTCAATTAATATGTATTCTGAAGTCAAACTTTCAGTTCACTAGTAAAAGAAGTAGGATTGTAAGTTTAATACAGAGAAAAATACTTACTCAGTGTTATGTAAGATCTGCTCGAGTTCTCACTGCAAATAGAATTTAACGATGATACTGATCCACCCTTGCTATGGTATGTAGCCTTTTTTAAATTTGGAGGATTTGCGTTTTCCTTTTTGTTTTTGGGTTTCGATTGTCTTGCATCTACAATACATAATACGAATTATAATTTATTAGAAATCAGTAACTCTTCCTAGAGAGGAGGCCTGAGTCCCTGCAGTGGGAACATTATAGACTGATGATGATAAATATTCAGTTCCCAAAAAGAATCACAACAAAAAATTTAAAGCAGGGACTGAAAGTGGTTACGGTTAAAATACCTCAAAAATGTACCAGTACCGGTTTAAAATAAAGGTTAAGCTATACCGGTACCTTAATAAATAAAGGTTGCGCTATTTAACCATTTTTTTAAACCGTTATTTAACCATTACACGATTTCGGTACCGAAATGCATGCGAGACAGGTCGCGGCGCGCGTGCGCGCGTTGGAAAACGTCAGAACTTGTGTATTTTGTAGTTTATAATACAATCGGCAAGTGAAGACAGACAGAGTGGCGAGGCGGTGCGTCAAAGAAAACCCCTATTTATTAAGGTTTAGGTACCGCTACCGGTACATTTATAAAGGTTATGGTACTTCTACCGAAATATACCGGTAACATTGCAACCTCAAAATTCCGCTACCGAAAAAAATAACGGTATCGAAATATTTCGGTAACCCTTATTTAACGGTATGACGTCATACCGAAATTTAAAGGTACCGTAATTTTTGGGTAATTCAGTTCCTGATTTAAAGTATGAAGACAGCTCAAAGGAAACCAAACAGTTCAAACCGCAACTGAGTCCATACGGTTCACCCTTGTTACTAATTCGAACAACGATTAAGAAAATAATCATTTTGTCTATTATCGGTTAACATAATTTTCATTTCATCGAATATTTATTTGCGATAACAACATTTGCGCTATTGATCAAAAGGTTTAATGTTCATTTGATGTAATGTTCAGGTGTGTAATTTGTGTTTTATCGAATATTCTATTTTCCCCCCAAACAAACACAGATGCTGACAGAAATCCTAACCCTAGACGGTCGACGCCTCCCCATGATCTTTGACAAGCTTTATTTTCGTCAATTTTTAATGATTTTTTTTTAGTCAGTCAACTACCCTATTCATGCGTGATACTTCCTGGCCGCGCCACAGTCGAATTTTTAAATTAGAGTTAATGCGTATAAATGTTCGAAAAGTGTTCATTATTTTTCAATAAAATAAAAAAAAAGTACTATAAAGGTTTGCGAGATATTTAACAAAATTGGTGGCGCGGCCAGGAAGCATACTTCCTAGCCGCGCCACCGCGTACACTGCAATAAATATGATATTTATATACAGATTCCATCATAAACAATTGTACGACCATTGTTTGTTCTATTGGTAATGAGAAATAGAGCAAAAGTCATTACCTACATGATAAATCTTGTATAAATAAAATTCTCATGTAACAGTGTTAGTTGCCATAGTTCTCGAAAACGGCTTGACTGATTTTTATTAAATTTAGTGTGTGTATTCAGTAGGTCTGAGAATAGCACGAAAAGCATTTTATTTTTTGTTTTTTTTATTTTGTAGGTTTAATTAATTTGTAGGTTGGCGCAGTGCCTGAGCGATTCACTGCTGCGCTGTGAGTCGCGGGTTTGATTCCCGCATGAAACAAATATTAATTATTATCAATTCTGAACCGTCCCTGAATATTTGGCTGGTCATTGAAAAGTAATACTACGTGGTTAGTTTATTCAATAAAATACATGCACAGTTATAAAATGTTTATCCAATAGAGTATACAAACTTTTTTACCAGGAATTTTACCTAGTAATATTTATTTGTAGTGATTAAGCAGTGTTGTTTAAAGTGAAATGTACTTATTATCTCTGAACTGTTAGTTAGTTAGCTACTGGACTAAATGTTACCTTATTTATTTATTCGTTAAGTGAACAATGTATGTTCTTTTAGAATAAATAAAGAATCTTTAAACCCAACTCACATTCGCACTGAACCAATGCAGCTTCGTGGAAAAAAAATCATCAACATCCTATTAATGTTCCCACTGCTGGGACACTGGCCTCTCTTTGAGAGATAATGGGCTATAATCTACCACGCGGGCCCAGTGCGGATTGGTAGATGTCACATGTCTTCGAATTTTCTGGTTCTAAGACATGCCGCCGGTTTCCTCACGATGTTTTCCTTCACCGTTTTGATAGCAGCGGTGATGAAATAAATTTCACAAAGTAATGTGCCTGTCTGGGTTTGAACCCACGACCTACTGTTCGTAAGTCGGTGCCACCACCACTGGGCCACCGCTGCTCACATCAAGAAAAAAAAATACTTACATGTTATGCAGGTTTGTAGTTGCAAAAAACACTGAATATTGATATAAAAGTACCTACAGAAACCTTGTACTTTCTTTTTATACAAATAAATACTATTTTTAGTGTTCGTATAACCGATTTTGAAGTTTCGATATTTATCAATAAATAATGGACTTTTTCCAGTATTTCTCATCATCAAAAGAATAAACAACAGACGTACAATTATTTACCATTGAGTTTGTACATAAATATCATATTTATTGCAGTGTACGCGGTGGCGCGGCTAGGAAGTATGCTTCCTGGCCGCGCCACTAATTTTGTTAAATATCTCGCAAACCTTTATAGTACTTTTTTTTTATTATAATGAACAATAATGAACACTTTTCGAACATTCATACGCATTAACTCTAATTTTAAAATTCGACTGTGGCGCGGCCAGGAAGTATCACGCCTATTCATGACTACTTTTGTTAGCTTTGTTGGAGAGGGAGAGGAAGGCCAAAGGAAAGATGGTGTGAGGAATTATATGAAAGAGAAAGGAGTAAATGACGCCGTGACGTCTGACAGAGGAGAATCGAAGAAGAAAACGTGTTACGCCGACATGATGACTACTTTTGTTAGCTTGGGTCTTACCATTTATAACATAACTAGCAGCCCGTCCCGGCTTCGCACGGGGTAGACAATTATTTATTTTTGGAAATTCGGATATAAAAACAGTTTTTCACAAATATTTTTATGGCACCCCGCCCACCGCGATGCCCGGCGCGCTTTTCAGACTGCATCGCAAACAACGGCCACGGCGCTATGGCGGTTTTGTTTACTGTTTGAATTTTTTAATTCGTAATATCTTTTGAATGGAAAGTCCAATTTAAATAATTTAAAAACTATTTTATAGGTAGTTAAATGGTCTTGACCATAAAATAATTTATTTGGATAAGGATTAATATAAACACATAAATAGCATGGTTTGGATTTGGTTAGCATTTTCATTAATGTTTAAAATGAAAAAAGTTGTTGTAGTGACATAACTACAATAGTTGGACATATGCTACCGCGGAGTTTTTTGTAGACATTATGATGTTCTTCAATATTGTTTTACATTATTTTGTTCTATCGCTAATAGTTTCGGCAGCGCATTCGACGAAAGACATTTTAAGACTCATTTTTCTACACCTTCGGTTACATTGTTCAAATTTTACCAAGGATCCCTAATTTTTTTCAAAATGAAATGTAGCCTATGTCAAATTGGAAGAATGTAGCATTCTATTGGTGAAAAAAATTTTTAAATCGGCCCAGTACTTTTTGAGCCTATTCATTACAAACATACAAACATACAAAAATAGGTATAAATCTTTCCTCTTTATAATATTAGTGTAGATGTACTTACATAATTATGTGTTAAATAAATAAAAAAAAGATGCATGCTGTTTTATGGGCCTACTACGGGTGCGCCAAAGTTCACCTAAAATTTCAACTCCGATAATTGGAAATCCGAAAATGTTCTTCCTAACATTTTTCATCCTAACAATCGCAATTCCTAACTTCTCTGTCTCTAATGTTTTAATTCCGAAGCATTCAACTTCATAATGTCTGTAGCAATAAACATCTATTACACTATTATTTGTTTTCCTATATTTTCTCAACTTAT
This sequence comes from Diarsia dahlii, assembly GCA_949775195.1. Taxonomy (NCBI): domain Eukaryota; kingdom Metazoa; phylum Arthropoda; class Insecta; order Lepidoptera; family Noctuidae; genus Diarsia; species Diarsia dahlii. The sequence goes on from OX459200.1 coordinate 13,043,390, forward strand.
ATAACCATCTTTTACACTATTATTCAAAGTCATATCTTTTTTTTTGTTTATATTACTTTTTATTCATAATAATCAGTATTATAAAAGGTCCCATTAAAATAGGTGGACAAAATTTTAGAAATCATTCAGACCGCTAAAATGAGGACAATAGCAAAAAAAATATAAGAATAAGAAATAAAATACCTACTTTTATAGGATGAGTTTGTTCTAGAGTGCCGGCAATTTATTATTTTAAGTCAAAATAAAATCACTTTATATATAGTGTTTTTTTTTTGTTTAGATGTCTTTAGTTAGGCTTACTAAACACTGTGTTAAATTTTGTCCACCTATTTTAATGGGACCATATATACTATGCAAAGATATCCATAGGTTAGGTTAGGTTAGAACTGTGACCAACTACGCGCGAGCCGAGCGAGCGAAGCGAGCGGTGCCGCGGCAGCGGCCGGCGAGCGCTACCTCGAAATTGGTCGCGAAATTTTTCTAAGTATTTTTTTCATAGTGCCCCCAAGACGACACTCTGACCTGAATTTCATTCATTTATTTTATTTCAAGACAAAAATCAGTGAAACGACCTTTAATCATTCTAAACAGTTGTATGAGTGAAAATATTATGGTAATTATGTTTAGGAATAAAAGCGTTAGGATAAAAAACAGTAGGAGTTTAAATATATTTACACTAATGATATTATGAATTCCAATTTTCGGAAACATGAGTGTTATGAACATCGTCGGTAGGACTACAAATAGTATGAATGAAAACTTTAGGATGAAAAATTTTAGGAAGATGATCATTCGGATTACAAATCGTTAGGAAGAACAATTTCGGATAAAGAACTTTAGGTGAGCCAATATGGACCCGCCTACTACACGCACGCACTTCCCCACAGTTTTGCCTGCGGGATTACACGGTGCACACAGTACATCGCGCGTGTGGTTTGTAATGGTAATACAGTTTTACCAACCATACGCGCGATGCACTGTGAAGTGTGAACGAAAACTGTGGGGAAGTGCGTGCGTGTAGTAGGCCCATTAGTCTACGATAGTTCTTATTTATTATTGTATGGTGCAATCGGTACTTGCGCAAGAAACCTCAAACAAAGTTGAGATCGACGTCCATAGGTAAGTAATGTGTTTACGAAAATACCTCTGCAAAAACCGATGGAATCTTACCTTTAGGTAGTTCCGGTGGATACACGAGACTGTTGGGCGCTGCTGGTACTTCTATATCATTACTCAGTTCTGACGTAGACAGTAACTTGTAGACAGTCTTTACATTCCCTTCCAAATGCACATAGTCACTGATCAAAGCACAGAGATCTTCATTTACTGTCACCCTGTTAGTAAGAAAGTGTTTATTATTCCTGTTAATTAAAAACAAAGAGCTATCAGTAGGTTAACATAAATTGTATTTCATAACAATGACTTACTTCAGAGATTCCTTGTTGGTTTCAGTCTTATTTAAAAACCAGGCAGTGTTTGTAATTTGTTTAGCTTCTTCCATAAGCGCGGGCAAATTAGTCTACAGAAAAAAAAAAACATTTAAAAAGATATTTTCACCTCTGGATCGTGTTACTAGGTTGGACCCTGGACTGCCGTGTGCCTCATCCTAGCGCAAAAAAGATAGTTGATTCCCAGAGAAGAGAAAAGAGATTGACCCAAAAACTGAATGATTTATCATTTATACAAGACCAGATTATCAGTACCAAAAACTATAGACAATTTATCATCAAATATCATACAGAAGGAAATGATATATAGATAAGTCGAAATTGTCACACACAATCAGAAACCATCCAGCATATAACAGGAGCATGCACAACCCTCACGCAGACCGACTACATACACAGTCACAGTCAGGTGGCAAATGTTATTCATCAACGATTGGCACTCCAATACACACTCATCAACACTCTATAATACAATTACGCACCACAAGTTACCGTCGAAAATATACTCAACTCTTCTACGACCTCGCCATTCTCACTGGCCGGACATTTCGTTTAAATAGACCGGATATAATACTACAAGACAAAATAAATAAAATCACAACATTCAAAAAACAATCAAAAAAACTGTAAATACGCAGAACTCTAACAGGACGTAATGTGGTGCCTATAGTTCTCTCTAGAACAAGTGATATTTCGAATCAACTACGCCATAGCCTCAAATGACTAAGTCTAAAAGAAACACTCTATATCTCGACAAAAAAGCTGAAATATTAAATACATGTCGAATTGCCACAAAGTTCATGTAAATACAAAAAGAAAACGAAATAGGCCTCAACATAACACACCACATGCTGCTTTTCCTTTGGTTTCTGCCCGTAAAGTTAGAAGTACAAGAAAAGCTGAGAAGCAAAGGCACACTCTCAAATAATAATAAAATTTATTTCGAACCAAGTCCATAGTCCATTAATAACATTACCATTTTACGTAGTCACATTTGTATGTATGTGACATACATCAAACATCATCCCCGATGCACTGCAAAAGTGCGGTAGTCAAGGCGTTATTATATTTCGAGTATTGTACGGGCTTTTTGTATAGCCGACCCATAGGGCGCACGCGTACATAGATAGGCAATACGCTCTAGAGCAGGGGTGGCCAACAGGTCGATCGCGACTGTTAGTCCAGTCGATCTTGGCAAGGCAAAAAATATAAATACGTATCCCAGACTGCCCAACGTAATCACCTACTGCTGGACGCCTCATCTTGTATAATTTTTCAATCGCTGTTCCGTCCGGAAAAACATCCTACTTACCTACAATTTCATTTCTGAGAAATATACGACAGAAATTAGGGCAGTGGTATCAGACTTCGAAATTCGCTTTGGTGATTTTAGAAAAATGGAGAACTTGGTTCAAGTCATCAGTTATCCGTTCAATGATTCTGGCTACAAAATTTGCAGATACATTTCAAATGGAGCACATGATGTTACAAAACGAAATTATTACTCTGCGCTGAGACATCTATATCTATAAAAGCGAAAGGTCACTCACTGATTCATCACGAAATCTCGAAAACCGCTGGACGTACAAAGATGATTTTTGGCAGGGAGGTAGTTTATGGTTAGTAGACGTCCGCTAAGAACGGATTTTGCGAAAGGGCCGGATTAGGGTGGTCTAAGGGCCCTTGCAAGTTTGTATGAAACTCCTTCATTTTTTGTGCTACAATCTAGATTTTTGGCAGAGACGTAGTTTATAGTCAGTGGGCGTCTGCTATGAATTAATTTTGCGACAGGGCCGGATTAGGGTGGTCTAAGGGCCCTCACAAGTTTGTATGAAAGTCCTTAATTTTTCGTGCTACAATCTTGATTTTTGGCAGAGACGTAGTTTATAGTCAGTGGGCGTCTGCTATGAATTAATTTTGCGACAGGGCCGGATTAGGGTGGTCTAAGGGCCCTCACAAGTTTGTATGAAAGTCCTTCATTTTTTGTGCCACTATCTTCATTTTTGGCAGGGACGTAGTTTATAGTTAGTAGACGCCTGGTAAGAACAGATTTTGTGGCAGGGCCGGATTAGGGAGGTCTAAGGGCTCTCGCCAGTTTGTATGAAAGTTCTTCATTTTTCGTGCTACACTCTTGATTTTTGGCAGAGACGTAGTTTATAGGCAGTAGACGTCTGCTATGAAGTAATTTTGTGACAGGGCCGGATTAGGGTGGTCTAAGGGCCCTCACAAGTTTGTATGAAAGTCCTTCATTTTTCGTGCTGCAATCTTGATTTTTGGCAGAGACGTAGTTTATTGTCAGTAAGCGTCTGTTATGAATTATTTTTGCGACAGGGCTGGATTGGGGTGGTTTATGAGCCCTCGCAAGTTTGTATGAAAGTCCTTCATTTTTCGTGCTACAATCTTGATTTTTGGCAGAGACGTAGTTTATTGTCAGTAAGCATCTGTTATGAATTAATTTTGAGACAGGGCCGGATTGGGGTGGTTTATGAGCCCTCGCAAGTTTGTATGAAAGTCCTTCATTTTTCGTGCTACAATCTTGATTTTTGGCAGAGACGTAGTTTATAGTCAGTAGACATCTTCTATGAATTAGTTTTGCGACAGGGCCTGATTAGGGTGGTTTATGAGCCCTCGCAAGTTTGTATGAAAGTCCTTACTCTCCTGATTTTTTTCAGGGACGGAGTTCATGGTGAGTAGAGGTTTGCTAAGAACAGATTTTGCATTAGGGTCGGATTAGGGAGCTCTAAAGGCTCTCGCGAGTTTGTATGTAAGTTTGATTTTTGTACAACCGGCCTGAAATTTAGCAAGTGTATTATCTAACAATTTTTTTTTTGACGATCTGGACTAAGGGCTACCGCAAGTATATAAATGAAATCCTTGGCGTTTTGGAGCTGAAAATTGGTATAGAGATAGAATATAGATAAGACATATGTATTTGTATGTGTGGGAACAGATTTTATAACAGGGCCAGTTTAAGGGAATATAATCGCTTCGATTGGCATTAATTGTCATTCGCTTTGGCATAGTACATCCAGAGGCAGTCCCACACATACATACACGTCAAAATTTCCTCGCGAACGAAGTCGCGGGCAACTGCTAGTCTTATATATCTATAAAAGCGAAAGGTCACTCACTGATTCATCACGAAATCTCGAAAACCGCTGGACGTACAAAGATGATTTTTGGCAGGGAGGTAGTTTATGGTTAGTAGACGTCCGCTAAGAACGGATTTTGCGACAGGGCCGGATTAGGGTGGTCTAAGGGCCCTCGCAAGTTTGTATGAAACTCCTTCATTTTTTGTGCTACAATCTAGATTTTTGGCAGATACGTAGTTTATAGTCAGTGGGCGTCTGCTATGAATTAATTTTGCGACAGGGCCGGATTAGGGTGGTCTAAGGGCCCTCACAAGTTTGTATGAAAGTCCTTAATTTTTCCTGCTATAATCTTGATTTTTGGCAGAGACGTAGTTTATAGTCAGTAGGCATCCGCTATAAATTAGTTTTGGACAGGGCCGGATTAGGGTGGTCTAAGGGCCCTCGCAAGTTTGTTTGAAAGTCCTTCATTTTTTGTGCTACAATCTTGATTTTTGGCAGAGACGTAGTTAATAGGCAGTAGACGTCTGCTTAGAACCGATTTTGTGACAGGGCCGGATTAGGGAGGTCTAAGGGCTCTCGCCAGTTTGTATGAAAGTCTTTCATTTTTTTGTGCCACAATCTTCATTTTTGGCAGGGACGTAGTTTAAAGTTAGTAGAAGTCTGCTTAGAACAGATTTTGAGACAGGGCCGGATTAGGGAGGTCTAAGGGCTCTCGCCAGTTTGTATGAAAGTCCTTCATTTTTTGAGCTACAAAGTTGATTTTTGAGACGGACGTAGTTTATAGTTAGTAGACGTCTGGTAAGAACAGATTTTGTGACAGGGCCGGATTAGGGAGGTCTAAGGGTTCTTGCAAGTTCGTAAGAAAATCCTTAATTTTTTGTGCTACAAACTTGATTTTTGGCAGGCACGTAGTTTATAGTTAGAAGAACTCTGCTAAGTACAGGTTTTGTGGCAGGGCCGGATTAGAGAGGTTTAAGGGCGCTCGCAAGTTTGTTTAAAAGTCCATCATTTTGTGTGCTACTAACTTGAATTTTGGCAGGGACGTAGTAGGTGAGTAGAAGTTTGCTAAGAACCGATTTTGCGACAGGGCCGGACTAGGGAGGTCTAAGGGCTCACGCGAGTTTGTATGACAGTCCTTCCTTATTTGTGCTACAATTTTGGCAGGAAGGTACTTTATAGTTAGTAGACGTTGACTAAGAACGGATTTAGCGAGTTTAGCAACATGGCCAGAATAAGGAGGTCTGAGGGCTTTCACATGTTTGTAAAAATGTACTGTTTTTTTTTTGTACTAACAACCTGAAATTTAACAAGTCTAGAGTTTAGGAGTAGGAGATCTAAGCTAAGTTTGTAAGGAAGACCTGGACTAAGGGCTCCCGTAAGTCCATATGAAATCCTTGGCTTTTTGTACCTGAAAATTGGCAGAGAGATAGAATATAGTTAAGACATTTCAGGTAGGAATAGATTTTACGACAGGGCTGGTTTAAGGGAATATAATCGCTTCGATTGGCATTTGGCATTCGATTTGACATAGTACCATCCACAGGCAGTCCAGACAAGAGAGTCAAAATTTCTACGCGAACGAAGTCGCGGGCAACTGCTAGTATTTCATAAAGCAAGGTCATCCTTTGGTCAAGATTTCTGGGCATTGGTTTCCAACGAAAAATATCAAAATTTGAAGAAATGTGTTGAACAACTTTATTCGTGTTTTTGTTCAACATATATATGTGAGTCAACTTTTTCCTACTTATAGCAAACAAATATTAAACACCGTTCTCGCTTGACAGACGCTCATACATTGGATTCATTAAGGCTGGCAATCTCCAACTACAAACCCGATTATGCTAAACTAGTGGAAGATACTCAGACGCAATGCTCACACTAATATAAACCTATGTAAATAAGTAGTTAAGTACTAAGTACAATTTTCATATTTATGTTTTTTCTCATAATAAAATAAAAAATGCTACATGATTGTGTACTGAACTATGCTGTTTCATTTAAGATTTCTAGAAGTATGTAATTGGTAGATCGCACAGGGTCTCGTTAGTGAACTTCGATCAATAATGTACTAGATTCCCGATAAGCGCTTCAAACACGGCCCGAAATATAAGACCACAAACTTCGATCAATAATAGTACTAGATTAAGCATCAGGAACAAAACTAAGTCGCTCAAGTGGCCACGTTTGCACACACGTAAACATCTACATAACATCTTAGAAAAAAGTTCAATATTATTAACAACTTCAGATGATTATAAACCTTAACACTTAAACATAACGTTTAATTATCATTGTAAAGTATATTTATTTAAGCCCTTTCATCGGAGAAAGATTAGAAGCAAAACATTTTAAATGTCGCTCCAAAATAAAAAGTCATCAGTACAAAAATATTCATTCTAAAATGAAACTTAAACTCTAAGCAATACGGTTAAAAGCATTTTGTGTACAATGTCGTGCTTATTCTATTGCGGAACTAGCGTTCCCTGTTCAAGAACATGATACAATAGTTGGTGCGTTGTAGCAAACATTGGCCAAACAATAGGGGATCGGACAGGGTCAAAATAATATGATTCTGTTTAGTCCGTAAGTTAGATTATCGAAAAATATTGAATATGTGTTTTTTGTTTTATCAAATCAATAAAAAATGACGAAGATAAAACGTGTCAAAGATCTTGGAGTGGGGCTTGAAACGTCACTTGTGTCGTCAAAATGTACTATCATATGACGTCACACGAGTTTTCGAAGCACTGTATCGTCTTCATTTTAAGTTTACGTGAAAAAAGAAAAAATACGTGTCCAATAATTTTTGGAAATCTATCTGACGGACTAATTAGTTTTTTTTTTGTCCGATCCCCTATTATAATATTCGCTGATTTAATTATATTTACAGTTTAATTATGTTTAAATATTATGAAAAAGCCCATAATGATATTAAATTACCTTCGATCAATAATGTACTAGATTCCCGATAAGCGCTTCAAAAACGGCCCGAAATATAAGACCACAAACGTATTTGTGGTCTTATTTCAAATCAGTATGGTCCAATCATAGCCAACATTAAGACGTCACAATACCGCAGTATGCGTTCAAAACTGCGTAAATAACCACCGTAACACCAAGGTTTTGGAAGGAATATCTTTTTTTCGGTAATTTAATATCATTACGTGCTTTTTCATAATATTTAAACTTAATTAAACTGTAAATATAATTAAATCAGCGAATATTATAATTGTTTGGCCAAAGTTTGCTACAACGCACCAACTATTGTATCATGTTCTTGAACAGGGAACGCTAGTTCCGCAATAGAATAAGCACGACACTGTACACAAAATGCTTTTAACCGTATTGCTTAGAGTTTAAGTTTCATTTTAGAATGAATATTTTTGTACTGATGACTTTTTACTTTGGAGCGACATTTAAAATGTTTTGCTTCTAGATTAGAAGCAGATCTCCGATGAAAGGACTTAAATAAATATACTTTACAATGATAATTAAACGTTATGTTTAAGTGTTATGGTTTATAATCATCTGAAGTTGTTAATAATATTGAACTTTTTTCATAAGATGTTATGTTTATGTTTACGTGTGTGCAAACGTGGCCACTTGAGCGACTTAGTTTTGTTCCTGATGCTTAATCTAGTACTATTATTGATCGAAATTAGTGAACAAGAGATCTTGGGTCCAATCAAGTTGGCCACCCCTGCTCTAGAGAATGCAGCATGATCCCTTGAAACACCAAATATACACACATCAAAAGTGTCTAGGGATCAAGCATTATTATGCGGATTTCTTGAGATTGAGATGTGGCTTTGTAATAAATTTATGATTTTATAAATTTATATGGATCCTTTTTGGTGCATTTCATAATTTGAATCAGGAACTGTGAATCAAATTCGAGTAAAAGATGAAAATCAGCTGTCAATATTTTCCCTATAAAAACATACAACGCATTGAAGACATTATTAGTGCTACTGTTTCCCTACTACTGATTAAAACCAACGTTATTATGGAGCGGCGACGTCATTTAAGCAGGGAAGAAATGCTTAGAGCCGTGGGAATGATAGAAGCTGGTTCCCGGCAACGTACTGTGGCTTTAGCTCTGAATACAAGTCAGAGTGTTATCAGTCGACTTTGCACACGTTACCGAAGCACTGGTACCGTGGCTGAGCGCCATGGAGGACGGTATCGCTGCACCACACGGAGACAAGACCGATACATTCAAATCTTAACTCGAAGAGCTCCAACAATAACCGCCATGATGTTAGCCGTGAGGCTTCATCACTCTTCAGGGAACTTAATTAGCGACCAAACAGTCAGAAACCGCTTGCATGAAGTGAACCTTCATTCCCGAAGACCGCTACGGGTACCACCTATAGCAATGCACAATCGTAGGATTCGATATCAATGGGCTCTTGAACACAGAAATTGGGCAGAAGAACAATGGCGGTTCGTGTGCTTTTCTGATGAGTCTCGTTTTGGTATGAGACCGGATACAAGACGTATACGACACTGGAGAACCCCTGGACGCCAACAGCGATTAAAATCCTGCCAGGAAGTCCATCCTTATAGTGGTGGAACCATCATGGTATGGGCGGGTATTTGGATCGGCGGAAGAACTGAGTTGATTTGGATCAGAGGCAACCTCAACGCTCAAATTTATGCTGAGACGATTGTATCAGACGTCATCGTTCCTCTACAAGTGCAAATCGGTCCCTTATTTCAGTTAATGCATGATAATGCACGACCGCACACCGCAAGAGTTGTAAGACAGACTCTCGCCGCAGCTAACATCAATGTCCTGCCCTGGCCTGCTCAGTCGCCAGACTTGAACCCGATTGAGCATGCATGGGATATGCTACAGAGAAGAGCTCTGCCGAATATGGAGGGTATCCAGTCGCAAGAAGACCTTTTTTTGTTGTTGCAACGAACATGGGCGGCCATTCCACAGCGTGATTTGGATGAACTCATTTTGAGTATGCCAAACCGATGTTCTTGTGTTGTTAGTGTTCGCGGTAGAAACACGGATTATTAATTGTTTAAGTTACCCAATAAAATTTTAAAGAAAACTGTTATTTCAGTCTTTTTTTCGAACTTTAATGTTAGTGGTTCAAATGTCAAAAATCCCTTTATTAGGAAAATGGCAAATTTCTTTATTAATGCAAAGGTGACTTGGTTTATCGTTACTGTGACAAACGAAAACACTTTATTTGATGAATCCTTGGAGAAAATTTTAATTAATATCAATCAGGAGAAAAGTTATTGCAAAAATATATGTTGATCCCTAGACACTTTTGATGTGTGTATTTCGGTCTGACATGCACTGCATGACGGATTTTGTATTCATTAAAAATCAAATATATTTTTAACATAACCAATTTGTACTTTAAACACATGAAAGATTTTACAAAATGGACAAATACAATATGTAAATTTTTTAGTAGTGCAAGATTATATTATTTATGCGGTGTGGTGCATTTCTTTAATATTAACTTGCCCTTCCCTTTCACCCATTAGGACTATGGGAGTTTATGCGATGGTCCCCAAGGATAAGGACAACAGTAAAATAAGGAATTACCAACCTTTTTGATGTTCTTGGTTTCTATAGCAACTGTTACCATGTTCAAGACATTTTTAGCTTTCTTGATAGAATTTGCGACTTCAGATCTAGCTTTTTGCAGAGAGGTTTTTTCAGAGAACTTTAAATATAAAATTATGTTTATGATTTCGTCCTTATGTTTTTGGATTATAGAAAACAGCTTCGAAAAGTGCTGTTCCACATCGGCAATTATTTTAGATAGCTCTTTAACGGATCCGGTGTCATTTTCGTAATTATAGAGCAAATATCCTATGTCCTAGAAAACATGTAACATAGATAAGAACAATGGACAAAACCATTAAGTAAATTATTTGTGAGTCATGATGAGCAAACATACGACAGCTGTTTTTGTGAGTCTTCTGAGGATTTCATCTACTTGTGGAGATATATCAGTCAAGTCCTCCAAAAAGGTTTCATTCTGAAAAAAAAAACTGATTTTATTTTGTATTTTATTTTTTTAAATTTCATAATTCGCTGTTGAGAAAGGTGTAAAACAAACAAGTCACCACTTCGAGTGTTCATAATACTTACAACCTCCTGTAAAGAAACCACTTCATGGTTCTTGCAGGACTTTTCACCACCAAGCATCATGCAGTCAGTACATACTGACTTTTCACAATCCTTGCAATAGTAATCAAGGGGTTTTCCAATATGCAATTTACAATTGACGGGGCGCATAATAGATTCTAAAAATAAAGAAATATTAGTTGTACATGTTAGTTTTTACCAGTAATTATAAAACTGTCAAATGCGTGTCGAAACACGGACGGATTTATTAAAAAAAAAAACCTAGGAGCAAACTTAAACTTTGCGGTTGCAAAATCTAATCTAAAGTTAATCCATATGAAATGTATGAGAGATCACGTTAAATAGTGACACCTTATTCAAAATGTATTTATTTACACATCTCTGTGTCAGTCTCATATACTTGTACCAAACAACTAGTGGTCCATTGGATTACGAGCAAATTCTTGATCCTGTGAACCCCTTTAATACCCCTTAATCTTTACCTTCAAATATCTCGATAACGTGACACTTTGGGGTACCATGTTTCATGACATTTTTTGTTTGTTTATATGTCCTCTATCCATACGTATTTTTCCTCTATCCACTTTCAACGTGGGCCGCGATTTTGAAAAAAAAATCAAAATGGCTGTGGGTCGATATGCCAGCTTCTATATGAAAAAGTTCAAACCCTTTTGTATCGGATATTCAGTAAATAACACGCCAAAAACACGTTTGTAAAAAAATTAAATGTTTGTAAAAACTTTTTAAACCAATTTACCTAAATCCTATAATAAAAAGTCCTTCAAACTAAAAGACTGGCCAAATGCTATACTTATGAAATTGGAGATTTGTATGAGAATTTTAAAATATGTATGAGAATTTTAAAATATAAAAATTTTGGTATTTTTTTTATTTCAGCTAATCAAAGTACTGGCCCAAATGATCTATACAATTTTGCCCTTTTGATGGCAGTTTGTTTATCCCGTTACTGTAGAAGTCTGCCGGACGGGAGGCGATGAAGTCAGCGAAAGCGTTTTGTACTGCCTCTCGAGAGTCGAATTTTTTACCACTTAAAAAATTTCTAAATTTTGAAAAAAGTAGAAATCTGTTGGGGCAACGTCCGGTGAGTACGGTGGGTGACGGAGAGCTTCCAGCTGTAACTCTTGTAGCTTTGTGATGGTCTTTCGTGAAGTGTGAGCTCGCGCGTTGTCGTGGAGAAACAATGGGGAAGAACGATTGACTAAGTCTTGGTTGTTGAATTGCGAGTTTCTCTATCATTGTTTGCAATTCTTGACAATAGACATCTGCCGTCACTGTTGTGCCATTCGGTAAGAAGCTGTGGTGTACAAGTCCACTGGTCCACCAGACAGTCACCATCATCTTCCTATGAGTAATCTTTTTTGTAGCGCACTGATTAGGTGATGTACCCGGGTCCACCCACTGAGACGTACGCTTACGGTTGTCGTACAGGATCGAATTTTCATCGCAGGTAACAATTTGATTAAGAATTTCATCGTTTCTATGCCGATTCAGTAGTGCTATGCATGCTTTGACGCGTAAATCTCGCTGTGGGTCGCTTAGTTCGCGTGGCACGCAATTATCTAGATTTTTTATCTTTCCAATTTGACGCAAGTGCCTCAATGGTGTTTTGACACTAACACCAAGGCCTGCAGTAAGCTCAGCCTTAGATTGAGTTGGATCTGCTTCCACTATCGCCTTCAATTCGTCGTTGTCGACAATGTTTACCCGCCAACCGCGAGGCTCGTTCTTCGACTCAAAATTTCCAGATTGAAAACGATTGAACCAGTAATGGAACGTGTTTATGCAAGCAGTGTTAAGCCCGTACACGTCGTTAATGTTTCGTGTTGTTTGCGCAGCGGTATTTCACGTATGAACTCATATTCGAAAATTGTACGAATTAGCAGTTTATCCATGGCGCCAAAAAGAGTTGTTCCGGTCTGATCCCCCAAACCGATCCACTGCCAATATTTTTCTTTTGTTTATTCCTTTCCGATCCCCTGTAATTTATCATTCCGTTCTGATCCCCTTTTTGACACAAGTACAAGTGAAGTACAGTCAACCGAAAAACAGTTGATAATGAAAAAATAATCAGTTTTTATTTCTATAACTTACAATTGTACGATCATCCCACAAACTACCAGGAGAACAGAAGTAGAAAGGAGGTATTGGAATCTTTAAATCAAATCTATATTATTTCTTTCTAAAACCATTCACTTTTTTTTGTTGGATATAGGAAACCAGGACAGTAAAGTCCCACAAACTACCAGGAGAACAGAAGTAGGAAGGAGGTATAGAAATTTTTAAATCAAATCTATATTATTTCTTTCTAAAACCATGCACTTTCTTTTCTTTTTTTTTCACTTTTTTAGATTCCAATTTCCAATACCTCCTTCCTACTTCTGTTCTCCTGGTAGTTTGTGGGACTTTACTATAAAGGCATAATAGATTTGATTTAAAGATTCCAATATACCTCCTTCCTACTTCTGTTCTCCTGGTAGTTTGTGGGACTTTACTACCTATTCTTTTTTTTTTAATCTAATAGAACGTGTACAAATATTTTGTTGCTGACTGTCCTAAATATGTGTCAGGATAACCGATTCTTTTACGGGGGATCAGACCGGAATAGAAAATAATTTATAATAAAACGGATCCCCTAGGGTATCAGTTTAGGGGATCAGACCGGAATAACTCGCCAAAAACTACCACAATGTCACAAAAACAAAAAACTATCAAAAAACAAATGACTGAATTTGAAATTAAAATAACACGTCTTTCGAATAAAATTTACTTGAATTTCGAATTACGCGCCAATCCACAGATAATTAAATCTGAAAATGCCGGTTATAGAATCTCCAATTACATAGGTAAAGACCTATTATTATAGACGAACGAAAAATGCCTAAGCCAAGCATATCAGTTTATTGTCTGGCGTAATTACTGTGTCATCTCACATACAATCAATGTTAAGATAAAAGTACCAGGGTAGGGTTGGTTAAGTTGGTTTGTAGGTTTTTATGCAATTTCCAGGTAAAAATTAACCCTTCATGAAGTCGTCAACCAAGCATTTTGTACATAAAACTTAGTACCCCTACACAATAATTTTTGCTGGGAACAACTTTTTTTTTGGGGTGAACAATCAGTCTTAAAACATTGTGCTAGTGGATGCTTTTTGATGAATAGTAAATGGGTCATGAAGGTAATTTAAGTAAAAATAAAACCTGAAAAACTAGTATTTAAAAAACAACTGAGTGACGGGGAGAACAAGTGCCTTTCGGTTTTCTTAAGGGTACTTCTATACCCTTTACCCTGTAGCACTGCCGATTTTGTTTTTTAGTTTAAGTTATGTTAAGAATCATATTATACATACCAATACTCTGCAGCACATGGTTCTTGAATATAACAAAATTCTTATGGGTTTTGTTGAAGCAGGCATCACACAAAATTGTAACACACTCTTTACACATTTTAGATGTAGTAGCATTACATTCCATACAATTGCCTGAAAAAAAAACGAGTTTTGAATTTAGAACATTTGTTTACATAAAATTTAGACTAAATAAGATTTACTTAGCAATATAAAATACACAATAATTATCATGATAATTATGATAAAATAATGGATGAAACCATACAAAACTAAAAATTTGAATATGCAGTCAGTTTTTAATTGAAGGTTTAGTACATATTTTATTTTCAATATTATGAAAAACATTTTATTTTGACTCAATTTACGGATAGAATTTCTCTCATAAAATGAAATGATCCATAGACAAAGCTGGGTAGTTAAAATTGTTTAATTACCTTCAGCTGCATCGCCTTTTATCAAAGTTTTAAGATCAATGAAAGTGTCTTCTTCAGTTTTCTTTTGTGTTGCATCAGGAGCCTGAAAATTTAAAAAAATTACCTAGTTAATTTTGTATTGATTACAGCTAATTTATTTTAAATATTTTTTTATATTATTTTAGCAGATATACCACTAAAGTAACTTTGCATTTATAACATTAGTATGAATTTTACCTTCATCAGATTCATAGTTAGTTCACCGACCATCTGAACATTTACAGGAAACTTTTGATAGAACTTTGGTTTGTTGTGAATGAACTCATTTGGGTCAGTGATCTTGACATCTGCATCACGGAAGCAAACTCTGCACTCGATTGGCTCCAAGCATTTCATTATATTTACAATGCAATTTTCGCACATTGTATGGCCGCATGGTAGAAATAATGGCAATTTTGCCTTCACCTTGGATGATGTTACTGAGAAAAATTAAAATACAATGCTAAAATAAATAGTAAATAGTAGAAAATAAGAACTTGTCTATCACTGTATGTTTACACTGGGACAGTGGGTCGTCTTAGGGCCGAGTTAGTTGAAAGATTCAAATATAAAATATGGACACTGCATTTCCTTGAACACAATACAGTCCAGATCGTTCAAAACTCATAAACAATTCATGCCTTGTGACATGATTTAAATTGAAACTTAAAATATTTCTGTGATATTCCAGCAACATGATGTCCACTACATAATTATTTCTGTTTACCGTCTCATTTGAAAAATACTAAACAAACAACAGTGTGAATGCAAAACTTGGAAATCACTAAATAAAACTTTCGACTATTAATGTATCAAACAATACTCCCAAATAATACACAAAAAACAAGATAGAAGAATGAATTAAATTAAACTTTACTGTGTTCGTATTGAACGAGAGGAGTTATTGTACTTTTTTAAAGACATGAAGACAAACTATGATAGCTATCGAAAAATGCCGGGTAGACAAGAAATAAGTAACAAAATTAACATGGGTTATGATGATCGGCCGGTCAGAGGGTCATCTTAAAGTTGTGTAATTTTCAGTAGAAAAAAATACATTTTCACTTACATTGTATATAATATAGTTGACTACAACTCGGACAACTCTTTTTCAAGTCGTCGTCCATTGTGATGGGTTCTTTGGAGACGTTACTTGATATTCCTCTACTGTAAATATCTATCTAATAACATAGAATTGTAATTAAAATTGATACAGCTGATGTTGAATTCTTTGCCGTTTAAATATTTTACTTATTTATCCTAACCGTTTTTCAAGACTTCAAGAACGTTCGAATCCAATGGCACAGGAAGAAGAGAGAACAAACAAACAACTCAACAACAACTGCAAAGACAGCTAGTGTTGCCAGATGAAACACTCTCAAAAAAACCCTAAAATTAAAATTCTCCCTAAAAAATAAAACAAAAAAAATGTAATGTTCTATGATTATTTTATAGGAATACATCATTATTATAATACTTCCAATATAAGTTCGTTTTCTTTGCTTCTGTCTTTTTAAAATCATTTTTTCGTCTTCCTGCCCCTAACCCATGTCATTTGGGGTCGGCGAAACGACGGTCACAACGTGTAGTTTTTTTTTACGATTGAGTTCTGAAACGCGTTTTAACATACTATAAGGTCCAGTTACCATTGGGGATTACAGGTATGGTACGTTATGCTGTTCATCAGGGCGCAACCCTTTTTTTTTTTTTTTTGTGGGTGGAAAGTCATCGAATAACCCCCCCCCCCCGCTCTTGGGCAGAGTGAAGGGGAGTGTCAGACTTCTACTGACTAAAAACCAAACCCATGTTCCTTCTTCGCCCATGTGTCGGAGCCGCGTTAACCTTTCGACAAACCACAGCCCCGACGGGCGTCGGCCCTTGCGGGCCCCTCCTTGCTGACATCTCTTTGAGGCGCGCGTGGAACACGTACGCGCCGCCGCCGCGCCGACACGGTCTGTTGCCGTCATGACGACGGCCGAGGGCGCAACCCTCACATTGATTACATCAATGGGCGCAACACATTTTTTGCTTGCATTCTGCCCTGTCAGTCGTGACGTTTTCATTTATTGCTTTTTCCTTCAAATCACTCCTCACACACTCCATCCATCTTGTCTTTGATCTTCCTCTCCCTCCATCCACATTTTTATATTCATCACTTTTTTATTCACACGCGATTCATCCTTCCTCATCACATGCCCAATTGGGCAATTGCCCATACCACGACAGTCGATTCCCTTTTAACTTTTCCGTAATTGGCGCAACTTTTAAACTTCCACTATATTGGCCTGTGTTCCTGGCTTTATCCATTCTTGTCACACCACACACAGCTACCCACACAACAGAAAGAACTTTCTTTTCTGTGCATCCACCTCAACCACAACCTTAACATTCTCATCTCCGCTAATGCAACCTCTTTTGATCCATCTTCTTCACAGCCCAACACTGTGATTCAAATCATTACAGTACGACAGGCCTAATCACGGACTTGTATATTTTCCCTTAAAACTTGAGGGGCATCCGCGGGTCACAACTCTTTTTAAAATGTATACAGTGGTTAAATATTGGTAAGTATATAAATAGTTTATATACGTTCATGGTGCTATGTCTGGTGTTGCTTGAGATGTAGCGACCTTTATGTGCAAATTGGCAACTTTACCTAAAGCCGCGTCCCCACTACGAGACCCACGGCATTTTGGAACACGTGGCCCAACCTCGCGTCGTTGCCTTTGTGATTTTTTGGAACCCGGCGCGCGCACGCCGGGTTCCAAAAAATCGCGGCGCCCTGATAAGCCACACGGCTCAGGCCTCGATCACGTCCATACTCACGAGGCACAGCGACGCGACCCTAGTGGGGACGCGGCTTAACCTAAACCCTATGTTTGTATGTCCGTTTCTTTGTTCTCTCATAATTCCTAAACGGATGGACGGATTTGGAAAAAATAAACGTCGTTAGATTTGTCTCAGTGGCGCGCACAGTGGCGCGAGTGTCACTGGCTACATTAAAATTGAAAAACAAAGAAAAATTGTAGAATAAAAAAAAAACTATTTTCATTTCTCATACTCGGAAAGTAGTGTTGGTTTGATCCGAGTAGCGGGTGGCAAATGCTACTTCCCACCTTAGGGCGGGAAAGACTCATAGTAATTGCTTCCCTCCCTAGGGAGGGAAGCAATTTTAAAAATAGAACTAAATTTGGTGCAGCGGTCGGCCGCAAAAAATGCTGCGGTGTTGTGAGTGTTTAAACAGCCAGTATGAATTAAAAAAAAATAAACTAAGCGGGTCCGCCCGCGGCAGGGACGCGGTGTGTTCCATATTTAAAATTTTAAATAGACTATATAATTTGGCGGGATACTAACTCTTTAAGCGTTATCGAAATCTCGGTAATAGAACAGAGAACGTAGTTATAGCATATTAAAAATGAGTTCAAGTGATTCTGAAATGTTGACCCCAGATTCTGTTAGAGACGAAGCCAATACAGTTATCGAAAATCTTTTGCCAGAAATTTCAAAGGAAAGATACTTAAATACATACAATGACTTTATGAAGTGGCGAGCAGGTAAGAAAATAAAATCATTTTCCGAAAGTGTATTTCTTACATACCTACTTCAATGGACTGTCTGGAAAAATAAAGCCTTCCTTCTACGCTATGGAGCAGGTATTCAATGCTCAAGAGTACACTAAAAGTAAAACACAATGTCGATTTGAAAAGATTCCATAATCTAACATCGTTTCTGAAAAGACACTTAGAACTTGACAATGTTAAAAAGACATGGAGGATGGAAATCCAGCACAGTCGCGGAAGGCTACATTGAGGATTCTGTCCAAAATAAAACTAAAATTTCAAACAAATTAACTGAGACTATAAATTTACGCCCCACTTCGCCTCAACCAACTAGGTACTTCAAGGGAGTCTGCGCCATGGATTCCACCGTCTAATCAAATAATGGAGTCTCCTACTTTTACAGAAATTCAGCACAGCCAAAGACATAACATATCAAACAGCGTAAATATTCCAAACGAAAATGTAACTTTAAACACAAATTGTTCAAATTTCTCAATTAATTTTAAATAGGTACCATGTTATTATTTTCAATAAAAATTTTAGAAAAACTACTATTTTTTACTTTCCTTATATTCGAAATGAAAAGTAGAGTGCTTAACACGGGTGAAAGACATCAATTCCTACTCGGACTATAGCCGCCCTCGCTTCGCTCGGGCGTCTAAATACCTCGTATGGGAATTGATTCCTTTCGACCCTAGTGTAACAATCTACTATTCCATCGAGTGTAGGGTTGTAAAAGGAGTTTACAAAAATATAGGTATACAACTTATATGTTTAAAAGAAATTGGAATGTCCGTCTGTCTGTTTGTTCGACCATTCCCCCCCCCCCATAACTCCGAAATTAATGAGCCTAAAATTCTGAAAAAATATACACGTATAACACGTAGGTATAGATTACAGGAAAACCCATGTAAAGTCATGGTCGGGTCGTGTTGTCCCAACTAAAGAATATTATTAATATTAAGTACTAAAGTATGGAACCCTTCATGTTCAAGTCCGACTTGCACTTGTCCAGTTTTTTTTTAGAGCTTGAAGCACTGATGCACTGTCTGAGATGATCTTTATTTTAAAATCTCCGTTGCCGCTCTGGTGATACCGATACATTCGGCTTGGAAGATTGTGTTTAATTTATCTAGGGTATTTGATTTTTGAATGTTGAGATCATTCGAGTAGACGCTGGTTCCTGCTGTGCCTTAAGAGATTTGCCGTCCGTATTTATATCCTCCACCCGCGCGCCCGGTAACTAGGGGTCTACTCTCTAAGCAGGAAACCCGTAGTTTCGGCCAAAAATACGGGCGTTTCCTAATCTGTATCACTCATGAACATCGATTTAGTTAGGTACCTACTCGAACTAAAAAAACCGGCCAAGAGCGTGTCGGGCCACGCTCAGTGTAGGGTTCCGTAGTTTCCCGTCCGTCACAATAAGTGACCCACTTATGAGTTTAAAGGTGGGTATTCATTAAAAAAATGCTAGATAAATCTATAAAAGCGAAAGGTCACTGACTCACTCATCACGAAATCTCAAAAACCGCTGGATGTACAAAGATGATTTTTGGCAGGGAGGTAGTTTATAGTTAGTAGACGTCCACTAAGAACGGATTTTGCGACAGGGCCGGATTAGGATGGTCTAAGGGCCCTCGCAAGTTTGTATGAAAGTCCTTCATTTTTCGTGCTACAATCTTGATTTTTGGCAGAGACGTAGTTTATAGTCAGTCGACGTTTGCTATGAATTAATTTTGCAACAGGGCCGGATTAGGATGGTCTAAGTGCCCACACAAGTTTTTATGAAAGTTCTTCATTTTTGTTCCTATGAGGGTGACATGTTCGATTAAGTGAACAAACCCTCTCTAATAAATAAAGATTAAAAAAATAAAAAAAGTTCTTGATTTTTCGTGCTACAATCTTCATTTATGGCAGAGACGTAGTTTATAGTCAGTAGACATCTTCTCTGAATTAGTTTTGCGACAGGGCCGGATTAGGGTGGTCTAAGGGCCCTCACAAGTTTGTATGACAGTCCTTCATTTTTCGTGCTACAATCTTGATTTTTGGCAGAGACGTAGTTTATAGTTAGTAGACGTCTGCTATGAACGGATTTTGCATTAGGGTCGCATTAGGGAGGTCTAAGGTCTAAGGCTCTCACAAGTTTGTCTAAAAGTCCTTCATTTTTTGTACAACAGCCTTGAATTTGGGCGAGGACGTGGTTTATGGTGAGAAGAAGTTTGCTAAGAACAGATTTTGGTACAGGGTCAGATTAGGGAGCTCTAAAGGCTCTCACGACTTTGTATGTAAGTTTGATTTTTGTACTACCGGCCTGAAATTTAGCAAGTCACAAAAAAAATTGTTAGTTATTACAACTAACATTTTTTTTTGTGACGATCTGGACTAAGGGCTCCTGCAAGTATATAAATGAAATCCTTGGCGTTTTGGAGCCGAAAATTGGTAGAGAGATAGAATATAGTTAAGACATAATTATGTATTTGTATGTGTGGGAACAGATTTTATGACAGGGCCAGCTTAAGGGAACATAATCGCTTCATTTGTCATTCGCTTTGGCATAGTACATCCAGAGGCAGTCCCACACATACATACACGTCAAAATTTCCTCGCGAACGAAGTCGCGGGCAACGGCTAGTACGATTATACTACAAACTTAATCCAGAAATTATTTTGTACAACTTTTTGTCTTTTTTGTACAAAAACTGTTGTTTTCATCCAAGTTCAAAATGATTTTCCTAGAAAGTCCTAAAGTTCTACTTTTCAGATTTTTTTCATATTTTCTAAACTTATGGTTCAAAAGTTAGAGGGGAGGGGGACACATTGTTTTTTACTTTTGGAGCGATTATTTCTGAAATTATTGACATTATCAAAAAATGATTTTAGTAAACCCCTATTCATTTTTAAATACCTTTCCAACAATATATCATCAGATCTTCACCAAATAGTTTTTATAACCTTTGTAGTGAGTACAGGCGTGATATTATGTTGTGTAATGGCGTAAACAATGCTTAGATATGCTATAGCAACAATCGCGGTTAATCTGCTGTTAATTATTGAAGAGTTTCCCCGATTTCTACAAGATCCCATCATCAGATATTGAAATGGTGACAATGGGACCACACGGGAAGCACCAGCTTTCAAATAAAAAAGAATCATGAAAATCGGTTCACCCAGTCGCAAGTTATGAGGAAACAAAAAAAAAAAATACAGTCGAATTGATAACCTCCTCCTTTTTTTGAAGTCGGTTAATAAACCAAGTGTAAGTTAAACCAGGTTTAAGGCGAGGTTACCCTACTTTGTTTTTATGTACGCACGACCTCACCCCCCCGCCCTGCCGCGCGAGCGATATAATGCCAAAATTTTGACTGTTTTTTCTCTCTTGGAGAAAAATTATAAAGAAATTATACATTATGTGACCCGAGATAATACACATTTTTTACGACCTTTATTATGATATAAGTTTTATTTTTCAAAGCCTAATATAACTCAAGTAAAACATGAGTAAAACGATTATTTAGCCATCATTTGGACATGTCTTTGCGATTTAATTGGATGCAGTGAAGTGTAAGTAATCGTGTATCGCATGCCCGACATATCATGATCGAAGAGTCAACTATGTAATACATTTTTTTCAAAATTTAAATCCGTTCCATGTACGAGTAAAACGCTATTGTTGACGACGTTTATCGGGGTAACCCGCCTTAACTATTTTTATTAATAAGGCGGTACGGGTTCCTAGTTGACTACGGAACCCTAAAAAGAACGTCAACACGATTGGACAGTTGTCCGTATCTAATAAGGGTGTAGGATTTTCAAAATTAATGAATCCGAATGAGATCCGAATATTATATTACAGGAGTCGGCGACAACAAGGTATGGACCAAAGGCGATTTGGAGACTCCCCGACATAGACACCGGGCGGGGTCCAGCCTACGTCAGAGCCAGTTTGCTGGCTCATCTGGCGTTTCTCCAGCACCAGCAGTACCAGACTTGTCTGCCCTAATGGCGCTGCTGCAAGACCAGGCTCGCCAGTTGCAGGAGCAGCGGCAACAAGATAAGTAGGGTTCATTTCAAAGTTACTTAGTTCTTTCGAATGGGCCCGTATTTTCGTTGACGGACTAATGGGCCTACTACACGCACGCACTTCCCCACAGTTTTCGTTCACACTTCACAGTACATCGCGCGTATGGTTGGTAAAACTGTATTACCATCACAAACCACGCGCGCGATGTACTGTGTGCACCGTGTAATCCCGCAGGCAAAACTGTGGGGAAGTGCGTGCGTGTAGTAGGCCCGTAAGAGAGTAGTTCCCCTGTGGCCAGGAGGTTAGGGCGTAACACGTAGAACGCTTGTTGGCTGTCTTTCGCAAAATGGTCTGCGCAGGTCTAAGGAAGTGCGTGTCGCAGTCGTCTATGACGGTCTATGATACTAGATTGGGTTAATCGCCCAAATCTTTCCAAAACTAAGGAATTTTTAGAGTTATGTGGGACAGTTTTTTGAGGGCAATAACGTCACATAACGCTTGTAATCCCCGAAGGATAAGGCAGAGGTGAATCTAATAATACACCCAAATTTTAACCATTCAGAGTGTCAGACTTCTACCGACTAAAAACCACCCATGTTCCTTCTTAGCCCTTTGTACCGAGGCCGTGGTATCTCTTTCGAAAAACCCGCAGCCCCGACGCGCGGGAGAATAAGATACCTTAGTTAGTTAGTTTTACTTGTTAAGCATAAAATATAATGTTCACAAGGACAGAGATCTTTCGTACAATATTCCCATGGTGTGAGCTTCATACAGCCGTCGAGGAAGTTTAGAGGTCAGCTTGGCTCTTAGAATAGAATCTTTATGTTATGCGCGTTGCATGATGAGCATTGCGCGCTCGGCTGCCTTCGAAAGCGCACGTCGAATCGTACCGCTATGCAAGAAAAATAAACTCGTACAGAAAACTCGCGTCCGGCGCGGTTATTAATCAACTGCTAAACCCATAAGTTTTATTACGAAATTCGTCAATCCTTTTCTGAGACCTTCAATCGACTTCAATGCCGACTGAAGCCTTTTCAATTGTGACAGAGCTGACTTAAACATGCGTTTACATATGTTTTGGTGATTGAATTTATATAGGTAAAGCGATTGTTTTCATAATCAACATGTATGGAAGGAAGGTTTTCGGTTTATTTTCTTCGGCGCTGCTGTCGTTACTTGTGATAACTGGTAAGCAATTTAATTTTTTTCTTAGATTTTAACTTAATTTTTACTTCGTCATTATGTGTGATTATAAAATGTTAATTATGTCTTAAACTTACCGAGTTTTATAAAAAAAAACCGCAACCAAAAGTTGTAGATCTTAAAATTTTCTACAAAAATGATCTTTATGATTATTTTCTAAGAGTTACTATTCCTGAGATATCGCGATTCTAAGAGTCACATTATCTACATATTTATATAAAAGCAAAAGGACACTCACTCCTCGCGATACTCGCGAAATCTCGAAAACCGCTGCACGTTTAAAAATAATTTTTGGCAAGGTGGTAGTTTATAGTTATTAGACGTCCGCTAAGAACGAATTTTGCGACAGGGCCGTATTAGGGTGGTCTAAGGGCCCTCGCAAGTTTGTATGAAAGTCCTTCATTTTTTGTGCTACAATCTTGATTTTTGGCACAGTCGTAGTTTATTTATAGTCAGTAGGCGTCTGCTATGAATTCATTTTGCGACAGGGCTGGATTTGGGTCGTCTATGAGCCCTCGCAAGCTTGTATGAAAGTCCTTCGTTTTTTGTGCTACAATCTTGATTTTTGGCAGAGACGTAGTTTATAGTCAGCAGACGTCTACTGACTGTAAATTACGTTTCTGCGTCCAGCGGTTTTCGAGATTTCGTGAGGAGTGGGTGTCCTTTTGCTTACATATAAATAGATAATGTGACTCTAAGAATCGTGATATCTCAGGAATGGTAACTCTTAGAGAATAAACAAAAAGTACATTTCTGAAGAGAATTCTAAGATCTACAACTTTGAGTTGAGGTTTTTTTGATAAAACTTACAGTTTTCGAGAAAAATTCAAAAACCTCAAATTTTGACCTTTGACCCCGAATAACTTTTGTAACACACATAGGATCGATGGGGATTTTTAAGACTTTATTTGTAATGGTATACCCCAGCTCTCCACCAATATTTGGCTCTCCGGGAATTATTGTTGTTTGACCACTACTTTTATGTCTAAATTGACCGGACTATACGTACATATAAATCAGTATATAATATGTCCCCAAAACACGTTTGATCATAATATTATTATGTAAGTGTGATTCTAACATGAAGATGGATTTATGTAGATTAAGTTGCTTGTACAGTCGAACAAGCAAATAAGTACCTATACAGCCAGCTAACTTGCATTTAATTTTAATATTATACAGATATATTTAGAGACTGATACCAAACGATACAGCGCTTGACTTCAGTCGCTTAATGCGAAACGCTTTATAAAAAAAATGCAATCAATATTTTCAAAGTACTAGAATTATAAAAAAAAACTACCTGTATACTTATTAGCTTGTTCGAATGTAACTTTAACATAAGACATTTAGCTTTGGTTCCGCGATGACAACATATTAAATACTACCTTTTCCCAGCGGCTTCGCCCGCGTGAAAAAAAACGAGTTTCCATACAAACTTTCATCCCGTATTTAACTACCTTAGGGGTTGAATTTCGAAAAATCCTTCCTTATTCCTTGTCTAAATTATAAAGGGAACCTCTGTGCAAAATTTCAGCTTTCTAGGTCCAAGGGTTTGGGCTGGGCGTTGATGAGTCAGTCAGTCAGTCAGGACTTCTCTTTTTATTTATACAGATAGAAGATAGATTTTGTTATACCCATCTTATTATGCGTTGATGAAACCTAAACGTCCAGTAGACTGACAGCAGACAAGCTGTCGGCCCTTCGATAAATTAAATAAAAGAATAGTTTCACGAACTTATTGACACATTGTTCTTGGGCTCTTTATTATTTTCCAGGTGGTTCTGAAGATGGCGGACGTGTTAAGCGAGTCCGTGCTGACACCGCCGCGGTGTCCCGTGAACCTGCACAGGCTCTGGACGCACCAGATCCAGAGCCCGGCACCGCTCCCGCTCCACCAGCATTCCTCAGTCCATCCGTGAAGGAATACCTTGAACTGGGAATGGCTATACCTGGTAAGTTGTCCGTAACATATTTTCCTCTGCTTGTGTTTAGGAGACTTGCGTCAGTTCTACCTTCAGATCTAAGTATATAAACTGGTCAAAGTTATGATATAATTGCCTTAAGTTCATTCGATCACTTAAGGGTTCCTACGACATGGCTGGAGCTATTACATTAAATCAGACTGACGCAGATTCGTATTTTCTATTGATGTGATATCTCCATGGCAGTATTTTAGGAAGATTATATAATGTGTATTACACTGGATTATGCGATACTTTAACTTATAGTTTTTATTTTAAAGCCTACCACTATAACCACAAAATATATCAAATTAATGAGATTAAACTTAATTTGATATATGATTAAACTTAGCTCTCCTGATTCATCGTTATTCTCATTTTCATATGGCTAGATAGGATCATTACCAGCAATCAAGTTAAGTTGACAAGTTAGAAACAAAATGACCTACGCGTTTATTCGTAAATTATTTACGAAGCGTCATCAACGTTTTTGCGGTTGGTGTCTCATTATCAAACCCTAAATTACCACAAATCATCAGCTTACTTACATACTAGTGATGTTCAACGCAAATATTTCGAGCCAATTATGGTAAAATTATTTTGTGATTAATCGTTGTACTACCTTTACTTAGGCACGCAGGAGTCTGGACCCAAATTAACTTAAAATTAGGCAATTATTTTGTGACAAATTGAATTACCTACTTATGTTTTGTTACTGGGTGCTTTCCTGGTCAATATTATTTTTTGTCTGGTCAAGCGGGTAGCCAAGGCTTCCTTGCGTTAAATAGGTACCTATTTCTTCTAAGTGCTATTTTGAATGAGGTGAATGGAAATAGAAAGGATTAAGACGAATTAAGGATGGGGACCGTAGTGATAACGTGTTCTAAATGTGTATCTACGCAATCAATTTTATTGAAAATCTAGAAAAATGTGAATAGACCTCGCACCCTGAGGGCTCGTTTACGGAGACGCGGGGCGTCGCGCGGCGCGTGCAGAAGGCTCGTCTCGTGCTTTTTTATTTATTTACTCGGAGGCGGGTTCACCGCAACAAACGCTGCCTTTTAAACTAACGAGCGAAAAATCGCTTCTCGTAAAATCGAAGTTTGAAATCGATAACTTTTTCATACATCGCCATGTGTTTGAATTATTAAAAACGCAGCACGCGCCGCGCGACGCCCCGCCTGTACGTAAACATGCACTGAGAGGGTCCCACCACAAAGCTGTGACGGGCTACCTACTTACCAGTGCCTGAGGCTTCCCATAAGTATCACGCCTTTTGAATTTCCAATTTTGAATTGCAGGACAATACCTATAACCTGGTTTGTTAAACTTTAACTTGATACTTTATCTGATCCTGAGAAAAGGACGGCCTAACTGTCCTGAAATTTTTACCTATTGAGGTACGGGACCCTAAAAATTAAAGTAAAATTCGTAGACGGAATTTCGGCCTCGACATTTAAAGTAAAGTAAAGTTTATTGACATGTTCGCGGATCTTGAAATGTCTTAATTGTTAGAAGATAAAAGATAATGTTATTTTATCTAATTTTTAAAAGTTCAAGTATTAAGCTGTCACGATATAGAAAAAACGGAATATTAATTATAGATTTTTTGGCAAGTGCATAAAATCGTAACTAACGTAGCCATCTTGTTTTTTCAAACGCCATTTCAGTGCCAATAGGATGGTTAGATGTATGGATGGATGAATGTTTGTTACTCTTTCATTAAAAAACCTACTAAACGTATTTGAATGGAACATAGATAGTGTAACTTTTTCAATCCGATAGTACGACCCCGTGGGACAATATCAAAATTTTCGCTGGCAAAACCGCGGGCATAAACTAGTCTTTAAATAATTTCATCATGAGTTCTTGAGGAACAGTAATCGAACCCGCTACAATGTCGTGCCAGCTAATGGCACAGCCAGTTATCTAGTGTGCCTAACGTGCTAATTTAGCTCACTTTTGGTCCATGAGTGCTTAATGATTCTGTACCCAAATCCGAATGTTGGTATGTATATTTTACTACACGTGTCTTCAATCACCAGTAAATATGTAGTTGTAATGTACCCATTTAAATGAAGACAAAACCTGTCCTTTCTGAAGAACATCACCAATAAGGTCAATGTATGTCTTTCTAGGGCGTCTTTTATTAGTATTTTATCTGCCTGTTTTTTAAAATGTTATCTGTTTAGATGTTAAGCACTAATTGAGGTCATACCACTTTGACCTACCTACAAGCCGTTTTACAATGGAAGTTTGCAGATAGGTACTGATAGTTGGATACGAATCCATTCATACATTTTTCATTGAGATAATTATAATCTTAGTTGCTTAATTCGATAATAACAATTGCTAAACGTAATTGATTACACGCATTACACACGGGGTATTTACAACGATGACCTTCAAATTATGTTTCTGAAAGAAAGCTGTAAGCCATAATAGGCACAGCGCAACATTTGATACATAAGGCGCTAACAGCACCGAAACTAGCGCCACCCACATCTTATATTTCTTTTAATCGAAAATCACATCAAATTTGAAAAATCCAAAACACTTCATGCTAGTAAATAACCTGTAGTATTTTTAAAATCACATTTCATGATTCTAGACTTGATAAATTAAGGCCACTTTTAGCGGTAAGTAATAAGTAATTCTCAAGAGGGACAACCCTCATTCATTTAACTTCCTTGAATGCCTTTTTCAAAATTGGTGATTTTAATCATTATTTTTACTCAGTAAAGTCTGAATTGTTAAGGTCGCGATTTTTATTTAATTTAACACTAGCTGATGCCCGCGAATTCGCCCGCGTGAATGTCAATAACTTGACAAATTATACTCTAAAACCTTCCTCGACAACCACTCTATCCATTGGTGATTGATAACAGCATGAAAATTGGTGCAGTCGTTTTTGAGTTTATCGCGAACAGTCAGACAGACAGACTCGGCGGAGGGCTTTGTTTTATAATAATTATGTACTTAGTGATACAACCTGACACTGAACGGCAAATTGCAAAAAACGTAAGATAATTCGAATTTAGCGGGTTACCTTGAAGCTTCTACCTTAAATCATCATCATCATATCAGCCTGGAATCACCCACTGCTGGGTATAGGCCTCCCCTTTTTTCCGCCACGCGTCCCGGTCCTGTGCGTCTCTCATCCAGGTGTTTCCCGCAACTTTAACGATGTCGTCAACCCAACGAGCTTTAGGACGGCCCTGGTTTCTATGGCCTAACCTTGGCCACCACTCAGTCAATGCCTTGCTCCATCGGCTATCTCCGCGTCTAGCAAGATGTCCTGCCCAGGTCCACTTGAGGCGCACCGCCCGGTCCCCGACATCGTAGACTTTCGTCCGACGGCGGATTTCGGTGTTACGCATTCGATCCAATAGGGTTATGCCGAGCATGGCTCGCTCCACGGCCCTTTGTGCCACTCGTACTCGGTGGACAGTCTCCTTTGTGAGCGTCCATGTCTCGGCACTGTAGGTAATCGTAGGTAGGACACACTGGTTAAAAAGGCGGGTTTTTAGGCACTGAGGATCTTTTTGGACCGAAATATACGTTCCAGTTTACCAAAGGCCGCCCATCCGAGTTGTACTCTCCTAGAAATATCCTTGTTGGAATGCTCCTTGTCGAAGAGAGTCGTCCAGAGTGCCTGACATCACCTTCGTCTTGGACATGTTCATTCTTAAGCCAACTTGTAGGGAAGCATCAAAGAGTTGTCTTAGCATGCATTGGAGCCTTGGAGGTCTTGCAGGGACTCGGCAAACAATACAAGGTCATCCGCAAATCGAAGGTGCGACAAGTAGACACCGTTTATCTTTACACCACTTTGGTCCCATTTCAGTGTTTTTATCACGTCTTCCAGGGCAGCAGTGAAAAGTTTAGGCGAAATGGTATCTCCTTGTCGCACTCCCCTTTTGATTGAGATTGGTGCGGTGAGTTCATGTAACCTGACTTGCATTGTTGCCGCATCGTACAGCTGTTTGAATACGTCAACATACCGAGTGTCGATCTGGCAGCGATGGAGAGAGTTAAACACGGCCCAGTGTTCGACACTGTCGAATGCCTTCTCATAGTCGACGAAAGCTAAACACAAAGGCCGGTTGTATTCTGCACTCTTTTCCATCATCTGCTTTACGGTATGGATGTGGTCAATCGTGGAGAAACCACTTAGGAAACCGGCTTGTTCCACGGGCTGGCAGTCGTCCAGTTGGCGGGTGAGACGATTGCAAATGGTTTTGGCAAACAGTTTATAGATTTGAGAAAGGAGAGATATAGGACGGTAGTTGACAAGGTTTGAATGGTCTCCTTTCTTATGGAGTAAAGCGACTGTCGCCTTTTTCCAGGCATCTGCTGGTGACGTGGCACTGAGGAGGACACCATTAAAAAGCTTTACGAGAACCCGCAGCACGGGTTGACCACCAGCACGCAGTAATTCAACCGTGATACCGTCCTCACCAGGTGTTTTGTCACTCTGCATTTGAGACAGCGCCTTTTCCACCTCGCAGGGCAAGATATTCGGCAGACTTTCAGAGCCTCGGTGATCTTTGGGTGGAGCTCTTGAGTCATTACCTGGTGACGACGGTTCCGCAGATTTTGAAGCATAGAGCTCTTCGTAAAACCTCTCCACAATGTTTAATAATTGCTTACAATCTGTGACAATCTGACCATCTTCAGATCTTAGTTTAATAATTTGTTGTAAACTTGTATTTATTTTCTTTCTAAAAACTTTTGGTCCTCTATGTTGTTCTATTGTATTTTTAATAATATGTGAGTTATGTTTGCGAGTGTTTCTTTTAACGGATTTACTAATTTGTCGATTGATTTCTTCTATATCTCTTTGATTTTGTATTGTGTGTTGTTGCATGGATCTTCTATGTTCAATAAGAGTTAAGGCCTGTGGTTAAGGTTGCAGGTGTAAGTTTATTTTCCTTTTTGCGCACTTTTCCAAGGTGTTTTTGGGTTGTTTCCGTTATGGCCTTGCATAACAATTCGTTGAGCTGATTGGCGTCTAGGTTCGATTCCTCCAGTCCCTACCTTAAATAGTACCTTAAAATAAAATGAATAAGTATTACAAACACCTATGTACTATCTATCTGTCAGTTTCATTAAAGAACTACATAAATGTGAATTCCTTTAATGCAATGCATATGACATAACATCACGCCTAATTATAATCCCTAAAAGGTTCGCAGAGATGTATCTACATTTTACCAGTTATGCAATGCAGATGTAGGTATACAAATAATGAAAAACTTCAATCACTCAAGTAATTAGTTTTAGTTTAGTTTTGATAATATTATAATAAATGTTAATAACCCATCCAGTGTTAGGTACTAAGGTTAGCTACATGTATTAATACTTATGTCAATAATTAAAAAAAAAATGTCAAATTGGCGAAGGAAAACATCGTGAGGTCTTAGAACCAAAAAATTCGAAGATATGTGACATCTACCAATCCGCACTGGGCCCGCGTGGTAGATTATAGCCCATTCCCTCTCAAAAAAGAGAGGAGGCCTGCAGTGGGAACATTAATAGGTTGTTGATGATGATGTCAAATTGGCAGATATAGCTACCTATCCTATTAAGTTCTCGAATTGCTGCATCGATCGTCGTCGTGCCAATCATACGCTTACCCAGTCTGCTCACCTCAATACGTAATTAGGTGCTCGTGCAGCAGCTATGAAATATTAATCGTTACTTCATAACAATTGTCTGCTTACTAATCGATGGACGTTTACATGATTTATTGATCATTACAATTAGGCACATTCCGAAATTAACTGCATAACGCATTATTTATAGTATTTTATTGGTAACTGAAGGCGTTCGTGATTCTTACATTTTAGTTTTTAGTAGGTTTTACCGCTACATGCTTCAGGACAAGAAGTAAAATTCATCATCTTACTGCCCTTGTCCCATTCTATTTGGGGTCGGTGCAACACGTTTTTTCTTTCATTTTCTATGATATCATTTCGCACACTATCCATCCATCATTTATTTATTTATTTAAGTCTACCAACAATTGTTCACACTTAATACATCGACATTATTCATTTATTTTTTTTATTTTTATTTATTTCTTTGAGAATATCTAAAATTATGAGATGTTTATTATCCAAGTCACAATCGTGACTTGGATAATAAACATTGTGAATATATAACTAAACTGTGTGATCTTATTTCAAATTCGTTCATGAGGTTTAAAAGAATAAGTAACACTCACATAAACACTTAGGTACTATCACTTATTAACTTATTATACAAGTAATATAAATCAGATCATGTGGTAAGGTAAATGAGTCTTGCTTATTTCGTTTTTGACTATGGCAACGTGCTTAAAGCAGCCTTGTCCTCTTAATTTCATCGGTTTACTCTGCCTCAGCTCTTATTGTGCTATCATTCATATATTCATTCATATATAATTTACATAGTTACATATATGCAGTCGTAGTAGTGGTACTGTAGTACAAACGAGGTCGTAACCATAGTGCACGTCTTTGGGCAACGCACCCAGTGTAAATCGGGCAGTTACATAATTCATTAGCATGCGTTAGCCGCGGAGGAACGATGAAAGTTTGCGTTTCAATAACAGTAAAATTATGAAGGTACAGGTAGGTAAAGGTACGTTACGTCTCGTCATCGTAGGAAATTGTTCACTTAAAATTCAACGATTTTATTTATGATTGTGTGATCATGATCTCAGATTTGGTGCGTGAACAGTTTGGAATGATGATAAGAATCTTTATAATAGGTACCGGGAATAAATAAACTATTAGCCACTATGTGGTAAACATTGAAAATTGCTCTCTTTAAGCTGATATTATTAAGTTTTCGTTTTTGGTTAGATATACCTTTTATGACTAAACAATTTGAAGATGAGTCAAGAACTGAAGAGTTTCTAACAATATTTTGTAAAGTTTTTTCCCGTATCTTTCTTCTATTACCTACCAATTAAGTTGTAAAAAATAGAGTCTTGTATTACTAATTTGAAAACTGTTTTGTACTAAAAAAATAATGTCGTTGAAAAGTGTTTTTTTTTTAACTATTTGCTGATTAAATATCATCTAGCAGTGTTTTATAAGCATCCGTGCGAACGTGGGCTAAATGAAGTCGCCGATTGACTATGTTTCAATTTTCACGCCTGAATAGTTAAACATTTTTTAATTGAGTGGTTAGGCTTGATTAGTAGTAGATTACAAATGAATAGCATTCATGTCAATGATTCCGAAAATTACGAATTATCGATATCATTGGCATTAATGTTTTTTGCCTGCTATAATTTATTTGGCCTACTTGTAAAGTAGTGAAAGAAATTGAACTGGTTCTGAACTTAAAAATGTTTCATGAATGTCTATGTCAAACGTTTTCTAATCTGATGCCGATTTTCTTTTCCAAGAAACTGTTTACATAATTCATCTGCAATAAGATGTGTGTAATTGATTAGAATTCGCTGATTGCCATGAAGAGAGCTCCGATTACTTAGATTGTAGCCGTTTGAGCAAATCGCCCTGACATTCTGTGCGTGGTCTGAGGTCGACGCGAAGGCACTCATGTGTGTGCACAACACTAATCTGCTATACATCCATCAACACGTCCGTTCAGCTTAATCGCTTGATATAAACCTCTTTATAGCAGCGACTAATAAGACTCTTAGCAGTAAAATTAAATGCATCCAACCTGCATGAAGCGACGAGTATTCCAGACTCCCACGGACCAGTGGCTCGTAAATTATACCCATCTTGTTTTTGTTTGCAACCGCGCCCGTACTTTTATAAAAATGCTTAAATATAAGGCTGTAAACAGGTTTTTATCCAGATAGACAACCATAATAACACAGTCTTTTTGAATCTGATAAAAAACATATTCTCGACGCTTAATTATAGTATAACTTTAAGTTTTAGCTAAGTTCAGCAGTTCAGCTTCATAGGTGAAAATTATACCTTTAATATTCAGTAATGGATTGTTATGAATCTCAGAGAAGGTTAAAAAATCAAGCTAACTAATGAATCAAGGCGTCACAATTCTGTTTGAAAGTGTTTATCCAAGGTTCGTTTGTTGAACTAGCAGTCACAGTAAAATTGCCGACATTTAGGTACAATGACAATAATAGACATAAGTACTAAGTAATATTACTACGATCACGTAATTTTCGCCAGTCACCAAAACAATGCTTCGAGGTATTGATGTATAATTGGTGGGGCGTATGATCGTGTGGGCGAACAATGGCAGGCAGCGAGATCACACGATAGGAATATTTACACACAAGTCGTGTTTGACCCTAACAACTTGCGTGTGCGATTATCGTAAACTTTTACTGTAATATTAATATTTGTATTAACATTTATTAGATTAGGTTTATAAATAAAATGATTAAATTTTGTATCTAAAATGTTCAATGATTCTTAACCCTGTTAAAAGCATTAGAGTTAATTGATACCTTGTCTTCATTAGTGTAAAACTGTTATGGGTTTTAATTGATGTGACTGGAATTCAACAAAATTTTTCGTGCCAGTGGCCTTGACAATAAGTTTTTATTTGTACGTGGATAGAATACAAAATGCAGTATTACGTATTTGTGTAAGTTGGTTTGTCTACTTAGCGTCGCCGTCATCGCCTCGGCTGCGCTTGCGACATAGCGTTATAACTGCGTTGCGCCACGCGCGGGTCATATGTAGCCATTATTAATGATAATATAACGCTTACCAGTAACAGACTGTTCAGTAACCGAGCCTCTGTGTAACACTCTGACAAATCCTCATTAAATTGTATGATATACAAGATTTATTGTTATATGATAAATTTAAAATTTGTTCATTTAAATATTTCGGACTCGTAACTCTGCAGATCACTACAGATTGTAAAACAAAGTCCACCCCAGTGTGCTTTTAAACTGATTTTAAAACAGTCTGATCTCCTCAATATTAGAAAATGCTCGCCGTGATTTTCCAAGTAGAGGGGCCTAAAAGGTCACCACGTATCAGAAAGGGGGAGGAGGGAGGGGTGGCTATAGAAGTGACCCAGAAACTTCACAGGATGACCCCTGGGGCCCTTATCGCGGTATTGCGTTCCCATGGCATAACATTCACCTTCACCCGACCAAAAGCTAGTTTCTAAATAAGCATGCCTAATTACTTTTAAAGATTCAATAATAATTTTATTCGTGTATCCTGCTGAACCGGATTCGGTTCTAAAGATGTACAATCAAACAACATGAATATTGTCTCATGTTTCGCAAACCAGTGTAAAGAAGACTGGAGCCGATGATTTAAATGCCAAAGTGATCGAATGAGCAATATTTATCAAGCACAAACACTCACGCCTCTACTACCTACTTTATGGGTTGTGCTTTGTTGCGTCCACACAGTTCAGGTATCTGATTTATCTAAAGGTAGCTTGTAATGTATAAAATATGTAATTGGGACCATAAAATACATCGCCTGTAATCCCCGAAGGATTAAGGAGAGGTGTAAACCCAT
Source organism: Diarsia dahlii (assembly GCA_949775195.1). Lineage (NCBI taxonomy): Eukaryota > Metazoa > Arthropoda > Insecta > Lepidoptera > Noctuidae > Diarsia > Diarsia dahlii. Next base: position 13,078,103 of record OX459200.1, read on the forward strand.
TAGTACCCACATTTTGCCAGTTATGTTTAAGTCCCATGTAATAGGGGTCAAGCCTATTGCCATCAACCGGCACAAATCCAGACCCCGTGTCTGCTACTCAGAAAGGGGTTTGAACTTTTTTGTATGGGAGCTGGCATATCGACCCACCGCCATTTTGATTTTTTTTCGAAATCGCGGCCCACGATGAAAGTGGTATGTATGGATAGAGGACATGTAGACGAACAAAAAATGTCAAGCAACACGGTACCCAAAGTGTCACGTTACCGAGATATTTGAAGGTAAAGATGGACAAATCAGTACAATGACCATATAAAAATTAGACCTTTTACGTGTCTATAGAGAGACTATAGGCGTTGATTATTATTATTACTGGTTATTGAAAGAGAGTAGGTACATTACATACTACTAGGAGCACGATAAAACTATTTTTTGACATTACATAGCGTTTCAATGAGATGCAAAGCGATTTCAATGTGCGTATAACAATAATCAACCTGGGAACTATTATTTGGATATAATTTAACGCCCAAACACGTAAAAAGGCTATTAAAAAAAATATTTAATGAATGTCGTTGTACTCGTTTGTCGATCTTTAACTTCAAATATCTCGGTAACGTGACACTTTGGGTACCATGTTACTGGACATTTTTTGTTCGTCTATAAGTCCTCTATCCATACATACCACTTTCATCGTGGGCTGCGATTTCGAAAAAAAATCAAAATGGCGAACAGGTTGATATGCCACATTGGTTCTATCCCCTTTCTTATGGAACACCTCATGAACACTTCGCCCGACCTGGAATCGAACCCAGTATCTCATGGACACGCATTTTCGTATTCAGTGTGGGATAACTTCATGCAATGCATAATCTTTATGTATATTCTGTATACCGGGTAGCTGTAAAATTACATTATTCATCACAGATGAAGGATATTTTAAAAACCCATTACAAAAGCTGCTTATATACTTTTCTTCAAATAAATCAAACAGAAATTACGAAAAATTGGAGCTTCGAGAAACATCGATTCTATGTATCGATTTTCATTGTCAATGTTAAATAAAAGCAAAAGATTGTCGTCTGAAGTCATATTATGTAAGCGCTCTGACCTTCTTTCAACCTGTCCTCGTATCGTAAGTTCGGTAGGGTCACTTCATTTCGCACTTCAATTATCAACGTGACTTCTGGGGCCTTAACACGTTAATATTGTTTCCTTAATAAATCCATGAATGACTTGTTTAACATAACATTTACATAATAATTGATAATAAAAGGAAGTTATGTAAGAATAACGTTTGTTTTGGTAACGTAGCCTTGCGCTAGGATAGGTCATTCGATCTACGATGTGTTTATTGTTTACAAATACTATGTATTACGGACATAATTCAGAACAAACATCAAGTGCCGTATGAATGTGACTTCCGGCAACCGTAAGCGCGGGCCTGTGGACGGTGAGTAATGGGAGGTATTCCATGAAGCACACCCAAACGAAGCACACCCAGACGAAGCACACCTAAAGTATTCCACTTAGCACACGCGTAGGTGGGCTTCAAATAGAAATTTAAAATAATTAATTTCCTATTATTTTAAACTTTTATTTGAAGTCCATGCTGCATGTTGTTCGAAAGAGATACCGCAACCCCGGACACAAAGGGCTAAGAAGGAACATGTGTGGTTTTTAGTCGTGTAGAAATCTGACACCTTCCTTCTTCGCCTTCTTCCGTTCTGTTCTAAAATAATAAAAAATACTTCCTTTAGTGAGCAGGTACGGTAGAGATGCCTTGAGGGCACAACTTGTACAATACCACGGCCGTTTCCAGTCCAGGACTCCTAACCCATTTTATGATAGGAAGACTTCGAATCATGCATATTTATTATACACTTCTACACTAATATTATAAAGAGAAAAGATTTGTATGTTTGTAATGAATAAACTCAAAAACTACTGCGTCGATTTCAAAAATTCTTTCACTATTAGAAAGCTACATTCACCCTGAGTAACATAGGCTACTTTTTATCACTGTATTAACTCACGGGAACGGGAACTACGCGGGTGAAACCGCGGGACGACCGCGAGTCTAAAATATAGAGCTCGAAGCAGATTTGTTGAAAAGCAAATGCTTATGTACAGTTCAAAATCGAAGTCCAAATTGTTATGTTACATGTAAATGCTCCTGGTCACTAAGTACTTACCTTTACGGATGTTAAATGATGTCTATCTGATTGTCGGTACATCATTGTGTCGGACGATCTATGAGCTGTCCGTAAATTCTTGGCTGGTCACGTAATATTAGAACACCTTTTATTTTGTATGATATTGAAGGTTAACCAGATGATCCACTATCTGAATGAGGAGATGCGTTAGTATGAGAATTGAGGCGTTTATAACCTAAGACATAAGAAGATTGAGGTTTAGTGTGGAATGTGTGTTTCATACGAAGTTGGCAAAGTACAAAATATGTGTCTTTACATTCTACATCCTCGTGGATTTCATGTTTGCTGTATACAATTTAAATTGTCTGTGAGAAAAAGAAAAAAAGTCCGTGAGAGAAAGTGTAGTTTGATGAAACTATCATTATCCTCAAAAAATATAACAAACAATTGGTGTTCTCATTTGACTTACACACAATATGTCGGAACACCATTAATGGCACTGTAGGTTATTTATAGCTAGATAGGTGCCATCTTTAAGGTCATCACGACTTTTATCTATTCTGACCTCCTTTTTTGATAAAAGGCATTAATTAATGTGGTATTACTGGAATCGTCACCACCAAAATAGAATACTACTACTACTACTTCTTACAAAAAAAAACTTGTAATCCACATGTCTCATTCAAATGTCACGGGGTAATAAAGAGGCTTCAAATAGTTATACTGGCCCAAACGAGAATCTGATACGCACTTTAACCTTTAGGATAACTTAGGGCGATTTCAGATTAGTGTATCTTCGGCGCGTATAAGCTGGTTTTGTTGAAGCGTGTGTAGGTACGCGCGTACGCTTGCACCTCCTGACTCGTACTAGCGTTGACGCGTGTATAAGCTTGCATAAGCATATACGCGAGCCGCGTGATTTCATTTTATCTGAGGGAACCCACCATCCATGAGCGAAAACCCCAGAATGTGCGTGTGTAATTTTTTGTAGTGATATAACGTTGAGCACTTTTAAGAGCGTGATCTGAAACTTATTTTGCCGAAAAATACGCTAGTCTGAAACCGCTCTTACTTGCTCAATCAGTTTTATTTACAAGTAATTAAATTAAAAAACCCCCAACTCAATAAAGATAAAACATTGGTTCTCCGCTTTTACTCCCTTTAAATCAAAGTTTGACCAAGTTTAAAGGGAGTAAAAGTCAAAAAACAATTTTCAAGCTTTTTTGTTTTAATTTCATTAGTTTATATTCCTCATTTCCTTTCAATATAGTGACCATTATTCTACAAATCAATCCCTTTCATCTTTTTGCTACCCATATTGAGGGAGTTGTAAAAACAAACGTAATTCGTCATTTTGTGATGGCAGCCATCTTGGATTTGAAATTCGTTTTAGTGTATAGTCTTCTACTAATCAAGCCCTTTCATTTGATACCCATATTGATGTGTTGTGAAAAATATGTACCTAATACGCCATTTTGTGATGGCGGCGATCTTGGATTTGAAATTTGTTATAGTGTATTCTACTAATCAAGCCCTTTCATTTGATACCCGTAATGACGGAATTGTAAAAAATAAGTAATCCGCCATTTTGTGATGGCAGCCATCTTGGATTTGAATTTTGTTAGAGTATCTGCATGGTATTCTCCCAATCAAGCCCTTTCATTTGATACCCATATTGATGGAGTTGTGAAAAAATTATATGTAAATCGCCATTTTGTGGTGGCGGCCATCTTGGATTTGAAATTTGTTATATTGTATAGTATTCTACTAATCAAGCCCTTTCATTTGATACCCATATTGATAGGAGTTGTGAACAAATAAGTATGTACTCCGCCATTTTGTGGTGGCGGCCATCTTGGATCGATGTTTTTCAAACATAGCTAAGAACACTCTCGACTAATTCACCTTTCAAGCAAAAAAAACTAAATCAAAATCGGATCATGCGTTCGGGAGCTGCGATGCCACAGACAGATACACACACAGACACACATATACACAGACACGTCAAACTTATAACACCCCGTCGTTTTTGCGTCGGGGGTTAAAAATGTATATAATATACAATTCTACAGTTCCTAGACTTACATAACAGATTAGGAGTTGCGTCAGCCTTAAACAAACTCGTAATCCTTATCAATAGTGAAATTATTATTTATTTAAGTCGCTCAAATCTCATTCCTATTTTGTAACCTATTTTTTTTATGGGTGGAAAATCATCAAATTTTCGCCCTTGGGCAGAGCGAAAGGGAGTGTCAGACTTCTACTGACTAAAAACCACCCATGTTAATTCTTAGCCCTTTACGTCTAAGCCGCGGTTTCTCTTGTGCAACAACCCGCAGCCCCGACGGGAAACTTTGTACACACGGCTACACATCAAGCGATACAAAACCAGTTAATCTTCGCCTCACTTTACTAGATCTTTTCGCACAACGAACGATCAGATTATACTGGTTTTGTATAGCTTGATGTGTAGCCGTGTGTACCCTCGGCTATCAAACTATTAAGATATTTCCCAATATAGATCGAACTCTAGCTAGATATTTAGATGGGAGTAGTCGAGTTGTCGCCCCACAGCCCGAGGGCCTCTGTTGATAAATTACGTTTTGTAAAATATGATTATTAAAATGTAGCTTTACAAGACATTTAAAGTGGCGACTTCACGAGTACGCCTATTTAATAATAATAGGGTACACTCACTGTACGCGAAACCATATTTGTGGCTCGGCACTAATAGCAACTTTCCGCCTTGATTCATCTTATCTTTTTCTCGTATATACATAGATTCTTACATACATATTCAATAGTTTATTTTATATTATCCTTTAAAGAATCTACTTATGTAATCAAATTAATTATTAATCAGTATAAAATTTAGCGGAGAACTCGTTACAGCAGAAAAATCCGGATATATTGAATAAAAATTCAACTTGGCACCATATATTTTAATCTGACTTTACAGGAGTATCTGTTAAGGCAATGTTGCAGTTGCTCGGGACGCGATAGCAATTTTGTTTTTATCCCATAGTAGTGTCAAACAATTGTAGAAAATATCGCACAACCACTCGAAGGCATGAAAAACTTTTTTGCATAAAATATATGGAAAACGTAATGTGTGCCTACAAAATTTGAGGGTCGTCGTCGTGCCGTCGATTTCTTAGGGATCCCATCATCGGATCCTGACTTGGTGACAATGGGACCACCTCGGGAGTATACCCTTTCAAACACAAAAATAATTTTGAAAATCGGTTCTTTAACGACGGAGATAGGAAAAAAATACAGATGAATTGAGAACCACCTCCTTTTTGGAAGTCCGTTAAAAAGAGCGACTGTAAGCGATGTTTATTTACTTTTACATTGTCCATTTGGCCACAGGTAATCAAAATTACATACTTCCGATGAGTCTAAGAAATTAAAGGCATTGTGTTCATTAAAGTAGTGGTACGTACATCGATGGAAAGTCTAGGAAGGTATGTAATGAAATATGTTTGCTCTATGAGTCATAGATTTGTTTTTTGATTTCCATCCCTATACATTATTTAACTCCGTGTAGTCTAAGTACTTACAATTTACAACTAGTGATCGATCGACAGTAACATGAATTAAATGTTGAAATGTCAGTCAAAATGTTATGTAGATATTCAGTCATTTTCCCTGATGACGTAAGCATTTTCTCAGCATTTATCAAACCGTTTAGAACTGCAGGTCAATTTGCATTGAAGACTGCCTTTCTATGCAATATACATATTTGATTTTACAAATTAAGACGGATAATCTCTGCCTCTCTGGAAAGGAAATCTATATTATACTCTGCAATTGCGTCACACTGCGGTTTGAACGTAAGCTTGTGTTCTACTATTTACTACGAGTACTGTAATTGCAGTCACTGTACTATAAATTAATGGTGGTCAAAGGTGAATGTACCATGTTCACATAATCTTTTACTATCACTTCTCGTTTCCCAAGAAGCGTAAACTAATACTAAATAATCCAGCTTAGGATGCTATTTCGCACAATCGAGAATTGTTAGTAGTGTCTCGGAGTGAAAGTCGTCACTGCAAGCGAACTTTCGTTGTCTGCGGTATTACTACCGGGAGCGGCCTAATATGCGCAAGAGTCGCTCGTGATCGAACGGGACGATCATTTTCTCACGAATTTGAGTGTCTAGACCGATTGTAAAATTCTTTATGTAATTATTAATGAGCAGTCGATTGTTGTCAATTAATTTTGAGGATGAAATTGCTTCCTATTGTTGCTTGTATCGCTCAAAGAATTATTAGTTCGTTAAAGTGCAACTTGTTATTGTTAAAATAGAAGTGAATATCATTTGACGCGATTGCACAATTCATTTAAGCAAAGGGGATAGATATGGAGACATAATTAAATCAAATAAATGTTGAAAGTTTAATTTCATTAGATATAATTTGTATGAATTTGAGTAGCTGTTGTTCAAAGGGCGTGTTGACCAGTCTATGTATGAACTAGGCACCTTTGACCTCTAAAACGTGTTCGTTAAATGTAGCTTAATATAGCGTAGTACAGTTCCATATTAAACGAGTTTAAGCCAAGTTAAGCCACACCGTATATGACTCATTTCTCACTTCAATGTTAAGTAATAAAGATAATTACTTATTTTGGTAAAAAACAATTTTGTTGATTTTGTAAATAATAGTCACATATAATCGACATTGAATTATATAACCGGAATAAGAAGTATACAAGGTGGCAGCAACAATATCACAATAAATTAAACACTGGTTGTAGGTACTAGAAATTAAATAATATACAAATATTTTATAACTATAAAAATAAACCCTGTGAAATGATTTTCAACCAAATTAAATAGCATAACATTGGTAATGAAATAGAACACCTTTTTTGTAAAGGTTTACTGGCAGTGCATCTCTAAAAAGGATCGCCTACTGCTGAACCGGACAATGAAATAGAACACCATTTATAAATATTATTATGTACATATTGCTTTTGATATGATATGTGCACCAAAAAATTCGCATCTAGATATATTTAACGAATTTGCCATAGGTTTTTGATATAGCGACCCCCGTTCGTAAATAAATAAATAAAATGCTGACATTGAAAAATCATTTTCTGTAACTAAACTAAGTAGGTGGTTAGGTACTGAATATATTCGATTGAATTTTTGTATGCAAACTGAGAATGCTATAAACTCATGAGGCCGTGTAATTAATTGTCGGTGCCACCCTGTATATGAAAACATCGTTTTATTCATAGAAATGTATTTCCATACAAAAGACATCAACGCGTTCCATAACGAGAGTTACCGTAATAATATTTTTATTCTTTTATATTACAACACATGTTACTATACAGACTGTTCATAGTGTACTGTTTTAAAAAGTATATTTAACATAATTTTCTTGTATTTTCAGGAAAGCCAGGTACAGACTACCCAGTGCTAGGTGCAGTGCCATACACCAACTTTTACTGCGATGATCAGCCTTACCCAGGTTTCTTCGCGGACATGGAGACGCGCTGTCAAGGTAAATGTCAAAAAACAAACAATTAGAGGGTAAAACAATGCCAAAAATGCGATTGTTACATGCGAATCCCTGAGCTCTATTCTCACTGACATATACTCTATGCATTTCATATTATTTCTTATAAGCTTTTATACCTAGTATGTTATCATGCCTGCAGCGTTTTTGATTATAATTTGTCAATAACAGTTTTCATCACGCTTGATTACCATGATGACATTCTATTGTTATTGACTAACACATTTATTTTTTTTGAAATACAAGATGTTAATCATGTTATAAATTATAACTGCCACTAAGTGGGAGGAGTTTAAATCATTCTTAGTAACTCAATATAATAAATCACCAAAAAACTAAACAGACAAAGAAAATTAATTATAAGATGTGGGTGTTCTCATCTTTCTGGTTCTATTGTCAGAACAAAGCTTTTACGATTCTGTGGCTTAGACCTTGACCGTGCTATAATGATTTACTACTGACCTTATAATACTTTAAGGTCAGATAATTATAACGTAAAGAAACCCGGAACATGATCTCGACATGAAATGGTGGTCGAAAACGTGAGCTGAACCATTAAAGATACGCACTTATCTTCTAATTTATTGAAACACAAACTCGATTATTATGTCTTCTAAAATTATATTGACTTTAATTAATTAGATGAACAGTTTGATAAAAATAAGACATCATTAAGAATTACTTCCTTATCATAATTAGAGTTGAGGACTCACTATTTGAACTGTTCTTTTAAACAAATTTGTTATATAATAAGTCCTCTCAAGTTAATTTGTATATTCTTTTAATTAGGAAATCCCATGGAAAAATTACAAGGATTATATTATGACATAATTATAGTTTCTAAAAGAATGTTTCGATTTGAATACATACTAACAATATTCATAGTTACATGTGATGCATTTAGATTTGATTCCTTCTTCTTCTTCACTTTAAATATCCATTTTTATTGCCACCGGTTACTTGACAGACAATAATAATGATTTAAATGCAAAGCGAAGTATCTAATCTTGCTTGTTTAGTTTGTAGGACATTTTGCAACGCAAGTATGTGACATTTCTCAATGTTAACCGTTGTATCAATCAGGTAGTGTGCTGTTTGTAGGGCAAGTAGATTCTTTAACCTTTTCTTAGAAAACCTTTAATCACGTTGTATTTATACGACACCTGTTTGTGGTTGATCGAGACTTGGGATATTTCGTCCAGCAGATGTCCTGGTAGTTAAAGTGCCACAGATTGTTATTTATCTGCTATTTTTATCTATTATTACTGATAAAGTTCAGTTTATCAATTCAGGCCAATGACTTAACTTGAATTAGGGATGACCTGATATTGGTTAGTTTTCCCTGCAGCTCCTTCAAAATTATTTTACCTCTGACAGCAGCAAGTCAGCAACTTTAGTGTTATGTCTTTAAAGTACCTGTGAAGGAACTTTACAAATAATTTGAGACCGTGCATCGCTCAAATAAAACGGCAAAGAATCTTTATATATTACGATGTTTGAAGTACAGAAGCACATCAAGCTACCGGAGATACCAGAAACTGTAAAATTTTCCGAATCAATCTTGAACCTAATGCTTCCGCGATGAAGTTGAAATTCTATTATAGGAATTTGATAGTAGCTTGATGTACTGGTGTCTGTACCACCACGCATAGACACAGTGTTGCAACAATTTCTGCAAATTCATTATGTCCCATTTGTGTTTCCAGCGTGGCATTACTGCGACATCGACGGCCGGCAGGCGTCGTTCCTGTGCCCCAACGGCACGGTGTTCTCGCAGGGCGTGGCCTCGTGCGACTGGTGGTTCAACGTGCGTTGCGCGCTGTCTCCGGCGCTATACCGGCTCAACGCGCGTCTCTATCGCCGGAGGAAACCGACGAGACCCAAGCCCCACCGGCTCATAGACAAGAAACTCATTTCGGAAATCTTTTTGTAAATATTGTTTGACAGTCATGAGTTGCCAGATACGAATTTTCATTGACATTGCTTGATCGGTATCTGGAAACTTGTGACAACACTGGTATTTGTGCCGATTAAGACCATTCCAGTAGATCTAAGTTTCAAGTGTAGTGTAAGATGTGGCTCTGGTCCGCTGGACAAAACTTCAAAACTGCTCTCATTTACAATAGGGCAATAGGGCACTTTATGTGACGGCTAAACACCCTTATTCCAGAATAGGTGACGCTACAGAATCATAGATAATCGATCGAAAGCGTGTCCAGCCAGCTTGAAAAACCACTTTTCGCTGGTCTCTCAATCTCGGTAACGGAAGTGATTTTGACGACTTTTTGCATATCAACGGGCGTCACATAAATATGTGACAGGCATCAAGCTAAAAGTTTTGTGATACGTACAGTGGTTTAGTAGAAAAATGCAAAAAACTGTGTCCAGCCATCTTGAATTTACGTAAAAAACTTTTGGCTGGCACTTCCGAATCCCACATAACGGGAGCGTTTTCGATTATGGTTCCTTTACTAATACTTGGTGACGCAATGTGTGACAGTAATAACGTTTGATTTATGGCGTCACATGTAAGGGTTTACGAGATATCAATGAAAACTTAATGTATACTTGTGTCCAGCCATCTTGAACTCAGGCTGGCTGGACACATGTATCTCCGCTGCCTGATGATCTACGACCTTCAAAATGTTATCAAAATGTTGTGACGGGGACGATAATGATAACCTGAATTAGTGACGGAGAAACTTTGGGTAGTTTCAAAGATATTGATCATTTATTATCCCATATCTTCCCGTGGGTGTCGTAAGAGGCGACTAAGGGATGTACCAGAGAATGGGCAGCAGCGTTCTCTGTGCTTTTTGTATCGACCGTACTGCGATCGCCAACACGCCTGCCAAGCGTGGCGATTATGGCAAACCCCCTCTAAGCAAAAATTACACTTAGGGGAGGCCTATGTCCAGCAGTGGACGTCTTTCGGCTGAAATGATGATGATGATGATGATCATTTAAATTTTCCCATACAAACATCCATTAATATTGTGAGGTGACCATATTTTTTACATAATTATAGGATTTCTTTTGAATCGACTAATCGGCCGGTAGCAGCCAAGCCACGCCAGCTTTGTATTTGATTTCTCCGTGGGATTAAAGGTTTTCCTGCAGAAAAAGGGGAAGTATGTGTTAATTCTAAATAATAATTAAAAACACTAACAAAAAAAACAAAGTGCATTGCACTCAGTGATGCCAATTTAGCATAAACTTTATTATTGTAATTTGTGTTTATATTTGTTATTTTATGTGTGCAATAAAGAATAAAAATAATAAGAATAGCATTTTTTCATGTTGTTTAGCAAACTTATTAGTTGTTTAGCATATAGCATACACAATTATTTTAAAATAAAATACATTAATGCGTAAGCAATTATTTCCATTTAGAAAAAAAAACCCTTTACTAAGTATAATATTGTTGGCGCTCCTGATGCTAATGCTGATGATAATGGAAAGAGTATTTGAGAACTTAGTCGATTAAAACAGTATGTATATTTTGTTAAATAATAAAAAAAGTTAAAACTATGTTACGTTTCATTTGACACTGAAAAATGTTAGCAGATTTTTTAGCATTTCTATAAAGCAATTGGCATAATTTTAGCAGATTCTATATCGGTCTTGTTGGCAACACTGATGCACTGATACTGAGTTTGTTTTGTACACACGGCTACACATCAAGCTATACAAAACCAGTATAATCTGATCGTTCATTGTGCGAAAAGATCTAGTAAAGTGAGGCCAAGATTAACTGGTTTTGTATAGCTTGATGTGTAGCCGTGTGTACACAGAGGCTGTGAGTGCTGTGACAGCGTAAACCGTTTTCGTTTAATCGTTTAGAGTAAAGTATACATAATGGTATTTAGAGCCTTCCGTCGATTTGTAAGGAATACGTGCAATATTTGCTAAGCGCGTTGTCATTTAACGAGGTCCTTGGTAAGTAACGTGAATTACATTATTTTTTCATTTAAATACCTTATAGCATTAGTCTGTTATCCTGGCACAATATCTACATACGTACTTATCATAAAAAACACCAATAATTATCTACTAAAAAGAGTAGATAGGTATCTGCACGTAAATAATCAATAACATTAAAGATTTAAATATCTACAGTTGTTCGTATTAGTATCACCGATACGCGGATTTTCGTCCATTAAAGAAAACACCTTAAAATATACTTTGTCCTACATAAAACCTACAATATTGGTAACCCTACTACAGTGTTTGTATGGGAAAATTTAAATGATCAATATCTTTGAAACTTCCCAAAGTTTCTCCGTCACTAATTCAGGTTATCATTATCGTCCCCGTCACAACATTTTGATAACATTTTGAAGGTCGTAGATCATCAGGCAGCGGAGATACATGTGTCCAGCCAGCCTGAGTTCAAGATGGCTGGACACAAGTATACATTAAGTTTTCATTGATATCTCGTAAACCCTTACATGTGACGCCATAAATCAAACGTTATTACTGTCACACATTGCGTCACCAAGTATTAGTAAAGGAACCATATTCGAAAACGCTCCCGTTATGTGGGATTCGGAAGTGCCAGCCAAAAGTTTTTTACGTAAATTCAAGATGGCTGGACACAGTTTTTTGCATTTTTCTACTAAACTACTGTACGTATCACAAAACTTTTAGCTTGATGCCTGTCACATATTTATGTGACGCCCGTTGATATGCAAAAAGTCGTCAAAATCACTTCCGTTACCGAGATTGAGAGACCAGCGAAAAGTGGTTTTTCAAGCTGGCTGGACACGCTTTCGATCGATTATCTAAGATTCTGTAGCGTCACCTATTCTGAAATAAGGGTGTTTAGCCGTCACATAAAGTGCCCTATTGCCCTATTGTAAATGCGAGCAGTTTTGAAGTTTTGTCCAGCGGACCAAAGCCACATTAGTGTAAGCTAGATTATAATATTGAAAAGTCATTGAAGTATGTAAATATACCTTATCAAAAAGTGGAATAAAGCGACTCATAATCATCGGCAGCCTATACCTATTGTTCCCACTGCTGGGACACAGGCCTCCTCTCTATGAGAGGGAATGGGCTATAATCTACTACGCGGGCCCAGTACGGGTTGGTAGATGTCACATGTCTTCAAATTTTTGATTCTTCACCGTTTTTCAGAGCAGTGGTGATGAAATAAATTACACAAAGTAATGCACCTGCCTGGGTTCGAACCCACGACTAACTGCTCGTAAGTCGGGGCCGCCACCGCTAGACCACCGCTGAAGGCCGGTTTTTCAACACGTATAACTTTATCTGGATAATAAAATGATGACTGTTCTGTACAACCGCTGTTAGCGTTCCTTCGATTAAAGTTATAAAAGATAAGAAAATCGGCTCTTCATGCAATTACTAAGTATGCTAAACATATTCTTTTGTAATAGTCTGCCGGGTTGTGGAGGTAAGATGGGCAGTCGCTCCATAGAAAATACTATTATTCAGCTGCATCCGGTTAGACTGGAAGCCAACTCCTCTACATAGTTGGGGAAAGGCTAGATAGATGATGATGTAGACTGTCGAAACTTAAAATGATGATACTTGAAATCCACTTATCATTTGGGTATCAAGTGTACATCTATTTCATGATGAATATCTTGTAAATAGAACCTTACTTTTAATAGGTTTTCATAGTAAGTGTCCAGCTTATTAAGCGGATCTAAATGATTTAGTGAAGTCTCTATACAAAAACAATTAAGTTATACTTATAAAACATGAAATTTAACTACACATTCAAAAATATGAACAATATCTAATATGTAGTCCATATTATCGATAGATCGTAATAACTACCATATTATACTTTCGCACTGTGATAATGAATTTTAAGCTGACCATTTTTATGTTACTAAATATAAAATGATTATTGCGGAGTGACTATAGTCATGGATCTGGCATCGGGTCACTAAGTGCGGTCCTAAAGTTTGTATGAATGTTACGATTGTAAGATATAAATCACTCTTCTTGTCTACCTATACCCGCTAGTTGGTTCATTTTAAAAACATGGCAAACACAATAGTATTTCATTACTGAGTTAATTTAGGTAGGCCAATGATGGCCTACTTAGGCATATTGAAAAACGTATCAGCAAGATGTATGAATGTCTTTTACTCATACCATGCGGTATGGGCCAAGGTAAAATATATCAGAAACGAGAAATATCGTAATATCTTAAGCCACATAATAGTTGTGATATGTGAAGATTATCCTAACATTCATCTATCACACTGAACTTTGCTAGTAGGTAATCACTTTGCTTGTTTAAAGAACCTACGCACCATCAAAGTATACTGCTATAATACCTATATACTGCTGGCTGGAAAATTCAAATAGGTCATGGACGAAAAGTACCATAAATATTGAAGTAGCTAGTTTTACTCTAAAGAAATATTTATTTATTCTAAAACTAAATCCTTAGTTTAAGTAATAAATGAATATTTGAATTACTCATAATTATAATCATTCCAATATTTAGAAAACTTTTCCTTCTGGCCTTGTTGAAACTTTCCACTCTGGTTATATACCTAATTGCTGAAAGGTACCTGATGTGTGATTCTCTAGTGAATAAGTCCAGACGCCAGTACAGCAACCTATCCGAAACTGTAAAATAATCCCAATGAACGTTAAGCCTTTCCAAAAACCATTATTTAGCGATAAAATTGGAAATCTCTTAAAGAAAGCCGGACTGTAGTGGCTTGATGTACTGGCGTCTGAACATTAAATCATATAAATAGTAGCATACTACTGCCATGAATAGGGAAGATAATATAAACAAAGGTTGTCTGGTAGAGAATGCCTATGAATCCTATGTACCACTAATGAATATAAAAAGAGAAATGAATGTATATATACAAGCATTTTAACGTAAGTACTTGGTGCAGAGATTAAGCACAAGAGGGATATGTGAAATTTTTTAAAGATAAAGAGGCCTGCTTTTAAATTCCTATTATCCTTAACATTTTGAATACATACTCGGTATGTACACACGGCTACACATCAAGCTATACAAAACCAGTTAATCTTGGCCTCGCTTTACTAGATCTTTTCGCACAATGAACAATCAGATTATACTGGTTTTGTATAGCTTGATGTGTAGCCGTGTGTACAATACTTAAGCCTGACACAAACTATTGTACCTAAATAGAAATGTTTCCTAATTTGTTTAAGTCATTTTGTAGCTACAGAACTTCCTTACAAATATATTTCAATAAATCTATATATATGTAAATGTTATGTTGATTTGTGTACGCTTCAAAAACTCAAAAAGTTCTGCACCGATCGAGCTGAAATTTTAGAATGATATATAATCCGCATCAAGGATTGTTTTTACAGTATCCATGCACGCGGGCGAAGCCGTGGGCATCAGCTAGTATGTTATAACTTTAAGCTCAGCGTATTTTTTAAAGTGCTTGTTTTTAAAGAGTGTTATTTTATTAGCTTCGAGTGAAAGCCTTTCACAAAAGGAGATGGGGCGCTTTAGTATGGGCTCCGTTTCTGCTCTAGGAAAAAACAGACAAATCACCCATTGTCTTTTTCTGAACGCGTTACTAAGGTAATTCATGTTTTGATAAATCTATATTCATTTCAACTGCAATTCCCTTTGTTGTTAGTTTAATTTGACTTTTTATATCACTTTGTTCCTTACATTTATTTTAGTAGCTAATTTAGACTAATTGTTTCAACTTTTCAGTTTTCGGTTCTTGTTTTCGTGTCGTTAATTTTTTTGTTAAAAAGTTTTAGTCTACGGCGGTCAGTTGGTACAGAGGTCTGTTACTCGATAAATTGTCTGGTAGTAAATCAAGTTACATATCAGATCGTTTTGCATGAATACACATAATTACTTGTTACTTCAGACTTACACAGTGATGGCTCGATGAGTGTTAACACGCTAGTTTTGTTCCTTTCTACTTTTATCAGCTTGAAGGTCAAAGGAATAACAATTGTGTAAATGATTGCTTTAATACACTAGCTCTAGTGATATGTATATTTCTAAATTCACATGTCTGTGCATTTAAGAATATACTTAAGGTCATCACACCAGTATTAAGCAATGCACGGGTCCGGGATTGTAACAGCTATCCCCTAGGCTCCTCGGGGGTATCCTGCATTTTCGACGAAAATTGTTTGGCAGATTATCACTGCCAACTTTGACAACTAACGATTAGCAAAGGACATCAACCAAAATGGGCTAAGCCGGTGAACAGCCGTATTGGGATAAAATAAATTCATGAATAATTTAGTAATAATATTTAGTAAACATTGGTCTCTATTCGGGAGTGTCAAAATAAACAATAATTGGCATCCAAGCTATTAAACATTATTGCTGCAACTGCATAGTCGGCCGAAGGACTGTAAGTTGCTGCACTCATATTATCATGTCTGTGGTATGGTATTTAAGCTGGGCAAGGTATGAAAATGTCACTCCACCTGCTCAGTTTTTAGACCATGTTTTATTAACATATGAAAATGAATAGTTTTACAAATAAACAATTTATTTCAAAATATTGAAGTTTTTTTTTTGTTTTGTACCTATTATACTAATCAATTTGATACATAACTTCTTACCTATATGTTTTCTTTGTACTGTAAGACACTCAATAAAATTAAAAATATTGCGATATTTTTATGTTCATGTTCAAGCCCAAACGTCATACAAATGGTTGATGTCCTTTATTAACCGACTTCAAAAAAAGGAGGAGGTTATCAATTCGACTGTATTTTTTTTTTTTTTTTATGTTTGTTCGCTCATAACTTGCGACTGGGTGAACTGATTTTCGTGATTTTTTTTTCATTTGAAAGCTGGTGCTTCCCGTGTGGTCCCATTGTCACCATTTCAATATCTGATGATGGGATCTTGTAGAAATCGGGGGAACTCTTCAATAAATAACAGCAGATTAACCGCGATTGTTGCTATAGCATATCTAAGCATTGTTTACGCCATCACACAACATAATATCACGCCTGTACTCACTACAAAGGTTGGTGAACATATTCTGATGAAGTACTTCGGAGGTAGACAACGGAACTCCTCAATAAATGATAGCAAATGGACTGGGATTGCTGAAATCTCATGTCTGTCTATTGTTTACACCAGTTCATAACATAACATCACGCCGGTACGTTGTGAAGGGGTAAGCACATGTGAACTACTAAAAAGTGAAAAATAAAAACGTTTTTTACAAAAAATAAAACCGACTTCGACAAAAATAAAACACAAAAAAGTGAAAAATAAAAATCAGCTTCAGAAGTCGGTGGCAAAAACATGAAATCAAACAAACAAAAGTCACCGACTTCTGAAGCTGATTTTTATTTTTCACTTTTTTGTGTTTTATTTTTATATGACAACGTTTCATTTGGTAGAATTATTGTTAAGCTGATTATTCTAATGACACAAAACGTTGAAGACATTTATCATTTGTCAAACATTTCACTAGGCTACAGAATAGTCGACATCGGCTTTGCTTGCCATTAACGAAAAATAGAATAGAATAGACACAACTATTAGACGAATGACGTTTTGTCAGTGTAACAGTTCCCTTTTCATATATTGATAATTAATTATAATGATAAAAAATAGACTAATTTTTCAACACATTTTTACCCGCTACTAGAAAAATTTGGATGCAAGAGCGAGCGAAGCGAGCTTGGGACTTGAGGCACCCCGAATTCTTTATTTTTGTCAAACCACCCAGAAGAAGGAGCCCCGCGATTTTCGCGATTTCAGGGTTTGTCCCTTAGTAACGGTACAATACCCAAACGAAATTAGAACAGTTAGTTTTTAAACACCATAACAATATTTACTGGCTTTGGACAAGTACTTCAAAGTGTAGCTGTTGTTACAACACAGAGCAGAACGGAGTCCAATTTTTTTTGTAATCATATTTAGTTCCACCTGCAGCGCACCTGGTTTTGAAGTGAAAGTTTCCAAGGGACCCATGGCAGTGAGAAGCTTGTTTGGAGTATTGAGATAGTCTATTCATAATCAGCCGTAGGGTTCAAAAGAGTATTTTTCGTATTTTGCTTAGGCTGGTGTCATTTTCATCATCATCATCATCATCTGCCTATAGGCATATAATGTTCCCACTGCAGGGACTCAGACCGCCTCTCTAAGAGTGGGATTGGACTATAATCCACCACACTATAAAAATAAAACATTGAACTGTAGGTACTGCTTTAAACAGTAAAATATGAGCCTAATATTTAAAAAAAGTTACTGCTTTGAACGTAGGCTCATACCTATGTTACTGTTTAAAGTAGTACAGTTCAATGTTTTATTTTTTTCAGTGCACATGTGGGCCCAGTGCGGCTTGGTAGATGTCACATATCTTCGAAGTTTTTGGTTCTAATTTGAGATCTTCTTATAAAACACTGTTACGTATTACTATTTATTAAGATGCAAAAATTTATGTCAGAGATTACCATTGTCCTTCTCTGTTCTCTGTTCTCTGTTTGCCAAAACGCAAAGAACTTGTCTTCTTAATTTATTCAACTTAAAATAGCCCCGGCCATTTGGAGTCATAAGTTCCCATGCATCGTAAGATTAGATTAAACATTTCTATATCCTTGAATAAATATCGTTACATTTAGAAGCTTTAAATTTTCCTTTGTTAATTTTTTACATTAAATCATATACTAATAATTAGTAATAGGGTAATATTATAAAGAGGAAAGATTTGTTTGTTTGTACCAATTTAACTCAAATACCTTTCTTTTTTTCTTTTTTTTTAGCCCGTATTTTCCCACTCCTGAGCAAAGGCCTACGGCCTAAGGCCTACGGCCTAAGGCCTACGGCCTAAGGCCATTCCTTCCACTTCTTACAATGGTGTGCTTTTTCTTGCTAGTTGGTGAGAAAGCCATCCAAGGCGTCCCGCCATCTTCTCCTCGGTCTACTGCAACCCCGTCTGGCTGTGTCAGGGCTCCAGTCTTGCGATATTCGGGCCCACAGTTGGTGTCAAGAAATTGTATGTCTTGTGTGTATCCCCTTAAAACGCAAGCTAATGGATATGTGTATTCTCACCATTCTGACATATGGTGCACAGACTTGGTCTGTATGGTGCACAGAAGTTCAAACTCAAGATTTGCCAGCGAGCGATGGAACGCAGCATTCTGAATAAAAAATTACTCGACACATTTAAAAAAATCTTTCATCGTTAGAAAGTACATCTTCACCGAGTAATACAGGCTACATTTAAATATTTAGGGAAATAAATAGGGATAAAAACTTGAATAATGCAACCCAAGGTGTAAAAAAAAAAGGTAGCACTCCGGGAGTGCCGGCAGAAGTGAAAACTTCAATATTAACTTTCAAACTCGCGTCAGGGTCACGTGATGCTGATCGAAAAATCTTACGATTTTTCGGTCAGCATCACGTGACCCTGACGCGAGTTTGAAAGTTTTTACCCATACAAAAAAAAGTGCTCAGCGCCGCTAAAGAAGTTTTCACTTCAAAAAAACCCCGTCGGGGCTGCGGGTTGTTCCCGTCGCGGGGCTACGGGTTGATCGAAAGAGATACCGCGGCCTCGGCACAAGGGCTAAGAAGTAAGTAAGTTTTAGTCAGAAGAAGTCTGATACTCCCTTCCGCTCTGCCTAAGAGCGGGAGGGGTTATTTGAGGATTTCCCACACACCAAAAAAAAAGTGTAAAAAAACTGTCGTAAAACGTCTTGTATCGCATACGCTGCGAAAACTATTGGTGACAGCCTTACAGCGCCTAAATGTACTACAATACAATATTAAAGAACACATCAATATCTATAAAAAAAATATTAGATTGCCTATCTCCGACGGATAACTCACAATAACTGCTTTTACTATTGAAATCTAAGCTAATTACTATCACTATCACTATACAGATTATAAAACTAACTCAACTAAGTGTTCCGCCGCGTCTGTCTGTCTGTCACCAATGGATTCGAGGAAGGTTTATGTATAATTTCATGATTACTTTTGGTCACGATAACCGACATCCACGCGGGCGAAACCGCGGGCATCAACTAGTTAATATTATAAAAGTAAAAAAAAATGTAACCTAGCTACCAGCATCGGGAATAGGATGCAAGTTATGGATCTAAGTCACGACGGTCAGGGCTCCAGAGAGACGAACCTCCTACGAATATGAGTCGTGTCCAGAAGTACCATTTTCTGAATCAAGCCCCTGATCCAGCGCCGAACGAGAGCCTCCTTAGGTATTGGTAGAGGCTCTTGACAATTGCCAAGCCATATGCTGACACGATATTCCGGATAAAGATATATTGTTCTAGATATGCAAATAGCTATGGGTAAAATATTATTTATTTCAAGCGTGTTCCGGATCCGGTGAACCAAGATTTCGGCAAATCTTAATTTCGGTCAATCACTCATTCTCTGTAGTGTAACGACAGTGGTAAAAAATAAACAGGAACTGATTTATAACTTTATTCGGGCAGAGCTTCCCCTTACAACTTATTACAATCGAGTGCGACAAGACCGCGACAATGAGCTTGCAGGGCATTATAAAGCTTTATCCCCACCGGAGGCGTCCGGTAGTTATGGCTGTTAGTGGCTTGGCTATGGTTGGCATGGCAATCGTTGGCTTGTCGCTGGAGTGGCTCGCTGTCAGGTGGCTGTCAGATGGCTGTCAGATGACTGTCAGTGGGCTGTTGTAACATTCGGCCGTCCTGAAACAATTGCTCCCGCAATGGGAACCACAAAACAACGATTACAAGTCAGCTCAAAAAAACCAAGTTAAAATGGGGCAATAAACTTTGATCTCTCAAGAAGATTTATGAAATCTTCGGTGTTCAATTGTTCATCCACACTACTGGTGCTATCAGACATTTAAGCACCGCTACGATATAGTCATAGGGAATCAACGGATACTAAGCCTGTAAACCCGTTGTATCATAATTATTTTATGACTTTTTGTACTTCTTAGTTTATGTCAATCATTACCTAACTCCTCAATATCACTTAATGTGGACCAGAATATAAATCCTCTAACATACAAGAATTAACTTGGCAACAGGCTCGCCCCCTATTGCATGGGACTTAAACTTTACTGTATACTACTATGTGTGTGTACTCATGGGTACACCTCTACCTAACCCTTCGGGCATTACAAGCGTGATGTTATCAGCATTGACCTTGTTGCTGCTGGTAGTCAGCGCCTGGCGCCACTGTGCGTAATCACTATTATCAGCTATTATTATTTTTCGCCTTGTAACTAATTAGTTATGTCTCATTTTCTTTCCAGCTTTTCTAATTCGAGTAGTAGATAACCCTATCGCTTATAAATTGCACTGGATCAAAAACCCGGTCTAGGATAAATCGTAAGGCTCATAGGCTTATAGGTACCCTGTTGTATTATTAACAGTATTATTAAAACTCCAAATTATGTTTGGTAACCTATTGTCCCCATAATGAGATGCTTCCATATGTTCCGTGAATTGTGCGATTAGTGCCTTCCACACTTCGACCTACTCATTAAACGTAGAATCAGAGACATTAAAAACATGAAACACTTTTCATATAAGAAAAGATAACTAAAAAAAACTAAGTTTGCCAAACTATCGTATAAAGAAACTGAAGAAACAATTTAAGTTAACTATAAACCTGGATACCAATATGACACACGCACACACACATGTAGGTACCAACACACATGCTTCTTAGCGTGTCGATGGCAAAACTTCATTAATTTTACACACAACACCATTTAACCCCATCAACACCATGAATACTTTTTTTTTTTAAAGCTATTAACACTAATGCTAAGATAATGAAACTCGGGCCCCCAAGATACCTACAGGCGTAGTCTAATTTCGAGACCCCGGTTCTATCACCATATTCAAATTAAAATTTAACTTGCTACATGTATTATTAGCGCTAAGTTATATTAACAAAAATGATTGTAAATAGACTTAATTAATATTATTCTTCTTAGCAAACCTATGACACGCAATAGCTGTTAACAGTTAACGTATTTTTAAACTGCTGTTCCGTTACAAACTTCTTGAAATATCTACTCGTAAAGACCAAGCCATGGTCGGAAACAATGTGATCTGAAAAAATAATTGCGATCTAAACTAATTGTCACCACAGAATTATTGACAGTACGCGTTGGTTCAGAA
Organism: Diarsia dahlii; assembly: GCA_949775195.1. Classification (NCBI taxonomy): domain Eukaryota; kingdom Metazoa; phylum Arthropoda; class Insecta; order Lepidoptera; family Noctuidae; genus Diarsia; species Diarsia dahlii. The sequence continues at coordinate 13,099,911 of OX459200.1, forward strand.
ACAACGAATTTAGTGAAAGCATGTATCAATATAAACATGTACCCACTGGTACTCCTTTTTTTGTTTAGCCAGAAGGGCTCAAACTATCGAAATTTACCATTTTCATTGGTTCAGTAGATTTAGGAATTGAATGTCATTGACCCTCTTTCATACCGTATCCGCTTTCCCGTAAGCACAATGTAAACATGACGTCACTTATTAATGTTTACGTATAAATCGGGTAATTTATAAATGGAAACCAGAAATCTTGTTCTTATATATAAGTTCAGAACTTCGTTCTTTACGAACTTTACGCCTTGGCCAACATCGTCATGATGCATTTTGTAATATTTTCCATCGCGCGAAGTTTGACACAACTAATCGGGTACCGTAAAGATTTGTTTACGTTATAGACTACTATCAATACTAGAATTATTCACCATAGGTATAACTATCTGTACATCCACTTTGCAGCAAAACAATACAACTTTTTGGCTTTTCATCTTGTCATTGCACTGTACTGAACTAATCGTTAACCTCTAAATGGTACACATTAAACGGCATTCATCAAACGATCTACTTACCTAAGGCTGAAGCAAAGGCAGGCATAGGCATAGATTTTAACTTTAGCTTCGGTTTTGGCTTGCTGGATTTTGCTTGGCTTTTGTTTGTAATATCGAGCAATGCATGGCATAAGATCACGTTTAGTCATTGTATCGCGCACTGCAGTACAGTCCGAAATTACATGGACATTTTTACATAACACATATATACGATAATATCTTCGCAACAACTTCATTACTGCAAGGGATTAAAGCCCAAAATCATGATTAACACTCTTTCTGACTGGTAACGCGACTAAACTAAAGGACAGGGTGCAACTACCGTCAATCTGCTTTTATAAAAGATACCTTGCTGCATACGAGTGAATTTCTGTTGGGAATCTCCATAAAAGATTTATGTGACTTGCCTCTTATTCATACCCACATCGTATTTTTCTTTTTGTTAGTTTGTTATACAATCGAGCTATTATTGCAAAGTTATGAATGGACTTTCCTAAGAGCCTATACTACCTCAAATTAGCAACTATATTTGTGGTGGTTCAAACTTCGTTTGAAAATCTGAATAAAGTTCTAATCAGCTTGCACTACAAAGCGGTTGTTACGTCTTTCGCTGCGGGCGAATAGTGCGGAATTAGTGATATTTTGCGATTTACAACAAAACTATTGAACTAAAAAAGTAAAACACTATGATTTTAGTATGTTGCTTGTAGAATTATTTGGCAAAAAAAACTATCGAGCAAAGTTGTAGTATGTTTTCACAACACTATGTTACTTGCATATCAAGTTACAAGAATATCATATTTTTCTGATTTTGTTTGCTGCAGTGAATCATATACTTTTACGCATTATAAAACTCGCGTTTTACTCCTGTTGGCCTCATAAATAACTACATAGAATAAATTGACGCACTTTGTTTACATTACTCGAGACGGGAAATAAAGACACATGTATCAACTTAAATTCAACCGGTTGAATGCCATCACATGATATTTTACCTAAATTAGAAATATGTAAAAATTAACGGTTTCTCATAATTAATTTTAAGTTCCTCGTTTGCAATTTGTCAAGAACTTTATCCAATAAGTTTATACCTGTTTGAATATCGACTGACGGTAGCAAGAGATCGCCTAGGAATGCTATATACCACTGACAATAGTTTGATGAAATAATTGTAGTTATTTATATCTAAATGATTTACTTATCGGGCCTACCAAATTACCTAATTTTGCCTACGATTGGCATAATTATCAACACATGGGGCACTTCATGGTAAAACACATTTGGCTAATATATTTGGCTAATGGCATTTGGCTAATATTTTGCAAATATTGGCATGTTAACTGACCTTGTTATTTATGCATGGTTCCTGGCAGCTCTCAGCGTGAAGTAGGACGGTTCCTCCCTTCCATGTCCTTGGGCCCGCTGTTGACGACCTTGAGGTAGCCTTCATTTACCGTAGAAGTGTTACTGGCAGAGAAATGGATACTTCTTGTAACTCGAAGTGTCTCACAGGTGGTTATTGGCCGCAGTCTTCGTTTTCAGGGTCAAATTATGGAATTAATGATGCGGTACTGAGGGCAGGCGCTTAGTGTTCCATCCAGATCGTCGACTGCTTCTTCAATTTGTACCTTGTGATTCTGGGATGGGCGATTCTTCAATATTTTCCTTGCAGGCGGTGTGCTTCGTTTGAATTTTCAGACCTCGTCCTTTGTACTAGGTGACCGTTGACTTTTAAATGTATCAGAGCGTCGTTTAATCGTAGGTTTTTTGTTTTCGATACCACTTCTGAGTGTAACGACAGTGGTAAAAAATAAACAGGAACTGATTTATAACTTTATTCGGGCAGAGCTTCCCCTTACAACTTATTACAATCGAGTGCGACAAGACCGCGACAATGAGCTTGCAGGGCATTATAAAGCTTTATCCCCACCGGAGGCGTCCGGTAGTTATGGCTGTTAGTGGCTTGGCTATGGTTGGCATGGCAATCGTTGGCTTGTCGCTGGAGTGGCTCGCTGTCAGGTGGCTGTCAGATGGCTGTCAGATGACTGTCAGTGGGCTGTTGTAACAGTAGCGTTATTCGTTGAAACGCGCTGTCGCTAAATAGGTAATTTAATGGTCTTGGCTAATATTTTTTTCGTATTACCGTTCAACGATGAACAATGTCTTTGGTTCTTTGCTACCGTGAGGTTGTGGGCTCTTAAGAAGAAAGGTGTGCCTGGCAAGTATGTGCAGTTGATCCGGGATTCTGGGCGATGTACAGTATTTAGAACCCAAGTACTGTCTACAGCGGGCACTACCGGCGACTTCAATGTGGCAGTTGGCTTACACCAAGGGTCGGCTCTAAGCCCTTACCTCTTCCTGGTGATAATGGACGCTTTTACGTTGGACATTCAGGAAGAGGCTCCCTATAGTGTACGCTATTCGCAGACGACATTGTATTATTTGCCGAGAATGGTCTAGAGTTCGAGAAAATTGCAGGTGTGGTGGCAACAACTGGAGAATGTTGGCCTGAAATTAAGTAGAACCAAAACAGAATACTTGTTATGCGATTTCGGCGGTCTCTCCAGTCCTGGGTCTGTTAATAACCCTTGCAGGAACGCCCATACCAATCTGCTCCGATTTTCGGTACCTCGGGTCGCTTGTCCAGGAGAGATGGCGATGTAGACCGGGTCGTAAACTCGTAACCCATCGGATCAATTCAGGATGGATGAAATGGTGACAGGTTAACTGGAACAACTTGCGACCCGCAGATGCTCCTCAAGTTAAAGGGAAAAATATACAAATCCGTGATTCGGCCTGTCGTACTGTATGGATAGGGATGTTGGGTTGTGAAGAAGATGGATGAAAAAAGAACGTTGCATGTTGCGAGTAAATTAGAGGAAGTTTAAAAGTTGCGCAGAAAAGTTAAAGGGGAATCGACTGTCGTGGTATGAGCATTTGATGAGAAGGGATGAATCGCATGTGACATAAAAATTGATTCATATAAATGTGGATGGATGGAGAGGGAGAGGAAGACCAAAGATAAGATGGATGGAGTGTGTGAGGAGTATATGAAGGAAAAAATTATAACGTGACGACTGAAAAATAGAATGGAAGAAGGAAACGTGTTGCGCCGACCCCAAATGACATGGGATAAGGGCTGGAAGATGATGGTGAACCATACCTTTCTGTCGACAATTATATCGTTCAAGGATACGGTAAGAGTCGGGGCTGCGGGTTGTTCGAAAGAGATACCGCGGCCTCGGCACAAAGGGTTAAGAAGGGACATCAGTGGTTTTTAGTCAGTAGAAGTCTGACACTCCCTACCGCTCTGCCCAGAGCGGGAGGAGTTATTTGATGATTACCCAAACTCCAAAAAAAAATGGGCTTTTCTGTATAGGTACCGTACGGGACTCCTGCTTTGTATAGGTCTTTCTTTTCTTGTGTCAATCTTCTCGTTCCTCCGGCATAATCCTGGCCCCGATAGCAATACGTCTCTCCTTCTCGCCACCGGACCACTCACACTTCTTGTCCGACAGTTTTAGTGTACCTGGTTGTCCCGCTCAACTTCATTTGAGTTCTGTTACACTAATTAAATTATTTAGTTACTTTTAATTCGGGGCCAAATATAAATGTTTGTCACCGTCAGTATTGTTGAAGCTCTTTGTTCTTCTAGGAATATAAGATGTCCTTGATCACAATGTTAGAGAGGGAAGTTACTAGCTCATTATGCTATGGGCTACAGCTATGCATTCTCACAAGAACACACATTTAATAACTAGCATTGTTCCGTAGTTCATACAATGTCGATTCATAACCAAGGGTCGTCGATATGAATTGCCAACGCTAAATGTGCCAAGCGTGGGAAATCTTTCTTGGCCACGATGCATTTTTTCTTCGTGACTCGTGTGTTAGAACTGACGTAACGTTTTGAATATTAAAACTTGAAAATTAGACAGTCATGATTGTCTCAAATATCTTGTGATTTTTCATCATCACCATCATCAGCATGTTAACCCACTTTTCCAACAGAAGGCTGCTCCTATCTGGGGCCGCGGATTTTAGTACTAGATGACGTGGCCTCGGCACAAGGGCAAAGAAGGAACATGGGTTCTGTTTTTGAAGTGAAAACTTCTTTAGCGGCGCTGAGCACTTTTTTTGTATGGGTAAAAACTTTCAAACTCGCGTCAGGGTCACGTGATGCTGATCGAAAAAGCGTAAGATTTTTCGATCAGCATCACGTGACCCTGACGCGAGTTTGAAAGTTAATATTGAAGTTTTCACTTCTGCCGGCACTCCCGGAGTGCTACCTTTTTTTAGTCAGTAGAACACTGACACAGTCTGACACTCCCCTTCGCTCTGCCCAAGAGCGGGGGGGGGGGGGGGGTCGTTTGATGATTTTCCACCCACCAAAAAAAAAAAAAATAGTAGGAACCAGCTCCCTGCGAAAATCGTCGCTTTCTTTTAGGTCATGATTTAGGTTTATATTATCATCATGTTTTTAGTAAATATCTTTTTTACTGTAACATTCACGGCAGCCAAAAAAGCTATACAAAATCGTTTATGAGTATCTCTTAGTACACAGTACCTAAATCCTCGCTAAGGCAAAGGCCATGTTATACTGGAAATGTATATCTTGATGATAATAATAATGTCCCAGTGTGTAACTATTAAAAAAAAAATTATGTGGTTATAAATACGAATATTATTATAATGTTTGAGCACACTTGCTTACTTAGCCCAGATAAATAATCATGGCAATTATTATAATTACTTACATGCATAATAGAAAACATAATATTAATACGTAAAACTTATGAGTAAGTAGTTATTTGCGCGTAATTAATATATAGTAATAAATTCTTACAATCAGAATCAGATTGATAGGATATTACTGACTCTATAATTACGCTTCACTGCGTTTATTTATCGTAATCGCGGTTACATATAAGAAATAACACCTCATAGTAGTTTGAATATAATATAGGAAGAAGGCTTTATGCCGACCAATGCCGACGAAAAATTGGCCGTATGGCGCGTTTCTCGAGTCATGCGGTCATTCGACATTCGTATCGCGAAGCGCGCCAGACGCATGCGCGAGTTCGACCGTTGCGTTTTTACGCGGGAAGTATTTTACGTCATTGTTTACGTGAACTTTAAATAAAAACTGTATGAATGAATGCCAATAAACATTAAAAAAATACAATGGATTACAAAATGGAGTTGGTTGCGCTACTTTTATGCGGTAAGTACACAACACAGTGCAATAAGTAAACATAAACAAGTTTAATGAAAATCTAAGATGCGGCCGGAAAAGTGCTTTTGTATTTAACGTCGACAACAGAGAGCCACAATGCTCTGAAGTATTACACCTTATAAATGTCATTTTTCAAAACAAGGCTCCTGAGCTTCATGCAGTAAAATATAACAAATTAATACATCTAGGATATTTTTATAATTATGAATTATTTACAAACTTTTGTGACACAATCTTTATGATTAAATAGTTTCAACGAAAAACGCCGGAATCACGCTGAAAACACTTCAGTTATGCACCTTAGTTAGTTGCGTTTAATTATGCTAATTACCGTACCTCAGTGGTCCTTTACGTTCGATTGTTGCTCAATGACCGCACGAAAACGTTCCAAGCAGGCTGTCGTCTGTTCATTGTCAATGTCTTTTGAAAAACTTACCGTTTATTGCCAACTAGAATTACGTTCATTGCGGTCGTGTCGCCAACGTAATGACAGTTGTTGTGTCAAACTACTCAATCTCAATGTTGCTTAGCTGCCCTGCCTTGTGCATTTAGATCAACGCTCACTAGTATAAATTGCTCTGATTTATTTTTTCCTTGAAATGTATATTTTTAAACCGCGAAGTAAGTTCTTTGTTAGACAGACTAACCTTGTAGTTTTTTATTTAATTTGTGTAAGAAATGGTAATTTGCTAATTACGCTGATTTTACCCCTGAAACTCGTACACAATTTTGATTTCAAAACGAAAATATTTTAGGCACTAAGTAAATTTTAATACGATTTATGAAATAAGTATCACAGTTTCGGTGGAGTTGCCTGGAGTAGATTAAGGTCGCATAGGTCCCTGCCTGTCTCGTAGCTCATAATTTATGACATTATTTGCATTGGTGTCCCTCGATGATTTGATTAAATAGTGGCTAACAATGAATTAACACCTCATTCGGGTCCAGCAGTGAGGCCTTAAGCTGAGGTTCGTACCCCGCAGGGGTGCCCTTTATCGCCATGACACTTAGTCTATAAGGTTTACGTCCTGCTGGAGGCATTACCCTCAAGGCATCCACAGAAACCAGCCTCATTTATGTTGACCTGCGAGATACCATACAGAAAAAAAAACATGAAAATCTGACAATCTCAAATAGGTCAAGGTTTTGTCTCTTATAGTACCTATCATATTTTATTCACAATCAAGCTGAGGATTTTGCAGACCCTATACTACCATTACCTACTACGAGATACCTTCAAGTAGTTACTTATTCATGAAACAAGAGCGACTTAAACTCCATAATTGGCTAAGTTAACTAGTACGATATATTAGGGCACAATATATTTATATAACACTCGCCTGCACTGTCGTAACTTATGTGAAGATAAAGTATAAGTAGGTACCCATGTATACCGTTTGGATAACTATATCGCAATTTCGTCGCCAATGTCTTTTTTTACTGGACTGTCGACATCTCGCAATATGTGTGGTTTCATAGTACTTTAAAAATGTAAACAATACGTTGTGAATTTAATTGTGTCGTCATTATAACGAAATTGCGCCAAATCATAAACTAACTTAAATTACTTTATTTGGCTTGGTATTTAGCCGTGTGAAACGATTGGTAAATAATTATAGAGAAGCTCATACGATTTCATTTTAAGCGTATCATTAGTTTTGCTTTTCTTAGTAACGAAATGTTGATGTTCTCAAAACACTTTATTTTGAAGACCTCTAAAATTACGCTAGTCATCATCTGCCTAGCCTTTTCCCAACTATATTACCAGTATTTTACATGGAGCGACTGCCTATCTGACCCCCACAACCCAGTTAATACTAGGTAATACGATAGCTAAAATATTAGAGGTCCTCGAAGCTATTTTTCGAGGCTTCAAACCAATGTGTTGTTTGTATTTAATAGATTAAGTAGTTAGATGTTAGGAAATCCCAAGAAGTCTGAAGGAGTATTCATAATTTTAAATGTGAACTGTAGATTTGCTGGTGGATTATAGCCCATCCCTCCTGAGTCCCGGCAGTGGAAAAAATATAGGCTGATGATGATGTAAAAGCGAGCGAATATGAGTTTAAAGGGTCGATAACTCTACCACCTCCTTTAACCAAAACGATGTTCTAAATCCATCACACTAAATACATAGTTCCAATAGAATGTGCTCAATCAGGAAACGGATGTAGATGTTCGGATGCAATAAATTGTTCGTCTACTCGCAGTGAGATTAAGTACGCTAATCGACATTAGGTACCTACTCTACTCTCGTCTGATGGACATTTCTAAAACAGGGAAGTGCGCCTTTTTTCTTTTTGTCCGCAAACTAATAGCTTTCTCTTCCATGCCATGCTGAACTTATTTTCATTTCCGCTATTAATATCTATGTGACGAAGAAAGACACATTAAGTGTTCTGTTTAAAGATGATTGCAGAACTGTAAAAGTGCCTATGTTGTAACGTGGTCACATTTATCATCATCCGACACTTAGGAATTACACGGTATGTATTTGTTTTATTTTACAGGCCTAGCGAACGTAACTCAAACAGTTTGGTACTTATTTGGTAGAGTAAAGTCTTCATTACATATCTATAAAATTGTTAGGAATCCTTTGAGATAGGTCAATCTGAGAAAATCCGGAAAATCAAAAAAGGTGCTTTTCAAAATTATGAAAAATAAATTTTAATACAACCGAATTGAGAATCTCCTCCTTTTTGGGAAGTCGGTTAAAAACTACCTCTATTATACATAGTTTCAGGGTTTTCCTAACTTAGCTACTGTACCAAAAGATTATAGATCAGTTTGATTGCTTGTCTTTAATTGTTGCATTTTTGTTGTTATCGATTGTCCTTGTCGCAGCACATTGTTTAAATAATTTAAAATTATGCTTGGCTGACTTAGATACCGAAATACTTGTAGGTAGATTTATGTATTATATAATTATTAATTATTATTTTTTTTCTTTTTTACTTTCATCGACCATTACATAATTTGAAAACAAAATACTTACTATAAAAATAGAAGATGTGAAGCTAATTTTGCTTTTGTTTAGAGTTTTTAATTTAAATGTTTCGTTTTGTCACCACCCACTTAGTCTTGATAATTTTCTAATGAATTCATTTACTTACCTATTCCAAGTCACCAAATAAATAATTTATTAAAATATGCTTCCGGTGCATCCTTATTTTTCTATTATGACTGCATATTTTATCAGAAACCTTGGCATAACAACATTATTTGTTGCAATAAAAACGAACCATTAACTCGAATCATGATTTTTCGGTGCATTTCTGAAAGTCTACGTAGGTACATTAATAAAATATTATATTAACTCATGATGATATTAAACTGATGAACTGAATAGTAGGTACTTACTTAAATATTCTATTTTGTTATTATTGAACTACCTGTGTAAATTAAATATTTTTTTAAATTATTATACGAAATCCATTGTGGCTGATATAGCGGTAGGAAATGAATGCCTAGAATATTTGCCGAGTTTATAATATTATAGAACACAGTTGTTTGGTAATTTATTTTAAGTACCTACCTATCTACATACCTACCTACACTTAAATTGCTACAAAGATCTTTTGCATGAAGAATTGCTAATTCTATGTATGCGTATAACGGCGATCTAATGATAGTTATTTTCATTAACATACCACGAACGGATTAATTGAAAAATAATAAGAAACAGATTAAAGTTGGCCTGCCCATACGCGCTTTACGCAGGTACAGTTCATTATGTCATGTGATTACGCTTATCGCTGTTTCTCCTTATATCACACTTTTATAGGTAACGTTAAGTGATCATAATTACTTACCTTCTCTTACCAGAGTTCCGGATGAGCAAATTATAGGCAGGTAAGAACCTACGGTAATTTACGTTTCAGGACTTTACCTATTACCTAACTAGAGATGTGCCGCGTAGCCGACTGGCTGACTAGTCAGTTTCAAAGAGGCCGACTAGTCGGCGAAGCTTTTGGAGTAGTTTAAGGGGTACCGGCTATGTTCACAGCGTTTCATGAAGGTACACTCTTTGTGACTCGCATTGATTACATATTCAAAGCACACTCTCGCAATTCTAAATTTAATTTTTAAGTCAAAAGTTAAATTAACTTTTCTTGTTCTTTTACTAAATTATTGTACCTGTAGGTACCATAGAAAAGTTCCTATTCCTAAAATATATATCAAACTTAACCTGCATATAACATAATTAACAGTTAAGGGTTGATTTTTAGTCGATACATTCTTACTATTTAAGGAAATAAATATTTTTTTATTGCGCCATTATCATAACTGTTAATTTGTATAATAATATTTCCGTGTGACACTCTAATCCAATCGTCCATATTCATAGAAATAGAAATTAATGTCTATTTTAAGTGTTAATCTAAAATTCATGATGATAATACTATATCTGGCGATGAACAGGAAAGTATGAATAATTTAACCAATCAAACTAAATAATTTAATACATTCTTATAGTCTTATAAATGTAGGTATGCCTTACGCGATATTCTTGAAGAATTCTTTTATTTGAATGCAGCGATGCACAAGCACGTTGTGATGCAATTTTGATGCAACGGTCACGCAACGCGTCTTCAGAATAATTATACCTACTTAAGTAATGAGTACCGAGAGCGGATCGTAGAGGTAAGTAAGTGGCTCTGACAGTTTTAAGTTTTTCGTTGGACTTATAATAAGTATAACAGTTCTAACGTTAGACGAATTTTGATATCGAAATTGAACTATTATCATTGTTGTGACATGTTGACACTGAGAGCACTAGTAATATCTTTATTACTTAAGTATTTAAATTTCATTCCAAAGCTGGAAATAAATTTAACACGCGGTTTCTTTATAAATTTACAAAAGTCGAAACGGATCGAGGAAGTTTGCTTAAAACCAATAAAGGTCAGTCTACAGCTCTACATTATCGAGTTTTTTTTAATATTAAACATAATATGTAACCTAGTTCGATCAAGGCATTATTTAAAACAAGTTTTTTGTTATGCAGCTTACTGCAGATAATATTTGTTTTAATGCTCGACTAAAAATTACTTCCGTGGTTTCAGCACCAAATAATAAAATATGCGCAGAGTTGTTGGTATTGAGTTGTTCATATTGGCAAATAATAGGAAGTTTCCTTCAACATCACGTAATAGCCGTGGTTGATGTTTTTCGTGTTATCCTACATTCACAGGTGGCTTAATTAATGTCTGACCAGGGGCTCTGAAACGGTCATTAAAAAGCGTAAAATGGACCTTCCATAATAGTGACCGTTTTACGAATTTTGACGCAATTCATATTAATTTCCTATTATGATATTCTATTTTCCTAAATGGTCACAGACGCAGTCACTATTATTAAAGGTCCTTATTACGCTTTTTAACGCAATTCATATTATGATCTGCTAGAGTGGCCATCTTAGACTCCCAGATTAGCGATCGGCAAACAATCAACATATTATTATCGGCTTTGTTTAAAAAACCTTAGTTCATAACGTCATCAAGTAAACCTGCGTCTGTTAGTACAATTAACTGAAGTAATAAGTGAGTGATTTCCGCGTCAATTTTATTATCGATTGGAAACCTTCCATGTGGCTGTAATAGGGGGCTAGATTATAGTGCCGGAGTGTTGTGTTAGATGCGGATGGATCGCTTTCACCTTCCGCGCGCGAGTGACCCTGGTGACCTCAACTGTGACCATTGACCACAGTAACCACAGCGCCACAGCTGTCATGTGCCAAGCATATCATTTTAACACAATAATTAAGTTTTTAAAAGGTATTACATAAATATCATATGGTTAGAACCCCTTCACGAACCAACCATCACTGACATGAATAAATTATTAAGAATACAAGCCAAACATGGAATTTCCCATCGGTAACAATGCCTAACTTACATATGAACACTTTCGATATTTATAGATAGAAATCTTGAAATAATTCTTGAATCTACCCACCACAGTTTAGGCTGTGTTGTATGAAAGAATGCCTTTAGGAATAAATATAATTTGAATTTCTCGTTCCGAAAAGCAATTATAGCGGAATGAGTCACGAATCGAAACTCACAATCGGTTACGATTCCGCAGCATTCTGGTTGTTACCTACTTCCGTGTCTTGTTGTGACTGCAACACTGAGAATTCAGTTGGAACACATGGAACTTATCTAAGTACCACTTCGCTGTCGAAACAGTGAATTGGTATTTTATGCAGTTTACATGCCTGTTTGTTTACCTATTTATAAGTTACAAACACAATTTATTGATTATTGAAAGAAAATCTAGTTACTTAAGTTCCCTATTTCAGGAACAGGTTATTAGGTAACTAGTAACTAGGTACCTATATTTTATGTGCCACTTTTAAGTGTCATTGAATTTTCCGACAGGAATTTCTCAGTAGCAGCCACAGTGTCTGCATTTGTTATTGGTTGATGGCAATAGGGTCGCACTCTTTTAAATTAATGACAATTAAAATAACTGTCGAAATGTGAGAGTACTAATGGGTACACCTCTGCCTAACCCTTTAGGGACTACAGGCGTGATGTTATGTTATGTGTGTTTTATGTACCTAAGTTTATTATGAATGTTTACATATGCGTAAGTTTTCCACATGATGGTGAAAACCGCATTTAAATCCGATACAGTTTAGAAGAACAACACGCTGTCTCAGGTGGACACTTTGTTTAAACAATCGAAGCTGAAGCTTTGGTCAGACTTAATAAACGTCACAAAATAACAAGTACCAGTTATATGACTTTCAAATAAACATTACACTATACTTACGAAACCCTTGGAAGCCTTCGGAGTTGGTTCCTCGGGTCAATTATGCATTAGGTAAATGTCCAGTCGATACAACCAGCTTTCAAATAAGAGCACTATGCCGTACTCGATGTTGACATTTTATAGGTGGTACTACGGGCATGATACAGTTACAATTGACCAACAAATTAACAGCAACAAATTATATTGTTGTTATTTGTGCACTAGTTGGATGGTTACCTTTATAGGGAAAGCCGACCTTAGTCCCGATTTAAATCATCTATTTTGGAAAAACAAATAATTCTGGTAAGTTAAGGACATTCACAACAACAACCCAGTATTCATTCTGGATAGGTACCTAAGTGATTGTCCTTAACTTACCTGAATATTTTTTTCATACTCAGAATTCATTCTGGATAGTGGATATGGATACATAAATAAACTTATTGTCTGAATCCTGGGTATCTATTAATATATAGGTATCTAAAACTTGGACATGAATAGAAAAAAATATTAATCAACATTTTCTTTCTATTGATAGAGATATCCATGTTTTAAAACCAGTTATAATGTGTTCTAAGAAATTAGCTAAAGTGAAACAAAATGACGGTCGCTAGACGATAAGTACAGGTTTCCTCTTTGAAGAGAAATCATGTCAGCCGTCTCGAATCGAATCTTCACAGTAGGTAATCTGCTAAGTTATGCTTCCAAGAATTTGCGTTCGATTCACATAAGTGACATGATATTTATAATCTGTGAGTATATGGTATTGCTTACTACCAAACTTCAGCGTAATCAGCATATCGTGGGACTAATTATTATCAGAATTCGTACTTATCTCCAAAAACGCCATTTTTCTGCGCCATCTCTTATAACGCCACTTATTTATTTCTGAGCCATAACATTCAACAAAATATTAGCAAAATATCAATCTACACCCATTCTTAACTTCAAATTAATATAGAACGCCATTTTAAAACCTCTCGAAACTTTAGAAAATCATTTTTTTGTTGCTTCTGTAAAATTTGCTGTTAGAAAACAGGGCATCTCTCCGTGAGAGGCATTGGTCAATGCGAATATAAATACGATGCTAAGTTGTTTCTGTAAACGTGCTGTCGAACAAGCGTTCAAGAGGAATTAGCGTTGGAAACAATCGCATAATCTGAATGCAATCGACCGTTGCGATACGGATATTCAACATCACTGTAAATCATAGCTTAGCTTACTTACGTAATTAGTGACTAACAACTAGTAGCTATTATTTAATGTGTAACCTATAAGGACAGGCTGGATTGAGTAACTCAATTTATAAGCTACTTATTCCCGTTTACACTAACTTTAAGCAGCAATTAAATGCCTTATATAATATTCTGCTGTTGAAATTACAACTGTAAAATCCAACAGAGTGCTTCTATTGAGGCATCGATTAAGGTGTTACTTAGTGTTAGCGACGAGCTTAACTGTATGTAATTACTAATTAATACGTCGCATTTCTGCTGCATAGATTGCATACATAGACAAATTAGGAACAATGGTTCGCGGTCTACAACCTCATTGTTTCCCACGGTAATCAATATGGCCTTCACACTATCGATCGCTCCTATACATACTTCTATAGGAACGTTTTCTTGTAATGACATTTGCCGGTCATGTTTCTTGGCACACATACGTAAGTCCATCAATGCCTAGTTGTGGCCAAGGCTTGTATAGTATACTTTTCTCAAATAATGCGAGGAAATTAAATACAATTTACTTTTCAAAATCACATACAACAATAATTTTTCACGCGTTGAAGAGTTCAGCCAATTCGAAATTTAAATAAAACCTTTAATAAGTCACCTCCTTGGTTGCTATGGTTCAGAGTAAAAGATCGTTCCATTTTTAAATAACACGACAGATATGAGTTTACTATGTAATTTATTTGGCCGCTAAACACGACAGATATGGATTTCATTTCATGATGAACTGAAATATAATTGATTACAGTGTAGTTCCCAATTCGCTAGTATTTGGCATCGCAGTTTTAGAGAAAATAAAACAAAACTTTTTCTCTATGAATTGGCAACACAGATTTGACACTTCTTTTTCGCGCGTTGAACGGCATCGCAAGTAAAAATGGTTTCTGAAGAAAAACTTATTGGAAAAATTTGGAAATACTCTTGTTTAAGTTGGATTGACGACGTCGAAACAAAATACGGAGTCCCGATGGTGTGCCAAACGCAACCTCAGTTTAAATCAACGGCAAAGTGTCTACCTGGACCGGACTTGACCGGCGCCCTTTGCTCGTCATTACTTCGAAGATAAGCTTTTTGTTTTAGGTGCAACTAAGTCAAAAAAAAAAAAAAAAAAAAAAAAAAACGTGGCTGGCTACAGCAATGGTCGAGGATAATATACCGTGTTGGTACGAGATACTTAAACACGAAGATCAACTTTGATACGAGATATCAGCTTTGATGTATAAAACAGATTTCTGTTACCGGCACGAGTTGCCGATGCCGACCAGCCCCACATGTGCTTACAGTTACGAGATACTGTTTACCGTGTTAGTACGAGTTACCAAACACGAAGATCAACTTTGATACGAGATATCAAATTTGATGACAAACGGCACGAGCTGCCAATTTGATCTAAACCAGCATATGCTTACAGTACGAGATACTGTTCAGTGCTATTCTAATGCTGTTGAGAAACCTTAAGGGACCAAGTAAGGTATTTTTTCATCATTTTTTGAGAAAAAAATCATTAAAAGGTGTGAAATTTGTCAAACATCAGGCCCTGATGAATAACGTGACACTCATTTTGTTGAAATCCCAGATATTGAATCCTTATCATCACCAAAGTAAAGCTAGTGATCTCTAAAATGGGAATAACTAGAAATAAGTGTATCGCTTACCAGCAAAGACAGGTGGGCACAGCACTTACAATAATAGACAAAATCAGGTCTCTTATAATAAAAAACCTACTAGATAAAATAACTATGTTAAAATCACTTGGTGAAGCAACAAGTTGGTGCGTGAACTCTATCATTAAGAAACTAAAAACAAGGTCTGTAGTGGCTCTGCACAAGCATTTCATAGAAATTACTCATAAAACTATTTTTAAATGGTGTCAATTTATCAAAGAATTGCGGTAAATAAGATGCCTAATACAACAGAGTTCAAATTCTATTAAGAAAACTGCACCAAGCCAGCAATTTCTGCTTAAAACATAAGTAACAAATATATGGGAAACAGGAAGAGTCAACCACAACAGTTGAAAGCATCAACCAACCAAGGAGATGGTATGAGATGGACCACAGACTCGACCACAGCCATCACACCGCAGAACATCCTTGAACCCACAGCGTTCCGAGAGAACCCGGGATGTCTACTACAACAGCAGGAAATAAACAAGGTACATATTTTGTTTGTTGGTTGTAATCAACAAATGACCCCATTATATTGCTGTGGATTAAGGATTTCATGTCCCTTTCATGTCTCAGTCCTAAAAATAATTTACCTGATTGTGAAATTACACATATGCAGGAAGCTTTTGTTCATAATTGTTCACCTTTTACAATTAAGAGCTATAACACCATGTTGTCATCCAAAGGGAGAATACATCTCAAAAGATTTTCCTTGTTTCAAAACCTGATGGCAAACAGGTTAATTTTAAATCTAAAACCTTTGAACAAGTATGTAAAAGTCAGCACTGCAGTAAGGTTAATTGCTGATCATTAATAAGTGTGTTGCATAGACTTAAGGAAGTCATATTTATGATTTAAAGTTCCTTTGTTTTGAATTCAATGGAATTCAATGAATTTACAGCATTGCCATATAGACTATGTACTGCACCTAGTTTGTTCATCAAATTGTTAATACCTGTGGTTGTTTATGCAAGAAATTTAGGCCACTTATTCATAATCTACATGATATTTTATATATTGACCAAGCATATTACAAGGAGTGTTTACAAAACATGAAAACAACAATTAGTGTGTTAAAGTTCATATGCTATTATTAGGGTTCCGTAGTCAACTAGGAACCCTTATTAATTATGACAAAAGTACCCTAGTACCTTGTTAATGTTGTAAACTGGGATTCATGATTAACTCCAAATCATTGTGCCTACCTACCAACCATACCTTTTGAAAAAAGAAATACAATGAAGAGTATGTTAAATTCTAAAATTTAAAATAAGAGAATTTTGCCTTGTTTTTAGGCACATTAGTAGCAGCATGGCCAGCTTTATCATAATATGGCATAGTACATACAAAACAAATGGAAATGGAATACCATTACTGAAATCAAACCATCTTTTTATCAGACAATCAATCAATTATTTTATTAATTATGATGCATCCATGACATTACCTATGGTTTACTTTTTCAATGGTCATCATCATCATCATTTCAGCCGAAAGACGTCCACTGCTGGACATAGGCCTCCCCTAAGCCCCCCTCGCCACATTGACCATGACCAATAATTGACTGTTGACTTTCAATGGAGAAGGAATATAATTATGTTATTCCTCCACCAATGACACCATGCTTATCAGCAAAACTTAGAAGCATAGCAGTGAAGAAAATTTGATTTACAAGTTTATACAGACCTGACAGGTTGGGATACTCATTGCTATGGTGAAAATGTTGGAGGCCTGTGGTCACAATCAGAGCAAATATATCACATAAACCAGGTTAAGGGCAATATTTTCTGGTTTAAAATGCTTTCTAAATTCAAAAAATAATTGTGATATTCTTCTTCAGATTGACAACCCTGCTTGCATTAACAAGATGGGTAGTGTTCAATGTCTAACCTAAATGATGGTAGTAGAAGGATATGGGTTTGGTGTGAAGCTAGGTGTATTAATCTCCAAGCATCTTACATAAAATCTAAATATAACTTGTCAGATGAGGAACCAAGGCATACTAACATTGCCACAGAGTTGGAATTATCATTTATGATTTATTAGCCTTACATAAAATCTAAATATAACTTGTCATATGAGGAATCAAGGCATACTAACATTGCCACAGAGTGGGAATTATCAATTATGATTTACTAGCTACCGGAGTTAATTCAAATTGTAAAGCATGTGTCATGAACTTGATATAGAGACCCATAAGCATTTCAGATAGATGCCTTCTCATTTAAATAGAGCTCCTATTTTTTTTATACACATTCATACCATTGACATTAATTACGAATTTTCTTCAAAAATTAAAAAAAAAAAAAAAAAAAACGGGGGGGGGGGGGGGGGGCAAGGAAATATGAGTAGGTGTAGGTACCCACCGTGGACTTGTCAGATATCCTTTGGTAAAAATGACGATGGTTATAAAACCAATCATGTCTATTCTAATAATAATTTATTACAATCTCCTTTCAGTACCAAACACCCATAAAGCAACCAGCTTACTCCGGCAGCGACCATCTTTTGCAAAATGCATTCACTTAAAGAGTTGGTAGTTATTCTGCCAAAATCACAGTGTGATTCAATACCAGATCTAATACAATACCTCACTGAAATACATTATACATAAACCAAAATAATGTTGGCCACAGCTTGTTACATTAGGCTAGATCAATACTTTCGCTTCTCTGTTAAATGAATGAATTGACAGGGATGATCACATCAAGCGTTTTCTCATGGGTCTTTAAAGAATTCAACCCGCTTTATACAAGTATGGGAATACTTGTGATCCTACAATAGTAGTGTAGTAGTAATCACTGTCTAATTGGGGATAATCTGAATTTTAATTTAAAAAATTAAGTAAAAAGCTTGTCACCTTATTAGCTCTTGCTACTGCTCAAAGAGTGCAGACTCTATCAGTTATTAAAAGACAATACGTCCATGTCACAAGACATAATACATTATGTACATTACTATTCTTATAAAAATATCACTGTCATCAAAAACTGAAACCTGCTTTCCTTTTATAACAGGCATCCAAACAAACAATTAGTAGAAGAATTAAATTATTAATGAAGGGAAGTGGGATTGACTGATATATTATGTACCACACATAACACACTTTATGCAGACACATATTTTGCTAAACAGGCAGGGGTGTCATTAGATGTCATTAGGAAAACTATTGGCTAGCCAGATAGTTCTATTACATTGACAAGGTTTATGATGTATCAGTGAATGTTAATGGTTTATGTCTGTTTGACGGCACGGTTGGCGCAGTGGCTAAGCGGTTGGACTGCTGAGCTGCGTGTCGCGGGTTCGATTCCCGCACGGAACAAATATTTGTATGACCTGCAGATAGTTGTTTCGGGTCTGGGTATTTGTGTATGTGACTTTATATGTTTGTGCACGCACCCACGATACAGGAGAAATCCCTAGTGTGGGGCAACGTTTAAAAAAAAAAAAAAAAAAAATGTCCTACATGACAGCTTTATTAATACCGTCTTAAATACCAACTTGAAGATGTAAATCATATTTACATTCCTTTATTTATCTTTACACAAACTTAATAAGTTTAATTTAAACATTCAGTTTTAAGTTTTATTCAAACATTCCTTATTATTAATGATTATTTATTTTATTTGTACACTGTCATTAATAGTGTTTTAATTTAGTAATATGGCATTATTAGCTATACATACATAGATCATTTATTGTTTCATATTGTATCTGATTATGAGACAGGACTGATAGTATTTTATTATCATGAAAATACTAGTAGCCAATTATCATTGGTCTGTCTTTAATGACGCCCTAGTTATGTAAGCCACACAATGGCTATTTTGTCTTTTTACACATACATACTTATTATATAATACCTTAAGATTGATGATTATGAATCATACCTACCTAAGATATACAAGCATAGGTTGACTATATTGGTCTCAAATAAATTTGATTCATGTTACAATAAGATTGATTTGGTAAGTCTTGTATATTTCCAAAAGAGTGGCCCATGTCGACTTAGACTCTAAACAGCTACACTGTAATCAATTATATTTCAGTTCATCATGAAATGAAATTGATTAATCAGACGAACTTACCTTAAGTGAAGTCCGATTACAATTTCATGAAGGATGAACTGAAATATAATTACCCACCCAACCCATCCTTTTTAGGATTAGTCCCTTGTCGAATGGGCTAATAGAGCAACGCTATCTCTAAAGAGTGTCAAATCTGTGTTGCCAATTCATAGAGAAAAAGTTTTGTTTTATTTTCTCTAAAACTGCGATGCCAAATACTAGCGAATTGGGAACTACACTGTAATCAATTATATTTCAGTTCATCCTTCATGAAATTGTAATCGGACTTCACTTAAGGTAAGTTCGTCTGATTAATCAATTTTCATACAACTTTTGCCGGCCGCTGGTCGCATGTATCTGGCCAGTACAGCAATTTCGATTTATCTCGAAGAAGGTTGTCAAAATAATACTCAAATTTCCAAGCATGTTTGAGAAAAGTTTCATTCCTCGTTTAAACTTAGAACAGGTCGATATGTCTCGAGTGGAGTTGGGTAGGTAGGACATAAGTTTGGGTACCTAGAGATGCCCGATGGAGTAAACTGGAGACTTTCAGATAGAGAAAAAAAAAAGCGGAGAATAGAGGCGTCTATATCCAAAAATGGGTGATTACAAGAGATCGGAAAGGTAGAGAAAGAGCATAGAAAACTCTAGAATTTTAGAAAGAATTCTTCACAATGTTACTTTCCGTCATGTTCTACCTTATTCAATCGCTTATTGGTGTCTGGTGACTAAGGACTAATATGATGATGGTGATAGACACTGTGAAAATACCATGTACGAAAATGGAACAACGAAACATGTGTCAAAATCTTGATTGCATTTTATTTAAACAAAGGTTCGAAAACCGTCAAAACAAAGGCAACTTGTAACGGCATCTGCATCAACATTCTTGGTGTACTCGCGATTTACGTAAACAAACATTGCCTTGAACTGTAAAGTGTGGCACGCGACACGCGCCTATTTGTTACATCATAATTAACTCGGTTAATTAGCTGCATTAGTGGATAAGTGTAGCGTGCGTCGTGTTCACATTAAGACCCATTGTGATTGTTGAGATTGAGACATCCGTGAGTACGCCAACAGATGAGGGTCAAATGTCATATGGCTAGAAAGGAGCGCCGCGTGCCGCCTGCAGCTTTACAGGGTACCTATTGTGTTGAGCGAGTGTTGTTTGCAGTCTAATGACCCGTAATTTATGATGCCTTGGTAGTACCACGAGCTGAAGGTACCAAGGAAATGAAGGAATCTCGTACCATCCACTAGAATCGTCATGCTCTAAAAATTAGGTCATGTTGGTTGATTGATTAGCTTGACGGCTTTTTGATCTATCTGTGCTACAATCGATCTCTAGACTGAAACTTAATAGGGACTGATTGAATCCAATTAGGTATTATAGATTCGGCGGTTCGAGTTTAGTATGAACAAAATACTATTATAGTCAATCAAGACATTATGTCCCGATGTGCGTGCCCGTCGCGCGTCGCTTAGTCCTGGAGAAATAATGCGACGCATTTTCAGTGTAACTTCATTTTGTCCAGGTCTTCTGAAGAAATGATTAAATGTTAAAATTATCTATTGTGCCTGGCACGGCCTGTTTGTCACGATAATTATTGAATACAACGTTAATCCAAATAAATAAGACTGTTTCCATTGTAAGCAACGCAGTTGAGATTTTCAAATACCTCAGCTGTTTGCCATAATATTGCTAAGGATGCTAAGGTATGCTATCTTGCAGGCGTCCGTTAAAAAGAATAGCAGTGTTTCACCATGCGAATAACAAACAATGGAATGGATAGGGGAACGATGAAGAAACAGTAGACCACATATTGTGGACCACTTGCACCTATCAATTACCTATTATTAAAAGTATACGCAGGGGTCATTTAGCTATAAAAAGTGCAACAAACGGTCTCACGGAGTTAACAATGTAGATCCGAACAGCGTGGGACAGAATAATAGATCAATTAATATAGTGTAAGTTGACCATGATATGAATTTGCAGAACGTCATCGGATGTGAAAAATGGTTTGAAGACGGTTTTAGATCTTGACCTAGTTAGCGACTACGAAGCTTCAAGGTAGGAAGGAGGTTGTATTGATATTGTTGTATGTAAAGTAAATGTAAAGGTTTCTTTTTCACATTAGTCAGTTAAAAATAATGGGGAGAATAAACGATTGTTTGTTTCTTGCAGGAGCCGACTTATATTACTGCTAAGTACTACTAAGATAGTTTCTACTACAGTGACGGTTGTAAAATAAAAGATGCATCTTGTATTCTGTTTAATGGTCGGACATATTGACTTCAGTTTTGTACGCAATTTGTACAATGAGCGTTAAAACTGGAAAGCATTGTGGTTAGGAGAGACTTTAGTTAGCAGTTAAAAATAATGTTTATTGGCGAAACTTTTGCGTTTAACATTTTAACTTTTTCGTTATAGAAATAGGTATTCTTAGTGGAAAATTATTGCTAGGCGTAATGTGTTAAGTGTTAGATTATTACGCAAGTATTTTTCATTACCCCAGAGTTTCGGCATTGGCATCCTTGCCCACTTACAAATCATCCCGTATATCATCGCTGTACTATGTCTATGTCCTTCGAACTTAGGTAGGTACCTACATATTTTCTGCCGTAAATGAAAAGCCGGTAGAGTCTATTTCGATTGAGCAAGAAATAGGAACAGTCGGAGTCTACTGGCGGGCGTTATGTCCACCACACAATCTCACCTAATCGGTAAACAAGACGCGTTTTATGTAATATCTTTTGGCGTCTGTCCCGTAATCTGTGGTCGAGTTTCGCTTTCACCTTAATAACGTACTTTCTCGAACTTTGGGTTTTTGTTTATCGTAAATAATGCGACACGAGGATGACTTCGGATCACGCCAATTTTGAGTCTGAAGACAGCTTGTATAACTATCATAATTTGCGTGTAACGACCGGATCTGCATTGTGTAAAAGTGAATACTAGGTATAAAATTCTGTATACAGAATTTTATACCTAGTATTCACTTTTCTGGTAATAAAAACAGTATCAAGCCAATATTTACACCCGTATTTATAAACAAGTCATTACTAATGGTACTTGAGTAAATGTCATTGTTTAAGATACGATTTTTTCTCTGTAGTTTAGTAATTCCTTGATATTAGAACTATCAAAAATAAGAATTTTTAGGTTTGCTTTCATTGACGGCCCTAACTTCGCTTAAACTCTTGTCAATTGCAT
This sequence comes from Diarsia dahlii, assembly GCA_949775195.1. NCBI lineage: Eukaryota > Metazoa > Arthropoda > Insecta > Lepidoptera > Noctuidae > Diarsia > Diarsia dahlii. The sequence goes on from OX459200.1 coordinate 13,122,637, forward strand.
AAAAATGTATGCATACCTACGTAATTACTTAAGTTCAAGTAATTACTTTGACTTGAGTACCTATAGATACGGATGTTAGTGTAATATTGGTAACTAGGTACAACTTAAAATTAACAATGGAACTGATGACGTAAGCAAACAATCGAGGCTTTTCATACATTTCACCGATTAAACGTTTACGTGCATACTAAAAAACGGAATCTCTTACACGAAACAGAAAAAATATCGTTCTTGATTAGTTTTCATTTCAGGGTGCTATAAGCAGTTTTGAACTGAATATGAACATCAGGTTCAAACTTATCTGTAGCCTTATAAAAACCTGACAACGGATCCCACAGTGTGCATGGTCAGACAAGAACGAGTCGTTTTTTTTTAAATAAAATTAAGTGAAAGTGCGCCTGATCACGCATTCAACATCTCGGGAGTAGTGGACGATCGCGTCATAGCCATACATTATCGCACTACACGATGCTGATGACAAACGGATGGAAATCGATACAATATGTTGTCAAAACTCGCACTGGCGAAAGTTATTTTACGGATGAGCATAATAAAAAACTTCATATTAACGGACGTCGCGTTTCCGTGTTAAGTAATAGATAGCTTTGGAATAAAGAAACGAGTTTTGGTTGACCAACAATGATGTAGGTAGATGCTGACTACAGAATAAGCAATCAATTCATCATAATTATAAAGTGCGATATCACCCACTCCTGGGAATATAATTTTTTAGCTATAGGACTACGGCCTCATCCAGGTTTTACCAATGATGGCAGCAGTATCGTATATCCTATCTTGCTGCAGGATGACCAATACTTCTTCTCTAGTCCTTGGGTTTACTCCACCTGCCGTTCGCCTTGCTAGGTATCTCAGCTGCCAAACTCCACTTCAGTTCTAGAAATCTAAAGCGATTTCCAATTTAAAATATGTCTATTTAAGTATAATGTCTGCAGTAATCGCCACCTAATAAATTACCTCATAATTATGTTAGTGCCAGTGCACGATCTACTTTGGCAATCAATGAGTTTTGTGTGGCTGGTAGCTGCGTCTCATTTTTTGATAGATTATTTTTATTTTTGTGCTTCATCATTCTCGGTATTTTAATTTTCATTAGACTCTAATATAGTCAATCAAAAACCAGTTCATGTGTTTGATATGAATATGTTAGCTGGTTTTTTATTAAACATTACTTGGTTAATCTGAAGTTTGACCTTTACCTCACTGAGCATGATGATTAATGATTCAGTCTATGAGAGAACATGCAGCATGGAGGTACCTATTTGGTACCTACGTAAGTAATTAGGGAAGTCCTTAGGTAATAAAGCTGTAAATAGGACACACTCGTGTGTTATCTTGATGTCTTTATAGAGTTTAAGTTATAATTTGAGAGCCGTGCGCATTGTGCACGGTCTGTCGTGCGTGCGTTTGCGTACCGTGACCGAAGGCCCAGCTGACAACTTATTTTTTACAAAATAATAAAACATTGCTGCGATACCACGTGATATGGTTTTAATGCATGGAAACCTTGGACTTTATTACTTTACTTCCTACAAGGTTTTAAGGTAGAGCTTACGCTAAGTCATTTCACAAATTGGCACTTAAATGTAAATTCTATTGTATTCTCAAGTTACCTACTCGTATTTGCGATAGTCTGGCCACACATCCAGCATTGTATGGTATCAAAAGCACACTGGGCTTTTGTTGACCAATGACCATGCTAAACTCCTCCTTATTTTACCAAGCTAGACGAGGAAACCTACTATCTTTTATGCACCTAGTCTAGTTGTCTAATATATAAAAACAAAACAAAGCAACGGTTCACACACTTAGTTCTTGTACAAGTTACAACTAAGTCTATTGATGCCATTGATATAATAAAACCCAAGATACACACTCCGCGTCTCAAAACCATCCGCATAAAATGAGTTCACAATGAACTCATTTCAAATAGTCTCGCGTCGCTCGCGTCTCTGCACGGTCGTACAAAATGCTTTTTATATTGCTTTTTATAACTGCATTGTAAAAGGAATCTGCGTAAGGTTGAATTTGCAAAAAAATATGTTTATAGTGTAACGATAACTACATTAGTAGTGCGTGTATTGGTGAGTGTTTGGCGACAGCTTCGACTGTTTGTTTTGTTCGAGACTGTGCATCTAGGGTTTTATTATATCAATGATTGATGCCAAAAGATTATCGACACTGGCGCATAGAATCGTGACTAATTGAAACAATGAATGATCATTACGGTGCGCTTTACCTATTTGACAAATGAATCAAAGATCACGATTTATCTTAGTAAAACTCGACAGCCTCGGTAGAGTGCGAGCTGAAGGATCTTCTGACGGCTTTGCTGATCTATATTCTGAATGCTTTCGCTGATCACCTTGCCAAAGTATTTGTTCCTAACGAAGCCAGTCCTGGCTCTAATTAAGATGACATAGACGACGTTCTCCAACAAGACCACCAACTTGATTTGCCGTTAAAAGTAGTGACACCAGGAGAAGTGGCAAGAACCATCCGTCAACTAGACAATAAAAAAGCCCCAGGATTTGATCTCGTAGACTTTCAAAAAGATCCTGTCAGAATTGCCACGAAAAGCAATAGTATATCTGACTACGTTATTCAATTGTATCTTCAGAACATCATATTTTCCTGCACTATGGAAGGTCTCACAAGTGATCATGGTCTACAAACCTGGTAAGCCAGCACATGAATTATCATCTTACAGGCCAATAAGTTTATTGCCTATAATATCTAAGGTTCTAGAGAAGATACTACTCCAACGACTCTCATATGCTATGAACGAAAACACCGTTACTCCAGACCACCAATTTGGGTTCAGGCCAGAGCACAGCACCATTGAACAAATACACAGAGTGTGCAGCTGCAGACGCATCAGTGACAGTCTCGAAAAGAAGGAATATTGCTCTTCGGCTTTCCTTGACGTTCAACAGGCCTTTGACCGGGTATGGCATAAGGGATTACTATATAAAATTAAGTTGCTGCTTCCTCACAGTTTCTATCATATACTGGAATCATACCTCAACAATAGAATATTCCAAGTGAAAGAAGATGACTGCTCGTCTGGTTTTCACGAGATACTTGCTGGTGTGCCACAAGGCTCCGTTCTCGGCCCGGTTTTGTACACCATATACACATCAGATCTGCCACTAACACCTGGAGTTACTATTGCTACTTATGCTGATGATACGGCAATATTAGCTTCTAGTAAAGACCCTGCGGAAGCCACTGCGAAACTCCAACAAAGCCTTGATGAAATAAGCAACTGGTTTGACAAATGGCGTATAAAAGTCAGTGCTGATAAATCAGTGCAGGTCACCTTCACACTGCGAAGAGAAACTTGTCCCCCTGCTAACCTTAGTAGAAGGGAGTTGACTCAGAGTGACACAGCTAAATACCTCGGACTACACCTGGACCGCAGGTTGACATGGCGGAAACACTTAGAAACAAAACGTAATCAAGTCAACCTCAAATACAAGGGCCTCTACTGGCTCCTGGGTAGAAACTCAAAACTGTCACTGGACAACAAGCTCCTAATCTACAAGGCTGTCATAAAACCAGTCTGGACCTACGGAATTCAGTTGTTTGTGGGGAGCCTGCTGTAATTCCAATATAAATATCATCCAAAGAGTTCAGAACTACATCCTGAAGCAAATCAGCAATGCACCCTGGTTCATTAGAAACAGTGAAGTACACAAATACTTGAACATGCCAACAGTGAAGGAAGAGATAAAGACCTTCGCAGGCAAATATAAAACAAGACTGGACAACCATCCTAACCAGCTCGCTGTCCAGCTCACATTACCTGACTGTCTAAATCGCCTGAAAAGGCGCAGAACCTTAGTTCTCGGCGGCGGCGACGTTGATTAAGCCAATATATTAATATGGAGGATGTTCCTAGTGGGGTACATCTCCTCAAGAATAATATCCATATAACACATCTGCTCATAGTCAGAAGGACTGATTGCAAGATTGAAGAAAAAGAAAAAAAAAAAAAATTCTAAATGTAAACTATTAATTATGAATTCATTACATACATAACAGTTCGGCAGAGGTGATGTACTTATTACCTAGTACACCCAAATATAATAGGGGGCGAATCTATTGCCATCAACAAAATCGTCAACTTCAACGAAATTCCTGATGAATAAACCCAATAACACCTTGCCCGACCCGGGCATGGAACACCTCATGCTCTTGCTCAGTCGCCCAAGCCACCACTACACCAACGAAACAGTCCTAATTATGAATTCATTTACAACTTCGTAAGTCTTCGTATATAAATACCTGGTGTTTGTAGCCGGCTAAGTCCACAAGAATACTCTCTACTTTGCCAACAAAGTCGGAAGTAAAAGTATAATCCGGGTCGTATAAATTATTTTTATAGAATAATAATATCGACCTTCGCTGACACCACTGGCTAACCCGAATGCCCTTAATGCCGCCATTCACAGCACAAAAATTACACTCACTTTTGTGCATTAGTGTCGTGCAAAATGTAGTGTACTGTGTAAAGTATGACTAAGCAGATCGGATATTGTCGTGTTTATTTTAATACATCTGGCCATTTAATCTCACGTTCATGAAATTTTAATCTAACGGTGATATTGACAGGCGGCGGGAGATTGATTGTTATATCTGTGTCATATTCGTATAAGTAGGTATTAACTATTAAGGTACCTATGTAAATTAATATCCTGTTCGGGTGTTAAATTAACAGACCAAGCTATCAAATTGCGAACTTTACATTGGTAACGCGAGAGCTTTAAATGCAAAATCAATGCATATGTGTATGATAAGAGAGGACTTAATTAGCATAGATTTCATTATTGTTTACATAATAGAATCTATCTAATTTGCACTTTAAGGCGGGGTTGCAGTACTTTTTAAGATTTTTGAACCTATAAAAATCGAACTAAATACGAGTTTTTTAATAAATAAAAATCATTACATAAAAATTGAACATAGGTACTCTCTAGTAAATCGTAAAGATAGAAACGCGATTTAGTTAGAATGATCGGCTCGATACTTTTTTTTTATCAAACATGACTCTAAATCACAATTTCAAACGTGTACTGCTAAGACATTTCATCATCCATACATAGTATAAAACAAAGTCGCTATTTTTGTCTGTTTGTTTGTCTGTATGCTTAAATCTTTAAAACTACGCAACGGATTTTGATGCGGTTTTTTTTAATAGATAGAGTGATTCAAGAGGAAGGTTTTAGTATATAATTTGAACGACATCCACGCGGGTGAAGCCGCGGGCATCAGCTAGTGAATTTATATAAAAGTTATATCAATAGATAGAACTTTTTATTCTGAAGTAAATGTTGAAAACATATTGTATAATTTCTTTATAGTTTTTCTCCAAGAAGCAAAAAAACAGTCAAAATTTAGGCATTATATCGCTCGCGCGGCAGGGGGGGTGAGGTCGTGCGTACATAAAAACAAAGTACTGCAACCTCGCCTTAACTATAATACCATGGGTACCTATCATCATCAACCTATAATGTTCCCACTGCAGGGACTCAGGCCTCCTCTCTATGAGAGGGCCTGAAACTATACATACAAAGTATGAATTCAACGTGAAACCGCACAAAAGTAAAACGTAAAGGGCGTTTTCGTGCGGCTGAATGTTTGAAACGTGTGTCGGCAGTTCAAAGTCGTTCTATAGGTACTCTATCGGCATGAATGGTCTAAAAGTCAGAAGGACGCTATCATTATCTGCAGGTCAAGGTAGTGACGTTGCTCGGCATAACAACTTCTAGTCTATTTACCTTACCTAATTGGCAGTAACTGAACTGGAAAATCTAACGTTTTCGCCGCTAATTTATGCACAAAATGAAACAGAGGCTATTTAATTTATGTACCACTTGTGGAATATGTCGCAATGAGGTAGACCGTAATCTAACTTTTCTGTCGCCTTTGGTGGGTAACGGAACGATACACTGATATAGCCCAGCATAGAATTTCGAAGTGAAGATGAAGTAAGTCTGAATCTATGCTCGATTGACGGGAATATGCTTGCCACTTATTACATGGGACGTAACATGCCTGGCTATGTGTGGGGGTACTATTAGGAACAACTCTATCTAACCTTTCGGGATTAAAGGCGTGATGTTTGTTATCTAATATCTTGCCACGGATTAGCTCATTACTAGGTACCCCGTACCCTGATGGCCTGATACCGACTAGCCGCTACGTGATGATACGATAGATATAAGTATAAGGAAAATAACCCATGGACTGGTTCTCCTTAATTAAAATAATTTGTTGAATACATTAGTTTAATGAACGGTATCTATAGATCAGTGTGGTGTGAGTGAGTGGCAGACTCGCAGTCAGGATACGGATCTCCGTGTGCACAGCCAGTCACTTCTCCAAGGCTCCCGTATTCGACACACGAACGATCCTGCCTTTCTAAAATGCTTACCTACCATTTATTTCGTTGTCGCTTTGCACACAATCCGTTGTAGGACTAATAAAATATAACCTGCGAGGCGACTTATCTATCTAATGCTATATTTACTTTTGCAACATTTAACATATTGATATATTAGAAACTTCAAATAAGGTTATGCAAGATTATATTTTTGATACTTATGGATTATGGTATAGGTAAAACCTACCTACGTTATGTAATTTTCTAGTTCTTAGATTGACATTAATAGGAACAGGCTTTTAAATGCTAGCACGTGTGACTGGGTTTGATTTTCTAGTAGTAAGTTATTTTGATAATTATTTCGAAGCTTTACCTATGAACTGATTTACTTGGCACCAACGAATTAGGTAAGTCTGAAAAAGGGATTGAAAGCATTTTCAGGGGTACGACATGAGGGTAGGATTGGTGAAAATCCGAATGACAAAATGTACCTAAGGAAACCGATACGAGAAGGTATCCCAATAATCAACACAAAAATTTATTTATGGACACTTGGATTGCTATACCAAAATTAACGTGACTTTGGTTTCGAATTTTTTCCAGAATACCTTAAATCATACTTTATTAAGGTGTCTCCATAGGTCAGTCTCCAATTTGACGGCACGGTTGGCGCAGTGGCTAAGCGATTGGACTGCTGCGCTGCGTGTCGCGGGTTCGATCCCCGCACGGAACAAATATTTGTATGACCTGCAGATAGTTGTTTCGGGTCTGGGTATTTGTGTATGTGAGCTTATATGTTTGTGAACGCACCCACGATACAGAAGAAATTCCTAGTGTGGGGCAACGTTTATAAAAAAAAAAAAATGTCTCCATAGATCTTTCTTTCTCACATCTAGTTAACTAGGTAGGTACCACCTACTCTAATCAGTTAGGTGATATCCTGAGTCCATCACTACAACCTGTAACTGTTCTATCATATATTTAATTTAGATAATATTGAGCGTGACCATGTAAATTAATTGCCTCCAGTAGTGATTGCGACTGCAATGAGGACGATCTCTTAGGGCACGTTTCTCGATTACCGTTGTAATACGACTTCGCTTCGCCGTCAAAACGATACATCTTGCATTGGACTCCAACAGATGGAACATTCTTGACTATGATTTAATAGCCCATAAATATTGGTATTGATTACGTACGTGTAGCGTAATCGTTGCAATTAATTAGAGAGAGATTGTATCATCAACTATTATGTTTTGGATTTATATTAAGTATGGTTATGAAAGGGTCGCTGTGTGTGAAAGCGAACATTTAATATGGAGACCAAAACATATTACGTAATTAGAAATATTTTATAAAATATCGATGTGATGAGGTGATATTTTTTAATCAACTTAGCAGCTTTTTAACAGCTGTAGGTTTGCCAACCTAATAGAAATCCCCACAAGCCCAAACTTCTTCAAATATAGCCATTAATTTAAACTTGCAGAAGAATAAGGATGGCACTTAGTTAGGTACTTTAGCTGCTTAAACCAACATCATTGGCTGCAGCTGCATTATACCTGCAATGCTCCAAAAAACAAATAGGTACATAGGAGACAGGAAACGACAACGTGTAGTTAAACTAGCCAAAAGGCAGGCGGAACTGCGGAAGTAACGGAACGGAACATCCTAATGCCGACTGATTTAATTGACGAAAACATCCTAAAGTGACCTACGAAAATAAATTTCAAGACCTAAGCAAAAGCATATCCACCTACCCAAAAATCGTCAAAATCGCCGGAAACAACGAGATAAGGGACGCACAGGACCGAGAAGTGGCAGAAGTAAGGGAAAGTCAAAACTCAGCAGTGGGTGATTCCGGGCTGATACGATGATGATACCTATCTATCTAAAACTTATGTAATCTCTATTTAAAATTTTCATTTTATTTTTTGTGACGGATGACAACGACAAGCCTCATAATTGCTGTGATTGATAGCTGAGTACTTGTTTGACGGTAAAAAATACTGTCGGTGCTATAAAAACAAGCATGATAGGACCTAACAACCGTAGAGAATTACCTAATTATGAATAGCAATGCAAAAAAACGAAGGGCAATAATAGGCACAAAATAGATGTTAATTATCTACTAAAAGCTGTAAATTGAACCTATAATAAAAAAATCTACCTAAGTACAATTTTACGGGAAGCGTATATTTTAAAACGTAAGTAGTTATTTACTGAGCTCCTTACTGTTTACATCAAAAGGTTATCTATACGAAAGAAACAATAAGGAGCATTCGTGTGGTCAGCAGAAGACATGTTTTAATATCTGCACCTACTATTGAAAGGCACCACACACTGACGCATATAGGTAGGTACATTGTCTAGTGTGGTCTAGTGTCTACATAGCTAATATAGGTAGCAAAATATGTATCTCTTAAAACACAATTGACTATAATAAACTAGAGCGAATTTCATAACACGCACAAGGTATTTGCGAAGGTACATAGACCTAAAACTAGAGAGACCTAGAGATTTATTGAACACTTACCAACGCAACAGGAATCTAGCTAGTGAAAGTAAAATGTGTTGCGATATTATAATACGTTAATTTGGTTCGGACTTCGGTATAATTTTAAGTTAATTAATCTCCTCGTTGATTAAATAAGTCAATTTGAAACAGATTAATATATGATGGTCAGCCACAATTAGATATTGTTTCACAATTTTTGTTATATGAAAGCGATGACGAGCCTCGCTAAGATTTCGTAAGTGCAACTGATGAGTAGGAGGGTGCGCCAAGTATTTCGGTGTTAAATATTACATGACATATAAATAAAAATAAAACAAATAATTGGTTGCAAACTAGGTTTCTTATGTAACTTCACAAGAGTATGCATGATCTACCTTTAAGCAATGTACGCACCTATTACTCTCCTCGACATTTTGAGTACAATGCGTAACCAGCTAACACAACCTAATAAGGATGCCCTAGCTAACCCTATAAGCCTTAGTTTGAATAATTATAATCTCATAATAATCAACGCATTAGAATATCTAATGATTAACTGACCTAGGTCTATGACCATAATGTCTTAGTTCATTTGTATTCAAATTTTTGTTTTTTGCAATCTCTTAGTGCGCAAACGCTCACTGAATCACTATATTCGGTACAATGTCAAGTTGAAAAGCGATGTTGACCTCGAAGTAGGCATTGTCTTTTTGTGCTTGGGAAATTATTCTAACAGTCATTCTACGGACTAATGTAACATGTGTTAAGGTATTTTAATGAGTGTTGCGGTGTGGATAATAAACATGTTTTCATTGTTTCAGTTATACCTGCTTTGGTCACAACAATCACAATCACACCAAATGGGAATAGTCCTGAAATAAAAATGTTGGGGGGAATGGCGACCGATGTCCAAGATGGTTTCATACCAATGGAATCAAAAGTAGAAGAGACGACTGTAAGAGCAAGTCGCGGAAAGAAACGGAAGATTAATAATAACAGTAATTCTACAAAACTAGATATCAACGAAAGGTACAGGAGACTGATACCATATATGACATTTTACTATGCTAACGACTTGGCAACACCGACAACGGATAATATAAGAGAAGTAGAAGTTGAGAAAGCACAAATAGTCGAGACTGGTGGAGTAAATCATGGCAATGGCAATCACCGAGAGTCAAAGAAAATTATCTACTCAAACAGAAACATCCCCAGATATCAAGGAAACAGATTGACTCAGCATAATATAGCATCCGCAAATCCAACAAAAATCTACTATAAAGGTGGCGTGCCAATATTCCAAACCCAAGGCAAAGTGTCTCAAAACTATAATCCCTTACTGTCAGAATATAACATACTCGTACACAATGATTACGACAATGGCAGAGTAGTTCATAAGCCAATTTCTAAACAGCCTGCTGTCACTTTTGTATCTCCGACCCGGAAGCCTTACTTCAACTTATATAACCAGGATTCGCCTAACATTCGATATTATTTGTCGGAAAAACCAAAATATAAATTGGTTCCTTATGAGCAAACACCTCCCGTTAAAGTGTCCGAAAACGAAAACGTTTATGATTTAACGAAGAAACCGATACCAGTACCAGTATCCGTTTTAGTACCAAAAGAGCAACTTTATCTAAAGCCACGACCGGCTCGACCTCATTACGTTTATGACAATTTTGAAGTCCAACAAGCCAATATTAGGAAGCAGCCGGCTATCGTTTCAGAAAGTTACTACGAGAAGCAACGCCCTCCGCATTCGCCGGCACAACCGGTTATACAAAGTGGGTTTAGACCAATATTTAGTTCACCTCAATACTCTAAGGATGCTACGATTTATTCGCCAAATCTCCCAGAAGCTGATTCCAATTTTGAACAAAAGCTTCAGGAAGCACATATCCAGTCTGCACCAATGAACTATGAGGATTTCAAGCCCCAATATTATCAGCATGTAGTGGAGCAGACTCCATTAAAAGTGCCACAAGCATCTTCAAAAACAATACCGCTGGCGTCATTACTGAATTCACTTCAACTGAACAGGTCTATTCCGAAGCCGATCACAAAAGAAAACGTCGGTGCGTCTATAAGAACTTTACTGCAAGTGTTAAATGTTTTGAAAGCTGTACCACAAGCACAACAAAACGACGTGGTAACCCCAATCTTAAGTACTCCCAAACCATTTGTGGCAGTTAAAATAATATCAAAACCAGAAATAGACGACCAACGAGATCCTGAGCGTGAGGAACACGTGCCTGATGAAGAGTTGACAGCAGAACCGTATCTTGCACCAGTGGTCCCTCCTTCCCAACATCTTGATGGTAAGTTACAAAACATGCATTTGGGTGTAAATTGTGGAATTAGAGAGGGCAGATTTACTGTATAGAGATTCGAAATTTATATCTCAAAATCTCAATGGGATCGATAAAGGTACATACAAAACACAACTATCCCATTAACAAAACTTCATAAATGTATGTAGATCAAAGTGACCCTTATTTATTACCTACTAGCTGATGCCCGCGGCTTCACCAGCGTGGATGTCGTTCAAATTATATACTAAAACCTCGTGGATGTCGTTCAAATTATATACTAAAACCTTCCTCTTGAATCACTCTATCTAATCCGTTGCGTAGTTTTAAAGATTTAAGCATACAGACAAACAAACAGACAAAAATAGCGACTTTGTTTTATACTATGTAAGGATTACTTAAGCTAAGTAGATATTTATTCATTTCTTTCATAATTATAAAAAAAAATTGCAGGCTCGTATCATATTTCTACCTTCAAGAAGATAAGTGTTTTCTACCTACCTAAAATGAACACAACTTTTCTTGTATAATGCATATTATCTGAAGGTTAAACATATTACATAAACCAACACATCACTTGTAAGGTTGGTGGCATTGGACACCTGACCCACTGGGAAAAAAATCGTCGCGAAACCTTATTACACTTTTACGTAACTTGTTGTCCATACAAGGGTATATTGGATAAGTACTTACTTACAGATATAACACCAGGCGGCGGTACCAGCCAGCATTTCCCCTTGGTTCAGGCATCAGATGATGAAGGAGGCACTCCAGGACGTCCGGGGCTCGACTACCCGATTCTTACCACGATCCCTTCCACCAGCTTCGACTGCAAGACTCAGCGGTATAAAGGGTTCTTCGCAGATCCTGACACACGCTGCCAGGTAACTTGCAACGCACAAGAATGTTTATGTACAAAAAATCGGTGTTACAAAGGGAAAGTAGGTCGGCCAGCTGTCGGCGTCTGTCTATGCATATTGCATTTGTGGTGATTGCTCAGCTAAAGGATGTCACCCAAAATGGGCACTGGATAAAGTAGGTAAATGTCTATAAGGGATATTAGTCAAGACTTAAGACTGTCTTGCCCGCCAGTCTAGCCGGCGCTAGCACTTTTTCTAGAGGCGTGTCTTGGGTTCGATTGTTGAGGTTCCATGAGGAAATATACAGAGCTGCCTGGAAAACAGAGATGCCGAGATTTGATTAATGTGTGTGCACAGTTTAATAAGCAATGGATATGAGCTTAGCTGACAATACACTAAGCCATATTCATTGCCAACATGGGTGTACCTATAACTTTGAATAAATAAATAAACTTACTTAGGCGATTGGCGAAATATGGGTAAACATTTGCCATTCGCTCCACCCCAATGGGATATTTTATGTGTACCTATGGACTATCTACCAAATATTGTTTTTTTTTTAGACATTTCCTGTTATGATAAATAATAGCACGTAAAAGGGCTGGTTTGAGAGGCGACACAGGAAAAGAGCTCTTGGATTATTTGGGGGAGGCCTTTGCCCAGCTGTTTCCCAGTGCTTTTTCTGTTTTTCTACTTACCCAAGTTAGATCTTTTAATTTCTTTCTCATACTAAGTAGTCAATATGTAACAACTTACCCAATTAGAATCTTAGTAGGTACCTATTAGAAGATTTAAGTGCTTTAGACCCAAATAAAGCATTTCTTACATTCAGAAATATCGACAGGTGCCTACTAATGCCCCATTGACCCTGACTACATTTAATTTAGGTGATAAAATATCGTATAACAATTGCCTAACACACTTCCTTCGTAACTAAATTTCTAATTTATCGTTACTTTGCATGCCAAGTGGCATGATATTTAGGTAGGTGTGACCTTTAAAAAATGAAGCTGTTTCTTGCATCTAATAAATAACTACATTACATTACGCCTGTCATTCCCGAAGGTTTAGGTAGGCAGAAAGTGTAACAGCGCAACAGCGGCGTTCGAAACAACATAGGGGACCCGTACGTACCTATTAAGTACCCCCACATTCCGGCGAGCCTACTGCTATCAACTGGACACTGATCCAGACTACATGGTGCTACTGGCAAATTCCTTATGGAAAAACCCAATAACACTTTGCCGAACTGGGAATCGAACCCACGACCTCATGCTCTCAGCAGCCGCGACCACTAGACCATCGAGGCAGTCTGGTAATAGTACAATTGGCCAGAATTATTGTTTTCATTAGGTAGCTACATTATAAAGGTGCATCCAGACTTACAAAACGAAGTTTAATTTTGTGGAGCAACGTTTGCAAGTTTTGGTACCTACTTAGCAACGGACATCACACAGTAATAGCATAAGTCGACATGCTCTACAAAAAGTAACTTCGGTGAGGATACATCCTTATGAAATCGGAATGTTTTTATAAGAAGATGTCAATCGATTTTACAGGTGTGGCACTACTGTGACCTCAACGGCGGCCAGGCTTCCTTCCTGTGCCCGAACGGGACGATATTCTCCCAGGCGGGTCTCACTTGCGACTGGTGGTTCAACGTGAAGTGTGCATCCACGACGCAACTGTACGTCCTCAATGAGAGCCTCTACAAGTACATTCTGCCGCACTCGCCCAAGTTCCCTGAGGATTACAGCGGACCACTAGTTGACAAGTAAGTGTTGTTTCACTAATAGTGTTTTAATAGATCGAAGCGCCACAGCATACAAGCAACTTTTAACAACGGCTTTCTGCGACTGTATCAATGCTTTAGATTCTAAAAAGCGGCATAATCGCCGATGCTCCGATAAAGTAGCGTGTGCGTGCTGTGGCCCTTTTTTAGGGTTCCGTAGTCAATTAGGAACCCTTATAGTTTCGCCATGTCTGTCTGTCCGTCCGTCCGTCCTCGCTTAATCTTAATCTCTGTGACCGTTAGCACTAGAAAGCTGAAATTTGGTACCAATATGTGTATCAATCACGCCGACAAAGTGGTAAAATAAAAATTGGAAAAAAATGTTTTATTAGGGTAGCCCCCCTATAATATGTAAAGTGGGATGTGATTTTTTTTTAATTTCAACCCTAGCGTGTGATATTATATATTGTTGGAAAGGTATTTAAAAATGAATAGGGGTTTACTAAAATGATTTTTTGATAATGTCAATAATTTCGAATAATGTCAAAATAATCGCTCCAAAAGTAAAAAACAATGTGTCCCCCCACCTCTACTTTTGAACCATGAGTTTAGAAAATATGAAAAAAATCTGAAAAGTAGAACTTTATAAGGACTTTCTAGGAAAATCATTTTGAAAGTGAAAAAAAAAATTAAAAATATATATATAAAAAAATAAAAAAACATAATGGATACCCTATACCTATAAACTCATAAGTGGGAACACTTATTGTGACGGACGGGAAACTACGGAACTCTACACTGAGCGTGGCCGGTTTTTTTTTTGTTTGGTGTGTGGGAAAACATCAAATAATCCCGCTCTTGGGCGGAGCGAAAGGGAGTGTCAGACTTCTACTGACTAAAAACCACCCATGTTCCTTCTTAGCCCTTGTGCCGAGGCCGCGGTATCTCTTTCGAACAACGGGGTACTGTAGCCCTAAGTGCATACTTTTGTACCCAGTCTACTTTGTTGGCTTCGAGTATCTACAAATCATGAGTAGTTAGGACTTCAGGCGTGCAAGCTTTCTCGGTAGTATTTACATGCCTGGCTAAGGTAGATACTGATACATGCCTCAATACTCGGGCTATCCATATTTATTACTGTACTCTGTGACGCATACTTACTCAGTAATCCGTTGGCGGTGCAGTACTTAAGTTTAGATAAATCAATAAAATTTCAGATGTGTCAATTTTAGTCGTATGACAATTCTAGGCAATAGTGTTAAGAAGAATATGTACCTGACCTACGATATTGTTAATTCCAGATACCTAACTCTGAAGTTCAAAGAAATGGAGGAAGAATTTAAGAAGAACAAGAAGAATAAGCAGAGTGCTGCTGAGAAGATAGACTCGGATGAAGAGGAATCTGACGATTCCGGTGAAGGTTCCTCTGAAAAAGAAGATTCTAGTGAACAAGAGGACACTAGTCAGGAAAAGGAAGACGAGAATGGAGTGAGTGAGGCCAGTGTCGTAGTGGGCTCTCCAGGAGAGAGCGGCAAGGTGGAAAGGCTTAGTGATGACTAAACCACCAAATGATTTTACTCTAGGAGCCCAAGATTTACAAATTTTCCTTCAACCTATTTTTCCATTACTTTGATAGAGTTTGCAGTTTCATTAAAATAAGCCTTAGGTAGGTATGTCTGCTGCATTACCTACCTATTTTATTTTATTAAAAGTCGGAGTTTTTGTGCAAGAGGTATTCTTGCATGTATTGTATGTCTACTTAAATGCAATACCTACATGGTGTTTCATTATCATTATTGTTTGTTATGAACATGTAGGTGTAGGTACCCATATAGGTAAGTACCTATGTAATTTCCAGCCAGAATTCTTCTTTCCAAAATAATAGACAGCTTGCTTTATGCAACTAACTTGTTTCAAGACAGTCCCATATTTTATAATGGAAAAGTAGTAATACCTTAAGTTAAATAATAAACTGTGATAAGTGGATGGAACGTCATACTTTCAATCTGAGTATTGCTTCATTGCCAGTAGCAAGGGTATGTTGTGACTGTGTTGCCAGTTAACACGTATGTGAATGCAGATAAATTATTATGTGTATGTAATGTTTTGCCATTATCACTGTATATTTTTCTCATAAATTATAACTAGTATTAAGAGAATTAAACTTGCCATATGTTGCCATGTTTAATTCAGTTTGAATGTAGGTATGTGTGTAAAGATAAACTTGAGTCGCAAGTAACTTATAGTAATGCAAGTATTTTGTAAATGAATACCTACTCTTAGTGATATTTGTGCAATGTGTAAATAAATCACACTTATTGTATGTTTTGCCATTAACATTACCTATAATTATTAAACTGTGCAATAAAATTATTTTATATCAAACACCTGAAGGTATTTTTACTATTATGAGCCAAAAGAAACACCAGATTGAAGTGATGTATTTATTTAGAGCATTAAATAAGTGAATAATAATTTTTATAATCATACAAGTAAAGTTAATAGGCACTTTACTTGTAGAACCCTAAAACATTATGATTACGGCCGCCGCAAAATATTGCACAATATTAGAACGAGATATATTTTAAAATTATGACATTAAAACAATAACAAAAAGGAACAACAAATTTCAACAATAAAAATATTAACTAGAAAAGTGGGTGTGACTAGGCAAGCACTTCGATAACAGATGACTTCACAATGCTACGTTTAACTAACCTACATTCTTAGATTGGGACTTATGACATCAATTAATGACTACCTATGAATATTGATTTATAGCTGATATAATACTGATAAATGAATTACTGTTTGATGAGATTCAATGAAATTATTATTCTTTCCCTACATCAATATGACATACAATTATTACGAATGCTAATATATATTGGACCGTTAAAAGCTAGATATTTACTTAGACAATAAAACGTTGTGTTGTGCTAAATTCACATTTCCTTATCAAAGTACGACACTTAGATTAAAGAGAAAAAAAGGAGACTGCGCGTATGTGTTTAAATAAGTTATATATGGGGGCCAGGGTATTAGGTATAGTTTCGGTATTTACTTATGTTGGGATATTTCGTGTTTACCCTCATGTAAAGGGACCTAATAATCTGACCCGGCAAAAAATTTTGAGAACATAAACTTCTTAAGAATTTACAAGAAGAGGTGATAACTTCATGTCGTAAACAAATGTTTTCCTGGCGTAAGTGTTCTAATTTACTAAAGCTGTGAATGGTCTTAGCGATTACTCAAAAACTATGTTTTAGCCAGTTTCCTTAGAATAGCTAAGTTTGCCCGTAGCTACAAACGTTAAGGTACAAGACAGGCAGGCAAGGGCAGGCATTACTACCAGTCTTTTACATAAGGATAAAATGAGATATCCCAACACAAATATTAAAACTTATCGATAGTTCCCTAAACGACTTTTGCACAATCTCCTTTACTTTACAAAAGCTTTTCGATTCATGAAACAATTAAACAAGTTTTCTTTTCGTTAAAATGAGCCAAACGTCACAACATTCAGCAAGGACACTATCTACATTTTAAAGGGATACTAAAAGCAGTTTTGAATAAAATTATTATTATTGACTATTATTATCAGTAGATTCCAAAAGTCAGAAAATCTGATTGAAGATAGCAAATGCGTACCAATCAAAAACATTTTACATGTTTCCTTTATATACTGGAATGTTGATATACTTGCATAGTTTACAAGTTAAGAGTAGACATCTAATACCCTTAAAAGTTATGCGATAACCGCAGACAATATTTATACAAAAATATAATTTATGATACATAGGACTACTATAAGATCGTGTTTTTGGTTAATTTGAATTTTGAACACGCATTAGGTTCCAAGATATTTCTCTACCTACAATTTTGATGATTATTTATCAATTTACAAATTATTTACATTCAGACCATACCGTCTCCATCTTAAAATCAATCACAAGTTGTTTTCTTTTCAGTCTTCATTCCTTTATGAATAATTACTTGCAAATAAATACGTTTCACCTTATACACTTACCTACACATTATAAATACGATGTTAACATTGAAGGTGTGAAATTTAGCTAGTTTGCTACAAATTGTCAAGATAGAAATTAAGGCGTTTTAATGACTTGCTTCTCCATGGTACATAATAATGAAAATTATACATTTATTTTAGCTCAAGGTTTAGAAATTAAATATCCGTTGACTAAACTGAGCGTAAAATCGTTCGATAAGAGCTTTCCAGTATCTTACTGTTTAATTTACCCTGTTAGTTAAAATCAGTTGTAACAAAATTCAATATCTTACTCATAGAGAACAATATAAAATATAGCACACGAAAACGTGCGGTAAAACACAGTAAATATTATAATTACTTACTAAATCATGCGTGAAACACGTCAGTGTAACTAAGGACTACTAACATTTAACGAGAAACAAAGATTTGTCTTGCTCGGATGTTAGAGCAGGGGTCGGGGGCGTTTGTGTTTGTTTGCGCGTGTCGTGTGTGTGTGTCGATACTTAGTGTTTGAGCAGCAGCGCGGCGTGCTTGAGCCGCAGGTGCGAGCGCAGCGTGTCGATGCGGCTGTACGTGGCCGGGCAGTAGGGGCAGGGCGAGCGCTGCGCCGTGTGCGAGTGGAAGTGGTGCCAGCGGTTGGACACCTCCTTGCCGCACGACTTGCAGCGCCACAGCGCCGCGCTCTCCGCCACGGCCACGAACATGCTGTGGTACGAGTAGGGCGGCGCGGCCGGCACGTGCGCGCGCTCTGCAACAAGCCGTCGCATCACGCCACGCCGAACCGACTAGCTGTCCGCTCTCACGTCTCACGCTCGACACGGCACCGCGGGCGTGAGAGTGCTGGCGCCTCTTTACTGACGATACGCCGTTGTATTTACAGAGTGTAAATCTGACCGGCTTTGGGGTTTGTACAGTATAAACGCTATACATTGCGGGTGGGTGTGGAGCATGTGAAACGCAAAACTGAAACTACACGGATTTGTAACATACCACAATTTAATGTAAAAATTAGTAATAAATACAACAGATAAATGCAGGAGTTTGCAACATGTTAAAATTGCATTACATAACATCAAACAATGTGAAAAAAAAATTGCATTAACTGCTTGCATAAAACAAAATTATTTAAATTAAACTTTTAACGGAGGCATCAAACCAAGACATCAAACAAAATATTCATAAACAACAAATCGTTCATAAAATTTCATGTAAGTAATAATAATAATAAAATAAACGAATAACAAGACCATTCGTCAGCTGTGAGGTACACGATTTGACACCCCCTCCCTATTAGTATTACACTATTGTGATATACGACACTATAACAAATTTGCTAATGTTATAAAGAAGAAACAAAATAAACATAACTAGACCATTGCTATCCTGAAAATAACCTTAGAGCTCGTCCTGCACTCCATTGATTCAAATGATAACATCACATCCTTGTGATACAAATGTAAATTTTAATATACAATAAATTGGAATATTCAATAGATTGGCCAAATAAGTGACTAGGTCTACAAGACCTCAATTTCATAAGACTAAATTTAGTAATTCGTTAACCTTATGTATAAAATTCCATATGGCATAAAGTTAGCTTTCATTAAGTCCGAATGTGGTCACCATTACAATTATTAAGTTGCATACTTTTTGAAAGCTGAAAAGAGATCAAAGGTAGATATTTTCTGAGCCAAACGGTGTGATTCTCCAAAATATTCTGGCCAGACACTATCATAGTATCCTAACCTAAAATATCTAAAATAATATTCTATGTTACTAATCAATCAATTTGCTATAGCAAATTCAATATTAAAAATTGGTCTCGAGTGATAGTAATATAAAAATGCATTCACGATTAGATGAAGCGTTTAACGCGGCAGACTGGGAGATCAGCTCCTCGACTCGCTGGGCAATGGGACCCGTAACGGATAGCTATGATCTATCTCAACAATAGACGACAACTTGCGCGACAATAAATTATTAAATAGTACACAACTATTACGATTGGCAGAGGTAAACAAGCTAATTATTAATATTACCAGCTATAAAACCTGTACATCACCGTAACCCAAACTGCGATTCACTAAGTAGAAATACAAATTAGGAGTAGTCACTTATGTAAATACAAATAGGTAGTTACTCTCTTTCATGATATTAATTATATACTTTAAAATATCATTTAGTTTGGTTACGTAATTAAATAACTAGTAATATTGCACTGAGTATGAAATGCTATCAAATAATAAGCGCCCACATTACTATGAACAGTAGGTATAAAAATCTTTGATATCCTTAAAGTAAATATAAAATCTTTATGGAAGAAATGTTTGGTGACTTCATATATACAGGGACACATGAGCTTCGTGCTTATATATATCGAGTGGGCCCCTATATTCAATAGTCAATTGTATAATCTAGCTATAAGTTATGACTATTTTCAAAAAATTGCACAAGTGGAATTGCATGTTCACAGCTACTAAACAGCACTAACGCCACAACCTCAGTTATGGAAACGATCATGGATTCACTATTTGGATGTGATAAATTCCTAACTCCATCAATGAACGTTTTATATTTGGTAGGCAAGGATCAGATTCATATATTATGTAAATGGTGTCTTATCATTATATATTAATGTACTAGTAAACTTGAAGATCTCTGAAAAAATGAAGGTAAAATCTCGAGTGATACTGTAATCTCTAGGCGTGACGATCCATTATTTACCCGTTGACCAGACAGATGCGACCTCAGCTGGATGCTAGATGCCTTACATTTAATGCAACGTAACTAATCATTAAAACATTAATCATATTATAATAGGAGTCGAATCGTAGCGTGTTAACACTCTTGGTTCTAGCACCATTCCTTTTTATCACATTTCAGTTACCGTACCACTCTAAAGTGTTTAGCTAAAAATGTAACAATCTTAAATCTTAATTGAAAAATACATACATAAACGCTAGGTTAGTCCCAATCGTAGAATGCCAATATTAGTTACTAAATGCGCAACCTCCAAACGTTCCGTCCTAACTTATATTAATTGATTGAAAGAGGTCTTTGACCCCAAGCACCGATCACACGAGTGGGCGACGGCCGTCGGGCCGGTGCGGCGCGTCGCGGTACCACAAATAAACACCTACCAACGATAAAATAATAAAACATGTTAACATCTCAACGCGATTGCTTAACCGTCAACTCAATATAAACGAAATCAATGTTACTACATCATGTATCGATTAAAAACAAACAACACTAATAAATCATATTATATATGCAGTTATATAAATATAAAAGTATATTAAATCAGACAATAGAATATATCTAAGTATAAAAAAAACAATCTCCGTAAATAGATCAACTAGTCTAGTATAAAAATCTTTTCGTATGTTTCCTTAGGCGCTATCCATTAATACATCACAAATCCTTAATAATATCCATCTTGCAAAGGCCTCATAGAGTTACAAATGCATCTACACTGAGATTCAGTCAATATTTATACGTCGTTGACCAACGACTAATCACAATCTCTTGCCAGTCCCCAAATATCCTTCTGATGTCGTTCCATACCACCCACAGGATTCAATAACATAAATACAATTAGCTACAGGAAACTCATAATTTCCTATCTAATGAATAAATATAACAAGAAAGTGTGGGCCCGTACCAGGGCCACCGCTAATAGCCAGCATCACTTCGCGGTCGCACCGCTACTCGATATAATGTATATTCTTAATATCTTAAGGTTCCTATCGATACAATATAAAAAATAATATGGTAATAGTAAAATTAACATCATATTATTGCTTTTGCCCGTTCCCGTATAGCGATTGGTATAGAAAAAAATTTGCTTACCTACTACATACGCATCGAGTCATATTTCAGTAACATCGACATAGGTACATTCCAGACGAGGAATCTTATATTAGATCACCCTGGGGCAAGTCAAACGCACAACCGAGACGTACTAAACGAGTCGCCCGCCGTGTGCGGGCTACATTAAGAAAGGCCCGTTTAAGTAATAGCACTTCAGCTTAATCCTAAATAGGAAGCGGTTTCGACGCGAGACGGTCCGTTTAAATTTTGACACATCAACAACGACAGAGTCTGAGCTGGCGAGGGCGCGGGCGCTCACAGAGCGTCGAGGCCGACCCAGTACATGGACAATCAATCGAAGCCCGCGTCCAGCGGGTTGGCGTACAGCGGCGCGTGCGGCGGCGCGGGCGCGGGTGGCGCGGGCGGCTCGAACTTGCGCGTGTCGGGGTTGTACGCGGGGTGTTTGAACTTGCAGTGCGTGCGCAGGTTGTCGGAGCGCGTGTACGTGGCGCGGCACAGCGGGCACTCGAACCGCCCCGGGAAGTGCACGTGATAGTGGTTGCGGATGTGCGTCACCACCTTGCCGCACAGCTTGCACCGGTGCAGGTTCAGTGCGCCCGCCACGCGCTCGAACGTCAGCCGCATGTGCCAGCCTTTCGAGCCTGCAACCAGCGATCCGTCACTCCCACACACTCAACACCTCGGCGCTACTCCGTCGCGTCACGCGGCCGAATGCCGCAGTGCCAGCTGCCACGCGTCAACTCTACGTCACCGAGTTACGAGGACTGCTTAAAGTAATCGTGCACCTTATGAGTGACCGATGGAACTGGGGCATTAGCTACGTGATGCGGGTTCTTCCGAGGTTCAATCAATTGACAACATTCCACATTTTCGAAAGCTTATATGAGAATAAAAATAATCTACATTAAATATTAGGTTTTTAAATTTGATTGATTTCTTAGGAAAACCCTCTGCGAAATTCGTTCTGTTGTTCAAAAACGTTATGAAATTGCCATGACACCAGTCATTACGATTACATAGGTATATGTCAAGTACATACCACTATCTGTATCAATGACGACAGCTAGCTTTTCGGTTTATTTTATTGACTCCGAATCTAAGCAATAAAAATAGGAAAAGTATATTCGAATTTAAGACAGAAAGATCAAGAAATGATGGTTTTGTTTCACTCACAGGCTTAATGATATTGAAATGTTGTCAATTAAGCTTTGATAATAATAATAATAAACGAGTTTTAAACATTTTGCAAAAACAAGAATTGATTCAAACAATGTTTATAGAATTTTAGCACTATTTAAGCCTTAATAGTAACTGTTAACGCTGTACTATGCCTTTCCTAGAACTATTATAGTATAAAAGCGTTAATATAATTTAATAAAATTTAAAACAAAACTTCAGAAATTATTGATTTGTAACAAAATAGTATATTGAATGGAGATCCATGCATAAATGAATCAATGGGTACTGAAGAAATGGTGTTTGTTATTGTCAGTGTTACGTTTGCATGAAAATTTGTTAATTACTGTCACCAAGCCTGTAATGCAGAAGGCGATTTATAGAGAGAAATAGGTCTGCTATATATAAAGAAAGCATGGATAAAGGATGAAATGAAAAGAAAAGTGGTATAAATAAAGGAATATATTTGCAACAAACACACAATAACGATAGACTTACATACGAATTTAATCGAAGTAAATGGGAAATAAATTAAAATTAAGAGGTATGTCCCTAAATCACATAAAAGTCAGTCTTGGACATCAGCAATTGTAACTGATGCCGTTTCATAATACTACAAGGAACAACAAGAGATCATATAAGTTTGTACAAACTTTGGGTTCGTTATTGATTTATAAGGCACCTCAATTGATCTGCAATCTTTTAGATTATTTAGACGACTCAGACCACAAAATGTAAGTCATAAATAGAACGCGACCATTTTGCGTGTCCCGTTTAGAAAAGATCTTCAATCTTTATTTCTATCATTATATTCCCATTATTAAATGTATAACATATGAAATTGCAAAACTAAAAATATCACCATGGTTTCAAAAGAAAAAGAAAATAATTATTGTAAGAGGCTGATCAGTTGAGATGAGACTATCAATTACATAAAACCTTATCCTCGTTGACAGCAAAACCATATTTGGTTCCAATTCTAATACAAATACTGAAATAAATATACATTGTTAACACATAAGGTTGTTTGAGCACAATGGTACTTAATCACAAATTAAAATTAAAAATATGTTATTTAATGAGCTACGAAAAACATATTCAGTTGTAAAATTACTGCGCCTTTTATATTTATATATGTTTTAGTTTATCCTGGTTTACGTTTAACACATTTTAAGAGTATTGCAAGAAAATCTAAATGAATCTAAGAGGAACTCAAAATGAGCATGTGATGGGTCAAACATTTCACATCCAGGAAGGCGTTTTTCCATAAGAAATTCAATTATTTCATCTATTTTATTCATTCTATTTAGTTCATTTAATTTTATGTATGTAGTAATAATACCAATTCTAAAGAAATGAAATGTGAATTTTGTTCAAACAATAATAGTAAAATGATGATCTTAAAAAGAAATCACACCACACACCTTAATACTAATTACAAAATGTCAAATAAGCGCATTGTGTTAAAACTGTTGTTATTAGTCAGAAAGTTAATAGGCAAGATTGGTTAGGTTAACAATTAAACGTTAATCCCGAAATGAGTATTGAAGAAAAACTATGATCACAAAATGTGCGCTACCCACTCAATCGTCAGAGCGCAAGTACTTACAATTTATGAAATTAGTAAGCAATGAGATTCATTGAGTCTTAGTTGGCTAGCTAAACTTAGGAACTTTAACTTAGTTGGCATTTCTTCTGTATATTAGACAAGTTATCAGAACCTAAAACGTTACAATGCTTCATGCGGAGGTGTCTCTTTAGATTATCGGCTCGAGTGAGCGTGATAGGACACATGGGGCACTTGTGCTGCTCAGGATTGTGCGACTTCATATGCTTTTTTAAATTAGTAACTAGTTTTCCGCAAATGTTACAAGACTCGGGGACAGGGAACTGTTTGTTGGTTAGTGCCAAACCAAATGACTTGGCAATGTTTTCGACACTCGCTAGTTTATTTGTAAACGGTTCCCATGGTTTTTTATTTTCATCAACGCCATTATTTTCACCTGTAAGATACGTAATATCTTCACTGATGGTATAATAAATTGGCATGCTTATTCTTTCACTGGCACAATGTTAAATCGAAGCAACAAACACTCTTCCATTACCTTTCCTAAATCACTCTACATCCCTTTTCTTACATGCAATCCTAACTTTAGTTTAGTGTATACTTATATCACCCACGGAGGTAACATTAGTTATAATTTTCTTAAGATTACAAATACATTATATTGGCTACGGTAATAATCTTAAGTTGAACCTTAACTAATTTATTGTTTAAATAGTGTAAATATTGCAGTACCTATGACCCTCGGGGGGCGCCAAATCTTTATCGAACAGAAATCTTATGACACCGTTTTCTTCATAAAAAAAATAACAGAAAATATTTAAAAGCATACCAATACTAAGTAGAAAGAAAGAAATAAGCGTCTATGGTTAGTGCAAATTAACAATGGGATGGCAAGCAACAATTGGTGACATGCTGCGGGTGTTACCACATGCGTCTTTTTGTGACCCAGGTCGTCGAGAGACAGTAATCCAGAACAATTTAAGGCATGGATTGAAATCTCTTGACTTATTAGTTACATAAAGCAAAATCAATGGGTAGAAATAAAAATTAAAGCTTCAAACGACATAAACACAGGCAATATTAATAATCAGTTGTCAAATGTTAGCATACCAAAAAGTTTTTAATTCAGAAATAAAATAAAATACAGACTTATGACAATTAGGGAGTTGATTGTTTGGTTACATAATATTGTTATAATGTTAACATTTGACAATGATTATTATGTACAGCAGGGCTATTGCGTATCTTTTTATGACAGTGGATAACTTATAATGTCTATCAAATAACTTTCAAATGGTGAGTTTTTAAGAAAAAAATGTACCAAACCATAACCAATTTACAGTTAATCTATGGACATTTCTGATAGCCACTGACGTTAAAAAGATACGCAATAGGGGGGCAGCACACAGTTAGTAATATGACCACCAACAAAACTAAGAAGTTTACCAGCTTCAGTAACGCCATTCAATGTAAAATTCCAGAATAGCTAGGAAAGTATACATAGGCTTGTCGATGGTTGGGTTATAAATAAAAAATAAAAAACTCACCATCTATGGTGTCTGTCTGGTCTGGGTGTGGCTGCAACATCGGTTCGTTGTCGTTGCACTCATTGTTAAGGCTTTGCTGGGTCAGTATTGATGCCATTTCCGTTACTCCCATACCCTGGAAAATCAGCAATTATTTTACATATTTATTTACTAATAAATGTAAATGATTAATTACTCAACTATGTTTTGCGCGTTTGTACTGACGTGAAATAAACATCGTCTTGGTAAGTAGTACCTACAGGAAACAGTTTCCTGAGCAACTGTTTCCGTCTCAAAATCTACATTTTTGACACATATCGTGTGTTTTTATAAATTCAAGTTCGATGGTAAAGTAGTTAGAAATCTCGGCTTGTGTTTTGTTTGATAGTGGGCACCGCTTACTGTTTACGCATATCATTCAAGTATAATCTAGTGCTAGAATAATAACATTTCAGTTGGCAAAATTTTGGTTAAATCACTGTAAACGTTAAATGATGGCAAAGATTTTTGATATAATTCGGTCACTTCGTAAGTTTTTGGTGAAACTTATAAAACAATTGAAAAAAATTGAGTTAAAGTATCAACTTCCATGTTTATCTACCAACAAATTGGCCCTCATTACAGAAATGCCCTTAATTAATGATTGTGGAAACCGCATGACAATTTATTGTGTAGTTCAGATAATTAAGCGACTAGACAGACAGACAGGAAAAGCTAATTTATTTTAAAAGATCTTAAATGTTTTTTTTTCGTAGATTTATGTGATTAGGTCCTAATCAGGCGTCCGATATTTCATGCCGTCCATAGGCCTCTGACTTGACTTTACAGTCTAAAGATGTCACAAATAAATAAAACAGGATCCAAGTAACACACTTTAATTTACTAAAATAAGTAACCTAAAGTTGGTGTTTAACACACATAGTTTTATTAGAAAATATTTACATCAAGATCCAAGAAAATAGCAAGAATACCCTAGCATTCAGCTTTATACACCAAGTTTATCATATTTGTTAAGGTAACATCAATATTTTTTATTTGTATAATAATTATTTAAATAGTGACCCTCTTAGGTGTTTTTCCAACAAATAAATTAAATCTTTACAATTATGGAAATGCAAACATATCATATCACAACATATGTATTATATATTAAAACTGGCGCGATAGAGAATAAATTTTCGGTATCAGTCTTCTACATTACTGTTTACAATGTTCCAATAAAACTAGAGAATACATCAATTTTAAAAAAGGTTTTGTATCAGAGTCTATGATGGAATATGCTCATTCAGCAATTTCTCTTTTGTAGTTTTCTTTGATCATTGTGTCAGCGTTTTTCTGTTTCAATTATTTTACAAGTATGACATTGTTATTTTGCAAACAACTGACATGATTTACTGGCTTTTAATTTACTATTTCGTCGCCAGGCGTCTCACTACTTGATAGTACATTTATATTATTGGAGTGTTCGCGATCTCGACAGAATTTATGAGCTTTGCATTTATCATGATGATTCACAATTTCTAGCCTAAAGTTAGAGTTGCCTTCTACAAACGATGTCCTGTTCACTGTCAGCTCGTGTGACCATCTTCTGCAGTAAGTACAGTACATAATGTTGTGAGTTTTATCATATTGCAACCATGGGTACAACGTTAACCAACTAAGGCGGAACTTCCCGCTTTTTTTTGTATTTACAGGAGATTGTCGCGTAGATTTCGGAGGCAGGGAAATTTGTTGGGGTGGTAGAGCGAGGATCGACGCGAGAATGTTGCCATCGGGCCGTTTAATGCTTAGATCCAAATACTGGCGGTTAGAATCTTCCGGGTCAGCCGCGCGAACCCAGCCTGAACTCTGCCAACAAAGAAGGAAAGGCTCTGCTTTAAAAATTGTGATGTTATATTTTTATTCAGGCAGATCCCTTCCTTCCTGTTGACAGATCCGCGAATCGTTCGGTAAAAAATATCAGAATAACAGAAGAAAAAGATCATCCTCATTAAAAATAAGGAAAAGATGTTCATTTTCACTATCGAGCAGAGGATTAGTGAGATATAATGAAAACGGAGCGCTTCTATTGGTGGTTTTAAAGATTGTTAGTGTGTTACCTGGAGATGCGTCTGGTCGAAAGATGGCGGCGGGTGGAGGCTGGGCACGTGCTGGATGTGCGGCGCGTGCGGCACGTGGGGCACGTGCGGGTAGGGCGAGTCGGGCTCCTGCTTCACGTGCGGCGCCGGCGTGTGCGCGGGCGAGCGCGCAGGCGCGCGGTGCGGCGTGTGCGCAGGCGGCGGCGTGGACGGCTCCGAGCCCGAACCCGTCGACCCGCACTTTGCTGCCTTCACGTGACCCTGCACAAAAGCACATATTACCGTTTGTTCATTGCTTCTTAAAGACAAGAAGATTTAGTTCACATCTGCAAAAGAATAGCGGGAGAAGCATATTACCTCTATTACATTACATTGTAGATAACCCTAACCCATGGGGAGTTGCGAGGTAACCCCATCACAAGTATTCTTATAACTTACCGGGGCTGCCACAAGAACAATTGTATGAGAAACCATAAAGCTTCTAGCAAGTCAATGACATGTTAACAGTCTAGCTTACCTCATAGTGCCTGTACGACAGATCGACATCATCTCGGGGTAACGTGGAGTTCTTTCTGCGTCTCTTCTCCGGCGGGATTGCGTGCGAGGGGTGTGAGGGGTGCGCGGGCGGCGCGGCCGACAGCGGCGTGAGAGGCGCGGGCTGCGCGCAGTGCGCGGCCGGAGGCGTGGCGAACGACTCCGAACGGGAAAGGTTCTCCGCACTCACTGACGGAGTAGACCGATCCTCCGACTGAGAATGTAAAGGTATACTCTTAGTTGAGTTAAACTTGGTATATGAAAGGTAGAAGTAACGCTTTAAGACATTTAAATATAAAAATTCAGTTGATATTCAAATATCTATCGCCTTTATAATGAATGCATATTAATAGAGAAACAGGAACAGAGAAAAAAATGCTCAGGGCGTAGTTTAAACATAAGTTTTCAGTCTATGTGGAATAAATCCTACAACAAAAACACTAATTCTCGCCACGGCATCCATATTCCAACGGTTTTTATCGAGTTGATGCGTTTATGGATGCATATCTTTTTTATTTCCTTGTGTAGAGTAACGGTCTTGTGACGTCATCGCTTTAATTTTGAATTAGGACTAACTTAGTGTACCGAAGAACACTGTTAATATGGAATATTTAGAACGTCTAACTAATGTGGCTTATCACTACATGGGTCTAGTGCTAAAATAAAAATGTCTAATACAGAGGCTTTATGTAAAGCTGCTCTATCAAAAATTTCAAGGTTAACGAGCGATACGATTACCAATAAACTGTATAATCAATGCGAGCTACTTTTAAGTTTAAACGGAAATCTAGATGAACGTGGTTTGTAATTAATGCTTACTACGGGTATCAAGTAAAATGATTTAATGATAAATAGCAATAGCAATAACCAAAAGGGTTGGATTGGAATATTTCTGTATGAAGGCGGCCTGCCTTCCGCTTTTTTTTTTCAAAATAGCAGCCACGCATAAAACTTGTATCAATCAATAGCTGGCATTAACACCCACAAGAAAAAAAAAACGTCAAATTTCCCAAATCTAAGCTTTCAAAGTTACAATCTTCGCCTCTAACAACTTTTGATATCTGAAACGAGACGTTTCGACGAAGATTTTGTCACATTAAAACTTGTTTGTGTTAATGCCAGCAAAATGAATTTTCCATTTTCTAAAGTAGTGGAAGTTAGGCGATTCTAACCCTTTTACTTTAATGAAGTATTATATTTTCTAAGGTTCCTGTACTCTATCGATTTTATTTTTACGAATTTAATGGTACTCTCAGTTTACTTATTTCAAACTCACATTAGGCAAAAGGACTACGTCGGAGTCGGAATCATTGGAATCATTCTTAACATCCTGATAAAATAAAAAAATAGGGCAGTGTTTATTACAAATAAATCGGACGGAGCGTAGTTTCTAAAGATGTGTGTGTGTGTGGTATTGAAAAATAAAATATTATTAAAGTTAAATTTTATAGGTAACTAGCTGACGTCCCGCGGTTTCACCCGCGTAGACCCCGTTCCCGTGGGAATACAGGGATAAAAAGTAGCCTATGACACTCAGCAATAATGTGGCTTTCTATAGGTGAAAGAATTTTTAAAATCGGTTCAGTAGATCCCGAGATTACCCCTTACAATTTAACAAATATACAAACACACAAACTTTACTTCTTTATAATATTAGTATAGACTAGCTGATGCCCGCGGCTTCACCCGCGTGGATGTCGTTCAAATTATATACTAAAACCTTCCTCTTGAATCACTCTATCTATTAAAAAAAACCGCATCAAAATCCGTTGCGTAGTTTTAAAGATTTAAGCATACAGACAAACAGACAGACAAAAATAGCGACTTTGTTTTATACTATGTAAGGATAAAAAAATTACAAAAATTAAATATTAATAATATTTTCAGTAAATAGATTCGTCAAAATTAATTTAATCACGTGACGTTAACACCAATAAGAAAGCATTACGTCACGCCAGGTTCCCAAATTAGTAGTTTAAGTTAAGGGGTAAATAAGTGAGTTGGCGATTTTAGGGGTACGTAAATTTGGGTGAAGATTTCTGTAGAGGACAGACATTTCAACCGTTTCTCCATACAATTCCTGTAAGTGTTTCAATGTAAGATTTACAGTAAGTATTTAATGCTTACCTTAGGATTCAATGTATTATTTTCTGTCAAACCTCTAACTTGTAAACTTTCAGCAGTTTTTAGGAACATCGGTAGCATATTTTGGCCAACATTCACTTCACCCTGGAAATAAATGAAAAATTAAGAATATGCGGTTTTTCTGGCACTTGACTCATAATTAATTTTATTTTGGTCTAGGTTAATAATACCTTGTACATGAAATCCAAAAGTGATTTCATTTCTGAGTATCGTACATCTTTAAGGAATATTATCGGATGTGGATGGTGGTTCTGTAGGAATATAGTTTCAAAATATGGGGAACATGCGGAAAGTATCGTCTGGTGTGCCTGAAACAATATAAAAAAACACATTTTCACAAGTTTGCTTTAAAAATAGCGTGTGTTAATTTAAACAAAAGAAATGATGCAGAGCTATGTGAAGGTCTTTACGATTCTGTTAGTATTATATAGAAACAGTGCATAACTACCATTTTGGCAGATCTATTGTTATTACAATTAGGTGGTAAATGTTTTTTCATGGACTAGGTTTTCAGACACAAGTCGTTAATATATAGGTATTTACCTGGGGGCCTTTGTAAGGCAAATACTATTTTATATTTTAAATAATTGTATGTTAAAAATATATTTACTTCTAAGAGTAGGTAAATACGTTTTTCAAGTGAATATTTTGGGGTTAGCAGGTAGTCAATTTATAAAAGCAGAGAAATATCAATAATTGCAAGTAGTTCTGCAATATTTGTTAGCATTAACATAAACATCTAAGTTATACCGAAGGTGTGTTCGTGCCCCCGTCGGGCCGCGGATTATAGTACGAGATGACGTGGCCTCGGCACAAGGGCAAAGAAGGAACATGGGTTCGGTTTTTAGTCAGTAGAAGTCTGACACTCCCCTTCGCTCTGCCCAAGAGCGGGGGTGGGGGTGTCATTTGATGATTTTCCACACACCAAAAAAAAAAAGGTGTTTTCGTGCCCTGATGACGAGTTAGGCCCGTAATCCACCAAAGCGGAGATGTGCCAAGCGGAGAGGAGATTGCCAAGTTCGACCAATCACAGGAAGCTTGGCACATCTCCGCTTTGGTGGATTACGGGCCATACGCTATAAATACATCGTCACATACACAGCTTAAGCTCGTACAAAAGTACACAAGCGTGTTTACTAAAAAAAGTAGGTTATATAACTGTTATCAACTGATTTATTTGCCTAATTTCGTTTATAATATTTAATTAAATAAAAATAGATAAATGAGGTTTGCTTTGATTAAGCATTACATTAAATGCTAATAGACGTAACCTTTTGATTTTGGCTTTCAGGAGTTGCTGTGCTTTGAGAATAAACCTTCAAAATATTACTTTTAATTGAGGAAATATCGTGTAAAACGGTTTAAACCAACGAAAGCATGTTAGATACTGCCTTACCCTCAAACTGTTAATTATAATTCCGTTTGAGTTTTTCTTTTATATAAGTAAGACCAAACGATATTTTTGGACGCGTAAGTTCTTATTCAAATACCTTCATGGGAGGATATTAACCGATTAGCCAGTTCATAAACGTATACGGAACCTGTACGAAGGGAACTCAACGGTAACTTAATTTCAGTTTGATTCGCTAAGATAACGTACGTGTTCGAGTTTAGTTTATTGTCAATAAATACATTTCTCAATCATCGTAAACTAGCTATGCGTAGTGCTCAACTCGACGTGGACTAATTTATACTAGACTCAAACCCAGCTAGAGAAAATATTTGTGAACTAGAACAAAAATCGCGTAAATCTAATACCGTACGTGGTTATTGAGTTGTAAGAACAGTAACGGATAGACACACCGAGAGACGTAGTCTTAGAACATTGTAGGAAAGTCGTCACAGTTCGAATGAGCAGTCATTGTCATGGTAAAATATTTAAAGAATCACTATACGAGTGATCTGTTATCGATTTGTTCCATAATAGATAAGTTCTACCTTGGTGCTGGGCGGATGGATCGATTTAAATGCTATCGAACTTTCCATTCGCAGAGGTACTACGCAAAAACTAACTTTCACTCAAAGCTTTATTTTATGTTTGTGACTGACTAAGATCGTCCTAGATAATACCCGATAGTCGTACTTCCTGAGTATGACCTATTTTTATGCACGTGATCTTGAAGAACGTGATTTACATATACTAAGCGTTTAAACTACTTTGTAAGTTCTAGCAAAAGGAATGTTCCTCCTCTAAAACATCGTGAATTCGTAACTAGTGAGATAGTGGTGTTGTCGATAGCGGTACCTGGCTAAACTGTGTAGGCAGCAGGTTTACTACCCAGGTCTTCTACAGACTAACGCCACATTTAATTTATTTTAATCCGCTATGCAGCACGAAAACCATATTATTTTTAAGCCTCCTATTAAAACAGTTCGTTTGAATGTATCAATTAAAATATTTAGTCGTAAAGCAGCGCTAATTTCTCGATGCCTAATAAACGGGAAAATTATATTAAATTAGCCTTACAATTAGTCTGAAAAATGTATGTTATTAAGTAACGTAATGCTATACAAAATAACAACTGATAACAACACTTAACAGAAATCAAGCTGGATTTCAGAAGATATACGTATATATTCTACTTTGTTTCCAGCGAGAAACGGTAAAATTTACTGTTGTGGCCGTACCAAAAAGGTTTAAAGGAACCAAGCGGTAATACTTCGTGTATGTCCATTTGTCCGTTCATCTATATTATTTGAAATGCAGGTATTATGTCGATAATATATCGATAAAATAATTAGGGTCAACCAATAATTTAATCGATATATTTTAACTCAGACAGTAAGATGTTATTTGTCCACCGAAAACATAATTCCCAGTTTGTAGAATGATTATTTCTCAATCCCATTCCTTTTCTTATTTCTGAAATTGATAACAATAATATTGTATTCAAGTGATGTCTCGTCTACATTTGATTTTATTGATCGAGAAAGATTTTTTTTGTAGGAAAAATTAATATAAATCCTTTTTGTCCCTTACGCATAGCAGTTCTCTAGGTACTTCGTAAATGTACTCCAAAATAAAAGGAAGCATGTACTTTCAGAGTAGGTATCGGTAAATAGAAAACTGGACAGACTCTTTGGCATTAGCAAATATGACATTATTTCAGAAAACTTTTCAATTACAAAACAAAACTTTTCAATTATAAATTCTTTGCGAGTAAAAATATGGTATCGAGATTTCGAATAAACGAATGTTTGTCAGTCGCCGTTTGTGAGGGCAATTTATGTGAAAGATGACACGGTTAAGAAGGAAGTAAACGCTGAGTTGACTGATAAAGATGGATGGAGGAGAAAAAACAACGTATTTCACTGACCCAAAAATAAATTGGGATAAGGGTTGCATGGTAATCGCCATCGGCGTGATCCACCGAGAGGTGTCAAGACAACTGACCAATACGTAGTTTTATTTTATAAGGTTTTGTTTTGTAACTGTGGAACCTGAAAATGTGTTTTACTTTTAATGGTGTTAACGACCTTTTGTTGCTGACTGTACTATCAACAATCAATCTTTCGAGATCGCGAAATCTGCACAATTAAAGGCTTTAATGCAGATAGTGCCTTGTTTTAATTATGTTTCTTATAAATAGCGATTAAAAATATTTTATCAGTTGCGTTTTAGTTCAGTATGATTTTAATCTAAAACAGAGCCAAGGTTTGTTTGTAGATACATTCTTTTAAAAACTTGAATTAGTAACACAAGCTATCTAACCACACATTTACAGTTAATTCTAGTGTCGAGATCTAGACATTCGGGACCCTAAAACCAGCTTAACAACTTAAACAAAAATTAGAAAGTTAAAAAACATGCATATCTTCTGCAGACTCCTATCAACCTACCTAACAAATTGCATTTTATTAGCATAAAACTTTAGCTTTCATAGTTAATTGTTGAATTTAAAATGGCATAAAGGAAGTTGCTAGTCTACATGTGTTATTGACCTTTAGATCTCTTATAATAAAATTATTATTATTATTCCTGCATACTAAATCAAAAATAAGGGCATTTTGCATGTCGAGTGTATTTTGAAGTACCTAGGACTCGTCCTCAACAGCCGGTGGAACTTCGTGGAGCATTTCCGACGTTTGGCTCCCAGACTGGAGCGAACCGCGGCTGCCTTTAGGTGGCTCTTGCCCAATCTGGGGGGGCCAAACGCCTCCTGCCGGAGGCTCCATGCCGGGATCGTGCGGTCCATGGCCCTTTATGGGGCCCCGGTGTGGGCGCGTGCTTTGTCGAAGCGGGCCGCCCACTACCTGAACGCGCCCCAAAAGGTGCTGGCCGTAAGGCTAGTCCGTGGGTACCGCACGATCACCCGCGAGGCGGCGAACCTCCTTGCCGGATTGCCGCCATGGGATCTGAAGGCGATAGTCCTCGCGCGCCTGCATGAATGGTGCGTGGAGGTGCTACACCGGGGGGTCACTCCGTTGCCGCGGCAAATTGCCGCTCTGCGGACGGACCTCCGGTGCGATCTCATGGCGGCATGGAGACAGCGACTGTCGCAACCCAGTGCAGGGCACACCACGATGGTGGCGGTAAGTCCCCTCTTTGAGGAGTGGCTAGAGAGGAGCCACGGCGCCCTCACCTTCCGTCTGACGCAGGTCCTCACCGGACATGGATGTTTCGGGAGGTACCTGTACCGAATCAGGCGGGAGGAAACGCCCGGATGCTTCCACTGCGAGGATCGACCGGAGGACACGGTGAAGCACTCTGTGGAGGTGTGCCCTGCTTGGGCAGAGCCCCGCCGTGTTCTCGTAGCGGCGATCGGCGGCGGCGACCTCTCGCGTCCTGCCCTGGTGCAAGCCATGGTCCGGAGCGAAGAGGAATGGGACGCCGTCGCCTCCTTCTGCGAAGCAGTGATGCTAGCGAAGGAGGTGGCGGAACGTGAGAGGGAGAGAACCTCTCGTCCCAGCCGCCGCGGGAGACGCTCCTGTGGACGGTGAGTAACGGGCTAGCTCGCCGTCCGGCCGTCGTCATGACGGCAACAGACCGTGTCGACGGCGCGTTCGTGTTCCACGCGCGCCTCAAAGAGATGTCAGCAACATGGAAGGGGCCCGCAAGGATTTGGATTTGTTTTGGATACTGGTGGACACCGGGGTCGAGAAATCTCTCTACGTCGGTGTCTAGATCTCACTCAGCTGGTGAATGAAGCTACGCGGGTGCCGGATGTTGACGGACACACACCTAATTGTTTGGACTTGCTGCTGACTACTGACACGGACAGGCACTCAGTATCGGTATCGGCCCCACTGGGAACTTCTGACCACTGTCTGGTGAAGTCCATATCTGTCAGCTCCCCTCCAGATGATAGCCATAAAGGCGAGCGGCGAGTTTGGCGATACGAGTCAGCAGACTGGGATGAGATGTGGCATTTCTTTGCGTCCTTCCCTTGGCAGTCAGCTTGCTTTTCTGCGCGCGACCCCACTTGCTCAGCTGAGGCGGTTGCGGCCGTGATACGGCAGGGAATGGAATACTATATTCCATTCTCCGACATACCGCTCGGTCACAAGGCCCGTCCATGGTTTAATGCGGACTGTGCTCGTGCTGAGGCCCGAAAACAGTCTGCGTACCAAGCCTGGGTGCAAGCTCGTGACCGTAAAGATCGAGCGCGTCGGGTTCGCGCGAAGAAGAGAGCTTTCAATTCTGCCGCAAAGTCCTGTAAGCGGGTGATCCAAAAGGCGCGTTTCGACCACGTCAGTCGCATAGGGGCCAAACTGGCGTCCTACCCTTCTGGCAGTAAACAGTTTTGATCCCTATCCAAATCGGTCGAATCCAATTTCTGCCGGTCCTCACTACCCCCCTGCAAAAACCGGATGGGTCGCTGGCTCACTCCGCTACCGAGAAGGCAAATTTATTTGCATCTCTGTTTGCGAGCAATTCGCGTCTAGATACTGGGTCAAAACAGCCACCAACGATTCCTCGCTGTGATTCTTCGATGCCGGAGATCACAATACACTTAAAAGAGGTTCGTCGAGTACTTCAGAGCCTAGACGTGAATAAGGCTAGCGGTCCGGACGGCATACCAGCAAGGGTCTTAAGGAACTGTGCGCCTGAGTTGTCTCCTGTGTTGACACGCTTGTACCGCCTCTCTCTCAAAACCAGAACGGTGCCGAACTCCTGGAAGGTTGCTAATGTACAACCAGTACCCAAGAAGGGTAGTCGTGCCGACCCCTGTAATTATCGACCAATCGCCATCACCTCCATACTTTGTAAAGTAATGGAAGTACTCAACGGTAAGCTGCTGGCGCACCTTGAAGCGAACGACCTACTCAGCGACCGTCAGTATGGTTTTCGCCGGGGACGGTCAACTGGGGATCTTCTGGTGTTAGCTACGCACTGCTGGGGCGAGGCCATCGAGAAACACGGCGAGGCCCTTGCCGTGTCGCTGGACATCTCGAAGGCTTTCGACAGGGTTTGGCACGCAAGTCTGTTGAGCAAACTTCCGGCATACGGCATTCCCGCTGACTTTTGCTGCTGGATATCTGACTTCCTGAGTGAACGGTCGATCCGAGTGGTCATTGATGGCTGCTCCTCTGACCTTATGGCTATCGATGCCGGAGTTCCTCAGGGGTCTGTTCTCTCCGCGACACTTTTCCTGCTGCACATCAATTACCTCCTTGTTCCTGGTATTGTTGGGTACGCAGATGACAGCACTGTCATGGAGAGTTATACATCCAGCGCAAAGGCCGGTGGTGATGAAGTACGTTCATTAAGAGAGACCATGGTAGAGCGAACGAATTCAGCCTTAAGACTTGTCTCCGAGTGGGGTGACGAGAATCTGGTTGATTTCAACGCCACCAAAACGCAAGTGTGTCTGTTCACCGCCAAAAGGAGTCCGTTTAATCTGGCCCCTACTTTCCGGAGTGCGTATGTACAACTTACTGACAATCTCGAGCTTCTTGGCACGAAGTTGAGCGTGATTCTGAACTTCGGCGCATACATCGAGTCGAAAGCTCAAACTGCGGCAAAAAAGCTGGGCATCCTAAACAAAGTTAAGCGGTACTTCAAGCCTGGACAGCTTTCAATATTATATAAAGCTCAAGTCCGGTCCGGCATGGAGTATTGCTGTCACCTTTGGGATGGCTCAGCCAAATACCAACTTGCCACACTTGACTCTATAGAGCGCAGAGCCAGGAGGCTAATTGGTGACGATAAGCTGGTTGTCAAGCTTCATAGCCTGGCCCACCGTCGCAAGTCTGTCGGTTTTCTGCAGACTGTACTTCGGAGTGTGCGCAGGAGCTCCACGAGCTGATTCCACCATCTCCCTTCTTCCATCGGGAGACTAGACGTACTGCAGGTTATCACCGTTACCTAGTCGACGTTCCTCACATTCGAACGAAGCGCTTTGCTAAGTCCTTTATTATGCGCACAGCCAAGGAGTGGAATTCCCTGCCTGCGTAGGTTTTTCCGAGTTCATATAACCCTAATCTATTTAAGTCGCGAGTTAAACAGGCTTCTTCTGGGTAAGCTCGTTCCATCGTCGACATCATCTCTGCCCTTAGGGCAAGATTGAAGTCAAGAGCAAGCCCATTTATAATAAAAAAAAATTAAAAAAAAACCCGTCGGGGCTTCGCATTATCGTAAGGCATAACGCGGCCAAGGGCGAAGAAGGAACATGGGTTTGGTTTTTAGTCAGTAGAAGTCTGACACTCCCCTTCGCTCTGCCCAAGAGCGGGGGGGGGGGGGGGGTTATTCGATGATTTTCCACACACCAAAAAAATAAAAATAAAGGTATAACGCGGCCTCGGCCAAGGGCGAAGAAGGAACATGGGTTTGGTTTTTAGTCAGTAGAAGTCTGACACTCCCCTTCGCTCTGCCCAAGAGCGGGGGGGAGTTATTCGATGATTTTCCACCCACCAAAAAAAAGGCATTTTGCATACAGAATTAACACCACTCAAAATACAGGAATTACTTTAGTCTTGTTATTTATTTAGAACTGGTTGTATCTAGTAGGGTCATCCATCATTAATACATTAACATAGCAATACAAAAGAAATTAGTCAAACGAAAAATATGGTTTAACATGCTTCATCATTTTGTATTTAGCCAGAAACGTGCCTAATTGCAAGTATTTGAAAATAAAGGTAGGTATTCTGCTTTAAAAAACCGATTTAGGTAAGAATAACCTTGCAGAATTAGCAAATATTTAAATATCTACAATGAAGACTACCTTGACGTGATGGCCTAAGGTAGCAATTTGACTTTAATGACAATCAAGATTTTGTGTGTTATCTTCCTCTATCTAGCTGCTATGTAGGCACATATCATTATACACTTTTATTACTGTCCTTGGAATTAATTAATCATTTGCAATAATTCTGAATAAAATACTACATTATAGCCAACAAATACTAGTCTAAATATTATATAACATGTGGAACTTAAGTTTTGAAATATTCAGAAGCATTTATCAAATAAATTATTAACTAGAACTAGCCTTTAAAATGAACTACTCTATAAAAATGAACGACCTATGAGAATTTTGCAAAAGTAAAATTGATTGTTTTGTCTAAAATAAACAGATATTTAGTATTCTAACTACTTATCTAAAGAGAATGCAAGAAAAAAACATTCAAAAAGCATTGTCAACAATAGGTAACAACACAGAAGTGTATTACTCATGTTTGTTTACTATTTAATGCATTTTGTTGTGGCATAATAATAAACTGTTGCATGTGAGTGCAACAAACAGAATATCAATATTTACATACACTTCCTACTGTGACATAACATTAATAAAGAGATTGTAATAAGTTAACTTTTTAAACAACTGAATCATGTGTCTAGATCTACTAACTAGTCAGTCAAAATTTCAATGTAAATGATTATGAAAGCCATCTGGTTTCCTTGAGATGATAGCCTATCAAAATATCTATGAAGGGCAGCGGTAGTTTTACAACCTGCTCTTTTAGGCAGACTATTAATATCATTATCCTAGAATTAACACCTGCAAATAATGTTCCTAGAGCTTATAAGTTACCATATGAATAGGAAAGGAAACTAAAAATAATGTGTACCTTGACTGTTTCCCCATCACATGCGAGGGTGACATCGCACAAAGCCTCTCTCTGTAGCAGGCTCGCTAGCACATCAGTCAGGTTGTTCGGGTGGTTGTTCCAG
Organism: Diarsia dahlii; assembly: GCA_949775195.1. Lineage (NCBI taxonomy): Eukaryota > Metazoa > Arthropoda > Insecta > Lepidoptera > Noctuidae > Diarsia > Diarsia dahlii. Next base: position 13,162,434 of record OX459200.1, read on the forward strand.
CGCAAGCAGAATTGCTGGTCCATCGTTGGTGCTAATGTCAGTGACCGTGCTGCAAATAATTATAATCACTATATCATGCTTGAATAACATTACTGTTACTAGAGCAGAACTATGAACAATACACCACCAACACAAAAATTACAAGGTTATATCAATGGAAGGACTAAAATTTAAATTCGTGAGCAGTTGCTGTAAACGAACCTAGATTTGCCTCACTTAGTATTTAAACAAGTGGTAATTAGAGACGTGCGCCGGTTATCAAATTTACATTATGATACTATGTGCAAAAAATTGGCGGCCATAGGGCCTAGATAGGAGAGCGGAGAGATAAGTGACATCAGCGGCTCGAATTAATGGGGGCCGCGGGCAGCGAGCTTACTGTACTCCACATTGACAGTTAGCCCGCCGACACATATCTACTTGTTGCATGCTCCAAACAACACCTATACATTATGTAATTTAGCTCCAGGAGCCAGATCGCGGGGCCACCGACCCTACGGGACGCGGAAACCTCTAGCCGCCTCTATAAACGAGTTTAAAAAAGTAGTACCGCTCGCCAAAAAAATCGCAACATGCTGACACCGTTATAATCGCCAAGCTGGATGTCCCAGTTGCTAGGTCCACACGGGTGATTTGAAGAATTCTAGGATGCACTAATACTTGTTGTTTATCACAGGTCATGCCGCGTGCCTAAAAATTGGCAACCGAAGATGTATGGGATTTCTAAACGCGTAGTTGTGTCAACTTTGGCTATTCGTAGCGCCATTTGCCGATCCCGTATCACAGAATCTAAGAATTTTAATATCAATAAACACCAAATATTCCGCTAATCACACAAATAATTCACTATCACAAAACAAAACGAAATCCGAGACGCGACAAGTCAATAATTCCTAACTCACCATTTGCAAAAATTTTGCCATCACAAACGCCACCCGACCCCTACCTTGCACTGTCTTTTTGACCACACACACATCTCGATTTCCGTGTTCACTCACGGCCTTCGGAATATCTTTCACATCAATCGGCCAGATTCGCAACGCGAACTTCATGCGTTTCTCATACGGCGCTAAATTCAAATTGTACAGGCTGAATTAACAGCGAATAACGAATATTGAAAGTATTAAATAGTTCAAAAGGGGTTTAGATTGTCGAAAACACATACAACAACCAACTAATTGAATAAAATGTATAAATACTAGTGAAATAACACTATATTTACAACAAATTCCGGATCCATAGATATTATTTGGCAAAGAGGTTATGACGCGGAAGCAACACTAGTTTTTGAAAATATACGGCAAATTCTTTAATTACCAAGTCTTATTTCGTACAATATAATACCAAGGTAGAAGACCACATTGATTTATCTAAATATGTAGATGTAGTAAACTCATTTATTAATTTTAGCATTGGCCTTGACATTATTAACACAATTTTTGCACATGCACATCCGACCACCTAGCGCCCTCTACACTTGCCGCCTCCACGGATAGAGGAACTATTTGGAATTTTTGTGTTGTTCGTTGGTTTCGAAAGATGGCGCTACTCTTCCAGTACAAATAGGTTTTTTTAACTAGTTACCTACCTATCAATAGTTCAATGATCCCACAATGCGTGTCGTACAGTCAGTGCCATAAATAAGTTGTTTTTAATAGATGACCATTACGAAAAAGCTTTGCAAGTATTAATTACGTTTTTTTAATTGAAATTTATATTTCACTTGAATACCTCTTAGGTGCAACTAGTAAAGTAGGTAGAGGTTTTCGTTATCCCTACAGCATAACAGCAGATACAATCATGACAAGGTGCGTTTTAAAAAGCCTTCCCTAACATATTGTTGGTTTGGTAGGTAGTACCTGTATGGAATGGAATAGGTATAATGAATCACTTCGTTCATTCACATGTCATGACCTACGTAGGTACCTACCTATTTATCTACTAACTAGCCACACACACTGTGATTATTGTGAAGGCGGCTATCTACTTACACAGATTGTGTACCTACTAATTGCTCTCCTGCTTTTTATAAAAGTTAGGTAGGTACCTATGAGTTTTTATTTTGAAAGCAAATGCGTTACGTAGGTACAAAACCTACCTAGATGCAAAGACAATTAGGTTCGTGTTACAATTTTTCTGGCCAGAAACACTCAATGACGTCTAATCATGGGTACGGGTCATTGAACTTGACAATAGCTCAATGATTTAGACTAGGTACTTAAGTACCTACTAGTCTTCTGAGAAATTGGTGTAGGTATCTTCCTACCTTGTTGGAATTGATTTAGAGTTTCTTTCTGCTCATTGAATACAGTTATTTATGTTATTGGTGTTGTTAACGATCTCGCGGTCAGTAACTCAGTACCTACCTCGGTTAGGCTCGGTTACCGAAGTAGGTAGGTACTTTGCCCTATATGAGGCACCCTCTAGTAGGCAGTGTAAAAGCATGTGGGCTGTTGTCTCGTCTTCCTGCGTCTCCATGCAGGCTCGACAGTGGGCTGTTTGTGACTCCTTTTTTGAGTTGAGGTGTTTATGAAAAGAGCCGAACCTATCCAGTAGTATCCAGTAATAGAGGCTGTACTGTGCGCACTCTATAGGTAGTTTGGTCAGCCCACAGAACAGTTAGAAGAGGTCAGCCGAAGCGCCTGTTTGGTGAAGCGACCGTTGATAGTTCGTTTCCTTACCCGAGTGCACAGGTATCCGAAACTGCTGCCATAGGTAGGTTCTACTCGACCCCTTCTAGCGAATTTGTCCGCCGCATGCTTCGATCAATAAAAGGCTGCATGCGTTGCGCCGAGAATCACCGTGACCTTTGATCCATTGGATGGTTTTAGATACCATTGCGATTACCATCCTGGTAACCTGGTTCAGGCGTTAATGACACTCGTGTAGTCGTGTATTAACTGAGAGTTGACTGTGTGATTTTTTAGCGCTAGCGGTAAGTACCTAGTTAGGTGTTGAGGAAGAGAATTGAGGGTTTACCTAATGCTGGTTATAATTATTATAGTGAGAGACAACATTACTTATTACCCAAAAAGAAAAAAGCTTGGCTTTATTTTTGAATAGACAAGACTTGACTTTTGGGAACCGGTACCAGTTTGGAAATAGTGTACGTGACGAGCTAGTCACAAAAAAAGCCGGTACCAGATTATGTGTGACCTTTAGTACCTACCTTTGCCTATTAAGGTGGGTCAGAAAAGCTGTGGGTGGATGACAATTTTGTAGTGCTACTTACAAATTGAGTTTAAGTATTTTCCTACCTAGGTCAAAAATGTTTTTCATTTAAGTTGTATTATTTCTTATCTTATTTTAATTATATTACGTCGCCGTCGGTGATTTTAGACATTATATTTATAACTGTTGGAAAAACTATGGAGTTATGTTGTAGCATAAATTAGTCGATTCCCTAAAAACCGACTAATTCTAAAAAGTTGTCACCTCACTAAATTATAGGTACAGCCCTAAATGTTCTGAAATGTCACAATGGAGGGAGAACGTCACTCAGGACCTCCTTTATAAACGGCTGCGCGCATAGGCTCTGTCCTTTTTACATCAAGCGAGCAGCCTACTAGATAAGTCCCCAGTTATTGGGTAAGTGAACTCCGCCATTGTGTTCTTTTGCTGCTAAATTTATGTCCCGGCAAGCCATAACTATTTGTAATCTCTGTGTCTATTTAACATGGCTGCCGGCAATGTAATATTCTGTATTTAATATTAATTAGCACCTAGCTATTCACTATGCACATGTGCTCTAATTGGTTATATGGTTCTCCGCATGGCATGCATCCTATTCTATTCTCTATAAACTAAATCATGCTCATCCATGCTGTATCATAAACCTGCGACGCGAGTCGGCGGTCAATGAGAACCCCGTGGCGATGTGACGCCACGCCTTGCCTTTAGTCTACCATCTATTCACCTATCATCTAATCACTGTAAACCACTGCGATGTGTGAGTGCCCATCTTCCATCTTCTTCACTGCCTTGAGCTTGCCGCACTTAACGCATGGCTGGGACACGCACATCGTAGGGGCTTGCAGGAACCATCTTGGAGCTCACGCGCCCCCCTTGGCGCTGTTTCAGGGTTCCTATCGCTGGCTAACGAACCTGCTGCTTCGCTCACGCTGCACTGCTCTGCTGCTGTGCTCCCGCGTTCTACCAACGCGGTGAGAAGCGCGCATCTGCACGGCCGCCCTACCGCGAGCCGCCTTTGAACTGCGACGCCTACGCGTCCAGCACCAGACGACGGCGTGGCCGTGTAGACAGTGGCCTGCCGCCGCTACCTACCGGCCGCCTGCGCTGCCGCTACCGGCCTACCACCAACGCTGCCTCGGGCTAGTTGCCCTGAGCCCGCTGCCCACCTGGTCGACCGCCCTGCCGCGCGTCCCTACCGACGCGTGAGGCCGCCTGACCCGGCCTACCTACCGTGCGTGGCGATCGACGTCTTCTGGTTGCTCAGGGCAGTACCGTATACCTACCTTCAGTGACAGTGCGTGACCTTAGAGACACTAGAACCCTAGACCCTAGAATCTAATTGTAAGTGAAGTGCTAAAATAAATGTATAACTAAGTCTACAGTGTCTCATTTATCTACCACGAAAAGCACTACGCTACAATGTGTTGTGCAAACCACATCTTCCAGCGCCTTTTTCTCAAGCTCCAATCCTTTTGCGAATGATGGGTCTGAGCGACAGAAAGGGATAGGTAGAGCAAGGAAAATTGCGATAACCAGCTGATAGATGCGGTTTAATCCAAAAGTTAAATCTTTCGAAGTACAGATGACTGTGTTACTACTACCTATTGTATTCTTACTATGAAGCTTCCGTACGCATATTTTTCAAAATATTGTAAGCGAACTTGAGGGAATCGCGATCCCCGTCGTGGCCGCGGATTCCCGTCGGGGCCGCGGATTTTGTACTAGATGACGTGGCCTCGGCGCAAGGGCAAAGAAGGAACATGGGTTCGGTTTTTAGTCAGAAGAAAGAGAAGAAGACGAAGAAGAAGTCTGACACTCCCCTTCGTTCTGCCCAAGAGCGGGGGGGGTCATTTGATGATTTTCCACCCACCAAAAAAAAAAAAAAAAGGGAATCGCGATCACTGGGTAATAAATAAATACTATTCACCTCAACTAGTTAGATACTTTAAAAATACGGATCATAGCACTGTGAGTATCTGAGCCACATCAGAAGAGGAATGTAAAAAAGTGAAGAGAAATTCCCTCAGGATCTATTGTGAGGAGAACTTAGCCAGGTTACACATCAAACAAAAAAAATCTGCAACGAAACGCTGTATCGTAGAGCGCTGAAAATAATCTACAGTTAATTCGTGGGTGTGGAATGTGTGGATGATAGTTACTACCTACAAAAACTAAGTTCAGTCATTAAATGAAGAGATGGACTAGTAGTTGGCAGGTTCAATAAAACCATATTTAGAATAACTGTTTCTAATTATTGTTCTAGCTCAAAACTTCATGCTAAAGTGGGTATTTAAGGTAAAATAGGTAAGGTCAGGTGGGGTAAGAGGGACATACTTTATTTTCAGTAAAATATTTTGACTGCTAGGAAGAACAGCTTAAGTCTTTTAAGATATTTAAAAAACACAAAACTTGCCTTTATGTATTAGCTTCCCGTGGTCTAAATGTCATTACGCTAATAACACTTCTTACGACGATATTGACGTTAATGTAAATATTCAATAAACGTTCCTCTTCCTCCTCACATGAGGTAAGAGGGACAGTCATTGTATTTCCTAAGATTGGGGTTTGAATTTAAATATTCGTTAATTTGTAAGTAAAACTGCTTCGGTCAATATTAGATCTTAATTTCGATGAAATGAGGTATCATTTGGAATGAAAAAGAAGAATAAATCAATTCGGGGTAAGAGGGGCATACAGGTTCGATCAGGGGTGGCAAACTAAAAAGAAGTCGATCTCGAAATTGTTATTTAATCATAAAAATTTCGAGATCGACTTCTTTTTTAGTTTAGTTTTCTTCTTTTTAGAAGCAGCTATTATTATTACTACTGTTTGTATTTAATCATACAAACAGTAGTAATAATAATAGCTGCTTCTGTCAGTTTTTCTAATATATTTTCGCGGCATGTTTTATCATTCCTGCAACAGTCAAACAACAACAAAATATTACAATTAAAGAGAGAGGGACACAACGCATGAAACTTTATTCATCTAAACTTTTATTAACTTCTATTATGAAAAGATTTGATTTTTTATTTGTTTGTGATATGATTTTACTCAAAAACTACAAGATCGATTTAAATAACCCTCCTTTTGGGCTTCGCCGCAGTCGGGTAAAACATCTTTAACACATAGAATGCTGCATTGTCCCTAGGTAACACAGGCTATAAATTATACTATAAAACAGCATATTACGAGACAGTTAAGTAACACGCGGACGAAGTCGCGGGAAGTTTCTAGTTTAGTATTTAGTATAATTTAAAGTTGTAGTAGGTACAGAACATTCAGTCAATTCTTTTCATTTTAACTTCCTATTATTATAAATTATTTACAATGTTGATCACCCCTGACATGGGGAAGAGAAACATATGTTCCTCTTTCACCGTGAATAGTGAGCCTCTTACCCCAGCTATTGTTTTTGGAGATTAGAATTTTCAAGCGAAAGAAACTCATATTATTAGTTGTTTTTAAACTAAAATGGTTAATAAAAAGAAAAACTTATAGTTTTCTCCATGTATAATATATGTCCAGCACTCTTTTTTCACCAAAATATTGGTTCGCAAAAAAACGTGCTAACTTTGTGCTAGTCGAGTTCACAACAGACTGTCAAACGTGTTTTCTTTTTTTGTGGCTTCTGAGTTACGTAGCGACATCTATTTAAAACCGTTTAAACTATTTCGCCTTCACTGTTTTATCGACGGACGGTATACTAGTTATGGTCCCTAGTCCCACTTCCCCCGGTGTCCATCTTACCCCACCTGACCTTACCTAAATCAGCGAATGTTTTGTAACGCATATTCATAATTGTGTTTTGCTTTTGCACTTGAATGACAAAAACCACCTCTAAAAACCTTCTCTATAAAACATAACTTAATTAAATATCTACAAGAGTAAATAAAAAATATTGTAGAATAAGTAGGTATTTGGATAAAATTCTTAATATTTTAATTCATTATTTCATGTTGCTTGCTCGTCAAACGTGAATCAAATCAACGAAATATGATTAGAGTAGCGAATCATTTAGGAAATCATGAGATCTTATTATCTAATCGGTCATGTTTTCCATTATTAAAGTAAATACCTTATTAAAGTAAACTGTACCTAAATATTATTAGGTACTTAGGCAATGATGTTCCGTACTTGTCATCTCTGCAACGTGATTCGAGTCAGTTCAAGTGTTCTATCCGTGTGTCTGTCTCCCAAGAGCGTTACACTACCCAATACAGACGGCGTAATATTGAGATGAAGTAGATCTGGCCTGACACTCGAGCTTCACTATTGAGAACTATTGAAACATACATAGCTACTCCTTCTCTAGATCTAGGAGTAGCTTTCTAACTTAAAAGTGCCTTATCTAGTAGAAGGGAGAAAGGAAATTATTCTATCATTTGATATTATGCTGCAAGGAACCTTTCAAGTTCTCAACACAGTAGAATTTGTTAAAATATTCTTTGCGATTGGCAGAAGAAATTGTCAAAATAAGGGAAGAGAGAATGAAGACACTGAAGCTAAAAGCAAAATTGTCAGATTCACTGAAATTAAACTAGAATTAGGAGCTAACTTTATACTGTAGTGATGTGTGAAAGACGATTACAGAATAGATGCAGGGTCACTTTGGTAGAGTGACAGAACACATTTAGGTACCTCGAATAGAAGCAAAGAAGAGAAGATGTATGTAAGTGTAATTGATGCAATCATGGATTTAATCATATTTTTAGAATTAACAACCAACATTTTAAAGACAAGGTATGTGTAATATCCCGTTTATGATATTAATAGTAAGGTATGTGTGGAAAAAAACAAATAGAGAAAAATCCACGATTTCTTAGTTTTAATTTTTAATAACTGTATTTGTACTTTGTTGTAAATAGAAAAGTCGTTTATTATGCAAAATTATAAATACAATAAATCCAGCTCCATACACAGACCACCGAACAAAATTGAAATAAAGCTAAATTGCATCGTGTCATTGATGATTATTGATGTTCTATTAACCGCTGTCCTGAAAACCCCAAATTGCGAAGGTTCGACGTAGCAATTGCGTATTTGTGTGGTCACTTAATAGAGGCGAGCGAAGCTGTAACATCTAATAGGAACGTATCTAGCAATTGAAATGGAATTTTGCTCGAGTGTTGTGAACAACAATCTGTTCATTACCGCGATGATGAGAGTGGCTGTCCGTGTCAGTCGGTAATGTAATGCAGTGCAAATGAGTCAATCTCCACGGGGCCGGGTGGTCACAGCGCCATTAGGTAATCGATTCGTTCTCAACCCCCTAGCCATCTAGGCTTCCACATCTTTATCTGCTTGGGTAGTTAGTGGTGCATGCTTTCTAATAATCACTATTATGGTAAATAAATATGTTTGTTCTTAATCACGATTCTAAAGAAATTAGTTTCTCGAAAGCATTCTTAGGTTTATCAAGATTCCCTAGTAGTAGAATCGAGGACTGATCTATCTTGTAATCATCTGTTAGAAATCCCATTTGTATCCAACGAGCAACGTCTGACGCGGCATGACACCTGCGATCTAATAATGACGTGAGAGGAAAGTCGACCATTGTCGCACTTAGTTTTCCAATCTAAACAATAGAAATTCAACGGGTGCACTACCCGCGGGACTGTGATCTATCTCTATGTAAATTATGCGGCAAATAACACCGCCTTGCGTTCATCAGGTCGCGCACGTGGCGCCGGGGCGACGCGCGACGACTCAGTGCGACACATTTTTAATATCACAGCCATTAAGATCACCAGCCAATCAAACTTCCTAGTTTGGAGGTCGACGGTTTAATGATATTACCGTGGTTTAAGGTATTCCAGTTTTAGCTCGATTATAACCAGTGCGGTGTCTAGACACAAGTACGACGAATTAAGTCTCTACTTCCACCTAAGACGCTCCAACTTCTAGCTTGTTCTTCCCGTATCTTGTTCTATTGGGTGCTGATTTAAAATCAAATATATGCAAACTAGTTGTTGGAGTTCTTACTTAATTAATTTACTTAATCTTAATTATTTTATGGATTTACTTACCCGTGCATGTTGGATGAGACTAAAACAAATTCGCAGCGGCTTTATGCGCACAGCGGGAAATATTTTTGATTTTCGGTGTCCGCTCGTCCACTGTTCGTAGTTTCTTCACTGTACACAGTTTCTTACTTCTTCATCGGTGCTCTGGATCGGCCAGGAACCTAATGCAAACATAATTCGCTTGGCGATGACAATGTGTTTCTGTGTCAATTTGGTTAGGTGTTTGATTTTTTTAGATGTGTTTAAGTTTTAAGGAAGGTCCTAAGTTTAACATTAAAAAGGGAGTTTGATTAAGTTTTAAGGTAGGCCCTAAGTTTAACATTAAAAAGGGAGTTTGATTAAGTTTTAAGGAAGGTCCTTAGTTTAACATTAAAAAAAATCGTGTCTCTATAAATAATTGTATTTAACGTTATACCTACCTTATAATTATGAATAAGAATTTATTATTATTATTAATTCAAGAATGTCTGGAGAATTTTGAATACCTACAGCTATTCTTCAATTATTATTTCCTTATGTTTGTAATTGGTACCTTTTTGAATGAAATAGTTAGGTTTTCTTCATTTGTTACTAACGAATGAAGAAAACCTAACTTTCTTTTACCTACTTAGTTTTTCGTTGTCGTTCGTACCTAGGAAGATTTAAACAATCAAGACTATTAAGCGATGTAACCTACAGACTAGTTACAGGCAACAATCCGATGATTGACCCACTAATTGTTTCGTGTGTAACTGACTAGACAACTGATTAGGCGGCCTTTTTTGTTTGTCTAGCAATTCTAGAACGACCTTAGAGATTTTTTAGATGAGGTTGTCGTCGGTCTAACCATTAACAACCCAATTGGCTGCGTATTGCGTTGTTGGTGATAAAACAGCTTTCAGTTACAGAAAAGTTGAAAGAGAATCGTTTAAACTTGTATAGGTTACTCTTGTGATAAGGAGGGAGAAAACGCACTAAATAGAGACGAAAATCATGAATCAATGATCGATGGATAGAGAGTAAAAGGCAGTTGAAAGAAATCTATATTAATTATATAAAAGGAGAACTGACTGGGTGACATATCAACGTACAGCCGAAACTACTGGGGCTAGGAATGTGAAATTTTGCACACGGCTTCTTATTATAATGTAGGGGAGCAATAAGAAGGGGTTTTTGGAAATTTAACCTTTGAGGGGTGAAAAGGAGGATGAAAGTTTGTATGGAAAATCTTATTACTTGTGTTTAGGAATGTGAAATTTTGCACACGGCTTCTTATTATAATGTAGGGGAGTAATAAGAAGGGGTTTTTGGAAATTTAACCTTTAAGGGGGTGAAAAGGGGGATGAAAGTTTGTATGGAAAATCGTCACTTTTGTAGTTGAACCGACATACACGCGGGCGAAGCCGTGGGCAAAGTGTTAGTTATTTATATGGATGGATTGTGTGAGTTGATATGAAGGAAAAAGAATTGGATGGAGTCACGGCAGACTAAAAGAAAAAAATACATTTTTCATATAGATTTCTTCACAGGGTGTAAGGAGAGACAGACCTCCGCAGACTGATGGGGTGAATTCAGAATATCATTAAGAAAACCGGTACAAGCAATCATTTCAGAGACGTTATAGGAATCTAAAAATATGTTTTTTTTTCTCATACGCAATGTATCGTTACCGTGGCAAAACGCACGTACTCGTTTATACTCGACAAACTTTAGAGTATTACAACATCGTTTTAAGCTATTGCATAGCTTCTATCGCGGGCCTTGAGCGTGGAGAGCGAATCCAGAAATTCCCTAACGAAAATATTCAAGATTCAGTATTCAACCAGGTTGCTATGGTTACGGAAAATAACAAGGTTGTCAACTGAGGTTGTCAAATTAAATAATTTATAACCTCACGTTGTAAAGGTGTAAAGTTTTTCTGTTTTGTCTCTCTGCTTCCTCCTTCTAAAATATTCTTACTCGTATAATTTGTGTACAAAGTGTTTTAAATATGAATAAACAAAGTGCATTTATTAATGAAGAAAGTCACGAAAAAATAGTGAAAGATAATGAGTGAGTACTCCTCGAGTACTCTATATACATTCATTTTATTATTATTACGCATCTATCATACGTTTTATTGGTTTTTGCATTACTATTCTGCAAATCGGTCTTAGAAAACGGGGTCCATATTGGCTCACCTAAAGTTCTTTATCCGAAATTGTTCTTCCTAACGATTTGTAATCCGAATGATCACTCTTCCTAAAATTTTTCATCCTAAAGTTTTCATTCATACTATTTGTAGTCCTACCGACGATGTTCATAACACTCATGTTTCCGAAAATTGGAATTCATAATATCATTAGTGTAAATATATTTAAACTCCTACTGTTTTTTATCCTAACGCTTTTATTCCTAAACATAATTACCATAATATTTTCACTCATACAATTGTTTAGAATGATTAAAGGTCGTTTCACTGATTTTTGTCTTGAAATAAAATAAATGAATGAAATTCAGGTCAGAGTGTCGTCTTGGGGGCACTATGAAAAAAATACTTAGAAAAATTTCGCGACCAATTTCGAGGTAGCGCTCGCCGGCCGCTGCCGCGGCACCGCTCGCTTCGCTCGCTCGGCTCGCGCGTAGTTGGTCACGGTTCTAACCTAACCTAACCTATGGATATCTTTGCATAGTATATAAGGTCCCATTAAAATAGGTGGACAAATTTTAACACAGCGTTTAGTAAGCCTAAGTAAAGACATCTAAACAAAAAAAAAACACTTTAAATAAAGTGATTTTATTTTGACTTAAAATAATAAATTGCCGGCATCTAGAACAAACTCATCCTATGAAAGTAGGTATTTTATTTCTTATTCTTATATTTTTTTTTGCTATTGTTAGACTGGCCTGTTGGTCTAGTGGTTAGTGACCCTAACTGCTATGCCGGAGGTCGTGGGTTCGATTCCCACCCAGGACAAATGTTTGTGTGATGAGCACGATCATTTGTTCTGTGTCTGGGTGTAATTTATCTATAATATGTATGTATTTAGAAATATTTATGTATGTTTATCAGTTGTCTAGTACCCATAACACAAGCTCTGCTTAGCTTGGGACTAGATGGCGTTGTGTGATAGTTGTGGAATATTATTATTATTATGTCCTTTATTTATTTACTAACATAAAATTTACATTTTTAAATATTTCATAAATAATAAAAAAAAAACATTTAAAAATATAAAAAATAGTCGTCCACCGATGACGGGAGCAGGGTCCAAGCCACCGGTGGTTAGGGCTCCAGAGACAGGAACCTCCTCACAATACGAGCCGTATCAAGAAGTACTTCAACTAGCAGCTGAAGTTGAGTGATACGTTTTGCAAATGTAAATCGGTTATTTTAATTTATTATTATAAATCGAGTGGTGCATGAGGCGGGGTTTTGTGCGCACATACATTTCACAAAACATCTATATTATTGTATTCATATAACATATTCGGTGCGGGTAAACCCGCTAACGGTGAAAATGGAGGAAGTAGGGAGTTCACCGGAGGCTGCGTTGACCGATACTAGTGATTCAGAAATATTAAAGAATTGCGAGCGGGAGCTGATGATGATGAAGAGTACGATGGATTTTGAACAACAAATGAGTGCCAGATCAGAGAAAAGATCTAGGGAAAAGAGCGAAGATAGTAGTGATGAAAGTTTTTGTACAGTTGACAGGAGACGTCCAAAGAAACTCATTAGAAGCACTTCAAATGGAAATTTTAGCACAAGCAGGTTTGATTTAAATAAAAATAATTTTCAAAATTCTGAGGAGAAAACAGACACATTAACGTTTGAGATATGTTTGACTTCATTACAAGTCTTACCTAAGCAGATGGCCTTGGCCAAGTGGTTACGAAACGGGAATATTCAAAATATCACTAGAATCAAATATAAAAGCCCTTATAAAGTATTTGTACAGTTTGATGATAGAAAACAAGCCGAAAAACTACAAAATTTTCCTAAAAACAAGGAACTAGATATTCGAGCTCAATTTACCGATGAGGTTGACCTATCCTACGGAGTTATTAAAGGGGTTGACTTGGAAATGACTGATGAGGAAATGTTAGTCTCATTCAGTGGCGCATTTGAGGTGGTGTCTGTCAGAAGACTGAGACGTTTAAATGAGGACGGTAAATGGATCGACAGTGAGTCCGTTAGGATAGGTTTTAAAAGCCAGGTTGTGCCACAGTATGTGTATGCATATGGATGCCGATTCAGGGTTGAGAAATATGTTTTTCCCGTTACCCAGTGCTCTGGATGTTGGAAGTTTGGACATTCTAAAAAGTTTTGTCCGATCAAAAAAAACCTATGCCCAAAATGTGGAAAAGACCACATCAATTGTGAGACTCAAATTTTTAGATGTTTGAATTGCAATGGTCCTCACATGGCTATAAACAAAACATGCCCATTTTTTATTAAAGAGAAGAGGATTCGTGTTCTCATGAGTATGAAAAATATCACGTACAAAAACGCATTGGAACTGTATTATATTGAAAAAAAGGAATGTAACAAACAAGTTTCACCGGAACAAACGGAGATGAGTAGTCTTACATTTATTGACGTTAATGAAAAGCTGCCTGGTGAGCAGGTTTACCATAAAGAACAATTTACAGATGGAGAACCAGTTATTTTAGAAGATAGAAAAGTAGATTACGCGACTGTAGTAAGAAATAGAAGTGATAAAAATAGAAAAGAAGGATCAAATAAGCCTAAAAAGAAGTTTACCATAAATGTTCATGATAACATTAATAAATCCGTGCTTACAGAAAATTTAGAAAATATACAAAATCACGAAGAAGAAAAGAGAGATACAAATGAGAGGAAATTTCAATGGAGGAAGATTTGGAGAAATATTATGGCAATTGTTTTCTCGACCGAGCAAAACCTAATGGACAAAATGAAGGCGGTGTTTAAAATTATATGTGAGGAAGTTAAATTATTGTTAATTAGTAGTTTTATGGATGGAGATATGCTAAACTTGTTTACATCTAAGAATAATGGATAGTTCAGCAAAGGAGATGTCGATTAAAATATGTCAGTGGAATGCACAAAGTCTAAGACCTAAAATAAGTAGTTTTGATGCATTTTTAAATCAGGAAAAGTTTCACATTGCTATTTTGAGTGAAACATGGTTTGACTCAAGTTTCAACTTTAATTTAACTGGATACAATATATTTAGAAAGGATAGACCAGATTCTTATGGAGGAGTTGCTATAATAGTTCATAAATCATTACATACGCAAATAAGTCCTATTAATCTATCAAATCCTGGCATAGAAATAATTCACGTCAAAATTTTAAATTGTAAAAGTCTTAAAAATATAATATCAATTTACTGCCCATCTTCTGTAGTTACTCGTTCTGCTGATTGGGATAGACTATTTAATTTAGAACTCGAAAAGACTATAATTGCAGGGGATTTTAATGGGCATCATACAAATTGGTCGTATAAAATAGATCAAAGAGGAACACAACTATTAGACTCTTCACTGGAAAATGGCTGGATTTCTTTAAATAATGGTGATTTTACTAGGGTCAAATTAGTAAATGGCATTGTGACGAGAACTTCACCTGATATTACGTTTGCATCGTCAGATATAGCAATAAATTGTGATTGGAAAGTATTCAATGAAAACTTGGGTAGTGATCACCTCATTATTAAAATAACTCTGAACTATTTCGAATCAAAAAATTATATTAAGAAACGTAATTATAAAAAAGCAGACTGGAAAGCGTTTAGCGAAAATCTTCTACAGCCATTTTGTGATTTTGATATCTTTGAAGACGTGCAAGTTCAATATGATTATTTTGAGGATCACATCAATCGTTCAGCCATTAAAAATATTCCTGAGACGAAAATTTGTACCAATCCGGCTGGTAATTTTAAACCTAAAGAATATTGGGATTCATCACTGTCCGGAGCAGTAGCTAAACGTAGATTAGCTTTGAGTATATTTAGACGTAACCCTACTCCTGTTAATCTTAAAACTCTAGAGGATAGAACTGAGGAAGCACACGCTTTGATAAGTAAAGCTAGATCAAATAATTGGAAATGTTTTTGCAGCAGTATAGATGAGACTACGTCTGTGTCTGTAATGTGGCAAAAAATGCGTTGGTTCAAAGGTTATAAACAGGTAAAATCTTATCCGTCTGAAACTAAGCAAAAGGAGTTGCTAAATGCTTTAGCTCCAGATACAGTAACAAACAAGCAACCTTCTTTCACATCTCATAATAGTTTATTAGAATCACCATTTAGTCTGCAAGAAATGAAACACTGTTTAAAAAAAAAGGATACTGCTCCGGGCAAGGATGGAATAACTTACTCCATGATTTTTAACTTACCTTCTGAGGGAAAATTATTTTTACTTAACTTATATAATAGGATTTTTTCATCTGGGCATATTCCACGCCAATGGCGGGAAATAACCGTTATTCCCATACCAAAGGCTGTTAGCGGCACTGACGTAGAACCAAAGCTTAGGCCTATATCTCTCATATCATGTATTTGTAAAATATTTCACTCCATGTTAGTAAAGAGGCTTGAGTGGTATACCGAAAAAAATAAGTTTTTATCTGCTGCTACGACTGGCTTTCGCAAAGGACAATCCTGCTTGGATTGTCTCGCGAGGCTTGTAACTGATATTCAAATAGGATTTTCGCACAATGTTCCTACTGTAGCTTGCTTCTTGGACATTGAGAATGCATACAACAACGTGTTAGTAGAGAGTGTCGTGACTACATTAGATAGATTACAATTTGGTTCTAATATTTGTAAATATATTTGGGAGTTTTTAAATGCAAGATGTTTAATAATAAAAGTGTATCCTGGGGAGTCAACCATAAGTAGATGGACAAATAGGGGTTTAGCTCAGGGCGACCCACTTTCTCCTTTGCTGTTTAATTTAACTACGTACAAAATTTGTCGTGAGATTGAAGGCGTTTCTCTATTACAGTATGCCGACGATTTTGTATTTTATTTAAAGCACAGGGACTTACATTTTTGCGAAATTTCTTTACAATTAGCAGTTAATGATATGATAGCTAGGCTTGATGAAGTTGGTTTACAACTTTCCTCTAATAAATCTAAAATGTGTATTTTTTCTAGAGGTCGAAGAAGGAACAAAATAGAGCTTAAAGTCAATGAACATGTTATTAGTTCAGTTGATAGTATTAAGTATTTAGGTATGTGGCTTGATCGATCCTTACGGTGGGGTAAACATGTTAATGAAGTAGCTGAGAAAGTCTTGAAATATTTAAAACTTTTCAAAGTTTTAGCGGGTTCCAAATGGGGAATGCATCCAAAGTATTTACGTACGTTATACATTTCGGTGATAAGAAGTAGATTGGATTATGGATGTTTTTTGTTCGGAAATTGTGCTAAAGTCCATTTGTATAAATTAGACAAAATACAAAATCAGGCGGCCAGAATAATCGGAGGTTTCATTAAAAGCAGTCCTATTCATGTAATGGAGAGCGAACTGTGTTTACCTCCGTTGCATAATAGAAGACTATTTCTTTCATATAAGTACTGTATCAAAAGTATGTCCTGGTCAAACAGTATAATTATACGACTTATTGCAGAACTAAATGATCTCATGCAGATGAGATTTTGGCAAAACAAAAACAAACCCTTACTTGTTTCGGTACTAGATGAATGTGAATCTTTTCCTGTGCATTCCTCTGATTATTTAGAAATGTTTTCGTTAGAGGTTTGGGTGACCAGTATAACAATAGATGACTTAATTATATGTACTTTAGAGTGTGTAAAAGGTCCAAAAAAATCTTTAAATTTTTCTTCTCTAAAATATGAAATCTTAAAAGAAATTCACGATAAATACTGTCGGTTTAATAAATATTTCACGGATGGCTCCAAGTGTAAAGATGGTCTGGGAGCAGCGTTTTATGATGTCGATAGAAACAATTCCATTATGTACAAAGTAAATACTTTTGTGTCCATTATGACGATGGAGCTCATTGCAATCTATGAATCCATTAATTATGCTTATAACTTGGGTGATAGACATTTTGTGATTTTTACAGATAGTAAGAGTGGCTTGCAGCATTTAGCTCGCTGTGCCTCTGGTTTCAGAGGTATTTCGATAGCTTACTCAATTTTACGTAAGATAATAGATCTAACAAACAATGGCGTCGTTTTAAGATTGCAATGGGTTCCATCTCATGTAGGTTTGAGAGGCAATGAGGAGGCTGATAGATTAGCAAAGTTAGCGGTTACTCAGGGTCAAGAATATTATGTCGTACCTAATTATTTAGAACGAGTAACTTCTTGCAAAAAAATGTGTTATGATAGGTTTAAGGAATATTTTGACGAACGTAGCAGGGAAAAGGGCATTTGGTATAAAACCATTCAATATCAGCCTCTTCCAATACCGTGGTTTGCTATCATTGAAATGAGTAGATGTCATATTGTTCTCTATCATAGATTGCGCTCTGGTCATTACCCATCTCGGAAGTTTGGCTTTTTGATGAAAAAAGTGGATTCTCCCAACTGTGAAACATGTGGAACGGTTGAAGATGTTTACCATTTACTTGTCGAATGCAATAAGAATAAAAAGGAACGAGACACATTGATGTCTAAATTAAATTTAAATAAATTTGATACCGGTTCATATGTTCCAGTTTTAGCGCAGCCGTCTCCGGAGATAGCAATTCTCCTTGCTGATATGTTTTTTTAATTTTTATTATTTGTTTAGTTTTGATGTGTAAAATAGTTTATGTTATGATGAGGCTGACTTGCCTTTAAGGATAAAAGCCTTCTTTAAAATAAAGATTTAAAAAAAAAAAAAGAAGTACTGCCTTCTGAATCAGGCCCTTGATCCAACCGCCGAGCGAAAGCTTTGAAAGATGTTGGTCCATGCTTTTGGCTATAAGGCCATTGGCCGTTACGACTATCGGTACAATGATAGCCGAGCTCACATGCCACATATCGACAACCTCGTGTGCTAAATCCAGATATTTTATTTGCTTCTCTTTTTCAGCTTTCACGAGGTTCTCGTCATGCGGAATGGTAACATCGATTATCATTGCGCGGCGCACTGATCGGTCTATCACCACTATATCAGGCTTATTGGCAACAATAGTCCTGTCAGTGATGATAGACTGATCCCAGTACAACGTTACATGGTCTTTTTCGAGAACTGGATCGGGCACATACTTGTAGTACGGTACCTCTGACTCCACAAGTTTATATTTCAAGGCAAGTTGCTGGTGAATAATCCTGGCTACTTGATTGTGCCTGTGCAAGTACTCGCCGTTAGCCAGACGAGAACAACCAGAAATAATATGTCTGATGGACTCTCCCGGACGATGGCATGCCCGACACACGTCAACCGTCCCATCCTTCATAATATATTTCCGGTAGTTGTTCGTCAACATAACTTCGTCCATAATTGCACAGACAAAACCTTCAGTTTCCCCAAAGAGGTCGCCGAAACGTAGCCAGGACACGGACGCTAGAAAATCTACATCGGGCCCATGAAGAGCCCGGTAGAAGCGCCCGTGAAGCTCCTTGCTTTGCCATACTTCCTTGCGGTCATCAGCAGTAAGTACCACAGGTTTGCGCCAGTTCTCGTTAGCCATGGACAGCGGGGTGAGTCCCTTGTCCACTGCGACCACATCTCGGTGCATACCCGCATCGGCTTTTAAAAAATATTCTCTGAGACTGCACACCTCGCGGTTGTGGAGGGTCTTTGCGTTTAAAAAGCCTCGACCCCCGCACTTCCGCGGGATGTACAGTCTCATAACCGATGATCGTGGGTGATGCATCCGATTTGCGGTCAGCAATGTACGGACTCTCCTATCCAAGGCGTCGAGTTCAGTCTGAGTCCATTTGAGTATGCCGAAAGAGTACATTAAAACCGGCATGACCCAACCGTTGAAGGCGCGCACCTTGTTCCCACCTGAAAGAAGGCTATTTAAAACCTTCTTTAGGCGTCCGAAGAAACGCTCCCCCAACGATCGTTTCATGTCAGCTACGTTAATGCCTAACGCTTCCGACATACCCAAATATTTATAGCTTTCAGATGAGGAAAGGGATCTGAGGTGTATGGAATCCGAGAGCTGAATTCCCTCGGATTCCATAATCCCCCCTTTCTTTACATGCATGACTGCACATTTGTCCACACCAAATTCCATCCTGATGGCGCTACTAAAACATTCAGTTAGTTTTAGTAGCTCCATCAGGCGCAATCTGTTGGGGGCAAAGAGTTTCAGATCATCCATGTAAAGAAGGTGAGATGTGACCTGACCATCTCTCCTCATCCGGTAGCCTAGACCTGAATCCTCTAGCAATGTGCTTAAAGGATTCAGGGCCAGACAGAACCAAAGCGGGCTCAGGCTGTCGCCCTGGAAGATTCCCCGTTTAATCCATACAGGCTCATCGTTCCCCTGAATCCGTCGACATCCTGGATATCGAAGGACCGTCCTCCATTGCCCCATACACGACTCAAGGAAGGTGCGTAGAGTTGCGTCTATTTTGTACAACTCCAGCACCCTCATGAGCCATGTATGTGGCACTGAGTCATAGGCCTTCTTATAATCTATCCAACATGTCGACAGATCCCTGCGGGCTCGACGAACCTGTTGGCTAATGGCCATGTCGATGAGGAGTAGCTCCTTAGTACCGCGGGACCCGTTCCTACATCCATTTTGAGAGGCAGACATAATTGAATTTTTCACAATGTGTTTATTAATTTTCGCTCTCAAGATGGATGTAAGAAGTTTATAGACCGTCGGCAAACATGTGATCGGTCTATAATTCTTGGGTTCCGCGGGGCTACCTGACTTATGGAGCAGGTGGGTAACGCCTGTGGTTAAAAACTGCGGAAGCGACGCAGACTCTAAGGCCGACTGGAATTGGGATGCCAGGCAAGTGTGTGAACTGCTGAGCCATTTGAGCCAGAAATTGTGCAGTCCGTCCGGACCTGGTGATTTCCAGTTCGGTAACGGACGAACTGCACTGGCTATATCTAGTGGTGTTATTAAGATAGTTTCCATTTCTGGAATAGGTTCACACACTCGCTCGACATCACGCAACCAGTCAGCCTCAGTATGACAGACGGGTACCGACCAGATGCTGCGCCAGAATGAACTCGTAGCAGCATCATCCGGGTGACACACGTCCGTCATATTTTGCTCGGGTCGCTCCCAAGTTCGGTATACCCACCTCTCATCGCTCTGGAACATGCGATTCTGCGAGTAACGATCAACCCGCCGCTTATACCGCCGAATACGGTTGGCCCATGCATAAACCTTCTGCTTCAGGAAGTCGATGCGCTCTGTGACACGGGACATGTAATCTTGGGGACTAATTTCAGTTCCCGAGAATGCCCGCTTCACAAAGCGCATCACACGTGGTCGTGTATTGCCCTCCCTGAAGCAGTATAGTTTGCCAATGAGCACCCTGGCCCCGTCGACACGACGCTCGATCCTGCGCTGCCAGGCCGGTACGGCTGGTTTTGGTCGACTAGCTAAGTCACAATTTGGGAATTTAACATTAGCTAGTCGACATGCCGCAACAGCCCCACAGTACAAGATCGAGTGTGTATCAACGAGGTCCTCGCTACTCTCGAATATATTCTTGAGTTGCGAGTCCAGGGCACACACCAACGCCCTATTACGCCCATGCATGGGTAACCGTGGTAATCGGGGCCTAAGTTCGGTAGGAGTAGACCGATACTCGCGAAGCGCATCCTCCAGTGCGCTCCTCAATCGGTCGTTGTACTGGCTACTTACCGTAGCAACCCTATCATCTTCCTCTACAGCAACAGTATTGGGCCGCGATGTGGTTGCGTCAATAATTGACGCTGGTACCGCAGTCTGTGCCTGAGTTAAGATGATACGGTTGCTTAGTACCTCTGAGCGCAGCCTATCAAGTGCGGCGTCGTCCAACATGTGGTTGCGCTGGATGACGCGCACCTGATCCGATAGTCGTTGGCTTGACACGTTGACGGTTGGTTCAAGGTCCTGGAAAAGAGACAGCATCCTAGCACGGTACGCAGTGAGGTTAGTTCCCCCCTCTGTAGACCCGTAGTATGCGCGCATGACGTTCTCATTTATTGTTCGAGTCCATTTCATGCGCTGCACACAACCACCGGTAGCGGGGACCCGGCTCGGGGCCGGTTGGCTCCTAGGTCCCAAGCTGGTCGGCGGCCGGCCTCTCCCCTGCCGACGCTCTGAAGATGGTGACGGTGTTCGTGATGTCGTCAGCGGAGAGAAATACTCGTCGCTCGAGCTCGACGCTACTGCCGCCGCCGGTGACGCAGGTGATCCGAGGTCCGGCGGTGGCGAGGCGGAGCTGAGCGACGAGTCCGGGGATGGTGGGCGTGCGCGTCGTCTAGCTGCAGCTGCTCTCGTAATCATCGTTTCTTCATTATTCGTCGTAAATATTTTTTCTTGAGTCTCAGAATTTTTTTGATGTCTGTCATCATTGTCAACTTCAATACATCTTCTATTTATATTTCTTCATTTTGGATTTTGGCAGTTTTAATTTATTTATAGGATACAATATGAGGAGTATTAATTGATTCTGTAGAAACTGCAATTTAAATGGGTTTTTTGGAATAAATATTATCAAATAAAATTGGGCTTTTTCAGACGACGTTATGTGTCAACGAGAGTTGCCAGCTTTTTTATTATTATTATTGTTATTTTCCTTATTTTAGCGGTCTGAATGATTTCTAAAATTTTGTCCACTTATTTTAATGGGACCTTTTATAATACTGATTATTATGAATAAAAAGTAATATAAACAAAAAAAAAGATATGACTTTGAATAATAGTGTAAAAGATGGTTATGTTGAGAAAATATAGGAAAACAAATAATAGTGTAATAGATGTTTATTGCTACAGACATTATGAAGTTGAATGCTTCGGAATTAAAACATTAGAGACAGAGAAGTTAGGAATTGCGATTGTTAGGATGAAAAATGTTAGGAAGAACATTTTCGGATTTCCAATTATCGGAGTTGAAACTTTAGGTGAACTTTGGCGCACCCTAGAAAACGATTCGTTTTCTTATAAAATATCTAAAATAAAATAAATAATTTTTCTTTTAAATTTTCTGTCATAGAGTTTCTTACTAGCTCAGTCTATGAAGGTTACTTTTGATTTACTTATTTAATTTAAATTCTTTTTAAAAAATACTGCAATAAAATAAATAAATAATTATTTGCATAAGTTGATAAAAAATGCTATGCAATAGCTTTACCGCGGCAGTCTCCGAGTGCCACATCAACTTTTTTTTGTTATATTTTTATTTTAGTCGTATTATTTACACAAATGAAGTACCTACTGCATAGTCTGCACACAGAGATTGTAATTTTACATTGAAAAAATAAATAAATTGTACTTAACTAAAAAATAAAAATAAACTAGAGAAAATTCCGCTGGAATATGATTCTAATTTTAAATAAGAAGTTGAATTCACCCTGTCAGTTTGCGCTTTGTCTTACACCCTGTATAGAGCATAGAATTGTGGTAAGTACATAAGTTTGTGAGAGACTGGTGTCACAAATGAAGTACCTAATGCATAGTCTGCACACAGAGATTGTAATTTTAAATTGAAAAAAAAAAAATGTACTTAACTAAAAAATAAAAATAAACTAGAGAAAATTCTGCTGGAATATGATTCTAATTCTAAATAAGGAGTTGAATTCACCCTGTCAGTTTGCGATTTGTCTTACACCCTGTATAGAGCATAGAATTGTGGTAAGTACATAAGTTTATGAGAGACAATTTGCTAATCTGTCATTTTGCTTTTCTGACGTTCTGCGCCCAAACCGTCTGCACTAGCATTACTTGTAGTATTATAGCAGGTCGTCAAGAAATCGACTACCAAGTAACATGGATGCAGGCAAAGGAGGTGACTTACTAACATGGCTAAACATAAAACATTCAATTGATTTAAAATAGGATAGTACCTACTTATGTGTTGGTACGGTCAGCCACAGAAGTAGCTTAACATTTCAGAATTTTAATTATTTGATGTACAGGAGAGGTTTAGGGCGCAGAATGTCAGAAACGCAAAATGCCAGATTAGCAAATCGTCAGGTGTGAGATTTTTTTCTCAAATGGTCAGAAACGCAAAATGACAGGTTCGCGGAAAGACAAAAACGCAAAATGACAGGTTCGCGAAAAGGCAGAAACGTAAAATGACAGGTTCGCGAGAAGACAGATTCGCAAAATGTCAGGTTCGCAATATGACAGATATGCAAAACGTCAAAAAAAAATATTGTGGTGTAAGTGTAAACTTTTTCCACAAAAAATTTTTTTTTCTTTTTTTGTGGTGTACCTAAGTGTAAACTTTTAAACAAATCCCCATTGTCATTTTTTTCTTTAATTTTTTACGTTTTGTATTTGAAAATTGTTGTTTGTAATATTTGAAAAAGGTTGATTTTATTATTTAAAAATGTTGATATAATTATTTGAAAAATGTTGATTTTAGATTTGAAAAAGGTTGATTTTATTATTTAAAAATGTTGATTTAATGATTGTTGATTTAAAAATGTTACTCCAATTGTACCTCGAAGTAAAGTGACCTGGGGTGAGAGAAATCCAGAACAAATCGGTATGTATACAAACCTATGCAATACATTATTAAGAAAAATTGACTTTCCAATGGAATTAGGGGAATGCTGTGATAAACGGTGTAATAATTTAGAGCATAGAAAAATCCTAGATAATTTGTATACTGATATTGTCTCAGCGCTTGGTGAGGCATCTGTGTCGAGTTATAGGGTGTGTACGAGCAGTAGGAAAAAACAAATTATGGGATGGAATAAGTATGTTGGCGAAGCTCATGGGGTGGCCAGGCTTGATTTTCAGAACTGGGTACTGTTTGGTAAACCTAAAGAGGGCTTTATTTATGAAGCAATGTGTCATAGCAGAAAGATTTTCAAAGCTAAGCTTAAATGGTGTCAACAACATCAGGAGCAAATAAAGATGGATCGGCTAGCGACACTGCATTCGAAAAATAAGTTTCGGGAATTTTGGAAACATACCAACAGACTGAACATCAGGCCTGGCGTTCCTTTGAGTGTCGAGGGTGTCACAGACGCAAAGATGATCGCTAACATGTTCAAAGATCACTTCACCATGCAATCCCCTTTAGGCGCTTCTAAGTCGATGCTCGACGCTGACCCCGCGTGTGAAAACATCAAACTAAGAGTGAGTGCTAAGGACATACAAAAGATTCTGAAAAATATGAAAGGTGGGAAATCACCGGGACATGATGGGCTCAGCGTGGAACATCTGCTAAATGCAGGGCCTCACATCTCGAGGCTTTTGTCGATGTTTTTTAATCTATGCATTAGTCATTCCTACCTGCCTAGTGAACTAACAAAAACTATAGTTACTCCCATAATAAAAAACAAGACGGGAGATTGTTCGGCCAAATCGAACTATAGGCCGATTTCACTAGCTACCGCTATTGCAAAGGTTTTGGACAGTGTGCTTGAGGCTCAATTAACAGAATTTATACACCTACACGACGCTCAGTTTGGCTTTCGCGCTGGACTTTCTACAGAGAGTGCTATATTGAGCCTTAAGCACACTGTTGAGTACTATACCAGTAGGAAAACGCCCATTTATGCGTGTTTTTTGGACCTCTCTAAGTCTTTTGACCTTGTCAATTATGATAAACTGTGGGATAAGCTTGAGAGGACCAATATACCGAGGGAGACAATTAATATCCTAAAGTTTTGGTATCAGAGTCAGGTCAATTATGTAAAGTGGGCTGGCATTCTATCCGATCCATACTCGCTACAATGTGGGGTGAGACAGGGTGGGTTGTCATCCCCAGTTTTGTTTAATCTGTATGTTGATGCGCTAATCGTTGAGCTCAGCAGCATGCATGTCGGCTGCCACATTGATAATATCTGTGTAAATAATCTGAGTTATGCAGACGACATGGTGCTGCTGAGCCCAACGATTGGTGGGCTTAGAAAGCTAGTACATGTGTGTGAGACGTACGCGGCTAAGCATGGCCTCAAATATAATGTAACGAAAAGTGAGCTCATGATATTTAAAGCAGGTACCAAGACACCGGATCAGGTTCCTCCCGTGGCTTTGAATGGGACACCCATGAAACTAGTCACCTGTTTTAAATATCTTGGGCACATAGTCACGGATCACCTACGCGACGATGAGGACATGGACAGGGAGCGTAGGGCGCTGTCAATCAGAGCGAATATGATAGCCCACAGGTTTAAACGTTGTAATGCGCAAGTGAAATTAACACTTTTCAGAGCGCATTGCACATCACTTTACACGTGCAGCCTGTGGGCTCATTATACGCAAAGATCTTTCAGCGCCCTGCGCGTCCAATATAACAATGCATTCAGGGCGTTGTTGGGGCTGCCGCGCTGGTGCAGTGCGTCAGGTATGTTTGCGGACGCACACGTAGACGGGTTTCACGCCGTACTCCGCAAACGATGCGCCGCAGCACTTGGCAGGTTGCGCGCCAGCTCCAACAGCATCCTGGCTGTTATTGCGGATAGACTGGACACGCGGTACGTCAAGCACTGGGTTAACACCCACATTATGAATTAACCGTTTTTGTTTTGTTTTTTACTACTAACACTAGTTTCATAAGTTTTACTGTACTAACATTCTATGGACTCTTTGTCTGAAATAAAAAGTTTTTATTTTTATTTTATTTATTATTATTTAATTATTTTATTTAAGAAAAATGTTGATTTTATATTTGAAAAAGGTTGATTTTATTATTTCAAAAATGTTGATTTTATATCTGAAAAGGTTGATTTTATTCTTTTAAAATGATGATTTAAATAATTGACAATGTTGATGTAAACTTTACTGATAATCAATAAAGAATGTTGTTAATATTCATTCTTTGATATTTTTTTTTTATTTAATTCCAGATTGATCTGTCATTTGTCATTTCTAAAAGAGCATCCAGGATGATGGGTTTTGTCATAAGACAATGCAAGGGTTTTCGCCAATTTAAGACTAAGATTTTGCTTTATCAGAGTTTAGTACGTAGCATATTGGAGTATTGGAGTGTGGTGTGGCGACCACACTATGCAACAAATAGTTTGCGTCTAGAACGTGTCCAAAAACGCTTCGTTTGGCATCTG
Source organism: Diarsia dahlii (assembly GCA_949775195.1). Classification (NCBI taxonomy): domain Eukaryota; kingdom Metazoa; phylum Arthropoda; class Insecta; order Lepidoptera; family Noctuidae; genus Diarsia; species Diarsia dahlii. The sequence continues at coordinate 13,188,767 of OX459200.1, forward strand.
GCCTTTTCTGTGGGAATAAGTAAAAAAGTGCGTTCTTAGAAGAGGAGATTGGAATTCTGCAACATGCACACCTTGGAAGAACGAAGGATCTTGAAGGGAAATATCGACTCACCGCCGCTGCTCGCACTCATTAACTTTCGTGCTCCGTCAAGGATTCCGCGCAAACCTATTACTCCACTTTATCCTCCAATGAGAAGAACGGTGTTGGGATCTAACTCTCCATGTGCTCGGTTCTGTAGGGTATTAAATAGTTGTAGTGATATGGTTGATTTTCACTTTGATTCTCTCACTAAGCAAAAATTTAAGTTTCTGAACTGTTTGTCAGATTTGTTGTAAAAGTTTTTGGCTTGTGTAGAAATGATGCTTTTAATATTTATTTAGTATATAATATAAGCAAGTGGTACACAGTTTTATATTCTACTGAGTTTACTTGTACAATGTGTAGCTTAAGAAATTACTTATTATCGTTTTCTTTTAGTCATTTGTTTACCTATAAGTAATTGTTGCACTGTGTGAAGTTTAAACGCATGTTTTGTTTTTCCTTGTTAAAGTGTAAACAATTGTTGGTAGACTTAGAATAAATAAATAAATAAATTTTACAAAGTCATTTGCAGATCATGTCATTTTTTTTTTTAAACATTGCCCCACACTTTTTCATGTGTCGTGGGTGCGTTCACAAACAATTAAACTCACATTGACAAATACCCAGACCCGAAACAACTATCTGTAGGCCATACAAATATTTGTTCCGTGCAGGGATCGAACCCGCGACAAGTAAAGCAGCAGTCCAATCGCTCAGCCACTGCGCCAACCGTGCCGTCCAACCATTTGCTAATCTGTCATTTTGCGTTTCTGACGTTCTGCGCCTAAACCGTACAGGACTCCAGCTATTATTTTTAATGTTTTAAAGGATTATTCTTTAAAATATTCCTTGCTCTTCAATAACTTGTTAGTAACGAGTAATTTCTAACAAGTTTTTATTAAAATTGAGTGTGAATCTACTTGTGATGCTGACTGTACCTATATAATTATCATAATTACATATTTTAGGTTCCATTGACTCTAGTAAATAGGAGTTTCTGCACAAAGCACCATTAAAACACAGCTAAGTGGGTTATCATTGATACATAAAGGGTATAAAAGTACCCTTAACGCAACCGAAGGGCACTGGTTCTCCCGTCGGGGCTGTGGTTTGTCGAAAGGTTTTTAGTCAGTAGAAGTCTGACACTCCCCTTCGCTCTGCCCAAGAGCGGGGGGGGGGGGGGGGGGGTTATTCGATGATTTTCCACCCACCAAAAAAAAAAAAAGGGCACTGGTTCTCCCCCACCACTGCGATCATTCTTTCTTATCTATATTCGTTTGCTTAACCAACTTATCTCTAATTGACCAAGTACCTATCCCGGTCATAATAATATAAGCTAGTATGACTGAAATAAGCTAAATTAATCAATTCTATCAGGACCCTCCCTTAAAACTTTGTTTGACTTAAGTTGATGTTTTCATGCAAGTTGAAGCAATATATTTTGACCCTGCAGCAATATAATGTAACATCCTGCATGCTTAACTTGCATGTATACACATGTTTGGACAAATAAACTGATCTTTATCTTTATCTTTACCTGTTTTCTTTAAATAAGAAAGGATTTTACCGAAAGGGAAAATAAGAAAAATTACTAGGAAATGATATGTGTGAGTGTGCCGCATACGAGGCAGCCCTAACAGTTTCCTCCAGCTCATTGTAGGGAGAATGTATATGGATAGCTCTTTCGTGGAGCATTAGATAAAACTCCTTGTACCTACGAAATCCTGATCCATTAAGTCCATTGTAGTGTGTATTGTTTTTATGTTCATGGTATGTTCAATGTCAATAACAAGCCACAAGAATGGCTTGTTATTTTAATATTATTTAATAATTCTGTACGAACGATTTTAATAGCTAACGATTGTAATGTATCTGAAAAAAATAATTATATCATTTAAATTAGAAGCATTTTTTTTTTTGTAAATGTGAGTTCCTTTTCTATTTCTACTCTGTGCTCACTTAATAAAGAAGCTTCAATATTGTACCCGGGGACCAGGACTATGTAATATCTAACTTGGTTTGAACAGAGAGTCCATGGAGTTTCTTGACCATTCTTCTCCATGATATCTACGATAATGGAATGGGCAACAACAGTCAATTGACAGTTATTATGCATGTAGCTGGACTACAATTAGGTATATACTTAGCTTAGTTTGACTATGCAAAAGTGCCCGTCACGGGTAGTATTTGAAATAAATGGATGGGTTTAGCAGGTGTCAGGTGAAAAAATGTGTGTGTGTAGTTATGTTGTCTGTATGACATTCGCAATTTGCAGATGCGCCAGCAGGATCAAAACCTGTGAAAATAAAAAAAAAAATTGGTTAATACATAATGTATTTAATTAATAATACCTACTTGCATATTTATAATATTTAACCCTTTAGTTCGCAGGTGAAAAAATGTTGCAATTTCATTTTTTTTTCTTTTTGGGGGGTTTAATTATAGTCTAAATGGCTTTATAAAAATATTAAAAAAAATGTAACTTATATACTTTTTGAGAAAACATATGTTGTTGAGGTACAACGTTGCGAAACACTCTAAAGAGTAAATGGCAGAATATATGTTGTACATTACCAACATTGCGGCTTGAGTGGACAGTAAAAACAATCAAATTAAAAATAATGTGTGAAGAAACAAAGTTTACTGTTCAAAACAACACACAAAATCATCTTTCTTTGAAATATAATTATCGTCATTTAGACGTTGACATCGCAATGATAGTAACAATTTTTATTTTCCAACAACCACGATCTAAGGTTACACTTATTGCAATTTACACTGCATGGTATACTGGTTTTCTGCCCCTTTTGGTAGACTGCCCCGTTGGTCTCACGGTTGCAAAGCGCGACTTTTGAGCGTGGGGTCTTTGGTTCGATTCCTGGGTCGGGCCAAAATAACTATTGGGTTTTCATTAGAAACCAAGTAGTAGGCCGGAGTTTGGAAGTTGGTGGTTTGGTTGGCCTGATCGCGCCTGATCTATCGCCTGTCATGTCGGATTGCCGTCCCATTGGACTATGAGAGGAAAAAGAAACAAAGAGTGCACCTGTACCTACCACACACTTAACTAAACTAACTATAATATCTCCCGCGCCGATTGTCAATCTCCGCTAAGATTGGCCGCCATGACCGAAAATGGACTTCAGGAGGTCTATTATTATACTGGTTAATCCCGTGAAGTCTTGCATAGAGCTATGACAACTTCAGCTCCAAGACCTAAGCTATTTACGTAGTCCGTAAAACAGAGGTTTCTGGATGTATCTTCACCAGCATATGGGAAGCAGTATTTATTAATCCAGAGACTCCTGCTCGTATAAATAACTTAAATCCCCATTTCTTTTGCTTCTTGGTTAGATACTGGCGCTTACTTACTGCCCGCGTAACATGGCGATTCTATCTCTATTCTACCAAGGATAAATAAAGCTTTTCAATAATTCAAATCGACATGAAATCTTTCTGAAATCTGTCATTTTGTCGAATCTTTCCGCCAACAAAACCCGTTTCTACGGTGGGAGAAAAAACGTATAGTATTCAAGGGGGTGTTTCAGGCCTACATCAAAAGGCATTACATTGTGATAATTCTACTATTGCTGTGTAGTGAAATTTGCCTTTTTTGAATTTGAAGTTTAGGGGTTTTCGACCAAACTTCTTCACCCGTTTTGTCAGATGCTTATGTACTGTGGTTACCTTTCTCTTTGAATGAGTTGTACTTGCTGGTGAATTAGTCAAAAGGGAGAGGATTGATGATACTAAATTTAGCATGAAAGGAAGTTACTCTTGCGGTCGATTTTCATTGTAAGAACCGACATAAAATATATGCAGTACTTGACAAGCAAGAGAGCAGCGTTGTTTCTGTACGACATACAGAAAGTTCGGTAATTTTCTGAGAGCTCCTCAGTGTTGGTCACAAACAACATAAGATTTCACAGCCTCATAGGTTGAATATTCATGGTTCAAATGAGATGATTTTTACATTAATCAATAAAGGCGATATTTCTTCAGAAATTTTTCATTATTAATACCCATTAAATAAATGCAAATGTCCAAAATCGAAAATTATTAACCTTAGATCCGCGCATGACAGTTCACCTCCATGACATCTTGGTAAAAAAAGAGAGAAAAAATTTGCGCGAATTGACAGTTATATTATTTTTAGGTTGCAAATCATTTTTGCTACATTTTGATTAAAAAAAAACCAAAACTTATCAGCAGAAAATGAACCAAATTTTTTTGTTTACTATGTCGTTCAGGTTCAACACTGCGAATTAAAGGGTTAAATATTATAATAACGCCCGAATACTCGAACGTCACTCAATTTTAAGTTGCACTTAAATCTCGTGCTGTCTTTGTTACTTTAACGCAGAGTGACAGAGATAGCACGAGTTTTGAGGGCTACTTATAATTGAGTGACGTTCGAGTATTCGGGCGTAAGCCTTATAACAACATTACTGGCAAAATGTCGGTGTACTAATATAAGTCTTAAAAATACTCAATTTTTAAAAGTCCCTTAAATATTTTTTAACCTATTCTATTTTTGCCATGATAAAGAAGAATCATGGCAAAAATAATATCTTCATGGGGTAGTTTTTTCATGTTTTCATACTTCAGCTTGAAACTTTTCGTGTATATCACGAAAAATATTCATAGAACAACTTTAATAACTATAATACGTTCCTCGGTTCCATCGTAACATTTTTGTACACCAGGCGTACGTTGGAAGGCTACGAGTGGAACCTCGAGGATTTTTCCTTTCATGAATTTTTCATGGTGACAAACTGGGCAATGAGCTCGTCACTGCGTGTGCTTGAAGACGTAACTTGTGGGGCAGAATCGCCTGCCCAAGTATTATGCACCAAGTATATTGTGTATCTCTATCTAACATGATTTCTCTCAAAATGGAAAATTTTGGACAGAATATCTAGGCTTTTTAAATACAATATGCTAAAAAACCGTGTCCGATGTGTGTGGGTATTTCTAGGTATCGAGATTAGATTATATTAATGTAATCCAGATTATATTTACATATGTAATCCTTTTTGAATAACAACAAAAAAACACCCTGAAAATAAATTTTATATTAATGTACTAAAATTCGGAAATTGATATGGCAACACTGGGGTGCGGGCGGCGACTCCGGTCGCTTTGCTGGCAGTGCAGCAGTGAGGCAAACGGTCATAGTTATTCCGAAGATGGTGTTGTCATGTTTTAAAACTTTGTTTGAATTTAAGGAAACAGTGGTATTATGGGACCAAAATCATGCATTGTCAAATTCATAGGTAAGTACCTATGTAATAATGTTATGTTTATGTAATTTCATGAATAGGTATTTTATGTTTCTCATTTTAGTTGATTTAATGTCACTGGTGTCCGTACATGATATAATGACCCTTTCGAATCAGACAGGGCTTTTTAACATACATACATAATTGTATTTTTAAAACCACAATAAATTTCCGAGGGAAAAAAATGTTAGGGATACTTTTTACATAATACTTGCAGGCTGTCCCTTTTATACACCGTAAGGGACGAAGGTATTTTGCGGTTTTTTTCTGAAAAACTCTATTTCGTTCAAACCAATTTTAATTGAAAGTTTCTTTGCGATGCACAACATAAAATTATATTTTTTAGATTTTGCAATCTCTTAATTTAAAAGTTAAGAGGGACGTTTTATCAATTTTTGAAAAAATGGTTTCAGAAACCTCATTGTCATTTCGAAAGACTTATCTATAGAACTCGAATAAGTTTGAAGTTTATTTTTTAGTTTCAGTTTCATGTAAGCACGGGGAGCCCCCCAGCTTGATCTTTTATTTTTTTATATTTTTGTATGAAAATCGTAATGCGGTTCGCAGAATCCATCTACCTAGAAAGTTTTAAGTCTTAAGAGTTTTCGAATAAAGCGGCTGTGACTTACGAACGGACGGACAAACAGACATGACAAATCTATAAAGGTTCCTTTTTACCCGACTACGGCGAAGCCAAAAGGAAGGGTAATGATTTTGGCAGTCTATGTAATGTCTGTGTAATGTATGTATGTTCCAACGTAGCGCCTAAACTACTGAACGGATTTTAATAAATTAGATGTCAATAGATTTGTAAGAATAGCCCGGGTGTCATAGGCTATGTAAATTTTATAAATTCTTTTTATGACGGAATTTAAATGTCAAAAACTTACCTCAAAAAATATTAAATTGTGATAATCATAGCAAGTTTGGTATCAAATGAAAGGTCTTGGCGAGCACATTACAAATATGTATTATATTATAGTTTAAGTACACACAAATATAAAATTCAAATAAAAAAAATAAGTTAAAAAATCTAAAACCCGACTACTAACAAAAGGAAACAAGAAAATAATTCTTGTCTGATATTCTTCGTAGTCGCATGCCACCTTGCTAATGGCAATTAGCAGCTGACTTCTATATCAATGAGAACGCCATGAAGGAGCATCAGGTATCAGTGGCATGCGACTACGAAGAATTTCAGACAATAATTATTTTTTTGTTTCCTACTTTTAAGACCGCGATTTTGTTAGTAGTCGGGTTTTAGATTTTTGAACCTAATTTTTTTTTGCCATAGACTACGGACCCCAAAAAGATAAACGGGAGGGGGGATTAAAAAGAGAGATTAGTTTCACTTTACGTACGCAGAGTCGACGTAACCGCAACATCTTGAAAAATACAAAGTAAATACTTAGAGCACTTTTTCTAATAAAATTGTATCCCAACAGAAAATGTTGTTACCATGGAGTCACCAGTCTGAGTTCGCGGGGAAAGTGTCAGTTTGTCCATTAAGTAGGTACTTCATAAAGTCTATTCTTGCTTGCTTCTTGTCAATTACTCGGAACTGATAACTTATAAAATCAAAAGTTCTGGGAACCTAACTTGAAGTACTTATCCAACATTTTGTAATAATGTCATTCAAATATTTTTCAGTTTTTGGCATGGCTGTTTTATAAATTACTAGCAAGGGCGGATCCAGCTTTGGTGCCAGGGGGGGGGGGGTCACAAAGAGTCGTGGTCAAGTCACAAAAAGTTATAATTTAATTTTTATAATCATTTTTCAATAGGAAAATTATTTTTTCTTAGTCTTCTCCCGAAACGCGTTACCACTTCATCTACCTACTTCAATGGGTACGTTTTTTTAGCGTGGAGAAGTGCCAGTCTGGTTAGACATTCTTCAACCACGGTCTCCAACCAAGCTCTTAGCCACGGTTTGATTCTTCGAAGTGCTATAACCCTTATCCAGGGGGATAAAGCGTTGAACAATTTTCGATGGATGGACGACTTAGAATCAGAAATGAGAATTGAAGTAGACGAGCGTCTCAAGCGAGACAGAATGGTGGAAGAGCAGGAGGGAGGCGCGAGCGAAGCGAGCGCGAAATTTTTTAACCATTTTGGGGGACGGCAAAGATATTGTCATTGGGAGAAAAGAGTATAAAATACTGTTTTACTTGATTCGAGAAGAGATCCGCTTACTCTTATCTTGGTAGACATCAATCCTCCACTTCCTGAACCAAGCGCCTAAGACAGAGGTTCGGAAGATGTGACTGACTCGACAATGACAAACAATTATTCTTACGAAAAAATTTATTGGTGTGTACTTTGTTTATATTGGCTACTGAGTTTTTGTGGTCTATTAAAAGTGTACCATTCTGACCCAACCTTGTAAGGGATAAAGCGATTAACACTACGATACGTAAAGATTTACATATCTGTAAAACGTAAAATATGTTAGTATGTACTCAGTTTTTTAATTACCTCGGAAACAGCCAGAGCCCGAAAGTCTGACAACCAGTCATACTAAGGGATATCTCGTTGTACCCAGTACTAACTGGGTTGTGCAGTGTGCACTGTGTGCAGGCCAAGAAAGCAGTCGTTCCATGTAATATTTCGGTTTTTACCTGCATCCAGTTAGACTGGAAGACGACTACAACATACTCGTAGTTGGGATAACGTATGTGGAACTTTTAACGTGGATTTTTCACCAGCCTATAACACTAGGGATAGTGCAAACAATCTAAGGAGTACCTATCAAAATCGGTTCAGGCGTTTAGAAGTTATGGTGGATTATAGAAACTCACAAATAAACATACATGAACCCTAAAAACACTCTATTTTTTGGGCTGTTGTGTAAAAACATTACGTTTAACAATTTTAATTAGTGGTCCACCTAGGTCCTGGACCCAGCCCAGGGGGGGGGGGTCATGACCCCCCTGACCCCGCCCCCCTGGATCCGCGCCTGATTACTAGTGACCCGCCCCGGCTTCGCTCGGGTGCATTAAAGACACAAACTTTCCTCTTGAATCAATCTATCGAATAAAAAAAGAATAAACCCGCATCAAAATCCGTTGTGTAGTTTTAAAGATCTAAGCACACATAGGGACAGACAGCGGGAAGCGATTTTGTTTTATACTTACTATGTAGTGATAGTGATATTAAAAACCATGTCCGATTCGCAAGGGTAATATTAGGTACCTAGGTATCGAGATTAGAATTTATTTACGTAGGTAATCCATTTTGAAAAAAAGTAAAAAAAAAATAAAAAATATCTTTGAAAATTAAATAAAATTTACTAAAATGAGGAAACTAAATACTGCAACACACGGGGCGAGCGGTTGCTTCTCGGGTCATTAGGGAAACGGGAGGTAATTTCGTATAAAAATCATGCATTTTAAAATTTTGTTTCTTATTTTATTTGGTAAGGGTTTTGGTATTAATAAAACATTGTATAGATACTTGCATATAATTTTCGTCCACAACCACATTTACAACTGATCTTATTCTATAAAAGTATGTCAGTGGTTACAAAGTAACCATTCCCAAAGTCAAGAAATCTAATTTTCTTAATAACTTAGGCCCTATTCTAAAGTTTCCACTTATTAGATGATAGTATTGAAACTTATGCAATTGAAATGGAACTGAGTAACACTTTCAGCTGAGTGGGCATAGTCTAAATATTCTACGGCTTTGACGCGATTATTCAAAACCGATACAGTAACACGAATTAGCGATGTGTACCGATTGCTAGGGTGTCTCTCGATTATGCCACGATTCTGAGATACCCATTGTTTACCGAAGTTAATTTATTCGGTTACCTAATAGGCAGAGATCGAAACATAGGTTGAGTTAGATTTGTAACAATCGTGGAAGGTGCACTAGTTCCTATGATCCCCGGTGCTCGATTTACAATTTTTGATTGTTTTGATCGATTTACGATTTTTTATTGTTGTTGGTTTCTGTTTTTCTTGGTGCTTCATCGTCCCTTCCGATTCGTGACGTGGAAGTCTAGTCGAAAGAAAATTCCTGCAGTTTTCTTTATATTTCGGTACATTTTCCCGAAAAATATTGGAGTAAAACATTGACGAATACTAAAGTTAAGTACAGACGCTAAACACATCAAGCTACACGACCAGAAACTGTCCCAAAAATCTTCTCAAGAACTTCAACAGATTGTAGTACCTTGATGAGCTGGCGTCTGTTCATAAAAAATACAGCATTCGGTACTTACCGAGTCACGAGCATGCAAATACGTATACATGATCAAAATTCAAACGCTATTTTCTTGGGAAATAACAGAAGAACAGTCTTTTCTTAAAGTAGAGACTACCTACTAGGTAGAATATTGCATTTTACAAACCATACTGTATGGCTTGTAAAATGCAATGTTCGTAAAAACGATTAACGTTAATCAACGCAGTAGGACAAAATCACAAGCTTCGTGTATACACGTTTGGTGCGCGTGTCTTTACGTCATACTGAAAAGATAAATTAGGTAGCAAGTAACAGCGGGCTACGAGTATCCACATTTGTAAGTAAGTTAATACTTTCACAGCCAAGTTTATGGAATGCCTACATATAACTTGGTATGCTAAAAATGTTAAGTCATCTGTAGTAGTTGTATACTCGGAGGCGGGTTGTGGGCACACAAACTAATTATAATTGATTCACCCATATCCTGGGTGCTTGGCATTAAAAGTGTTAAAGTTACTTCTTCCCAAAATCTTCGCCTAGATTTCTTGATATGTTACTAGACTTTAGTAAGTCTAGTAACATATTACGTACTAACACTAGTGTGTAAGTTATTCATCTTAAGGTGGATCTAATAATGTTCGAACCCGTACAAAAAATACGCACTTTGCCGTGGAGTAACGAAAACCAGCCATGATGATGACGATTTTAAGCTGATTACTGATCCTGGGGTATACTGGGGGTTCAAATGAACCCCGCCTGCTTTCAAGTTTTGTTTAATTTAAAATGTGCTTGTATTGTGGTTTTCAGTTTTTTCAGTCGGGTTTTTTATAACTTTTCTAATTTATTTGGTGGTCCTCTTAACACGGAGTTTAAGGAGAATTTTGGAGGGTTTTATCAATTTTGATAAAACCCTCCAAAATTGACCTCCGGACGTGTCTTCAGCAGACCTTGATTTTATGAAAAACAAATTGATTGTCTAGAGGCATTATTCAGGAAGCAAATACATTTGTGTGGAGAATCGCAGCCCCTGTTTACTCTTAAGATCGGGAAGTAATACTTCTCTTGCGGTTTAGAATCAGACACATTCGTCAACAAATATTACTTTAATATATTCTCTCTCTCTATCACACACAATTTGGAGTAATATTTTTATATCAAGAAGCCAAAGTTGTTGAGCGACATGTGTCATCTCTACCACTCTCTACCTGAGAGCTAATCAATAGTTCCCTATTGACTTAAACAACACTGGACCTAGGTATTGCTTTAGGATGATTGTGTGCGTTTTATCTAAAGACTCTAATTGCCTTATAATAAAAATATTTGTTTTACAACATAAGATACCTAGGTTCAGTGATGTTACAGGCAAAACTTACTAATAATTTAAAAAAGCAAACAATTTTTATCATTATTCGCGTAAAGCAACAATTTACAATAACATTTTATTTGATCCAATTTCAAATAAAAAAATATTAGTAAGATAATTAAGTACTCAGTGCATCATACAACGAAGTATTGAAAACATGAAAATTGTTTCACAAACATTTCTTACTACCCAGTATTCTAAACACACACGAGTTCGCTAAGTACCAAATTATAGTAAACACTATCCCAACTTACCCTTGGTAGTTAAATTCATCCGTCCCTCTTCAGTGCTCGCAACCAATCAGCACCGATTTACGTCGGCTGCGGGCTTATTAATTTTGGTATGCCGGTTAATTACCCTGTGAATTTGCGAAGTACTCATTCAAGTGTCATGAATTAACCAGTATATGTGTGGGTTGCGTTCAACGTAACCGATATGAATGGCTCTTGGCACAATTGTGCCACCTCTTCGTTACACCGGGTACTAGGCGAGCATGCGAGCTAAAGAGCTCTCGGTTAGCGTTAACTCACACAGGGAAATGAAATCAGTGTGCGAGTACGGAGTAAGTGTTTTCCAACAGCAAGTTGTATGTGTTTGTGTGTGAGGTTGTTGATGTAAGACAGTGTGGCTTCTGCTGTATGTGTAGGCTTACGTGTCGGAGTTTTCCTCCTGTGACGTAACGTCCGCGCTTAAAGTTGAAGGCGGCGTTTGTTTGCCTGTTTCCGCATAGTTTGAATGAAAAGTAGTTTTGTGTGCTTCACTATGGTTTTGTTAAGCTAACGAAATCTAGTTGATAGTGTTTGGCGAGTGTTTGAATGTGAACTGTAGGTATTATTCGTTTCGTACGTTGGTACTGAAGTTTTCCACGTAGTTTATCTGTAACAAAGATAAAGTTTTTGTAAAGTTACATTCTTCCATACAACAATTTTGTTAAAATATCGATAATTTTGCCGCTATTAGTGAAACGTTTAAAGCTTCTCTAAAAGGGTAGTTGACTGACTAAAAAATATGATTCTGTTTAGTCCGTCAGTTAGATTATCGAAAAATATTGGATACGTGTTTTTTGTTTTATCAAATTATTAATAAAAAATGATAAAATAAAGCTTGTCAAAGATCATGGAGAGCGGGCTTTTGACGTCATAGTCTAGTATAATGAACCAAACTGTGACGTCACACGGCTTTTCGAAGCACTGTATCGTCTTCATCTTTTGTTTACGTGAAAAATGAAGAAATACGTGTTCAATATTTTTTTGAAATCTATCTGACGGACTAATTAGTTTTTTTTTGTCAACTACCCTATTGGCAAATAAAAACTCATTCTTTTAAGTATTACAAAAACTATTCATTTAAAAGGGCCAGTTCAAGTTCCGTCAGAAAAGAAGTAACATAATATTTACATGACCGCAGCCATGTGGGTTAAAAGGGTGCGCCAAAGTTCACCTAAATTTTCAACTCCGATAATTGGAAATCCGAAAATGTTCTTCCTAACATTTTTCATCCTAACAATCACAATTCCTAACTACTCTGTCTCTAATGTTCATATTCCGAAGCATTCAACTTCATAATGTCAGTAGCAATAAACATCTATTATACTTTTATTTGTTTTTAACCGACTTCAAAAAAAGGAGGAGGTTATCAATTCGACTGTATTTTTTTTTTTTATGTTTGTTTGCTCATAACTTGCGACTGGGTGAACTGATTTTCATGATTCTATTTTCATTTGAAAGCTGGTGCTACCCGTGTGGTCCCATTGTCACCATTTCAATATCTGATGATGGGATCTTGTGGAAATCGGGGGAACTCTTCAATAAATAACAGCAGATTAACCGCGATTGTTGCTATAGCATATATAAGCATTGTTTACGCCATCACATAACATAATATCACGCCTGTACTCTAAACTCTGTACTGTGTTATAAAAACGATTTTGTGAAGATCTGATGAAGAACTTCGGAGATAGGCAACGGAACTCCTCAATAAATGATAGCAAATGGACTGGGATTGCTAAAATCTCATATTATCTGTCTATTGTTTACACCAGTTCATAACATAACATCACGCCGGTACGTTGTGAAGGGGTAAGCACATATCCATCTTTTACACTATTATCAAAGTCATATCTTTTTTGTTTAGATTTCTTTTTATTCTAATCAGTAGTATATAAGGTCCCATTAAAATAGGTGGACAAAATTTCAGAAATCATTTAGGCCACCAAAATAAGGACGATGGTAAAAAAAAATAATAAGAAAAACTTTAAGTAGGTACCTACTATAAAGGATGTTTGTTCTAGTGTGACGGCAATTTATTATTTTAAGTAAAAAAAAACTGTTTATTTAATGTTTTTTTTTGCTTAGATATCTTTGGTTAGACCTACTGAACTCTGTATTAAAATTTGTCCACCTATTTTAATGGGACCTTATATACTAGGTATGCAAAGATATCCATAGGTTAGGTTAGGTTGGAACCGTGACCAACTACTCCTACCTACCTCGAAATTGGTCGCGAAATTTTTCGAAGTATTTTTTTCATAGTGCCCCCAAGACGACACTCTGACCTGAATTTTATTCATTTAAGACAAAAATCAGTGAAACGACCTTTAATCATTCTAAACAGTTGTATGAGTGAAAATATTATGGTAATTATGTTTAGGAATAAAAGCGTTACGATAAAAAAAGTAGTTAAAAAACTAAAAAACCCGACTGAAAAAACTGAAAATCAAAAAACAAGCCCATTTTAAATTAAACAAAACTTGGAAGCAGGCCCTCCTTGTGGGCTGCGCCGCAGTCGGGTAAAAAACAGTAGGAGTTTAAACATATTTTCAACACACTTGCTCATAAAGTGGCTACAATTTCACCGCAATAGGCACATAATGACACCTATTATCAAACTGTGACTTTTTCATTGCTATTATTCACTAGTGAGTTATTAGGTTTTTTTTAAAATTTTATTGGTTGAGTTGCTAGTTGCTACGTTCATAAAAAAGTTTCGATACAAAAAAGATCGTGTTCATTAGTAAAAATAAATTAATGTACTTAGTGCTTGCTCATTTCAAGCAAATTTGAATTTTAATAGATAATTTCAACTTGCACGTTTTTATTAAATGAAACTTTCACTCAAATAATATAACTTTTATTTTTTCTGTAATAAAGAATACGTTTTCCTCATTTTATACGTGGCTAAAACTCTATCTCGCTCATTCATTTAGTCTATGGTCGATAGCCATTGTTACAGTATGACCATTTTAAGTGTGAATTTCATGGTGGCGCCACTGGTCAAGAAAAAATGCATCGCTACGTCAAACTTAGTACATTTATTTTAGTTCACAGATAAGTTGGTAGAACTGTAGATGCGCGCGCATAGGAAAACCGATTAATTTTTCCCGCTATTGTGAAAAAAAATCAGAACTCGTTTTAACTGTTGAAGATGACTTTTTAGTATTATTTTCTTCACAAGTGTGTTGAAAAACGTCGTATGATACACGTGTGTATTGATGATTACCGTCCTCGGCTTTCTTAAGACTGCTCGGGTCTCAATGGCGTCTCGGCGGTAATCACCAACGTTACACTTGTACCATAATGAACTATTATCTACCCAAATATCATAAACCCTCTCTATTGCGTTCAAAAACCATAGGCAATGACCAGCATTACCAACCAGCAGAAATAAACGGAACTGTTATGAACTCATAACCTACTGAAAACAGTAGGTTATGAGTTTAAATTTGGAACAGGTGTCAAATTCAAGTGAGTGTGCTATTCTAGTATCTACATTAAGACCATCAAAAAGACATCTGAACATCTACATTTTTTATTGCATTACACTGGTAACAATGCAGGTCATTTCCCTATGGTTCCTGAACCCATCATAGAGCCCTTATGATATTTGGGTAGATAAATTAGTGTATGCAACTATACATAATTAGGCATTACAACACTCGTGTGATGCTATTAAGAAACTCGCCTTCGGCTCGTTTCTTAAACCCACACTTGTGTTGTAATGCCCTTCATTATGCACAGTCGCATAAACTACTATTACAATAATGATATTATGAATTACAATTTTCGGAAACATGAGTGTTATGAACATCGCCGGTATCACTACAAATAGTATGAATGAAAACTTTAGGATGAAAAATTTTAGGAAGAGTGATTATTCGGATTACAAATCGTTAGGAAGAACAATTTCGGGTAAAGAACTTTAGGTGAGCCAATATGGACCGCTGGGTTAAAACGGCACCTGTTGTACTTGCTAGGGAAAATAAACAACTTCAAAAATGCGATTATCGTAGGTAGAGTCGAATCGCTTACCCATGTAGCTTCTTCATTTACCGAATAGATATTTAATTAAGCATGGTCAAACTGAAAGTTTCAGTTTCTCAACAAGTCAGATATTCATTTGTATTTGTTTAATTAAGTGAGATAATAAAAAAAAAGTAGAGAAAAATGAAAAATAGGGGTAATAGGGAAATGGCTAGAACGGGGAATACAGACTTTATTTTATGTTAATAAAATTACCTAGCTTTTAAAATTAAAAATCTTAGGTAAATTAAGAAATGAGGCGTAAGTATGAACAAGTAAGACAGCAGGAACAAGTAAGCTTTTGTTTGTGGCCTGTTTTTCATTCAAACCATAAGTACGTAAGTATGACGCAACCATCCCTTGAGTGCGTCGAATGATTGACACTTCACACAAAAGAACCTAAGTAGGTAGCGCGTAGGTGAGATTTCCTACCTACCTAGTACCTACCTACCTACACTTTAAAGAGTACCGTCACATATATGCAGGTCCGAAGGCCCGGTTTATACAGGTTTCCACGTACAGAAAGACATTAGAAAATTATAACAGAATTTACAAAAAAAAACAAATTAAAAAAACAAACACGTTAAACCGTCGCGTCAACTCGCATCGGTTCGGCTGTCATTTGTAAATCTTTGACAGTAGTTACAGGTAGGTCATCACCTGTATGGCCCAAAATGCCTGA
This sequence comes from Diarsia dahlii, assembly GCA_949775195.1. Classification (NCBI taxonomy): domain Eukaryota; kingdom Metazoa; phylum Arthropoda; class Insecta; order Lepidoptera; family Noctuidae; genus Diarsia; species Diarsia dahlii. Next base: position 13,204,659 of record OX459200.1, read on the forward strand.
CGACCAGTCTTGTCAATGGGTATCGTAGTACCCAGTCGTAAGTGGGTTGTGGAGGTCAGATAGGCGGTCGCTCCATGTAAATTACTGGTAATCAGCTGCAGCCGGGTAGACTGGAAGCCGACTTCAACATAGTTGGGAAAAGGCTAGGTAAATTAATAGGTATTTTGTAATTTGTCAAGGTGGATACGGATTTTTTTTCAGGAAAAAAACGTCATGTCTCCGCCTGACATTCTTCAAAGGAGAAGTTGCAGCTTCCATAGAAATTACCCCACGTCCGACAGCTGAGAAAAATATCATTAAACAAGTTTTTTTTTTGTTTATTTGTATAGAAACGTTGCTTCCACAACGTTGTTGTAGGAATTTCTCCTGTATCGTGAGTGCGTTTACAAACTTTGAAAACCACATACACAAACACGCCCAGACCCGAAACAATTATCTGTAGGCCATACAGATACTTGTTCCGTGCGGGGATCGAACCCGCGACACCGAGCGCAGCAGTCCAATCGCTTAACCACTGCGCCAACTGTGTCGTCAAATTATTAAAATGATTATAATTATTAAAATGAGTATTGATAAATTGCATACTTTCGATTGTAATCCTTACTGGCTATCATACTTAGAAATTGCTCCAAAGATTCTTTCAGGCGCAGTATTTTTTATCACAAAAATATTTTACTTTCAAACATGCAATACCTACTACTCTAACGACTATAAAAAAGTGTAAGTGTTACTTTAATAATACTTTTTAAATAAGTATGTTATTATTGACCTAGTAGGTATAAAACTACTACACAACTATTTTTAAACAATCGCAATGAGTTAATACAGTGTTTAATTGTTATTTAATCATATTCTAAAACTAAAATTATAAGTTGCAGAGTGCAAGCAACAAGTCTTTCCACTTGAGTTGTAATAAACCTTTAGATATCAGTTTTAGAAATTCCGTAGTAAGATTGTACAATTTAGAGTGCAAGTTAGTATTTTTGATAAGTAATTTGTATTTTTGTTTTACAACTCATATATCCGATGTACTAACTACATTTTTGGTGTGAATTCGATAAAAAAGGTCATCTCGTTTTGTGTGTTTTTTTTGTATTTTTTGTAGGACATGTTTAGGTAATCAATTGGTTTTTTTGCACAGCATTCATTTTTCTGGTATGCATTCAGTTAATTTAGTGGAGTTACCTAGTGTGCTGAAAAATTAAACAGATGTGCAGTTAAATATAACCCTCTAAGCTAGTAAGAAACTCTATGACAGAAAATTCAAAAGAAAAAGTATTGACAGCTTGTCAGCCTGACGTAAGTGTCATAACATTGAAAAATATGAAAATTATTTATTTTATTTTAGATATTTTATAAGAAAACGAATCGTTTTCTAAGACCGATTCGCAGAATAGTAATGCAAAAACCAATAAAACGTATGATAGATGCGTAATAATAATAAAATGAATGTATATAGAGTACTCGAGGAGTACTCACTCATTATCTTTCACTATTTTTTCGTGACTTTCTTCATTAATAAATGCACTTTGTTTATTCATATTTAAAACACTTTGTACACAAATTATACGAGTAAGAATATTTTAGAAGGAGAAAGCAGAGAGACAAAACAGAAAAACTTTACACCTTTACAACGTGAGGTTATAAATTATTTAATTTGACAACCTCAGTTGGCAACCTTGTTATTTTCCGTAACCATAGCAACCTGGTTGAATACTGAATCTTGAATATTTTCGTTAGGGAATTTCTGGATTCGCTCTCCACGCTCAAGGCCCGCGATAGAAGCTATGCAATAGCTTAAAAACAATGTGACCCCCCCCTCTAACTTTCGAACCATAAGTTTAGAAAATATGAAAAAAATCTGAAAAGTAGAACTTTATATAAGGACTTTCTAGGAAAATCATTTTGAACTTGGATGGAAACCTACGGAGCCCTACACTGAGCGTGGCCCGACACGCCCTTGGCCGGTTTTTTTGTATTAGGTGCTTGTGATCACCAAAATCAATTCAAAAGCGATCCGAAATTACGAAAGGGTATTGTTATATCCGAGCATACAAACTCTGACCAAAGTTCAGTTTATTTGTTTGTTATTTTGAAATTTCACGCAACCGTGCATTTTTTACTTTATTTAAATTCCGAAACATGAAACGCACCTATCTAGTTATGAGAAAATAAACACGGATTATCATGAACGGGTGTAAATCCAAATTTCAATTTCGATTTTCCAATATATTCATCAGTCAATTCACCTTGTACCTATTACAGAAAGCTGATGAATATATGTATATTTTAAACTTAATTTGACTATTTGGATGGCAGATTTTTCTCCGATTGTATCATGAGTGATGAAAATGTTAGATATACAGTTTCGCACAATACCTACTTCATATAGGTACACTTACTTTTTTTGCAGAAAGTATATTATTTGTATTTTTAAGTTCTTTTCGGAGAATCATCATCATTCTCCTGCCCATAACCCAATTTATTTGGGGTCGGCGCAGCATATCCGCAGAGAATAATTATTTTCAGATATTTTTGGAAGCCCCATCATTAATATTGTGTTAGTTTTGTTGAAATAACAATAGGTTTAGCACTATGATTAATTACTGAATTAATTAAGGGTTGAAGACAAATTAGAATCCTTTATACTCTGTCAGCACGTGTTAACAAAGCTGTGTAGCTAATAAATAATGTGTGTAACGAAGTGTCGCAACTAGTTCGTTTGTCGCAAATGCAGCGCTACAAAGGAGTTCGCAATACAATTAACAAAGCTGCGATGACCAGTTGTGTATGTAGGATGGTATCACCATTCAGCCCACGTACCCTAGCTTGTTACATCAATTTAACAGTATCGAGTCGCCTGCACACTTCCGACTATCCGATTTAATACTATCACCAAGATTTGCATGTCACAGGACGCATGCACCCGGGGCAAATGCCGTTGTATTACGGAACACAGATTGTATTGTACACCAATATACCTGGATAAATTAATTTTCGTGGCATTAACATACCCTTTGTGATTGTCTGTGTTCTAGCCGATTAATTGATTTAAACGATATTGATTAAACTATTAGGGGTCGCTAATGTCCATGTTAGTTTCGTTATCCATCTTGTCTTGTGGTACATCCGTAAATGTAATAACGTAGTTCTTTTATAATAAACTAGGCACAGATGACGTAAATAACTAGCAAGTCCTTCTTCCGTTCTTTTAATTAAATGGAAATATATCTCCGTGACATGAAAGTATTAAGAAAAACTTAGTGACGTCACAAAATTACAGAACAATTTTATTCTTACTTTCATAGACAAATGCAAGATGTACACGGACCTTTAACGAAGTCGTTAGCTGAGCATTCTGTACATCTAAGTAATCTAACACCGGTATCTATAAACAAGTCATAGTGATTACTTGAGTAAAAGTCATTGTTTAAGACACGATTTTTTCTCTGATTCCTTGATGTTAGAACTATCAAAAGTTAGAATTCTTAGGTTTGTTTTAATTGACGGTTCTAACTTCGCTTAAACTCTTGTCCATTGCATAAAAATATATGCATAAGTAATTACTTAAGTTCAAGTAATTACTTTAACTTGACTATAAATACGGATGTGAATGAAAATGATTTCTGTAAAAACCGTTTTTTTGGTGAAAAATCACATTTTACCGTAGATATCAATGTATCGCACTGAAAATATTGTGCTGACAGATGCGTTGAATAGATCGGGGGTCACGAAGATAGTAAAGTTAAAGTAAAGTTATAACACCCAAAACTTGTAAAACTTGTGAAAAAGGTTGGAACTTAGACTCCCAATATCTCCGTAACTCGGACGTTCGCAGGTATGGTTTAAAAATGATTGCAATGACGGACGGGACGAACAAGTGCAAGTCAAGGTTAATGTAACACCCATTATGGCACTGTGTCCTTACTTTCAAGGGCATAGTGTAAGAAGTTTTTGAACATGGACTGAAAAACTTTTCAGTGCGATGCGTAGAAACCACTTGACACTTAAAATAAAATTTGAGGTATGTTCTCTGCAGTATTGATTGTAATAATTGGATTGAATAACTCAAACAATGGATGGATTCAGAAACGTATCCGTACATGCCTTTGTGTTTGGTTGCCTAGTCGGTACCGTCACATAATTGCCCATTTAGCTTGTACCGGGTTACAGGTATCGGGGCCATAGCCTTCAGCGGTACGACGGACCGAACCAGCCATCAGTCGAGGGACACATACACGGATTTGCATAACAAAGAAACATCTGTCCGTCCCATAGGCAAGGTTTGTGTAACATAGGATTTGTTTTCATTGACAATAACTGGAATACTAAATCCTTTGTTCTTAATAAGAGCAATTAGTCTGATAGCAATGTATGATTTTAAATTAGAAATGTACTTCTGAGAAATAGAAAAATGTCCCGTTAACTCCTATTTCTTGACAGTGCATAAGTTAGTGAAAGTATTATGAACCCTCCCAGCCAGCCTTTACTGTGTTTTTTCAACATTGAAAACTTAATTATTGCGCTCTGATCTATCTTCGTGCTGAGTCACATTTGCCTACGTTGATCCGTGGATGGGTGAGCAACCATTACATACCGAGTTACATACGCAGATGATCCATTATGAAAAAAAACATAATTCACCAAAACAACACATCCCGAATTTAAATATTTAATGTCTGAATTCTGAATGCAGTAAAGGGGTTGTTATTTGTATTTTTACATTGAATATGTAATGTTGGATTGTAATAAAGTAAAACAAAGACTCGTTGCATCGTGCCAAACTTTGTAGATTCATACTGGAATTGTGTGTACTAAGAGAAGAAAGTTGGTTGACTACTTGCACCACTAATCGAAAACACCGTTCTATTTCTGTCAATCGTCCGAATATGACAGAATGGTGAAAGCTCCATTCTGTGATCTTACACGAGTTTAAAGAAACACGTTTAACGCTGGATTACTCGTACGTATAGTAATTCGTGGTGAAAGTGGACCTTACACTCTGCAGAGTTATGTGCATAAAATAGCCGCCACGAGTAGCGAGTCTTTTACGTAACCCTGGGCAGTCAGCCCCTTGGTGACTCTGACTGGCTTATTATTTCTAGTACCTAGCTTACCAAGTGCATTGATAGTCTAGTGATGTGACCGTCGTCGGACTGAAAAGTCATAGGTCTCGAGTTCGAGACCAAGGCCTTTTATTTTTCACTTGCGTCGGACAAGGAAGATATCGTGAGGAAATCATGCCTAATGCGGCCGCCACACACTCGACGAGTGGCATGGGAAGTAGCGAGGAAAGGAGGCAGGGACATAGTGTGGCAACGTTACTCGTCATGCCGCACGTCATGCTGCGATGATCGCGCGAATAATACATGTGATCCACCATCTCCGTTGGCGAGGACGATGACGACGATGTATATTTCTTTTTATGACATTGATATGCAGTTCCGCATGCCCTAATTTTGACTTTTAAACTATACTAAAAATGCATAGCGCGCACGCTGCCACAGTTTCATCATCCACCAAAGGCAAATAACAAGTGAGGAGCGTCGCGATTAATTGCGCGAGTAGTTCAGTGTGGCCGGACCGAGCAACATCGCGGCAGCGCGAGTAGCAGCGCGAGGAGCGGCGCGAGGAGCATAGTGTGGCGGCCGCATAAGAGATATTTCTCGATGGTTTGTAAAGCCAAGTCAGAGGCCGATAGGCGGCTTAAAAACTCTGATATCCAGTTGGGCACTATCTATACGATGAATAAGATCCTTACCAATACGAGAGAAGACGTAGAAAATTGCTTAGAAGAAAACTATGCCCTTTAGTTTACGGTATAGGCTTGTAGGTTGTACCTTCTGTAAATATACCTAGTTACACAGACATCCATATAGTTAATCATGAAAAAACACTCTATGAAACGAATAAAAATTGGCGGCAAATTCGTTTAATTACACTGAATAAAACACTTTTATTTGCAATTGCGTTGATGAATGCCGACGATATAGCTATATTGTCAATTAAAACCACGGACTGACTCGGTAATGTAAAATTGTTATTTTCATCACGTGTGCATGTAGGCTGTGTCCACACCCCGTAAGTAACGAGTTACGTTTCATTACACGATACACCCTCACTTCAACAGGCTCAATAATTATGAAAAAATTCCTACGGTATAAAAAACGTAGGTTTTAATATATTATGTGCGTGGAAAAAAGAAACTATGGTAGAAAATAGAAATAATAAATCTTTTTCGAATGTTGTGAATTTGACGATATTTTGTAAGATACTGCTATTAGGTTATTAGACCAATGAAAGACATAATTTGAATATGAACGAATAATATTTAATTCAGTTCCTTCAGGAAGGGTGTGTGTGTTCTACTGAGCTACACGCTACAGACTAAGCCATGGGGTCATGTGTATACGTCATACGTTTTATTAAAGAACAAAGAGCTACTTATTCAAGTAGTATAGGTATACATTTTTGTTATTCCAACACGCCCCCTCAAAAATGAATCTATTTCTCAAAAAAAATAAAATTATTTACAAAAATAATTTCACACCTTCCTGTATCTGGGGTACAAATAACATGGTCCACCATTTAGTGCAAAGGATTAGGGAAACCCAGAAAAACCTAATCAGACCAATTCATAAGTATCTTTATGCTAATATCTCAAAGTTATTCAATGACCTTAATCAGTCAATATTAACAATACTTATTTCTTTTACTTTTACATAGTAAATTATATCAATCCGAGCTTTTCCCTCATTTGGGTAAAACGCACAGACGGTAATGATTTAGTTAGGATGTCAGCCAACTGGTTACCTGTGGACACATAAATCATTTTAATACAATTTTTCTCCACTTGTTCCCTAGAGAAATGATATTTTATATCAATATGTTTCGATCTTTTGTGACTCGTGGGATTATTTGCAATACTTATACACCCATTATTATCTTCATAAATAGGAATAGCACTGGATGTTTCGATTTTTATGCTGTTCAATAATGATTTCAACCATAAAGCCTCTCTAACTGCTTCAAACAAAGCCATGTACTCAGCTTCTGTAGAAGAAACCGCCACAGTTTGTTGCCTCTTTGTATTCCAGCATATTGTGCTTTGTTTAAATAGTTTAAACAAATAACCCGTAGTACTTTTCCTGTCTACTTCGTCACCTCCCCAGTCAGAATCAACAAAGCCACTTATTATATCATCATTGTTACAGTTACTTCTTTCATAAGTTAACTTTAAATCAATGGATCCTTTTAGGTAACGTAATTCCCTTTTTAAATATGACCAAGTGTATGATTGCTTTTGTTAGCAAACCTACTCAAGATGTTTACACTAAAGCTCAAGTCCGGACGAGTGCATACCATCAAGTACATTAGGCAACCAATGAGATTTTTACAAGGGCCTTTGTTGTATTATCGCTATTGTTCAATGCGGCAAAGTCAACTTTATTTTCTTATTAAGTTACTTTTATTTGGAATTCCTTTAGGAGATTTCATGTATATTTCTTCCTTTAACATTCCATTCAAAATTGCAGTTTTGACATCCATGTGGTGAACTAGCAAATTATATTGATTTGCAAAAGCTAATATGAATCTGAAACTAATGATTCTTGCAACAGGTGCAAACGTTTCATTATAATCAGTCATAATATTGCTTACTAAAACCGCGAGCAACTAAACGCGCTTTAAACTTTATGGGTTTTCCAAACTCATCATTTTTTACAGTAAACACCCATTTACAATCAATAATATTTCTGTTTTTAGGTAGCGGTACAAGTGTCCAGGTTTTACTTTCAGTAAGGGATTTAATTTCCTCATTAATAGCATTTATCCAGTTAACTTTGTCATCTCTGGATTCAATTTCATCATACGATGCAGGTATTGTACATGCCAAAGATTTAGCATACAATAAATAGTTCATAAATGTATCATCAGTTTCATCATAAGATACAGTAGGAAACTCTTTAATCCGATCACTCCTACGGTTTTTCTTAGTGAGTTCATTTTGAGTCGAAGTCAATTTACCGTCAAATGTAGAATTTTGTTGCATAACTGTTTCACTTACAGATTTATTAAGTGGCGAACTTAATGATACAGGTATATTTTCCGTTTGCTTACATATTTTCTTTACGGTGTGATTTTCAGAGTCTCCGAAACTTTCGGCCAAAAACTCTCTCAGACTTTAACGGTCTGCTTGACAAAAAATTAATCTCATCAAATATCACATCCCTTGCTTTTACAAACTTTTCATCTATCACATCCCACACCTTATAACCATTCGGTTCACCAATCATTATTCCTTTTAATGATTTTTCATCAAACTTTGTTTTTCTGTTTTTATTCACATAATAAACAGTTGAACCAAAAACCTTTAAATATCTTAGTTGTGGCTTTTTATCGTGCCACAATTCAAATGGTGTGTTATTCTTTTTCAGTGCTTTTGTGGGGCTTATATTAATCAAATAAGTTGATGTCAACACAGCCTCCCCCCAGAACGTTTTGTCTAACTTGGCCCAAGAAACCAGTGTACGACCTCGCTCTGTTATTGTTCTTATCAATCTATCTGCCATACCATTTAAAGCAGAAGTATGCGGCACTGTTAAGTGATAGCTTATACCTTTTCGCACACAAAACTCTTTCATTTCATTTGACAAATATTCACCGCCGTTATCACAATACAGATTGACTATTTTCGAATCGAAACGAGCCTTACACTTTGCCACATAATCTTGAAACATAGCAAAAACATCTGATTTATGGGCAACTAAATAGGTTACACAGTAGTGAGTGTATTCATCGACAAATATCACAAAGTAGTTTTTACCGTCAAGTGTTGAAGGAGTGATGGGACCACACACATCAGAATGCACATTGAATAGAGGTCGTTTTATGTTTTTTGCCTTTGACTTATTAAATGGTAAGCATGCTTGTTTTCCGTATAATATACAAGCTTCACAAATTTTATCATTTGGTTTAACTTGATTTATTTGCTCAATGTCATAAAACATTTGTTTGTTTTTTTTTTAATTCGACAAACTTTGATTTACTAATATGACCAAGTCTTTGATGCCATAACTCATAACTATTATTTACGACCTTATTCGATAAACAATCTGCATTAAAAGCACAATTTTCAAGCACATAATGAATGCCAATTAAATGGTTCAAAAACTCACCCGTTGTTACCACCTTACCATCGTTATAGATTTGTACACCACCATCATTCCCAAAAACAACAGTCATTCCAGCTTGTTGCATTTTCTTTACTGAGAGCAAGTTGTAGGGAATTTCAGAGCAGAAAAGAACATCCTGTATTGTTCCCTTCACACCCATGTCGCTGGTTACTTGAAGGTTACCCTTTTTTGTTGCAGTGATAAAAGTCCCATTCTTTGCAATTGAGTTGTTTATTGGCCTCTCAAGTTTTTCGAAGTTTTGTGCCAGATCTTCTCTATTATAATATTATATGATCTGAAGCTCCCGAATCCAGAATAAATGTGATGTCATTTCGTTGATTCTCATAACTCCCGTTTCCTGCCATAAAAGCAAATCCAGAGTTAGGAATTGTATCTTGTTTATTTATAGTTTGGATTGTCTTATTATTGTTGTTAGGATGCTTTCGGGTTCTTTTATTATAATAGCAGTTCTTTTTCATGTGACCGTTTCTACCACAGCAATGGCATTTAATGTTTTTCATTTTGTTAATCGTGCGATTAAAAGTTATCAACTGATTCTGACGGTTTGGCCTTCTTTTATTGAAATTTCCATGAAATGATGTTTCATTTTGTTGTTTTGTGGTTTCTGCCTGAAGAACTTTTGTTTCATTTTGTTGTTTTGTGGTTTCTGCTTGAAGAACTTTTAAACTAGTATCGCGTCTTTCATTGATCAGTTTTATTTCATGATCTAGCAATCTGGTTTTCACAAAGGTTAAGGTCAGATTATCCTCTGCCAGAGTTTCAATTGCAGTAACAACACCATCATAGCTTTTCGGTAAAGTTAGAAATAGGTGTGTGATTATATCCACTTCTTCTAATTTTGCGCCAGCAGCCATTAATTCAATTAGCAAATCGTCGAATTCTTGAAAATGTTTCATCAATGAATTTTCCCCTTTCAACTTTAAGTCCAACAGTCTTTTTCTCAGAGATAATTGGGTTGCTATGCTTTTTCTCTCGTAAATGGAATCCAGTTTTTTTTTTTTGAAAACTTCTTTTGCAGAAATGTTACCACTTGTAAGTCCCAACTCCCAACAATGAATCGGATAGATATTCGCTTATCGTGTTTTTAGCGATGCTCTGCTTTTTGTGCCACTCAGCGTCCAATTCAGTAGGAGCATCTTCATCGATCACCTTTAGCACTTCAAACTCATTTAAGAGATTCCGTATTCTAAGTTTCCAGATACTGTATTTGTCTCCATCAAATGGTTTAATATTTCTTTTCATTCTTAAATGTTCCATTATATTAAATCACTAAAAGTCACTCAGAATACTTTACACTGCCACAAAGTTCACAGGGCTCACGTCTCTTTCACTTTGCACAAAAAGTGTCTTTTAATTTATTTAAAAATTAATCTTTATTTATTTAGTCCGAATCACTGGTTTTACTTTTTATAGTCCTTATGCCTGGGCCCATAACCTATTAGGTTATTAGACCAATGAAAGACATAATTTGAATATGAACGAATAATATTTAATTCAGTTCCTTCAGGAAGGGTGTGTGTGTTCTACTGAGCTACACGCTACAGACTAAGCCATGGGGTCATGTGTATACGTCATACGTTTTATTAAAGAACAAAGAGCTACTTATTCAAGTAGTATAGGTATACATTTTTGTTATTCCAACAACTGCACTGTTACATTTTGGACATTTAACTGTGCAGTAATATTATTTAGATAATCATTTAGAAGTACGAGTCGGACTCGCGCATGGAGGGTTCCATACCGTCGTGTACCTGTATTTTTTTCTTTTTATTCCTTTTTGTTATAACGACAACATAAATATATATTCTGTGAAAACCTATTACGAATCATGAGATACAGCCCGGTGATAGACAGACTGACAGCGGAGGCATAGTAATAGAGTCCCGTTTGTCACCCTTCGGGTACAGCCAAACGTGTCAATTGTAGTCAACTTTTCAATAGTCATATGTTTAGGCTACGTCTAGCCAAGTGTTTATTTATAAATAACGTCTCCATTCGTCAGGACATAATGATAAATAATGTTTATTTTGCAAATAGCTTTTTTTTAAACTTGGTGCGGCCGGTGTTTCGTCCCTGACTACTCTGAGAAGAAGCAGTCGATACAAACCCAGAGGTCATATTATGCTTCACGCTAGATAAAAACAAGTGTGCACCCACTGTCACTTTACAATTCGTATATTTGTAACAATGGAGCAAATTGACCGGCACACGGACCGCGAGACAATGGACACCAATCATGAACCCAGTTTGTTTACTACACAACGAATCGGTAACAACTATATTAAATTAAATCAAAGGATGATTAGAAAATGTATCCTATAGATACTTGTAAATCTTTCTTTGTCCTAGATACTGTGTCCTAGATACTTGTAAATCTTTCTTTGTCCTAGATACTGTGTCCTAGATACTTGTAAATCTTTCCAGAACAAAAAAAACGTGTGGCACTCGGAGACTGCCGCGGTAAAGCTATTGCATAATGATTGCATAGCATTTTTTATCAACTTATCATCATCATCATCAACAGCCTATTAATGTTAGAGAGGGAATGGGCTATAATCTACCACGCGGGCCCAGTGCGGATTGGTAGATGTCACATGTCTTCGAATGTTTTGGTTCTAAGACATGCCGGTTTCCTCACGATGTTTTCCTTCGATAGAAGCTATGCAATAGCTTAAAAACGTAACATCACGCCTGTAATCCCCGGAAGCTAAGGTGGAGTTAGTACTTACCTAGATAGTACGTCTGCACGTCTATTATGTTTCTTCTTCTTCTTAGTCGTTATCATCATTGCTGAAGGTCGTGTCTAGCTTGAAGTGTTAATCACCCGATGCACTATGCCTCTCCACGTATTTCTGTCCTCGGCAGTCTTTATAGCCTTGGTTATTGATAGACCAGTGAGCGACTTTACTAGGTCTGACCAGCGGGTAGGTGAGCGACCGCGTGATCTTCTTCCGTCGACCTGGCCAACTACCATCAGCTTCTCTAGGCTGTCAGAGTTCCTGCGGGCGATGTGTCCGAAATACTTAAGTATGTGCTGGTAACAGATAGTGGACAGCCTTCTGGTGATACCTAGTTCCTTAAGTATGGACACGTTGGTCCGGCGTGCAGTCCATGGAATTCTTAGCATCCGCCTCCAACACCACATCTCAAAAGCGTTGATCTTTGCCCTTTCACTCTGCCTTATTGTCCAGGATTCAGCGCCATAAAAGAAAATCGAGAAAACCAACGTGCGCACCAGCCTCACTTTGGTTTTGCGGGATATATTGCGGTCTTTCCATATCCTAGTGAGTTTAGTCATCGCTGCTTTGGACATCTGGATTCTTCTCGATATCTCTTTCTCACTGCCATCCACGCTGCTGAGAAGAGAGCCCAGGTATACAAAATGGTCAACAAATTCCAGGTCTCGGAGTTCATTTGAGCGAATTAGTGCGCCAGGTCTGTCTACCACCAACACCTTTGTGTTTAAGGCCCATGTAATAGGGGGCAAGTTTATTGTCAAAACCTGAGCCAAATCCAGATTCATTGGTTGCTACTGAGAATTTCCAGTTTTAATATTTCAAACGTACCTACTATGCACAACCTGGGAATCGACCCCAGGACCTGATGCTCAACAGTCGTGCTTGCGACCACTAGAACAACGAGGCACCAAATTATTTCTTTTGTAACCCAAAACACCACACTATACCTTCCCCTAAATTATTTCCAAATTAGTGCAGGATTGCTTCAGAATCAGATCAAATCTTTATTTATCAGAATCAGAATCTTTATTAGAATCTTCGTTGGTCTAGCTAGTGGTCAGCATCGCTACTCGCTACGGTCTACGGAGAAATTGTTATTGAATTTTTCCATTAGGAATTTCTCAGTAACAGCCACGCAGCTGTCTAGAGTAGCGCCCAGTTGACGGTAACAGGCGTGCTTACTATTAAGTACATCTCTGTCTAGTCTTTCAGGTATTACAGGCTTGATGTTATATTAAAGTAGAAAAACTAATAAACACGGTAAGTCGGTCATTCTCCGATTTGGTGTTCTTTGCTTAATTACCGTAACCTTTTTTATTTGAAAGAATTCTTTCATATTTTAACGTGTTTAAGTAGTTTGACACAAACACTGGAACTGGAAAGAATAACTTTCATATTTTAATGTGTCTATGTCAAATTAGTGAAAAATAAAAAAAGGTACGGTAATTAGGCAATCTGAAAATGGCCGAAGTATGTCTGTATCTCTATGAGGTTGACAAATGCATTACTTTATGTTGTATTTACTTCTTAGATATGGGCGGACCTTTTAAATTGCCACAGGCTCCGGGCCGTAATGAGGAGTTTATAAATGAAAAAAAAAACACAAAACACTACTTCACTGTTGTAAACCAAGAACCCATCAGACGAGTGGAAAAGGTAGCGTAGTTACTAAGTCCATATTTCTTTTTAGTCTATGGTGAATGGTGATAGTTTTTTTGTCCGAATAACTTTGTCTTTGGCAGTCGAGTCCTGAAAATAAATAACTAAAATCAAATTTACAAAACAATATACCGGCTACACTATTAAATCCATGCCAACTGTTAGTGGTTCCATACTTTTTTTTGACACCGTACCTAAATATAACACTTTTGTTTGTTATCTCGGAAATTGATGAAAGAATCATGACCATTAACGGTACTGGTTTTTCTCATGCATCAAGATAAAAATTATATTACAATTATTTTCTTTATTTTTGAACTCATTCTGCAATTAGAATGCCAATTTTGTAATAGGGATTTATTTTGTAAACATAATAAGTTATGAAATTGTTTTGATAAAATGAATTACCTACTGCCGGCTATTCTTAGGTTAAAGTGTTGCCATAATCAAAATAAGTAAATATATTGACAACTCTAATCGATTTTTTTTTGTATACGATTACAAATTAATATAAATGTAAAGTCATTGGAAAGGTAAATCGCGGGGTTTTTATAAATAATAAAGCGAGATGATACTACTGTGGTGTGAAATAATTAGTATGTCACACACACAGTAGTCGTATTATTTTGCTTTCAAAACTTTTTATAGCAATTTCACTTTGTTGGCTAACGATACATATGAATGATTGCATTGATTTTTTTTTAATTATCTTGCTTCGGTTTGATATTTAAATCGAACCTTAAAAAAAATAATGAAACTAAATCAGTCATTTGAAATAATTATGTGTCAAATGTATTTATTCGAGTAATCGATTTTCATTTAAAATCTAAAGTGGCAACATTGGTGTTGGTGTCTCAAATTGAATTGTCATTGTCAAAAAGTCTAATGTCAATTGCGCGTGGTGCATGCTAAGTTTGCTCATTGCGATTTAAATATTACAGTTTTTTTTGTGTTTGGGAACAGGAAATATAAAGGCAATTTACTGATTTATTTAAGTCTCTATCCCATCAGATATGCTAATTAATCTGCTCTCCAAACTACGACCTATAAACTTACCTCTTTAAACGACGGATATTTCTATTTTGAGGTTAAGTTACGTTTTCTAAAAAAACTTGGAAATGCGGGTTTTGATTCCAAAATGGCAATTGTAGATGGTTATTTGGTTAATTTATAAACCATCTAAAACAACTTTGGAATTGACGCAACTCTGTACCGTGGTCCATATTGTCGTGGTCATTCTCCTTTGGAACAGAAGTACCTAGAAGTGTAGGTAAGTGTGTTTGTTCACCGCCAAAAGGAGTCCATTCTGAATCTGGCCCCTACTTTCCGGAGTGCGTCTGTACAAGTTACTGACAGTCTCGTGCTTCTTGGCACGAAGTTGAGCGCGAATCTGAGCTTCGGCGCCTACATTGAGTCGAAAGTTCAAACTGCGACAAAAAAGCTGGGTAACCTAAGTAAGGTTATGTATGCGGTACTTCAAGGCTGGACAGCTTTCAATATTATGTAAAGCTCAAGCCCGGTCCGGTATGGAGTATTTGAGCCTTTGGGATGGCTCAGCCAAATTGGTAACGATAAGCTGGTTTCCAAGGTGCATAGGCTGGCCCACCACCGCAAAGTTGTATGTACATACAACTCAAAGAAGAGAGAGTCGAAGAGTGTGCGCAGGAGCTCCACGGCGGGCTGATTCCACCATCTCGTCCATCGGGAGACTAGACGTACTGCAGGTTATCACCCATATTATCTTGTCGGTGTTCCACACATTCGAACGAAGCGCTTTGCTAAATCGTTGATTATGCGCACAGACAAGGAGTGGAACTCCCAACCTCCCAACCGGTTTTCCCGTGTTCATATTACCCCAATCTATTTAAGTCGCGAATAAATAGGCTTCTTCTGGGTAAACTCGTTCCATCGTCAACCACATCTCTGCCTTTACGGCAAGATTGAGGTCAAAAGTAAGCCCATTTCAAATAAAAAAATAGTGTCGAACGAGAGGCAGCGTGGTTTTGATTTAAATTTCAAATGAAGGACAGTATGGAGTAACAAAGCAATTTGTGGACCAATTTCATATTATGCTTATTAGATTTTCATAAAAACATACATACATAAACACATGCTTTTTTTCACATGAGGTAGGCATAAACCACAGAACGCCATCTAATACGATAATTACATACTCCTTTTGCCTCGTCATCGTTCATACATCTGGCCATACATGCACGCCGCCGTTACTAGTACTACGCACCTGACGTTTCTTAAGAACCTCACCAATAAGGTCAATGTACGTCCTTCTAGGGCGCCCCTCCTGGCAATCCACTCACATCTGCCTTGTACCTTTAGTTGTCGTCTTTCACTCATCCTCAACCCAATTACTTATTTGATTCCCGAAAATCGCAACATAGTTTTTTGTTAAGTTAATCTAGTTTTTTATTTTATTTTATTGGATTAAGTACTTCTTCCTTTATTTTTATTAGTAATAGCGATACGATCTCAGTTTCGATCTCGTTTTTATTTTAGCACTAATAACTTTTATATTTTATGTCTTTTTTTTATGTTATGCGTCTACCACACGCTCGCACTTCACCACGGACTTACCTGTACAAACTGGCTTGAACACGGAACACCGCGCGTGTGGTTGGGAAAACTGAACCACGCGCAAACCCCGCGAAAACCCCACGGCGGCGTGGCCTGCGCAATATTCGACTTGCTAGAAATTTTACCTGCGAGCCCAGCCTGCGCGTACTTGTCGGCGCGTGTAGTTGGGCGTTCAGTGCTCATACCGCAGTCGAGGATAGTCGTCGGCCGATGAGGTACGTTTTGTCGTACATCAAAAATGTTATTAAAAATGGCAGATCTACGTACACACGACTACACATCAAGCTATACAAAACCAGTATAATCTGATCGTTCATTGTGCGAAAAGATCTAGTAAAGTGAGGCCAAGATTAACTGGTTTTGTATAGCTTGATGTGTAGTCGTGTGTACGTATGATCACGACTTTTTAACTAAATTTTTAAGTCTATATAAATCTCTGCCTGCAATTTGGAAAATTAAATCGAAGGATTGAAGAAATAAATAGTTCTTCACTGGGAAACGTTTACACGTCGACGATTTGGACAAAAATGAGGCCTGCGCGTACTTAACTGAGCGTGTGGTAGCGCCGGGAGCGTTCAGTTTTTTCGTGCCCATTATTCGTATTTTTAGTAGGCCCATTAGTCGTAATTAGTTGATAAAATACGGTTTTTCTTTTAGAATTTTATTATCTGTAAGCCATATTTTGTTATACACAGAAGCTGTTGGTGAACCTATATTAAAAAATAAATAAATGAATAATAATAATAATAATTGAATGTTAATGCACATACATTAAGTGTATCCTCAATAGGGGATCGGACTGGGTCAAAATAATATGATTCTGTTTAGTCCGTAAGTTAGATTATCGAAAAATATTGAATACGTGTCTTTTGTTTTATCAAATCAATAAAAAATGACGAAGATAAAACGCGTCAAAGATCTTGGAGTGGGGCTTGAAACGTCACTTGTGTCGTCAAAATGTACTATCATATGACGTCACACGAGTTTTCGAAGCACTGTATCGTCTTCATTTTAAGTTTACGTGAAAAAAGAAAAAATACGTGTCCAATAATTTTTGGAAATCTATCTGACGGACTAATTAGTTTTTTTTTGTCCGATCCCCTATTGCAAATCTCACTTTCAAGATTAGGTTTGCTGTAAGAAAACCCAATTCTGGGTTAAGCTCGCCTTTGTACATAAGCTATGTAATTTATGTTTATATTTGTTATTTTATGTGTGCAACTAGCTGACCCACGCAACTTCGTCTGCGTCACATAAATATTGCTTATAACCTTTCTCGATATCGACTATCCGACATAAATTAAGCTAAATCATAACAAACAAAAAATCTTATCTTTCCTCTTTATTATAATAGTTCAGATGGTTTAGATTAGCTTAGATTATATTAAAGTGTGAATTACTATAGGTATCTCTTACTGTTAAATATACTATAAAACTCTATACTTACTTGTAAACATTACGAATACGATGCAGTAAATATTTTGAATTTGAATTTCCCGGAGGCCAGCCAGAATCCCCCGTACCTACATTGCGACGCGCGAAATATTTTGCCGCGCGGATATTTTTACATTGCGATATCTTCTAAGATATTTGTTTAAACTGGATAGAGTAAAGGGCACAAATATTCTATATTAAATTTCCGTTCTAACAAACACATTTATTTAGATATAGATTAATACCATATGGGTTAAATAAGCTTCGCAAAAAATAATTCTTTTTAACCTAACAGTTTAACTGTAAAAAAAGGTTACAGTGAGTCAATCTTAAAAGATAGATATATGCTGTCGCGGACTTTTTTTTAGAACTTTTAAAGAGGAACAATTCCTTCATACATGATATTAGCGTAACTTAAACCGCTTTCGCAGCGCACGCAGCGGAAGCTCTCAAAAAGGAAATACCTTTTCCCGTTTTTGTAACATTTTTCATTTATGCTCCGCTCCTATTAGCCGTAGCGTGATGTTATATAGCCTATAGCCTTCCTCGATAAATGGACTATCCAATACAAAAAGAATTTTTCAATTCCAACCAGCAGTTTCTGAGTTTACCGCGTTCAAACAAACAAACAAACAAACAAACAAACAAACAAACAAACAAACAAACAAACAAACTCTTCAGCTTTATATTATTAGTATAGATAAAGAATAAGAATAAGAAATAAATCCCCTCCTCATGACCAAACCAATTACGCATAGGTACTCTTTACAAATGTTGTCACCATATCTTCCAATTTCATAAATATTTACATTAAACCTATTTACAGTAGTGCATGTAATATTGCGGTAGTGTTATTCCATATTTCGCACACGTATTGTAAATGTCAAGTCACACAACTCGCCACTTTGGCGCCGGTTCAAGAAATCAGTGACAGCCTTTGAACTTTCAGTTTAAAGAAAACTGACTTCGTAATACTGATACTCAAGCCCCTTGCATTTATAAGAATGCAATTATTTTAATTTATAACTGAAGGAGGTTAACCACGGCAATTGCTCAATTATTCCATAATAGATCAGTCATTAAGTCGCGGTTACTCGACAAATACTGGTTTTATTATTGCGTGTGTTTTTATTCCTACCCAAGAAAAGAAATGTTTCGTTAATGCAAAGACAATTATTGAAAAATCAATAGTACTTTTTAATGCAATAGGTAAAGGAAATGTTAAAAGCTGTTATGTTAAAGCCATATAACAGCAGTGTGACGGCAAAAATCACCTTTACCGAACTAACATGTCCCAATTCTTTGAGCTGGTCAACAAAGATAGAATGAACTAAATGAATCATAGACTGCCCTTACGGAAATATCTGTGATGCAATGTAAGCGGAGGTCAACGTCTGAAAATATAATGCAGATCAATTTTGTTTCTATAAAGTAACTCATATTATTTAACTGCATATTTTCAGCCAGTGATTGTTTTTTATTAGACATTACGACCATGAAAGAATATTCCCATAAAACCACTCCGTACCTTCAATCGAAATGCCAATCTACCCTGTCAATTATGTCTGTAACTCACCGGTTACGGTGCTACGACAGGTAGGTTAATCAAATTAAGAGCTTATTACAACACTTTTAGAGCGCTTTATCCATCCAATGGAAGGCTGGATAAATATAGGGTCCACAAGTCGTAGGTTAATCAAATTGAGAGCTTATTACAACACCTTTAGAGTGGATTTTCCTTTCAATGGAAGGCTCCATAAACATAGGCTCTACGAAGTGGCTACGCCAGTCGTAGCGAGTCGTAGCGGTGCCGCTAATTTGGCTTGCTTTATCGTAGCTCGGTGTAACCACGGTTCACGGTCATCACTGAAGAGGCTTGATTGCAGTTCTCGCTAACTTACACATGCGGATTACTGTGTACAAGCCTTGTTTAGTTTATCGAGCCTGGTTAGTTAAGGAAAACATGTTTATTAGTGATGATAGTAACTTGCCAGTGTCAACGCTACACGGTTATTCGATACTGATGAATTACCGCAAATTAATATACTGAAAGTTGTACCGGTTCCGCGGCTTACTGAAATTTAATCCCTTACGTATTTAAAATAAATACTTTACTTTTATTTCATGAAATAAAATGGTTCTAAAATACTTAGTTTTACAAAAACCTGATGACAGGCAAAGTCGATTTAATATCAAACGAACAGTAAGTTAAAGTATTAAACAGCAAGCAACAAGTGAAGCACCAACCTCATTACCTACCTGCACTGCAACTTTGTAAGTTTCACATAATAATTATATTACAAACTTCCACTTGCATGCACTTGCCCAGAAACCAAACAATTACAGACCGGGAACTGACCAATTTGTGCTTCATTAATGAACTCTCATTATAATTGCCGGCGACCGAATAGATAATAAAGTTCACCTCAATATATTTCTAGGAAAATAGATGTGCTGTGTGTACACACTTCACTAAACTGTCAGATAAATTTTCCGCTTCAAAGTTCTCGCAAGCTGGATCGTTTACAGCGCAGGGAGCGAAGTACCAGGGGCGCAGAATCGCTAGCTGCCTCCGTTACACGTGCCGCACTCACACCAACAGCTTAGAGTGACCGTGAATACAAACCCACCCTCCCTATCTATGAACGCAGACAATTTACAAACGTGCTAGACTGGAAAATGCATTTAGCCGGAAAAGATGCAATATATCGCAACTTTTGAATTTTTATTTGAACTAATCTTTAGCGACATCAAAGAAATAGAAGCTTATAATCGAGGTAAACATAAATGTTTTTCTTTGGGCTTTTACAACACAGGAAAACGTACGTAACGAACGCAGTCACAAAAGCCCCAGACTTGAACTGAAATGAGAACCTGTGAGTGGAGGTCTCGACTTTCTTTCTAAAGGCAAAACGCGGTTAAAGACTTTCTAGCTTCGTTTCTAGATTTATTAAGTAATGTAAGCCGAAGGAGCGGAACTTGACACTCAATTAACAAATTGATTTCAAGCTTTTCCACAGGTTTTCTATTCACTTCATTTCACCTAATTTTCCACATGAGTTTTAAACTTAAAATTGAAGTTGACCGAGCATTTTTGTATCGGGAAATCATATTTCTATTTTAATTTGAACTTAAATGGGTTTTTATTTCTGAACTAATTACCGACAAGCTGTTACGAGTAAATCGTTGAACAAATATTGAGGTTATTAAACTGGCATATGAAAAATTCTATGCCAGTTAATTATTAAAATAAATATAAAATCGAGCCAAAACCGTGCCAACAGAGTCACAGTTTACCATAAACATAACATAACATCACGCCTGTAATCCTTGATTCCCATTAGTACACCCACATTTCGCCAGTTAACCATAAAATAGCAATGCAATCTTCATTCGTGAATAAACCGCTGGTGTTGATGTAGATTTGTCTAATTTCCTATCACCCGACGCTAGGCTTCAAAGCGCAATCTATCTAATTGCCGTAGCCCCCTGCCCCAGAACTTTCAATTTTATCCACCCCCTCGGCAATCCTCACTCCCTGTTACAGGAACGCGCCCCCCCCCTGCGTTTGAAAACTTTCGACTACTCGATTTGAAGCTCAGATAACGTGGTTAACTTCAAAACAAAGTTGTTTTTTTGTTTTATTATGGATTAAGTTTGAGAGCGTGAAATCTGAGTGGTTGCTCCTGCTTTTCAGTTACAGCGATGGTAAGGATCCAGTACTTAATTTTTTTTTTTGAATATTATATCTTCGTAGTTTTCTACCTAGTTTGTTAGGGTTCCGTACCTCAAAAGGAAAAAAAACGGAACCCATAAAGGATCACTCGTGTGTCTGTATAACTGTCTGTCTGTCCGACCATCCCCCCCCCCCCCCCCCTTATCTCCGAAACTACCTACTGGGCCTAAAATTCTGAAGAAAATACAGAAATGAGTTCAACACGTATAGATTACAGGAAAACCTATAAGAAGTCTTGGAACCCTTCATGTGCACTTGGCCAGTTTTTTTGGATAGTTAGGGCCCTCGCCCACGGCGACTTTTAGTAGCATCGCTTACGCACGTTAGTTTTGTGGGTGAATGCAAACAGCAAGAGATCGCATCGCGACTGTATCGATGCGAACGCGCGCCAGCATCACTTCTGCATCGCTGCAAAAAGTCACCGTGGGCGAGCGGTCTTAGCTGTACGATGTCAATGGCGAGTCTATGAAATTCATATGTTCGCATTCTTCAAAACTAGCTGAAGTGTCGGCCAATAATTCGAATACAAAATCATTATCAGGATCACACAACCGGGAAATCATAATATGAATACTGATATCTAACTAACTGTTGATAGTTGGTATAATCTGTCAGCTATGTATAGGTTAGCCCTGACCGCGAAAACTAAAATAGGTTACGAACTGGGATACTAAAACGATTGAAAAACAATACTGCCTAACAGTAATATTCTACGTTGACCTGATTTTCAAGTCCTGTTGCTGTCCCAGCCCTGTGTCAAGGTTTATGGATTTTACAGGAATCGGAAGAGGGCATAATCTACGATAAATAAGTAGGCTAAGTGACTACCTGGAATGTTGTTACATTGAAATATATAATCAGAGGATAAAACGTGGCCACGTGTTCTTTTTATGAGGTTATACTAACCTCAAAAAAACAACACGTGGTACCCTACGTTTGGGGAGAGGATGTTTTAGGGTAAGAGTATACGTCAGACTCTAACCGACTAAAACCCAACGGTTACAATTACTGCCATGAGAAATTCCCGTCGGATTATAATCAAACTAGATATTATGCTATAATATGTTTAGGGATAATTTTGCTTATTGTGTAGTTCAAGGATTCTTGAAAATAGTCCACGTGTGCTCGTAATAACTATGCGAAATGCACACTAATTTATTCAATGCTTTTTTTTTCTAATAACCCTACGTCACGACTCTGGCACGCAGTGAGTAAATAATAATTTATAATCATTGTTACTGGGCAGCAGCCAAGTACATATCCGCGTAGGTACGTAGTTTTGAGAGCTAAAAAAAGGATTCTATGTTGTAGATTATAGGAATCATGATTTTAGTAATAGGTTAAATTCCAATCGCTTTTTAAATAATATGACATCGCTCCCGTAATCCCCGAAGGGATTTCAGGCGCGACGGGTAATGAAATAGGAGGCGAGACTATTGCTATCAACCGGGTACACATCCAAAGTTGCTGCTACTGAGAAATTCCTGATGGAAAAACCACGTTACCCGGCCGGGGATCGAACCACGGACCCCATACTCAGCAATGGCGCTTGCGACCACTCGACTAACGAGGAAGTCAGTTTTAATAATAATATAATTGATAGGTCTATTGTAAAAGTGAAATAGCTAGAAAGCTATTTCACTGCAGACTTCACTGAGTTACAAACGTCGGCTCATTTTCCAGTAAACGAATACAAAGTACTCGTTTATCGGAGTTTTTCATCTGATTCAAACGAATCCATTCCACTTCTCGACTTGCAGAGAAAACTTGAAAGTTGAATATTATTTACGAAGAAGTGTAGGTATAGCATGTTACAAATTGACTAACTGTTACTAAAAGCTGAAATTGTTTCCTGTAGGTACCTACCTACCTAGTTTGGGTTTCATTTCAAATAATAAATTTACTAACGAAGCTCCATTCGTATATTGTACCGATGACAATTTAGTTTATTTCGCGGTATCCTTTACGGCGGGGTTGGCCGCTGAATTGTCATTTGTTGTTCACGTAGAGAAGTAGCAATTGTGACAAACGTTAACTGCACACCGCAACAGAATTAACAAGTTAAGTTACAGTTAAAATTTTTACGTCAACTTTGACATACGCCGTACTTTTTACACCGTTTCGCACGTAATTCAATCAAAAGTTGTTTCATTATGCGGTTGAACTTTTTGGAATCAAACAGAAAACTGCGTTACAACTGTTTACCCTCATTTTATTTTCAGTTTCATGTTGAGTTTGTCGTTCTATTCTAGAATTGAGTAGTGTAATATTTGTGTTGGATTAGTGTGAGGTAGGGGATGGATCGATGACCTGGTGAAAATTGGTGAAGATTTCGGGTATCTGCTGGATGCGGGACGCACGGGAGCAGTCTATGTGGCGATACTTAGGGGAGCCTATGTCCAGCAGTGGACGACTTTCGGCTGAAATAATGATGAGGGAGTGGGCACGTTCATACTTCATAGTACTGGCAAGTTTAAATACAAACTACTTGTATGACTGTTAGGTTAAATATTTTCCGAGTAGATGATGTTATCATCGAGGGATTGTCAATTTGTAAAATGACCCAGTGAGTGATAAAATTACAGTCACTCGACTAATGTTTTTTTACCGATCATATTGCGATTCTATATTCCAAATTTATTTATTTATTTATTTATTTATTTATGTACACACAAAATACAAAAAAAAGGATAAAAAACATAAAAAAATAGAAGAGCACAAAGGTACTGCTTATTTCATGTGAAATTTCTTCCAGCAGACCTGCGAGAGGAAAGTTGGATTAGACACGTAGACACAGTGTGTAGAAAAGACAAACAGGAACATTTTAATCAGAATTACAAACAAAGCATATAATAATAAACATACATACAAATATATACACAAATAAAAATAAACACTAATAATATAAATATGAATATATACCTACCTATACTATATAAACATACATATATACAGAATATCACGGTATAGAGGAGAGGTAATGCTCTTTGACTTGTTTTTTGAACATGTGTAAATGTTATTTTTGAAGGCGAAATATTGTGAACGATTACTTGACCGATGGATAAATTCGTCTTACAAATCATTTGGGCTCGCAGCATGTCTTCTTCCATACGAAACCCGACGACCGACCCGTTTAGCGCAGTGGTTTAGAGCGCCGGTTGAGACGCAAGGGTAGCGGGTTCCCCGTCGGGGCTGTGGATTATCGAAAGGTTAACGCGGCTCCGACACAAGGGCGAAGAAGGAACATGGGTTTGGTTTTTAGTCAGTAGAAGTCTGACACTCCCTTCGCTCTGCCCAAGAGCGGGGGGGGGGGGGTTATTCGATGATTTTCCACCAACCAAAAAAAAAAAAAATGGTAGAGGGTTCGATTCCCGCACCAACACAAATGTTTGTTGATGAAATAGATATTTGTGTTGGGTCTGGGTGTTTGTAGTACCTTCGTTGTTCCTGGTTACCATAGTACATACATGGGAAAACCTTAGTTTGGGACCAGGGGTCTGGGTGTTTGTAGTACCTTCGTTGTTCCTGGTTACCATAGTACATACAAGGGAAAACCTTAGTTTGGGACCAGGACAATGTATGTGATGTTGTCTCAATATTTTATTTTTTTTTATTTTACTTCTCTATTATTTGTCATCTTACCAGACATCTCCTTTCTTGCTGTCTCCTTTCTTGCCATATCATTATTTACACAGTTCATCCATCGTTTCTTTGTTCTTCTTCGGCCCATTCACATTCATACTTAAAATTTTCCTCACGACATTTTCCACATTCCTCCTCACCACATACATACCTTTACCACGATAACCGATTACTACTCATGAAACTTTTCAGTTACTGTCTTAAAGTCGTCTTACAAATAAACAGTTTATTTGTTCTCCAGGTGAGCATCATCGGGTTCACTACAATTCTTCATACTTACATCCAATTGGTCCCGACCTAGTCTTCGTCTGATCCCCGATTAAGGATAGGCTTAAGTTTATTTATCAATATCTGCCTTGAAGTCGCTGGGTCGCCGTATTTTACTTGGTTCCACTTTTGTTTACCTAGTTAGCGACCGTTTCTTGAGTTGAGCATTCATAATAAATCTTTTGACGGGGAAACAGTATTGTAAAGTATTGGATTCTTCGAAATCGCAACAAGGTTACTCTAAGTTTTAAAAGTTTATAAAATACTAGCTGTGCATCTTTGTCCGCATGGTAGAATTATCAAAATATTCCTTCCCTATTTAAATCGGATTTTGTTACCAATTACAAGGGTTTAAATTTTTTGAATGCAACCCTAAACCATTTCCTAAAATAAAAGTTGGTTACTACTAACTACTAAACCTAAGTTACTCCTTGTAACATAACATTAGCTATTTGCCGAACAGACACACAGTCACACCGACAGACAGATACAATTTCCCCGTCCCGGGATCGTATCAGGACCTCATCTTCTATGTAAAAGAGTTCAGTCCATGTAAAAACTTTTATCGCAAAGCTTTTCCCAAAGGCCTCTGGAAGTTGTTGTTTTTTTTTTTATTTTCTTTATGCATATATTATTATTCGTGCTTTAGCTTATTAATATCATACCTGCTGCATTACCTACTTATTCTTATTTTCTGTTTCAGGTGTTGCAGAGGATTTTATTAATCCCTTCCACGAGTGCTCATTGCTTGACCGCGTTCTGAGAATAATTGAGAAGGAATTAAATATTTACAATACCTACATTAAAACGTGCATTAGCTTTGTGGGAGATTATTATCAATCTGTGTACCTACTTTCTTGGTTTATTTCGTGTGTTATGTTTCAGATATTATTTTTTATAGTACAAGGGAATTTTTCTTCAAGCTTTAAGATTACAAAAGGCCTTGAAAAGTACCCACATATTTGGTGAATCTATTTTACCGGGTTACATTCAAGAACTGTAAAATATTTTTAGAACAAATTGTATTCAGTTTAATGTTACTATGACAATAGGCTCGCCCCCTGTTACATGGGATTTAAACATAACTGGCGAATTGTGGGTGAACTATATTTGGGTACACCCATTTTATGTATGGGTACACCTCTGCCTAACCTTTCGGGGATTACGGGCATGATGTATATGTCATGTTATGTGATATTAAGTTTAACGATTTGATTTGAAATGATTCCATTAGATTAACTTATTACATGCTTATACATTATGCATCCAGTTCTCGCCAACTAAACTCAATTTTCATAGCTATTCATAATAAATTATTATCATAATTTGTTTTCGTGTTTGGCGCATAGAATTCATAAGTCAATTCCATTTCACAGTTGAATCAACTGTCACGTTGGTGTTACGTGGGTAGACTTCCACGTAACTACCACGTCCTACCTAATGAGACTTACACTATTCAATATATTTTACACAAATATACCGAAACATTTATTTTATTTATGGAATAATAAAAAACCGGGTTCGATTCTCAAGTCAAGAGTTATTGAGTTTTTCCATCAGTCATTTCTCAGTAGCCATGTAGTCTGGAATTGTGCCCGGTTGAAGGCTATAGGCTCGCCCCCTAATACATGGGACCTCAACAAAACTTGCGAAATGTGAGTGTCCGATTAGCTACATGTATCTCTGCCTTACCCTTCGGGGATTACAGGTTTGATGTTATGTTATGTAAATAACTACTGATAGCCTATGCAGTTTCCTCGAGAATAAAATTCTTGAAATTGCCTTCACGTAAACCCACTTCAAGGAACTAACAAAGAAGCTCAAAACGTATAAACCATAGAAAGTAAATCTTGAAACTAAACTAGAAAATAAAATATCCTGCTATAACATTGTCGTAAAAGATGCAAAGCAATGTACTTTAACCGAGAAGATAATAGTCCTTATCGCAACATTGTAACAAACGATACGAACAAGCTACCAGGCGGTCAGGAATACTCAGGAAGCTAGGATTTACCTCACGAACTAAACGCTCCAACTTAAATGTTTTCCAGCTAACGTTTAGAGATGCTTTCCTAAATTCACTTTGGCGGGAAACGAAGTCAACAGAAATAAACGGGATTTCTCTGAAGTGTCGGGAAAGGTTGTAAAACTAAGTCGGGATTCTAGAGTCGGACACTTGAATGAAGCTTCTCAATCAAAGCTAGTTACAGTATCCGATATTGTTGGATCACTGCATGTTACACGTTCCTACTTAATTAGTCTGTAGATTTAATTGGGGATCGAACAGACTGGTATTATTAATGTACATAACATGGGGAGGGAAGATGAAGATGTCATTTGGTTATAGTATTTATGTAGTTGATGACGAAGTACACATTCCTGGAAAATAATGAAAAAGTTGGTTACTTTCATGCCTTCATCTCCTTCGCGCCCGTGTCTCTTTTTTTTCTTTTGGGTGGAAAATCATCAAATAATCCCTTCTGCTCTTGGGCAGAGCGAAAGGGAGTGTCAGACTTCTACTGACTAAAAACCACACGCGTTCCTTCTTAGCCTTATATGAATATGAGAGGATTTCTATAGAAACTTCTGATATATTGGACCGGCGCAGTGTACGTGAATGATCAGATGTATGAACGCGGACGAAGCAAAAAGTGAGTAGCGATCGCAGCAGACCGATAGCGTTCTCTTTAGTTACTGCCTAAACCAAATCGTAAAAGCGTGAGTTTAATATGGCTATGCTCGAACACATACCGAAAATTCGAGAAGGAGTTCGGCCTATGATGTAAAGAGTCAGAAGACTTTAGTTAAGTGTATAACTGCCGCACTCAGAGAGCTTTAATGGTTTCTTAGGCTATCACTTAGTAAAGGTTCTGACAGTTTTGTCATACAAAAACTGTCAAAACCTTTACTTAGTGATGGCCAAATTATGCGTTCTGTAAGTAGTGGCTCTTTGCCGTCAATGAAACAAGTTACCTATAACGTTTGTAGAACTCTGGTTGTAGCCACAGTAGCGAGCTACGACTTCTCGTGGAGGTGCTTTTGTTTTTAATAGAATGTTCTGCTCCTATGCATATAGTCTGTAACTTCATAGTGATCATACGCACTACTTCAGTTAGTGGCATCTTTTGTTAACTAAATGGATGTCAAGTATCTCGCTTTCAGTTCGTGTTTCTATGACGTTTGTGGGCTACTTTTACCGCTAACTACCTTCTTAAAGGAGAGAATCAAATAAGTCCTATACAAAGTAAAAAATGTTTCAAGTATTCTTAAAACTTTTTTTTTTTTTTGTAAGCACGTTGAAGTTGAAGTTGTTTCATAAAATCCTTATGAAAAAAAAAACCAACAGAATTATAATCTTAACGTTAATGAAATAAAGTTAAATTTCATTAAAAATCAACCTGTGTAATTACCACTGTTCCAATTATTCAGAGAATGAATGGGGGCTTTTTATGTGGATGTGTTGTGATATTTCCCTGCTTACATACTTACCCACACATTGATTATACATCTACTGGAGTCTGAGACTGGCACTCTGTGTACCCTAACTTCTTAATAGATGTAATAAGAACTAATTACTGGGTCACTGTAGTTTAAATTGTCGACCAAATGTTGTAAGGTTAACAAAAAACTTTTGTAATGAAACTTTATCAAAACACAAAGAGTTTTTAATTAAACATAAGGTTGGTAAATATTAGTTTTATAGTTATGCATTAGGCAAATAATACTATCGGAATAAAATTATGCGTAGCACGTCACTAAAACCCGTTGTTAAGATTAAAAGTACAATGCGGTCACACATACTAACGCAAAATGCGAATTTGTTAATATTATGCACGTATTATAGCCTGTTTCTTTAGTTTAAATAACGAGATAAACTATCCGTAAATTAGGAGTTAACTAAAGATAAAATCAGGTTTTTGCTAACTAAGTAAATAGGTACTTAGGTGAACAATAGGGGATTGGACCGGGTCAAAATAATATGATTCTGTTTAGTCCGTAAGTTAGATTATCGAAAAATATTGAATACGTATTTTTTGTTTTATTAAATCAATAAAAAATGACGAAGATAAAACGCGTCAAAGATCATGGAGTGGGGCTTGAAACGTCACTTGTGGGTACAAAATGTACTATCATATGACGTCACACGAGTTTTCGAAGCACTGTGTCTTCATTTTTTGTTTACGTGAAAAAAGAAAAAATACGTGTCCAATATTTTTTGGAAATCTATCTGACGGACTAATTAGTTTTTTTTATGTCCGATCCCCTATTGACTGTGGTGTGGTTTTTTTTTTTACAAAATTGTTTAAACATAACCTTGATTCTAAAATTATAATAATCTTTAAGGACGCATGACTTGTGATGATTAAAATATATTTTAGGCTATTATATACGAAATATTTTAGTATTTCGTATACGTGCTTTTTAGTCCTGCAGTACTAACAAAACTAAAAGTTGGCAGGAATGGTCTACACTGTGGGCACGAGACAACTTTCTGCTTTACACATAAGGAAATATTTTACTCTGCTTGAAGCTGGTTGCCACTAATGAAACCAAAATGTGGAAACTATGAATAGAGATGACAACGCAATATAAACATTTCGATCTACGGAACCTTCTATATCCACTACTAACTCTGTCACAGTAACCATCATCATTTATCACGTCAAGGGTTCCTTAAGTGTAAGTATTCACTTTTTGTCACATACGGTCCTAACTGTTTTTCCGCGATGCGAAAAGGCGTACACATATGTGTGTAACGTTGATAGTATAACCACATTTCGCCAGTTACGTTAAACCCCGTTTAATTTGGGGGCGAGCTTACGTCCCATGAAAGTAACTCTACCTGACTGTCACCTTATTACACCTAGACACCTGAACAGGTTTTGATAGATAGATGATATACCTGTGTTAGGACAAAGACTATAACCCAGTAGCACACTCCCATGGGATTATTCCAGTCCCCCACGCGGTTAAAGCCATAGGCAACAGCTGTTTATAAATCCATAGATACAAGGTGTAACGGACCCTTCATAGAGCCGGCAATGAAGCATTCTGTACATCAAACTCTACGCAAAAAATAATTGATGAACGGCTTTTTTGGGGTGAAAAATTATGGACTCAATATCACTCAATAATAACATTGTACTGATGGATTGAGTATAGTAAATTGTACTTTTTTTAAAAGTAATGAAAATGTTTGAAACTTACGTTCTCCAATATCTTCGTCACTAGAAGTTCCCTTTTCATTGTTCATTGCCGAACCAAAATATAATCACAAAGATGGGCCCTTCAGCATTGTTAGAGTATTTTTAATTTCATTATTAATTTGACATTCTGGTCTGCGAATCAAGTTTAACGTTCATTAAGCTTTAACGCTTTAAAGTTAACCTGTTCCGAGGATACCGTTCTATGATACAAAAACACGTGTAAAATACTTTAAACTGTTCCGAGGATACCGTTCTATGATTCAAAAACACGTGTAAAATATTAATACTGCCGTTATGCAATATGTACATTGTACCGCTAGATGACTTACTAACAGAGGCCAAAACTGTGTCGAAATACTGTTTATTAGATAAATATTTATTTTAATTACTGATCTGCATTCCAAAGTAGGCCATACCTAGGCAGTAGGCATTTCCTGTAGTTTGCGAAAATAAATGACTAGATTGTTTGTTTGAATGTCCTCCATTAATATTTATAAGCTTAACCTATCAGTTTGCGAAGTGTTTTAGTTAGTAACCAAAACGGTTATGATAAGTACTAAGTTTTAATACTAATTGGCACTATTATGTTCGATTTCTATTTGAGTAAGCATAAATCATAGGTGATCGTTTCTTATTCAAAATTATGCATATTCACAGTTTTTGTTCACTTTTGAGTGTTATTTTCTAGTTATTATTAACAAAGCTTCATCAATTAACAAAATGGTGCAGTGATTCCCTGCATGAAAGCCTCTAAGCTTCAATCTTTTGATTCCTTATATAGTAGCTTTAGTTGATTCCTTATATAGTAGTACTAAAATGTTAATGTGTGTGTGTTAATGTGTGTTGTTGTTGTTGTTGTATGTTGTGTAAATGTTTTTTTTAGCTGGAGTGTCAGACTTCTACTGACTAAAAACCGTCCATGTTCCTTCTAAGCCCTTTGTGTCCAGGGATAGAATTTGATACCTATATTATGAGAAAATGACTACGTTGAATTTATTTAGGAGGAGCAACACGCTTAAATCTTGTTATGGATAGAAATATTTTAGAAATTAACCAGCTGTGATCTAGTTAAAAGACATTTACTATCTAATTTTTCTGGAATTGTAGTGGTGTTTAATACATGGAATAAGTAGTTTAGTTAAGTTAGTTGTGGCTTCTTGTGCATAGCCTCGATACTAGTTTAATGTTTTTCGTATTTAGTAGTTATTTGGTCTATGCAAACCAGTCGACCGGGCCACGTTTTCCATTTTGGTTTATCCCAAATTCCCAACCCCACCGTTCCTACCTACTACTTCTAGGGAATGCCCCTGGGACAATCATCAGCCATGAAGTTGAGCAGATATTACCAGAGTTCCATTCGTCTGAGGGTTTTTACCCAAATATCCAGGAGCGTACGCTCTTCTTAGGTACGTTTAAATCCCGGTAAATCCGGTAATTTTGTTCGATTCATTGAATCTTTGACGTAACTAGGATTCTCTCTCCAAAAACAAATGCAATCGCTACTTGGTCAAACTGAATTCCTAACTTGGTAGGTACTATCACGACGAAATTAAATTAATTCCACGACAAAACCTTTTTTTTGTATTTTTTTTTCAAATTATTTATTTAATTTTAAATGAAATAGGAAGTGTTTATAAAATGGGGATACAATACAACACAGATTTTTATTTCGCTACAACGGGTAATAGGATTCACCACCCTATGCTTGACGTTTTTGTAGTTGAGTTTAAATATAATTTCTAACTAAATGATATTATAGGCTCCCATCCCCGCTCTTATGAAAATAATATGTTAGAAAAATCTCGTCTGTGTTGAAAGTTATATTTTAATTATTATAACGGTAATAAAACTAGGACTATGTAGTTTCATTGCCGTTGCTTTTATGTGTTTTTAAACTTAACATATGTTCAGCGATAAGTAACTAGGTTTTTCAGAATTTGTGAGTCGACTGACTTTGTCAAACGTTTAGCATTTAAAAAAATGGATTGAGTACCTAGTTGTTCTCATTTACCTACTTATTTAGTTACCTACTACCATGTAGCGAACTCGCTTGTTTGATCAATACCTGCATAATTATATAACAATCATTGTTTTGTTTTCTTAATGACATTGGTAACATGTGATATCATACTCACAACATGTCACTCAAACCTGCAAAACAAAAGCTCGTCCAAAATATAAATTGACCATTATTTATTACATTAAGCAGGAACTTGAGCTCTATAATCTAAACAATAATACCTATGTTTATGTACAACAATTTGCGGTTAATACCCCGGTCCTTACCGAGGGGATGTTTGTGAAAGTTTCGTTACTTGGCGCGAAGTATGCGGCGGGAAAATTGAAACAATCGACGGTCGCACGTGGCTCCATCGGCCGAGGTACGGTATTCTGGCTTGCAACTTGACTTTAGATGAACTTCTTACACCTCCGGAAGTCCGGACAGATAGTCTTGAACAAGTCCTCAAGAACGCGAATCAAGAATGTAGTACAGTCGAACAAGCTAATAAGTAT
Organism: Diarsia dahlii; assembly: GCA_949775195.1. Lineage (NCBI taxonomy): Eukaryota > Metazoa > Arthropoda > Insecta > Lepidoptera > Noctuidae > Diarsia > Diarsia dahlii. The sequence continues at coordinate 13,237,642 of OX459200.1, forward strand.
ATAGGTAGAGACCTTTTTTCTAGTACACTAAAAATATTGGTTGCAATTTTGTATCTTAAAGTGTTTCGCACTAAACAACTAATGCCAAACGCTGTATCGTTTGACATCAGTCTCTAAATGTATCTGTATAATCTTAAAAGTAATACAAGTTAATTGGATGTATACTTATTAGCTTGTTTGACTGTATACCTAAACTTCTTGGAGTACGGACGGTGAATTAGTCAAACTATAACGTCTTGTTAAAGCAATTCATGTCGATTACATTAACATACAGATATATCGATCGGAGTTATTTTTGGATTAATAATAAATATCTATCAAGCAACCGTTTCAATGGAACTGTAAGTGGTTTCGTTTGATTCCTTTTATTCACGGATTTATTACAGATTTATTCGTAAATGTATTCGATACTGGGGGTTTATAATAATAATAATAAATATATATTTATAACTATATGAATTATGTTGCAATTAGTAAAATGGTCACAAAGTAACAATTCATAAATTTAACTGCGTTTGTGATCGGACTGACTCAAAAAAATAGAATTCTGTTTAGTCCGTCAGTTAGATTATCGAAAAATATTGGATACGTGTTTTTTGTTTTGTTAAATCAATAAAAATTTACGAAGATAAAGCGCGTCAAAGATCATGGAGTGGGGCTTGAAACGTCACTTGAAGGTACAAAATGTACTATCATATGACGTCACACGAGTTTTCGAAGCACTGTATCGTCTTAATTTTTTGTTTACGTGACAAAAAGAAAAATATGTGGTCAATATTTTTTGGAAATCTATCTAACGGACTAATTAGTTTTTTTTTTGTCCGATATAATTATGCAAAACCGGCCAAGTGCGAGTCGGACTCGCGCACGAAGGGTTCTTACCATTTTCTATAAAAATCGCGTTTGTTGTAAATATTTATTTAATTTTGATTTTACTACCTACCTATTTGTTGTAGTGGCAACAGAAATACATTTTTCGTACCACTTGCTCAAAAAAGTGACATTCTATGCCACAAAAAGCGAACATAACAATAGTCATTTTTAATCTGTTAAAAACAGGGAAAGAAAATTGTACTGAATTTCATTCATCCTCTAGGGGGAGAATGTGATTTCTATCAATAATTTGACCAATGTTTCGAATGTTATCTTTTACTTTTAATTGTCATTATTTTTAATAAATGCTTATCTTATATTATTATTGTATTAATTTTTTCGCAAATGGTACGAAAAGTAGAGTATTTTCCTCGGTGTTATAGCTGTCTTAGTCTTCTCCCCGCTACACTCAGGACTCGTCTTAAATCCCTCGCTTCGCTCGTGATTTAAGTTTTTAACACCCTCGCTACGCTCGGGAGTAAACCTCGGGTCCTTCGATTGGTACGCTCACGATTTAAATCGTCACCCGCGACAGAAGACACTGCTTTATCCCCTTGGTTAATAATATGACCTAAGTATGCCTGCTGAGTCATACCCACGCCTACATGCAAGCAAAGTTGAACGATCTACGTCAGGAAGCGGCAGAAGCGGGCCTTAAAATAAACATCCGGAAGACCCAGGAGATGAGAACTGGTGTGAAGAAAAACTCACCGTTGCTGATAGGCATGCACAGGGGCAGTGGCACGCGTCCACAAATTTACGTACCTCGGGAGCATCGTGGCAGAGACTGGGGGCAGTGAAGAGGACATCACTTCATCGTGCGGATCGCCAAAGCCCGAGCTACTTTCGCGCAGCTGAGACCTGTTTGGCAGTCGCGGAAACTGACCCGAAGGATCAAACTTAAGATATTCGGGTCCAATGTAAAATCCGTGCTGCTTTATGGGTGCGAGACGTGGAAGGTAACAAAGGTCATCTCACGTCAAATTCAAGTCTTCGTTAACCGCTGTCTTCGTCGCATTCTCGGTATTTACTAGCCCGAGATCATCTCCAACCTAGAACTCTTGGAGAAATGCCACGAGAGCCCGATCGACCTCCAGATCAAGCGTCGCAAGTGGAGATGGACTGGCCACACGCTCCGAAGGGACCCCGAACACATACCCAAACAAGCTTTGGACTGGAATCCCCAAGGGAAAAGAAAGCGTGGCCGTCCTCGTCAAACCTGGCGTCGCACCGTGTTGGCAGAAGCGGCGAACATCGGAATGACGTGGAGTTAGATGAAACGTGAAGCTCAAGACCGATCGCGATGGAGGACATCTATCGACGCCCTCTGCCCCATCTAGGGGACATAGGACATTAAGAGCGCGCATTATAGCCCAACGCGAGCGATTTCGTACCTCTCGCCCGCGCCCCCTCTTCCATAATACGCGGTGGCTTGACGCCCGGCGCGGCAGCTCGGCGCGCTCCGCGCACAGGCCGCGATCGAGTGTGAGTCGAGTACGAGTTTGAACTGCGGTGCCCCGACCGCCCAGCTGGTCGACAGCTTGATTCATATTATATAATTATATATAAAACGTATTCGTAAAAAAATCATTCAAATAAAGTTGAAATTCATGGAAGTACCTATTTTCACGGTACGACGACGGATCGGAGCTGACAATCAAGCGAGGATAATAAATTATTGTCGGTATACTTATTTGAAGCTCCGTCCATAACCCTATTATTACCTAGGTACAAACTAATGACACACCTAAACACTATACATAATAGTAGGTAAAATAATAGATAGGTAGGTACTAGGGCCGAGATTCAAGTTTCGAAATTTAGAGGTTTTTTTTTTTCGTGGACTCGAAACTTATTGATCGAAGATCCAGACTGATCTATCATTCCTCACGTAGATAAAAGTAGGTAAGTAAGTAGGTACTCAATCTATAAACCTTAAAGGTTAGTATGAAATAAAATGTTTTATGTAATTAATCATGAATGTTTATTTATTAAACAGTTTAATATGTAAGTATATTCAGAATATACAATATAGGTACCATTACAAAAACAATAAAAATCCCATAAAAAAATAAAAGACAAACATTCGTAGGTACTTACACAAATATCGTAGGTAGTACCATAAATAACAAAAATAAATGTTCCGTCGAAAATAAACTATAACTATTCAAAACAAATGTTTCCATAAATAAATAAAACCGGGTAGGTAGGTAGTAGGTAATAGTTAGGTAGTAGGTAATAGGCATACCTACCTACTACCTACCTACTACCTACCTACTACCTACCTACTACCTACCTACTACCTACCTACCACCTACCTACCACCTACCTACCACCTACCTACCACCTACCTACCACCTACCTACCACCTACCTACCACCTACCTACCACCTACCTACCACCTACCTACCACCTACCTACCACCTACCTACCACCTACCTACCACCTACCTACCACCTACCTACCACCTACCTACCACCTACCTACCACCTACCTACCACCTACCTACCACCTACCTACCACCTACCTACCACCTACCTACCACCTACCTACCACCTACCTACCACCTACCTACCACCTACCTACCACCTACCTACCACCTACCTACCACCTACCTACCACCTACCTACCACCTACCTACCACCTACCTACCACCTACCTACCACCTACCTACCACCTACCTACCACCTACCTACCACCTACCTACCACCTACCTACCACCTACCTACCACCTACCTACCACCTACCTACCACCTACCTACCACCTACCTACCACCTACCTACCACCTACCTACCACCTACCTACCACCTACCTACCACCTACCTACCACCTACCTACCACCTACCTACTACCTACCTACTACCTACCTACTACCTACCTACTACCTACCTACTACCTACCTACTACCTACCTACTACCTACCTACTACCTACCTACTACCTACCTACTACCTACCTACTACCTACCTACTACCTACCTACTACCTACCTACTACCTACCTACTACCTACCTACTACCTACCTACTACCTACCTACTACCTACCTACTACCTACCTACTACCTACCTACTACCTACCTACTACCTACCTACTACCTACCTACTACCTACCTACTACCTACCTACTACCTACCACCTACCTACTACCTACCTACTACCTACCTACTACCTACCTACTACCTACCTACTACCTACCTACTACCTACCTACTACCTACCTACTACCTACCTACTACCTACCTACTACCTACCTACTACCTACCTACTACCTACCTACTAGTCCATCATTAGATAGGTGACATCATTAGTGACCAAGGTCTTCGTTCGACCTTCCAAATGAGTCCAAACACGATGGTTCTACGTAGTGCCGTCACCGAGATCCTTTACCTACCTTCGGAGTCCATCATCAGGTGGGTGACATCATTAGCCAACAAGATCTCCGTTAGACCTTTCAAATGAGTCCAAACACTATGGTTCTACGTAGTGCCGTCACCGAGATCCTATACCTACCTTCGGAGTCCATCATCAGGTGGGTGACATCATTTGTCAACAAGATCTCCGTTAGACCTTTCAAATGAGTCCAAACACGATGGTTCTACGTAGTGCCGTCACCGAGATCCTATACCTACCTTCGGAGTCCATCATCAGGTGGGTGACATCATTAGTCAACAAGATCTCCGTTAGACCTTTCAAATGAGTAAAAACACGATGGTTCTACGTAGTGCCGTCACCGAAATCCTATACCTACCTTCGGAGTCCATCATCAGGTGGGTGACATCATTAGTCAACAAGATCTCCGTTAGACCTTTCAAATGAGTATAAACACGATGGTTCTACGTAGTGCCGTCACCGAGATCCTATACCTACCTTCGGAGTCCATCATCAGGTGGGTGACATCATTAGTCAACAAGATCTCCGTTAGACCTTTCAAATGAGTCCAAACACGATGGTTCTACGTAGTGCCGTCACCGAGATCCTATACCTACCTTCGGAGTCCATCATCAGGTGGGTGACATCATTAGTCAACAAGATCCCCGTTAGACCTTTCAAATGAGTCCAAACACGATGGTTCTATGTAGTGCCGTCACCGAGATCCTATACCTACCTTCGGAGTCCATCATCAGGTGGGTGACATCATTAGTCAACAAGATCCCCGTTAGACCTTTCAAATGAGTCCAAACACGATGGTTCTATGTAGTGCCGACACCGAGATCCTATACCTACCTTCGGAGTCCATCATCAGGTGGGTGACAATCATCATTAAAAGATAGGTATATAATATATTTACACAAAACGTTTTCAACTCCTTTTTACAGTAAATACTGTCCCTAAACTTTATTATAGGTACCTATATTGCCTACCACTAAACAAAATAATTGCGTAGAAAATAGTTCGCTGTCTGTAATGTCGCCAAACATAGGTTCGTCTCGCAACAGATGCCGCAGCAGACTGAATGTCTGAATTGAACAAATTGAAAAGGACAGCGCTATTACTACCGCGTTCCAAACGTGAGACAGAAAGAATGTGCGCTCGCTTAGAATAAAATAACGTAAGCGCCAATCACAGGAATGCTAATTACGAGAAAACCACGTAGAAAATTAAAAAAAAAAATCTGCACGATTTGAGATAATATAGTTACCTATCTATTATGTAAAAATCGTCACTAAATTCCTTAAGGTTTCAGAGATCCAACTCTAAATAAGTGCAAACCGAGTTGTTTTAGTATTTTTTTTCTATCGAGGTTTTTTCATCTAATCGTGTTTTCGCTTGTACAGATTTAAAGATTATAAGTCCAAGTTTAATGGTGTCCAAATACCGAATTCTTAGGTCATATAGATACCGAGATCTAGATCGCCCAATATCACCAAAACAGCATCATACTAACTCTTAAGTCAAGTTAATAATCTACTAATTATGTATTTTCCAAAAATAAAAATACCTTATTGGGTATTTCACCAAAAAAATGTAATTAATCATTTTAAATTAGGCGTCGCGTTCATCACAGAAGTAACTGCCAACTCCCACATAAGAAGTGCAGTCTTTATGAGCCCAACTTTGGCACTGATTACACTGAATCCAATCTTCCACTGGTGGTTCAATGTATTTCTCAGCACACACTAAACAGAAAAATCTCGTTTCGGGTTTTGGTTTTGTTGCCTGAATGAGGATCTTTTAGTTTTAGTTTTGCCGGGGCCTGCTAACTCGGAAATCTAGGTCATCTTAATATTGGCTTTCTCAAAAATGCTTGCTCAGCTTGGACCGTCCGTTTGCCGTTTCCGTATCCTTTTTGCCCTGTGGTTTTGCCCATATCCGTTTTGCCCAACAAGCCAAAATTTAAAACGAGTCAAAACTTGAACCGCCTTATTACAAAAGGTAGTTAAACCTGGTTTTAACTTAGACCTGGTTTATCTCGCATGCTGTCACTTTCTTTTGAATATTATTGAAGTGAGACGTCATGCGAGATAAACCAAGTCTAAGTTAAACCAGGTTTAACTACGTTTTGTAATAAGGCGGTACATGTTTTAGGTAGATAAACAAAAAGAAACGATCACATTGAATATAAACGTGTACTTAATTAAATAAACAAAACATTTTCACAGTCAACTAATAACTAATATAAAAAGTTAGTGTACAAACCTTTACAAAAATCGTAACAAAACAACGATAATTCTTTTTTTTTTCTTCCACAAGCACAACAAATGCACTCGCATAATGCTTTGGTTGAACTGCCATGGCGTTGCCGGCCGCACGTGTCACGACTTGAGAAAGTGTAAAAGCGCCATCTTTTATATTAAATATTTATAGAATATTTATAGAAAAATCAATTATTCTTCTTACCCGCCCTATGCCTCTTGCCCGGGCTTCCCCTAAGTATTATTTCGGGATGAATATCTTGATAAATACTAACCGCATTGTACACTGCGATCAAATTATCTTGGCAGCTCCGAACTTCGTGCAGGTCATTTTGTTACAACGAATGTTTTTATGTGTTATGATATTTATTTTATTTGTATTTCTCACTGTTTAAATTAGATATTTTCTGATCGTTTAAGTATTGGTTTATCTGGCAATAACAGTTTTATTCCCAAGTTTACATGCGTAAAATTTCGCAAAGCCTATGTTCAGAGCTGCCAAGATAATTTGATCGCACTGTACGTGGCATTGAAATGTGTAAGAGTAGGAATGGAAATAATTTCGGTGGCTTCCCCCCTCACTGCTGTGAAAATAGTCATCTTGACCGGCAAGCGGCTGCAACGAACGTTGATTGTCCACCTGACCACTACTAATACTGTTCAATGACCGATCGAAGGTGTTATTTCAATCACAATTTGTAAACGTCGCGTAGATTGGTGACAGGTGAATGCAGAGGGTAAGTACGCCCACTCCTAGGCAGAATCTGTTCACCTCTCTACGGGGGTTATCGGTAAGTCATTTGTTACACCCACACACGAATCAAGTGCAACTATTTTTGGCAGATAACCTAACGTTCCAACACGCCTGTGAGGCCGAAGCGACCTGCGGTGTATGTGGGTATAGTACACCACACGCTAGCCTGTTTACATTAACCAGGTTCGAATCTAAACTCCACACACACACACATTCTTGAGGGCCAAACCCTTTGCTTGACCTGAGAATCGAACCATAGACCTCATGCTCAACACTCTCACCAGTAGATTAAGGAGGCAGTCAACCGATAACGGTAATAGGATATTTGTACTAAACTTATGGAACGTCAAAATATAGGAGCACGGTTCGGGTTGGTCGTTGTCCATGGAGATGATCTGACTAAGAACTAACTCTATGGTTACTATGGCAACAACAAAAGTAGCTGTTCTTTCATCACCTTCCACTACGTGATCGGCTCCAACAGTGATCGGAATTATGTTATTTCGAATGTACCTATCTACAGAAGTCAATTAGTCTGTTATCTCAAACGATGTGGTTTAGATTACCCGGAAGTCGAACAGTCTTTAAACGTAACGAAGTTTGCGACGTTGGATTTCCAGAAGCTCTGTTTATGCATAATACGATAACAATTAAATAGTGAATATGACTTTGTGGAAACGGACATAGGTAACTGTTAGTGTTTCCCTGGCAAAGGGTATTCCTACAAGGAAAAAGACGAACGTATAATATTATGTAGGTTTTAACATCAGGAATATCACAGTAGCAGTCCAGAGTTAGAACTACTTACATATAAAATGAAAGTTTATGAAGAAAAGCTGAAGAAAATCGAAAATCAAAACAACGATACCCACAACAAACAAAAAAATCTGCAACTACATTACGAGGCCCTGGAACAAAAATACAACAATATGATACAAGACAAATGGTCAAACTACATAGAAATATGTGGGATAGACATGGAAGGAAATGAAGACGTGGAGAGGATTGCTAAAAATATCGGTGAGGAACTCGGTCAAAATGAAAATGATATTATTTGTGCATACCGTAAGACAACGAGCAAGAAAGCAGGACCGTCAGGGGATGAAAAGACAATGAACCCCCCCGCCATTACAGTGGCCCTCAAAGAGGGACGTAAAACATCATGGATAACAGCAGCAAAAGACAAATTCCGTAGCACTAGTTCAAGTAACGGCGTACAAAGACCGAAAAAATATATACGTGAGTCACTTGCCCCTATAACAGCATTCCTACTATACAAAGCAAAGACAGAATTAAAAAAAGCGGGTATATTTGAGTATGTATGGTACCAAAACGGTGTAGTACTAGCTCGAAGAGCAGACAAAGAAAAGATATATTCCATTAGAATCGAAAGTGATATAAAAGCGCTTGCTGATAAATATAAACAGCCAAGAAAATGAACGATCATTGGTAAGTACCTACCTGTCGTTCCAAATAATTTACCTAATTAACTCAAAACAATGGATAACTACACCCATAAAGACATTATAGAAAGCAAGCATAAAAATTGGAATGTATTTGCAAACTATACCCCAGCTCAAAACAATTTTTTGTTACTACATGTAAATATCCGTTCATTAATAAAAAACTTCAGCCACTTAGAATATATCATATATAACAGCCCCAAAACTATACATTGCATCGTTATTTCTGAAGCAAATATTAAAGAAGAAATTAAAGGCCTATTTTCACTACCGGAATACGACATGCACTGCCAGTTACGAGACCGACGAAAAGGAGGCGGCGTAATTGTATATACGCACAATAGCATCACGTTCACAAGACATAACACAATAACAAGACATTGCGAATGTATAGTGGGTAAGATGCAGACGAGCGATGGGTTGAGTTCCGGAATTTGCGCAGTTTACCGACCGCCCGATACCGACAAAACACGATTTGTAGATGAAATAACACGAATTATCGCGACATACCCGAAGAAAAGTGATTATGTCTTATTAGGAGATTGCAACATCGATATAAAAATAGTAAACAGCACAGTAACATACTACACAAACAAATTGAGTGAATTAGGATTAGAAGCGGGCATAACTCAATACACTCGTATACAAGAACGAGGTGACGTCATAACAAGATCATGCATTGACCATATTTTTGTGCGAGGCACAGCTGGCCGACCGACGTACACTGCGGTGATAAACACAGAGATAGCCGACCATTTCATAACCGGTTTTGCTACTACAGAGCTAAAAAGTGGGAGGTCGCAGTGTGTTTACAAAACTATACTAGTAGATAGTGAAGTGCGCCGTCAACTTAGCGAAGTAGACTGGAGTCCCGCGCTAGAAATGGTTAATCCCTGTGATATTGTAAATTTTATTAATAGCAAATTTAACTGTATTTACAAAAATTGTCAGCGTAAAGTTAAGGTGAAACAAAATAAAAGAGTATTGTGTGAATGGAAAACTGATAGAATAGAAAATATGTGTAAAACTAGAGATAAGTTATTAGATATATGATTAAAAGATGAGAATAATAGAGAAAAGAGATTATTATATAATATATATAGAAATAAAACACAAAAACACATAAATCTAGTCAAAAATATAAAAATTAAGAAAGAAGTGTGTGATAACTTTAGAAATCCAAGGAAAGTATGGTCGATAATTAATAAATTGTGTGGTAGGGTCACACAAAGTATAGATGATTTAATAATGAAGTTTTTTAAAACGAATATAAAATTATTGAGTAATATGTTTGCATCGGAATTTAGGAATAACGTAAAAAAAATAAGTACTAGTTGTGAGGTGCCTCTAATGAATGATCTATCATACCGTATTCAACCATTTGTGTCAATGCGTCTGCGCACAGCAACAAATAAAACAGTATTTAAGATAATTAAGAATCTCAACGATAAAAAAAGTCCAGGATTCGATGGCATCCGTGCAAAAGATATTAAATACATTAAATCGCAAATGACGCCCGTACTTACACACTTGATTAACGCATGCATTGCAACCCAATCATATCCAGACCAACTTAAGATAGGCATCATAAGACCTGTATACAAAAAGGGCGCACATACAGACATCAATAACTACAGGCCAATTACAATACTCCCCTGTATAGATAAGATAATAGAGGTATATATTAGCAACGAATTAAACAACTATTTAAAAATAAATAACATTATTAACCCAAAACAATACGGTTTCCAAAAAGGGCGGAACACATCGCAACTGTTATCTGATTTTGCGGACGAAATAAACGGGTACCTAGATAAAGGTAAACATATTGTTGCCATATTTATAGACTTCAGTAAAGCCTTTGAAACTTTACATAAAAATACACTTTTTTCTAAACTGCAAGATAACGGGATACAGGGACCATTACTACAGTGGTTTAAAAACTACCATAGCAATAGGTACACATCAGTGAGCATCGCGGGCGAAGTCAGCGACAGAATACATTGTGAACAAGGCACGGCACAAGGTTCGAACCTTGCACCATCAGAGTACCTCATATATGTGAATGAAATGTGTAAACTATTCGAAGAAGGTTCAGTATACCAATTCGCTGATGATACCTGCATTTTGACTGCGCACTCTGACATACTAACGGCACAACAACTCATGCAACACAACTTTGACTTGGTATGTAGGTGGGCTCACGATGTTGGGTTAGTCATAAATGCAAGCAAAACGAAGATGATGCACATACGATCACCATACAAGAAAGTGTCTATAGTACCACGAATAGTCGCTCACGAGCACCAATGTTTACATACAAACAAAAACACCGATGTCTGTAAGTGCAAACCCTTAGATTTAATTACACAAATAACCTACTTAGGCGTAGTGATAGACAATAACTTTAACTGGAGAAGTCATGTTGATTCGGTATGCAATAAACTACGGGCCCTATTGGCGAAACTATCTATACTTAGATATAAGCTCCCCTACCACACACTACGAACAATGTACTTGGCGTTAGCAGATTCCGTAGTGTCATATGGTTTAAGTAGTTATGGGCGAAGTTATAAAACGTATATAGAAGATATTTATAAGCTCCAGCTGTCCATATTAAAGACCATTGTACCTCCTAAAATAAAAAATATGTATTGTAACGATTACGGTAAAATATTTGAATTCTGTAAAGTGATGAATGTTTTCGATAAACTAAAAGTAATGTTAATAAGCGAGGAATTCATCAACTTAGGTTCTATTACTGAGAATTCGAGACCAGGTAATCTACGTAACCTTACATATTTACCAACATATAGGTTACCAACATACACAAACGTATATGGACAAAGAACGAGACACTATATGTTACCGTCCATACTAAACAACCTCCCAAAAGAACTAGTACAACAATTAAAAAATTGTAAAAATGTAAAACAACTTAAAAATATATTAAAATTGTTTTTCCTAAAGATAAAGAAATAATCGTTAATTAAGGAGATATTTGTTCAAGAAACAATTATTATTATAGTACGTTTCAATGAAGAAGGTAGGCGTCAGTGACTTTTTACCGGTCAACTGTCACATGAAAATAACGTTTAGCATTGAAATACTTGTGCAAAATAATATAAATTTTATCCTTTTATCTTATTGGAGTTATTTTAAAATTATACTTTGTATAGTATATAAAAGCGAGTATATGTTAAAAAGCTTGAACAAAGTCACAACAAACCTTCCTTCTTATGTGAAACGCATAGTATGTAAGATTAATTTTTCACGTACAAAAATAAAGTGCGATAAGCGACTCAAGCCGTCTACACATAAACCCAATGTACGGGATTTTAGTAGGCTGGTTATATATTTAAGTAATTTATGTAAAACTTTGTATTGGATAATAAAAAAAAAAAAAAAAAAAAAAGTTGGGATTAGTATTTTTATTTAAAATATTAAAAGTATAAAAAGAAGTGAAAAAAAGAAGAAGGAATAAGAAGAAGAAATAAAGAAGAAGGAAGGGAGGCAAAGTAGGAGTAGGGGAGTTCTCCCCTACTCCTACTTTGCCTCCCTTCCTTCTTCTTTATTTCTTCTACTGAGGGAGGGGGGAGTAGGGGTCGGTGGTACGAGTAGTAGGTAGGTGAAGTGAAGTGGAGTGTGTTTTAAGTATTGAAATAAATATAGGAAAATAGTACATTGTTACCTTAGGGGTGAAAGGAACTTATCTAGTCCCGAGTCGGGTTTGGCGCCTGAGCGCAGCGAGGGCGCTAATAGTTCGAGGGACTAAATAAGTCTTCAACCCGAGGTAAACACTGTGCTTTTCATTACGAATACAAGGAAAGTTAATGGGAATAGGCTTGCCCCCAATTACCTAAATCGGTGTATTCACCGATACCACCGAGCAAAGCCTATTGGCTTTGCTCCTAATTACATCGGTTGATGGCAATAGGCTTGGTCCTAATTACATCCGTTGATGGCAATAGGCTTGCTCCTAATTACCCAAATCGGTGGATGACAATAGGCTTGCTCCTAATTATATCGGTTGATGGCAATAGGCTTGCACCTTATTTCATCGGTTGATGGCAATAGAGTTGCTCATAATTAGATTGGTTGATGGCAATAGTCTTGCTCCTAATTACATTGGTTGATGGCAATAGGCTTGCTCTCAATTACCTAAATCGGTGGATGGCAATAGGCTTGCTCCTAATTACATCGGTTGATGGCAATAGGCTTGCCCCCAATTACATCAGTTAACGGCAATAGACTTGCTCCTAATAACATTGTTTGATGGCAATAGGCTTGGTCCCAATTACATCAGTTGATGGCAATAGGCTTGCTCCTAATTACATTTGTTGGTGGTAATAGGCTTGCTCCTAATCACATCGGTTGGTGGCAATAGGTTTGCTCTTAATTACATTGGTTGATGGCAATAGGTTTGCTCCCTTACAACAAATAATTTGACAGCTGTCAGTAGAAAGCGATTCTCCCTAGGGCTGAAAAGTAGTACTTTGAACCTGCTCCGCAGGCATGTTCTGATCTGACCTACTTTCAGAGTATGAGTAATGAAAAAATATAAAAAATGTTTTATTGATCCAATAACTTCAAATGTTAAAAACGAAAGTCGACTTTTTAATATTCAGTTATCAAAGTTCTGTGGTCTAGTAAAAGCTGTGTGGTCACAATACTCACAATTAACAAATAGCCGATAAAATCTTAATCAAAGTCTAGTGTACAATGCAAAGATACCCAAGGTAACTCGATTGACAACATAAGAAACCGGTCAGGGGTGACACCATGCGAAGGGTCAGGTTCCGTAGTCAATAGGTACGGCTACGTAAATATTGCTTAACTAGTGTCGTAGACTCACGTTCATGAGACGTGATTAGCTCTAGTAGAAGGAACCATATATAAAACCTTTTTAGAAAACAGATAATTTATTCATAGGGGACCTACGCATAAATATTATCAAAGGATAACCAGCGTGATGCCTGAGACATATTTCTCGACGGCATGTAAAGCAAAGTCATAGGTGGCAGAACAACTCTGAAATAACAGGTAGGTAGTAACCACCGGATTAAGAAGAAGATGAATAGTAAAAAGTGTGCAACAAAAAGAAACAAGCAATGCAAAGAGTGAAAAACAAGATCGGCTGTCACATAGACCGATCTGCCAAAAACTTCGGTTCGTTTGATTGGCTAACCCTAAAAATAGTTTATTGTACACCATCGTTCATAAATAAACGCGAATTAATGAGGAAATCTGACCTGTCTGACATCCATTCAGCAATAAATAATTAAGCAGTTAGCAGTAGCGTGATATTCCAATCATCATTCGTTTATCTACAGAAAGATTTTATAAATAGTCACTATAATTTCTGTGGATGTCCACTCTGTGACTGCCTATGTCAACTAGTCTTTGGCTGTGTTATTGAATACAAGTCATGGGTCACGATTGGATTTTTCGTCGGCTATTTATTATATACCCCTATGACCCTATATAAATCCTTTAAAGGATGAATTTTCAAAAAATATTTCTTGCTCTTTTATGTTAAGAACTTTATTGGTACAATATTCGTGCTTCAAGACTTACAAAATGCTGTGTGTTGTCTGTCAGTGTATTTACGATTTTTAATAAGTAGAAGATTGAGATATTCCCCCCTAAAACTTATTTCGGTCTAGTATACCTACTGGAAAAGGTTACCTTCATTCCCACTACAGAACACGATACCTTTATGGAAGAGCTTCAATTATCCAACAAACAACGAATAACACCGTTCTATATCTACTAAGCATTTTAATTTTTTTGTCAAAGAGTTTTCATGCAGAAGCTGCGAATGAAAACTCTTTTAGATAAGCAAGAAGGCTTGTACAGGTGCCAGCACATTAAGGTTCCGGAAACTGTAAAATTTTCCAAATCAACCTTGAATCCTTAGTGATAAAGTTGAAATTCTAATAAGGAAATTTGCCATTTTATTATACCTCCCAATTTACTTGTTTTATAACCATTTGCCGGTACCAATAGGCTTATGGCATTATTATTGTCGTTCGAAGTTAACACGTGAGCCCATTAGAGTTTTCCAGCTATGTCGCTAATTTGACGTAAGTGAATTGTTTATGACCACTTTGTATGGATACTGGCCAAGTAATGACTTAATGAGGCAAGGCGTTACTTTACCTACCTGCAATCATGTACTAATACCCCGACGGCCCGACCTGATTTTATTGACTGGCTGTAATTCTCAAAAACCGGCAAAGTGCGAGTAATTTTAAATTACTTTTATTATTTGTTGTTGTGTTTGTTTGTTTTTTTTTATTGTTTTATCATCTGCCTAGCCTTTTCCCAACTATGTTGGGGTCGGCTTCCAGTCTAACCGGATGCAGCTGAGTACCTACCAGTATTTTACAAGAAGCGACTGTTTATCTGACCTCCACAACCCAGTTAATACGATACCCTTTGGTAAGACTGGTTGTCAGACTTTCAGGTCACTGACTACCTACCTGTAACGACTGCCAAAGATCTATACATAATGGCAGCCGGGACCAACAGCTTAACGTGCTTTCCGAGGCACGGATGAAATTCGGTATGTAATAGGTGGTCCCCCATCCACAGAACAACCTAGGCAAGCGTGGCTTAAACTAAAGATCGACCCGAGTGGCAATTATTATTAAGCCACGAGCTCCTACCCATTACAGACCACGAGATACAGACCGCTGACAGACAGATGGACGGACAGCGGATGCGTAGTAATAGGTTGTCGTTGGTCAGGCTTCAACATAAATAGGTAGTCAAAATACTCAAAGCCAATTAGACCATTACAGGCACTTTAAAATGTCAGAAAATCAAATATAACAAAGCTAAAGTCACTGTCACAAGACATTATAACTTGTGAAAGCACCGTTGTTGCCCATTCCAAAGCGTAGATCTCTATGGAGAAGAATGGACAGGAAATCATTGATAGTCTTTTAAATCAATATTTTGTTCCCAAATCTTAACACCACCTCAAAATGCATTTCAAATGCAGTAATTATTACAATACAAAAATACTTTATATATTCCTAATCCTGCGTTGCATGATTAGGTCACGCTTTCCTGCTTTCCATCCACTGATAAAGGTACTTAATACAAATAAAATTAGCGTTTTAATTTTAATGGCAACGTAAAGTTCATAATAGAGCAGCAAATTGCATTTATCAGTTTTAGGAGCCCTTAGCGCCTACGGAACAAACTTTGCAGTGTAACTTTATAAACTCTCAAGTAAGTTTTCTCTCCTCGCTTCATGAAACGTTTATATCAATTTGTCTCGGAAATATTGGATAAATGTTCCTTTAAACTTACATCATCTGCCCAACTATGTTGGGGTCGGCTTTCAGTCTAATCGGATGCAGTTGAATACCAGCCTAGTATTTTACATGGAGCAGCTTCTTATCTGACATCCACAACCATGTTACTGGGTTATATAACACGCCTTGGTAAGTCTGGTTGTCTAACTTTCGTGCCATCTGATAGACTGTCAGTGATCTTACCCTGGTTATACTTGACCTGGTTCCCAAGACACAGAAGAAACTCGGTATGTAACACCCCTTGGTTGGTAAGACTGGTTGTCAGACTTTTGTACCACTGACTGCCTGTTACGACTGTCAGAGATCTTTAAATGTCAGCCGGGACCAACGACTTAACGTGCTCACCGAGGCACGGAGAAAACTCGGTATGTGATATCCTTTGGTAAGACTGGTTGTCAGACTTTCAGCCCACTGACTACCTGTTACGACTGTCAGAGATCTGCAAATTTTAGCTGGGGCTATCGATTTAACTTGCTCCCCGGCAGGAACCGAAACCGGTATGATCAATACGGGTATTTTTTTGGTACCTAACAACCTTTTTTCTTTTATAGGTAATTTTAAAGGTTACCTTTATTATTAAGAATACTTAACCAATATTAATACCGGTTACCGAAATAAATAATCGGCAATATTCAAAGGGCGCGCATCGCCTGTGTGTGTGACAAAGAGTCGGGCAGACACACAAACTTAGGCGAACGCGAACTTTTTTCTCGTAATCAAGGTCATTTTTAGGTAGCCGGTATTAAAACGGTAACCCGAATAGAGGTTACATTTTTTGAGGATCGTGGTTGGTTTGTAGTCAGTAGAAGTCTGACACTCCCTACCGCTCTGCCCAGAGCGGAAGGAGTCATAAAAAATCCCACCTCCTTCTCCCCCCTTGAAACTTACAAGACATATTATTATGTCATTTCAATCTAGGGTGTTATAAGTAAGTAGTTTGTATGCTGTCTGTATATTGCCCTTTACAGGTGCATCAAATGATCTTCGAGAATATTTAAGTTGTATTGATTTGCACCTTACAAATAATGTTTTATGTATGGTAGTGCTGACGTGTCTTTGTAGGCACTGGTTTTATTTAAGACGTAGATCGTTGACAACTGTTTTGAGTCCATGTTTTTATTATAAAATTAGGTAACAAAACGTTACATCACGCCTGTAAGCCCCGCAGAGTAAGGCCACAGTATAAATATGGACAGTACCGAAACTAAGCCTAGTTGATGCGATAACTACCTACGCTCCATTGAAGCCATAGGGTTGTCCCTTTTAATGTTGATGATATTGTTTTTTTTCTTAAATATTTTTATTCTGTTGTGATCAATGAATCGAATTGAAATAACTAGCTTACTACAACTAGTGATGTGCAGTTCTGCTATAAATAATTAACTTATTATTAATATTAAGAACGAATATATTATTATATTGTTTTAAATTATTATTATCAATGAACTTTCCTTCATATCATACTACACAGTTTTAGACTAATTAAATGTTATTTAATGTTATTATTATTTAATGTTATTATAAGTAAAGTTGGACCAGTGTAAAAAAAAATTTTTTTTGGTGTTATGTGATTCTCACTTATATATCACGGGGGTGGCAGAAGGGGGTCAAAATTTTGGTCCTTTTTTGTCTAGGACGCTCCGTTTTCGAGATATTTCAATTTCTTTTCAAAAACTTTGAACGCCCATAACTCTGAAACGGTGCATCGAACTCAAACTCAAACTCAAATATTTTATTTCAATTAAGCCATTACAGGCACTTTTGAATGTCAGAAGGACGGAAGAAGAACGAAACTACGAGTGCAATACGTCATTCCGAAAGCCACCACGCCGAACCACACGCCACCGAATGCCCGCAACAACGAACACTGCGAGCACAAAAGCACGCAGCGACGCAAACCGCAACAACGAATGCTCGAGACCCCGAATCACGGAACAACGAATGCACGCCGCAACGTGCAACCGCCGCCCCGCGACCCGGAGCCCCGCACACCCGCCGCCACGGCACGCACCGCCGCGCGCCCCCGCACCCACAGCACTCGCCGCCGGTAACATCCGGCGCCGCGCAGCCCGACGCAGCAACTCCCGAAACGACGCATTGCACTCCTACGCTACAGTCACAATCACAAGGCATAATAACTTGTGAAAGTACTGCAGTTGCCAGTTCCCTAACGTAGATCTCATGAAGAAGAACGGGCAAGAAACTCCATGGACACTCTTTTAAATCAGAATTTGTTACAAAATCTTGGTACATTATATCATTCATGTTGAGATGGTATATTATGTGAGAACTATGTAGCAAGACGTGCAAGTTAAGAGCGTCCAGAGTAAAAAGATATAAAAAAACAAATCAAAGAAAAATATATAAACCATGGCAGCTAAGAGATGACCAGTCTCCACTGACAGCGCCCGTTCACGAATATGACGCATGGATCAGCACCATCTAACTCAACCATTTTGAAGGGAACTAAATGATCCGACACACCCGCCACCATCAGCGAGAAATTTGAGTGAGCATGACATTCTCCCAGCCACCAGGGCAACGTCACTAAAATATAACTAAATGTAAAAAGTGGCTGTATAGTAGGTACATAGTACTCACACATGTGCCATGCAATTATACAATATTAAAACATTGAATCTATACAATGCAAAGATATTTTTACAATCTTCTGCAGCCTCTACACTAACTTCACATGATAGTCGATTTATTTGCCCCTAAGGTTGTGGAGCAGGACCAGCATTGAGCCAAGCATTTTTATCATCAATGTAATCCCCCAATTTATAGTATGCTTGCCTACATAGTGTGCGTTTTACACAAGTTTTAAATTTCGTCTCACTCAGTTGAAGAATGTGAGGGGGTATTTTATTGTAACATTTTAAACAGTACCCCATGAAAGATGAGTCTACTTTAGCTAGCCTGAAACCTGGCTGAACTAGTTGGTCCCTATTTCTCGTATTATAGTGGTGTCTATCACCTCTTTTACTAAACAAATGCAGATTTTTCCTAACGTACATGATGTTTTCATAGATGTATTGACAAGGTACTGTCATGATGTTAATTTCCTTAAACAGCTCTCTCAGAGAATCGCGCCTTCGTAGACCATATATGGCTCTAATAGCTCTTTTCTGCAGAATAAATATAGACTCGATGTCTGCAGCCCGTCCCCATAGTAAAATACCGTATGACATAACACTATGAAAATAGCTAAAATAGACTAGTCTCGCGGTATCTACGTCAGTAAATTGGCGGATTTTCCTAACAGCATATGCTGCTGAACTCAGCCGTCCTGCAAGAGATGTTAAATGCGGACCCCACTGTAGCCTCGAGTCAATCGTTATCCCCAAGAAAACAGTTTCATCGACAAATTCTAGTGTCTCTTGATTCAATACTATGTCACAATCAGTACTTTTGACATTTGGTAGAGCAAATCTTATGCACTTCGTTTTTTTCCCATTTAAGACTAAATTATTGACGGTGAACCAATTATGAACCTGCAGTAGGGCGTTATTTACGTCATCAAGATTTGTGGCACGTCTGTTTACCTTAAATATTAAAGAAGTATCGTCGGCAAACAATACCATTTCAGGTTGGTTTTTAAATAAATGGGGTAGATCATTAATATAGACCAAAAAGAGAAAGGGACCTAATATCGAACCTTGTGGCACACCCATACTTACTTTTAAGCCCGTTGAATTGACACCATTTATTTGTACTTGCTGATGTCTATCGTTTAAATACGATTTCATTAAACTGAGCGCAAGTTTCCCTAAACCGTAATGTTCAAGCTTTATGAGAAGGGTTTCGTGGTTGACGCAATCAAATGCTTTCGAGAGGTCACAGAAGATCGTAGGACCGCAGCGCGCCACCGCTTGCTACGTTATTATACTTATTATAATAATATTACCCCGTTCTGGCCCTGTTGGTATTCGTTGGGCGTGTTGTTGAGTTAGACATTATAATGATAACACGTAGGCAGCGTCGGTATAACAAACAATTAAAAAATCATTATGATCGATCACAAGGACATAGTAGGTATAATTCGAAAACAAAAATCATTCTTACCTTTCAAAATTAGTAGTGTAACAAGACTTATCTATGCGAGGGTAGAGTGATGTTATAGTTAACAGTCCATGGATAAGCTTGCTATAGTCGAGTGACGTTTATGTCATTTTTAAATATTTCAAAGTGTCACTGTCGGTTATAAAATCATTTTGACATTGAAGTGAATTGTCAGTTAGGAAGTTCCCGACATGAGTCAGTCTTGAACGAGGCACCGGAGTGACAACTTCTAAGGTTAGTAAAATGATGTGATTGTGATTTATATTATGTACTGATCTAGGCTGAATAATTTATAATAAACATTGTTATTGCGTTGATTTATCCGTTGTTTCAATTCTATGATTCCCTTCTGAGGTCCGGTTATATCTCAGAAGTGGGATGAACGAAACACTTTTGTGTTGCGGTAAACCACCCCACGAGCTCGACCGCCGATAAATAAAACTATATTAATTTTAAAACGGGAAATCAACGCAAATACAAGAAGAAAATTAAGGAAATGTGTGAATTAACATGACATAGTATTGTGAACCCCGATTTAGCCGAATAAAGCAGATGGGTTCAACAGTTTATTTTCGAAAAATATTTTTGTCAATGGTCGTAATGGATCAGGTAGATAGATATTATAGAAATATTGGTTTAAGCTGATATTTGAGTGTGATTAACGTCAAGAAATTATATTATTTTAATAAAATTATTAACAGTTTTCATGATGAATACAGATTAAAAACATAAATTCCGAAAACATGTAAGAGAATTAAATATAGTGAACATACAGTTACAAAATAATGTTCAAATACCCACTATAATTTTAAATTTAGTGTCTTAGTGACTGTGTGTTGTGAAATTTGTACACAATACATTAACAAAATGTTCCGAGTTTCAGAGAAAATGAGCGACAATGAAAGCAAGGCGGATTATCGACGCACTAGCAACCCTTCCCGCAACTACGAAAGACAGAGGATGCGTAGTGAATCATCACGTAGTCGGAAGCGAGACTCAGGGGAAGTGGAGAGGCGCAGTCGACGCCGCAGTCGTAGTAGCCGTGGCGATGACCAACAACCAACGCAAGAATCTCGGAGGCGCAGTCCAGGTCGTGATCGTCGGCGCAGCAGCGCGACGCGTAATCAACTGAGAAGCCGCAGCGTCAGCAGCACGCGAACGCTACTCGAGCAAGAACGTGAGCTGTCCAGGGAGAGGGAAAAATTAAGAACCCTTGAAAACCAGGTACGCAAAGAACGAGAGAGATTAACGGAACGGAACCGATCACGTAGGCATTTCGAGACGCCCGAACCTAGACCGGACAATCGTGAGCAGACTAATACTGGCAAAAGTAGCTCAACTCGGTACCGTTCCTTAATCACCCCCACGAAACGACACGCACCCAGTGATGACAAACATGAAGCACATGACAACAAGAAAACTAAATTTATAACTACAGACTTGTTTGAAGATTTCTTTTTAAAACTTTTTAAGTCTAGAGCAGGGGATCGTGAATCGTTTTCCAGTTCATCATTTAATAATGTTGTACCAGACTTTGACCCTATCTCGAAGGAACAAATCATTCATATCTGGCTCGATATAGTCGATGAATGCTCCGAAATTTATAACTGGAACGATAAGCAAACGGTTCACTATGCCCTGCCCAAACTCACCGGATTAGCTAAGACATGGTTTCAGGGTCTGCCCTCTATTAAGCATAGTCGGCTTGAATGGAAGTTGATGCTAAAGGAATCATTTCCTACAACAGAAAATTATGCAGAAGTTTTGACAGATATGCTTAATATACGGGTATGCTTTGGAGAATTTTATGAACTTTATTATTTTGCGAAAATCAATTTACTGAATAGATGTAAAATATTTGGAAAGCAAGCAGTGGATTGTTTATTTTATGGGGTAGACGACAGGGGAGTTCGTGTAGGTGTAGGTGAAGCAGCCAAATTCGATAAACCAGAAGATGTACTTGATTTTTTTTAAGACCATTAAGTATCACAGCAGAAATTAGTAGGACTCTAATAAAGGTTTTAGTAAGGACAAGCGTCCTAGCAGTACATCGGTAGGTTATAGTCCGGTAAAGAATATAGATAACACGACGTCAAGCAAAAATAGTGGCGCGAAAGGGCAAATGAAGTGCTTTAACTGTCAGGGTATCGGTCACCCCAGCTTTAAGTGCCCCGATTATCAAGTGTACTAACTGTCAGTTTATGGGACATGACAGTTCCCACTGTCCTAGATTAAAGGATCAAAAAAAAAATCTCCAAAGAATAAGGAGGTCCTGTAGATTTCCTTCACTGAAAATATGTAACGACTAATACAAGGTAATGACAAATATTATCGGAATCGCTACAGTATTTAGGTTTTCAAGCAACATTAATTCGTGAAAATAGTGTTTTAAGATTAGGATTTAACTGGAAAGGCGTTAATGGCCCATATTGAGAGGACTAAAGAATATACCATACTTACCGCTAGGGTGTACTTTAGTGAGTGTTATACAAGGCAATTCGGAAAAGGATGTCGAAGTGCTTAAAGTGGATGACCACTTAGTTAATTATGACGTGTAGCTTGGACATAGTTTTGCTGAAAATCATTTTAGATTATTAAAACTCCAACAGATGTAATAATTGAACTAGATCACTATTCTAAATAACATCAGTCGCTATACAACTTGTGATGTAGACATTGTTGAGATCATATCAGTCCCTGTAAAGAAAACGTTGCTCGTAAGGAGATAAATATGTAGGCGGATCGGTTAGGGGCTGCGCGAGTCATGAGTAGGTTCTACCTCTTACCTGGAAAATATGAAGTTCATAAATCTGAATGTCGTTTATTAGTTCTAAATGTTGGGTTGAATCCAATACTAAGTATTATTTTAAAATTTCATTAGATAATATAATTTAGCAATCTAGTATGTATTTATTTGTTGAATAATAACATAACGGATAAAAAAAAAAAAAAAAAAAAAATATAATTTGATATCGAAATTGCGAGATAAAATCTAGGAAACATTAAAAGTATCATTTAATATTAGTAATTAATTTATTGACAATTTAGAGTACAATCTTTATTTAGAGTATTTTTACTTGACTCAACTATGCAAATAGTACCACCACAACTATCTATGGTTAGACAACCAAGTTTTTAAGTCGCAATAAAAGCTACTTAAAAAAAAAAAATACTTCGGTCCATAAAATATCATTAGAATAATAAAATTGCAAATTAGGTATAATTGAAATAAGAACCTTTGTTTTCAAGATATTAATTTACGATGATTATTAATTAAACAAATATGTAGGAGCTCGTGGCTTAATTATAACTGCCACTCGGGTCGATCTCGAGGTTAGGCCACGCTTGCCTAGGTTGCTTCGTGGATGGGTGACCTACCCATTACATACCACGTTTCCTCCGTGCCTTGGAAAGCACTGGCTGGTCCCGGCTGCAATATATAGATCTTTGGCAGTCGTTACAGGTAGTCAGTGACCTGAAAGTCTGCCAACCAGTCTTACCGAAAGGTATCGTATTACCCAGTAATGACTGGGTTGTGCAGGTCAGACAGGCAGTCGCTATATGTAAAATACTGGTATTCAGCTGCATCCAGTTAGACTGGAAGCCGACCCCAGCACAATTTAAAAAAGGCTAGGCAGATGATTAATTCAACAACAACGTCGTCATACATCAATGTTATTTGGCATCATGACAGCCGACGTTGCTACGTTAATTTGGTCAATACCGAAAGTTGTTAAACAGTCAGATATTCATAAATAAGTACTTAAGACTGCCATTACACTCAGTTGTTGGATCGGAGAATTTAGACTTACATGTATTCAGAATAACTACTGGGTTAAATAATCACGTTTCTATCACTCTTAACGCGGTAAATACTTATATTACTATGATGATTGATGACGTAGATAGGACAGATTAGTATTCGAAGTCAAGACGAAAATAGTTCTGAATGGAAGTGAACGTATTATGAGAAATCAGGAGAAAAATAAAAATCGGTATGACAAACAACAAGAAGGCCACGAATTATAAGGAGGGCGGATGTGGTTAGGAAATAGGGCTAAGTTTTAATACCCTGCTTGCTCGTCCAGTGATGAACATGACGATGAAAGTGATAGCAATTTTAAGAAATAATATTGTTAATTAGATGTGAATGATGAGTTTATGAGTTACTTGATTTATCGAATTGATATGTAGTCTAATTTATAATTTGCGATGATTATAATAATGATTACATGAAGCTAGATGGTGTCTGGCATATGAACTTGCCAGTCGCTAATATTGTTGATTAGATGTAAATGATGAACTTATGAGTTAAGTACTTGATTTAGTGAATTGATATTTAGTACAATTTATGATTTGTGATGATTATAATAATATGATGACAACATGATGTTAGATGGCGTCTGCCATATGAACTTGCCAATCGCTAATATTGTTAATTAGATGTCAATGATGAGTTTAAGAGTTACTTGATTTATTTAATTGATATTTAGTCTAATTGTGATTTGCGATGATTATATGATGATTACGATGTTTGATGGCGTCTGGCATATGAACTTGCCAGTCGCTTAGGGATAAGTGAGGGTGTTTGAGTCGGGCAGGATTAGGCGTTTGATTCGCCGCCCAGGATTGGCTCAAAGTACCGCTGCCGATGACGGAGTGATGGTAGTAGCCTCACTTCGCTCGGCAATAGATATGATGTGATATGGCGTCTGGCATATGAACTTGCCAGTCGCTTAGGGATAAGTGAGGGTGTTTGAGTCGGGCAGGATTAGGCGTCTGATTCGCCGCCCAGGATTGGCTCAAAGTACCGCTGCCGATGACGGAGTGATGGTGAAGGAAGTAGCCTCACTTCGCTCGGCAATAGACATGACGATAAGTTGAGTGAGAATGTTTGAACTGGGCAGGATTGGCGTATGAACTCGTCGCCCTTGAATAGTTCAAAACATTGCGGCTGAAGTGTTGTGAGAGTGAAGGAAGTAGCTTTCACAGCACTCAAGCTATAAAATAGATGATAATGATGATCTAGAGAATTAAGACTGATTATTTTTATTTCTATATTATTCTTGTTATACATCTAAATATGTACAAGTTATTTTATTTTATAATTGTTAATGATTGAAAATTGTTTGATAAATAGAAGATACTGATCAAATCTATTCTTATACATATTTAGGAACGAAGGGACTCGTTCTTGAAGGATGGCCGACTGTAACAAGACTTATCTATGCGAGGGTAGAGTGATGTTATAGTTAACAGTCGCTTGCTATAGTCGAGTGACGTTTATGTCATTTTTAAATATTTCAAAGTGTCACTGTCAGTTATAAAATCATTTTGACATTGAAGTGAATTGTCAGTTAGGAAGTTCCCGACATGAGTCAGTCTTGAACGAGGCACCGGAGTGACAACTTCTAAGGTTAGTAAAATGATGTGATTGTGATTTATATTATGTACTGATCTAGGCTGAATAATTTATAATAAACATTGTTATTGCGTTGATTTATCCGTTGTTTCAATTCTATGATTCCCTTCTGAGGTCCGGTTATAGTAGGAAGTTTAAAATACAATATCTCCGGTTTTGATGAAGCCGAGTTCAAACACCGGTATACGTTCCTGGCATTTTAAAAAAGATTGGAGGATATTTCAAAAAAAACTTTTACGTAAACTAATCACTCGTCTCGGCGCGGCACGCACAACTGAGAGCACTGCGGTGTTCGCTAGCTGGCCCTGTCGATGCGCATGTTTGTGTGAGTGTGCGGTTTCGAGCGTTTGTAGGCAGTTTCCGTACTGTCCATATTTATATTGTGGTAAGGCATAGGTTTATCCATTTATACACTCTAATTTCGCCAGTTATGTTTAAGTCCCATGTAATAAGGGGGCGAGCCTATTGTCATCAACCAGTCACACATCAACACTCCGTGGCTGCTACAGTGTAATTTCTGATGCCAGAACTTCCCGACCTAGGAATCGTACCCAGGACCTCATGCATAGCAGTAACGTTTACAAACTCTAGACTAGACCAATTTTATGAAAACCTCTCATTAAATAAATTGTGAGTTACCCACATTCAAACCGTGCACATAAAAACAGTACTGTTATTTTCTGTGACTTCAAACGCAAAAGTATAACCCAAAAAGGTTGTAAACTACTATTAACGTTTTAAAACTATATACGAGTATCTCACCCGATAAAACATTAATTCATAACATGTGCCGCAAACTGGGGTTCAAAACTCCTGAAGCCTCAATCCAATTCACATACAAATTACGTAAAGCTTCAAAAGTTTTGACTCGTCACCACTACATACACATACGAACGCACGACGGTGTAAAACGAGCGCAACCTTCACCGGTGCAGTGTATCTATGCAACTGTGTGCAGATATGTATGCCGCCGGCGCGTGTAAGACAGGGCCTGCCCCGACTCTCGTTCCTCCCGCCCACCCATGCTCGCCTAGTACCCGATACAAAAACTGTAAACGTTGTAAGCGATTCTCGACTTCAAAACAAACCTTTTCGAAACATTATTATTATAGTAGTATCCCGATTTTCCAGATCAATTAAAACTAGGGGTATTCCGTATAATCGAAAATCCGGATACTCGATTTCTAAGTAAAATCAAACAATATTAATATTTTTTTCCTATAGACATACCTACGTGATTTAGACAATAGGATATAAAAATACGGTAACTAGAGCCGTAAACAATGTCTGGATAATCGGATATATGGACAATCGAGGTTTGGATAATCGGGATTCTACTGTACTATCTATGTTACAGTTACTGCCCACGTCTGTCAATCCCAAGAATCATTAAACAGCCTTTTTAATGTTAAAAAAATAACTCTTTTTCATTTATTACAGACATTTTACTATAGTTTCTATTTTCCATTTGGCATACCTATTCAATTAGCTTTAAGTAGTTAAATCGAGAAAAAGCAGAGTAATTCTTTTGAGAAAATACGCGTTTATATGATACAATATAATAAGCTAGAA
Organism: Diarsia dahlii; assembly: GCA_949775195.1. Classification (NCBI taxonomy): domain Eukaryota; kingdom Metazoa; phylum Arthropoda; class Insecta; order Lepidoptera; family Noctuidae; genus Diarsia; species Diarsia dahlii. The sequence goes on from OX459200.1 coordinate 13,264,747, forward strand.
GGACGAAGGTATATTTATTTGTGATTATGTGTTGACACCGTGAACACCGCGAAATATGGCGGCAAATAAAGCCGATTACAAAATAAACTGGACTACATCCCTCTTTGTTGAGAGCGTACTCTGTCCATTGTTACGGTAGGGCCGGCCAATAAAACATTAGGATAGCATTATATTTAGTTGATAGGAGGTTGGTTGTAAAATTTCAATCAGTACTTAACACAACATCAAGCCTTAAATCCATTGACAGGCTGCTCGTAAACGTAACCTTGTATGAGCGGCGTGGCGTGGTATTATCGAGGTATAAAGAAATTAAATAAAGCTTTCATTAAAATGTTAATAAAAAAATGTTAATTTTTAATTTTCTTTTAAACTTCGGTTTAGTCAAGACCTATTTGGGACCAAATTCGAGGCGTCATTTTATCATGGGGTCTGCCCAGTCCTTACGCAGTAATATATAAGTCAATGCTTAAATCCCTGAAGGGTTAGGAAGAGGTGTAATAACGCGTGGGAATAGTGAGAATCCTATCATGCAATAGGCGACGAGCCTATTAGTGTTAAAGAAATCGACTCGATATCTTTATTACATCTGTTTACTTATAAACCCTGTTTGGTAAGTCAATCAATACATAATATCTCAATATTGTTTCCAAAGATAAATATTAATACGGGCGTAACTTCTTTTATACTACACTTGCTTGGTAAGTGTACCAATACTACCCCACTATAAGGCTTGAAAGCTGTTCATTAGACCTTCTCAAAAATCTAGGCAGTTATATTGTATGGAATTTCATTACTGCCCTGAAAATCAGGGTAGTAATGGGTTCATTACTAACGCGTTTTGGTTTTTTTTTTAAAGTCTTGATGACGTTGGTAATCAAACGATTTAATTTTACCATAAAAAGTACTGGCCACTAGAACTTAAAGCAGGTAGCATACATTCCGATAAGGCCGGAAAACTTCAAACCTCTATGCGATAGAGCGAGAGATTTTTAACACTCTCTCGCTTTAACACGCGCGTAAGTTGGAACCTGCGAAACGGGGCGTTTTTTACCTTCTCTAAAGCCGCGTCCCCGCACGGCTTAACGTCTTTTGGCGTGAAAATTGTTTGCGCGCAAAAAGTTAAAGAAAAAAAAAGACTCATTGTTGGTTGACGTATTTTGTAGAAACAATTTTCTTGGTAAAGTTTAAAGTTTGGCGGTGTAAATCATAAGTTAAAATGAGTGATTCAAGTGACAATGATAGCAATTTATTAACAACAACTCCACCTGACATAATAGCAGATGCTAAAGACATTGTTAGTAATCTCTTGCCTGAAAAACCAAGATGAAATATATGAAGGAATATGAAATATTTATGCAGTGGAAAAATTAAAAACAAGCTAAGTGTAGTATAAAGCAGTATATTTCACTCGAGGGTAAGTACAGATTACTAAACTCGTGTGGTTCACGGCCCTCCGCTTCGCGTCGGGCCTCAAATGCACACTCGATTAGTAATCTGTGCCTTACTCCCCTTGGTGAATAAATAGCTATTAACAGAAAAACCTATTACTTACCTACACCATAACCGTCTGAAGGAGAGAGAAGAGGCGTTTAACGGCGACTTACAACAGACACTTATTTATAGCCGAGGTAAAGGTCAAAGGGCAAATATCGAATGTAGGTACAGTCACCTGCAAAATTGCATGGATACTTTAGTGTGTATTTTCCAGTGAAAGTCGTTAACTAGTTTACGTTAGGTGGCGTCATTTCTCGCTTCACACGATTTTAGTTCTGAAATTGTCCATGCATATTTGCAGGTGACTGTGCCTATTACCGCAAAATTTTTACTTATTGGGATGCTCGTTTTTGCAAATTGTGCTGCATACAACGTTGCTTACGTTGTTTGTAAAATGTGATTTGCGACGTAAAATTAATATTTCTCTAGTATTAAATAGTTAATTAACTCACATAAAAAGTATAAATAGAGTTCTAACCATATAAAATATGATCAAAATTATAGCAAATCTATTAATATCTGATTAAAAACATGACTGAGCACTCAATTATTTCACGAAAAGATGACACAGTCCACAGAGCTGTCATCTTAAGAAAACTTGAAGTTCGCGGTTCACCTTTCGCAATTCCTGTTGTTCAGGTTGTCCTCCAACGATCGATTTAATTGAAGGAAAGCTTAAGTGGAACGGAGGACCGTGCCTGTAAAAGTTTGATTCGCGAACGCCACCCACCGCGCGGACTGGCCGCCTCGACCGTCCGACGGCTAGCGACCGTTCCGTTAACAAAATTCACGGAACAATCTAATATGCAGATCTGGTAAGCCATGTAACACGCGTGTAGGTGTACCTATGGTTTGTCTATCATAGCTTTTTTTATTTTTGTAAGGTCCATATTCAGGGCTAGAAATGTTTTATAGTTTTTGATTGTCAGAACTGTTCAAGCGTATGTTCCTAGGTACCTAAATGATGAACAAATGGGTTTATTAACTATGTAATTAATCGCATTGAATTATACTAAAACTATAATGTAATCTACTTGCAATAAACAACTGCTAGTTGTCATTCAAAGTTAAGACTAGACTGTCAACCCGGCCATAGTTTGGGAAAAGGCTATGGATCACAGATGATGAGTTGTCATAAAAAGAGTACGCGTACCAATCTGGACAATAATGTCATTTTAATCTATGTATGGAATCACAGTTTTCCTCCGTCATTTCTTCTGATACACACTCGAGTAGCCTTAAATATTTGCTGCTTATTGATTTATTACCAAATATATATAACCACTTGGTAAAAAGGTATCCATCTCAATTACAATACACGTGTACACGTAGGTGTAGTAGTTTTGGCAAAATTCTGATATTGTCGTCAACTTGTTATTGAAACTCAACCCCATACAGTTACTAATTCGGACTGATACAAATCAAAACATTATTATTTATAATAATAAAATAATAAGCGTGAAAAATATCATACGACCACATTATGTCTGAAATAGTTTTACTGTTACGATAGTAAATAACAAGAATCAATCTGTTATGGTCGTTGTTCATAGCTCAATCAATAAATACTTCACCTTTAAAATGTATTATTAGGACCTTGATTTTCAAAGTTTGTTAGAGAATCTTACATCTCAATAGATTCGATCTTATTCTGAAATGTAATTTAAGTTAAGTTCAGAACTATTCAGATGAAATGTTGTAACTTGTATCGAAACTTGTTCTTCAATATCGAACAGTCATTGATTTGGCTGAGTAGTGATTGAAAAACTATTTCCACTAAGTAATAAGAACTGTAGTAGTAGACAAAAATAATAAGTATTGTAGAGAAGGCTATCACACTTTGGTAGACATAAATGGCTAATACTTAGGAAATGATCCGTCGCGTAATGTCACTAGCACTTTGCCCGTCAATATCGTCTTCCCAGCTAATACCTATGTGTGTTGGGGTCGGTTTTCAGTCTTACCTCAATACAGATGTAGCTAAATAGTCTAAATACAAGAATTTTAATTTATGTTAGCACATTTATGTTACAAAAATAAATAAATTAGGAGAATACTAAATAGTATTCTCCTAATTTATTTATTTTTACTACTCTACCACAGTGCTGTCCTATTTGACCCTAAGGTTGACTGGTAGAGAATGCTTTGTGGCATGGCATTAAGTCCGCCTATGTACCATGTTTGTGCATGAAGTTTAAATAAATAAATAAATTTTACATCGAGCAAACTTACTGGGAAACATGATACTCATTGGTAAGATTGGTTGTCACTTACAGTAACAAAGACTCTCAAAGATCTACAAATGTCAACCAGAAGAAATGGCTTTACATACCTACACTCCGTGGTAAAAAAGAGTCTCAATATGTAAAGGATGGTCACCCATCTACGGGCTGACGACGGCAAGCGTAGCTTCGCGGTTCTCTTCGCTTATCGACCGAGTGTTGAAAATGCTTGGAGGAGCTACTGGTCCATGAAATCGTTTATGAAGGGTGACCTTCCTATCTCACTGAAACGCAAGTTCGTCGACATGTGTATCCTGCCTATCCTAACCTATGGCGCACAGACTTGGTCTTTGACGGAAGCTCAGAAGTCCAAACTCAAGGTTTGCCAAAGAGCGATGGAACGTAGCATTCTTAACATCAAAATCACCGATCGAATTCGTAACACCATAAAACGCTCCAAGACAGGCATCGCCGATGTTGGCGATAAGTCTGCGAGGTTAAAGTGGGACTGGGCGGGTCACATTACCAGGAGAGATCAGGACAGATGGACCAGAATCGTCACACACTGGGTGCCTGAAGACGGTCGTCGTCACCGAGGCAGACCCAAGAAACGTTGGCGTGACGATCTGGACTCGTTCGTGACTGATTGGCCAGAGAAGGCACAACACCGGGAGAGCTGGAAAGAAATGGGGGAGGCCTTTGTCCAGCAGTGGGACAGAATAGGCTAAATAAAAAAAAATAAAAAAAAAAACCACTAGGTGGACCGATGACCTGGTGAAGGTTGCGGTGATCCGCTGGATGCAAGATGCACGGAACCGGTCAATGTGGCGTCACTTAGGGGAGGCCTTGGTCCAGCAGTGGACGTCTTTCGACTGAAATGATTGCCTTTATCGTGTCAAAATAAAATCTGTAAGCTTCCAGATAACAAAGAGAAGGAATCAAGAACAACTAGTAAAGTAAAATACTCAAAATTAAAGCATTTATTTCAAGTTGGCCATTAGTTACAGGCAATTTTGAGTTGTCGGAACAAATACAACAGTAAAATGAAGCTACAGTACCAGTCACAGGGCATAATATCTGTAAAGCTGTAGTTGCCCATTACGAAGCTTGAATCGTTCAATCTCTATAGAGAAGAAAGGACTAGAAACTCCATGGACACTGTTTTAAATCAGAATATTGTTACAAAACCTTGGCCATATCACTCATGTTGACATGCACCACTCTGGCAGCAGGTCTGACGGCTTCGGCAGAGTAATCTGAGTAATACAGAAGCCTCTTAGAAAACAAGGCTTCAATCCACCACAGGAGACCAGTCCCTCACGGATATCATCTGTCTTAGAAGGCATTTAACGCTCTGAATAATAACTCGTGTAACCTGACTAGCCTTTTTTCTAATATAATCTTATTCTTGTATCTTATTGTAATCTTGTGGTCGCTTTTCAGTCCATCCAACCAGTTCCAACTGGACCATGGAGCACTACTGCTATTACATTTTGACTCTAATATCCTTGCTATTATTATTTATTTTATAATTATTTTCTGGGTAAAATCTGGATTAGGTAATAATCCGTCGGAAAAAAATCTTAGAACTTGCAGTCTCGTTAAGATTTATACAAAACAAGAGGTAAATTAACGATTCCGGAGTCGCTTGAATGGTTTGGTCTATGTTAGTCACCAATCATCAATTAATTATCTCGAAAGATATATTTATTTCCGTTAAAATCACGGATAATTTTATCTTTCACTGTCACCGAACAACAGATGTAACTTGCAATAACAACCTGAATATAAAATGTGCAAAACGTTCAACACGAAATTGAAAAATTTATAGTGATTCGAGGAGATCCACGCGGTTGTTCCATCTCAATATCTGAAACGTGTTGGTTTGGTGTCAAACCGCGGGAAATGCGGCCCTCAACATTTTCTTTCAGAATTAACCAAGATAATATTTAATATTATTTTAACTAACAGTATGTGTTCATTAAAACTTCTTTTCCTAATGTTATTAGGAAAGATTTTTACTTCAAAAATCAATTTCTTTCATTTAAAACAATGTAGTTTTGTTCCTGCTACTCTGCATTTACATATTAAAGTATCATTGACGTTCATTATTTATGCTAATTTCTGCACAACTGATAACATTATAAAAAAATATAATGTGAAAATTATAATTGGTGTCCTACGTTTTATGTGTCATTGTTTTATCAACTCATACAAATCTACAAGTGTCACTATAGAGTGATTTACAAATTGTTTCGTACGAACAATGGGATTTTTTTTTTGACGGTTCTTAAAATGGATTTAATTTATCAGGGTTTACAGCTTCAAGTTTGTTTTTATTATTCACGATAATCATCTAATCTTTGAAAAACATTTATTGATTATATAGCTTCCTTCTATTATACTTAGTAATATTTACTTCTTCCTTTGTCCAGTTCATTCTAAATTTAGATAATGTTAAAAATTCAGACTAGTTTGAGTTCGAGCCAAATTGGCCGTCGCATCAGGGAGCTACGCACCCAAGTTTCATGTTTCTTTTTAAAAGTGGACTCTGAAGTAGCTTCTGAACAACATTCCAATCACGGTAGTAGTACATTAACCCTTTTGTTTCAATCAACAATAATAACCGAAAAAGCTCAACCGCAAACAACATTTTATGTAAATTAATATAATACGCGCTGAACCATCACAATACTAATTAAATCCATTAAACCAAAACTGTCTTTCATCTTTCCAAATAGCATCGTATATTAATTTCATTAAGAGCCCGATCATTATCACAACAATTGCATCAGGGATATAATAAATTGAATTGAAACAAAGTAATAACATTATGCGTTGTACAAATTAAGTGTTAACCGCAGCTGGATTGACGTTTAATTTTAAACTATCGACAGGTGCGATAAAAACTGATTTCCATTGTGGACTGTGCTAGGCCGGCTTCGCGGTTAGGAGTGTGGGTGCGTGGTGCGTCGGCCGCCCGCCGCCCTTCCTCGGGAATTTAATGGAACTTTCTACACTTTTCTGATCGCCTGGTACTATTTGGCATTGACTTAGGGAAGCTGTCTGACGATTTGTCCCCCGATTCCCTCGACGAACTGAATGAAATGTTAGTTTCTGTTGACCGTGCTAAAGTTTCAATAAGTTGAAACGACTTTAATTACATGCTGATCCGATTTTATAATAATTTTATTTCGAAGGTAGAGTACTTACTTCATATTCGATAATATAGTATTTAATAAACTTCTTAAAATCGTTCTCGAAAAAAAGTTATTATTGATAATAAAATTATATTAGACTTTTTCTTTGAATATGTATAATAGTTTTATGCATAAATAGCTGAGGTAAGAACACTTGGCATAAAAGCTCAATGTTGAACTCAAGTTTTATTGAACTTTCTGAGATAGCTTTCGATCGAAGTCGTATACGGAATAGAGTGACTGGAAAATCAGATAGTTGCACTCAAAGGCGTTTTCTGCAAAATAATCTACTACTTCATTTTCATATTAATGTATGTAATCGATACTCGCCCCGAAGTATTATTCTATAAAATTTTACACGCACAATTGCTTTTTACATTTTCCGACTCGTTCAAGAAACCCGAATGATCTAGTTGTGCATTAAGGGTTATAACTTTTTGGTTCATGGGGCGGTGATGTACCACCGGTGGCCATATGAACATTTGCGCCGTAGGATACCAAGTACCTACTCATGAGGTACCGGTCTGAACGTGTTAAATACGCCTTTTATAACAACATTTCATGGAGACAAAGCTTGTTTTTAATTGAGGTCTCACGGAACACGCGTATTCTAAAAAAAATGTTATTATAACTGCAGAGTTAATAAAAGGAGCGCAGAAAAACTGCTAACAAAATTTTTACTAAAGAGATTTTCCCGCTACGCTATAAATAGAACTCAAAAAGTGCGGGAAACACGTGTACGACTTTACATAACGTTTTAAGTAACTTGAGGATCACGTTCAAAATTTTTTTATCAGGTAAACGATTTATGGCAGGAAAACGATTTTTAAAAGTCAAACAAAGTTTCGAAGTGCGTTTATCAAAGAAGAAACTTTTGTTCTGGCTTAAAATTTCCTAACGGAAAAGGATGTTTTTTTTCATATCATTTTTACAACACGTTGTTTAACTTGTTATCACCCCACAAGAATCACGACGCGCTTACACGTTGAAAGAGAGAGTTGGGACACCGAAACCCGCTTTCCCACATTCCAGCGATAAAAGGGAAAACCGCTCAAACTTTCAGCAGGAACGGGACGGGGATATGGCAGGAATGAGGGTGCGAACAGGCAATAATATGAATGTAAGGGCTTACCTCTTTGGTGATCCTGGTAGCCTGGTAGCTCGTTACAGGTCGCGTAATACAGTCGCGGTGAGCGTGGCCTGGCGCAGAGGGCGAGCAGTTGCGACGGCTCGGCGACGCTGACTGCTAACGCAACGCTTTCCGCCGGGGGTGGTGCATTTAGTGCAAGCGAGACTGCAACGCCCGCCCATTTGCCTCGTGCCTCACTTTCCCGCCCTACTGTTCCTGATAACTTAGAGAACTTACAACACTTAACTGTGAGTTTTAATTAAATACCCGATTTGATTTTTCAATTGATTTCAGTTTTTAATTATTTAACGGAAGGCTTTGATGTGTGAACGAATTTTCTAGAGTTTTTCTTTCGGAAAAACCAGCGCAAAACTTTGTCAAAGACAAGCGGATTAGAGAGCGCCAGACGATTTGTAATGAGCGAAGTCGTTACTATAAGTAAAATATTGTAGTGAGCGTACTTACAGAGTGTTCTATGAGAAGTCTGGGCGGGCCCGCCTACGCGCCGGTCGCCTATGGTGACCGCCCGTCCCCCACGTGCCCCGTTGCCGAGTCTGCACTCACTTTGTTAAAAATAACATTATAAAACAAAACATTATGAAAATTCCTTTAAATAAAAAAAAAAAACTAATAAAAATGTGATGTGTGATTTTAGTGGAACAATTTTCATTTGCGGTTTTTTTTTTTCTAGCCGGCTCTGTCCCACTCCTGGGCAAAGGCTCCCCCACCCCTTCCACTCTTAACGAACCGACGCTTCCAGTTTTGACGGAACCGGCTCCCTTATTTTCTATTTCGAGCTTTTATGATTTTCACTAAATACTCGAAAGCTCAATTTTTACACCTGACTTTTAGCAAGGCTTGTTATCGTTAAATCAATAATTTACCTTTCCACGCATTCCTTCATACCGGCTAATTCGCATAAATAAGTAAAATTGATTTATGGCGCAGGTTCCAGTCCTTATATTAACATGCCAGTCACCCACCGCGCTGATTATGGCTCCTGTCATAATCAACTTGTGTAACATACTTATTTCCCAAGTTTTCTGTTTTCCCTTATTATTATATCAAACCTTTAGTCTAGTAATTGATGTCTGCCTCTTTGAAGGTAACGTTGTATTTAATGCCATCGATGTTCTTTGTGTTTTGTTTGTTTGTGGAAACTTACCTATTGGATTTATGTATATTTTACTTATGTATTATACATACAATTTCGGGAAGTGACCTACCCTGCTTGCTGTATGGTTGCCAAACTTGGATATTTAAAAATAAAACAAAAAATCAAATGCAGTCAAACAGCAATGGAAAGGAGCATGTTGAAAATTAGAAGAATACATAAAATTAGGTACGAAAGCATTCGTCAAAAAACTAAGCTCACTGATGCTCTCAGGCACGCACTCCTACAGACTTAAGTGGAGATGGGCCGGACACATCTCACGATACCCAGACAGAAGATGGACAATCGAAGCCACACGATGGAAAGGACCAATGGGGAAAAGGAATGTTGGTCGACAAATAAAACGGTGGACTGATGACATAACACATGTCGCAGTAAAGGACTGGATAGAGTCAGGCAAGGACAGGGAGACATGGAAAAGGAAGGAGGAGGCCTTTACCCAAATAGGGGTCCAAATCTCGTAAATAAGACTAACATTAATTATAAGTAAACTTTCTTTAATTTAAGCACAACTAACAAACATTGTAATATAATATATTGAAATTGAGATTTGGAATAAATGGCTTTATTATTATTATTACACATACAATTTCGGGAAGTGACCTACCCCAATTTGTATTTGGGTAGCTGGGAAATAAGCTTGAGAGCTGATATTTAGGAGTGTCCTTCCTTTCCTTTCTCTTTACAATAATTTTGCATCCAATTTTTTTTAAAGAATAAAAGTATTTGTATCATTACATTTTTTTAAACATTTTAGGATAATAAAATAAAGGTATGAATTTATCACCGGTCCGGTCGGACCGGTTTATGACTGGTCAATGTGGCGACACCTGGGGGAGGCCTATGTCCAGCAGTGGACGTCTTTTGGCTGAAATGATGATGATGATGATGATGATGAATTTATTAACAATTTATTTTTTTGTTCAGTGTACAGGAAGCTGCATTCAGTTAAATTGGAGGCCGACCCCAGCATATTAGGGAAAAGGCTAGGCAGATGATGATGATGAGCTGTGAGTCAGGAGAAGGTGACAATGAAAAGTGTTCTCTCACATTTCTACGCTATTCTGGAACAATATCGCGTCCGTCATTGAGGTATAATGTACTACGTCATCAATATTTTTATAAATTTTGATTTATCTTTTACCAAAATTTTGATATTATATATCTGAAAATGGAGAGCTTTTCTATGTTACTAATGACTTTCCTAATGATTTTATTTCTTTTTTAACATCAGGCATTCCATGACAATAAGTTGATAATATTAAAATAGGAGTATAACAAACATATTTAAACTGTCAACAGGATTGTAAGAAAAGTAGTGCATTGTGCAACTTATTTGGACTTGAGTGCAGAAAGCAATAACTTGTAACTTTACTCACAAAGTTCTAGCTGATCTTGCTGATACCTAAGTAAAAAATACTTCCTTACTTTGCCACGTGGACCTACATTGTTTAAGTTATTTTATTGAAATGAACTTGGAAGTTTTTGTTCTTAATGTATATTGTTCTTAGATTGTCATGGTAATAATTTTGTTAACTATCTCAGGTTGTAAGTATGTAAAATAAGATGTAACAATAAAATGAGTGAACCATTTTTTTTTAGAGGTAGGGAAATCATCAAATGACTTCTCCCGCTTTAGGTAGAGCGGAAGGGAGTGTCAGACTTCAACTGACTAAAAACCACCCATGTTCCTTCTTAACCCTTTGTGTCGAGGCCGCGGTATCTATTTCGAACAACCAGCAGCCCCGACGGGAAATGGGTGATCCTGGCCTTGCCTCTCCAACTATGTTGGGGTTGGCTCCCACTCTCATCAGCTGCAGCAGAATACCAGTATTTTACATGAAGCGACTGCCTATCTGACCACCACATCCCAATCAGTACTGGTTAATACGATACCTGTTGGTTGTCAGACTTTAGGGCCACGAACAGAGCGGCTGTTATTATTTACTGACTCCCCATTGCATTTATTAATTTATTAGGTACTTTAACCTTTTACAGAGCTGGATTGTGATTGAGTAAACAGAATAATTTCTATATCACATCTATATAGTACCAAAGTATAATAGTATTAAAGTACCACCTACTTTGTGAATACATTGATTTGATTACCTTGAACATCGTAAATAACTACTTGAAAAGCTCAATAAATCACATCTCAATATATCTAAGTATTTTGAACTCTAAATGAGCACGCATTCACTTGTTGTCTCCCGTCGCGCGACATAATTTAGTCTGAAGAATGAATGGATTCATCTTACCTGATATGAAAGGCTGGCAACACTTACGTCGTAAGCGTTATTACCATAAAGAAAACTGACGGCTCGTAAACCTCTACGCAGGTTTATAGAACTTGTACAATATACGTATATAATATAATATGTTAATTAATAAACTATGTGTACTTTTATCACAGGACTGGTTATTTTCTTTAACTTGAATATGTAGATAGGTTGATTTTCATCCATTATCATTCTATGATCCCAATTTATTTGCACTGTTGCCAAATAAATTGGGATGATTTCTTCAATTCCCTTCCCAGCCATTATTATAATCTTTCATTAAGTATCTTTAGTTTCAACATGCCATAACATTACGCCTGTAATCCCCATGTACCCAGTAGTACACCCAAACCCAAGTTATGTTTTGCTTTTTGATTTCGCTGTTTTTTAGCCATCTTCTACGTTAATACTCAAAACCATCCCCACGACACTTTCCTCATAAATTTCAATAGTGTTTGAAAAACTAAATAAAAAGTAGAAGAAGTAAAGTAAGGGTGGGTATTTTAGGGCGAACTTTATTGCGTAGCCGTTGTCTACGCTGCGTAGCGCTCGTAGCAGTCGTAGCAGTGAATATTTTCTTATAACACAGTTTTATACTAATGCAGTTATTATTGAACACAGAGTTTTTGTAAACTGAGTTTTTTACTTTCCATTTAATTTATTTTTTAATATTGATATGATAATAATACTTTTTTTCTTGAATAAATATAGTGATATAATTAATAGCTACGCAAACTGAACAAGACCGTGAAAAATGAAAAGTGACCTCGATGCATGGGAAGAGGCCTACAGTGGGATGACGTAGCCTGACAGATATCTCTACGCATAGGATTTTCCTAATTGAAACATATCGAAGCCATGCACGGACACTGTTTGTACCAAACTATAACGCATGAATCCATTCTGCGTAGCACTAGTAGACTTTCGTAGCAACTTTATGTTGGTGCTGCGCATGTTTGTTTGTTTGAGAAAATGGTAATTGTGTTTGTTTGTATTTTTTAGATAACATTGAAATATAGATCATGTATCAGAAACGTGTGGTCATATTTAAAAATCTGGCATAGGCCATTAAAGTGACTCCAACTCAAAAAAAAATAATCACCTAGGTCTCTTAATACTTCAATAAACTACTCAACCCAAAATACAAGGTAAAAATCTTTTCACAAAAAGTACTTTCAAGTCGATTTCATTCCAAGTATTTTTTTACACTATTTTGAATCTTAAACCAGTGACAGTATGTCCTTTATTCTGGTCGAAGTATCAAGCGTCTGACGTGTGTTTCTCGGCAATTTGGAAACACGTCTGCTCGTAGTGAATCTTTGCGAGCGACTGGAAACGTTACATTACTTACATAGGCACTGTGTGTGTCTGCTGTAGTTATGGTGAGAAACTGTAAATGTTGCGTACAAATAAACTGTTGCTTCAGATATACGATTACGAGACCGCTAGTGTGTGTTCATAATGTTTGTGTTTGATTTATGTTAATTTATTTTCAGAATACAACGTGTCTCTTGTAATTCCCAAAGCGTTAGGCAGAGGTTTACCAATAGTATACTCACATTTCGCCAGCAATATTAAAGTCCCATGTAAAGGGAGCAAGCCTATTGCTATCATCCGGACTCGGATCCAGACTCAAAAAATCGTTGTATATTATAAAAAAATACTAATGTAGTTTAAAATTGTTTGGTGTTTTTTTTAGTTTTATTGCCAGTTCCTTCATTCAGCTGCATGCAACTCCTGAAAGCCAGAATCAACAGTAACGACCACCAGAAGTATAGGTCATTACATATAAGTAGGTATACAAATTGGTGGTGTCTCATTTTATTATCAGATAAAACCTTAGCTTCACTTACTAGACCAAAATAAACATCCAATCTACACAGATTTAATGGAAGTCAGCCAGTACGAAAACGTGACAAAGGAGATGAAAACAGGTCTATAGGTCTTAGCACGTTCACGCATACCTGCTCTGTGAGGGTCCTCTAAAACTACAAATTGAACTCTAACTAGCAATTTCTCGTCAACGTCGATGTGATGTCATTGATTTCAGTTTCACACCACAATAACAAACATCCTTCTATTGAAAACTCTAGGGGTGGCTAAACATTCAAGAAAAACATTAACCACAGACAATTTTTGTTTGAAAATTATTCCATCCAATAAATTTAATGGGTGTTTCGTCGTTTCGCACCACGAGTGGTTCGGACCGCGGTGTGAAACGCCGAAGAGCTCTTAGGAATAGGCTGTTTCGGACCGCGGTGTGAATCGACCATAGAAGAATTTGAATGGGTTTATTCGAACCGCGAATGAAACAAAAAGTTTTCTCAGTAATATGCTTAAAGTGCAGCCAGGCACACAAGGGTGTTACAAATTCGTAAAACCAGTGGGACTCAAGTTTCTCATTCGGTCTATCACACAGTTTAGGGTACAACTACGGCACAAACTACCAGGAGAATAGAAGTAGGCAGGAGGTACCTATTGAAAACATTTTTTTAGAGTTTAAAAAAAAGGACAGGTGTAAAGTCCTACAAACTACCAGGAGAACAGAAGTAGGAAGGAGGTATTGGAATCTTTTAATCAAATCTAAATGTTTTTTTTAATACAGTTGCTCAAAAAGTGGTGTATTGCGGGGACGTATAGCGTTCGGGATATGGGCTATTACATACTCGAGCTTTTTCTTTACCTTTTCCGAACTCGTGTGTTCTCTTTCCCAACTGTCAAAATAATGTCCATTAAAAAAAAAACCAACCACGAAGTTTTTACTAAAAAAAAAAAAAATCATAGAAGTTTTAATGATTCATACAAATATTTCTGTTTTGGGGCACAGCTGCCTTGCAAAAAAAAAAAATGCTTATCTCTCAAAATACAGTGCTATGTGGTGAATCCTGGGTGATACTAAGAAGCTACTAATTTGTTTCAATATCAGATTTAATTATTTAATTCAATGACTTAGGTTAGGTTTCATTCCATTTCATCTCATAAAATTTCATTTTCATTTCATATCAATTAAAAAAAATACTGAAGACTTGGCCGTATGGGCATGGGCATAGTTCCCTTTGCCTACCCAGAATGGGTGAAGAAAACAAAAAAAAAATCTCTGCTTATATTCTTTTACGGTTGGCGCCATTTTCCAAAAATGTTCTATATTAAATTCGCGGTCCGTAACGACGAAAGACCCAATTTAATCAATACCTGTAGTATTCACAATGCTGAAAGTAGCAAACTGCTCTCATTAGGATACCTACAGTTTTAAAACATTTTTTAAGTTAGAACTAAAAATCTTACATTGATTTTTAATACTTAAACAACTATACAATGTTATACCTAATATCAATGCCTAATATTATAATTTACTAGCTGATGCCCGCGGCTTCACCCGCGTGGATGTCGTTCAAATTATATACTAAAACCTTCCTCTTGAATCACTCTATCTATTTAAAAAAACCGCATCAAAATCCGTTCCGTAGTTTTAAAGATTTAAGCATACAGACAAACAAACAAACAGACAAAAATAGCGACTTTGTTTTATACTATGTAAGGAAGGATAATATAGTACCAACCAATCAAAAGAGAAAATTATAGAAACACCATCCATTGACTAACAAACACCTCGAAAGATGAGACGAGTGACATATAAGAACTACGGGAAAATTCTCGTAATTTTTATGTGTCACATTGAAAAATATGAAAAAAATGCATCTCTCATCTAAATTGCGTGTCTAGATAAAAAAAAGAGCAAGTCCAAAATGTGGTCACTACACGTCGCATCCCTGGTTGTCGTGGTGAGTGACGCAACGCACGGTTCCCACAAAGATTCTGGTTGTGATGTCCGTTCCGAGACCGGTTATTACCGGCTGAAATTAGGCGCCGATCGACGCCCGCGGCGCCTCCGCAATGGGGTCCGGACACACTCGCCGAACAAAGAATCCTGGTTTATGTACAGTGTCTTTATTGGCAGCAGGTGATCTTCCAAAGCTTAGGGAGTTTTCACTCCTGATGTTTGATAATAGGTACTTATGGTCTGATTGAATATGAAATACTTGTGTGTATCGTTTTTTTCGGCGATTGTTGTGAATTATATTTGGTAGAGGCATAATTTTTCGCAACTATACATTACCACGTATATTTTGCAATAGTACAAACAGGGTCACATGAAGTTAGACATTTCCAGTATAATATGACCTCGTTTTGTATAGATTTTAGGTACAATGAGTGATCCGCACAAACTAGATTTTAATTGCTCGATTGGTCTCCGTGCGTATCCACGTTGATGTAATGAAACAAAATACTGAAGAACAAGACATAAACTAGAATTTCAAGGAGCTGGAAATAGTTAGTCTTTCATTTCCTGAAGTTTTCCAGGAAATACTGGCAATCAGTATCACATAACAACCTCTAGGAACCTTAGAAACATTACTAACCCTTCTCCAGTGTTCTTGATCTACTTATACAAAAAAAAATGTTACAGTCACTAGCACAAATACTCTTATTAAAGTTTCGATGCAATTTTCGCCTATTGTATTCATTTAATTTTCATGTTTCGTAACGAAACACTCAAAGTTACAATCGTTATTTCACGAGAAACTCTCGTTTGAACTTACACAAGTAGATACATATTATTGCTCGTGACTGTACACTCATTTTATGCAAAATCGATCGCTATACTATTTATATCCTATTTTATTTTTTCAAAAAAACGTCCGAAGTGTGTCCGAACCCTAACACCGGACAGGTCAGTGCTATGAGCGAATTGTGATCGTACGCTCATAGTTCCATTATTCTATAGGGTTATGACAAAGCAGCTTAAAGATAACTCGTTAGCGAATTGCTAGTTTTGCGCAGCGCATTAGCGAAATCATTTCATTTGGATTTGTATTGTCAGATCAGTTCCCATATATTGAGAGCGGGGCAAACGTAATTGTATTACTGAAATGATAAAGTTTGTAAAAGTGTGTGTGCTTTTATACAGTCTTGTGCACTTACGTAAAGAATCATTGCAGAGAGTTCTGTTTTACAGAGAAACTTGTAAGTATCTGTATCGAAACATACCTATTAAAAGTTATACTTGGATAGAACTAGAGACATCAATAAGGTAACTTTTGAGCTCGACTATCGAGATTGTTATTTCTCAATAAAAAAACTACGTAAACGAGACTCTATTTAAATATTGTAAGAAGTCAAATAAACTATTAAGTATTAAACAGCAAAGACCTTTAAAAGATCTATCACCTTGAAAACCCCAGCTTTTCCTTCAGCTGCATCACTTGAAAGGCCCCGTCATCGATGCGGACGAGCGACACAGCGCTAATTGGAAAGCGACAATCCTATTTCGATGATTACTCGCCTCTGATTCACGTATAGCGTTACGAACTCGTTCCACTCGTGTAATACTCGCACTTGTGTGGGGAACACAATCCAATGAGATCAATATTATTGTTTTTGTGTACAGTCAAGAGCATAAATATGTAAACAGACGCACGGGACCGGTCAATGTGGCGACACCTGGGGGAGGCCTATGTCCAGCAGTGGACGTCTTTTGGCTGAAATAATGATGATGAGGTACAGAATTACAGATGCTATAATATTTCAACATCGTACCAAAATTCTAAAAGAAAAAGTTTGTGAGATAGTGGTAATAAGAGATGCAATGCTAAAAAGCGTTTTTTACTGATAAGTCAAACACCGAAGCCGTCGCATTTTATGATGGTCGTTATTGCTTAAGACTTAGGTACGAGCTAATATCACTAAAAACTTAACTATATCGACTCGTAATTGAATGATACTAGATAAGTACTGTTCGTGATTTGCGTTAGGAATAGCATTTAATATGCTGATTTGGCCGCGCATTAATTGTAATAGTTACCTAACAATGTTTTGTTGATGTGACATATTTGCTTATTTCAGTGGTTACATATTTGGTAAAGTTAAACCCTGTAGAGATCTTTTTCAGTAAATAAATAAAAACTAATTCAAGATTACTTCGGGAATTTCTTCGGGATTTTTTTTATTAGTAGAACGTGGAGGACCACGCGACTTTATAATCTTAATAAACATACATGCTACAATCCTTTCATACTGCTTTTGTTTCGTCCACGTTCATACATCTGGTCATACACGTACGCCGGTTGCGAGTGCTACACATGTGTCCTTTCTGAAGGACCTAATATGTACTATTCAATTCATTGTCCTTTAGGTACTACGTAAATACTTACGTTTTACTAATAGTTTGATTGAATAAAAGTAATGCCTTTACGTAATGTTACCTTCAGACAAAACTTTTAAGTGTTTCTTGGAAAACCTTGCAACCTTTTTGTAACTTGCTCAAAAGATCAAAGGTTTCCGAGAATGTCTCGCTCTATTTTTAACCGACTTCCCAAAAAGGAGGAGGTTCTCAATTCGATTGGTATATATATATATTTTTATGTATGTACACCGATTACGCCGAGATTTATAAAACCGATTTACGTGATTCTTTTTTAGTTTGATGCGGAATAGTTGCCATTTGGTCCCATAAAAATGTAACATAGTTTGGCCCAGTACTTTTCATTATAGGTACATTTTTTTTTAATTTATGAACATTTTTCGTTTGTGTGTTCGCGAATAACTTCGTCGTTTATGACGCAATTTTGATGATTCTTTTTTTATTGGAAAGGAGATATTTCAGGGATAGTACCATGATATGGAAACTAGGACCTGGTGATGGGATCCCAGAGAAGTCGGAACCCTCAAATTTCATAGACACGTTTTACGTGTTTCGTGCTTTTTCTGACGCTATTCAAGTATTCGCATCTAGCAGTCATCACTTCATGTTGATGAGCGATAATGGAAGGTACTACTCCTCAACGGTTAAGAGTTGAAAGCAAAAATAGGGGAATCTTGAAGGATAAGGGTTAGGTTTCTTGGTTGAATGTTAAATGCATAGTACATATTTGTATAGGATATGTATAGGTACTTATTACAACTAAAAAAAAACAACCGACTTCAAAAACACCAAAAAGAGAAAAATAGTCGGTGGCAAAAAAAAATAAAATCAAACAAACAAATGTCACCGACTTCAGAAGAAAACTTATTTTTCTTCTGAAGTTTATTTTTCTCTTTTTGGTGTTTTTGAAGTCGGTTGTTTTTTTTACAATATAATTATTTCTATGCGATTATTAATCGATTCAATTATGCAATGCAATTATTTTTTCTTGCATCATTCAGTACCGTCTTGCATTAGCTTGTCAACAACATCATTGTTTTGCCCTTATCCCAAATTATTTGGGGTCGGCGCAGCATGTCTTCTTTTTCCATACTTCTCTGTTTCTCGTCATCTCATGAGACGCCTCCTTTTAGCATTAGCTTATCAATATGTTTTTATAAGTGGAGACCTGTAATTGGCTTTCAGACTATTGTACTGTCCTTGATCTGTTTGTTTTAGCTGTAAGTCTCCCATATTAACTAAATAAATAAATAAATAAATAAATAAATACCATAGGGCCAAGGTTGAACTACTGGGGCTGAGAGCTAGAAAATTACCCCCCTTCTTTCAGCTCATTTAATTTGGCAAACGATAAACCTCACACCCTGCATATTGTCTGAAATAAAGTTGTATTTCATTAACATGAATAGTGACAGAAGAATAAATATTTCTATTATTTGTTTTATACTCCATTATCTCACCCCTTGAAAAATGACTGAAAGCCGACCCCAACATAGTTGGGAAAAGGCTAGGCAGATGATGATCATAATTATCTCACCCCTATACAATCCTAAACGGGCCCAGATTAGATTTTCCCGGAATGCATTATTAACTAGTGAAACCTCGTTACCGCATAAATTAGTATTTGAGGAATCAATTGGAGTGCAACTAGTTTACATACAAATGCATATTACGCTGATATTGATATTAGCATCGATGGACCCTAGTATTATCACACGAAGTAAATATGGAAACGTATTAATTTTATCTGTTTAATGATAGCTTAGCTTGGGGCCTTTGCCCAGCAGAGCTTCGAGATTGTCATGACGAGATGATCATCATCATCTTCCTAGACTTTTCCCAACAATGTTGGGTTTCGGCTTTCAGTATTAAATATAGTCCCCGACACGTAACTTGGCAAGAGTCGTTAATTTCGCAGAAGTCATTTTTTAGGTCTCTTTGGCGGTCAAGCGGGGCGCGGGGTATGAGTATGCGATTGGTGCATTCAAATGCATACGTTCCGTTCGCTCCCGATTACACTTGCGGTGCTCGAAAGTTGTGTTGTTAATCTATTGCATAGATTCTATCGCGGGCCTTCAGTTGAGTTGAGCGTGGAGAGCGAATCCAGAGATTTCCTAACGAAAATATTCAGGATTCAGTATTCAACCAGGTTGCTATGGTTACGGAAAATAACAAGGTTGTCAACTGAGGTTGTCAAATTAAATAATTGTTTGTCTCTCTGCTTTCTCCTTCTAAAATATTCTTATTCGTATAATTAGTGTACATAGTGTTTTAAATATGAATAAACAAAGTGCATTTATTAATGAAGAAAGTCACGAAAAAATTGTGAAAGAAAATGAGTGAGGAGTGAGTACTCTATAAACATTCATTTTATTATTAGTACGCATCTATCTTATGTTTTATTGGTTTTTGCATTACTATTCTGCGCATCGGTCTAAAACGATTCGTTTTCTTATAAAATATCTAAAATAAAATAAATAATTTTCATATTTTTCAATGTTATGACACTTACGTCAGGCTGTCAATACTTTTTCTTTTAAATTTTCTGTCATAGAGTTTCTTACTAGCTTAGTTAGTCTATGAAGGTTAGTTTTGATTTATATAATGTACATCGCGCGAAATTCGAAGAACAAACTCTTAATATCGTTATTTTTGTTCTAATTTTTTGAATGAATAATTATTTTGGTGTGTAATTACACTATTAATACCTAATTATTTATACCTATTATTGCATAAGTTGATAAAAAATGCTATGCAATAGATTTACCGCGGCAGTCTCCGAGTGCCACACGTTTTTTTTTTTGTTATTTCTTTTTGTTACGAATTTGAGTTGTCGTTGTGTTTTAAATTAGGTTTTTGTTACGAATGTTGTGGTTTTAAATTTAGTTTTTGTTACTTATTGTTTTAAATTTAGTTTTTGTTATTGTTTTAAATTTAGTTTTTGTTGTTTTAAATTTTGTTTTACGTTTAAATGCATAATTATTTTTATTTATAACACCTAATAAATGTCACAAAGTCTTCACCTTTCTTTAACTTCATTATTAAAAATAAATTATATCAATTACCATAGAATAATGACAAGCAATAAAAGTGACTACTTTTTGTGGCAGAAAGTGTACGATGCGCGAACTTTAAATTCGAATTTCGAAACCTTGCCAAGCTACGTTTTGGGGACTATATTATTATAACCGGATGACTGACTACCTGTAGCGACTGTCAAAGATCTACAAGACAGCTAGAACGGCTTTACGTGCTTTCCGAGGAACGGAGAATCCCCGAAATGTAATGGGTGGTCACCAATCCGTGGACCAACCTAGGCAAGCGTGGCTTAACCTGAATATCGGCCCGAGAGACTGTTATTACTTAGCCACGAGCTCGATCCATGATAAAAAAATTCTCAACGTAATATAAATCTTAATGATAGGAAATAAGTTTTCTCCCTAGTATTACGTTATTACCGAGTGTGACATGTCAAGACCTAAGGAAACCGGTGGCAGTACCTAATTACATACTCTACCTACCTTGTTAAATATCCCAGTGGAGGCTGGGGTTCATTTCCTACTCGTTACTTTTTCCTGATTTATTTTATGAAGTACCTTATCAATAGTCGATTTTTATATAGAATTTTTTATGATGTTTAAGTATCTATAATGAAAAAGAAGGCACTTTTATGAACAGAGTATTGCTTGATGAAGACGGTGTACTCGTTATTTAAATTATTATGTAAAAATAAAAATAAAATAATAACATTAATTATTGGTACTTAAGCATTTAATAATTATTTTTTTAAACATAAGTGTTATGTATAAAAAAGGTGTATGAAAAACTGGTACGATGAATAGGTAAAGCTTTGATGTACCTACGAATGTATTTTTGAAGGAAGGAAGGGCCGATAAATGATTATGAACGAATTATCACAAAAAAAACCTATTAGTCTAGACTCGCTCGTGCATACATTAATTCTATTCCCAACCATGGAAACCAGAATATTCTTTAAAAATATCAATCAGTTAAGGTCCCGTCAATCGGGATATGAGATATAATAATTAGCTGAAAAGTTTGGTCCGATCTGGATGAATTATACACGTGCCAGTCTAATTCTGACGCCAGCGTCTGGCAGAAGGCGAGGGGTGGCGGTCGCACTGGGGGCGGGTATGCTGCTTTATATTACTGCATTATTAGAAATACCTAGACGTAACTGACAGCCCACTTACTCTTCAACAGTAGAGAGGAGCTCGTGGCTTAATAATAACTGCCACTCGGTCGATCTTTAGGTTAAGCCGCGCTTGCCTAGGTTGGTCTGTGGATGGGTGACCACTAATTATAATAATATAATAGTAATATTCCACAACTATCACACAACGCCATCTAGTCCCAAGCTAAGCAGAGCTTGTGTTATGGGTACTAGACAACTGATAAACATACTTATATATTTCTAAATACATACATATTATAGATAAATTACACCCAGACACAGTACAAATGATCGTGCTCATCACACAAACATTTGTCCTGGGTGGGAATCGAACCCACGACCTCCGGCATAGCAGTTAGGGTCACTAACCACTAGACCAACAGGCCAGTCAATTATATACTAAGGAGTTTCCTCCGCGCCTCGCATAGCACGTTTTAAGCTGTTGGTCCCGGCTGCTAGGTTGATCTTTGGCAGTCGTTACGGTATTCGGTAGTCAGTGGCCTGTAAGTCTGACAACCAGTCTTACCAAAGGGTTTCGTATTACTCAGTATTAACCGGGTTGTGGTGGTCAGATAGGCAGTCGCTTCATGTAAAATACTGGTATTCAGCTGCATCAGGTTAGACTGGAAGCCGACCCCAACATAGTTGAAAAAAGAATTTCCTGATAGCCACTGTAAAGAGGAGCACGTTCTATCTGAAAAATCTTACAACAAAACTTTCAAAGAACTTTACTTTTTCAAGATAACATTTTTTTGTAATGATAGATGCAAAGAAAATATTTTTATTTCAAACTGTTTGAGTTTCAATACATCTATGTATTATATCAACACTAGCTGATGCCCGCGGCTTCACCTGCGTGGATGTCGTTCAAATTATATACTAAAACCTTCCTCTTGAATCACTCTAATTATTAAAAAAAACCGCATCAAAATCCGTTGCGTAGTTTTAAAGATTTAAGCATACAGACAAACAAACAGACAAAAATAGCGACTTTGTTTTATACTATGTAAGGATTTTTTCAACTATGTAAGGGTCAGCTTCCAGTCTTACCAGGTACAGCTAAAATACGATATACCTACCTTGGCAACAGTCCTACTTTTCTTAGAATAATTATATATTAAATATGTAGTAATATTCATAGTGCTTCGTTACGTAGTCGTAGTATTCATAATCTACGTTCACGTATATAGACCCTTAGCTAAACTCAGAAGTCGTAGTAACAATACTTTTAGATACTATGGCAATGGACAAAATTAGCATTAAAAACGCTTCAAAGGATACGTTACCAGCGGCCACTTCGACCGAACCCTTACCCGTGACTACATTGGATTCTAATTTGACTTTATTAGATTTTAGCTGAATTTAAAATGCTAGTTCAAAATTAGATGAGAAAATTGCATTATTTACCAGTAGTGTGTGAATTGTTCCTAATGACTTCCCCGATGGAATCTCTGTTCAACTCCAAATTAAAACTTGATTAGAGATACTTACATGTCAAATATACGTATCCGCGTTTCAAGCGAAACTTTCTCAACAATTTATTAACAACGAACAAGGAAAAACAAAAGGCGAATTGGTGAATTTCCTTCAAGCGCATTTCTATTGAGAGTAATTTATTGTGTTACCTTTTACGTAAAATTCTTTTCTCATATCGAGAGTTTTGACAGTTCTCTAAGATAATACAATAATGGCTACGGCGAACTGTTGTAGACGTGTAGCTTCGTAGAGCGTCTACGTGCGCGTAGTCTTCGTAGCGTGTGGCGGCCGCAGCTTCGAGAGACGCGCAATTAAAAGTTTACAGCAGATGCAGTGATCGGCAGAGCGGAGCTGTAAACGACACGTTTATGTAAACACGCTTCTAATTGGATCAACTACCTTTTATACAAGTACCTACATCCTCGGAACACGGTGAGGCAACTAATTGCTAACGGGCACTCTTTCACTAAACACGTGTAATTTATCTGCAACTGTCTTTAATTGACAACGACAACTTGTAAACAAGTTGTAGCTTTCCTTAATATTGTTCACAAATAAAAGTTGCACATTAAATTCAAACTTCAATTCGTTCAGAACCTCGACGTTTTCATAATAAATAAAACTTTTGGGCGTTCATTGTGATTTCATATCTAACTTTTTAATCAGCTTATTTGAACTAGGAACAACGTCGATTTCTGACGTCCGTATAACACCGACATTAAAGTTAGAATACATTTTAGATGTTTGGACTTGTTCATAGAATGCTGGTTGTTTTAAAAGGAGTCACGTATAGATACATACATTTCTAGATATAACACATTTTCCTGTATAAATAGAGGAAAAGATATAAGAAATGTGAACCTATTTAAACGTAAACCATTAAGTTGGAATGGTCCCCTTAAAACGGCAAGTGCAAAGAATGCATAAGGTTTTAAAACGGCAGGTCAAATTTTGCCTCGTCAGATATAATTAAAAGTCTTTACGATGGGCGAAAACGACGCTGTAAAGCGGTAAGGAAAATTATATGGAAATCGCGGAAGCACGTCACAGAACGTCGTAAAGTATGAGACGTATCAGTGCGGGTGCACCGAGTGTCTTATGACTTATGAGACTACACGTGTGCGCAACTTGGGAACTGTTTTTATTGTGACCCGAATAATACGGGAAACTTTCGGAGGAAAAGGTAAGACGATTTCGTCCAGGTATTATGTTACCGGCGAAACCGGTTTCCTGAATTAATCTGTTTAGACAAGCTAGTTCGTTAGGTTTAGGAAAAAACTTCTGTTGCCCGCGGCAACCTTCGTTCGCGTGAAATTATGATCGTATTTCAAGGGTTTTAATTTTTTTGAACCATAATTGTTTCTCTAAAACAAAAGTAGCCTAAGTAACGTATTAACTTTCTGCCAGTAAAAATCCCATTACAATTGGTCCAGCAGTTTTGGACATTAGCCGGGACAACCAGACAGACAGACCAAATTATAATAAAAAATGTGTTTATTTTTTAAGTACCGTATGTATACATTCGGTAACAAAGCTATTATTTTGTCATTACAAACAGACACTTCTATTTTATTTATGTATTTGTATAAGTAGATTTAATACCTACTGAAAACAATAACCAAAGAAACTGTATATAAATCTCACATTTAATTATGCTCGCAAGTCTACAAAAGACACCGAATGATTAAAGCCTTATTAAACATGAACCGCGCACACAATAATTTCACCACAAACAGTTGTTTTTTCCAGAAAAACGAACTAAAAGCGCATTTTAATATCTCTATTATGAATCCGAGAGTCCTTTCACTAAGCGTTGCCATCACAGGCTGTTACTGGGGACGAAATAACTCGCTATTAACCTTGTTGAAACGGCTCTTTTGCAAAAACCATCGCCGAAATTGATATCAACTCATGCTCACAAACGTAAATTGCTTCTCTATGCATATTTACGCAGACTATTAAAAATTGATCGATTGCCATTTGCGGGACCACACTTATGGTAGGTATGGCTTTTTTTAAATAACGATGAGTCCGAGTGGTTGGGTTAATCGATACCAATTTACGTCTCTATAGTATCAACTTTACGTGTGTTGAGTAACTTTTCTTCGTCTGTTAATACCTCTACGGTTTTGAGTACTACAACACGAATACATAAAAATGTTGGTATATTCTTTTTAATGTGTACGTATCGGTTTACAGCCGGCGGAATCACAATCGTTTGAGTTTTGAAACGCCCTCAATAACCCGAGTTTAGTGCTAAGTTCGTATTCACACAGTTACCACGTTCGTAGCATCCTTTACACGATACTAGAGGAGGATCGTAAAAACTTTTAATTATTTCGGTTGAAAATAGTCCGGGAGACCGCAAACATAAACTGGTATGCAGTCTTTTTCTTGCGTCGGTTTGCGCGAGACGTTAGTGCCTTGTTTTAAAGTGTTGTAAAACAAGCGTAACCCGCGCTCACCTACGTTACCTAAGTGTATGCCCTCTTGAAAAAATAAAGTCTCTGAACATGTTTCCTCGTTTTACGTTCATAGCTGGAGGGAAAAAGTACCAGAATTTTTCAAAATGAGACTTTTCAAATTTCACGACCGAGTCTAATTAATCTTTCAAGGTAAAATAAAACTGAAATGGTAAACTAAATTAAGGACTTTATCTTTATCTATTTTCTTGCCTTTTCAATTATTAAAACCACCCCTGATTGTTGACAAAGCGTTGTCGTAGGTAACACGCACGAGAATCGCACGCGAACCGCAATCATCCGTAAAGAGCACCCCACGACGCGACGCGCTAAGTGTCACCCTGTAACTAACGGATATGACGTAATTGGCTAGTCGTCAACAGGCGACCCTAGTTGTCACATGTCACTTCACAGTTCAGCGATTCCGTTAAGTGATTTCATGGAAACATGCGTGGTTATTCATTTTTTAGTGAGATATGGTTTCTTTTTTGTGAAGCCATTAAATAAATATTTTATTGTTTGTGATCAAAAATGCACTACAATGCAAAAAAAGGCAATCTAAATTGTTTCGACCCAGAACAGAGTTACTAGTTTGATGCTTTCGGCAGCGAAAGGTGGTTATTTGACTAAGTAAAGTATGTTTAATTTTCAGGGTTCCGTAGGCGATGGGCAACAGACGGAACCCTTATAGATTCGTAATGTCTGTCTGTTTTATAAAATCAAATAAATATTTTCTAACAGGTTTTTCCTTCTACATTTCTTTCTTTCTGAATCAACAACAAAACAGTCAAAGTATCAACTAATAATAACTTCAAAGTACCAGCAGGAAAAGTACGACAACACAAAAAAATAGCGCCGTCGCATGAAATTATAAACTTGTTTGAAAATACATACGAGTACAAAAGTGTTGAAAACTTCGCAATAGCTTTTCAGATAAGTAACTAGCACGCGTTAATGTTCTGCTCTTTGTGATTCCGCGCGGCGCGCCTGTGTGTGACTGTATCACTGTATGACGGTATGTCGAACTACTTTTCTAAGTTAATTCGTGTCTCATGCACAAGCACAATCCATAAACTTCCGAATGCCATCTCGCAAACGTCGAGGACTTCTGTTGTGAATAAAACTTTTTTCATCGTGTGTATTGTCGCGTCTTTTTAAATGAAGGTGTTATGTTTCTAGGGTGCCTTTTTATTAAAATTATAGTAGTTTACCTTGTACAGTCAAGGAAATTAACATTAAAACTAGGGCTTGTTTTCTGGGCGAAATAATCCACAACGACTGACCGCCCGCCTGGTGTCTGCCGGCGTCCCCGAAGATAAATAGATAAAGGCTTGTTTCACCACCTGTGATTAAGTTCCCGTTAACTTACTTGGCAGCTAATTTCATACATATCCTGTTCCAGTATTGATTTTTTTTTGCAGTTGACTGTTAGTTTTCTCAGTCTTGACCGAGTTCATTTAGTGGAGAAAGTGGTAAAAAAGTGGGTTCTTCTGATTTAATCAGAATAACCTATTTTTTTATAAAGTCCTGTTTACACAACAAACATTTTCAAAAATTGCAGCCACTGAAACACTGAGAATAAAGCTACGTACTGCAGTCTTTTTGTAAAAATATCGTCTCTTTCACACACATTCAGGGTACAAGTTTACCTACCTGCACCCCAGACTCTTTGGGTAAGGATATTGTGCGAATAGCACTATGTTCTGATGAGGTTACATTGTTCCGTTCCGTTTCAATTATTGAAACTGACCCCACTGTTAAAGATAAGTTCTTGGCCGAAGCAGTGGTTAAAACAAAAACCAAGAACCCTACTACAACCCATACTATTTATTTTTACAAGCTACATATTGTATGCCACTTAAAAAAAGTTTCTTAATATCACCATTATTTTTGCTTCAGGCATTTCCAAAAGTTATTGAAAACCAACCTTATTTTATCCATGTGTCTAAGTGGCGATTTACTATTCTTGATTGGCCCATTAATTAGCTAAACTAAATTCGTTTTAGGTTAAATTAAAATCAATAAACGGCTCTCGGCTTTGAATAGACACTGGGGCTCGGTGAATGTTTGGGTCTACCTCGGGCCTCCACGGAATTCAAATACATACACAGTCATTTATGGACTGTATTTCGTTACTCCGAAGTTCGAAATACCGAAGTACGGTATACAGAAAGTTTGTGAGTCCGAATTACGTTAGTCAGAATGTACGCTATGACGAAGTACGGTATTCAGAATGTTCGTTACTCCGATGTACGTTACTCCGAAAGTTTGCTACTTCGAAGTACTGTACTCAGAATGTTCGTCACTCCGATGTACGTTACTTCGAAAGTTTGCTATTACGAAGTTCTATTCAGAATGTACACTATAGCGAAGTACGGAACTCCAAAAGTTTGCTATGACCAATTACTCAATAATAATTGAGAATTACTGACTTGTAAAACCTATTTGCACAATAATCATCATTTATAATACTTGACTAATTCGAAATACTCTCTAATGAGGAATATTCTCAATTATTATTGAGTAATTGGTCATAGCAAACTTTCGGAGTTCCGTACTTCGCCATAATGTACATTCTGCATACAGTACTTCGTAGTAGCAAACTTTCGAAGTAACGTACATCGGAGTGACAAACATTCTGAGTACAGTACTTCGTAGTAGCAAACTTTCGGAGTAACGTACATCGGAGTAACGAACATTCTGAATACCGTACTTCGTCATAGCGTACATTCTGACTAACGTAATTCGGACTCACGAACTTTCTGTATACCGTACTTCGGTATTTCGAACTTCGGAGTAACGAAATACAGTCACATTTATGAATTAATGTTTAATTTGTACGGTCAGCAACGGAAGTAGATTAGTATTTCGGAATTTTAATTATTTGATGTGCAGGACTCCAGCTATAGCCTATTTTTGGACTAGTACTAGAAGTCTTATTTTTAATGTTTCAGAAGATAATTCTTTAAAATATTCCTCACTCTTCAATAACTTGATAGTGACGAGTAATATCATAAAACTTTTTATTACAAAACCTGTTTTTTACTTTGAGTAGTGTTAATTAACTTCTGATGCTGTCTGTACACCTACATTTGTCGTGGTATGAATGAGTCCCACCCATACACGATAGAGGGCGATATTTTTTTTTTAAGGAGGTTCTCAATTCGGATGTTTATATTTTTTTCATGTTTGTTCGGGCATAACTCCGTCACTTGCTAACCGATTTGAAATAATCGTTTTTTGTTGGCAAGGGTATACATCCTCCTAGGTGGTCCCATGCCAGTCAAGTCAGGATATGATGATGGGATCCTGGAGAAATAAAGAAAACTCTTCAAATTTTATAGGCACACTTGAAGTGATTTGAGTAGGTTTTGGAAGAGTACTTTCTCGGAGATGGAACCACCATTTCAATTTGCTGAAGATCTGATGAAGAACTTCGGAGATAGGCAACGGAACTCCTCAACAAATGATAGCAAATGGACTGGGATTGCTGAAATCTCATGTCTGTCTATTGTTTACACGAGTTCATAACATAACATCACGCCGGTAAGGTGTGAAGAGGTAAGCACATGTGAAGCACTAAAACGTGAAAAATAAAAACGTTTTTACAAAAAATAAAACCGACTTCAACAAAAAATACGAACAGATAAATTTTTAATGAATAAACTATAGCAGTTTTTGTGGTGAATGTCACATAAAGAGGAATTAGCCAGAATTGATGTGAGAAGTTGGTAAATCTATTTTGAAGGCTCTTTTATTTACTTGCCTCTATATTTTTGTTTGTTCGTTGAATAACAACAGGGTGCATCGGACAAAAGAAGGTAGATACGTAAAACAAGTGCTGCTACGTACTACTGCATACAGAAGATGCTTTTTGTTTGAACGGATGCGATAGTGGGTAATGAAATGATGCCTTCTCGATTCAGTTCTCTTATCCGGATTAAGCTGAGCGCCTCTGTAACCTGCTCTGTCGTTTGAATTCTTATTAAACCCGCCTGTACCGAACTCTATTTTAGCATTCCTTATGGAAAAGATAAGCAGAACAATTTGCCTTATCTTAGATTTCTTGTCTTGTTTCGTGAAAGTTACGAGTTAGATTTTAATTAATGGAGTTACCTAGATATTATTAAGGTAGGTCTAGTTGCTATTACGTTAACGTAAAATTCGATAGTGCTGAGCCTAAAGTCAAAGTTGACTTACATTGCAAATTAAAAGTTTTATAAAAACACTTTACCAAGTATCATAAAGTCAAGTTTAATATTTGAGGCATCAAATTTTGATAGAGTTTTGCATAAACAGATAAGCCCGATCAAAGGATTGCTTTCAAAGTGGTTTACCTTGCGAACATATTTAAGTTTTCATGAAGTGAGGAAATGGAAAATAAATTGGATTTGTATAAGTTTCTTAAAAGCCCCACACACGGGGAAATATTTACTTTGTTCTAGCCAGGATTATTGCACTCTCGCAGTTCATTATAAGACTAACTCGGAGGTCTAATGGAAAACCTGGTGGCGCGTTTGTGACTACGCTATATTTTTCATGTTGAATCAAAACAGTTTAGACAACATAAACAGCTAAGTTGAACGTATCGCGTTATGAACTGGGTGCAGTGTTGCGTTTGTGGACCGACTAACTGTAGAAAGGGAATGAGTCAACTTTTAAAACAATATTTAATGAAACGTTATAAAGTCGGAGTCTGTATTTCCGAATGGTAGATGGCTATAGGCTCGTCCCCTTATATGGGACTTCAAACAAAACTGCCGAAATATGGGTGTAGTTACTAATGTTTACACCTCTGCATGTCTAAATCTTCGTGGATTACAGGCGTGATGTTATGTGTATTAAAGTATGGAAATACATGTGCCACTAGAAAATAACACTGATTTATTATTAAACTCCAGGTAAAAAGAAAACACGCCGTATAAATGTACTTTATGCAGCTTTTGTTCTCACATTCTGACCTAAACTGTCCATAAACACAAATAAATCGCATCACCTTTCCTCCACGTAGATAGAATATTAAACACAAAGGTTGATAATGTTTAGCAAGCAGACAGTTCTGATACAAAGGGGAAACACATTAACATACAACTTCACCCGACGCGCCGGTGAGGAGTTGCAAACATTTTCGCACAAAACTTTTCTATATGCGAAACGCTATTGAAAGCTCCTCTCGGAGATTAACACGCGCCGTGAAAATACGTTCAAGGATTACCCCACCCCCCCTCGCCGAGTGTGAAGTTATCTTGTTATAATGTGCCGCTAACAGCTAGCAGTGAAAAATTAATGCACCCCTCCCCCCTTCCCCTCTTACCCGCGGGAACGATACACGTGCGGGCAAAAAACCTGGCTCATCATTTCATCAATTAAACTGCCTTCGTGAATCGCGTGATACGCTTCGCTTGATTGAGTAATTTTGACGTGTGGTTTAAAATTATCGAAGTACTGTGCCGTAATATTGTATTTTATTTATAATGCAGTTTAGGTCGGTCAAATTTTGAACAGACTTCAAAAAAAGGAGGGGGTTCTCAATTCGGTTGTCTTTTTTTAATGTTTGTGACTTCATTTATGAACCGATTTTATAGAAAAGAATACTTTCCGAATGATCCCATTTCATCGAAATTAGTAATAGGAATTAATTGTCAATTAAACAAACATAGTCATCGACTTCCGAGAGTTAATTTATTTTAGCCGTTTTTCGTGTTTTTTGAAAGTCGGTTTTTTAACGCAACAGAAACGGTTATTCAAATACTTTCTAGACCAGCCACAAGTCAAGATGAAGAAACGCAGACCCCTCACTAATCCGCTCGCGAAATCCTCCAAGATGAGGCTTTAATTAATTCGTAACAAGGTATCTCTTGTTCCACACAATACAAAATAGATTTACACCTCCTTCAGTGGCAGTGTTGTGCACTCATTGGCAGATATACTGTTCTTAACCACGTCAGCAAATAGCAAACATGGCAATGAACAGTGGAGTCATCCCCGCAGCTAACTAGATCTTTGAGCGCAGTTTGGACTTCGGTTTGATCGTGTTTGTACGCTGCTCACTAGTTAGACTGCGAATTGCGGATAGCTTCTTTGTGTTCCCGACTCGCAAGTTCGCTAACTAGCTGCCGGTGACTGATTATGAACAACTGAAATCTAGGTACCGAAATGATAATTACAAACACGAAACTTTTGAACTCCTTTTTATTTCTTATACAAATCGTAATATACATGCTGATAACCAATTCTGGGCACTACTCTGTCAGTCAAGCCAGCTACAAGACGAGTATGTTTGTGGATATTGGGTCTGATCAGACGCTTAAATTTCTTCAGCAAATGGTTGTGGAGCTCCCATTTACTAGGCACATTATACGGCATGTTGAAATATGAGTTCGTAAGATGATTGCCGCCATTACTATGTAGAGGCACGAGGGAACTATGTATATGTGATAATGTCTCCATTTCTACCGGTGCAATACGTTCATGAAGGACAGAGTACCTTGGTTGAATATTATTAGCCATTTGTATTTTGTCAGGAAGTCTTTGTAAAATCTTCTTTAATAGCATGCTTTGTCGAGATTCACTTTTTGTAGTTCTTTTTAAAAAAGCATCATGCATCACTTTCTTTTGAATGATTGCATCGATTAAGTCTGTCATTTCGGGAGTTAAGACACTTCTTGATTCGAAGTGTTCGGGTATGTCATGTTCTTCATCCGCTACTTCAAATTCTTCTTCTGGTACGTTATAACGAGGTTGGTCAGCTGTCACTTTATTATTTATTTCTCCTTTCACTACATTTTCCACATGCTGAGTATAATCAACAGATTTTGTTTCAATCAGGTTGTTATCGTCCTCAACATTGTCATAAGTTATATGATCAATAATAATCTCAGGATACTCATGCAATAAGTTTAACTGTTGATTCTGATGACCGGTGCTTAGTGTAAAAGATATCTGTTTATTATCATTGGTTGTATTTATCCCTGCAACTATTTCCTGTTCAAACAAATCTTCTAAAGAGTTATCATTTACGTTACCGCTTTTTGAAGTTCCATGTTCTCCATGTATGAATTCTTTTTTGTTAGTAGCTCCATGGAATATTTTTCTAGTTATCTTACCTGAGCCTGCAAACGGTATGTCATCTGAAGTTGGATCGTGATCATCAGTGGATACTTCAAGACTTTGTACAGTTTTATTTGAATGTCGAGTTCTATGTACCACTTCACTGCTTGATTTAAAATTGATTTGTGGGGCCACTAACGTCTTGAAGATATATATATTTGAATCATTGCTTAGAAGGCCCGCGTGTGTTTCATTAACTGGAGTTAAATCATTTATGTGTGACGTGGGATCAGTCTCGTTTATGTGTTGGGTCTGTAGTATCAGTTTATCCAAAACCTCATTAATATTTTCTTTGCTCATTTGTTCTGTAGATGTTAAACAATGTACTGTTATTATAAAACACATGTGGAGAACTGAAAAAAATAGTAACTAAATTAATAAAAGTACAACAAATATTATCCTGACAATAGTTCCAGCAAGACAATACCGTATACTACTCGGGAGGGTTAGTATATTCTAAGAGTGCCTAAAAGCAATGGGTGAACAATTAATACAAGGTTACAATAATGTGACCTTACACAGCGTGAGCTCCATGTTAATCGCCATTCTGCCAGATTACCACTGAATGGAATACTGGTTTATTATTGGCTCAATTTGTGCTTGATCGGTTATTAATTAACTGTTATCGCGTTAATACCTCTTCGGACTTAATTAAGGCGTAATTGCTAAGCGTGAAGGTTTTCGTCTAAATATTACTTTATCACGTTATTCACGTTCAACTTCGCATTTAGTATTATGCTGTTGGAAGTAGAACGCGCGAATGGGTGTCATAAAAATAGGTTTTTTTCGATTTGTTTGGTCAAGTTTTTTTGTTCAGGTGAACAATATCATATTTATAACTCAATTATGTAGTGATGATTGTGTAACTAACATAGAACAATAGAAGTTGTTTATCGAAAAATAAATCCACAAAAACATCAATCGAGAAGTATTTCCATGAAAACGTCGAAGTTAATGGAACTTTTAATTTGCACTATAACAATTTACAAGCAATTGAAACTGAAAAAAGCAATCTTAGTTATCGTTGCCTTGGACGACAGAGAGTCGGCCCCAGCATGGAGTAAACAGCCCGGTTCGTCCTGCATTTCAATCGGCTGTATTTGTATTTTATTGCGAGAGCCTCGAACGGAGACCAAACGCCACGGACCAAAGCTTTACGTTTTATTGAGTTCTTTTATGAGTCTTAACCAATAATAGACAGGTTAATAACGGGCTACTAATATTTAATTAGCATTATTTGGTCCCAAGAAATATTTGGAACTGGGTTCGGCCGAAATATATGCGGTTCTAAACGTCCCACGCGGTAATAAATGTCAGTATCAGCAGAGTAAGAGGTAACTCGTTTGCAGATAGGTATTAGAAGTAGGAGAATGGTCTCACGTGGGTACTATGCAGATATAATAGAACTGCTGACCGTGTTTAGAAAAGGACTGATGCACTAAAATAAATAAATACATTCAAGCTCACGTTAGGTTCAGGTTGTGGCAGCTACGACTGTAGTTAGGCTAAGCAATCTAATTAGGGCTCTATAAAGTGGAATTATAATTAAATAATACCATTATAGTAATATCTTTATTTGCTTATCTGCTACTTATACGCTACTTAAAACTTCTACTATATAACCTTATATAGTAGAAGTTTTAGTCAAGTCTACGAATATATGACTAAAACTGTGACTAAAACTACCTACTAATATTTGTGTATTGTAATATTAACCGACCCAGCACTTATTGGTGTCTTTCGTAACCTAACATTACAGCAACCACAATATTTACAAAACGTGAAAAATAAATAAAAAGAAAATGCGGCATATTCCTAGCTCCGTGGGATAACGGAGGTATAACAAATTCTATTAGAAATCCATTAACTTTTTCTATTTCAACAGCCGTCTAATTTAATTGCGAACGTTTCCCGCTGTAAAGTTACAATAGCGCCTAATAAGGCTATGTTTTCTATTATACAACCAGTTGAACTATAAATAATATGTTCGCGTGTAAGTGAATTATTTTATTATTATAAAATAAAGAGATATATATTATTTAATAGAGTACCGGCCGTTATGGCAGTTTGTCATTGAAGAATGCAATCTTTTATGAAGATCACTCGATGGTTGATAAATTGGGTGGCTAGTAAGGTAACTCATAGTAAGTTAATGGAATACTTTTGGAAACGTGTTCTGGTAATATCAAAAAAGGACACTAAATTGACATGTAGGTATATGACTGGAGTTGGGCAGCACACCTAGCAAGGCGCAGTGATGACAGGTGCACTAAAGCTGTTACCGAATGGCGTCCAAGAACTGGCAAAAGAAGTGTGGGTCGTCCGGCGGCGAGGTGGGCAGAGGACATAGCTGCCATAGGGGGCAAACCTGGATGAGGCTGGCACAGGACCGTGGAGATTGGCTCAAGAAAACAGAGGCCTATACCCAGCAGTGGGTGAATTAGGTCTGAGGATGATGATGATGATTACTGAAAATGCAAATATGAGACTTTGAAGAACCTATGCTCACATGCAAGAAGTTTGTATAGGCTTATACTAATAATAATAATAATAATAATAATAAATTCTTTATTTGCAAAACATTTACAATATTTGTGAAGCCCTGACTCCAGAGCTAGATATTAAATATCTGTATTTCAGGAGTCAGTTTCTTCTTCCTAATAACATGGTGCTTATTTTATGCAATAATTAATTGATTAAATTAAATTTGTTGATAAAAAATATTAAACGTGTCGAATGATTAAAAATGATTACTTACAGTTAGAATAATAAGAATTAAAATTAGAATCATTAGCTGATGACAAATGACAACAGTTAAAAATTTAAATAATTAGTTAACTAATTAGGTACAAATTATTATGATTCAAGTTGTTGATTCACTACAAATGATACCTCTATGCATACTAATAATTAATAAAATTAAAAAAATAAATAATAAATAAATTAAATTTACAAGTGTTAATTCAAATACATATTATTAATTAAATGACAGAATAAAATGTAAGCCACAAGCATAGAGATAATTATAATATACAATACAACCAACCTAGAAAAATTACACAATTACAGAAAATACAAAAAAGTTGTTGAAATGTAGAATTTATTCGACAAAACTTGGAAAGTAAACGTGTGGGTGTGTGACTGTGTGTATGAGTAGTGTGAGGGTATGTGTGTGGAGATGTGTGGGGGGATGTGTGTGGGGATATGTGAGGGGGTGTGTGGATGAGTGACAGGATAAGGATTTTGATGTGTCATTTTGTAGGGGTTAACCATAATATGCTTTATGCCCGCTGCAATAGAGTTTCTGTTTTATCGTAATTTTGTGTTAGCAACCAAGTTTTTAGTGTTTGTTTTGTTTCATGGATTGTGAGGGGATTAATATTAAGCTTCCTGTTTAACTTATTATATAAATAGATGGCCTGGTGGACACGTTGTCGCCTGGCAGACACTGTATGGCATTGAAAAGGTAAACAGATGTCAGGTTTGGTGCGTTTATTTTTATGCTTATCACTAAAAGGTGTGATACTGTGCTGCTTGACTACAACCTGCAGAATGTAGGTTTGCCTTACAGTGAGTACTTTACACATCTCATATAATGTCACTGTAGGGAATAAATAGGGTTTGAAAGTCATGACTTTAAGCAAAGATCTTTGTGCTCTTTCTAGTTGTATAATAAAAGTTTTACATGCACCGCCCCATACCTCAATACAATAGCTCAGCACTGATTCCGCTAGTGCATTATAAACGCGGCGCAAGGATTCAAAGTCCGCGACATGTCTCAGCTTTTTAAATGCCCATATTAGTTTCCGAATTCGTGTAGAAGTGAGATCAATATGTTGTCGCCAGCTGAGTTTTTCATCCACTAATACACCTAGGTATTTGACATGAGTAACTTTATGTAAAGTCAAGCACGAGCAGTCTCTATCTATATGAGGTGAATTGCATGTATGCAGTTTAATGTGTGTTTGTGATGGTTTGATTTTGGAAAAATGGAATTGTAGGTAAGTGGTTTTTGTTATGTTCAGAGTTAGAATGTTAGCTCTTAGCCAGCGACCAACTTTGTGTAATCCTGATTCGGCGAGCTGTTGAACCTCTTCCCATGTATCCCCATGAAATATTAATGCTGTGTCATCAGCGTATGTGAAAATTTTACCATTCGTAAGAGTTTGCTGGCACAGGTCATTTATATAAACGAGGAAAAGACTGGGACCAAGTATACTGCCCTGTGGAACGCCGTAGGTCACGGTGGCCTCAGAGCTCACATATTTATCTATTTTGACTTTCTGAGTGCGGTCATAGAGAAAGTCTTTGAAGATATTCAAGGCATTTCCGCGAATACCAATCCTCTCCAATTTGTCCACAAGAGCGGGAATAGAAACGGTGTCGAAAGCTTTGGCTAAGTCTAGAAAAATACCTACACATTTTTGTTTTGCATCAAGTTTACTCGTGACATGGTCCACCAATTGATTAACTGCATCTTCAGTTCTCTTTCCCGCCCTAAAACCATATTGGGCGTCTGATAGTATATTGTTGCGTTCTAAGAAGTTTATAAGTCTAATGTTGAGCACCTTTTCCAGAACCTTCGACACCGTTGTGAGAACAGAAATTGGACGATAGTTCCGGACGTTGTCCTTCACCCCACTCTTGTGGACAGGAGTAATAAGGGATTTTTTTAGAACCTTTGGGAAGACACCTTGAGTAAAACAGATCTCAATCATTTTTGTTAGTTGGGGAACCATGACATGTTTCGCCAATTTGAGAAATTTTGCTGGAATCAAGTCCCACCCAACAGCACAGTCACTTTTTAGGTTCATTATTATTGATTCTACTTCGGCCTCATCTGGGGGGAGTAAAACGATAGAGTTCAGGGAGGAGGGTATACTAAAATTATTAGTTGTCGTGGTTTGTGTTATGTCATCTGCAAGTTGTTTACCTATATTTGCGAAATAGTGATTTACTTCGTCGACTGCCTGTGATCCACTTTTAGTTATGGGTATTAGTTTATTAGCACAGGATTTTTGCTTTTTTGTGTCAGTTATAGTTTTAATAGCATTCCATTTTTCTTTGTTGTTTTTGGCGTTTTGTAGCAAAGACTTTTCATAGCTTCGTTTTAATTTTTTGAGCAATGAGTTGCAGAAATTGCGATATCTTTTGTATGTCGTTTGCAGAATTTGATTTTGTAGCTCTTTAGAAGACTTTTTGTGAAGTTTGTCTCTATGGTGGATGCAACGCAGCATTCCAGGTGTAAGCCAGGGTTTAAGAAGTTTTTTCCGACCAGGTCTAGTGAGTACCTTTGAATGCTGTTTCAACGTTTCAGATACTTTCTCAATGAAAAGCGACGCAACTTCATTAGCATCCATACCATTATTAATAAATGTGTAATCTATAGTTTCTAGATGAGTAATGGCAGCCTCATAGTCTATGCTAGTGTAGAAGTTAGTAGTTTTGTTTTGCTGATTAGTGCAGTATATGCACATTAATACAGAGTCGTGGTCAGTTACTGCAGAATTTAACACAAAAACTGAGGCAGAGTGGCATGTATTTAGCATGACGTGATCCAAACAGTTATGTAGCCTCGTTGGATATATGTGTGCTGGTAATAGTCCTAGTTCCGCAGTCAAGTTTAGATAAGACGCACTGTTTCTATCTGTATTGTTTGACTTGATGTCAATGTTAATGTCCCCGGCAATAACAACTTTTTTTGTTTTTATTGGTCGTATAATATTCTCTAGTGAGGTCAGGAAGCTGTTAGTGCAGTATATGGACGGAGACCTGTAAACAGCTAATATATTTATGTCTGGATGAATTTTTATGAGTAGAAATTCAGCGCCTACTGACTCAGGCTCTTCAACTGTACATTTAATGTGTTTCTTTATGTAAATTACAATACCACCATTTTGGTTTAGACGTGTTTTAGAGCAGTATAGTTCATAATTTTCGAGAATGGGAATAGGCTTATGATCATTTATCCAGCATTCAGTCAGAATAATGATATCTACTTCAAAAGATAACCTGCATAATTGTGCTTGAAAACTGTCAAAATTTTTGTAAATACTGCGTATATTTTGAGATATAACTTTTAAAGAACTCATGGAGCTCTCTATAATTCTGTTACACGTTTCGATATCGCAACTGTAACTATCAGCCATAGAGACAGAGTCAACATCTGTTAAAACATTATTAGCCATTGAAATCAATATAGGGGATTATGTCACAAATACATGTTATAACATGTATTTCGACCGTACAAAAACGACCAGAAAAGCCAAGTACCAGTTGTGTCGGGATTATCAGTTTGTATGAACGGAGTCCTGCAAACACAACTCTTAAGAAGCATATTTGGTGTAGATTGATTTGTGTGGGTGAAGTATGTATGTAGTGCTGTATATTATGTACGTGGAGGTTGTGTAAGTGTATGATGTTATGATTGGTTGCAATAAGCGGAAAACAAATAAGCAAAATGTAACAGACGATACTAATTTCTATATAACAGCAATAATAGTCGGTTAGTCATTTGCATAGGTTATTGATGTCAGCTTCATCCTTGATGAGAATCTGTTTGTCACCTTCACCTTTCTTTAGAAAGACTTTTCCGTATGAAGTCCAGCAAAACTTGTAGGCGTTGTCTTTGGCAAAAAATACTAGACTCGGCACTGTACTATGGTGCGCGCGGAACTAGTTGGCCGCTCCTTAGGTGGCGAAAGGGGTGAGGGGGCGGGTTGCCTACAGCTAGCAATGCACAGGAGACTATAATTAGACAGTGATGACCAATCTCGAGATATCGTGAACAATAATTGTTCAATTTATTGAAAAGAATACATAAATAAAAAACAAAAACTTGCCTAAGGCGCGGCCAACTAGTTCCGCGCGCACTATAGACTGCTGCCATTGCAAACACAAACCGTAGCAAATGATAGCAATGCATAATCAGCCAATAACGCTCCTACCGCTGGGTCTATGCCCTAATGTAGAGACGCCAGCACACCAAGCTACCTGAAACTGTATTTTTTTCCTAAGCATCCTTAAATCTAAAAGCATAAAGAATAAAGTTGAAACTCTATTAAAGAAATAAGGTATTACTGTAGAAGCTTGATGTGGCTTCTGAGTTCTGTTCGTCGCGAGCCCAGTGCAGGAAATGAGATAACAAGCAACCCGCTTGTTATCACAATCATTTCCTGGATTTTTTTGTTCCAGGACAGGCTAGTCTCTTCGCGATGGTTCTTTTCACCCTTTTGAGATGAGTGATGATGATATAATATAAATTAGGTTCACAAACTGCTTGCCTGGATTCCAACCCACGAACTATAACTCTGCCTACCACCAATCTACAGAGTTGTAGCTAAAATCCAGTTTTACAAAATTTATGATCTGCTAGATTGCCTTAAAAAAGTCAATGCAAAGTACCTCATACAAAATAAAAATGTGGGTAGACGCAAACAATTTTACAGGGTGATTAACAATTGCATCAAAACCTTGTTCGCATTGTGCACGTTACGCGTGGCCACGTGGTTCTATGAATATTTGTCCACCGGCGACTGTTGGAATAATTGAGGTGTACATTTTCACTTTGTTCCGTTTCCATTCGATTAAAATCGTTGTACCACACTTGTACACGACCTATTCGGTGTTTACTAAACGATTTGGACGGTTCGACGGGCCGCCCAACCGGCTGTGACTTTTTTTGTAGTTTTAGGAATTTGTTTAATACATACAACGAATTCAAATAGGGAGTATTCCACATTGGGCACCCGCTTTAACGGCACCTGAGGTAATGGCACCTGAGGTATTCCACATACGGCACCTGTCAATATTTTTCGCAGGTGCCATTAGTGGAATAGTTTATTTTTAAAATTTTATTCCACATACGGCACCTACGGATCAGTAGGTACCTACTACTAGTGTTGGGGGGTGGTTTGTCTGAACGGACCGCTGTCAATTCTTTCTTTTCTTTCTTTAAATAAATAAATAAATAAATAAATAATATCCTGAGAATTTTCTTTAGCTGGTATAATCCAAACCCAAGTTGTAAGGGTTTAAAATACAAGTTTTTAATGGAAGTTTTTTACTTTAAACTCCTCCACGACCCCCGTAATATTCAATCTATCCATCAGCACAATGTTCCGAGTACGTTACATTGAGTTTTACCACAAAACATGATTTTTCACCCCAAAAAAAAAAGTAGTTTCCCAGCAATATTTTTTGCGTAAAGCTACTTAGTTTGATGTACAGAATATTTTGTTAAAAAAACGACAAAGCGCGTCGAAAAAAGGTAGATAATGCCCTTGCACTTCGCTTGGCTCGTCTTGGCGGGGGTACTTCCGTGCCCCCAGATTTGATTGACATAAATGTTTGTCGTTGTAATTTAAATATGTTTTGTTTTGTGCCAGACATTTCAAAACTTAAATCTCTTTGTGTAAAGCAAAGAGGTTATATACCTACTTTTTCGCCGGTGATCAAGAATAGATTGTCTCAGTTTGAAAAATAATTATCTCCCAGTGTTGTTTTACCAATA
Source organism: Diarsia dahlii (assembly GCA_949775195.1). Lineage (NCBI taxonomy): Eukaryota > Metazoa > Arthropoda > Insecta > Lepidoptera > Noctuidae > Diarsia > Diarsia dahlii. Next base: position 13,306,202 of record OX459200.1, read on the forward strand.
TACTGTGTTTTTTAAATGCCTGGGATAGATATATATACACATCAAACATAGGTCACATAGAAAGCAAACAACAAACTTTAATACAGCCCTAGATTCGATTGTTGTACGTTAAGCACTTATCAATAAATTATAATTATTGTTGTTATTTTTACCAAAACCTATCAACCTACGGAACCCTGGGTGGGCGAGTCCGACTCGCACTATTGTCCGTTTTTTTTTATTCTGGACCTTTTAGTTACGGAGAAGTTCGAACGGTTTCGTAAGATTTTTTTCAAACAAAAAATCTATGGCTATTATTAACCATAAAAACGACACCCATGACGAGAAACGAAACCTGAAAAGTATTTGTTTTTAAATTCTATTGTAAGTCAAGGCTGATTTTACAACACATTTGTGATTAAGGAAACTGACTGTGATATTAAAACCATGAAAACGATACCCATGATGGAAAAACCATAAAATTTCGTTGCACCATCTTGAATTTTCATTTTGACCTCATTAGTTATCAGGGACCCCAAAAACCATGAAAACGACACCCATGATGGAAAATCCAAAAAAAAAAAATCCATTGCTGCAATCCATGCTATTTCGGTCGCGCAAGTGTCCATTCGCGCAAGAGTGTCCTTTCGCGCAAAAATCTATCCGCGCAAGATAAGAAGTGTCCTGGCGCGCCAAAGTCTATTCGAGCAAGTGTCTTGGCGCGCAGAAATCTGTTCGCGTAAAAGTCCAATCAACTCGTCCCAAATGGGCCGTGGGCATGTGGGACGAGTTGATGAATTACTCCAATGAATGGGACTGCCGCTTTAAACTTATTATTCTTTATTCATTTGTTTTTTTTTACACCGGTCCGTTCGGATGTACATATTTTTTGTCTACGTCTGAACGGACCAGAAAGAATTGATAGCGGTCCGTTCAGACAAACCACCACCCAACACTAGTAGTACCTACTGATCCGTAGGTGCCGTATGTGGAATAAAATTTTAAATAATAAACTATTCCAATAATGGCACCTGCGAAAAATATTGACAGGTGCCGTATGTGGAATACCTCAGGTGCCATTACCTCAGGTGCCGTTAAAGCGGGTGCCCAATGTGGAATACTCCTCAAATAGAACTGAATTAGAGAAGAATTGCGCTGAAACATATTTTTCAGCTTTTTATTTTTTCACAATAATATTAATTTTTTCACAGTGTGAAGGATTTAATATGGCTTAGAAAGGAGGTCTATTGAGTAATAAAGAATATGAAAGAAGAAATATGCTACGCCGATCAAAATTAAATAAATTGGTATATTGGAGAATGATGATGATTTTTCATTTGTGAAAAGAATTCTCGGTAGTTTTCTTAACTCATGTTGTTTTTAAATCGATGTCGATAATAGAAACTGGGAAATGTTACGGTTGTTCAAAGCACACATATTTAAAGTCTTAAGTTTTATAAAGGTCGGTTACAGGGTAGTTTCAAATATATTGGCTACTGGGTCTCGCGAGTCGTCAGAGTACATTTTATGAGCATCTAATAAAATTTTTATCGTGTAACAGTAAAGAAGCAATCAGTCTGTCGGATATTGGCCTGCGGGGTCGGTAAACACGTGCATTTTTATGTCCGTTCGCAGTTACCGCCGTTCATAGATTCGCATATAGAACCACTTTTGTCGATTATCTACTTAGCTAGAATTTGACCAAGTTGAGATCTCTTATATGCCGTTAGAGGCGCATCCTTAGGTACCGTGAAATGTAAGCGTTCCACATCACTAAAAGTTTTACATAAGTCAGTCGTTATAAGTTTATTCAAAGTGCTTACTCCGAAATCTTGATATTTTTCCATGGCGTCATCTAAAAAAAATAAAGTATGTAAGATACTTACAGTCACGAAAAGTAATATCCATTTTGGGTGACTACAGGCTACCTACTACTGTTCTCGAGGGAGACACATTTACACAAGTTTGCAACTTTCTCACAAATATTAATTGCTGTTCTAGGCCTACTTATTACGAGTATTCTAGCTTAGATGAACTAGTTAGGATAATCTATTTAGCTAATATAAAAGTGGTGTTCCTAATTTCACACTTCTTAACACCATAATTATTATGTTTTCCAACACTCTGCTAACGAAGCTACACCATTTTATCCTAATCCTAGATAATCTTTTCCCATTATAGTTATATTTTATTATGCACAAAACCTACCAGATTTAGAGCGTCGGTGTAAAAACCAAAGGTCATCGACTTATTTTATGAAGGCACTATAATAACCTCGTGAACAAAACGCAAAAAACTTCCTTGTATACTAAAATGGATGAAAATTTAATGTAAAACTAGAAACAGCTGTCCAAACACAAATAAATATAAAATTATAGAAGTTTTTATAGTGTCCATGGTTATGCAGCAATGACGCTGCGTAGTGGACACTGGAGATCCCGGAAACACCCGCACAATCACGCACGCCCCTGGGACCGTTTGACTAGGCATTACCCACGTATACTAATATGTTTGTGAGCCCCTCCCGTGTCCGACTGCGTACACAGAGCAGCGAGGCCGATGTGCCTCCGATGGCGTTTTAATTTTACAAATCAATGGACTTTTTTGGGCATTTTGTCTCAGATAAATAAGTCGTCGAACTTCTGAAAAAATTTAACAAATGAATTCTCACGATACGATAACTATAGCCACCGTAAATACCGTTATCAAAAACTTGAAATTCAGTCATTTTGTGAACATAAGTAAATAGTTAAGTGGTATCTATACTAATATTATAAAGCTGAAGAGTTTGTTTGTTTGTTTGTTTGTTTGTTTGTTTGTTTTTTTGTTTGTTTGTTTGAACGCGGTAAACTCAGGAACTGCTGGTTGGAATTGAAAAATTCTTTTTGTGTTGTATAGTCCATTTATCGAGGAAGGCTATAGGCTATATAACATCACGCTACGGCTAATAGGAGCGGAGCATAAATGAAAAATGTTACAAAAACGGGAAAGGGTATTTCCTTTTTGAGAGCTTCCGCTGCGTGCGCTGCGAAAACGGTTCAAGTTACGCATTTATCATCTATGAAGGAATTGTTCCTCTTTAAAAGTTCTAAAAAAAAGTCCGCGACAGCATATATCTATCTTTTAAGATTGACTCACTGTAATCTTTTTTTACTGTTAAACTGTTAGGTTAAAAAGAATTATTTTTTGCGAAGCTTATTTAACCCATATGGTATTAATGTATATCTAAATAAATGTGTTTGTTAGAACGGAAATTTAATATAAAATATTTGTGCCCTTTACTCTATACAGTTTAAACAAATATCTTAGAAGATATCGCAATGTAAAAACATCCGTGCGGCAAAATAATTCGCGCGTCGCAATGTAGGTACGGCCTACGGGGGATTCTGGCTGGCCTCCGGGAAATTCTAAGTCAAAATATTTACTGCATCATAATGTTTACAAGTACAGAGTGTTATAGTATATAAAACAGTAAAAGATACCTATAGTAATTCACACTTTAATATAATCCAAGCTAATCTAAAATCTAAACCATCTAAACTATTTTAATAAAGAGGAAAGATAAGATTTTTGAATGGATTTTTGTTTGTTACGATTTAGCTTAAATAATGTCGGATAGTCGATAGGTATATCGAGAAAGGTTATAGCTATATTTATATGACGCAGACGAAGTTGCGTGGGTCAGCTAGTAATATATAAAGTTAAGAAAGTATCAATGTCCGGTCGATAAGCATACAAACTTAATCAAGCCTTCACTCATCGGACTCACCATTTTACTGCATTCACTAATGATATCAGCTACCTGACGATTATGTGAGGATCTCATAAATATGAGACTACCGCAAACACAACGCCAACTGAACGTGCTAACGGTACCGTAAATGTATTCCAGTTAATATAACTTCAAACGAGTTCTAAAAACAGTAAAACAATGACCCAACTTATAATAGTGTGTTCGATGCAATTGGCAGCTAATTTCTTGTTCCACAACCAACCAACAAGCTCATTGCGTCAAAATTTTAATCGGTTCTCTTTGTCAGGAAAATTCTTTTGTGAATGCAAAAATTAAAAAGTTACGCAATCGGAACAACTTTGTAGCATAACGTGAGGGGAGCGCGTACCTACATACCGGTTTGAAGCTCCGCTCTGTATAATAATAATAAAAACGGCACAAACTTTTAAAGTAACCAGAATTATTTATAACACATGCGTATCTGGTATCTGCACATTCAAATCAACGACATCCTTTAACGTTTTTTTACTGTATAAATTTTGGAACTTGACCAGATATTATTATCTAGTTTTAGTTCTAAACATGCAAAAAATACCAGTTAGTCATGTGGTTTTTTTATTACCATCAACTTCATAATTGTCTAGACTCAGTCCTACTTGTTGTTAGTTTTTTGAATGCCTTAATTATGAACTTTATACTTGCACAGTTGGATACAAATACTGAAACAAACATAAAATCTTCATCTGAAAGGGATAATTCGACATTCCAAATTACATAATATAAGGATTCCTACGTTCGATGAGTTCTCCATCATACAAGCCAACAATAAAACAAACTTATTTCCACAACTTAAAATTCAGAATTAACGACACCTTCCAGGACGAGAGTGTCATAAAGGTGGTTATATTAAAGTACTTGCTTAGGCGCATTATATTGCAGATGTACGCGAGATGAGCGGCCGCCAGAATCCTTAGCCACGTCTCGCGTCTGTCCGTGTGGCAATAAAACCCCTAAGTTATGTCATATTATGCATATGTGATGAACTCGCATGAGATATGACTACACTTAACTCTGTGAATCAGTCGTACGGAACCTAACTATAATTTTAATACCTCGCACACGTAAAATGTGAATTTAACGTATTTTTATTAACATCTTGGACTCGAAACTTGAAATGAGTCTGAGACACGTATATTGAGGTGTGGAGGTACCTCCATTTCTCAACCATATATTAAAATGTTAGATACCTAGGTACCTACAGGTTATCTACATAAAGGTCTTTTGGAGTGACATGTGTCGAGTTTACAACGACTATACTTCTTTGTGATGTAAGGTAGCACTTGTTTGGCAAATTGATTAATTATCCAAATGGCACAGCAACGAGGCGATCGCGTGCTATGTGTGTTCAGGGTCATGGTCATAGGTTCGGTAGTTTTCGAACATTCTAGCTTACACACAGACAGAATAAACGTGGACAAACAAATAGCCACCAGCCTAAAAAGAACTGGTCTAAAACACTTTAATTGAAATTAATTTATCCAGTAGTCATTTATTACCTCAAGGTACCACAAAGTTATTCAATAATAAAATAACACACATACAAAAATAAAACAATATGAATAACTTGAGAACAGATACAAGACTTCTGTACATGTGCCTATATTGATGAAGTCCTAACACCTTTTAAAAACATGTAGTACTTATTTATTATGACTGGTTCTTGTCTGACACCATTAAGATACTCATTATATTTTATAACTAGTTTATTTTAGGAATATTCTCACCATTTTTTAAGACGTATAGAAGTACTTATATAAACTGTTGATTTTATGCTGCAAAAAAATGTGTTTCCGCTACGCAATTAAAACTGGAGTTGTGCTAATTATAGTTATAGATAGTGCCCCAACCCTTGCATACTAGCATTATACCGGTTTAGAATAAATTATTACGTCGCTGGCTCGTCGCTAATCACTGCCCCAATAATCGAATAAAAGACGCATCGTGTGCGCGCACCGCGGTCCCCACAAACATACACATGTTGTTTTTGCCAATCGTATTAATTTCATAAATAATTAATAGGGCATATTTGGATCGGTGAGTGGACACAGATGGAAATGCACTCGACAAATTGACTGATAACCGCAGTCGGGGAAAGGCTAAATACCTGCTAATGATAGTCGGATTGATGCTTTCAACTGGTTTGTATGGAGAACGAAAAATTGCAATTAACAATATTGAAATCACAATTTCACTCAGTAGGAAATATTGACAGTAATGACTTTGCTACTTAAAAATGTACAGGCCATGACTTTTTTATTGTCTGGTGAAGTAGAATAGCTCGTGAATATCATATCCAGATGTCAGTTATCACTTCGATACAAGCGCTATTTGGGAAACTGTCTCGTTCCAATATGTTATTAATGAGCTGAGCGCTGTTTAATTATATCTGTGACTGTCTGCGCCTGTCTGGGCTAACAGCTGGATAGTTAGCGTCGGTGTGTAGCTGGATATAATGCAGGTAGTACCTACATCAATAATTTGTAACAGCGCGATGTCAGACTACATAATTTGCACGTAGTCAATGCTAATCAACTCTCATTAAGCATATTGATGTTTCAGTTTCAGTGTTACAATTATTCGTGTTTGCGAGGTGCAATCATATTTCGGCGGTGCAGTCTACGAACAAAGGGATAGCGGGTCTGCTGATGGGTGAACACTTGAATAGCGTGCGATGGACTAATGCTGGGCTATTAACTCCGCTTAAATAATTATGTGATCGCAGCGGCTTTGTGTTGCGTGTTAACTTTACATGCTCGCGTTAACAACACGTCCGTTAGTTAGATTGAATATAGAGCTACATTTTAATCGAATCGTTTGCGGCTGCGGTAAAATTTGTACAAACAAATTAACGCGAGGTGCGATTGGAAAATCTGAACAAACATTCAATACCTACAAACTGGATTTGAATTTTGACGTACATTTGTATGGGGGTGTACTGTTAGTTCCTTTCTATTGTTAAAATGTTTCACTTCATCAACACAAGTTGGTTTGGTTGTGAGTGTTGTGACCCCTAAAAAAATAAAAACTGTAATGCAATAGATGAATAGATGGTAAAAATTATATTATTTTTTTATTTGTTGATATAGGTGCCGTACCTACTTAGGTTTCCTAGATCCTAAATTCTAACCTAATAAAAATATGAACTCAGAAGATAAAACGGAATCGAAACTTTATTTCTTCTTCAGAAGGACCCACCAAGGAGTAATAAGAAGTAGTATATTTAACTCCACATGACATTCATACGCACAGTAGAGCTCACTTGAAAGGAAACTTATTCTATGAAGGTACACAATTTTAAATCACAATAGACCCACGTCCGGGAACGCATTATGTAGATGCAACGAGCTCAATATTGAATACGGGACACCCAAAAGAGTGTTTCGAAATGAGAGGTGCCTGAAAACAAACGGTTCACAAAAGAAAAAAGCGCTGTTCCAAACTTCACCTTTCTGCGACAAAACGAGCGAGTTGGGGAACAAAAACTATTAATGTAGAGGCTCTCACGGCCCGCTGAGTTGTCGGTGCGTTTCGTTTGATAATTTCCGTGTACAGCGAGCTTTAATCGAATGTACCGCCACCCCCTCCCGCGCCCCCCTACTGCCCGCGAGCGCAATAAAATTGCTCATCTCGATTATCGCGGACAACGGAAAGATTCTGCGATTGGGGAGTGACATTGCCCTGTAAACAAAACGAAATATATATTACGATTGTCGTTACCTTGTCATAATAAGATTAGCTGTTAATTATTATTATTGTCATAAATGATCAAACTAATAATCATACCTATATCTTTATTTAACTTCACATCCAGAATTACAGTCGCTGGTTCATATGAACCAGCGACTGTAATTCTTCTTAGACTTTCCTACTTCAGACAGCTTTCTCTATATTAGATTGTGTCAATCTAATATAGAGAAAGCTGTCTGAAGTAGGAAAGTCTTAGGGTAAAGATCGCCTAGCCAAAAGTTAAATAAGTAAATTTATATATGCAACAAAACTTAACATCACGCCGGTCCCAAAGGGTTAGGAAGACCCACCGGTCTACCCATTAGCTTATCCACATTTCGCTAGTTATAAGTCCCATGTAGGTGATGTAGGTAATAAGGGAATCTATTGCCAGTAACCAAGCACAATGCCAGACTCCGTGGCTGCTACTAAGAAATCCAAAAAGATAGAAAAACACGTCAGTGCAAACTAATGAGGTTCGAACTTAGATATAACTAGCTGAGCTGATGCCCGCGGTTTCAACCGCGCGGATGTCGGTTATCGCTACCGATGCCGGTTATCGCGACCAAAAGTAATATTTTCAACCCCTTGAATAAAGTTATTTTTTTATTTATTTTTTTTATTAAAAAGTAGCCTATGTCCTTTCTCGGGTATCAAAATATCTCCATACCAAATTTCATGCAAATTGGTTCAGTAGTTTAGGCGTGATTGAGTACCTATATAACAGACAGACAGTTACTTTCGCATTTATAATATTATAGGTATAAATATATAGTATGGAAGTATGGATAGTATGGATTATATTCAGCGAGTTCGAACTAACTCCAGCTCGACTCTATAGCTTTCATTCGTCTTGATGTTGGTCGCAAGACTGCTGAGGGGTCCTGGGTTTGACTCCCAGTTCGAGCTGTATCGTTGGGTTGTACATTAGGAATCTGACAGTAGCTGCTCAGAGTTTAGAGTTTTGGTGAGCCAGAGCGTCTGATCGTTCTCCGGTCATATAATCGATATATGAGAGTAAAGTACTGCTACTTAACACAGAGTGTGTTGGAACTTTGGTTAGGAGCGAATTCTTATGTATTGTCGTCTGAAACTGAAATTGGCCCATGGAGTTGATATTTATACGTATTCTATAAACCAGGCTAAAGAAAAAAAAGGAAGGCCAAAGACAAGATGGAGGGAATGTGCGAGGAATGATGTGAAAGATAATAGAGTACCTAAGAGATGCCGTGATGTCTGACAGGGGAAATGGAAGAAGAATACGTGTTGCGTCGACTCCAAGTAAAATGGGACAAGGGCAGGGAGATGATGAGTGTCTAAACCAGGCATTGAATAATAAATGAAGGATTTTAAATAAACTGTATCCCGTATATTATATACTGACTAGACTATCCCTTGCCCGAAAACAAATCCGGACCCCAACGGAAATCCAATTTCAGGGCAAAACTAAACCTTATTTTAAATCCACAGTCATACAATAAAACAATTAAATCCCGTCAGGTCGACATCGAGATTAAGCCCTGAGGGCGATCCGCATCCGTCGTAATAAAACACATGCAAAGTTTTTCTTTGCGCAGCGCTGAGTGGCCGCAGCTAACGGAAACGAAGCAATAGGCTTGATTAAAACACGTGTTTACAGAACGCACACGACCCCGAACAAACGCAATAACACGCGGGAGCTTCTACCGGTCAGTAACCGGTCGTCTTATGGTCGTATCTCTAGCACTACACTGTTTAGTTTGGACATTTGTCATGCACGTATGCACTGAGTAAGTGTGCATAGTGTGGAGTGAGACCCTAGCACGAGCGCGTGGTGTTAGCGTAGTTAAAGAAAATACGTTGATTTTTTAATCGGAAATACAATTATGTACCTACCTATACTTTACGTTTCAAACACAGCGCGCTCGTACTAGAGCTCTCTCTGATCATGCCTCCAGGTAAGAAGGGAAATGCGTAATAGTTTTTCCAATTCCCAATTTCATTTGATGTTTTTTATAGCTACTGAACTGATCTGACTGATGGAGCATGTTGACGGAAGGCGAGATAGCTAAAGAAAGGTGACCTACATTGTTAGAGATCCCATATACAGCGACTGATAAATCATTGACTATCGAAGTAATATTGATTTGCAGGAAAAACTGCGGTCGGAAAAATCCCCGAAGGCACCTGAAAGGTGATGTTTCCTTCGAAGAAAAATGACATGAAATGGTTGTCTGAAAAATGACGAAGAGTCGTAAATCATTATTACGAGCGGTTAGTGGTCGTTCAGAGTTCAGAGGATGTTAAATTAATGAGACGATGTCAGCTCATTCTGCTTGGTAACAACGATAGCCCCAATAAAGGGCTTAAAGAACTAAGAAAGAAGAACAAGGTGACTAAGATAATATGCTGAGAATTTGATAAGTTAAGCTAATTACGCTTGAACCAATTAACGCGGATTAGCTAATTACTTTGATTCTAATTAGGCGTAATAGCAGCTAACACTGTAGATTCCAAGTACATTATAGCACCTTCAAAACACTTGTAGCCAATCAGGTTTGGTTATACAAGCTGTGCCAATACCAATAGACAAAGAAACAAATAAACATTTAGGGGAAATAATCAGGAATAGCGTCACCCACAATACGATGCAATATTATTAGTTCACAGACTCCAGAGTACTGAGTAACATAAACTCAGCGCATTTTTACGTCTGTAAATTATAGTTTTACGATCGAAAATCATTTTTATGTTTTTGGAGGAATTTAATATCACGCCAGCTATGCTCGGCACATTCGCTCTTTTATTGAGCTGTAATTTTATTGTTTTCTCAATTTTTATTAACTATCAACCACCTACGTAGGTCTCTGATATAGGAGATCAATAATATTTTACTTCCTCTAAGATGTTCTTAGCGATATAACACCCCATTCATGGGTATTAAATCACATCACTATTTTATTACAACAGGTTACCCCTTTTCTAACCATTATTAAAAGTAGGTTATAGAGTTAAAAAAAACTAATTGCTTTAGAGATATAAAACTTACAAAGAAAATTGTTTTAAACCAGAAAATTACCTATTTATAAACGTTGAATGCACACTCGCATCTTTTATAAAATTCTTCAAAGGAGTTAGTTTTTAAAGCTTAACGGTTAATTCGCTCTTTATGGAAACAAACAACGCCTTCTTTCTTTACTACCTGACTGAAAAGTATCAGTTTCAGATCTTTTATGTTATTTATTTAATTATTTTTAGTGTGTTCTTCAATAAGGAGATGGGATGAGCTTTCTCAAAGGATTGGCCTACAATCGCGCAAAGTGTAAGGAGGGAAGGGAGACCCATCATTCATCATAATTTCAGCCAAAAGCCGTCCACTGCTGGACATAGGCCTCCCCCAAGTGTTACCACAACATTGACCGGTTCTGTGCGTCTCGCAATCAGCAGATCCCCGCAGCCTTCACCAGGTTATCGGTCCACCTAGTGGGAAACGTTCCAACGCAACGTCTTCCGGTTCACGGTCGCGACTTCAGAAGTTTTCAGGACCCAGAACTATTCGGCCAGGTTTTTGGCTTGTAGTGGGACAGGTTTATAATAATAATTATATTCAATATTTATTTATTTATTTATATCTTCAACACTTGAGAAGATATTAGTATAATCACCCTAAGATTTTTTCACTAGTGCACCAGGACTATTCTAGATGTCATAATGCCCTTCTATTCACAATGATTAACACAAAATAAAGTGCTAACTGCGTCGTTGGTCTAGTAGTCGCAAGCACGACTGCTGATCAACGGGTACCGTGTTCGATTTCCGGGTCAGACATGTAATTGCGTTTTCTATCAGGAATTTCTCAGTAGCAGCCACGGACCCTCAATTCCGGTTGATGTCAATAGGGTCGCCACGTATTACGTGGGACTTTAACAGAACTAGCGAAATGTGAGTGTACGTAGGTACCTACTATTTGGTACACCTACACTTCGGGATTATAGTAGTTCTATGATACGTTAAAGTACTTAGATTCGAACGCTTTAAGTCACGACAGATAGGAATACCACTGGGTAACTATAGATATTTATTTTAATCATGTTAAATACGGTGCTTATTACGTTATGCCATTAGATAACTATAGGTTTAAGCAAAATCTTCAAATTCCAAACAAAATAGCTAGCACCTAAAACAGTAGATATATACCTAATTAATAAAGTTAGAGATAACTTAAGACACTCCAAAAAGCGTTCACGTCACACAGATCAAAGTTGCTTGTTTCTTTATTCTTTGTTGCAAGGATGTACAATAAACCTTAAACAGCGTCAAAACTTTTTAGATGCCTAAAATGCTGGCTTTACGAGATGATCAGTAATGAGATGATCTGATGACCTTTACAGTAGAGAGCCTGTAAAAGTAAATCGGTTACTTGGCAACAGAAAGTAGTTTGTAGCTAAGCAACCATTTGAGTAGGTAAACTACTCTTAACAACAACAAAGTCTGTGTTTGTTATGTCTAGTCTTGTACAAAGGTTTTAAAACTATTATCGTAGTGTTATTATATTCTTATTTATCATTTATTTTGTAACCTATCCAAGTTTATTTCTCCATCATGAAGAAGTTGGATGTGCATAAACTGTTAGGGATCTCGAATCCTTTAAAGCCGTCGGAACCGGTCGGATGCCAGTGTGAATTGGGTAGAGAGAAGCTGCTCACTGCTCCACCTTACAAAGTCACACCATCTACAGATGAGACCAAGTCTCGCTACCCCACAGCACCATGCGCGACTAGAGATGGCACTGAAGAGCAGTTGACATGCCCCATCAGCCACATACATGTCACATTCAAGTCACCTCTCAAAGTTAACGATATGTTCACCAAAGTCTTCCCAGCGTCAACGCCCGTCAAGTTCGTTAAACGCAAATTAGCAAAATTACTCGGAGTGTCAAACAATAACCTTTTACTGACTAAGAATAGAAACGTATTAAAAGAGACAAGTCTGTTGTCCGAACTCAAGGCTGATCCGCTTGGAACCCTCACCATCGATGTGTTCACGAGGAATTCAGAGGAATTTTCTCTATCATTGATACCTAAGGAATCCTATATGCATGAATTATTGCATGCAGTTCTTCCAAAAAAGAAAGATATGCCATTTATAGCAATCAAATTCAAGATTCTGAATCAGGGTGCCACGTTTACTCGCTCATATAATTCCATAACGAAAATTCACGAAATAAAGAAAAACTTGGGTGAACTTTTCCAAACGGAACCTGATAATCTGGTATTTTTAAGAGGAGAATATACATTGAAGGATCGCATGACACTTATGGATCTTGATTATGACAAATACGGAATAGCAGAGGTTGAATTAGTAACGAAAAATAAAGCTACGTTGGATTTAGACAAACTATACCAAGAATTGCCATTTAATGATGTTCTAAGTGTTATGGTACCGTATGGTGCCAAACTCAAACAGATTAATGTAGAAATATTCTCCAAGCCAATGGCTAAGCCGTATTTAGGAGGGTATAGGAATGTCCAGAAAGGTATATTGGGCACCTAAAATGCTTTTCGTATGACTTTGTTATATTATTTAAGTAACCTTATTTTTTATATTTCGCAGGTACTGTTTACCACCATGCTTATACTCAAACACCACAGAAACCAGAGAAATTACCACCAGAGAAGAAGAACTGTAGAGACACACAGACGGCAGAAGAACGAGAAAAAATATATGTAAGTGTGTAGGTAGTATGTATACAGGGTAGAATTTTAAGATGGGGCAGTAAGGGCAGAAACGTTAACCGCTGTATGATTTTATCAAAGAACTCTAATACATAATATAACTATAGTTTCTTATTATTTAAAAACCTATCATACGGAACTCTGTGTTAAACTTTATTCATTATTATCTATTTCAGGACACGAACTACAGTCGCGCAACGCAAATGAATAGTGTTCACGCATACATTCCGAACGTCACCGACAGGATAGTGGTGCCGAAACCCTACGAGACATACGAAGAAATGATCAAACGCCTCAACCACAATCACTACGCGTCGATCATGCAACGCGCCTTCAGACATTTTCGATTTCGGAAAATGATAGATAAATGGTTGAAGGAATGCATGTAAGTATGTTTCTTTTTTTTAAAACGTTGCCTCACACTAGGAATTTCTCCTGCCATGTATCGTGGCCAATCGTGGGTGCGTTCACAAACGTTTAAACTCTCATACACAAATACCCGGCATACCCGACTATCAGTCTGTACTGTAAGCCATGAACATATTTGTTCCGTCGAACCTGCGACACGTAGCGCAGCAGTCAACTGCTTGAGCCACTGCGCCAATTGTGCCGGCCAAAATATTACCTTCATCCTTCAGATTTATTTGAGGATAGGTAAAGGCAATCATGCTATGATTTAACTCGACCGACCTGATTTATGTGATAAGAGCCGCTTAGAGACGCCAGTGACATCTAAAAATAAAGTTATGGGTATTGGTTAATGAGACTTAGCTCTTTTTTATTTGTGTGAGGTCCTGGGTTCTATTCTCGGGACTGGCTATGTGTTACTGGATTTTTCCATTAGATTTTTTTTAGTAACAGCCACGGAATCTGGATTCGTGACCGGTTGGATGGCAATAGGCTCGCCCCTTATTACATGAGAGTTAAAACCTAACTGGCGAAATGAGTCGAACCGGGTACCCTCTAGGGGTTACAGGTTTGATGATATATGGCTTTACTCGAAGGTAATTTTATCGACATTTGCCAGTAGTAGGTACCTAATTTGTGGCATATCGTTTCCTGACGAGCTGGTAAGTAGTAGTAGCGGCTCAATATGAGCACTTGTTGATGCTACTTTGTGTACTTTATGCTTGACGCTCTTCTTCTGATACAGATACTTCTGAGAAGCAAGAAGGCGAATTATATAACATCACGCCTGTAATGCCTGAAGGGTTAGGCAGAGGTGTACCGGACCCATTCGAACACCCACATTTCGCCAGTTTGTTTAAGTCCCATATAATTTGGGGGTGAGCCTAATGCCACCAACGGGGCACAAATCCAGACTCCGGGGTCACTACGGAAAAAATCCTGAATTACCTATCAATTAAAAACGAAACAATAGAGTAGCGGTGGCCCAGTGGTGGCGGCCCCGATTTACGAACAGTAAGTCGTGGGTTCGAACCCAGGCAGGTGCATTACTTTGTGTAATTTATTACATCACCGCTGCTCTCAAATGCCATCCCTGTCCTGAGTCTCTGCAGTGGGAACATTATAGGCTGATGATGATGATGATAAAAAAGAAACACTATTCTCGCCAGTAAACGACAATGAATCCCTTATTTTATTTTTTGCAGGGAAAGAATCGCAAGAATTAAAGAGGAAGACAGACTGGAGCGAGAAGCAATGGAGAGACGTCTTCGACGGGACCTTATTACCAAAACATTGCCGAAAACGCGTGAAGATTTCGATCAACTATATGCAATGGTATGTACTTTGAATATATGTAAATTTTGTACGCACGGCCACCAATCAACTATACAAAACCAAATTTAGCTGATCTCTAATTGTACTGGAAGCTCATACAAAACGAGGACAGTTAAACTGGATTTATATCGCATGATATGTCGAATTATCACAAAGGTATCGCTGTATCCCCCAACTAAATGTATCATACTTGGTCGAAAGTCGCCATAGCTATGGTACCTGCCTCTGTACCTGTGCTTTAAGGTTGATGGGTTGGTGAGTCGCACAGGTGAATGAGAAATTTGAGCCAGTTTGAGGTTTGAGCGGCTATGCTATTATACCCAAGTCGGAAGTAGCACCTATGTGCTATCCATAGACACATAACTTATCATCACACCTTTATTTCCCGGAAGGGTTAGGCAGGGGTGTATTTATTACTTTACAGTATGTTGGAGCTCAGGGGGTTGCTGGTCCCATTTAGTGTAATACCACCCATTTCACCATTTATGTTTACACCAACCGAGTTAGTACACACGGCTACACATCAAGCTATACAAAACCAGTATAATCTGATCGTTCATTGTGCGAAAAGATCTAGTAACGTGAGGCCAAGATTAACTGGTTTTGTATAGCTTGATGTGTAGCCGTGTGTACCTACTGGGAAATTCCTAATATAAAACCCAATAACACTTTACTCGACCTTGCAGTCCAAACCAGAAACTCATGCTCCATAATGCCACCGGATTTTACTATTATATTTATTTCTTTTAATATTTTTTTCGACATTCCTGCTGTTGATGTTCGTAGACAGATAGAGTCTAACTTAAAAATACAATAAATTGTCTGTTGTTTAGGTCGATCGTTGGAAACATGCAGAAATAGCCAGAATATCACAGTTACATGCAAAAGGACCAAAAATAGCGGAATTTACATTACTTCTCGATAAGGAAGTGGAGTTACTGAGATGCATCGAAGATTATCGAGTCAAGGTGAAAGAAGACTACAAGAAGATAAAACAAAAACGATTCCTAGATGAAATATCAAAACCTGTTGCTTGGTACGGCCGCAGTGGGAAATTAATCACGATGGAAACAGTTGAAATACAAAGAGCCAAGAAACTAAAAGAGCTTTACAATTCTTTTAATCGTAGTGATTTAGACACTAAAGAGCGCCTAGAACTCTTGGTCGACATGAAGTTTGCACTTCAGGAATTTCGCCATCCTCTAGCTGAAGAAATAATATCTCTTTTGGATCAAGAATGTGATCTGCTTGTAAGAAGATATAACGCTCATCAACTCGAATTTCTGAGACAGCGAACAGCTGGCGCCGTCTTCCGGCTAATACAAACGTCTGAACTGAATTCCGGTGTAACAAAATATAAGGACATGAGAGATTTCAAGAAAATGGGGCACGGTAACATTCACTACTGCGAGTTGTGCCACCAAGTTAAACCTTATACGGACTTCCCCTTGGACACAAGGATGAGTGGGTGTTTGATCTGTAAGTCATGCTCATGGAAAGACGTCAATGAACGTACTTGGATCGACATGACGCCATTTAAATTTATACTGCGAGCCGTACAACGTGACGAGCGTCGTCGCAGGTGTTGGGGATCCTTAGCTTTCGTTCTTCAAGAGAAAGATGTTTTCTTCATAGTGGAGAAGCTTTGGCATTCTCACTCCGCAATCAGCGAATGCGACGACCTCACCGAACTGAGGCTTTGCAGGTGGCACGTTCACGAGGACTGGTCACCGTGGAACTGTTTCCTGGTGACCGTGCAGGAAATGAAGGCTCATTTAAAACTGGATGATCCTGAGACAGTATACGATGAAGAGCTAGTTCAGAAAATTGGGAGTAAACACAAACTTGCTAGAGCCAACTTTGAACAGCTCACGGCTGTGAACAAGCGATATACAGAGACAGGAGACTGGCAAAGCGTTAGAGCCTCGGCCGTGGACCGCGTGGATGCCGTAGAACGAATTTAATAGTTTTAGAATATTTACTGAAAGACGGTTCGTTTAAATCATGGTTATTGTCTTTATTGTTTTTTATGTTAATATGTATGTCTATTGTAGTTTATGAGCGAAGTGACTGAAGTAACGAGCTGAAATAGACTTATTTTCCTTGTGATTATTTATTCGATACGGATAATTTCTATAGTTCATAAAAGGAGAAAGAAAAATTGAGCTCAGTTTAGTAGTTTTGTATATTCAAGAAGTTTTAAATCAGACAATTACACTTATTGAGGTGATTGTTATGTAAACTTAACTATTTATTCACACGAATATATTACAATATTAGTATTTAACTATTTTGTCATCTTTTGGCGTTTTTTGTGCTGTCAAGTTTGTAACTTTTTCAAACGAGTTAAATAAAACCAGGCAGCTATTTAAATTGTCTTCTTTTAATAATTACACGTAATACTTTATAACATAATTACACATTACATATACAATAATAATTTCTCAAGATATCAAACTCTCGTGATAATAGTTAAAACAACATATTATTCAAAACACAGGTGATAAAAAGATGAAAATTTCGTAACGAAATGCACTTTAGAGCTACGCTTAGTTGATACATATAAAGGTCAATAAATTACGTAAATATAATTTAGGCAATAAGAATCATAGCTGTACATGAAAAAAGGAAACCCCTGGTCTTTTAAATAAAATAACCCTTGCTGTAACTAAATCCAGTGAGTTTACAACTTCGGTTACATAATAATTATTATACCCATTTAGTTACTCAACTAAAAACTGTCTTATAAAATAAAGTAAAGCTGTCAGAAAATGTCGTCACACGGTAACGAAGAGCAGAATTGATGATTCCGTACGTTCCGTAGCAATTATATAATCACCATCTTGTGAAGTAATGCGAACCGTGCAACCGTAGGTGAATGACCGTATAACAAACTTTTTACAATCTCAATTTCACGATATTAACATTAAGGTCAGACCGAAATGCGTCAAAACACGAATTTAACAACTAACTTGATATAAATTAATATTAGGAATGAAGTTCTGTTACCGACACAGCAAATCCAACATGTAATATATAGTGCAGCAGAGCCAAAGCCAAATGGTGCCAAATATCAACAAATTTTTAGAAATACATGGATGAGAATGACAACAATTCATATAAGCAATCCGAAAACCTAATTGCATGTAGTACATTTAACCCAAACTATCAGAACTACGGCTCCGTGATAGCACTGCGTTTGTTCATGAATATAAAAAAATCTCGGTATAAAATTCATCCGCTTATTCGAATCTTCGATTTAGAAAAAAATCTAATCTGCGATACTAGATAAAATTAAGTAATTTATGTGCCTTACTTATTAGTTCTACATTTCAATCGTAAAAATAAAATTTCGCCTAATGGACATCAGTCGAGTTGTGGAGTCTTTTGCAAACAAGTTTATGATGGAAATAATATATTCAAACGCTGTCTATTCCTACAACTGGTTAAAAATCCAACATTATAAATTGTCCAATACTTTAAATATCTACGCATAGGTCATTCTCTCATTTGCGAGCGTCTGTGGTAGTGAATGTTTGTACATTTTGCACCATCTCGTTAGACAGCGTCCCTGCGTCCTCTGCGGCACGTTGCACGCGCGGTGACGTCACGCATTACATCTCAGCATGTCCGGACATCAACTGTTTCTACTCTAACTTTACTCAACAGAGACCGAACTATTGGTACTAGCTTAAATTTATTTACAATAAACGATTGTGCCTCAATAGAACAATACCCTAATAATTTGTAACTCTCTCGGAGCGGTATTATAATACAAAAAAGTGCAGACACAATATTCACATAAAAGAATACATATCTATTATACACTTACTCGACTATTTTTGCACTTTTATATTGCCAGTTCAGTGGCTTAAACTCGGAATATCTCAATTTAATTAAGACTTCATAACCCATATCTATGTCGTCAACATAACTATCATCTTAACAGTCTGTGATTTATATTTACAATATCAAAGAGAAGGAAGAAGTATCGATACAAAGAGAAGAGTACTTATAATAGCCGCGTGCAAACAAACGTCCACCACCTATAATATTGTTTCACTTTTACAAATGGCCTATTATATACTATTGCTAAGGGTGTTCACAATATACAATGGTTACTCTGTCGTTTTGGTTCCTATTTACAAGTCTTACAACAAGGATGAACTCAACACTGAGAATTACTAACGCTTAGTAGATATCATGTTAAGACACATATGCATGCACTAACAGAACCATGTGTTAATCCCATTCTCGTCAAATGGGACGTTCACTGTCGAAATCAACGCTTTTCAACACTATCCAATACCCTACATAAACTCTATCAGCCAACAGAACAATAATAAATCTCCATGTTTCTTAAAACATTCCCACTATCCCTAACCGACCTGCTTATTGATCAAAACTTATGATTACACTTGAGGGCGAAACGAAGTCTTTAGTTAGAGCCGGGTTCAGGCTGGGTGAACGATGGAAGTGGGTAGTTGGCCCAGCCTGGACGGTTTAGCGAGCACCGACGGAAGGCTACCGAGCACGACTGGGCACGGTAAGCAGTGGTCGGTCCCGCGCGGCCGCGTGTGACGTCAGTGGTAGTTGTCCAGCTCCGTGGACGAGGACAGTCGCTCGGCGCCCGCGTAGCTGTGCTGGCTGTAGTTGAGGTTGCTGAGCGACATGTCCTGCGGCACGTCGGTGTCAGCCAGCGCCGGCGGCGCCACGGCCTCTGTCGCCTCCTTGTCGCTCGCCTCCATAAACTCGATAATGCGCTGTGTCGCTTTGACGTGCGCAACGATCGCGGCTTCCGCCTGGAATAATAACATAATTCACATTTAATGATAAATCACTTCGATCAATAATAGTACTAGATTAAGCATCAGGAACAAAACTAAGTCGCTCAAGTGGCCACGTAAACATCTACATAGCATCTTAGAAAAAATTTTATATTATTAACAACTTCAGATGATTATAAACCTTAACACGTAAACATAACGTTTAATTATCATTGTAAAGTATATTTATTTAGGCCCTTTCATCGGAGAAAGATTAGAAGCAAAACATTTTAAATGTCGCTCCAAAGTAAAAAGTCATCAGTACAAAAATATTCATTCTAAAATGAAACTTAAACTCTAAGCAATACGGTTAAAAGCATTTTGTGTACAATGTCGTGCTTATTCTATTGCGGAACTAGAGTTCCCTGTTCAAGAACATGATACAATAGTTGGTGCGTTGTTGCAAACATTGGCCAAAAAATTATAATATTCGCCGATTTAATTATATTTACAGTTTAATTATGTTTAAATATTATGAAAAAGCACATAATGATATTAAATTACCGAAAAAAAGATATTCCTTCCAAAACCTTGGTGTTACGGTGGTTATTTACGCAGTTTTTGAACGCAGACTGCGGTATTTTGACGTCTTAATGTTGGCTATGATTGGACCATACTGATTTGAAATAAGACCACCAATACGTTTGTGGTCTTATATTTCGGGCCGTTTTTGAAGCGCTTATCGGGAATCTAGTACATTATTGATCGAAGATAAATCACCATCAATTAAGACAAATAAATAACTAACCGGTCTGTCTGTAAATTAAAAACAACAGCTTTTCACTGATAACTCAACTCAAGGCATTTATTTCAAATTGATCCGTGAGTCAAAAATAAGCTGCAAATGAAAAAACAAGCATAATATGCATAGAAAAGTAACGCGTACTTTTATAAAACGTAATTATTTTATTCGAATTTTTGTCTCTCTATTGGTTTTGGCTAGGCTCCGAAATGGCAGCGGTGTGGGAAGCTGCTGTCTGATGTTATACGAAGTAACATAGGCTATTTTTATTTTACAAAAAACAAGGGTTTCGCGCAAAATATGGTGATTCAAATAGGGAAGGAATATTTTTATAATTTCACGCGGACGAAGGCCGCGGGCAAAAAAGACGAACAAACGAAAGTCAATTATATGCTCAATTTCACAAAGATAAAACTAGCAATTTAAAACAATATAATCTCACGGCACGGTGCGGCGCGGCGCCGGCCGCGTGGCCCAGCAGCAGCGCCATGTAGCGCCACGCTCGTGTGAGTAGTGTGTGTACTTACGCTGGCGGTGAGCGACAGGAAGGCGTAGTACTTGCGCAGCGTGGGCAGCAGCGGCGCGTACAGCGGCACGCGCGCGCGCACGGCGCGGGCGTGGTGCGGCGCGGCGCCGGCCGCGTGGCCCAGCAGCAGCGCCATGTAGCGCCACGCTCGTGTGAGTAGTGTGTGTACTTACGCTGGCGGTGAGCGACAGGAAGGCGTAGTACTTGCGCAGCGTGGGCAGCAGCGGCGCGTACAGCGGCACGCGCGCGCGCACGGCGCGGGCGTGGTGCGGCGCGGCGCCGGCCGCGTGGCCCAGCAGCAGCGCCATGTAGCGCCACGCTCGTGTGAGTAGTGTGTGTACTTACGCTGGCGGTGAGCGACAGGAAGGCGTAGTACTTGCGCAGCGTGGGCAGCAGCGGCGCGTACAGCGGCACGCGCGCGCGCACGGCGCGGGCGTGGTGCGGCGCGGCGCCGGCCGCGTGGCCCAGCAGCAGCGCCATGTAGCGCCACGCTCGTGTGAGTAGTGTGTGTACTTACGCTGGCGGTGAGCGACAGGAAGGCGTAGTACTTGCGCAGCGTGGGCAGCAGCGGCGCGTACAGCGGCACGCGCGCGCGCACGGCGCGGGCGTGGTGCGGCGCGGCGCCGGCCGCGTGGCCCAGCAGCAGCGCCATGTAGCGCCACGCTCGTGTGAGTAGTGTGTGTACTTACGCTGGCGGTGAGCGACAGGAAGGCGTAGTACTTGCGCAGCGTGGGCAGCAGCGGCGCGTACAGCGGCACGCGCGCGCGCACGGCGCGGGCGTGGTGCGGCGCGGCGCCGGCCGCGTGGCCCAGCAGCAGCGCCATGTAGCGCCACGCTCGTGTGAGTAGTGTGTGTACTTACGCTGGCGGTGAGCGACAGGAAGGCGTAGTACTTGCGCAGCGTGGGCAGCAGCGGCGCGTACAGCGGCACGCGCGCGCGCACGGCGCGGGCGTGGTGCGGCGCGGCGCCGGCCGCGTGGCCCAGCAGCAGCGCCATGTAGCGCCACGCTCGTGTGAGTAGTGTGTGTACTTACGCTGGCGGTGAGCGACAGGAAGGCGTAGTACTTGCGCAGCGTGGGCAGCAGCGGCGCGTACAGCGGCACGCGCGCGCGCACGGCGCGGGCGTGGTGCGGCGCGGCGCCGGCCGCGTGGCCCAGCAGCAGCGCCATGTAGCGCCACGCTCGTGTGAGTAGTGTGTGTACTTACGCTGGCGGTGAGCGACAGGAAGGCGTAGTACTTGCGCAGCGTGGGCAGCAGCGGCGCGTACAGCGGCACGCGCGCGCGCACGGCGCGGGCGTGGTGCGGCGCGGCGCCGGCCGCGTGGCCCAGCAGCAGCGCCATGTAGGCACCCACCATGCTGTGTTCCATATGCGCGCCGGCACGCGCTAGCACTGCACATACAACACACACGTTACTATACATCCTGGATCACAAGGACTACGTGCGTTTACTGGGTGACCCGCCTTACAAGTGCCGCTCGGCACACTTCTTGCTACCGAACGACTATTGCGGGACGGGTTGAGACGCTAGGCTGACACTACACGTGCGGAAACGACGTAATCGACTTAACATGAATCAGATACCGGATAAGTTATGTATGCAAAAAAAATTAAGTTCAAAAATCTAAAACCCGACTGCTAACAAAATCGCGGTCTTAAAAGTAGAAAACAAGAAAATAATTCTTGTCTGATATTCTTCGTAGTCGCATGCCACTGATACCTGATGCTCCTTCATGGCGTTCTCATTGATACAGAAGTCAGCTGCTAATTGCCATTAGCAAGGTGGCATGCGACTACGATGAATATCAGACAATAATTATTTTCTTGTTTTCTACTTTTAAGACCGCGATTTTGTTAGTAGTCGGGTTTTAGATTTTTGAACTTAATTTTTTTATTTGAATTTTATTTTTGTGTGTACTTAAACTACAATATAATACATATTTGTAATGTGCTCGCCAAGGCCTTTCATTTGATACCAAACTTGCTATGATTATCTCAATTTAATATTTTTTGAGGTAAGTTTTTGACATTTAAATTCCGCCATAAAAAGAATTTATATAGCCTACGTCACCCGGGCTATTCTTACGAATCTATTGACACCTAATTCAGTTCGACGGTAGTCGGCGTACTGATCGCACGAATACACGGCGTTGCTAATAGTTACTAAATACTATATAATTATTTCTCATAAAACGGGCTCTGACAGTGTATCTAAGTCGTAATGTTTACCTGTAAAAGTTGTGACGTGGAATCGAGGGATGGTGCTACGTGTGCTGCCTGTAAGGCAAAGCTCGACTTTCCCTGTGCTGGGATAAGTGAAGCTAGCTGGAGAAAACTTGGCGAGCGGAAATCGACATGGAAATGTCAAAGCTGCAAGGGTACCCCGGTTGCCAGTCCACTTACTGGTAGTCTGAAGGCGTCACCAGCGAACTCGGAGACCATCATGGCTGAGCTTCAACATCTGTCAGCTAAAATGGAAGCATTGCCAGCATTGATCGAGAGTGTGAAGGCTATTCAGAGTGAGCTTGCCGAACTAAAAACCATACGGCATGAAGTGTCTGAACTGAAATCGTCCTTTGAGTGCTACGGTCAGGAAATAACGGTTTTAACCAGTAAAGTGTCAGTGTTGGAAAGTGAAATTGAAGCCATGAAGATAAACAAAGAAGCGATAGTCAATCTGCAAGATCGAATCAGTCAGCTTGAGATACGTCAGTTGGAGAGCGAACAGAGGTCTCGCATGAACAATATTGAGATCAAAGGAGTACCGATATCCAAGGATGAAGACCTGTTCGCAATAATGACCAAGATTGGTAAAGCAATTGATTTTCATGTACCGAAGGAACAGATTAACTACATAGCAAGGGTGCCGTCACGTAATGACAATGTAAACAAAAACATTATTTGCTCTGTACATAACAGCTACCTAAAGAATGACTTTATAACGGCGGCGAGGAAGCATAAAAAACTGAGTGCGGGTGATCTGGGCCTACAGGGCAATAACAGAGTGTACATCAACGACCACCTCACACTAGAAAACAAACTTTTACTTAATAAAACCAAAGCTCGAGCCAGTGAGCGGGGCTTCGAACATGTGTGGGTTAGGGGGTGTAAAATACTTGTACGGAAAAACACCTCGCCTCAAAAACATTGCATTAAAACAGAGCAGGATTTAAAAAAGTTTTTATCTTAATTACTATGTTTCATCTTACTTGTGAGTTATTTACTATTATCGAAATACCTTGTTTACTTAATAAGGACACATTATTGTTAAAAGTGAATATGTTCAACTTAGTTTGGAGAAACATAGCTACGTATTTTTTACACGCATTCCATTCTCGGCTGCCCTTTGTTCTCTTATCGCTCGGTGTCGCCTATTCATTCGACTCGTTAAGCTGTGTTTATTGTCATTTTATACTTTATGCTTGTGCTTTTAGAGGTACTTTAAGCTTACACTTGAAATACTTACACTTGGAACTTCTTACCCACAATTTAATTATTATTTTGTTCTACAATTGGAATACGATTTCTTGCGCTTATTTGATGGAATCTGATTTACTTAAAGTTTTTGCTTTACTTTGCTACCACTTGCTATTTAGGCCGACTTTTACCTCCCTTAATACTTACTTCACACTAAGTCTGAGTGTACCTTATATCTTTTCGATCATTTTTCTGGTTTTACATTTGAAGGATAATGGCACCTATTAGTATTTTCTATCAAAATGTTCGAGGGCTACGTACGAAAACATCTATTTTTTACAGAAATGTTTGTGTTAATTCTTTTGATATTATTTGTTTGACGGAAACATGGCTTATCGATGGTATATCCGATAGCGAATTGTTTATTTTGTTTGGAGACGTGATCGGAGTTACTCGCACACTAATCAAACTAGGGGTGGGGGGGTTTTAATAGCCATACGTCGAGAACTAGTTGCCGATGTCCGCAATGAATGGTGTTCGTCTGCCGAGGATCTGTGGGTTACATTAACTTTACACCAAAAGAAACCTAAAGTGACCTATAAAATACATTTATGTGTTGTGTATATATGTAGCCAGCAATCTGGCAACTCATTAATGATACAACTTAATAATTTTTCAAGTAATTTAAGTGATATAGTTCTTAAACATCCTGCAGATAAGTTTTTAGTGCTCGGTGACTTTAATCAACCGAATATTGACTGGCACGTTGCGGCTGACGGTGATCATCTGTGTCCTGGTAACTTGCATGGTCCCATTCAAACTAGCTTTTGTGATACTCTTACCGCTTGTAACTTGCTACAGTACAATTCGCATCAGAATGTAAACAATAGGATTCCTGACCTCGTGTTGTCTAACAGTGAAGTAGCCGTCACTTACAGCCTGGATCCTTTAGTGCAAGAGGACTCACATCACAAGGCACTCTGCATCTCTGCAGACTTTGTCCAACTTCATCACCTGCATTCTCGACCGCGAATCAAGTTCATATATGCACAGGGGAATTATGTCGCCATAATTGAAAAAATGTTGGCAATTGACTGGCCTTTAGAACTAAACTGTAGGCCTCTTGAAGAAGCCGTTAAATTCTTTTATGACACTATCAACTTGATACATGATACATATATTCCTTCAAAAACTATCGTTCCAAGGGCTAAGTATCCTCCTTGGTACAAAAGCCCTCTCATTAAAATAATTAAAGAAAAGTCAAAATTTCACTCAAAATTTAAAACCTACGGAAATCTCTCGGACTATCAATCTTTTGTTACCTTACGTCAACGGGCTAAAGATCTGGAGAAGAAAATGTTTGACGATTATATAGCAAACATTGAATCAGCCATCTCTAAGAATCCTAGGGCCTTTTGGCAATATGTTAAATCCAAACAACAAACCAACTGTTACCCATCTGTACTTAAATTGGGTGAAGTTTCGTCTGGTCATGGGGAGGAAATATGTAATATGTTTGGCGACTATTTCTTTTC
This sequence comes from Diarsia dahlii, assembly GCA_949775195.1. Classification (NCBI taxonomy): domain Eukaryota; kingdom Metazoa; phylum Arthropoda; class Insecta; order Lepidoptera; family Noctuidae; genus Diarsia; species Diarsia dahlii. The sequence continues at coordinate 13,332,201 of OX459200.1, forward strand.
GAACTTCCAAGAGCGACACGACGCGAATGACTTCTTAGACTCTCCAAGAACAGATCAATCTACTGACCTGGTATCAGACATCTGCGCTGTTGATGTGCAGGAGGATGAGGTATTTAGGTTGTTAAAGCAAGTGGATGTTAACAAGTCAGCTGGTCCCGATAATATTTCACCAATTTTTATAACCAGATGTGCCAGTTGTCTATCACTTCCGTTGACATTATTATTTAAACGGTCATTTGACTTGGGAGTAGTGCCTTCAATTTGGAAATCGGCTTATATCACGCCTATACATAAAAAAGGACCAAAGGACAGCGTTGAAAATTATAGACCGATTTCCAAACTCTGCGTGTTCGCTAAAATCATGGAGAAAATTGTACACAAACAACTTTCTTCTTCACTTAAATTAAGTTTCTCACAACACCAACATGGATTTTTGAAAGGTCGCTCCACCACCTCTAACCTCGTAGTCTGCAGTGACTTTCTTTCAGAGCATATGTCTAGGAGATCCCAGGTAGATGTTATATACACTGACTATAGCAAATGTTTTGATCGAATCGATCATGCACTTCTAATGCGCAAACTGTTAGGGATTGGTGTGAGGGGTAACTTGTACAGATGGTTTGTATCATACGTTGAAAATAGGTGCCAGACTGTAGTCCTCAACGGTTATGCCTCGAGAGCGATGTACATTCCGTCGGGAGTTCCCCAAGGATCCTTATTGGGACCTCTTTTATTCAATATCTTTGTTAATGACATAACCTCTTGTTTTCTAAATTCTAAAATTTTATTGTACGCAGATGACATGAAAATCTTGAGTCAAGTGTCTACCATTGATGATGCACGCCTATTACAGGAGGAGGACCTGGGCCGGTTCCATGATTACTGTTATAGAAATAGGTTGGATTTAAATATTTCAAAATGTTATGTATGTACATTTACTCGTAAGCCAAACCCTATTAGATATGATTACAAATTAGCGGATGCCTCAATTTCCAGAGTTAACGTCATCAAGGATCTTGGGGTAACATTTGACTCAAAGCTTCTGTTTGACGCGCACATTGACAACATAGTCAACAAGGCTTCTAAAGCTTTGGGTTTTATTTTTAGAGTCTCCTCTGAGTTTAAGAATGTCAAAACTATGAAAATCCTCTACTGTGCTTTCGTGCGTAGCCATCTCGAATATGCCTCTCAAGTCTGGAATCCTAATTACAATGTCTATATTAATCGTATTGAAAGCATACAAAGGCGATTTTTAAGGTACACTCAATATCGTTCTAATACTTATCTTCCTAACTATACAAGTCGGTGTAAGAAATTTCATATTCTTCCTTTACACGAGCGAAGAAAAGTAGCAGATCTTGCTTTTCTATTCAGCATAATGAACGGATCTACTGACGTTCCTGAACTGGTAGCCAAGATTGGACTTAGAGTACCGTCTGTGTTTCTTCGGAGACCTCATCTCCTTCATGTACCTATTGTGAAAACTGTCTATAGACAAAATTCATTTATTTTAAGAGCTTGTCGAAAGTTCAATAAGGTGTGCCGGGATATGGAGCTTGATTTGTTTACAAGTAGTGTCCGGAACTTAAAAACAATGATGAGTAATTTCTTCTTTGAAGCCTAATTGGCATAATGTGTCTTTTTGTTTTGTTAGTTGTACTTCTTAGTTGTGTATATGTTTAGCTCTCACTCATGAGTATTTTTTATTTATTTTAATGCAAATTCTCTCTAGATGTGTTGATATGAATTGTCACGCTGAGTATTATTATTTGTATATTTACTTCAGTTGTGTTTATACTAATTCTCGCGCTGTGTATTTTCATTTTTAATATTCGCTTTAGTTGTGTCTACGTACCTATATATTAATTCTAAAGCTGTGTATTTTTGTGTAACTCTCATGTTGTTTATATATTACCGTATCTTTTTAATTTTAGTTTTAAGTTTATGTGTGGAAACTTGTAATTGGCCTTCCTCTACATGGTAATTTCACTAAAAATGTTTTAGCTGTAAGTTTCCTTAAAAGAAATAAAATAAAAAATAAAATTAAATAAAATTAAAATCCGTTCAGTAGTTTAGGCTCTACGGTGGAACATACATACATATATAGACTGCCAAAATCATTACCCTTCCTTTTGGCTTCGCCGTAGTCGGGTAAAAAACTTCAAAGTTTGAAGTTTGAAGTTCAAACCAATATATTCTGTAAATCTAAGTCAGGAGAAACATAATGAACTTACACTTCGCAACAGTTTCATCTATATCGTCTTGAGATTGCTTCTTCTTGTCATTATTATCGTCCGGCTCCTTTTCTCCGTCTAGTAGAGCATCGGTATTTTCTTCAGCCCGCCTGTAAAATAGAACTTACATGAAATTGTTGCAAATTTTCAAATCATAAAGTATTGCATGCGTAAACAGCACCATACGGACTCAAAACATTTTGGTAAATGAATGACGGTCGTCAAACCATGTCAGAGACCCTTGAAGCGGTTCAGAAACTCTGACACTAGGGTGTATGGGGTCGTTAGACGGTAGACCTTACTGCTCACACGATAAGAAGAAGATTGTTCGCGTAGTTGGATAAATTAAAAGAAAGTGTCAATGCAAGTAAAATTGGATGTCATGACATAATTATGATTAACCTTTTTCAGTACCAGAGATGAAGCTTTTCACAAGTTTTACTTTATACTTTACTTAGGATGTAGTTCTGAAACATTTATACTTTGCACCATCATCCTAACAAGTGTGGAAGGGCGAGACTGGGTTCCAATTTTGACGTTCTAAACTGAGCAGTGGGTAGTAGAAATACAATCTCACCTAGCAAGGTCTTCCCTCTTATAGAACAGATCTACAATAAGGTCCAGCGCACCAACGCTTCGTGATATGATGTCTTCTTCGTTGTCAATACGAATGCGAACGCTCAGCAGCCTCTGCGTATTCGGTTCGTTGTTCTGAACTAAGTTTATTAACAGCAACAGCACCTGGGTAACGAAATATTACTTATTAGTTAGGCATTTTATAATGTGTAATTCAAATACATCAAGGAAAACTTAAGTTTGAGTTGTACTACTCTTTTACTTTGGGACAAAACCTGAATTTTCAAAATATATTCGGTTGTCCCTAAATTTTGTTGAGTTATGCCAAACTTAAGGCGAGACCCAACCAGGATTTACAAAAATGTACTGTCTTTGAACGTCAAGTGTGAACTATAGGTTTGAAGTACTGAGGTGGGAAAAATATCCTGTAAAGAGAAAGAACTAAACTTGCATTATACCGAATCAAATCTCCGAATAAAGTTACTAACTCTATAAAAAAAAAAATATACAATTGCCTCTTTTTTTTAACTTTATCGTCGAAAATCTCCGTAATTTAAGCGATAACATAAGTATTTTTTTCTAGAAATAAATAAAGAATACAATTATTTAATTTAATACCGGTTATTTTTTCAAATTATGTTTAGTTATTTATCATAATCAAAGGAAAACCCTTGAATATCAATGAACCCAAGCGCCTAACAAAGACTAGCCAGCCTAACACTGTACGCCCAAAAAGCAACCTTATTGAATCCGACTAAGGTGGAGTGTAGCACTACGCCTATAGTATAGTCGAACGGGTGCGTTGGGTCTCGCCTTAATGTCTATTTCTTATTTGTGTAGCTGCATAGTCTAGTTTCATATCCAATGACGATTATTGTTTCATAATTCTTGTACCATATTACTTTGGGTCGGCGGCGCAAGTCGCAACACGTTTTTCTTTCATCCATTTGATAAGATCTGATAAATCAAATCTTCTTGAAGGTCAGTGAACCTGAATTCAATGAGGTCATTTACGGCGAAAAAACAGCTTGCTAGCTTTAGTTTTCTTTTTGTTTTAACAAACTGGTGGAAGTGGAGTTTTAATGTGTTAGTAATACTAATACTTACACAAACACTAAATTCGAAGTTTCTGTTGTCAGGAATGAAGTTTCCTTGGTTGTTCAGTATGATGAGACAAGTCTCTATTACTGATGGCTGCTCGCCAATCACTTGTGCTCCTAGGGACACTGGAACAAATATTAGAACATGAAATCAGTGGCGTGCGCCCTATAAAGGCTCTTAGGCTTAGCCTACCTTACTAACTGAGCATTTCTTATAACTAATTAACCATGTAATCAAATAACACTATGTACAAAATAATAATTAAAAGTTCAAACTCCTGTTAAAATACTTAGAGCAATTTTTCGCGTACGAATCTTGTAGTTACAGGCTTGCTTAGGCTAGCATTCAAGTAGCCTAAAACCCATTCATAATTTTACGCACACAGCGTCACATCGGTGAATGATCGGTGCATATTTCCGTGTATATGAACCGCACACATGCATGCCAGCTCCTGCGAGTGGAGGTGGCCTGTGATTGGCTGCAACAACACAAGGCTATAATTGGATGCGTCATGCGTCACATGCGTGGCCATCTTTAGCCCGCGAACTCCGGCGCGAAGTTCAAATTTGTTTATTTTTTACGTTTTTTGTAATTTGCAGGCCAGTGCTAGATAGCTTGAATACTGACTACATACGTCTTACAGCCGCGAATCATATTTATTAATCAACATACAACCTAGCACTGGCCTGAAAATTGCAAAAATGTAAGGAAATTAAGAAATTTGAATTTCGCGCTTATCAGTCTTCGCTCTTCCGTCCACAGATAGAGTGCAGCACTGACAACACATTTCATTGATTGATTTCGTATAATCCTGCAAAATTTTGTTGACCGCTTTTGTGAACAAACTCGATATGAAAATGATACAATTTTATTTGGTAGTATTTTTCTATCGGCAAATTAGAAATTATATTTTACGTAGGAAGCCATTATTATTGTTTCATTGTTGTGACAAGCAATTTATAGCGCGATTTGTTTTGAAACCGAAAACGTACAGATATTGTCAGATATTAGATAACATTATTAACAGTAGTGTAAATATTAGCTTTGTTGTGTATTATTTGTTTATTCCCCTAACAAATAATAACAATGGTATTTACTTGTGATGTTTGTGCTGTTAATGTGTGTTTGCTAGATGTTAAAGGTAATAAGTTTTCTCAATTATCGTATAATGATTAGGTGCAAGTTGTATCTAAAGGTTTCGGATATTATCTTGCATGTGACGTGTTTTGTACTTTTGTAACTATCACCCACTCACTTGGATGAGATATTTGAGGTGGCCGAATCTTTCTTCTGTTTGCATCGTTAGAAAATCATGAGTTGTACCTTGAATAATGTGGTGAGTTTTTGAATTGTATTTAGGTATAACTTTTACAGGCTTATTTTCAAATTTTATAAATGTGACAATATTTTTTTTTTGTTGTCAATATTTCGTGGCCTACCCACCGTGCGAGACCACTGCACGCCACTGCATGAAATAGGGATATGTGAATACGAAAGTGATTTGGTTAATATGTAAGACGGTTAGAAAAATGAAAGTTAAACCATTGAAAAATAATAAATAGATTGATGGGTTGAGTGTTTGAAAATGATATCATTGGACACTTTTTGTCGCGCTTGATACACTCTGTGTGAATCCGTGTGATTCGTCGTCATGCCACGAAAATCAGATTTGTCGACAAAAAAAAAACTACAATTACTTGTTGACATTATGTACATTATTTAAGAGCTTATACTACCTCAAACGCGAGTTTTATAATGCGTAAAAATATATGATTCACTGCAGTAAACAAAATCAGAAAAATATATGTTATTCTTCAGGATATATGCGAGTGACATAGTGTTGTGAAAACATAATACAACTAACTTTGCTCGATAGAAAAAAATCACGAAGATACCTGTAAAAATTTCTTTTAACGAGTAAAAACCATACTAAAATACATGTCATCGTTCTGATTTTTTTGCCAAATAATTCTACAAGCAACATACTAAAATCATATTGTTTTACTTTTTTAGTCCAATCAACAGTTTTTTCGTAAATCGCAAAATACCACTAATTTCGCACTATTCGGCCGCAGCGAAAGACGTAACAACCGCTTTGTAGTGCAAGCTGATTAGAACCATAATCTAACAATATTTCAAGCGAAGTTTGAACCACCACAAATAGAGTTGCTAATTTGAGGTAGCATACGCTCTTAACAAGATGATGTTAATTAAATAAACGACTTCAAAATAAAATAGTTGTCTTGAGACAAAACACAGCTACTTATGAAGAATTTTGTTGTGGAACATTTGTGTTTCTTCAATTAGTTGAAATTCAATTAAACTGTAATGTACACACGGCTACACATCAAGCTATACGAAACCAGTATAATCTGATCGTTCATTGTGCGAAAAGATCTAGTAAAGTGAGGCCAAGATTAACTGGTTTTGTATAGCTTGATGTGTAGCCGTGTGTACCACTGTAATATATAGGCAGACATAATTCCACAGGGTATTATACAAATTGATTACGTAGTTCGTACTCACCCGAGGTGCCGAAGTTGTGCGAGAGATTGAGCAGCACTTTGAGCGCGGGCAGCGCGGCGTCCAGCAGCGGCGCGCGCAGCCCGAGCCCGGCGTGCCCGGCGTGCCCCCCGTGCCCGGCGTGCGCGGCAGCACACCACGCGCGCAGCACGCCGCACACGGTGCGCGCCGCGCCGCCCGTGCCGCCGCACAGGTACACCTGGTTGTCCTCGTTAGCTTGCGTCACCTAAGGGGACATACATACGTATAATACACGTCATCAGCGTTGATGAAAAATGTGCGACTGCAGCTCCTATCACCAACTATGGCCCACCGCCTATCCTGCTCTTAGTACTCGTACATTCCACCTGCATTTGTACCTGTCAGATGCCTCATCTGATAGTGGATGAAATCTGGGCAAGTATCAATATGACTTTATCTATTCATATTAAAGTTTATCTAGGACATCACAGATATTGGTTAACGAAAAACATCGCGAGGACTACAAGTCCTTAAAAAATATAAGTCTGAAATCGCTAACCCTCTCTTAAGCAAGCGTAGTGATTAATGTTCGTCCCTTTTCTGTAGAAGAGGCTGGTACGATTATTTTAATTATTACTAGATATCATAGACACAATGTAGCAAAAATCATCAAATGTAAAATAATAATTATTGCCTTTCGTAGTTTAACTTCATTACAAGATTAATTTAAAAGAATAATCATAAAGAATTTAAAATCAGCAACATTGTCCTACACTAATACCGATTTATTTAGTGACTGTTTGTTACTGATTTAACTTGCCTCTTACTGAACACCGCCTGGCAGAACTCTTATTGCGTATCGAGTTTTGTATTATACCATTTAATAGTTTAATAATGTACATTTGTAAGTTGAAAAGAAACTGTGATTTACAAGTAAATACTATAATGACATAGTACATTATAATAACGCCGAAAAACAGTCCTGTACTAGCCCTTCTGGCGACTAGACGTTCCCTTCCGAGTTGCACACTACTTACAGAAGATTTTGCGGTTTTAATGAAAACCCCATAAGTCTCACAAGTGATTCTAGTGAACGCCACAATATAGAGAAAACTTACATTCTCCAAAACCCGCAGACACCTATCAGCCTTCCTCAGCACCTCAACATCAGCTGTGGTCCAGTCAGCGACGGGCGTGTCGAGCTTGAGCGCGCAGTCCTGTATGGTGCGCACGATGTGGTCGACGCCGCCCAACACACGGAGCTCTTCTTTGAACCACTCGCCGGCGCGCTTCGATGTCAGCGAGAGTAACGTCTCCATGGCTAAGTGGCCCACCTGAAATTGATTTGATGATGTTCATTTTTTGGAATGTATTGTTCTTAATACTTACGCATCTCAATAGGGATGTTAACAAAAAAATCTAATTAATCCGTCAGATAGATTTCCAAAAAATATTGGACACATATTTTTTCTTTTTTCTCGTAAACAAACAATAACGACGATACAGTGCTTTGAAAACTTGTGTGACGTCATATATTAAGACATTAGTATGACATTTCTTAGCGAGCAGTGACGTCACCACCTCCCACTCAAATCTTTGACGCGTTTTATCTTCGTCAATTTTTATTGATTTGATAAAACAAAAAATACGTATCCAATATTTTTCGATAATCTAACAGACGGACTAATTAGAATCGTTGTTTGTAAACAGATACGCAGGGACCTTTTGACGTAATCATCATCTGCCTTGCCTTTTCCCAACTATATTGAAGTCGGCTTCCAGTCTAACCGGATGCAGCTGAATACCAGTATTTTACATGGAGCAACTGCCTATCTGACCCCCACAACCCAGTTAATACTTGGTAATACGATACCCTTTGGTAAGACTGGATGTCAGAATTTCAGGTCACTGACTACCTGTAACGACTGCCAAAGATCTATATATATGGCAGCCGGGACCAATAGCTTAACGTGCTTTCCGAGGCACGGAGGAAACTCGGTATGTCGGGCGTTCACCCATCCACAGACCGACCTAGGCAAGCACAGCTTTACCTAAAGATCGACCCGAGTGGCAGTTCTTATTAAGCCACGAGCTCCTCGACCTTTTGACGTAAACAAGATAATAAATAGATAATAGTTATTAGTCATAAGATAAATAAAGATCTTCCTCAATTTAACTGATGTTTAATTTAAAAGAAGTCACCTGTTTCCCTAAGCAGTTATTTTATTATGTTTATGCTTTATTATTATGCCCATAATTACATGACATCATGGGGGTAAACCCTTTAACGTTTTAAAGAGAACTTAAAACTTTAACAAAGTAATATACTCACTGTAATATTTTCTAAGTCCAAGTGCTGCGCTTTTCCTTGGCTCTTTATTTCGGCACATAACTCTCGTACCCTTTCTTGGGTCTTAGTCAATTGGGCTGAAGTCAAGCCGCAGTCATCAAGCGCATTTCTAAAACAAAAATTATGATTGATACTTCGAATGGTCTCAAGTTACATTTGCAACTGAGTTTGTATCAGATCTAAGTTTAAGTGTAAAGTAAGCTTCCCCAGACCAGAAACCACAAAGTACTATGTGGCAGAAACAACACAACTTTCTGGTATTCTTTTCTTTACTGTTGTCATCCCATAGCTTGGCCCAGGGGTCCCCAAAGTCTAAGTTATCTCGCCACCTCTTCCTGGGGCGGGCTAGCTGACGACTTCCATCTTTAGGAACCAAAGAGTTTATGTTTGCCGCTGACTGGATCAGCGAAACCCAATTTTAACCTTTTTATGACTTCATGTACAGACGGCTACATATCAAGCTATACATTTCCAGTATAGGCTGGTCTCGCATTGTATAGGATTTCCATACAGAGCGAGATCAGCGTAAACTGGAAATGTATAGCTTGATGTGAGGCCGTCTGTACGTCTGTTCTAATGAAGATAAATGACTGATCTCAAGTGCCATCCCTATTTATAGATTCGATGTATTTGATTATAGTTTTCAATTAGTTATTATAATTTAACTAATGGAAAAATATAGTAGGATATCAAATCGACGCGTATTTTTTTTCATCATGGCGAATAATAACGGCTCTTTAGGTCAGCCATCTATCTTAATAGAGAAGAATACAGTGATTTAACTTACTTGTGTGATGCATCAGATTCGAGTAAGTTGAGCATAAGTTCTAGCGATTCACGATCCAGATCCATGTTGAGACGATCTTGAGATAAGACGAACATAACTGTTGCTGTACACAATCCCAAGCTCTGAAAATAAAATTCATGTCATTTTCCAAACAATATAATAGCTTTTTTTTGGCATGTATCATCATCATCATTTTAGCCAAAAGACGTCCACTGCTAGACATAGGCCTCCTCCAGCCCCAGCATGGCGATTCTATCTCTATTCTACCAAGAATGGACAAAGATTTTTCCATACAATTTGACATGAAACCTTGCTACAATCTATCATTTTGTCGATTCTTCCGTCGACAAACCCCGTTTCTTCGGTGTTCATGCTAAGCCGGCAGGTGTCGCCACATTGACCGGTCCCGTGGGTATCGCATCCAGCGGGTCCCCGCAACCTTCACCAGGTCATCGCGCATGTTTCATCATTTCAGCCAAAGGACGTCCACAGACATAGGCCTGCCCTAGGTATCGTCACATTTACCACCAAGTCATCGGTCCACCTAGTGGGAGGCCTTCCAACGCAACGTCCCCGTTCACGATCACCACTCTAGATGGTAAATGTAGTAAGTCGCGAATGAATGATGTTTATTTTGCAAATGGTTTGCAACTTTGCACAAACACTTGGACCAGTCAAAATGATATAAAAGTATCCTAAGATAGACAAGAATTACGCATTACATTATAGTACGTACAGTATATGTCTGGATTAAACAGCCAGTAAAGCCGCGTTTCCACAAGGCAACAATTGACGAGCAACATGTTGCCCAACATGTTGAAAGTCAACGCGGAACTATTGTTAAACAACGTTGTCTGTCTACGCATCTACTATTTTACAATGTTGCGCGCCAGTTGGCAACGTCGCGCGCTGTTGTGCAGCGTTGCCGTACATGTTGAGCATCAGGTGTCGCGCGCCAAATGTTGCCTAGTATGCTTAACATGTACACGCACCAAAATTCAAACCCGATTTTCTCGTGGAACAACAGTTTCTGCTTTAAGATGAGACCTATTTCGTAATATGAGTTCGAAAATGCTATGTCCCTGACGATAAAAGATAGCAATCAAAACAGTAGGAGAAAATAACTATTAAAAATTGCTGTGTGTCTACATATTAGTGGTTGTGACTGTACAGCACTATTGGTTGTTTTTTTTTTTTTTTAAAACGTTGCCCCTCACTAGGAATTTCTCCTGTATCGTGGGTGCGTTCACAAACATTTAAACTCACATACACAAATACCCAGACTCGGAACAACTATCTGTAGGTCTTACAAATATTTGTTCCGTGCGGGGATCGAACCCGCGACACGCAGCGCGGCAGTCCATTGCTTGAGCCACTGCGCCAACCGTGCCGTCAATGTTTGTTTCTTGAGAATTACACACACACACACACACAAGAACCTTTAACTTGACTTTATCACGCTATGACTTATAAACTTGTCAACTCATGCTACAAATGCAACTCATCTAAAAAGGCGAAGTATCATCATGATATTTTTAATTTATTATAATGAAACAGGTGATGTTGGATTTCCAATCAGCAGATACTACTTAGTTCTATCCGTTTTGAGAAACATGAAATTGGAAAATCTTCAGGTATATTGGAAAAAAATCGTGATAAATAAATTGATGGTGATAATAATTTGATGTTTGATTAAATGGCAAACTATGTTTGTTTTTTTATGTTTTTATTTGATTTTTTCAGTTATCCCTTAATAACATGGGACATAATTATAATAACTGGAGACAAAAGGATGTACTATTACGTAAACTTTTGTTTTGTTGTGTTTTTTCTGCAATATTTATTCTCCTTTTTCTTTCTTCGGTTGTTTTTATAAGTACAAAACCGATAAAACTGACCTGATCATTGGTAGCGTCATGTAGCGCACTGAAGAACTTTTGCACGGTGCCATGCGCCCGCAAGTGCATGCGGAACGCTGGCGCGGTACATTTGCTCGCCAGTGTAATCGCAGACAGGCAGCGCGTCGATATTGGGTTGTTATCCTGCATGAAACATAATCCATTGGTAAGGAAGTTAAGAAAATGGAAGTCTCGACATCAGAAGTATAGTATATCAGTGACCATTTTAGCGCAATTCATATTATTTTCCTATTATGATCTATTTTCCTAAGTGGTCACAGCCGGTTACTATTATGAAAGGTTCATTTTACGCATTTTAACGCAATTCTTATTATGATCAACTAAAGTGGCCATTCTGGACTCCCAGAGCTTTGTACTTCTTATGTTGAGCAGTTTATTCAATAATTATATGCTGAAGCCTGTTTACTACCAAAGAGGGCCTCAGTTATGTTAATTATAGCCTGCACAATGTTAGTACTGCTCGACCTCAACAAACCTCTCAAGATTTATGTAACAAAATAGGATTGTATTCTAGATCTGTCTCATCACATGACCACATTTATTATGCAATACATATTTTTAACCACAAACATAAAAAAGTAAACAATTGAATTTATAAAAAAATTGCTTTCATTCAAATGATGTTGTTATTAATTTCCATAAACTTGTTATGAATGAATCAAATATGAGAAACTTGCAAAGGCATAATAATAACGAAACATACTCATTTCCAGTTACAAAAACTTTACATAACTCCAGTTAGTATAACATATTATTATTGTATTTCTGATTAGTAGGTCAAGTTAATAAAAAACTAAAATAATAATAACAATTATAGTAATTGTCTACATTACCTGTAAAGCATCTAAGAGATATTCCACATCATCGTTGAATTCTTGGAACTCTCCAATTTCCTGGATCTGATGTGCCTTCTTCACATTTCTGACAACTGTGTAAAACTGTAATAGAAAAAAAGGTTTGGAATTAGCCGCTGTACTAAGTATGGATGTTATCATCAACCACATCAATATTATTCAAATGAGGTCGGGCCTATATTTTCCTTGAAATAATGACCTTGGAATTAGGAAAATAAAAATGTTAGAATAAAACCTGTATGTTACTATGACACTTACCTCTTTAGACTCTTTACTGCACTTGACACTGGTGTAAGGTTTCACAGCTTCAACAGGATCGTCCACAATAGGATCTGGAGCCCTGTACCGGGTCACTCTAGTCAGTTCTTCCGATACTTGACCAGTTTGATTCCTTGGTTCTGCATTCTCAGCGGGCTCAGGCCTTGGAGTCTCATTGCCTTTCTGTAAGTACAACCATTACATGACTTTAACAAGAAGGTTGTGTATTGTTTTACTGTGTAATCAAACCATTACATTTATACTATCTACTTGCAGTAATTTCAAGGTTTGTTATGCAATAATGATAGTTAAAGTGCTACACAAAAAGAATTTGCTTTTTTTTTTTCTAAATTGTTAACTTCATTATACTTTCTCATTTGCAATTGCATAATATTACACAATCAATTAAACAAACTATGCAGTCACATGGATTACAATAACAAATTACAATACAAAATGTATTTTGATAATTGGAAACAGTAGAATTAAACAGAAATAGGTTGGTACTTACATCATTAGCCCATTCATGTCTATACAGATGACGTCTCTTCCTTGCTGGTAGCGGTGATGGATTGTCATTCACAAGTGACTTACTCTTAAATATTGATCCTTTCTTTTTAGTAATAACTAATTTAACACTAGGTTTTTCATCATTCTGTATGAGATCTTCCGTATCATGTATACCTCTGGGTGATTTAAACACATCTTCTTGATGATTTTTCTGGACCTCTTCTTCATAGTTCTCATTAGGACAACTATTGTAAGCTGAATCTGAAGATTGTGTGTTTGCCTGGGAGTAGGTTGGAGTGTTAATTGTATTAAATGCTGGAGCAACTACATCATTGTCATTGGGGTCTTCCTCCTGACCAACTTCCTCATTAGCTTCGCTCTGGTCTACAGTGTTCTCCTCTTGAGGTATCTCTACATCATGATGAGGGCTTGAATTTTTATTATTCCTGTGTCTAAGTTTTTTATGAACTTTAGCCTTGGGAGTAACAGCACTTTTAACACTGTCACTCCCACCAGATAAAATGTCAATTAGGTCATTCTTTTGTACAGGACTTGCTATTTTCTCAATAACTTGTTCATGCTCAGGAGTGGTCATAGCAGCAGCAATTTCAGCTAATGTTTCATGCTTTTTCCTAGTCTTTCTCCCCTCCTTCTTAATGTCACTTACAGTTTTAGTTCCATGTTTACTTGGGTAACCAGCAGTCAGGACATCCAAGTAATCGTCATTTTCACTATAATTTATATTGGGCCTGTTCCTTCGAGCTCTTCCACCGGTACTCTCTGGGGGCTTTGGTTCTGGTGGCAGCTCATTTGGATGAACTTCCAGTCTTGGGGATGTGATAACTGAACCTGAATCCAGTTTAGCAAGCTGGGACTCAATATCATCTCCAGCTATATTTTTGTTCTTTAATTCCTTTTCAGTATCTTGTGATGGTGATGCAAGTGTTTTATAAAGGTCATACGCATCTGTCCCCGGCTGTGGTGAACACAATTTCTTTAATGGTTCATCATCAGAGTTTTTGTGATGACGTTTATGAGACTTGTGATCCTTTTTATCTTTCTTCTTTTCTTTTTTACCTTCTTGTGTGAGACCAGCACACTTAATTGTAATTTTGAGACCTTCATGCTTTGGAGAACATATTGATTCCATAGATGGACTTTTCTTGTGATCAGATCCTACATCAGAATGAGTATCCAGAGATGAATGCCGGTCAGAACTGGGTGATGTGAAACCTTCATTCGAGTCTGTACTGACAATTCTTGATGTTCCTTTTGATATCCTGAGCACTATAGGAGGTGGTTTGCGTTCCTCATTGGTGTCTTTACTTGTTGAAGGACTTGTCACATCTGCTTTTACAACAGTTGGACTAGACACTAATGGACTGGCCTTGGGTGATGACACTTTGGGTGAAGACAGTACTCTTGCTGATTCATATCGAGTAAACTCAGGGATAGGGCTGTTACTACCATCTTCAGCATAATTAATAACTTTATCACGATTGCGAACAAGGTAACGCTTATTTGGTGGTTGAGTATTATCAACTGGTGCATCCTCTTTTTTGGAGGCTTTTGTAGCCACTGAACCCCTTTTAGCTCTAGATTTTTCAGAATTGCGTCGAGGTAATTCAGGAGATGATGAATCTCTGGTATATGCTCCCCTTCTTTTAGTTGTTTTCTTTTCCCTACTATGTGATGGATGTTCAGGTGAAAGTGGTGCTGCAGGTACTGGTGGCGCATATGTGATCTGTGGAACTGGTGGGTAAACCTCTGCATTTCGAGATTTAAAGAATTTTTTGGGCTTTGGTGGTGGCTGCTCAGTTTCAACTGCTGGCACTGTCAGCGGACTGTTCTGATCTTGCACAGGCTTTTTAATAATGTTGTTTGCATATGCTGAAATATTAATACAAATAAATCGTAAATAAACAATTCAATGCCAAAATGCTACAAACATTGACAGAGGTACCATAGATAGTAGAAGCAGGTAGTTACATTCATTCAAAATGAATGCACTTTCACTATAGTTTGGAAGTAGGTAATGGCCAAAACAACTATCTAATGAGAATCTTTTACATAGGGAAACAAAACAAATGGTAACTGTAAGGTACATGCCTTCAAGGTTGTTTATAAATGACAAATGTGTCAGTGAACGTGCTTACCGTAAGGTGCGCTTCTAATCGACGTGAAGCTAGTGATTCCCCATTTGCCAACGGTGCCCGCCGAACGAGCAGCAGTGGGGCAATTACTATTTTCTCTAAAGAGCGCACTATCCAGCGGCACGGCCACGCTACCGCCTCGGCCTCTGCCCCAGCGCGACATGCTGATAATTTCATCAAAAACGATGACACCTGCACTGACTCCGTCTAATCAATCGTCTAGGGAAATGTCAAATTGAGAAACACATGCCGTTCCGAAATGCGAGTTGGGCTTTTGAATCACTAAAAATTTACGGATTACGCTTTTTGAACCATTACTAGACTTTCACCAAATGAAATGAAAACACAACCCATAAAGATAACACACCCGCCATTTTTACAGGAGCCAAGTACTTTTCCCTCAGTTCACTCAAATGCGTAATCAACCGACATAATAGTATAACACGATTTAACTAATACCATTATAATTATCTGATTCTCTTTGAACTTTGAGGTAGATCTATATTGTTGATTTAAATATGAGTTAATGACAACTAGGACACAAACTGCGATGTTGTCATCTCATAACACAAAAGACGCCATATTGGCTAAACACAAGAAGTGATTTCATCAACCAATAGGAACACAGGAAAACGAGGACCGAACCATAGAGTTTTTTAAATGAATCAAAATATTGGCAGAAGTTGAATGATTGCGGCATAATTTTGTAGTTTCAAAGATTATTGCCAAATAAGTACAAATGTATGTATGCATTACAATTTTAACGCTTTAAAATGCAAAAACTAAAATAGTACAGCTCAACAATAATTTTGGCGTTCTTACCATAGACAGTAAAAGTAAACCGCGCAAACCATTTGGCTATGGGTTTAAAGCGCGAAATTCGAAATCAATCAAGCATGCGTAGATGCCGCATGCATGGCCAGCGCGTTGGTTAACGGTAAGATTATTACGTTAGCGTTGACATTATTAGGCTAATTAGCTTCCTATCAGCTGACAAAAGGAAGTACTTATTATAATATGTGTTATATGATATCGATGCCTTAATTCACATTGCATGATTGCACTAACTACAAAATTTTCACTTTTTGAATGCCAAATATACTAATTCTCGTGCTCTTTCGTTTCCGCATATCGATATATCGTTATTCCGTCTCTTTCTACCAAAAACGTAGGTAACAGTTGTATTAACTATGTGCCATTAATGTTCCATGAATGTTGTAACTAATGACTTTTATTTTTGTAAAACTGATTTTAAGTTTCTCAACTGGTTCCTCGAAATTGGTTCGCGACCAATTTCATTTATTCATTCATTTAACAATTCACATTGAATAAATGAAATTGGTCGCGATTTTCAATTGCATAAAAATTATAAGTGTAAGTGCGGAGTCTCCTAATACAAGCAATTCCTTGCTTAAAAGGTGATCTCCAATTATTTGTATCGAAATGCCAATTTTGTAATTGAAATAAATATTTTTAATTTAATTTTAATTTTTTAATTGATAATGGGTTTTTGCTTTCAACTCTTAACCGTTGAGGAGTAGTACCACTCCTCAGCGGTTAAGAGTTGAAACCAAAAATAGGGGAATCTTGAAGGTTAAGGGTTAGGTTTCTTGGTTGAATGTTAAATGCATAGTAAATATTTATATAGGACTTATTACAACTAAAAATGAAAAAATAAAAAAACTTTTTTGCAAAAAAAACAAACGACTTCAAAAACACCAAAAAGAGAAAAATAAACTTAAGAAGAAAAATCAGCTTCTGAAGTCGGTGGCAAAAACATGAAGTCAAACAAACAAAAGTCAAAAAGTTTTTTTTTTTTTGCAAAAAAGTTTTTTTTGACACTGTTATTTAGCAAAAAATAATCCTTATGTTGAAGCCATTCGATCGATATGATAAAGCTACTGGGTATTTTTTTTTCTCGTATAGCGGGTTCGATTCCCGGTTCAACTGTGTAATTATTTAAAAATCTGTGAATGCAGTTTAAATTGTTTTTTAAATTAAAATAATGTCTGCTTTCAGTAAAATGTTTTATCTACAATATTCAAGGTACTTTCCCTCCATGTGGCATAGCCGTGGGACGCCCTGTATAATACTGATTATTATGAATAAAAAGAAATCTAAACAAAAAACTAAAAAACCCGACTGAAAAAACTGAAAAGCAAAAAACAAGCACATTTTAAATTAAACCATTAAACAAAATTGGAAGCAGGCGGGGTCCATTCTATTTTGATTTTTTCTTTTCATAATTTAATATTTAAATGAACCCCGCCTGCTTCAAATTTTTGTTTTTTGCTTTTCAGTTTTTTCAGTCGGGTTTTTTAGTTTTTTAACTACTTCTTTTATTTTCAACTTTTTAGTTCTTTTGTGTTTGTTCTTTCGTTGGTCGCGTAAAATTCTTCGCAGATGATTTATCTTTTGTGCTTGTTTTGTAGGATTTCTCACTTTGAATATTTTCTTTTAAACATATTATAAGTGTTATATATTTTTTGTAATCTCCTTTTAAAACCCTTTATTTTGATACCCTACTCGATTACTCGATAGTATTGGAAAAAAAAAAATTTTTTTGAACTCCTCGATTTGGCCCCCAAAATCCTCAATTTTTCTTTGTTTTTTTAATTTTAATGTAGCCTACACACAAACTTTACTTCTATAACACTCGCGCCATCAAGACGAATCTAACGACATATATTTCATTCAAATCGGTTCATTCGTTTATGAGTTATGAGGGAACAAAGAAACGGACATACCTACATACATACTTACATACATACATACACGCGTCAAACACATAACCCTCCTTTTGGGTTACGCCGTAGTCGGGTAAAAAGATATGACTTTGAATAATAGTGTACAAGATGGTTATGTTGAGAAAATATAGGAAAACAAATAAAAGTATAGGTAATAGATGTTTATTGCTACTGACATTATGAAGTTGAATGCTTCGGAATAAGTATGAACATTAGAGACAGAGTGGTTAGGAAGAACATTTTCGGATTTGCAATTATCGGAGTTGAAAATTTAGGTGAACTTTGGCGCACCCATAAATATTACCGTGCCTTAATTATATTACTCTCCCGGCTGGTAGAGTCCCTATAATGCCCGTCACAGTAATGCACATACCAGCAATGCACGACACTGGAATGTACAACACAGGAGCGTACGACACAGTAATTGGCGACATCGCGATGTCGCCAATTACTGGGGTGTACCTTGCTGGTCCGGCCCAAGAATGTACAACAAAGGAGTGTACGACACAGTAATCGGCGACATCGCGCGATTGGTTGGTCGACTAGTTGGGCAACTCGAAATTTTGGGACTTGGATACTGGGTAATTGAGCTAGGTAGTGCTGCCGAATTAAATTGTACTCCATGACGTGCGCTCGCTACGCTCGCATATTTAATAACACTAATATCTTCTGTCCCCGAAGTGCCGGGCCTCCGCCGGCCTCCTTTGTCGGCCTACGGCCCGGTGCCCATGCCGCCCATAAAGGATACTGTCGCGAGACGGTCGTATTATAGGAACACGAAGAAAAAAAGAAGGAACCACGGAATTTTCCAGTATTTTATTGTATCACCCGTCCCTATTGTCACATGGCTTTTTACTTTTTAAATGTGACGTCACTGTTTGTTTTGATTCCGATTCTCGTGCTGTACATTCTTGCCCGGACAATCGAGGTTCGGGCCGAGAATGCACGACATGACACTGTACAACATTGGAATTCAAAACACTTACATTCCCATGTCGCGCGTTCTCGTGTCGTGCATTCCTGTGTTGGGCATTGCTGGTTCCCCGGCTGGTATTTGTAGATCAGATCTTTGACAGCTGTTAAAGGTAGTCAGTGAAAGTCTGACAAACAAGTCTAAAGGGGTACCGTATTACCCAGTACTAAGTTGTGGAGTCGGCAGTCATCATCATCAGACTATAATGTTCCCACTGCAGGGACTCAGACCGCCTCTCTAGAAGAGGGATGGGCCACCAACACGCGGGCCCGCGGGCAGTGCGGGTTCGTAGATGTCACACATGTCTATTCGTATTTTTTGGTTGATGATGAAATAAATTACACAAAGTAATGCGCCTGACTGCCTGCCACGATTTACTATTCGTAAGTCGCGAACGCCACCACTGGTCACCGCTGCTCTCGCTCATCGGCAGTCGCTCAATGAAAAATACTGGTGTACAGAGCCGCACCCGGTTAGACTGAAAGCCGACCCCAACGTACTTAGTAGGTACGCAGAGGCTAGGCAGATGATGAACAATAACTTGTCTAAACTATGAGGGAAGACTTGAGACTACCAACCGGCCCTCGGCCTGGTGAGGGCCTAGTGCGGTGCATGACAACCCTCAGCTTCCCGCTTTTTTCTTTTTACCCCCTAACCTACCGTTCCTGAACCTACTACCTCTAGGGCATATCCTCTAAAACGACTCTCAGCCATAGAGATGAGTTCTGAGAATGAAGTTCGTGGTGTTCGTGTTCAAAATGTTCCTGGAGCGACTCTAGGAATATTTCTTAATAACCGACAGAATGTGGAATGGCTTTAAATGATCGACTAAATAGTGCTTGTTATTCTCACAACACAATCTTGTTGTATTTGAATCCCAGTTAATACGGTTATTTTGTTTGATTCACGAACTTTGAACTTTTTACGTTACTGGGATTCTTTCTTCCAAAGCTAGTACCTACCTACTTAGGAAACTTTTTTTTTTTTTGTGGGTGGAAAATCATCAAATGACCCCCCCCCCCGCTCTTGGGCAGAGCGAAGGGGAGTGTCAGACTTCTACCGACTAAAAACCGAACCCATGTTCCTTCTTTGCCCTTGTGCCGAGGCCACGTCATCTATTTCGATAATCCGCAGCCCCGACGGGACCTACTTTAGGAACCTTAACTTAAACCTTTTTCGTTACCGTCTCAAGATATTGCTAGGTACGGTCAGCAACAGAAGTAGCTTAACATTTTGGAATATTCATTATTTAATTTACCGGATTCCAGCTATTATTTTTTATGTTTCAGAATATTATTTATTAAAATATTCCTTACTCTTCAATATCTGGTTAATGACGAGTAATATTTAACAAGGGGGGAAAGGGGAATAATAAACCGAGCCACAGTTTTTTTAATTGGCCACGAGATTAAACTTCTAATTTTATAACTAAGCCACGGGAAAATGATATAGCCTCTAATATACTAATTCGCCTTTTTTACAACGCCCACTAGATATTCTATAGAAAGCGTCAAGTGAAGATCAACAATTATATTAACTTGTCCTTGTTATTTATACATAGGCACCTAATATACTAACTCAGCCACGGAATTTATATCTCAGCACCATTTTACATTTTACAGCTTCAACACAAGGCCCTCAAAAAAATTTAATTGAAGCGACCATACACAACATCATTTATTATAACTTAGCATGTAAAATAATACATCACATTCTTTTATCGTGAAAATAGCAACAGCAAGACCAGGGGGTCTAAAACGGCCACTTTAGCAGTTCATAATACTGCCGTCCTATCACTAGAAAGCAGTTAACCGACAAATGGTCAAATTTTACTTTTTGATACAACGTGATAGAGTTCGAAATTCTCTATCTTTCTGTCTAAGAAACATTTTTATAATATGAATAGTTTCAGAGATACAAAAACTTTTCAGGCAGTTAAGTAACATAATTTATGATGATTCCTTCACTTGAAAGCGGCTAACCCGCACTTCTTCGCTAAATATACGTTAAAATACCTTAACTGCCGGATTTGTCTATAATTGTCTGGTATTTTACTTAACTACAAACACGTTATCTCACTTTTCTTGACTATAAAGAAGCAAAAGGACTATAACTACTTTGTAGTTTAGTTTTTTCGTATGCATATGTTTTAAAAAGCTAGCTTAAATGCAGTTATCCGCCTTTAACGGCTGTTTAGCTAAGTATTTAATATTTTACTTGAAAATATTTCGTAGTCGTTTGATGAAAACGGTGGAAAAAAATAAATTATGCTTAGCTACAAAGCAGTTAAGCCCCATTACTTAGCTAAAAGGCAGTTTGCCGTCTCTCGCTTTTGATTCACTACGGGGTATTTCAAGTCTTATTCCAGGTCATGGTCTACCAATGTGTCACATTTCTATTAAATCGGATCAGATTTAGAGGCGTGACGGAAGAATAAATGCCCTCAATCAAAAATATCAAAGTTAAAGACAAATACAAACAAGCTATTCAGTTGATTTCACCCACAACGACTGCATTTTATGTTTTTTGTAGGAGGTTATGTGTACTACTTTTTCATATGCTCTCATATTAGTAGCATTTCCAACTTTGGAAGAAAAACTTTGTTACAAAGTGGTCATGTCAGGGCACCTTTGAAGATTCATAGTTAGGTTTTCTAGGTTTAAGGTCATCGCGTTTTAATCTACAGGTGAAAGAGAGCTGGACTCAAAAAGTTACAAATGACAAAGTCGTAAGACGAATATTATAGGCTAAGACCTCAAGTGCATGCAGACCATCAAACAAAGAAAGGTTGCTTAGCTCGGACCCGTTATAAATAGTAGTGGCAGTTGAGATTTAATGCAACAAATTATAATGGCAAAGCACCTAGTGGGAAAACGCCATCGGTCGGAGGAAAACGTCTTGGCTGACAAACATTTTCGAATGAACCGTAATCAGGAGCGTTGCTGAGCTGTTCCATCTCGCAAAAGAAAAGTGGAGTTATTCCTGGCTAACTTTGAGTAAAGGCAGCAAAATAAGTAGAATTCTGACCATCTTTGAAATGTAAAAACTGGCCGACACAGTCCCATTCAGAGTCAAAGGTACGCTTAGTCTCTCATCGTGATTTGAGATTTGAGACGTCACACAATAACTTGAGATCATGAGAACGAAAAACTTTGGGTTATAGTTTTACAAATGCTACTGCTGAACCTCAACTCTCTGATTTATTGCGTCAAGATTCTCTTTGAATGTGATGCTGCTGCCTATTTCTGAACTGTTGTTGTTACTTTTAACTGGAGCTGATTAGAATATTAGGAGCTGGTTGTCTACGTTCATTGCCTTTACATGACGTCTAATAAAAGGTCAAACGTTTCCCTAGTTCATAGTGACCCCAACCTATTTAAGTCGCGAGTTAATACCTAAGCTTGTTCTGGGTTAGCACGTTCCAGCGTCAACCTCGTCTCAGTCCTCAGAGCAAGAGTAGGCCCATTTTTAACATTAGTGACATAAAAAAAATGACGTGCATCTTAAAACAAATCGTCTTCCATTAGACGTTTCATCAATACCGATATTTGGCTAGTTGGCCAACAGAGAAGATCACTTCAAAAGTTCCACTCTCAGAACGACAACCTAATTATTTTGGGTTTCTGGAACCATTGATTCTGCAACAATTTTTGCAAATACTTTTTAGGGGTCAAGAGCAGCGACTTGCCACGATACATAAGAGTTGCAGTCTGATCGGTAACATTTTGTTCTTATTATTTATAGTGCGTTCATTCAAGTACTTTAGAAGATTCCACCCACTGTCCCACTCTTCATTCATGACAAAGAGTTTCTTGGTGACTTCATGAATTCTCACACCCCAGGGTATGATCGGTTACATTTTGTTCTTATTATTTATAGTGCGTTTATTCAAGTATTTTGGAAGTTTCCACCCACTTTTCATTCATCACAAAGTGATTCTTGATGACTTCATGAATTCTCACACCCTGGTATATCAATAAACACTACCCAATTTAAAAAAAAGTAGAGTTTAATGTTAAGGATCGTCTAGCCCAGTGGCTTCGGGTAGTGTAGGCAATGTGGGTATAAATGTAACTTTATAACATAATATTTTATTTAAAATATTCAAATATGTTTTAGGATTTTACAAGAACATGCCATTAAATCTCACATTTGCCTGATTATTGCTTAACTAAAAAGCAGTTAACCCACAAGCGAAATACTTTTAGCCACCTTTTAGTTAAGTAAGGTAGTTAACATTTTACAAAGTTTCGAATTATTATTGGCATAATTAGCTTAAAAGCATCTAAAACCCCATAACTGCTCCTAAGGAAAGGTATTGTTACTTTAATCTTAGCGAATACCATGTCTATAAAGCAGTTACGTCACTTAACGACTTTATAGTTAAGTATTTCTGCATAACTATCAACCAACATACTGAATGTCATAATTTTAAATAAATAACTTAACTAAAAAGCCACTAAGGTATGGTTAACGGCCTTTTAGTAGAGTAATTAGATGAAAAATGTTAATTAAATGCTTAACTAAAGTATAAAAATCAACTTTTAAAATAATTGGTAAGAGTTTCAGAACAGAAAGAATTCTTGAAACAAGGCAGAATACCATACCAATTGATACGTTCAAGAATGATAATCCTAAGTATCATAGTTTTTTGGAGACAACGATTCGCACCTTTTTTGCCATTATCTCGAAAACAACTTTTGTCACTTAACTGCTTTTTAGTGATAGGACGGCAGAATAGGAATTGCGTCAAAAAGCGTAAATGACCTTTCATAATAGTAACAGCGTCTGGGACCATTAAGGAAAATAGATCATAGGTAAGTAATAATAGGAAAACAATATGAATTGCGTTAAATTCGTAAAATGGTCACAGACGCAGTTACTATTTTGAAAGGTCAATTCATATTCTGATCTGCTAAAGTGGCCATTTTAGACCGCCTGGCGCGAGCGCACGAGACGACAGCGACCGGCCATTTGCACCAATCAGAGAGTGCCATTCGATTCATGTATTGACGAGTTGCATGTGTGTATAAAAAGTCAACTTTTAATACACTTTAGATTATTATATTTAGGTACATAAAAATACCTACTAGTTACAGATATATTTTTAACATTGTATAATTGACTACTTAGTCACAGGCAGATTGTATGATTCGTCATTGTAAACTGAGGGAAATAGGTTAGGTTAGGTTAAAACTGTGACCAAAAGCGCGCGAGCCGAGCGAGCGAAGCGAGCGGTGCCGCGGCAGCGGCCGGCGAGTGCTACTTCCAAGTTGCTTGCAGAAATGTTTTCACAATTGTATAGTTATCCGATAAAAATAAAGTTCTTCAGCGATTCTGTCGATAACTTTTGAAGCACAACGTGTAAATAAATATCGATCTTTAGGACATTCGATACTCTGAACTTCGATATTTAGGTCACTAAATACTCTGAACTTCTATATTTAAGCCTTTCGATGACACGACAGTGGTTTCTACGTTGTACTATTAGTGGCCATAATATAATATTTGATGTCAATTTTAGTTAAATTTTGATGCCCAATTAATGTGGCATGAGTTACAATTTAAGCGTACTGAGTTAATAAATTAGAAGCTAATTGAATATTTTTTTGATGCCATATAATAATATTTTAGAAGTTTACTGTTTGAATCCATGTTACAAAGGAGATGGCTAAATGACTGCCTCCAGCAAGTATAGGATTCCCACACTGACTCGTAGTATTTAAACAATCAAACATTAATTATTTAGTGTTTAATAATTTCCTAGAAGTTGCATGAACTAAAGAAAAAGCAAAAATTAAATCTCTCTTTTCATTGACATAAAATGGTGAAATACTCGTAATACAGCTGCTAGTTGCTATAGCAACTCTGCAAATGCAAGCTAAGGATGGTCCATATCGCTTTTCAGAATGTTAAATCGAAGTAGTACTTATATCGATTCTTGATAACAGTTATTAAAACGATTTATTTACTTGAAACTAAGAAGTGGTAATCAGAGTTTTTGGTGGGAATCTATGGCGTGCAATTCAGTGTCTTGTTTAGTTCCTTGTGTTTTGAAAATGGGATTGTTTGAAAGTGACTGTCGATTCTACCCAATTCAGCTTAATTAAATCCTAATCAAATAAAACAAGGGATAGCTTCGAATTATGGTTTTTCATTTATTCGTGCTACATATTCTGCGAAAAATATGAACTGATGATTATTAAAAAGTAGTTCTATTTTTTTCTTTTAATCGTTTCGATTATTTTATTTCATCTCTAAAAAAAGCACACGTCATTATGTCAGACGTCGTTTTAACGCTTTGCCGTTTATTTGTTCGTTGTGCTTTTATATTTTGAATTTCCACCCTCGCTTTGACCCTTTTGCTTCTCAACGCGGACTTGACTTGCAGTATATTCATCATGCTATACATGGTAGGTATAACCACGCAAAGACTGCGGCGGCATATCATCACTTCGTTGCCTGCTGCTCTACTTACTATCCTAACTGTAGATGACTCACCTTTTTTTTTGCGTCTGGGAAATCATCAAATAACTCCTCCCGCTCTTGGGCAGAGCGGAAGCGAGTGTCAGACTTCTACTGACTAAAAACCACCCATGTTCCTTCTTCGCCCTTGTGCCGAGGCCGCGTTATCTCTTTCGATAATCCGCAGCCCCGACGGGCGTCGGCCCTTGCGGGCCCCTCCTTGCTGACATCTCTTTGAGGCGCGCGTGGAACACGAACGCGCCGTCGACACGGTCTATTACCGTCATAAGACGGCCGGACGGCGAGCTAGCCGATTACTCACCGTCCACAGGCCCGCGTCTACGGTGGCCGGAAGCCATCACGTGGCCAACGACGCCCGGAGCTTCTCCCGCGGCGGCTTGGACGAGAGGTTCTCTCCCTCTCACGTTCCGCCACCTCCTTCGTTAGCATAACTGCTTCGCAGAAGGAGGCGATGGCGTCCCATTCCTTCTCGCCCCGGACCATGGCTTGCACCAGGACCGGACGTGAGAGGTCGCCGCCACCGATTGCCACTACGACAACACGGCGGGGCTCCGCCCAAGCAGGGCACACCTCCACAGTGTGCTCCACCGTGTCCTCCGGTCGATCCTCGCAGTGGAAGCATCCGGGCGCGTTCCTCCCGCCTGATTCGGTACAAGTACCTCCCGAAACATTCGTGTCCGATGAGGACCTGCGTAAGACGGAAGGGGCGCCGTGGCTACTCTCTAGCCACTCCCCAAAGAGCCCTAGATGACTTACCTCAATTGTTAACCATCGTGGGTTAACTATTATGTGGGTTATTGAGGTGAGTCATCTACAGTTAGAATTATTCTAGAACTAATAAAATATAAGAAACGTCGAACAAATGTGACTTCCATTTATTTATTAAGACCTCAACTTTTAATTAAAAAAATATACTACGTGTATATTTTATATAAAAGCCAAACTACAAATAATCCTCTGGATGACATACTGTCATATTGCAGCTGTAATGTGGGGAACAGAACTCTGGGCTGTTGCTGTCATGTAATGACAGTGATCTGGTATCTGGGATGGGCGAGAGACCAGAACACGCTATCCGCTCCGGCTTCATTTTTAGGTAAGAATAACAGAAAAGAATAAAGTCATTCACATTTTTGCTGTTTTATTTTCAATATTTTTTATGTTAAAAACTTTAGATTATTATTTTATCGATTCTGTTACACTCGAATTTCAATCCCATCTCTATAAAAATAAAACGTCAAACGTCATAATGTCAGATGTCGTTTGAACGCTTTGCCGTTTGCATGTTCGTTTGAATTTTTTATTTTGGATTTTCAATGACCCTCGCTCGCCTACTTACGGACCTCTCGCTACTCGACACAGACAGAACACCACCTATGAACATTGTCTGTGAAAACCGTCTTTATTTTACTCATTTGGATGAGTCCGTTAGGTTTTACAAGAGTAAAAACGCGGGTGGGAGTAATTTTTGCGCGGATTGCAGAAAGGCCGTTGTATTACATTTTTAGGTGCAATTACCCCTTTGTGTATATTTACTAAAGTACCACGATGCGAAATCGGGGTGGCTCGTTTAGTTTACAATACAATTATATCAATTTCAATGCAGATACATCCAAATGCCTAAGTAAAAGTTCATAGCAATGACATTTGTTTGCAGTTTTATACGTATTGACGTAGGAGCTAAACGATTTTATTTTCAGGATTTTCAACTTACGATCAACTTCCGAAAGTGTTTTTTAAATGAAATACTAATATTCAGCTATTAAGCGTTGCATTTTGCTAGGTGCCATGTTTATACATGTTTGGTTCAGTCGTCCTAACTGAATTTAGCCATCTCCTTTAGGTGCTAAAAAATAACCACGATGCTGAGTTGTATTTAGAGTGGCTTCAGAAAAGATAACTTGTGGCCAAGATAGTATTATTTAGATGCTCGTTAATTGTGGCTGACTTAGTAATTTAGAAGGCAATGTAGATTTTTAGATGCAAATAATGCTATTAAAAAGAAGCCGGTTTAATTAGCACCCTTTAACAAGTTTTTATTAAAAAACCTGCTTTGAAAGTAATACAGTGTTAATCTACTTCTGATGCTGACTGTACCTAGTATCTTATATTGTAGCCTTGTAGGTACCTATATTAGTCATACTAGTCAACCTGATCCACCTGGAAAATAAATTGTCATTAAAGAGCCATAGCCACAATACCTAGGTACAGATTTTTTGAAGACAATTTCAATAGGTACTTAAATTCTTCGAAATTATTAAATTCGACCTGCCATTCCATCGAAGCGAACTTGCCGACGGCTATGAAAGCTTCAAAATCAATGTCTATTTGATACAAGGTGGTCAAGTGATTGATGTGCAGGATAGGTTGCTACATTGCCACCATTATTGAAACCCGTCTAGCTAGGCTATTGCTGCAATACCTGGTAGGTTTGTAGCCGCTGCCACGGTCGTTTAGAAGTTACAGATTTCCCTGGAGTAAAAGAACAGAAGTGCCACAGAGAGTGGTTCAGTAAGTGTATCCTCAATTGCAAATCTCACTTTCAAGATTAGGTTTGCTGTAAGAAAACCCAATTCTGGGTTAAGCTCGCCTTTGTACATAAGCTATGTAATTTATGTTTATATTTGTTATTTTATGTGTGCAATAAAGAATAAGAGAGTTCCATGCTCGGCGCATAAAGCTGGTAGATCGAGTTCCTCCTGCCTACCTACCTAGCAAGGCGCATTGTTAAGGCTGTCACCGAATGGCGTCCAAGAACAGAAAAGAAATGTGGGCCGTTCGACGGCGAGATGGTCGGGCAGACGTCTTGGGGGAAAAACCTGGATAACGCTGGCATAGGACGTGGAGATTTGCAGAAAAGCGAGGCCTATAGCCTATAGGTACTCAGCAGTACCTAGGTAATTTCGGGTTGTGGATGATGATGATGAAAAGCACAACGCACTTTGGATTAAGATTCCCACTACAATAGCGATCAGTACCTGTCATTAATTATATCTCACTAGCTGAACCCGCGCATGCGTTGCAATGCGTTTTTCCTACCTACCTATCTACTACCCTACGTACTACCCTACCTACTACCCAACCTACTACCCTACCTACTACCCTACCTACCTACTACCCTACCTACCTACTACCCTACCTACCTACTACCATACCTACCTACTATCCTACCTACCTACTACCCTACCTACCTACTACCCTACCTACCTACTACACTACCTACCTACCTACTACCCTACCTACCTACTACCCTACCTACCTACTACACTACCTACCTACCTACTACCCTACCTACCTACTACCCTACCTACCTACTACCCTACCTACCTACTACCCTACCTACTACCCTACCTACTACCCTACCTACTACCCTACCTACTACCCTATCTACTACCCTACCTACTACCCTACCTACTACCCTACCTACTACCCTACCTACTACCCTACCTACACTACCCTACCTACTACCCAACCTACTACCCTACCTACTACCCTACCTACCTACTACCCTACCTACCTACTACCATACCTACCTACTACCCTACCTACCTACTACCCTACCTACCTACTACCCTACCTACCTACTACACTACCTACCTACTACACTACCTACCTACTACACTACCTACCTACCTACTACCCTACCTACCTACTACCCTACCTACCTACTACACTACCTACCTACCTACTACCCTACCTACTACCCTACCTACTACATTACCTACTACCCTACCTACTACCCTACCCACTACCCTACCTACTACCCTACCTACTACCCTACCTACTACCCTACCTACTACCCTACCTACCTACTACCCTACCTAAAAAAAAAAAAATCCTATGTCCTTCTCCTGGTTCTTATCTACTTCCCTACCAATTTTCAGCTAAATCCGTCCAGCCGTTCTTGAGTTATAAATGGAGTAACTAACACGACTTTCTTTTATATATATAGACTAGCTGATGCCCGCGGTTTCAACCGCGAGGATGTCGGTTATCGCTACCGATGCCGGATAACGTGACCAAAAGTAATATTTACTTTTATTCAACCCCTTGAATAAAGTTTTTTTTTATTTTTTTTTGAAGTGAAAACTTCTTTAGCGGCGCTGAGCACTTTTTTGTATGGGTAAAAACTTTCAAACTCGCGTCAGGGTCACGTGATGCTGATCGAAAAATCTTACGATTTTTCGATCAGCATCACGTGACCCTTAATATTGAAGTTTTCACTTCTGCCGGCACTCCCGGAGTGCTACCTTTTTTTTTATTAAAAAGTAGCCTATGTCCTTTCTCGGGTATCAAAATATCTCCATACCAAATTTCATGCAAATTGGTTCAGTAGCTTAGGCGTGATTGAGTAACAGACAGACAGACAGAGTTACTTTCGCATTTATAATATTAGTATGGATTTTGTATGATTTGTAGACCGGTAATATTAGACTTATTAGTACAACATCTGACATGTTTTGGTCTACCTATTTTTAAAACATTTTACACAGCCACTCCGGATAGCTTTCGGTATACAATGCCTGAATACCCCGTTATCTCTATTTTTAGATTCCTTCTTAGGTCTCTGCATGTCAAAGTCTATTTAACGATATTAAAAACAATGTAGCTCGCATGATATTCTCTGAGACCTCATATCTATAATACCTACCTATTCGTCTATGTAGGCACATACACATATTTATTCGAACGCGTAAACGTGGGTTGCCATCTTTTAGCGGGGCTCATGAAATTGGCAGGGTTGTAAAAATAGCGCTCCGCCATTCGTCGGGCCATAATAAAAGTGGAAGGTCCCAACGACCCTCGCTTTATCCCCACACGACCACTTTAATAGTTTTTCATTACTCAAGTAGACGCCTATAAAAAAGAGAATAAAGTTTGACAAGAAAATTGCACGACTTGCATAATGCTTCATGCCTATGGTGCGCCTTGAGATCGTAAATTTTATACCAAACAAAATTGGATTTGGAGATTGTTGGTTCGGAATTATTTATGGCTATAACAATAGGGCTATACCCTGCAATAAAATGTGTAGCAAACATAGGTAGAGTTAGATAAGTCGATATTATTATGAGTAGGAATATAAGAATACGTTGCCGGTCAAATTACAAATACTTACTTAGTTTTTGTTTGGTTTCTTGAATCAGGTTTGAAGGAAATTAAGAAGGTAGTACACATCTGGTACCACCTCGCTACTTAAGGATTTGATCCAAATGGAGAGAAGTAATTCTACAGAGAAAACATATTCCGAAATTTACCTAACCTAATTTTAGAATAACCAAGCACCTACCCTACGTACCTACTAGATATCATCACTACATAGTATAAAACAAAGTCGCTTCCCGTATGCTTAGATCTTTAAAACTGCGCAACGGATTTGGATGCGGGTTTTTTTAATAGATAGAGTGATTCAAGAGGAAGGTTTATATGTAGCACATTCCACCCGAGCGTAGCGGGGGCGGGTCGCTAGTTGCAGTTATAGAACATAGTAGCCTAGGTAGGTCTTTCTTTCCTGACTGTCATAGTCCGATGGAACGGTCATCCGACACAACAAGAGATGGGCGTTTTATGTGATCAACATACAAACTACCTGCAGGCTGCATTTGGGAAATACTTACCTAATTTAAAATGCGCCTTTTAATTTAGGCTGTCTGAGAATTAATCTCAAGATTGGGTATTGCTATCCAAGGTCGTTCAGCAGTCGCACTTTCGAGCTCGAGATTAACTTGCGAAATAGTTGTTCCATAATTACTTTTTAAGATAATAGCGATTCATTCTATAACTTTGATTTCAGATCATGCTGTGCAGTGTCAGGATCGGAGCGACAGGTGGCTGTATTTCAACGGAAACAACCATGAGTGATTCTGAAGACGATAACGCACTGGTTCGTCCAGCATTACAATAGTAGAAAGAAGCATTAAAAATATGACATGTCATGATAAATAGCGACATTCAGTTCAATTATGACAGTAGAGCCAAAGACAGAGAGAGAGAATGCAGAAACAATGATGAAGTATTCGAAAGGTCTCTCGTGCCCCTGTAAGATTTTGTATACATCCCTACACGGGTAAATTATTATATTAGAAGGTTATAATATATCCATATAACTTTCCTAACCTTTCTGGTTCCTATGATTATCCAATCATAGGAACCAGCTGGGCAAAAATTGTAAGTAGGTACACCAAAATGGAATACACAACTTATTTACACTATTGCTTATTAAAATGTTACAATGACGGAAATGTTCCCTTAAGTATTCCTTTCCTGAACAATTCTAACGTAGGGCTATCCCGTAAGGAGTGTGGAAGTGAATTCCAAAGGCGCTTAGCACGAATAGTAAATGATCCATCATAGGTAGGTCATTCATCGTCGAGCGTCTCTTATTGTTAGGGGAACGAAGGAAAAGAGACAGTGATGAGCTATAAGCTTTACCTCTAGGAACAAGATACTAACACCGTTCACGAAGATTCGAAGGACCTTTAGCATTGTGAACGGACAAAAGAAAATGAAGAGTGTGACAATGACGATGCTACTCCATAGGTAACCTCTTCAGCTGCTTCCTAAATTCCGACACATGATCGTACCTACTTACGAAGCCCGAAAATGAAGCGTTTACTCGTACATTGCAGACGTTGATGTTCCGAAGTCGCATCAAGAGACCATCAGCATGGTCTAGATTACGTAGAAGAAGAGACTGACCAAGAGTAATTTCAGTTCGATAAGGCAGGAACTTCTGATGACGAACCGAACCCATCCGTGTTCCTAGTTCTTGCCCTTTGTGTTGGATCATTCTCACTAGTTCTACTGCACAGTTCTACGATAGAACTAGTGGGATTTTTTTACCCAAGTTCTACGATTCAAGGTGGTACGAAATCGTAAAACCAGCGGGACTCAAGTTTCTCATTTATTCTATCACACAGTTTAGGGTAGTAGGGGGGGGTAGGGGTTTAGGGTTTAGTTATGGTCACGGTAACTCTTTCGAACAAATACCGCAACCCTGGCCGACACTGGCCCTAGTGGGCCCCGTCCGTCTTATAAGCAGACTACGCTTTGAGGCACGCGTGGAACAAACGCGCCGCCCGACCCGGGCCTAGTTCTAGTCTTTGACTTTCATGCAGTAAACTATTGCGTTTTTCATGACTGATGACTCAATTAGTAATGATGTAGAGGCCACTATATAATAATAGAACGTTTGATTTTGTTGGGTACAGTTCAAACTGCAACGATAAATATGTGTATGAGAAAAACTGTACATTTGTACAGTTTGTCCGATTTTATGACACTGTACAGTTAAACGGAGCAGTATGAGGATAGATAAATCGTAATCGGAAGAAACTGTGTCGATAATAGATCGTAACGTGTGTGCCACTCGTTCAGTTTCCGCGTGGATCGCGGTCCGAATATAAATAAAACTAGCTTTTGCCAGCGGCTTCGCCAGCGTGAAAATGACGACTTTCCACACAAACTTTCATCCCCTATTTGACTCCATTAGGGGTTGAATTTCGAAAAAATCCTTCCTTATTCCTTGTCTACATTATAAAGGGAACCTCTGTGCAAAATTTCAGCTTTCTAGGTCCAAGGGTTTGGGCTGGGCGTTGATGAGTCAGTCAGTCAGTCAGTCAGGACTTCTCTTTTTATTTATATAGATAAGTATCACTATGCCTTTAGTTCCTTCAATAAATTAACATGGGAACGAGCTTCTCTTTTCATTAGCCATTCTTTACACGTGCTTTCTTTTTCTTGAGTTTTTCTTCGTTTTGCCTATTTTTGTTGTTTTACCGACAACTGCTAACGCGTCGTCAGTCGAAGCCATAGCTCAACGAATGAATAATCGTACAGTTTTCTAGTAATGTGAGTGGGCTCAGCTGCTTGTTGTCATTACCAAGGTGTCATGCGACTACGGTTATCCTCTTTAATAATTTTACATAAAATAATATATAATACGTTAAGTTGAAATATACAAATTATCTACTTACTAGCCGATTTTTCTTATTTTCTACTTTTAAGACCGCGGTTTTATTAGTCTGTGATTTTATTCGTAGCTGGGTTCTGGTTTTTTAAACTTATTTTTTTATTTGCTACACAGTAAGTAATAGCTACCGTATAGTTTGCAATTGCTTAACGAATATAATAATATATGATTACAAACAGACACTTCATCTTTATTTATTTGTTACGATTTTACCAAGGAGCAACGTGGAAAGTCGTATTTCAAGACTGGAAAACCATTTCCCTACACGATTATTTTAGATGATATGACGAGGCAAAACAGGCTTTTCAGGGTTTGTTAAACAGCAACACCTACGTATGGCGCGACTTCATCTAAGTGCCTAAGTAAGTATTCGTTTTACGTAGGTCCGCTGTCACATGGAAGGGTTTTTTTTTAAACGCTGCCCCACACTAGGCTTCTCTCGTAACTACACAAAATTTGACTTTTAATATTATCTCAAAAAATATCACTCCCATTCAGTCTAAAGACAGCCTAGTCGTTGTTTTGACAGACGTTTCAATCAGATCAGATTACTCATTTTGTGTTTACCTATAAAATAACTGTTTATATAATGTTACACTGAACACCTCTGCATCTACACCTTTGCCTAACCCTTCGGGGATAACAGGTGTGATGTTACGTTATGTTACACCGAAAGCCACAAACTGTGTGAATGTAGAGTTAAAAAAATGTAGACCGCAAACTTCTTTCATTCGTCGGTTTTACATGAATTATTATTATCTTTGTAATCAATAAAAAGAATCAAAAACTCAGTTTTATTGGCATCAATATAATATTATCTACGTCACAATGTACCATTGTCACAACAGCACCAAACAAACATGATTTACGCTGTCGTAAATCTTAAATTAGCGGTTTACGTGTCTTTTACGACGCTGGACGTAAACCAGAACTAATCAGTTCACTAGATCGATGTTTTCCCATCACAGACCCTCTTGCAACTTTTATGTACTATGTAGAATTTATGTAATTTCGTGGGGAAACGAGGGAAGCTTTCATGGGGAGGGCATCGTTAAACTTGGAGTACCTAAATGCATTATCTGACAAAGCAAATTGTATGAGATATAAAGCCAGATGTGGCCAAAAATAATGGGATCTTACCCTTGTTTAGATATTGAAGCAGGATATTGACAAGTAGTTATGTACATAACTCAGTACTACAAAAAGTTCTTCCTAGATTAAAATATATGTATTTGGAATACGACCGGTAGAACTAGTTATAAAACTAGAACTGGTAGAACTTTGTTCCCACTAGTTACGATTTTGTACCTTGAATCGAACCACCTCGTAGGACTAGTGGGAATGATTCGGTTTTTAAACTACTTTCTTCAAGTTCTGATTCTGGTTAACAGTGTGTACCGATGGGCCAGACAGAGTCGATACGCAGTGGGTCGTTGTCGATGAGGGAGGCCTGAAAAAATCTGGTGCAATGAGTTAGAGGACGGTGTTTAAGAGAGACTGGCCTGAGAAAACCACGGAGAGAAGAGTGGATGATTATACTAGAGGAGGCCTTTGATCGGAAAATAAAGGATATAAAAAGGACTGGGCGATTAAAGAACCATCAAAGTCGTCTGACTATTATATTTTTATCATTGGAAAGCCAACCTGTTTGTCTGAATTGTAATGCATAAAGAACTCATGTGTGGCAATTGGTATTTATTTACCTAAGTACTTGACAAAACTCAAAGGAGGTAACACTACCTACCTGCACAGACAACATTTCTATTAGGTACGATAAATTTTCAGCGGCCAAGTCCATTTACAGAGGCGTCTCTAGCCCATGTAGCGCCCGTGTGCAAACATAACCCTAGAGCCCACTAGTAAGCACTCGGTCAAAAGGTACAAAGGACAAGTAACGGTACATCAAGTTACCACAAACTGTCAAACCCCAATCTGTGGCGTAGCGTGAGTCGTTGCCACTGGGGGCCAACCCGTATTTGGCCACCCCCTCTATTTTCATCATTAGTCAAGAAAGGTAGCAAAAAGACCAAATCCTTTTTTTATTATTTGAAAATGTAACACTTTGGGTTTTATTATTTTAACATACTGAAGACGGTCGAAGAGATAACTCGAGAAGAGTTGAAGGAATTATGGGGTAAATCCTATGCCCGACATGGCAGCTAGTTGGGTTTTGATCTGTCCAGTGACGATAGGTACCGATTAAGTATCAACTCAAACACCTTGCCGATGGTGGGTAGAACGGCTAAGATAGGCCTATAATTCTTTACTTTTGACCTGAAGCTTTTAACTGCCTCCGTCGGCGAGTGGTTTAGGCGTTTGCCTTGTGGTCGTGGGTTCGATCCCCACGGGATTCCCACATTGTAGGCCTGAATCACATCATTGTCCGATAAAAAATATGATTTCGTGCTTCGGAAGGCACGTCTAAGCCGGTGAGATTCATATTACGATTATGATTCATATTACAATTCATATAACAATTCATATTACAATTCATATCACAATTCATATCATGATTCATATTATTATCCATATTCTGATTCATAATATGATCCATGTTGATTTAATTACGATTCATATCATGATCCGTGTTATGATTCATATTACGATTCATATTATGATTCATATTACGATTCATATTACGATTCATATTATGATTCATATTGTGTTTCATATCATGATTCATATTATTATCCATATTCTGATTCATATTTTGATCCATATTCTGATTCATATTATGATTCATGTTATGATTCATTTTATGATTCATATTTGGTTCATATAACGATTCATTTTATGATTCATATTAAGGTTCATTTTGGGTCTTCCTTTTTCCAAGTTCGATTTTCAAGATACCAGTATGAGTAACCAGGGACTTCATAGCGAGCGGTGATCGTCGCCCCCTAGGATAGTCCGCCCGGGTGCTATGATTCATATTATGATCCATATATAAGTAATGTTATGTTTCATATTATGAGTCATGTTACATATTATGATCCATTTTATGATTCATATTATGATTCATATTACAATTCATATATACGGTATTCATATATAACAATTCATATTACAATTCATGTCACAATTCATATCATGATTCATATTATTATCCATATTCTGATTCATATCAGATCCATGTTGATTTTATTATGATCCGTGTTATGATTCATATTACGATTCATATCATGATCCGTGTTATGATTCATATTACGATTCATATTACGATTCATATTACAATTCATATTACAATTCATATTACGATTCATATTATGATTCATATTCTGATTCATATAATGATCCATATTCTGATTCATATTACAATTCATATTATGATTCACATTATGATTCATATTCTGATTCATATTCTGATTCATATAATGATCCATATTCTGATTCATATTACAATTCACATTACAATTCATATTACGATTCATATTATGATTCATACTACGATTCATATTACAATTCATATTATGATTCATATTCTGATTAATATTACAATTCATATAACAAATCACATGATTCATATTAATATTCATAATACAATTCATACTACGATTCATATTACAATTCATATTACAATTCATATAACAAATCATATGATTCATATTACTATTCATATAACAATTCATATTACGATTCATATCCGTGTTACGATTCGTATTACAATTCATATTATGACTCATATTATGATTCATATTAGGATTCATATTATGATTAACATTATGATTCATATTTGAAAAATGTTCGGTAACACGGTACCCAAAGTGTCACGTTACCGAGATATTTGAAGTTAAAGATCGACAAATGAGTACATCGACAATCATTAAATATTTTAAAAATAGCCTTTTTACGTGTATAGGCGTTAAATTGTATCCAAATAATAGTTTCCAGGTTGATTATACGCACAATAAAATCGCTTCGCATCGCAATGAAACGCTATGTTATGTCAAAAAAAAGTTTTCTCGTGCTCCTAGTAGTATGTAATGTACCTACTCTCTTTCAATAACCAGTAATAATAATAATAAACGCCTATAGACACGTAAAAAGTCTAATTTTTATGTGGTCATTGTACTCATATGTCCATCTTTACCTTCAAATATCTCGGTAACGTGACACTTTGGATACCGTGTTACTGGATATTTTTTGTTCGTCTATACATCCTCTATCCATACATACCACTTTAATCGTGGGCCTCGATTTCGAAAAAAAATCAAAATGGCGGTGGGTCGATATGCCAGCTCCTATACAAAAAAGTTCAAACCCCTTTAAATAATTTTGTTTGTTTTCCCTCTGAAAACATATTGACGGTAACTTTATTTTATTCGAGGTGAGAGCCTGGGGATCCGTCACACAGGGTATCCTTGTATGGACGCCAGTCTCTCACAAAGGAACATATATATGTTGCACCTTGTTAATATGTTAGTCTTGCAATTGTATTTCTTATAACTATGTATGTAAACCTTTGTGAAGAGAGAAAATAAAGATATTGTATTGTATTGTATTCATATTATGATCCATATCATGATTCATATTATTATCCATATTCTGATTCATATTATGATCCATATTCTGATTCATATTATGATGCATATTATGATTCATAATTAGGATTCATATTATGATTCATATTAATTATGATCCTTGATATCTCCTACAAAATTTTACATTCCTCGTGTCCAATGTATAATGGCAACCCAGAGTATTTATTTCTGGAAATCGTTGTTAAAGGGGTTAAAGCCGTTCTAGGAGTTGTTTACTGCCCTCCTACCATAGATTATTTCTCCACTTTAGAATCTCTCTTCGAATCTATTTCCTCAGAACACAAACATAATCATGGGTGACTTTAACACTGACCTTTTGAAGGAAAACCCTAGAACACGTAGGCTAGGTGCGATCCTGGAGTCGTTGAGTCTGTCACTTCTTAAACTTAATCCAACTCATCATAAAGTTGGCTCAAGCGATTCCTGGCTCGACCTTATGCTTGCCTTTTCTGTGGACCTCGTTGCCAATGGCCAGGTCGCTGCCCCTGGTTTATCCAGACACGATCTTATTTATTTATCTTACAAAATTAAACCCCCTAAGCAGCGGCCTGCCATTGTTTTTATCCGGAATTTCGCATGATTGGACAAGGATCAACTCAATAGTGATGCACAGGCCCTTGATTGGGTTGATATCGCCCAATCATCATCAGTGGATCAGAAGGTGGATATATTTAATGGATATGTACTCCAGCTTATTGACACACATGCGCCACTGAGGGCCGTTCGTGTCAAGCGCCCCCCTGCCTCATGGATAACCCCTGGGGTTCGGATGGCAATGTCGAGACGGCGTGACCGGGCTTTTGAAAAATATAGGCGGGACCGCAGTGAGGAGAACTGGGACATGTATAGGTTGGCTAGAAACCGCTGCAACCATCTGGTTGCAGAGGGAATGTATCGGCGTTTAGATGCTCTTACCGAGCATCTAAACGCCGATACATTTGTGAAAATGTTCCCAATTCTTCACCGGCTGATATTTGAAAGTTTCTCAATCTCCCTCCAGTTTAGTATCTCATAATCTCCCTTAAAATGTTCTTAATAATAGTAGTTTATGCGACTGTGCATAATGAAGGGCATTTTAACACAAGTGTGGGTTTAAGAAACGAGCCGAAGTCGAGTTTCTTAATAGCATCACACGAGTGTTGTAAATGCCTAATTTTATGTATA
The DNA here is from genome assembly GCA_949775195.1 of Diarsia dahlii. Taxonomy (NCBI): domain Eukaryota; kingdom Metazoa; phylum Arthropoda; class Insecta; order Lepidoptera; family Noctuidae; genus Diarsia; species Diarsia dahlii. The sequence continues at coordinate 13,371,310 of OX459200.1, forward strand.
GTTGCATACACTACTTTATCTACCCAAATATCATAAGGGCTCTATGATGGGTTCAGGAACCATAGGGAAATGACCAGCATTGTTACCAGTGTAATGCAATAAAAAATAAACAGGATATCTGGCTGAGTGTTCATGTCAATTTCTGAGTCGCTATCACTCATTTTCGACAGAAATAAAGAACTTATCAGAAAATTTGTCTACTCGTAACTGGAAATAAAAAGCTAACGAACAAATGACAGCTCGAAAGGGCGGCGTTTCGGATATCTGTAATTTTTTTAAATCATAGGCAAACGAACAAAGTCACTATTCTTGTGTCACTCGAGATCAAAATGTCGTGCGATTTATAATAAGGGATCGGACTGGGTCAAAATAATATAATTCTGTTTAGTCCGTAAGTTAGATTATCGAAAAATATTGAACACGTGTTTTTTGTTTTATCAAATCAATAAAAAATGACGAAGATAAAACGCGTCAAAGATCTTGGAGTGGGGCTTGAAACGTCACTTGTGTCGTCAAAATGTACTATCATATGACGTCACACGAGTTTTCGAAGCACTGTATCGTCTTCATTTTAAGTTTACGTGAAAAAAGAAAAAATACGTGTCCAATAATTTTTGGAAATCTATCTGACGGACTAATTAGTTTTTTTTTGTCCGATCCCCTATTAAAATAATACTGAATTGGGGTTTCGTATCGATATCTGTTTTAATGTAGATACTAGAATAGCACATTCACTTGAATTAAAAACTCATAAACTCAAACTCATAACCTACTGTTTTCAGTAGGTTATCAAAAATCGTTTGTCTGTAAAATCGGTTTACTGACGATAGTTGAACGTGACAACGTCCTAAGAAAATAAAACAAAACAATTGACACGCCGTTGCTATGGAAAAGAAAATAAAACAAAACAATTGATACGCCGTTGCCATGGAACGCCTCAAAGCGAGGTAACGCGGTATGACGTCATCTTTTTCGTGCGTGCAGCCGGCCATCAATTTATAAGGCGTTATCACGTCAAAAACCTTTAAAGTAAATCTATATACTTATAATAAATCTGTAGAGAGGTCAATTCTGTACATGATATATATTTTCAAAATAACTATCAGGGGGTAATAAGTGATCGATACTGATGCCAAAAATGCAATCAGTAAAATTTTTGTCTGTCTGTCTGTCTGTCTGTCTGTCTGTATGTTCCTTATAGAAACAAAAACTACTCGACGGATTTTAACGAAACTTGGTACAATTATTCTTCATACTCCTGGGGAGATTATAGTATACTTTTCATCACGCTACAATCAATAGGAGCAGAGCAGTGAAGGCAAATATTGGGAAAACGGGAGAAGTTGCTCCATTTTTTAAGCCTCCGTCGCGTGTGCAGCCTTAATGGTTAAAGCTACATAGAAATCATTTATGACGGAAATGTTCTACATAAAATTATCTATAAAATATCCCACAACAGCATATGTCTATCTTTTATGGTTGACTCACAATAACACGTGTAACTCCCGATAGCTTAGCAGTTCGGAGCTTTCTGATTATATTTGTTTACTCTTACGTTTATAATACTCTCACTCATCCCTAATTAAAAGAAGTTAATATTATTACCTATTCAATACAAAAATAATCATAGTAATCGGTATAGAACACGAAATTTATACATGAAATACGCTAATAAGCCGTCGCGCGTGAATACTGAATCATGCCATAAGGATTATTTTTGTGTAACGGTTGCCGCGCTCGACACGGGTCGTGGCTGTTGATGCGTTCAGAGCGTTCGACCTTATTGACGTTAACAAACAATGCTTATCAGCGCGACTTTTTAGTCTTTAAATAGTTTATTTGATCTTTTGTTGTTATTTTCTAAAATAGGTATTAGTTGTTTTGGTAGTGTTTATATATTCGTTCAAATTACAAATTATTAATAGTTTGCATTTTATTTCCTTTTATGTGAAGGTAGTAGTAAGTAGAAGTAGAAGTAGTACGCATAGTTTTTTTAGATACCGATAGGTAAGTTTTGGCTAATTTATGTTCAATTTTAGTTTTGTATTATGTAGGTAAAAGCGTAGATACTTTTATTAATTATAGTAGTTATAGGTATTTATTTGTAAGTGAAGTAGGTATAGGTAGATGGTATTGCACAGGCGTTTCAGCTTTATTTTCATTTCTTTTTTTGTTGTAAGTTGTACATATTTCTGGGTATAATTCTATTAGAATATTTTAATTTAAATTGGCACTTAGATTTTAAGTGTAAGGTAGCTATAGTTAGGACCTCTATCGTAGGTTATTTTGTTACCTAGGTAACTGACAGCTTTTCCGTTACCGTCGATTAAAAATAAAATACCCAATGCCACCTAAAAAACGCCACTGAACCGGGAGAAAGGACATGGTACTTTTTTTTAAGAAAAACGACGGAAACGCGGACGAAGTCGCGGGCAAAAGCTAGTTAAGAATAAAACGAACAAAAATATATTTTTCTCAAAAATGGTATGTAATCATCTCTAAAAAGTATCCAGAAAGTGAACTTTACCGCGCGGAGACTTAGAGTTATTCCGGTCTGATCCCCTAAAACTGATACCCTAGGGGATCCGTTTTATTATAAATTATTTTCTATTCCGGTCTGATCCCCCGTAAAAGAATCGGATACCCTGACACATTTTTAGGACAGTCAGCAACAAAATATTTGTACAGGTTCTTTAATATTAAAAAAAAGAAAGGTAGTAAAGTCAAGTCTAACTACCAGGAGAACAGAAGTAGGAAGGAGGTATTGGAAATTGGAATCTTCAAATCAAATCTATATTATGCCTTTATAGTAGGTAAAGTCCCACAAACTACCAGGAGAACAGAAGTAGGAAGGAGGTATTGGAAATTGGAATCTTAGGATATCGCGGCTCCGACACAAGGGCGAAGAAGGAACATGGGTTTGGTTTTTAGTCAGTAGAAATCTGACACTCCCCTTCGCTCTGCCCAAGAGAGGTTATTCGATGATTTTCCACCCACAAAAAAAAAAAAGTGTATCAACTGAAGGGTTTTAAAAGGAGATTACAAAAATATATGACACATATGTGTGTCTTATATGCAATGGTGACACTTAATAATTCACTATTCTGGCCTCCTGGTAGTTTGTGGGACTTTACTGTCCTAGTTTCCTATCTCCAACAAAAAAAGTGCATGGTTTTAGAAATAAATAATATTATAGATTTGATTTAAATATTCCAATACCTCCTTCCTACTTCTGTTCTCCTGGTATTTTGTGGGATGATCGTACAATTTATTGTAAGTTATAGAAATAAAAACTGATTATTTTTTCATTAACAACTGTTTTTCGGTTGACTGTACTTCACTTGTACTTGTGTCAAAAAGGGGATCAGAACGGAATGATAAATTACAGGGGATCAGAAAGGAATAAACAAAAGAAAAATATTGGCAGTGGATCGGTTTGGGGGATCAGACCGGAACAACTCTTCACAACTGTCCAGTAAGAAGCGAGATTTTAAACTTGGAATCTCCTACTGTCCAGTAAGTAAGTATGTAATTTACTTACTGGACACTAGGTCATCCTCTTTAGATCTGTTTAGAAAAATAAACATAGTACCAGACACAGATTAGAGTTTAGCCATTATAACATGGTTATAGAAGGGAGGTTCCAAATATATATCTATCTCTCTTTTTGGTATGACTTTTTTTGAGATACATATATTTTTGGAACCTTAAACAGCCATTTTATACGTTGCGTTTTGTACTTAGTAATGTTGTAGAAGTATAGTGTGGGATTTTATGATTGTATTTAGTAATTTCAGTTTATTAAAAAGTTTTTTCTAAAGTTGTTTCCTAAACTGTCTCGTTGGTCTAGTGGTCGCAAGCTCGACTGCAGAGCGTGAGGTCCTGGGTTCGATTCCCGGGTCGGCCAAAAAGTGCTATTGTGTTTTTCACATATGAATGTAACCTTCAATATTAATTAAACGAATTTGTTGTTAGACTTTCTTTAATTTTTGAGAAAAGCATTATACAAACCTCAACCAGTAAGAAAGCCATCCTGGCCTCGTATATAACCAGACCTCACCTGCGGTTCGGTCCGGTTAACTCATACTTGGCCAGGAAGGCTTACTTACTGGATTCTGCAGTAATGTACTATTTCTCAAAAATGGTATGTAATGTTGCCATAACATCTCTAAAAAGTATCCAGAAAGTGAACTTTACCGGAGACTTATTCACAACTGTCCAGTAATAAGCGAGATTTTAAACTTGGAATCTCCTACTGTCCAGTAAGTAAGTATGTAATTTACTTACTGGACACTAGGTCATCCTCTTTAGATCTGCTTAGAAAAAAAAACATAGTACCAGACACAGATTAGAGTTTAGCCATTGTAACATGGTTATAGAAGGGAGGTTCCAAATATATATCTATCTCTCTTTTTGGTATGACATTTTATGAGATACATATATTTTTGGAACCATAAACAGCCATTTTATACGTTGCGTTTTGTACTTAGTAATGTTGTAGAAGTATAGTGTGGGATTTTATGATTGTATTTAGTAATTTCAGTTTATTAAAAAGTTTTTTCTAAAGTTGTTTCCTAAACTGCCTCGTTGGTCTAGTGGTCGCAAGCTCGACTGCAGAGCGTGAGGTCCTGGGTTCGATTCCCGGGTCGGCCAAAAAGTGCTATTGTGTTTTTCACATATGAATGTAACCTTCAATATTAATTAAACGAATTTGTTGTTAAACTTTCTTTAATTTTTGAGAAAAGCATTATACAAACCTCAACCAGTAAGAAAGCCATCCTGGCCTCGTATATAACCAGACCTCACCTGCGGTTCGGTCCGGTTAACTCATACTTGGCCAGGAAGGCTTACTTACTGGATTCTGCAGTAATGTACTATTACCAACCAGCAGAAATAAACAGAACTGTAATGAGCTCATAACCTACTGAAAACAGTAGGTTATGAGTTTAAATTTGGAACAGGTGTCAAATTCAAGTGAGTGTGCTATTCTAGTATCTACATTAAAACAGATACCTATCGATATGAAACCCCAATTCAGTATGATTTTAATTATAAATCGCACGACATTTTGATCTCGAGTGACACAAGAATAGTGACTTTGTTCGTTTGCATAAGATTTTAAAAAAATGACAGATATCCGAAACGCCGCCATTTCGAGCTGTCATTTGTTCGTTAGCTTTTTATTTCCAGTTACGAGTAGAAAAATTTTCTGATAAGTTATTTATTTCTGTCGAAAATGAGTGATAGTGACTCAGAAATTGACATGAACACTCCGCCAGATATCGTAAATGCAGCGACGAATGCAACTAATAACCTGTTTATTTTTTATTGCATTACACTGGTAACAATGCTGGTCATTTCCCTATGGTTCCTGAACCCATCATAGAGCCCTTATGATATTTGGGTAGATAAAGTAGTGTATGCAACTATACATAATTAGGCATTACAACACTCGTGTGATGCTATTAAGAAACTCGCCTTCGGCTCGTTTCTTAAACCCACACTTGTGTTGTAATGCCCTTCATTATGTACAGTCGCATAAACTACTATAATGGCATTTTTGCCGTTTCTCAGCTATAATGGCCAGTTTTCCATCTAAATTATTGTTCCTAAAATAAGGTTTAATATGATCTAGTCTTGGACTTATCTAGCTTATTCAAAGAAAATATTTCGAAGGTAAAAGTTCATTTCATTTCGGTTTGTACCTAGTAGAATTTTCAGCAGGTGCCTGAAAGCATGACGTACTACGAAGACTCTGTAATTCCGAGTCACGCATCATGGCGAAAGAAATCATACCTATACTAAACGCTTGTTTTCAGAAACGATAATCATAACAAAAATGTGAAAACTATTAGGTATTAGCTATCTAATTGTTACCTAACCCATAACTCTGCTCCAGATAGCTTAACCTTATTGCTGATTTTTTTTTGACACATTGGCGTTGATTTTGGTTTAAAAAAAAAGTACCAATCGACTTGAGAACCTCCTCCTTTTTGGGAAGTCGGTTAAAACTGCTTGGGAATCTATCTTATCATAATGCTGATGCTGATGATGGCGAGAAAAGGATGTCACCTTGTTAATTAGGAAATGTACTAGCAGAAGAGAAAGTGTAGTGGAAAAAAGGATAAAGTGTCTTTCTTTGGGATATCACAGGTTTGGTATAAAATCTATAGGTAATTGAGAATAAAATCATCGACAAGCAGCAAAACCGAAGTTAGATTTAATAAAAATTATAGAACGTAACGTGGTGTTTGGGTCATTTGATTCACAATTATTTTTGCCGCAGAAATTGTTTTCAGTAAGGAAAAAAAGAACCCAGATCGAATTGTTTACAGAATTCGTTTTTTTATTCATTAGCGACGCACGAGACGCACGGGACCGGTCAATGTGGCGACGCCTGGGGGAGGCCTATGTCCAGCAGTGGACGTCTTTTGGCTGAAATGATGATGATGATGATTCATTAGCGTCCTTGCCACATCCCTTCTGATCCTACCGACGTAAATCCATATCAGTAGGTACCTTATTAACTTTATAACATTTAGTTCTTTGTAAGTATATAGGAATAAGAAAAATGCTGCCATAAAAAGTCTTCTATTAGATGCGCATTTTTATGGTCCGTATAAATAATTGAAGTAGACGGTAGCGACGGGACACGTCTGCTATAAAAATAAAAAGGCCATATAAACGGCCACGATAAAAAACGAGCCCACATTAAATTCTATGTAGGGGAGTTTTCTTCTTATTTACTAGGACTTCGTAAAATAGGTATTAGATATGGTATTAGATACATGCATACGTTACCTACCACTTTTCAATATTTCTTATTTGGTTAACTAGCTATGAAAATAACTTAAAACAAAAAAGTATTTTATTTGTAATCCAGAGAGTAAGCACTTCTTTCAAAAATTCAGTTTAGGGAATAAACAATTTTAGGTATGTTTTTGAAAGGAAGCTTTTCACAACTAAACACTTTTTTCTTGCCTACTCAAGAACGTACTGGCCATTTTCCCTGAAAATAATTGAAATATACCATTAATTATTTTTTTTAATTTTATTCATTTAAATGGTTTTCTTTCTTATTTAAACGACTAATACGGCCTTACCTTTTTTTTAAATATTATGTATCTAACCTTTTTTAGGGTTCCGTAGTCAACTAGGAACCCTTATATTTTCGCCATGTCTGTCCGTCCGTCCGTCCGTCCGTTCGTCATCGCTTAATCTCTGTGACCGTTAGCACCAGAAAGCTGAAATTTGGTACCAATATGTGTATTAATCACGCCGACAAAGTGGTAAAATAAAAATTGGAAAAAAAAAAATTGGTTGTAAAGTCGGTATACGGGCGAAAGTTTTACGTGACAACGACTTTGAGGTAAAATAATTTTAATGTGAATATTCATTCGTATAGTAGGAAGAAGGATGAAATGCCTTTCACTTTTTATGTCTGTCTCTCTCGCTCTTAGGCGGGCTAACCATGCCCGAGTGGAAGGGACGCGTGCCTCTCACTCGCTCTCATTGTGAGCGCATAACGTGAGCGGAGCGTAACGCAGTTTCTTGAAGTGTCACCCGGCAAACCAATTTATAAGACGTTGTCACATCAAAATGTTTTATTAGGGTAGCCCCCCTATATGTAAAGTGGGAAGTGATTTTTTTTTTAAGTTCAACCCTAACGTGTGATATATTGTTGGAAAGGTATTTAAAAATGAATAGGGGTTTACTAAAATCATTTTTTGATAATGTCAATAATTTCGGAAATAATCGCTCCAAAAGTAAAAAACAATGTGTCCCCCCCCTCTAACTTTTGAACCAGACGTTTAGAAAATATGAAAAAAAACTGAAAAGTAGGACTTTATAAGGACTTTCTAGGAAAATCATTTTGAACTTGGATGGAAACAACAGATGGAAACAGCAGATAACCAATATAATTTGGTCCCTGAATCGCATGAGCGCCTATACAATCCAGAGGTCAAGTTTCATTGGTTGGTGGAAAATCATTTTAGAAAAAAAAAACTACCTTTATACTCATAAGTGAGTGAGACACTTGTGAGTTTATTGTGACGGACGGGAAACTACGGAACCCTACACTGAGCGTGGCCCGACACGCTCTTGGCCGGTTTTTAGTTTGCTAATAGCATCTTACTATTTTCGCTTTATTGGACAAGGTCTCATATAAACGTGAATTTGGCAATGATTTTTGAGGTAGCCAAACTCGAAAGGCTAGTAAAACCATATTTTTATTACTGGGATATAATTATATATTAGATACTTAAGTGTAGGATAACTGCCAGACTCTGGAGATATAGGTCTACTGCTATGTTTATAAACAACCAGTAAAATGGTTGTGGGATCTTTTTCGTAGCATAAGGTAACGTCTATGCGGCACACTGTATACGAGGAACAAAATATCTGAGTTACCTAATAGCATTTCTGAACCAACTACTTACGTCGAAGACTTACGTGATAATAAATGAACAATTAGTTACTGTCAAGTATATTATCATTTAGATAGTCTCGTAGCCACTCGTAGCAGTCGTAGCACTTTGACTACGCCAGTTCTATTAAGTAGACGTCTATGATAACTTTCTTGAAAACACTGTTGCATGTATTTGAGCTGGAGACACCTTTTAATGATATAAGAGAGCGAGGTACAGTGTATAATTCTATCGATGTATATGGATCTTAATAAATCTATAAAGTTCTCGTAGCACGTAAATTGATCGTCGTAGCACCGCTACGCTATACAGATTTTTAGTTACACTCGTAAGTATTAACGTACGCGAGAAATGCAGACATCGAATATAAATACAGAATGTTTAAGGCTACCACAGTATTTTTTTTAAGGTTTCCACAATCCGTAGGTAACGCAAAGAACGGTGGCCTAGAACGCCGACAGTTGTCAAAACGAAAATTATGTAGGTAATATTATAAAATAAACCTTTAAAATACCACAGAAAAGTTATTTTTGTCATTTCACTGAATCAATTTTGGGATTTGTTCAAATCACTAGATTTGCTTAGGGAAATGATAAAATCGTGTTGTTATTTTAACATCCGCCGTGATTTGATCAAGTCCCTCAGGGAATTCACCAAATCCCTGTTATTATCATATCCCTGCGACATATATACGTATAGGCCTACACCTGGGGCACGCATCGGGTAAGACTACTGCTAACTGCTGATATTGGATCCCAGGGAATGGTAGCTTTTTGACCGATGTGGTAACTTTTTCATCTATGGTAGTTGTTAGACGTAAGTAAACGTAGACGTTGTTAGACGTATTTTTTAGTATACCTTATTCACTATCGAGGCGCTGGAATTTCACGAGCCTTCGAATGTTTGATTCTAGGAGATAATAATAATCCTTCCAAGCCGGTTTCGGCTACGGCGACCGCATCATCGTCATCCTACTGGCGTCTATCATGGGCTCTCATGTGGCTAGAAAAACCACCTTTGTTAACAAATATTCTCGCACAGAGTGGACACGTGAGAGCACCATTAACATAGTTGTAATTGATTGCCGCTGGTGGTCGGGCTTTTAGTTCGTCACGCTTCGAATCCAGTTTTGAGCGCCGACGAGCCTCAAAGTCAAAAACTCTCGATGTTGTACCAGTGACCTCCACTCTCCGCGGTTAGACGCAAGCTCTTCCCACTGAGATGGATCTACGCCACAACCCTTCATGTGTCGCTTAAGCACATCCTTAAACCTTAGCCGCCTTATTAATAAAAATAGTTAAACCTGGTTTAACTTATGCTTGGTTTATCTCGCATGCCGTCTCACTTTAAAAATATTCAAAAGAAAGTGACGGCATGCGAGACAAACCAAACGTAGTTAAACCAGGTTTAACTATTTTTATTAATAAGGCGGTTAGAGTTGTCCGCCATGCTTTCGCTTGCCCTCCTGAAGTTCCGAATAAAGGATGCGCTTCGCCACTCTCTGCTCCGACATGCGTGCCACATGGACGCACCACCGAAGTTGCCTCCTCATGAGGTATACCTCAATACCACCTACATTGGCTCGCCTCAATACTTCAATATTGCGCACTCGATCAGACCAATGAATGTTAAGAATTGTACGAAGGCATTTGCGATGAAATCGGTCCAATTGTTGAATGTGACGTCGCCGTCGGTACGGTGTCCATGTCTCGGCAGAGTATAGAATGCTAGGTAGCGCAACAGCCATATACACTGATATTTTAGTGGCGCGCTGAGCAGAAGACCCTGGTATTTAATTTACCGAAAGCTGCAGCAGCAGCGCTTATTCTGCTGTTGGTTTCGGCGTCAAGGTCACACTTCGATGTTAATGTGCTCCCTAGATATCGAAACTTATCAACCTGCTTCAGTACGTCTTCACCGAGCTTAATGTTCAGCGTCTCATGACCATGAACGTCCAGAGACATAACTTCCGTCTTCTTGACGCTGATCTTCAAGCAGGCCAAATTTAGAACACTGCTCGTGAAGGTTGGCAACAAGTTGTTGAATACCTTCCGGGGATTCTGCCACAAAACACAAGTCATCTGCATACATAATATCTTCAATTTCTAGGAGAATTCTAGGAGATACTAGCCAAAAGAATGGAGTATGGAGAAAAGACGGTAGGTACCTATCCATGCAGTCATTCAACCTTTGTTTACTTAGAAATTTTTAAACTGGCATAGTCACTAACACAATCATTAAAACTGTAAACGGGAAACTGTAAACTGTAAACCTGTACTGTAAACCTTATAAATATACAGTTTTCAGTGGTAATGATAGTCTTTATTAACTTGTTTAAACTTATGTGTCTTAGATTAAAATCGATTTATTTATGTACCTAGAGTAGAGCAATGATGATGGACTACTGTTTGAGCGTAGGCTGGAATAATAACATAACATCACGTTTGTATCTTGTAGGTATCCAGTGGAAAGGTAGAGATTACAGTAGGTACCGTTTTTTAGACTGTATAGTGAACTCATCTAACTTCGTGATAAAGGCATTTGTGCACTCGTACAGCCCTATGATACCGCTCAAACCAAATATCACCGAATTAGGCGAATCACAGAATTAGATGAGTTCACCCTAGTCACTGTTTGATTTGGTCATATGGAGATGATGAGTGAAAGGCGACTAACCAGCTAACAAAAGGTAGGTATTTACAAGGCAGATTTTAGTGGTCACGCCAAGAGGGTAAGTCCTACAAAGACATCAATATCACTCATACACTGGGATAAATGGAAAAGCCTATAGGATTCTCTTTGTGTATCTGGGATAAACGGAAAAGGATTTTCTTTGTGCAGCTGGGACAAATGGAAAAGGATTTTAGGATGGAACCCACCACCCAAAAAAAAAAGAAAAAAAAAAGGAGCAATTTAAAGCACAAAAATTACAGGACAATTAGTTCCCAATGAGTTGGATGATATAGGCTCTAGTAACCTGGTGAACATTTTATTAATTGCATAGGTAATATAGAATACTTGGCACTATAAAGAAGTTTAAGACAAAAATTCTGAATAAGATAATCAAATAAGAAAACATCCTGCATACTGATCTCAAACACCGCGCGACCTAAATTGTAAACATCGAGCTGAATCTTGACCGGTTCGAATAAATTCAACGCTGCCATTTGCAAGCTGGAGCAAACCCTCGCAAGTTTCGATCATTAATTTCTCTCAAAATGCGCCCCGTGACGTGTGTGCCCGCCTTTGCAGCGATGGCCGCTGCGATCCACGCATCTGATTCGCCGTTCGCCCCGCGCTTTCTACGCACATGCGCTTTCTAAAGCACGATCCAATATGGCCGACGTATTCCTGTCACATTTATATCTCCTAAATTATAGTGCAGCTGCAATGTTGTTAGGACGCCATCGAAAGTTGGTAAGATATTTGAGCGTTCCTGTGTTGTGATTGGATGTTATTTTGTGGAGATCAATATGGGATAGTTTGATACAAAATGGTATGCAATTTGTTGACTTCGGAGATTTACTGATTGGAATTAAATAGAAAAGTACCTATACTTAAGTAACTAGGTAAGTAGTTCTAACTTATTAACATGAGCACTTAGGTAAGTACTATTTTGTCTTTGTTTTACTGTGTGTTTTGGATGTCTTTATTAGCCTATTTAATCCAGTTGGTTCAGCAGGCCATTTCTGAGTAGTTAGGTACTTACCCCTACTTTCTATATATCTTTACAAGAAACTATCTTCATCAAGCATACCAATCAGACGCAAAAAAGAGGTGTAAGAAGGTGACTATCTATTAACTTACCCGAAACCTACTAGGAACTCAGCAGCATCTTCAAGGCATGAAAACCAAACGTCGTAAGTTGTAAGACTTACTTATTAAGGCAACACGTTTTTTCCAAAATATCCTCACAAGGTCACTTTTCATAGTTAGGGCTAACCATGGTCACTGTCAAGATTACCCACGACACATTTATTTAACATTTTGTTCACAACACAATTTTTTTCATGGACAAGATTTTTTTAGAGCTCTAGATAGTTTCAACTGGTGACAATAAGGTATTCAAGGGCATCTATCGCAGTATCTTTCTCCAAAAGCTATACTAAAGAGGTCCCGAACTAGATAGGGCTCGGTTTGCAAACGGCTGGTTACTAAAATTTACTCACCAACTGCAGCCTATGAAGAATCGTGCAGTAAATAATACAGCACCTATGTTGCAATAAAATCACAACTTTGGTGGGATTCAATGTTACAGTCGAAACGTGTTGTAGAGCCTTTACAGGGCCGAATTTGGATCTCCAGACTTTATATTTATACACAACATTAAAAATAGGAGAAAAAAGTTTAAGAACAAGTATACAGTAAGTACATACCTATGTCATACAGGCTGAGAGAGAAGGTTGTTGGAGGCAGGCTGTACCTGTGCAGTCTAGGTATATTGCAGAAGACCGCATGGCTTGTAGAGACGAGTCATCATAATAATGTGGTCACTTCTCTGATCAGTGAACAAACGACGACGACGAAGAAGAAGAATGTAGTCTAATATAAGTATACTTTTACTACCTCACTCAGAGACGTTTAATGATTACTTAAGCCATCACTAAATAACGATTTAGACACTTTAGTGAAGGTTTTTTATGTCAAATCTTTACTAAGTGTCGGCTTAAGTAATCATTAAATATCTCTGAGTAAGGCAGTAAGGCTTTGTTAATTATGTACATAAATTGTCTAAATTAAATTCAGACTCTGGAGTTTTTTGAAAAGATGAGCAAGAACATTTTTTGTTGCAAATGAAAATAAACTCTGTCAGAGACTGCGTAAGGTTTATATTTCTTTGATAAATAATGAATTAACCTACCCAAAATTGTTTACCCAACCAACTAAAATTGGGTCCATATTGGCTCACCTAAAGTTCTTTATCCGAAATTGTTCTTCCTAACGATTTGTAATCCGAATGATCACTCTTCCTAAAATTTTTCATCCTAAAGTTTTCATTCATACTATTTGTAGTCCTACCGACGATGTTCATAACACTCATGTTTCCGAAAATTGGAATTCATAATATCATTAGTGTAAATATATTTAAACTCCTACTGTTTTTTATCCTAACGCTTTTATTCCTAAACATAATTACCATAATATTTTCACTCATACAACTGTTTAGAATGATTAAAGGTCGTTTCACTGATTTTTGTCTTGAAATAAAATAAATGAATGAAATTCAGGTCAGAGTGTCGTCTTGGGGGCACTATGAAAAAAATACTTAGAAAAATTTCGCGACCAATTTCGAGGTAGCGCTCGCCGGCCGCTGCCGCGGCACCGCTCGCTTCGCTCGCTCGGCTCGCGCGTAGTTGGTCACAGTTCTAACCTAACCTAACCTATGGATATCTTTGCATAATAGGTGGACAAATTTTAACACAGCGTTTAGTAAGCCTAACTAAAGACATCTAAACAACAAAAAAAAACACTATATATAAAGTGATTTTATTTTGACTTAAAATAATAAATAGCCGGCACTCTAGAACAAACTCATCCTATAAAAGTAGGTATTTTATTTCTTATTCTTATATTTTTTTTTGCTATTGTCCTTATTTTAGCGGTCTGAATGATTTCTAAAATTTTGTCCACCTATTTTAATGGGACCTTTTATAATACTGATTATTATGAATAAAAAGTAATATAAACAAAAAAAAGATATGACTTTGAATAATAGTGTAAAAGATGGTTATGTTGAGAAAATATAGGAAAACAAATAATAGTGTAATAGATGTTTATTGCTACAGACATTATGAAGTCGAATGCTTCGGAATTAAAACATTAGAGACAGAGAAGTTAGGAATTGCGATTGTTAGGATGAAAAATGTTAGGAAGAACATTTTCGGATTTCCAATTATCGGAGTTGAAATTTTAGGTGAACTTTGGCGCACCCACTAAAATTATTTAATTTTTATAGGTAGGTACTATCTTTAGTGTTGCTAATTATTATTAATTTATTGTTTTGTATCTACCCAGATATAGATAACTACATTGGAAAGTGAGCTACTGTTTCTTCAGATAGAATAGATTTTAAGTTCGTCCCTGTTCTACCTTTTTGTTACCCCTTTAGCAGCTTGCCTTTGACCATTTATGACTACGTTTACTGACAACAAAGCGGACGATAATCACGTGTATTGTCGTTTAAATTATAACCCAAATAAAGTTTACAACTCACCTTAAATAAAAGATAAAGGTGACTTTGTTGAAAATCTTAGGACTGGTCTGTTGTGTTACGTAGTATAACTTAAAGGTGGCCAAGGACTGGATGAATGAAGGAATACAAAAAGAAGTTTTTTTGTTACTGATAAATCAGTCTTATTGTAAGGGAGTTAGAGTTCATAAACGTACGTGGTAGTCTTGTTTAGGCTCAATGTAAGGTCCCATTTAAATAGGTGGACAAATTTTAACACAGCGTTCAGTAGGTCTAACCAAAGATATCTAAACAAAAAAAACATTAAATAAAGTGTTTTTTTTTTTACTTAAAATAATAGAACACTAGAAGAACAAACTCATCCTTTTTAAGTAGGTACTTAAATGCGTTTTTCTTATTATTTTTTTTACCATCGTCCTTATTTTGGTGGTCTGAATGATTCCTGAAATTTTGTCCACCCATTTTATTGGGACCTTATATTTATTAGGTAAGTACCATATTTTTGCTCAGATACCTGCTGAAAGAGCCTTTTAAGTCATACCTGGTTTGAATTACACCTTCAATATATTAAAAGTAGGAATAGCAGCGAACATATTTTAACATCATCGCTGCCGCTGGAATGTTTTTATTTGCTTATTCATAGAGTCCACAATCGTAGGTTGTACTGTATTATATAAAACATTATTAGTTCCAATTTACACCGCAATTTAGACGCCATTTCTCGTATCGTTCGTCGTTGTAGGTAGTGAGCTCGAAACTTTTCGACTGTTCAACTTCGACTGCAACGGAGCTTTCGATGTAAGGGAGTGAAGTTACAAGTTCAGTAGTCCGTGGCTAGATGTCGTTACTACACACTCTGCTAAGACCACTGGAAAACAAGAAGTTTCAACTCAATTTCACAGATGGCACTGTAAAAGTTTGAAACTGTTACCGGTAGATGGCGTTGATAACAATGTTGAAAAGTTTTAGGAAGTGCCAGTATTTGTAACTGGCATTACGATTTTTTATATATTTGTAGGTATACTTATTTCACAGAATCACCCTCACTAATAAATGGAACCCCTCGGAGATCTTGTCTCTATAGGTGGAACTGGTTCGTAGATAAGATCTCTCAGGTCCTGGTACACCTACGTAAGAGTTAAGTAGGTGGGTATCGTTTCTTACCCGAGTGCCAAGGAAGGGTCGCTAGGAGATTGTTGTTGATACTTATGATCTTCTTCTTCTTATCGTGTGGGCAGTAAGGTCTCACGACCTAGTGTCAGAGTTTCTAAACCGCCACAAGGGCCTCTGACATGGTTTGACGACCGCCATTTGGCGGCCGGGACCACCGACTTATACGTGCCTTCCGAAGCACGGAACCATCTTTTTATCAGACAATCAGGTGATTCAAGCCTGCAATGTCCTAACCAAACTGGAAACAACTTTACAAAGTATGTTTCCCGTGGGAATCGAACCCACGACCACCGGGTCACAAGGACAGACGGACAAGAAAGTGATCTTATAAGGGTCCCTTTTTTTTTTTCGTACAGAACCCTAATAACGATACGGTCAAAAGCTACCTGGAAACCTCACTGGATGTCATTGACCTTACGGGTCCCTCTTTTGATAACACATAGCGTGTTTATAAAGCGTTACAAACTCCCAAACAAAATCAGGAGGGTCAGTCAGTGCGTGATTTTGGTTCCATTGCAAGCATTAGTTGAGTAAAGTTGTATTTGACCCCTCCTAATTTAATCACTTCAGAGGGAACAGAGGTCACAGTTGAATGGACATTGCAGATAAGGGTGAGGGCTATGGGATTTGGGACCCCGTTATAGCAGTCCATTTGATTTAAATAAGAAATTGGATGACATAAATTATGGTTTCCTATTTACTTATTTAGGTGTTGGTCTGGTCGATGTCGATACGGTTAATTGGTATTTACCCTGACGCCCTGAGTCATAAGTTTGAAAAGTGGTCAACCGTCACTGAATACGGAAGTAGGCACTTGGGCCTTTGACCATTAGTGGTACAATAAGTACAGGCTGAATTAAAAAAAACTTGGTCTTTAACAGAGTCTTATTGAGCTTGTGATACAGGGCTACGTCGAAAGAAAACACAATCAAGGCAGAGCTTCGACAAGATGTTCAGACGCGATAAAAAAGGTTGTTAGAGGCAGCTTGCACCTAGCGGTACACCCGTACACACTGCAAAACAAGTTCGAAGCTTAGAGAGCTTTTTAGGGTTCCGTACCTCAAAAGGAAAAAACGGAATAATTATAGGATCACTCGTGTGTCTGTTTGTCTGTCCTGTCCGCCCATTCCCCTCCCGTTCTCTCCGAAACTACTGAGCCTAAAATTTTGATAAAGATACGGAAATTAGCTCAACACTTAGAGATTACCTACAGGAAAACCTATAAGAACTCTATGGTGCTCTAAAATAACATGGACGCCAGCACGTATCTCCTAAACTATAAAAATTAAGCTAGGGAAAGTATGGTCCATAATTAGCAAATGACCTCCTCTATCTACACTAATATTATAAAGAGGAAAGATTTGTACCTATTTTTTTATGTTTGTATGTTTGTAATGAATAGGCTCAAAAAGTACTGGGCCGATTTCAAAAATTCTTTCACCCTTGGAAAGCTACATTCACCCTGAGTAACATAGGCTACTTTTTATCCCTGTATTCCCATGGGAACGGGATCTACGCGGGTGAAACCGCGGGACGTCCGCTAGTACTTAATATGCGAATTTGCTATGTCAGGTCCAGTTCCAGTCACCCTGTATATTTTATTGCTCTTGACTGACTACAGTATGGTGCTGTCTATAGATAGATACTACATAGTGTAAAAACAAAAAATACTTGTCCTAACAAAAAAAAAAGAAAACAAAAGTTGTTACCAAGTTCCATTCCATTACGTACTAACTACTAGGACGTCATAACTCGGTAGCGGTGGAGAGGTATAATTACATAGCTGAAAGCTATCGTTAAATCCCCTCTAGTGCACGCTAATCAACGGAGTAATGGGCGAGGAAATGCGGGCCAGTCCTCTGTGAAACCGAGATGTGATGCTGTGGATATATAAATTTAGGTAGGTATAGGTACTCGGTACGTAGATATATCAAGAGGTAGGTAGATCTATTCTTGTTGGTATCGTGTGTGAAGTATATATTATGAGTGTGATGTGTGAATTAAAAATACACGGTTTAATTTTATTTTTGTTTATTTTGTGCAAGTATTGTAGAGGTGAGGCACAAGCAAAGAGAGTTCTATGCCCAGCAGTAGAGGCTGTGGATGATGATGATTATAGACAAAGTTTTGTGTTTCAAAATTTTTTTGGCAGCACAAGTAGGTAGGTAATGTTGCTTGTACTCGCTACTTACCTACTAATAAAAGCTGAAGGTTTTTCTGAAAACAATGATTTAAAGTAGTTTTGTCTTATATACAATGACAATTTTAATTGGTATTTTTTCTACGAATTTCCATCAAACATTCCAGTATTTACTCTGATATTGATTGCTTTCCTCCTGCCCTAAAATCCGATTCATTTCACAGGAACTTTGCACCCCTAACTCACCCTACGGAAACAATGCCCCGCACCCTTACATCCCCGCACTCGCAGCATCCGCCATTTTTACGACTAGAAAGAGACAGAGCTATTGAAACCTGCAGGTGAGAAGAGGACAAAAGATTTGGGGTGCAAAAGGAATTAGACATGAGTTGGGTTGAATGTATAACAAGGACAAAAGCTTAGGGCGATTTATCTCCGCAGTGAAATCTTAAAAACACTCGTTCCTTTGTTCGGCTGAATTGAATAAACCTGAGAAAAAATAATGAAGTGCTGAATTATTATTTTATTTTACAGGTAGATTAAGTAGGTAATTTATGTGGGTATAAGATGAGAGGTGGATGGTACTGTTAATGGTAGATAGATATCCTTTGAGGAATAGTTATTCGTTTTGGATAATTAAGTTTCAGTGAGTGAACTAGTTGGAGTGCCCATAGAGTTTCTTGCCAATTCACCTCCATAGAGGTCTACTCTTTGAAATGCAGTACTTTCACAAGTTATTATGCCTTTGGACTGTAGTGTCGCTTTATTTGTTTATCTAACATTCTAAAGGGGTGCTAATTAAACCGGCTTCTTTTTAATAGCATTATTTGCATCTAAAAATCTAACTTGCCTTCTAAATTACTAAGTCAGCCACAATTAACGAGCATCTAAATAATACTATCTTAGCCACAAGTTATCTTTTTT
Source organism: Diarsia dahlii (assembly GCA_949775195.1). NCBI lineage: Eukaryota > Metazoa > Arthropoda > Insecta > Lepidoptera > Noctuidae > Diarsia > Diarsia dahlii. The sequence goes on from OX459200.1 coordinate 13,390,166, forward strand.
AAAGCCACTCTAAATACAGCTCAGCATCGTGATTATTTTTTAGCATCTTGTAACATGGATTCAAACAGTAAACTTCTAAAATATTAAAATATGGCATCAAAAAAATATTCTATTAGCTTCTAATTTATTAACTCAGTACGTTTAAATTATAACTCATGCCACATTAACTGAGCATCAAAATTTAATTAAAATTGTCATCAAATATTATATTATAGCCACTAATAGTACGTATAAACTTCTGTCGTGTCATCGAAAGGCTTAAATAGAGAAGTTCAGAGTATTTAATGACCTAAATATTGAAGTTCAGAGTATCGAATGTACTAAAGATCGATTTTATTTACATGTTGTGCTACAAAAGTTATCGACAGAATCGCTTCAGAACTTCATTTTTATCGGAAAACTAAACAATAAATTGTGAAAACATTTCTGCAAGCAACTCGGAAGTAGCGCGTTTGGTCACAGTTTTAAACTAACCTAACCTATTTCCTTCAGTTTACAATGACGAGTCATACAATCTGACCATGACTAGTCAATTAGACAATGGTAAAAACATTTCTGTCACCAATAAGGTATTTTTAACGTAAATGTAATAATTTAAATTGTATCTAAAGTTGACATTTTGAATACACGTGACTAACTCGTCAGTACATGAATCGAATGGCGCTCTCTGATTGGTGCAAATGGCCAGTCACTGTCGTCTCGCGCGCTCGCGCCAAATCTTGCTGTTGCTATTTTCACGGTATAAGAATGTGATGTATTATTTTACATGCTAAGCTATAATAAATGATGTTGACTATGGTGGCTTCAATTATATTTTTTTGAGGGCCTTGTGTTGAAGCTGTAAAATGTAAAATGGTGGTGAGATATAAATTCCGTGGCTGAGTTAGTAAATTAGGTGCCTATGTATAAATAACAAGGACAAGTTAATATAATTGTTGCTCTTCACTTGACGCTTTCTATAGAATATTTAGTGGGCGTTGTAAAAAAGACGAATTAGTATATTAGAGGCTATATAATTTTCCCGTGGCCTAGTTATAAAATTGGAAGTTTGATCACGTGGCCAATTAAAAAAACTGTGGCTCGATTTATTATTTCCCATTCTAAAGTGCCTAAATTGATCAAATTAAATTAAATGTTTGAGTTTTGAGTTTGAGCATGCTTTGTAAGCAAGTAAAAGCAAGCCTGCTTATAAGGCCGGCAGACTGTCAAAAACCATAAATTATGAAAAGTAGTAGATTTGAAGTAAGCCATTGTTTTAGGGTTGTATGAAATTACTGCCACTTCGCTTGAGGTACCTACTAGAAATAAGAAGATCTTATCCGGCATGACCATGACAGACCTAGGTAGAATATGATTCTTATTTTTACTACATACCTACCTAGCTAAAGTTTAAGCATATATTTTAAAAATAGAAAGCGAAAGGGTAGATCAATATTTAAAAGATTATCTGAACATGAAAATTGACGCTTCTGTACGAAAAATTATAACAGTAGGTAAGGTAGGTATATAGAATTTAAATCTAGGTACCAAGTATATTTTGTTAGAAAGAAATAACGGGCTACACGATCACTGATAAATGTTTGCACTGACTGGACAGGTCCACTCAATTAAGATAGGTAAGTAAGGTAGGTATTCAAGAATTAAAAAATAAAATGTCTGGACTTGAGACAGTGACCTCTTTTTTATTTTTTTGGTGGGTGGAAAATCTTCAAATAACCCCCCCCGCTCTTGGGCAGAGCGAAGGGGAGTGTCAGACTTCTACTGACTAAAAACCAACCCATGTTCCTTCTTCGCCCTTGTGCCGAGGCCACGTCATCGCTTTCGATAATACGCAGCCCCGACGGGGGACAGTGACCTCTGAGTTTGTTTCGGCTGTTTGGCCCCATCTAATTTTAAAACATAACATGATACAACACAACATCACAACAAAATTGAGAATCTCTTCGAACACCTTTAGAAAATCAAACACGACTTTCATAATTTCAATCTGCGACTTCTCCCATATTCCTTGCAATAAAATTACTAATAAATCCATCATTTCTAGTAATGATGTGAGATTTGAGTCAGCAAGTCCCCGGTCCCCAGTAGATTCACTCAAGTGAAAACAGCCAGCCAGTCGACTTGACACAAAGTTTATTGCCCTCGTTATCGAGGCCGTTACTTTTCGTTATTTGATCGCATTAGAGGGTGCATGCATCCCCCTGCTTGAGGAAACTTGAGAGGTACATAATATATAAATGTATTAAATTGCATCTATAGTTAGGTGTAGGTAGAGTAGTTATTTCATTGTACCATGTAAGTATTTCATACTTATCTTGCCAGTTTTCTGGATGGCAGATTTACAAAAGTTCATGTTATAGCTGTACAAGATATAGGTAATCTTCCTAACCGTTTTCGGTACAACAGCCAATCTTAGCGGAGATTAACAATCAGCGCGGGAGATATGACAGTGCACTCCCTGTTCCTTTAGTCCGACTCGACCAGAGAGAGATCAGGAGCAAGACCACTTAGCGTGCTTTCCGAGGTACGGTGGTCTCATACCGCCAACTTTCAAGTCCTTATTGCTGAGCAAATGGAAAACTTTTGGCCCGACCCGAGAATTGAACCCAGGAGGCTTACTAATCACTGTTTAGTATAAAATCAAGTATGGGTTAAAATTAAAATAAGTGTTGAAGTTATTTTAATTTTAGTTTAAAAAACCTTTAAGACCTTAAAATTAATACGATTTAAAAACAAAGCATGAATTAGGTATAGGTAACAATATTCAAATTCACTTGACTGACATCATTCTAAATATTTTGTAAAGCTCAATACAAAGCAGATTTTAATTTGTTCAGGTATCTGTTTATACATAAAAACTAAGCAATAAAACAGAGCCTTTATTATCCTTGCCACAGATATTATAATACTTCGTACAGATACCCAATCCCATACAAAGAAATGACACCTCCCTAAGTCATCTTATTGCTCGTTTTATATTCTTTCCTCCATTATTTCAACAGATGGCAGCACCAGCGTCGCACTAATTGCCACAGACTGGAGTTTTACAACGCCATCTAGGAGTTCACGTTTCGTGTTATGTAGTTCCGGAACTTTCGGGTTCAGTAAAATGAGAAAAATATGTAATTATTTCGCTTAGAAATGTTAAAAGATGTGTTATATTTCTATAAACAGTAATACATATGCTTTTTAATGGTTAAATTTAATTAAAATTATACAACATTTACGATTATTGTATGTGGCAAATTGAGTAAAACGCCATCTATTGCAAACAGCTCTAGAGAAAATGATTTACAGATGGCTTACTTTTGACAACTTTATCAATCTATGGGTACGAATTGAAGTAAAAGTCCTCCTTTAACCTTTTTTGTTGAAATAACGTGATAAATGAGTGTAAATAGATAAATAAGCGTTAAACATGGAACTTTTGATTTTTGCAAATCTTATTTCGGCCGAAATCTACCGTATAACGCATTTAAGCGATTGTTAATTTCATTACTGCTACCTATGCTGCCATCTATTGTGTTTTTTTCAAGATTAATTATAATTTGTTCGAGTTGTGACCCCATGTCCTTGCCAACTTGAAATTAAACAGATATTCCATTAGGTACCCTCCTCTAAAACCCAAGGTTTCCAAGTAGTAGGTACCTCCCTCCCTGCAGTCCTCAAAACCAATAAAAGTCGTGAAATCATGCGATAGTCATTTTATTTCCGGTGCAAGGTACTAAATCGGGAGGGTGGTCTCCGCATTTGCTTGTGTTAAAATGCTAAGGCACGTTTTTAATCAATTTCCTTAGATGCAGTCTTCTAGTTGGCATGCAGTACAGACGACGAAGGCTAGTCATTCCAACTCATAAATATTTAGCAGGGGGTGCCAACGAAGTTAAAGAATTTATTTAAATTTACAATATAGCGTACCAACCTAATTTAAATAGCACATTTCAGTGGTTAATAAACTTTGAATTATTTTTAAAACCAGTTTCAAAATCTTTTATGATGTTTCTGTTCTGTCGGTAATTATAACTAATTATAATAGGTATACAGCTCACATTATTTTAATTAATGACAGGTATTTGAATTACAACTCAATCGATTCGTTATAAAACTATTTTTATACAGGAAGTACTTACATTATAAAGTCGATCATTAGGTGCTTTGAGAATAATAGAGTAAAGTAACCCAGAACAAATGCATTACTTTCCATACTTCTGATACTACTTTACTCATTTGTGGTTTATTTATAAATTGATTAAATATAAAATAGGTATAAATAAAAAGTAAGGCATTTCATCATCATCATCATCATTTCAGCCAAAAGACATCCACTGCTGGACATAGGCCTCCCCCAGGCATTTTTGGGGGGGTTTGCCATAATCGCCACGCTTGGCAGGCGGGTTGGCGATCGCAGTATGGTTGTTACAAAGACACAGAGAACGCTGCTGCCCATTCTCTGGTAAGTCCCTTAGTCGCCTCTTACGACACCCACGGGAAGATATGGGATGGTGCTATTCTTTACGTCCGACACTACACGGAACAAAACTAACAGAACTAAGGCATTTATTTCTGTGTAATAACATGCAATGACGGAAACTTATGCGTGGAATAATAAACTAGTTACTTAGTATTATCCAAATCAAACGGCAGCTTCTAGTAGTACATACATCTACTTATTCTTTTCCTCTAAGTATTCGTAGCCTCTCTGAGTGGCGACCACTTTAGACGAGAACAGGCAAGTCATGACACGATGATAGGAAACGGCATCTGCAAAAAAAAAAAATCACGTTGTGTTATATACAATTTGGTCAACGTTTCAGAACTCTGCTCCACATGAGCATTGTTTGAGACTTTGAGACAGACACAAAAACAAAAGACAAAGATATTCGTTCGTAGTAGGTATACTTATAGTGCAAGGATAGTAAGTGATTAAAGTAAAGTTCAGGATATATCCACCATATTGCCGTCCGCATTATTATTCATGCAAAGGGGAACTACCCCCCACGTAGCCTCAGGGTCCCGGCAATGTACCTCTACATTAATTAGTGAATGTTTAGATTAATTAATAATTAATAAAGTGACACGTGCGTTTAATTACTGGAGATTAAGCCCGGGTAACTAGGTGGCTATTATCTTAACTATGAACTTTAGCCATTAAACATATGCGGGCTTGTTTATTCAGGCTGTTTGCTTATGTGAGATTTATTTATATGAAGCTATATTAATCTTATGTGGGGTCAAAGTCTCATTTATGAGCCTCTGTAAATTGCTCAACAATTTCTCCAAGTTGGATTTATTTGCTTAAACACAAATCTTAAGTAAAACAAGGAAGTTATTTAAGTTTGTAATAGAAAAGCTTTGAAGCTTCACATGTTTCATGAAGAATTTTTCCGCGTTTTCATGTAAAATTGCAAAATTGCACTAGGATAGAAAAATGTGGACAAATTATGCGAACACAATACCCAACATTGGGTCGAAACCTGAAGAATTGATTAAGCAACTATCAAAACACTAAATAAAAGTTGGAGATATTTCTTCATCACTTTTAAAACGGATAAAGAAAACATCATGCCGTCGGCCAACTCTCCATTTAATCATGACTTCAGTTTAACGACTACAGTTATACAGAAGATTACCGAGCTTTAGGTATAATTACATTTAAATCTATATAAACACACGTTAACATGACATAATCATAAAAATAAAACACCAGTTGTAAACTAAGTACATTTCAATTTAATGTCTTACAATCTAAGCGAATGATTAGTTTGTTATTTAAAACGTAATTAACTATCTTTAAAAGTTAACCGGTAACTTCTAACGTGAAAGCGACCACAGATCTAATTTTCTAAGTAAAAGTGTTTTAAGAATACGTTGGAGTGTGCACCTCGGACGCTGAAATGACTGGCCGCTTTACACGCCGCAAGGAAAACGTTTTATTTTTTCACTTTCGCGCGTTTATATGCGCCTATTCTTTATTTTTACGAGCCCGTCGGCTTCTAAGTGTAGAACGTATAGGCTAGTTAGTATGTGAGTATGGTAAGTGTGGAGGTAATGTAATGGCTGTGTCGGGCCACAGGCAGCCGCCCTTTAACGGCGTCGTAATTGCGAGCTGAAATTAAGTGTTATTTTTATGGTGATTTCTCTACTACTACTAAGTTGCTTTAAGTAGGCGTAAAGCGTTTTATTAATTGAAATAATCGTTGCATAATAAATTTTGTTATGTTTGTGAATAGATAGTGTTTCATATTTATTGTTAGTGGTTAATGCGTTAATCGACTGAAAGGAAAAGTTTTGCTGGAAAAGAAAGTGAAAATGGTGTTGTTACATGTTTTTCCTTTCATGAAATCTTCTGCATATTATTTGAACAGCTCTATGTTTTTTTCACGTCACGTATATTGTTCCGATTTCATTTATTTATAAAGACCAGAACATACCGACGAAAAAAAATTAGAACTGGTCGGCAAAAAGCTTAACAGCTCGTACTTTACGCATACGTACCTGACCTTATGGAAGGGGTTAGCGGATATTTATGACTTCTATACAAGTTGTGTCGGCGCGGTGCATGTGTGAACTTAGCCCAGGGCTCATAAACCAGCCAGCAATAAATTACTCGCAACTTTGTACGGTGTGCACCGAGCCTAACAGCCTCTACATAAGTGCACTGAAAAATAAATTTTATTGGCTCAGATGCACGAGACTTGTATGAGAGGAATATTCATTTAGTCTCGTTTTGTACATGGAAACGCTTTTAAATCGGAGATGAGTAGTAGATCTTATTTCGCGGCAATTATAATGATAAATTTCGATACACAATTTCCGATCTGATGCCGATTACTCACATAACATATACCTCCCTTCTTTGTTATAAGTACTCAACTACTACTTATTGATAAAGTACTTTTCTACGTCTTCTTTGTTCAAAAACAGTTAATAGTAACATCTTTTCCGTGGCTTATAAGCTTAGGTAGGTCCTACTTGCTTAATTCCACAAATTATGATAGCTCTATATAAATCAACTGTCCCATAGTTTTGGGTGGAGTAGGTATTGGAGTTTTATATGGCAAGCTTAGCTGATATTTTTTTGGCTAGCTACATGGAGAAAATTATTCAGTTTGACGGTCTATATAATACCATTGAATATCACTATACCTTTATGATACACTCCGTAAAACCGGTGCATTTTTAATCAGATAATCTGTATACTTATTTTAAATCCACCTACAGTGTACACCCACTTTAAAAGCCATCCAAATCTTCATTAGTAAAACTCCACCGAGGTGTGACAACACATGTCCTATCAATAGATACTCCTACACGGGTTTATTGTTAATTTGTCCGTGATATATAACGGGTCGGCGATCAATTAAAGCTTGGGCGCTAATCGGTCGCACTGTTGCGTTAATTCAGCTAATTTTACGACTTAATATTAGAGCCTTGTCATAAGCAAGAAGGCACGTGGGTTGGTGATATTCATGTTTGTCTATGATACCAAAGTTCACAGATTGGAATGTGTTTATGGTCACTTTATTGTGGGTTTTTGTTTCAGATTGGTGCTAGCTGATCCTAGATGCAATGTAGGTACGAATAGGAAAACGTTTTGTTTTCCTGTTACTGTGGTAGAGCTTTATAGCCTTTTGTAAACGAAAAGTAAGTATTTAGGTACGTGAGTAAGTACTTAAATAGTACTGATCATTGAATCAATCAGTCTCACGCATGTCTATGGAAATAGGGTAATATGGATGAGTGAGTAGAGAAAATTGGTGTGGTAAATGCGAAGTTTATATAAAAGCAGAAGACAGTTAATTACCAACTTAAACATTAATGAAACTCCTAAAATATCACATTTAAATCGGAACAAAGAGACCAACGTAGCGCAAACGCCTACGGGAAATAAAGCTGAAACTTTATCTATCTTTACAGCGGTACCGAACGCGGCCTACAATTCCATTCCACATCAAAGAACAACATTATCCTTTCTTCCACTCCTCCATAAAACCTTATCTCGGAGAAAGCAGGGCGGGCAAGCGACGCGCAATCTACATAGAGCTGATAATGGCAAGACCACTCAACAAAGACCCCTCAGCCTTCCTCAAACACTAACAAATTTTGGGACGATAATGAAAACGGAAGGTCTAATTTCCCTGGCCACGATATAAGTAATCTTGGAGGAGCGCAATGGGCGGTTTACGATCGCGGGCGGAGAAGGCTTTTATATTTATTAAGTAAGTTGGGCTTTCGGCTGTATTAATCCACCTTTATGGAGGGGCGTCTAGGCGCCTGCTGACGATGGAAAGCAGGACCGGGTATACCTATAGCATATATATACCTATATTTATATCTATTAAGTAAGTACAAACTGGGGTGTTATAACGCCAACTCTATCTCCGTATCTTTCAGTTTAAAACCGAAAGAAAATACTTAAATAAAAGTTGGCAGGCATCATTTTTGACATTTTTAAATCCAAATATAATTATAATCAATAAAGAATAAGCAATTAACTAATTTTTCTCAAGATTGAACACAACTGCAGTCTCTGTAGGCATACAAAAAACAAAAAAGCAACCCGACAATCTTGAAACTATAATAAAATTGTGTTCGGTTCAAGTGCCTGCACTTCGACTGTAGGCAGCCAGTACTAACGAGGCACTAAAACCTGTCTCTTGATGGTGTCAGGTGTCTCCTGCTGGTCATATTCTAAGTCTAATCGTAAGCATGGTTGCGGTAATATAATCCGCAATTCCATTAGTTATCTAGAAAGGCCAACTTGTGTTTATAGCTTGCCCTGAGCCACACACGGACTGACGCTGAGGTCGAAGCAACTGCTGTAACCTATTGGTAGTAAAAGTGCCTTGGAATTTCACGGTGAACATTGAGGATAGTCTGTAAAGATTTCTAGAAGCTGGATTGGTGTGGGTAAGTTTCTCTTGCTGTCAATTATCGTGTGTTTTTTGTCTCTTTCAACTGGTTTTACTATTTTTAATTTCCGTCTGATCTAAATGTTGATTTTAGGAAACAGAGGAAGTTTATTTAGGCTAAAGGTATATAAAAAAAACACTCAACCTTATATCAAAATAATCAACTGCCACATAGCATTACGTAGGCACTAAAAAAAGAAATTTTATGAACCCGTGCAATCAAAATTCTTTGTTTCAAATTGCCTAATTAGTGCAAACGAAAACGTTATTCAAAAGTCGGAATGTGTGAACAAAGTTTTATTAAAAATCGCAGCTTTATGTAGAAGTAGGTACTTAGCTAGGTAGGTAGGTGGGTCGTACGTGAATGTTATCATATTTTTACGGGGTACGTGAAAACGCGCGCTTTTATTACGGGGAGTTTTATTACGTTTTCTAGATTAGGAGCGAGCCGGTCTCGCCGGGCGGAGGTCACTCAAATGGAAATAGGAAATTCCTGAGATCGGCCAGCGCGTGCTGGTATTGGCGACGCGGGAATAATGCGGACGCGGTCCAATTTCGTCACGAACGCTATAGGGTATGGAATATTTAGGGCCACGAACGATGCAATAGGTATTAATTTGGGTCAAGCTTAGACTCTGTAAACGGGGAACATACAAACTAGGAAATAATTTTGTTGTTAAAGTACCTATCCTATATATGCCAAAATTCGGGGTGGGCCAAAGAAAAACAATCTGCGCTATGACGCGTGAAGGAATCGGCTCGTATTTATGGGGGGAAGTTATTGTTTGAAACGTCTAAGTCGTAATTCCGGGACATAAACCAGCCAGGCTTCACTTTGGACCCACCCCCTTCTTCCCCCCATTTTCCGCCACCCCCACCGCGCGGGATGCTGTTTTTCCCGGGCGAAATGGCCCGTTTGAAATTGTTGTTTTATGGAAGTTTTTAGTAGTTGACTTTGCCCGGGAGAAAATATATAGAACGGCAATCTTTATGTCTATAGCTATGCATACTTGTAGATTTATGGATGTTATGACTACATAAGTATAGGTAGGTATGGCGTGTCAGAAGAACCGGCTTGAAGGCTGCGCAAGTGTCAAACGAACAACAGATTTTTTATATTAATATTGGTAGTTTTTATTACGGCAGTTCGTGGCGCTACATCCTGCGCTGTAGAAAATCTGTGGAAAGTTTATTTGGTATTATAGGTAGGTATGCCCACATTTATTCCTACTATAGAAGATCCCTTCGAGCCGATGGTAATTTGTTATTTAATTTAAATCAACAGGTTTAGATTGAAAAACAAAAACGTATTTTGCGAAGAAATAAAGTAACAATGCTGTACTTAATATCAGTTACACCAGCCATTAGTTTTTTCTACCCAAAGAACATAGGATGAAGAAAACTACAAAAAAAAATTTACAAAAACTTAAACAGAATGTATCGACCAAAGATATCTTCAAGAAATATTGAACCGGCGAACCGATAAAAACTCAAAATAACGACCTGTCACAAATAATATACAATGAAATTATCTCCACCATTTTTAAAGTTGGAACGCGCGGCCGATGCTCGCTCGCGATTGGTCGGTTCTTGACAGCTGGGTGAAATACGCCGGCATGCCTGCCCCGGCGCAGCGGGTGACAACATGGTGCCACTAAAGTCCCCTAATGAAATTAAATTCCGTACGTTTTAGATTTGCTCGTAAATAATCCGAGTATCTAATCCACTGATTAATGAACACCATGGAATTTTCTTGGAGTTTTTAATCTTGTGGAGTAGTCTTTTAAATCGATTAGCCGTAGTTGGGTGTAAAAATACGGGGGATACACTACTTAAGCTCAAGCCTAATCTATATTTATTATGTCGATAAACTTTAGGTAGCTGTTATTACTTATTTCTTAAAATTTTATTTTGGTTTGCTTAACTCTGTGGTTTGGTTCTCAGAGAATTATTTTTAAAATAAAATCTATTAAAACGGTAGATTTGTAACAAACAAATAACATCGGTAGACAGAAAGCATAACATCAATAAATCGAGCAGACGATCACTAGACACTTTTATGACACTAGATAGAGCGTACAAATCACGACAATATATTTATTTAGACAACCCTATCGGCTGCACTCACGCGACGTACCCTAATGTCATAGATAGTAGACATCTTAGCACTTTAAAAGCATTTTAGATAAAACACCGTGTTGGATAGGCCTGTGGATTTAGTTACAACAAAATTACAAGTTTACGACAAACAATATCGTCGTATACACCACCACTCATGTCACTTTAGGGTTGGTAAAATGGTAAATTAAATTTTTAAGCTACTTTTTTAGTTTGAATTAAGTAGCAAAGCTGTATAATTGAAGAAATGGCTTCTGGACTGGGGAAATTGTAACTTATTGGAGAATGTGTTTATATTTTTTGTCTGTATAAAATTATCCCCACTGAGTTGGACTGAAAGTAGGTAAGTAGCAGAATTGAAATTTTCAGGAGCGTTTATCGGACCAACACAACAAGGTTAGGTACTGGTGAAAACTGATTCATAATTTTCAGGTTCATTTTAACAGACTTATGTGCTTTCCATTACCATTTCAGTGTGATACTCGCCGATTAAAGCAAAAAGGGTAAATGAAGAACAGTGCCGATTATCCTCAAATAAACCCAAAGAAACCCTTGCTCTTGTCAGCCCTAAGCTCACGGGGCACTAAAGAACTGGTTTAGTGTTCTCCTGATGATTTACTGGGTGCATTCCTGAAGTGCCATCGTCCGGCGTGAGTCGCGGTATATGGCCGGTGTAAATGTACCAGATTAGCGCTGCCATCAACTAGTGCTACTTAGTCGCTCTATATGGTGTAGGTGGTTGAATAGAGGCTTCCGATTTCTGTTGGACGGAGTTGTTTTATTTTTATTTTTTGATTCGATAGTACCTACTCTTGATTCGCTGAAGATATTCTAAAGCATCTATAGGCCATGTTGTCGCACTTTGAAAGGAAATGGTAAACGGCCTATTCAAGGCAATGCTTTCAAGGATATCTGAAGCTGACTCAAAAGTATTGAGTAAAAGGAGAAATCTCTTTAGTAGTAACCTTGTTCACAAATCAGATCATGTGTCTCTAAATTCGAAATGTAGACTGGTAGAGAATGCCTTGTGGCATTCAGTCCGCTTATGTAGGTACCACTATTGTACATGAAGTTTAAATAAATAAATAAATGTATCAAAAGCAAATATTTATAACAGTTAAACATAAAGTGCTCCAATAACGTTATGCAAAGTTTTGGCCCACCCATGTTTGAAAATAATAAAAAACGAGCCATATCACGTGGAGTGTAAGGCATAAATTAGTGATGAAAACGATATGTTCCCCGGGCTATCATAAAATACGAGTAATTTTAATAACAAAGACTAAAACAAAATACATTAACGACTGCCTACAGTTCGGCTCATGATGCGATGCTACAGATTAAGGCGGTGATCTTTATGTGATTGGGTTATTTATGAAGCAGCCGCATTAATTTACGCAGACCCTTCCTACGTGAGCAACCTGCTTTAGGTGTCTCCACGGGTATTCCATTTCCTTCAAACCAGTTTGCTTCGTATTACCTCGAACCATACATACAAAGAACCAATTTGCATAAGTCTGTAACTTTTGCCTATTTCATACGCTACAAAATCTCATTAAATTCAGTTCGTTGGCTATATATTTTCTTATTTTCGTCGATCTCGTATATGGCAGGTGCACAAATAATATTATTAATAGCGAACACCTTTCCATAAAGCATTCATATCTCAATCTTCGCATCGTATCTGTCTTCATAAAACCTTATTTCAGCATGATTTCAATATTTTTCTTGCGACACATGCGTCCCGATTCCGTGGAACGGCATAGAGTTTACGATCCAATATTTTTATGCAAAGTGCGTCGCCAAATGTGCCACGTCGGTGCCGAAAAAATACACAGCCACGTCCTTTCGCACGTAAAAAAGGATGCGACAAAATAAATATACACGGAGCCACCCTTTTTGTCCATTAAACGAGCGAAGGTTTTTTTTCTGCTGCCTCCATAAAATGTGCCCCAATAAATATGTAAATCTACCGAGAAAAAACGTTGCCGAGTGCTGATGCCGCCCGGTTTTGTGAGTTTCACTTTCGTCCGTTCAAGTTAATTGGTACAATTGCATTGAAAAAGTTTCAACGTCTCGAATGCCAACGACCTTTGTGACGACTGATCGTCTTTTATTTGCTCCACAATCTGATATCTGAAATGCAAATGAAGGTTTTGTTGCATGTCGTTCGCTGTTTATATCTGTGGTGCACGTAGTCACAATGGTGGCCCTACGTATCTACTGCCTCAGCGATAAAATCCTCGTTTATCTCCCCCAGCATTTCCTCTAACACCCCTTTCGAAACTAAGCCGTTAGCTAATACTTGAGTGACACATAAAGGCGGCATTAACATCAAAATAAAGATAAAATTTTCTTGCCTAGTCACACGTGCCTGTTGTTAATAGGTGCTTGTATAAACGACGTAGTGAACCTTCATTATACTTATTGTGGTTAGACAAACTTTTGTATATACTACTCTGTGTAAAAAGTATCGGGAATATGTCAATAAAAAGACCCGCGTAAAAGAGGTCGTTCTTAGTACATTACAGCAGAATCCAGTAAGTAAGCCTTCCTGGCCAATTATGAGTTAACCGGACCGAACCGCAGGTGAGGTCTGGTTATATACGAGGCCAGGATGGCTTTCTTACTGGTTGAGGTTTGTATAATGCTTTTCTCAAAAATTAAAGAAAGTTTAACAACAAATTCGTTTAATTAATATTGAAGGTTACATTCATATGTGAAAAACACAATAGCACTTTTTGGCCGACCCGGGAATCAAACCCAGGACCTCACGCTCTGCAGTCGAGCTTGCGACCACTAGACCAACGAGGCAGTTTAGGAAACAACTTTAGAAAAAACTTTTTAATAAACTGAAATTACTAAATACAATCATAAAATCCCACACTATACTTCTACAACATTACTAAGTACAAAACGCAACGTATAAAATGGCTGTTTAAGGTTCCAAAAATATATGTATCTCATAAAATGTCATACCAAAAAGAGAGATAGATATATATTTGGAACCTCCCTTCTATAACCATGTTATAATGGCTAAACTCTAATCTGTGTCTGGTACTATGTTTTTTTTTCTAAGCAGATCTAAAGAGGATGACCTAGTGTCCAGTAAGTAAATTACATACTTACTTACTGGACAGTAGGAGATTCCAAGTTTAAAATCTCGCTTCTTACTGGACAGTTGTGAATAAGTCTCCGGTAAAGTTCACTTTCTGGATACTTTTTAGAGATGTTATGGCAACATTACATACCATTTTTGAGAAAAAATTTTTTACTGCATGTTGGTAGCACTGTACTGATTAAGCGCGCAAAATTTGAGCAGGATCTGTCATTTAATTTGTTTTAAACTACACTTTTTGTTGCTGAGTTTTGAGTCCTCGGCGATTTTCACAATGGAAAATATTGTTGAACAAAGAGTGTGCCTTAAATTTTGTGTTTCGAATGATATTTCATGTGGTGAATCACTAAAAATGTTGCGAAATACCTACGGCGAATCGTGTATATCGAAAACAAGGGCTTATGAATTGTATAAGGCTTTTAAAGAAGGTCGAGAAGTAGTAGTAGACTTGCCTCGTTCTGGTAGACCTTCAACCGCTACGACCAAAGAAAACATCGACAGAATCAAGAAGCTAGTGCTCGAAAATCGACGTATGAGTCTGAGAGAGTTGGCTAGTGAGGTGAACATATCTTTTAAGTCCGTCCACAACATTCTCATTGACAATTTAGGCATGAAACGCGTAGCCGCTCGACTAGTTCCAAAAGAGCTTAATTTTGTTCAAAAAGCGCAGCGAAAGCATGTCGCTGAAGACATGGTTTCCCGAGATTCTACGGATCCGACCTTTATGAGACGTATATTAACTGGCGACGAGACATGGGTTTATGAGTACGACATGCAAACAAGCCAACAGTCTTCAGAATGGCGTCTCGAAAACGAGCCGAAACCAAAAAAACCGCGGCAAAGTCGCTCCAAAATCAAGGTGATGCTGACAGTTTTTTTTTACTACCGTGGTGTGGTTCACTCCGAATTCCTTCCAGAGGGAGAAACAGTGAATAAAGAATATTATTTCAGGCGTCATGAAGCGTTTGCGTGAGAGTATCCGTCGAAAACGTCCAGATTTGTGGCAACACAACTCATGGATGCTGCACCTTGATAATGCACCATCACACACAGCCATTATAGTGAAAGAGTTTTTAGCGAAAAATTCAACAAAAGTTCTCGACCAAGCACCGTATTCACCTGATATGGCTCCGTCTGACTTTTTTTTATTTCCCAAGTTAAAATTACCACTTCGAGGAAAACGTTTTGAGTCGATAGAAGCCATATAAGAAAATTCGCTGAATGAGCTAAAGGCCATACCGCAAATAGCCTATGAAAAATGTATGGAAGACTGGGTGAAGCGGTGGAGATGTTGTATTGCAAGCGATGGGGCCTACTTTGAAGGGGATAAAATAAATTTAGATGAATAATTTGTATTTTTTGTTTTATTGACAAATTCCCGATACTTAGTACACAGAATGTATATCAAAGTAGCTTACAAACTGAATTTTGCTGGGCAGATTTTGGAGGGCTAAGATATTATATCCCTAGCCCTATTCCTATCCTTATCTATGTAAATATTTTGTAAAACCTCTACATTGCCAGATGTATGACAGTACATCCCGGTGGTTACCCACTTAAGTTAAACACGGTATCTGACTTTTAGATGATTCCAATAAAAGCTATTCTAAAACTGACACCATTTTACTACTTCAACTGGAAATCTTTCTCAGAACCTAACAAATAAATAATCTACTGCAGAACTCCGGGTACAGTAGAGTAGCTGCATCGATCGGCCCGGGTTACCCTCGAGGGTTCCGACGTCCGCTATCTACCTTGTATACCTACTTAAAGATACATGACGCTTTGTGTAGTACAGAACGATATGTAGGTACCTTTTGAGTTTATTTAAATGGATTTTGAAGTTTTCAGAATGAAAAGCTAACCAAATAATAGCCTTATATAAAACTAGCTGATGCCCGCGTCTTCACCCGCGTGGATGTCGTTCAAATAATATACTAAAACCTTCCTCTTGAATCACTCTATCTATTAAAAAAAACCGCATCAAAATCCGTTGCGTAGTTTTAAAGATTTAAGCATACAGACAAACAAACAGACAAAAATAGCGACTTTGTTTTATACTATGTAAGGATTTAATCAGGAGATGAGTTGTGGATGTAATGTTGGGAAAAAAATTTTCGACACCAGTAGGTACCAAAGTAGGTACCTTCTTATTTACCTTGCCGTCGTGTTTTCAGTTTGCTTGTTTTACCGAAAAAGATTTACAGTTCACGAATACCAAAGAAAAAAGACGGATCGTAAAGATAATACCTGCTTAGTCATTATTTACGACTCCGTATTCTTACATTACGCCAAAAAGCATTTTAAAAACCGCAAACGACCGATACGAGAAACATCGGAACGATACATTTTTCGTTAATGAATGGTATTGATCGGGCTTGGGGCTATAAGCGTATAATTTACGACAACATTCTCGGGTTCGCTTCGCGTGCTGCTACGAAGGTGTGTTATTTATACCCCCCTTTTTTATTTATGCCCCCTTTTTTCGCAGCTCGTAACGGCTGGCAATAAAGGGGACGTAATTTTAATTTCATGATTGGAAAGCTCGATTGGTCGGTTATGTGGCTTAATGAGTTTATGGCAGCAATGAGTGGACTATAACGGTCGACGGATTGAACGATTTCGGGTTTAAGGTCACTCGTAATGGTGGTTGTGGGCTAAGTTTAGGGTTGAATGTTACGTCACGATGTTTGAGAGCTGATTGTTGATGTAACTTTTAGGGTAGGTGCACTTCTTCTCAGCTAGGTTAGTATGTTACAGCTACGACTTGAGGTTGAAGGACGTACCTATTGTTGACATGTTTGCAAAGAGGCTTAGGTGGAGATCGAGAGAGAGAGACGAAAATTCTTGAAACGTTTTGAACGTAACGTGCTAGTGCACACATACCTTGTCGTTGTATTGTGGTCCACGTAAGACGCAAGTTGGGCAGCAACATAATACATTGACGCTTTTTGTGATTTCTAGCTTGTTTCTTACAAGTTTATTAAATTAAATTGTAAACTTTACAGTGTTAAGTAGGTTTTAGGATTTTTTGGATACTATTTTGATTTTACAAATATTTTTTGCTATTCAATTATTTTGTCTTGGGACTGTAAGAAATCAAATTACATTAGGTAACGATGGTTTAATATCTCAGTGAGAGCAACCAACTTCACAATAGACCAGAAAAAAAGCTTCAATAAGTGAACAACATTTTTATAAAATATCCCAAGTCAAACACATGCCGGTGGTTGACTGAAGTTGAGTTCATTAATTTTTTCTACCCAATACTTCACTAGATTAAGCGTGTCTTCATAAATAAAAGCCACTTGAACGGTGGTGCGTCGGTAAAGGTAAGGTCACATAAGACGGCCGCTGAGTTGGCTCGAAAGGGAATAAACTTGGGCCCAGTTTTGCTTGCCTGTAACGTGTGTAATTCACGATTTTCAGGCAATTTTATGGTTTTTCACAGCAAATTGCTCTGTTAGATGACTTGCGCGCCTTTATTGACGTGCTCAGTAAAATTGATTAACATTACATGTAGCAAACGGCTTTCACGTTGAGTCAAGTTGCGTGTCACTCAATGCAAGTTAGGTCGCACGATTCCTTTCGCAGCGAGCATTCACTTCGTGTGACCGTACCCTAAAAAAGCTTGCAAGCTCGCGACGCGACGAACGGTCCCTTTCATTCCCACACCGTATTGGAAAAGATAAATCTTCGCCTTACTCCGCCTTCGGCTCCAATCCATTAAGATGGACGCCTTTGTATCCTATGTAGGTATATAAATGTCTATTTCTGTCTTTTTTGTTCACCAATTAATAATGGCTACACCTACTGCTAATTTAAACAGACTTTTTCTATTTTTTTGTTACGGTACTTATTTTAAGTTTACCTAAGGAAACGCAGCTAAAGATATGTATATTTTATGTACAATTTACTTCGCATTCGAGTGGTAAACTGTCTGAAAATGTTATGATGTGAGAAATATAATGTCCAAATCATTTATTTTAAGTACTAGTTTAGTATGTAAGGACAGCTACCTACATCTGACACATAATGAAGCTTACAAAGTAAACTTCTTCCCATAATATATGCCCTTAAACTCACACTTTTATTAATAAAATGTGATAATAAAATATGAACAGAAAAACCATTTTAAAGCGAAGCAAAAAGGCAGAAACATACTTGATTTATTTGAGGCGTCTTTTGAGCGAGAATTATGCGCGCACTTATATTTTTTATCCCCTTTATTATATGCAACTTTGTTACATGCCAACGGAGTCACTTAACAAAAATATGGCGTATTGAATCGCATAAAGAAAACAGTGTTTTCAGAAAATAGTTGAGGATAAAAGGAAAGTTGTAAGGGCGTCGTAACTTGGGACATAAAGCTTTTGAATGGAAGGAATCTATCGCGAGTGAATTGTTAATAAAGATATAGAGCAAGCCAAGTATTAAGGGACATTTACTAGAGACATTAGTGAAGTTTTACGAGCCGAATGATAGCCGAAGTGATGAATGCACCCGGAGATTCCACTGACGCGTTATTTTGTTGCAATTTATCAAAATTATGGTTTTTCTTGCTATTGTGAGACGAAACTGGTAACAAATGATACGTCGATTATTGTTACTTAAATAATGGTGATGTTTTAACTTTGTATTTTCAAAATATAAACGTAAAATTTAAGATTTACTTACCTACTACGTAAAAACGTTTTAAGTGTTAATAATGAACCAAGAAATTAAATTATTCACATAATCTAATTTATTCAAAGCCTAGTTTGAAACTAGAAATAGTAAAGTACCAAATATTAAATACATAACAGCACGCCTGTAAATCCATGAGGTCTACACTACCCACAATTCATTGAGGTCCATGTAATGGGGCGAGCCTATTGCCATGAACCGTCCACAAATCTAACTCCGTGGCTGCTACCGAGCAGTTTCTGATAGAAAAACTCAATAGCACTTTAAGGTAGTCAAAAAAACGAGATAGTCAAATATTTGTAGTCGATTATTACCTAATTATAATTACAAAATTGTAATGAATTGTCTCTAGTAAAACAATAACTAAGTTTTTGATATCTAACCAACCTGCAACGCGCGTGACGTCATGAGTATGCAACACTAACTGTACTGCCATAAATCGATTAATTATAGGTAATTCCTAATACGGGTAATCAACATCATCATAAAATACCATCGTGGCTTATATTAATCAAGCTTGATTAACTTTTATTGTGTTCACAGGTACCTTTAGTACGTATAATAAGTACGTGTACCTACCTACTTATGTAGGTAGATGGGTTAGTTTTGAAGCCATATGCTTTATAGTTACAAGGATACTCTGGTATATAAACACTTCTGCAACTTATAGCTTCTTAAACTTACAAAAAGTGAGTGTAGGTAATCCGATATTAAATAGATTCTACGTAGGAAATATCATCATAATAAATAAATAAATCATCTGTCTAGCCTTCTAAATTGGTTGGGGTCGGCCGAATCCCAGTCCTAAGTGCCTATCTGACCTCTACAACCTAGTTAGTACTGGGTGATGGTCCTCTTGGTAAGACTGTTCGTATATTATGTAGGTTCCATATAATATACGTTGTACATTTAAAAATGATTCCACGGTACCTATCTCAAGCTGGGCCATAAATGTCTCGGTCAGGATAATATTTTACGACGGCTTATGCATTGGAGCAAGAGGCGGGCTGGCTCTTATCTCACACCGAACCTCCACATGTGGAATGACAGGCCAAATTTATCGACTTAAAAATACCCACCCAGATTAAAATGAGATACGTCGACGAAAATCCGACCCTACCCGGTACCACTTGATAAAATATTATTTTTAGTACAACTTCTCGTATAAAAACTACCATCTAAGGAGTTTTTGTAAATTATGTGTATTCGATTTTCATCGGAGAACGACATTTGGTTTCCTTTAACTTTTTTATGGGAGACATTAATGGTTATTGGAATACTCAAGATTTAGGCAAATGTATTACAAGTTATATTTAGGTACATTGATAGACATTTGAACGCACGTATATAAAATATGTCTAGATAGAAACAAAGTGAAATAAATAGAAAATTATTTGTCCGTCTACTTTATACAGCAGTAAACTGGTTAAAAGAGTCCCGAATCCCGATGCAAAGCGGATATCGTAACCTACTTATATGTAGACACGTGCTAATCCAACGGCTTTACGGTTTTAATTGGACACAAGGTACAGTCCGGTCAATATAGACATTTGAAATAACAATAGGTAATTCCCACAGAGCCAAAAAATAAACCTTCCTCTTGAATCACTCTATCTATTTAAAAAAACCGCATCAAAATCTGTTGCGTAGTTTTAAAGATTTAAGCATACAAAGGGACATAGGGACAGAGAAAGCGACTTCCTTACATCTATACATATAATAAATCTGTAGAAAAAATATTTTTGTACATCGAAAATATTTAAAAAAGGAATTTGCAGGGTGCTAAAGTATAACCAACAGAACTCATTTCCAGCATTTTTGGAATTTTTGTCTGTTTGTCTGTTTATCTGTTTGTCTGTTTATCTGTTTGTCTGTTTCGATGACTAAGCATCACGTAAAATTTACGAAACTAATGTACGTAACTTTTATACATAAATATTGTGTGGAACTTGGGGTATTACTTAGTCTTTGTTTCATCGTAATCGGTGCTCCCTATCAAAAGGTATATGAATTTATAGTTTTCAAGAAGAACGATATCAATAGGATCAAGAATGAGATTATACTATTTAACGAATATGGTACTTATTTATGCCTTCACAAGATAACTTTAAAAAAGTTATGGTAACAAAAGGTGCCTACTCTGTAGGTAGGTATTAGTCGGCTCTGATGTAGTTAGCTTTCAGCTTTCGCTTTTCATGCATTAAATTTTAGCAGTTTATCTTCGTCTTCGATAGATGGCGTTGTTCATTTGATGCCTTTTCTGAACCGCGGTGTTAATTAAAATTATGTTCCATGAATAGTCATCAAATAAAAATTTACCAATTACAGTCAGTCTGTCCGTCCGTCCGCACCATTGCTCAAGGACTCTCATGGGCCTACTACACGCACGCACTTCCCCACAGTTTTGCCTGCGGGATTACACGGTGCACACAGTACATCGCGCGTGTGGTTTGTAATGGTAATACAGTTTTACCAACCATACGCGCGATGTACTGTGAAGTGTGAACGAAAACTGTGGGGAAGTGCGTGCGTGTAGTTGGCCCATTAGTACTCCCGTCGCGTCGGGGCTGCGGGTCGTTCGAAAGAGATACTGCGGCCTCGCCTCGCTCGGTACAAGCGAGTGGGTGGTTTTTATTCTGTATATAGAAGTCTGACACTTCCTTCCGCTTTGCCCAGAGCGGGAGGAGTCATTTAATGACTTATAAAATGTACCTGTATAAAATATTTTCCAATACCAACATAATGTATGAGAGCTCTGGTCTTAAAACAGCAAATGTTAGTTTGTTTGATTTTTATAATAAAAATCACCGTTCGGAGGCAGGTAGGCAGAGTGATTAATCAGTTCAGTAAATTCACATAATATTTTGATGGGCAACCGGAACCCTACACTGTGCGTGGTTAGAAAGGTAGATGTGGTGTGGTGTTAGCCCTTTGTATTAGATGAATGGATGTTTGTTACTGCACAGAGGTAGCTTGGAGGGTTGAAAATTATCGAATGACTCCCCCCGCTCTGGGCGGAGCGGAAGGAAGTGTCAGACATTTACTGACTAAAAACCACCCATGTTCCTTCTCAGCCCTTTGTGTTTCGGGGCCGTGGTATCTTTTGCGGACAACCCTCAGCCCCGGCAGAGGTCGTTCCTACATCTCTTTGAGGGACGCGTGGAACACGAACACGCCAACGACAGGGCATGTCGACTATAATCTACCTCTGTTTCAAAAATCAAGATCCGTTCGGCCGTACTGACGTGGTTGATTAACAAACATCCATCCATCTAAACTTTTGTTTTAAACATAGTCAGTGCTTTGCATTACCCTCTTCTTATTTTCTACAGGGTAAGGTACAGCAGGGCAGTGATTTAATATACTTTTGTCTAAGCGACACATTTTAGTTTTCGACAACCACGCGAACGAAGTCGCGGGCACAGCTAGTACATAGTATAAAACAAAGTCGCTATTTTTGTCTGTTTGTCTGTATGCTTAAATCTTTAAAACTACGCAACGGATTTTGATGCGGTTTTTTGTAATAGATAGAGTGTTTCAAGAGAAAGGTTTTAGTATATAATTTGAACGACATCCACGCGGGTGAAGCCGCGGGCATCAGCTAGTTATTTTATATAATATTTTTGTGACTGTTAGAATCGCGATATCTCAGGAATGGTAACTCTTAGAAAATAATAATGTAGGACATTTTTGTAGAGAATTTTAAGATCTACAACTTTGGGTTGAGGCTTTTCTTGATAAAACTTACCGTTTTCGAGAAAATTTTGACCTTTGACCCCGAATAACTTTTGTAGCACACATAGGATCGATGGGGATTCTTAAGACTTTGTTTGTAATGGTATACCCCAGCTCTCCACCAATATTTGGCTCTGTGGGAATTATTGTTATTTGACCACTACTTTTATGTCTAAATTGACCGGACTAGTAGGTTATAGCATATCTTAATTCACTAGCGCCTATTATGTCTTATGAACACAGGAATTTCAAGTTTAATTTTTTTAGTTTTTCAACGTGTTTATGTATATATATACAAATATAGTTTATATAAATATATTTAAAGTAAATATTTTTGAACGCAATTTGTCTCTGCATTACCCAAACATAGTGGCCCAAATGAAATGTTCTGCTACTTAGGTAGCAAATGTCTATGGTATTGCGTCCGCTTCTGTATATTTGTGTGCTTATGGCATTAAATGCTTTATATTTAGGACAAAGTTTACTACTACAAAAATGGCAATAGGCAGCCTTTAAAAAAAGTTAAAATAACTTTAATAGGTACATTTGTCATGCGCGAAACGTACTACCAAAGCCTTCCGTAAAAACTGCGCATCGGCTGAGAACACACAGAGGTCTCTATATTTCTAAAATTAGTGTGAAAACTGACACTGGCTGCAAACCACGAATTCACGGGTAAACTGGAAACACTATGTTAATTAAATATTATGTAATACAATAATATACAGTTAGGTAAATTCCACAAGGTTTAACTCTGCGCGGTGAAGCGGATGTAGGCGAGGTATGACGAATTTCTGAGTTTTTCTATAAATTGTGGACGGTATTTTACCAATGTTTTTATGGCTAAGAAGAAAAGATCTCTAGCAGAGAAGAGCTCATCCCCTATTACATGGGACTCAAGCATAACGAGCGAAATATAGATGTAGATAGGTACTACAGTTTCTCTCATCTGTCTCAGTCTTTGGGATTAAAAGGCGTGATGTTATGTCTTAAATATAATTGAAATCCATCAGCGGTGTTGTTTTGAATTTACAGATCAATGTTGGGAAACACCTTGCAGTCATTATAAATGAAGTGAACATCCATAAAAATGGCGGCTCGATTTACCTTGATATCGGTAGAGACGGGTTTTTGTATCCTTTTATAATGATAAACTAACTTTTGCCTATGGTTTCTCTTGCGTGGAGGTCGACATTAATTGTCCCACGGGATCATACCGAGGTAAAAAATATCACTATCATTCTCTTGCCCTTACCTCAATTCATTTGGGGTCAGCGCATGCATGACTTCCTCTTCCATACCTCTTGTTTGTTGTTTGTTTCTCGTAATCTCATGTGACACCTCCTTTCTTACTATATCATTCTTAACACAGTCCATCTATCGTTTCTTTGGTCTTCCTCTAATCTTAACCTATCCACAAATATCAAAACCTTCCTCACATTTTCCTCATTCCTCTGCATCACATGCCCTTACCACGACAACCGATTTCCACTCAACTTTTCAGTCACCAGCACCACTTTCAGACTTATTTAACACTAGCGGACGTCCCGCGGTTTCACCCGCGTAGTTTCCGTTCCCGTGGGAATACAGGGATAAAAAGTAGCCTATGTTACTCGTGGATAATGTAGCTTTCGAATGGTGAAAAATTTTTAAAAACGGTCCAGTAGTTTTTAAGCCTATTCATTACAACCAAACAAAGTTTTCCTCTTTATAATATTAGTGTAGATAGAAAAACTCTACCTACTAATTTTGCTTGTTGGAAACTGCAATTATAATATATTTTGTTAACCGAGTCGAGGAAATTATCAAGAATTTTCCAAAAAACGTCTTTGTTTTTAGGGTTCCGTAGTCAACTAGGAACCCTTATAGTTTCGCCATGTCTGTCTGTCCGTCCGTCCGTCCGTCTGTCCGTCCTCGCTCAATCTCTGTGACTGTTAGCAATAGAAAGCTGAAATTTGGTACCAATATGTGTATCAATCACGCCGACAAAGTGGTAAAATAAAAATTGGAAAATAATGTTTTATTAGGGTAGCCCCCCTATATGTAAAGTGGGAAGTGATTTTTTTTAATTTCAACCCTAACGTGTGATATATTGTTGGAAAGGTATTAATAATAATAATATAATATTTAAAAATGAATAGGGGTTTACTAAAATCTTTTTTTGATAATGTAAATAATTTCGGAAATAATCGCTTCAAAAGTAAAAAACCCCCTCTAACTTTTGAACCATAAGTTTATAAAATATGAAAAAAATCTGAAAAGTAGAACTTTATAAGGAATTTCTAGGAAAATCATTTTGAAAGTGAAAAAAAAGAATTAAAAATATATATAAAAAAAACATAATGGATACCCACCTTTAACCTCATAAGTGGGAACACTTATTGTGACGGACGGGAAACTACGGAACCCTACACTGAGCGTGGCCCGACACGCTCTTGGCCGGTTTTTTAAACTCTAATTCTAGTACCATCACTCACTTGAAAGATGTGACACGTTTTGTAATTTTTTGGTTCTAGGCCATGCAGGTTTCTTTCCGACTTTTTTTTAATTTTGTGTTTTTTTTTGGTTTAATGTAGGTCGTCCTACGACGCTGGACCTGGTTAATCAGACTATTCTGTGGGTGCCTTCACGTTAAGATGAATTTCACTAAAACTTCTTATTTGGTGAAATAAATTTGTTACTATGTTTTGTAGCTATACAAACGTTTGGAATAATGGTTGTAGACAATAATAAATGCTTAATTTTCCGTGTTTTATATCTTTTTGGAGCTGACTGTGTATATCATAACAGCATAGACATAGCCTTAATCAACTACGAGTCGCATTGAAGCACAGGGAAACTGGTAAACGGCAATTGATAATACCTTTTTTTTTTGTTAGGTGGAAAATCATCAAATGACCCCCCCCCCCCCCCGCTCTTGGGCAGAGCGAAGGGGAGATGACTCTCCCCTTCGCTCTGCCCTAGACTGACTTCTACTGACTAAAAACCGAACCCATGTTCCTTCTTTGCCCTTGCGCCGAGGCCACGTTATCTAGTACAAAATCCGCCTTAGTGTTCATAATTTAATTATATCCAACCGAGCATTTATGGATCTTAATCATTATAGAACCTTTAAAGTTAATTAACTGATGGCAATATAATAATAATAAGGCTGATTGTTTGAGAGGCGATATTTATTGTAGTCATCGTAATTAAAATCATAAATTTTATTGATGTTATTATTGCGTAATAATTACCTACTTTAGCGAGGTTACCTACTCCATGTTATTTTGATATTTATGTGGCGTCAAATCCTGGAAGATAAACCCATCTGAGTCCCATCGACTCAAATTCAGTTATATGGACTTCATTCGCTGATGAAGTCATAAGATTGTCGAGTGCTCAGTTGTCAGGGCATTCACCGCAAGATGGGAGGTGGGCCGTTGTCTATGGAGACATGCCGCACACGAGATCTGAGCCGTCCACGAAATGTAGAAACTGTCTTTGCTATGGCTGATTCCGAGATTACCATGTCGGCCACGGCAAAGCATGTATGTTTCCAGGCGATTTCATTTTCAGGTCAAGCTTTGGCCGTAAACAGAAATTTTCCGACAGTTTTATATAAATGTATTGTTTCACACAAAAGTTATCATCCTCTAGCCTAGTCTTGTCCTAACTATGAATCAGATTTCAGTCTAACCAAAAATACAGCATAAAAAGTATGTCGGAGATTGCAGTCTCTGAACGTGGATAAAATCAGAACTACTGGAATGTCGAGCAACTATTGTCGTGTAGTTCAACCTATTTAGTAGTTGCTTGGGTGTGTTTAGTTCTGGCACGATTTATAACGACAACTGTCAGATGAATGATGATAGAGGTGCTCAGCAATTTAGAGGAGCCCGAGCCAGCAGGGGCTTCCGGGGCGGACGGCGCTGCAGTTGGTCGTGGTCGTGTTTCCTACTAACCTCACTGCATTCCATGTGGTTGACTTCATCGTTTATCATGAACCACTGACTGTTATTTTGAGATATCCATCCTGTCCTATCATCGTCATCATGAAGAATACCGTATTCTCCGATGTAGTATGTATATACGATGTCAAAATGACTATAATAACAGAGTTGTTTTTGGGGGATAGAATAATGTATTGGGTTCGTGATTACTTCTGTCACGTTTTTACATCAGTAAAAACACACAGTCTTACACCAGGGAATACGTTTCCAAGCTTTGAAGATAATCGTACAGCTACAATGTAGCGTAGGTGGACACAAGTTGGAAAATTAACTGCCATGTGGGAATGAGGACATTACAGTCATCACAAAGTTGCGAGGGACTTGGCAGATACACATTACTTAGGTACTAACACAGTCTTACACCAGGGAATACGTTTCCAAGCTTTGAAGATAATCGTACAGCTACAATGTAGCGTAGGTGGACACAAGTTGGAAAATTAACTGCCATGTGGGAATGAGGACATTACAGTCATCACAAAGTTGCGAGGGACTTGGCAGATACACATTACTTAGGTACTAGACAATAGGGATGTTAACAAAAAAAAAACTAATTAGTCCGTCAGATAGATTTCCAAAAAATATTGGAAACGTATTTTTTCTTTTTTCACGTAAACAAACAATAAAGACGATACAGTGCTTTGAAAACTCGTGTGACGTCATATTCTAAGACATTAGTAAGACATTTCTTAGCGAGCAGTGACGTCACAAGCTCCTACTCAAATCTTTGACGCGTTTTATCTTCGTAAATTTTTATTGATTTGATAAAACAAAAAATACGTATCCAATATTTTTCGATAATCTAACAGACGGACTAATTAGGGCGCCTTCAAATATGCCGCGCGGTGGCAGCGTGGCTGCAGCGCTGCAGCCACGCTGTTTTGTTAATCCATATAAATAAAGCACGCGCGACTGCAGCGCTACATCCGCGCTGCGGGTGTGCGGTTTAAAATCCGCGATTTTTATATGGATTAACAAAGCAGCGCGGCGGCAGCGCTGCAGCCGCGCTGCCACCGCGCGGCTCTTTGCGGCTAATTTGAAGGCGCCCTTAGAATCATATTTTTTTAAATTAGTAAACATCCCTATTGAAAGAGAGGTAAATGAGGCCGTGACGTCTAACAAAGCAGAAAAGTAGAAGAAAACGCTGACCTCAAGTAGCAAGGGTAAGAAGATGATAATGAAAATGACTTCTGTTCCTTTCTGTTACATAAGTTGTCTTTAAAATTGATGAAAAGGTAACAAAGGAATGAGTGAACCAGAAAATTTTATACACTCGTCCATAAATAGACTATAATGACCGAGTAAAACTACCAAAATAAAAAGGGAACTTTTAAGAGTCTCCCGCATTAGGCTATCGTGAACGGAGGCCTGTGACCCCAGCCGTGGAGATTATTATGTTTAGGTAAAAGGTTTTTTTTTTATTATTATAAATGGGCTTGCTCTTGATTTCAATCTTGCCCTAAGGGCAGAGATGATGTCGACGATGGAACGAGTTTACCCAGTAGAAGCCTGCTTACTCGCGACTTAAACAGACCAAAATAATATGTACTTCGATTAGGTCGATTTTACCGTCGTTATCTACCTAGACTTGTCCCAACTATGTTGAGGACGGCTTCCAGTCTAACCGGATGAAGCTGATTGTTAGGCCACGAGTTCTTCATAGAATGATTAAAATGTATGCTTGGGTAAAATATATTTACAAAAATAACACATAAAATAAGGTCCTACATTGAAATGTGTAGATAGGTATATATTTTATATAATATACTTCAGTACTCGTAAACTCTACATTGGGTTAAACCGTGGGACCCGTCGCGCAGTATTCGGCCGCAGATACATGACAACGCACTTAACTATCCGCTAAGTTTGTCCTCGATTGTCATTGGACGTCACAGATCAATATATTCTACTTGAAATAACATAAGAAAGCTGCATTTGGTTGCCAGACGCGTATCTCCGCCTCTTTCTACAATGTGCAAGTATTAAATTTTTTTTCAGGTTTTTTTTTTACTTTGCAGTGGGTCCTTTCATTCAACTATTAATAATTTGGTTTTTTGTCATGAAAAGTTGATTGGTTGTTTCAATTATATGCCTAATAATTATATTCTAGGTGATGTTGTACCTATTACATTATAATTAAATATATATATGAAATAATTGCTGAGTTGAGAGACACTCTTCTAACAA
This sequence comes from Diarsia dahlii, assembly GCA_949775195.1. Classification (NCBI taxonomy): domain Eukaryota; kingdom Metazoa; phylum Arthropoda; class Insecta; order Lepidoptera; family Noctuidae; genus Diarsia; species Diarsia dahlii. The sequence goes on from OX459200.1 coordinate 13,418,911, forward strand.
ACAGTGCTCATTAGGTAGGCTAATGAGCACTGTTTGTTAGAAGAGTGTCTCTCAACTTTATCAAAAATAACCGAGATTTCACCTCAGCAATTATTTCAAAATATTTGAAAATATAAAAAAAAAAATATTTGAACTGCTTAAGCAGTTCCTGAACAAACAAAAGGCCCAAACTAATGTTCAGGACGGACTTTACTTTCAAGAGCTTCATTATCCATCATAAATAATAATAATTTGTTATGCAATTTCAGTCTTACCTTAGGTGTAATAAAAGTAGTGTAGTGCACCAATTCACGCTGGGTCAGCGTGACTTCACGCTCAGCAAAACTAACTTCCTTTCACAAAGAGGCAACTTGTGTCCCAGCTGTGGGACGACCACAGTAGTTGGTTAGAATATCTAGCATGTCTATACATGCTATATATTCTAACCAACTACTGTGGTAAAACACAACATAATTCTGTTGCAAACATTTTCCGTTTTGTTCTGTGTTGTACCGCTTGGAAGCCAAACACAGCTGCGTGGCAGTTGTTCAAACGGAATTCTTGAAGTAAACACATATTATGATGAACTGAAACAGATAATAAACAGTAGTTTAATAAAAGAACAGCGTTTTGGTTTTTATGTAAGATACCAATGATGATTTTTAATTTAATACCACAGAAGGTAAGATAAAGTTTGGAATACGAACATGTTTAGAACTTCAGAATACTGGAATTGGGTACAATCATTATGAGGACACTGAAATAAAGTAGGAACCTACGGTGACGTAAAACTTATATAATATAATATAATAAAATATGAAGCAAAACGTAAAAACTTACAACAAAATATCACTAACACGATTCAACGCACTCACAACTAAAATATTTTGTTAATTTCAACGTATAACAGTGTCTAGCCTCGGTTGTGTTTGAAATTAGACTAACAGACGGCTACGGACTCGTCGACCGAGTTATATGAGCCACCAATAAACCAAACCGCATCTATTATTCGTATCGGACCAGACCAACAGCTGACATGGAGTTTTTAAACAAGTTTTATGGTCCAACCTGCCTATCCCTTGACCTAATTCCTTACTGCTTTTGTAAACGGTAATTTTTAATTAGGCTTAATTAACTCGCGTTTTTGCCGCTACGTAAAAACCCGCGTAATCAGTCACGGGACATGACATCTTGAGTAGGAGGTATTTATTGAAAGAGACTCATTTAGACGCATAGTGCAAACAATTACCGTCAATTCACGTTTCACACTTTGTCATTGTAGCTTCACAACGTCGCCGGCGCACAAAAAATGTGAACAATCAACTAATATTTAATATCAAATATCGACCCTAAAGTCTCATATACACTAAACATTAGGACGTGGTGCGTTAAGCCGGCTCAAAGTGATGTAACAGAACGTGCAAACATACTGTGTGTATCCGACTTATTAACAGATCTTCACTGCATACCACCGCTGTTCTACAACGACACAACTCCTCAATTTAAATATGTTTAGTATTCAACCTTATGTTGTAACAAATAAAGTATTTTTTATAATCAAAGTATTTTTTAAATTGCATTCAGATCATCCGGCCAGCGTTTATTGCACCCAAAGGCGATTCGTCCCGAGTTAACGTTTGACTAATTTGTGAAGTTATAGAGGCATCATAAAACGAGAGTGACAGGAATAACGGGCTATCAGCTGATTGGTGTTAATACGTGTTACTGATAGTCTCGTCGAAAGGGAATTAAAAATGTTTGATTGGAAGCTACCGAATTGACTTGTTAATAGAGTTTGATTGAGTGTAAATATTTGTAAGGAACAGAATGTTTGTAAAGAAGTTTCTGGATTCCAGAGTGATTCTGATTTTGTTCTTATGTTTTTCGAACGGAAGAAAAAAACGTGTTGCCCGCCTCCAAGTAAAATGGGACAAGGATAGGAAGATGATGAGACTGAGTCTGATAACTTAATCATCGTTTCCTTTTTAGGTTCTGAGGAAGTTTGTATGTTTAACTTGAATTATACACTGTTTTTTTTTTATTATTAATGTAAGACTATACTAAATATATAAACTAAACTAACCTAAAAACAAACTAACTATAAAAGGGCATCGAAAAACTCCTCCTCAACGCTGTCAGCAGGTAAAGTACCCAAGAGACTGGCAGCGTTGCCGCGTTGTATGGCAACACTTATCCTCTGGCCAAAGAAAAAGCCAGCCCTTGGGTCGGAGGAAGCGTCAACAAGGCGTTTGGAAATATCCTTATAAAGGCTGTGTGCACTAGGACCCCACGGCCCTAAAGTTTAGTTATACACTACTACTACAAAAAGTTATACACAGCTTATAAGTAAGGTAGATGAATAAAACAAGAAGACAGAGTATCATTACCTGAGCCAAAACAGAACCGTAAAATTATCTTCAGTCCAATCAGCTCTTTTCAAATCACTGTTTCACTCGCTCTTACTTTCAACAGACACCATCTTGAAAATATACACAGTTATAATATCGACATGTGACGTGCAATGCACAAGAAACCGAAACATCAACTGGCCACCACCAGCCGTATTCACCTTGAACCTTGTTTTCACTTTTCGCGTACAAATAAACACGTATTTTATTGTTTTGTCCAGTGTTATGCAAATTGGCAGCGGCAGTAGCTAAATGATAAAAGGGTTTCCTAAAAACTTGAAAGTGAAAGCCAACTGGGGGCATATTGTGGACGTAGTCACGCTTCCTTCGCACTATTGTCCACATAAATATTTACGTTACGGCATGCAAAAGAAGTTTTTACTGTCACGGCTACCGAATTGTCTTTGTTATTTAAAACAACAACCCTTTTGGCAGCTTTCGGCGAGCTTTGTTTGTTGAACTCTATTGACAAGGATGTTCTGTTTGTTGCCTTTGCCGTATCGGGTGCTAAACGCAAAATAATAAGCTGTGTTTGAATTTTGAACCGAGTGTTTTTAAAATAGACGTTCGTCGTTGAGGTTTTACTTTCATCTGCTGGGATTTGGTTTCGTGAAATGACATTCAACAAAAAAAAAACTCGTTTGGTGATTTTAATTGAACGGAGCAGATTATTGTGGTGAATAAATACATAAATATAAATTGGGGTTATTAGTTATAAACCAGTTGCTACCTCCTTAAATGATTTATGAGTGTAACTACCAGTATTAGTACTTACAAGCTGTTAAAGTAACGTGTAGGTCAAACTTAATTAAAAATTGGTTAATGGCGTAAAGTTTTAGATCTTCCAAGATTATGAGAATATTGCTTTTGGAATATATAAAATAATAAAAATGTTTAGAGGTGTTAGAATAATAATGAGGCTTGTTTGCTAAAATAAATTGCTATTCGTTTTAATATCATAATCCATTGTAAAAAAATTGTGAATAGATCTGTAAAATATTTTACTTGTAATACTTAGGTATCTAAACTGACTGCAAAATCCATCTAAATATTTAAATTAATACAGCAATGGAAACATCTCTGTTTGTTAATCAAATTAAAATTACTTAATTGATAATCCATTTTTAAAACGTTTTTATATCCACAACCGCTTGAAACAGGATTGACCATATTATAATTAATACCGGATTGGCCATTATCATACATTTGTTTAAAACTATATATTTGAATGTCACATGGAATTTTAACTAATAATTCGTTGTTTAATTGGTATATCAACCTACCTATACCTATTTTCAGCAAAATGTAAATGATCTATGAAATTACATTAGCCTGTCGATAAATGTGTGGAAACTTGTCAAACTTTTTATTGTTAATTTATTTATCAAAACAAAGTTTATAGGTACAAATCTTAGCAATCGTTGATGAAATGTCAGTTTGTGTAAACCCTCTTCTATCAAAATGTCATCACTAGACATTCTATTAAAATCGAAGAAGTCTGAGACAAAGATTATCATAAGCTATACATAGGTATTGTTATAGAGCGCGGTAGCCAACCGGTATTAAAGTTTACGACAGGGATGCGAGACGCCATAAAACTCGAGATAAATCCAATCGGGGACCCAAGAAAAACAATCCACTTCGTTCCGAAATTACTTTAGATAGGGACCGCCTCGCGATTCTGCATTACTGTTAATATTAAAAACGTTACCCAAGTACTTTTTTTATACCTAGTAAATTCTTTTTCGCTAGTAATGTAGAGTCAAACTACTTGTAAGTTTTGAACCGATGCGATGCAATTTAATATAATTATTGTCATCTTCTTTTTGAACTTAGACCTACTACGGTACACCAAAATGAAGTGCAGGCCTCGCCAGTTTTTGTACTTGCCTACTTCTTTGTACTTGCATCTTGTAAGGAAATGTAGCCCTAGCCAAACCGCATCTCTCATTCCCAACAAGATTGAAAGCTTGCAGGCTCCTATACGGGTATCTTCGCACACGTTTCCTACCTACCTACCTACGTATAGTAGAGGTACAATATAAAATCAGCTGTGAGGTTGAGGTGCGACGTCTGACCGGCAATTAGCGGCGCACTTTGCAAACAGCCGCACAGTCCTCACTCACATCCTAATGTAAAGACAGCAGAAAAGTTAGACGGTCACGTAATTTGTACGCTAGTAAGTTGGAATGAACTGATGATGCATAAAAAGAATTTGAAGAACGAACAACTGATTCTATTAGCAATGACTATAGTGAAGTTTATTAAGATGAATTGTGAAGTGAGATGTCGTGAGGTTTGACATAACCCCTTAAAAATAAAAATTCTAAAAATTTTCTCCTAGCAAAGGTATATCTTTTACTTAAAAGGAGGTGCCTATGTAAGATAAACTGTAAAAGTTGTGCAAGTTTCTGGAATAAACCTTTTTATATTAGTGGAATCTGTGCTAAATTATTTTTATCGAATATGTATAAATATTATTGTTTAGGATTTAGCCATATTTTAGAGGAAAACATGTTTACTTATTTATACTTACGTATGTCGCGTTTTTACACTGTTTCTTGCAGATATTGTCGAGAAACCTCTTCTTTCTCACTCGTGAGATTGGGTGAGATTTAGCTCGACCCTCCCTCTCACCTAGTAATAGACACCCCGCTTCCGAGATCATGCTAAAGCTATCGAAAATCAAAGATGACATTGAATGTGTTTTGTTTAAAATGGCATAGTCAATGACAAAGGGTTCAAACAAAGAAAAAACGCGTTGTGTTCAAATATGCCTTGATACAGCTGATCAGTTTAAATTTTTGAAGTTCGACCACCTTCTTTTATGACGTCAACCCCAGCATTAACTTCGTCCGGTTTGACATGTATCAATTTATATTTAATCGGGCAATTAGTCATTTTGCATACACGTGATTTTGATC